>CM065594.1:253554785-255002285 GCA_033119425.1 Bufotes viridis | reverse complement strand
TAACCCTTCTCCGCTGTCAGGAAGGTTAAATACACTCAGCCCCCCTCACGTGTAAGACAGATCGCTCAGGTTTTATGTTGCCACTGAGGTTACTTTGAAGAATAATTTAACCATACACTGTAGAAATCCTTACCATTAACTACTTCCTCACCGGACACACGTACAATGTATAAATCCTGGTATCTATTGGGATTTCAGATGACCTAGTTTACCCTGGTAAATTCGGCACCAGGTTCATGCTGCCCCATTTGAGGGCAGAATAAAGTAGTGACAGCGCCCCTGATTCCTGTTTATTTGGCGCAGCGGGAGCCGATCGCTCAAGTCCTCTCCATGTTGTGCGAGTGCCGTGGAGTCTTCGATAACCATGAACTGCCAGCTCCACCACCCACTCACCACTGATTGATAGCGTTCTCCCTATGCGCAATATAGAGAGAAGGCTGTCAATCAGTGGTTGGAGGGAGAACTTATAAATACAAAGACTCTGCACTTTGGCAGTGAGTGAAAACTAGTGCAACAAAGTAAGTGACCCCATGTTGGAAGTAGGGTCTCCATCACTACTTTATGCTGCTCTCCGATATGGTAATATAAAAATGTTCTCTTTAAAGGGATGCCAGGAGTTGGACACCCTTTGATCTACCTATCCGGTCCAGGTGTTTGACATTGATGACCTATCCTCAAGATAGACCATAAATATCAGATCAAAGGGTGTCAGACTCCCACCACCCCACCAATCGTCTGTTTGAGGAGCCTCCTCGAAGCTTACCAAGCACAGCATCATCCATTGGATGGCAGTAGTGCCTGGTATTTTAGCTCTGCCCTATTCACTTGAATAGGACTGAGCTGCGCCATGACCGATGAATGTGACAGTACCGGCCTAGGAAGAGGCCTCAGTGCTCACCCTAGTTCTGCAGCATCTTCAAACCAGGGAACTTAAAGTGGCCCCTTCTTTTAGTCGGGTCCAAATTGATGGAAGGTAAGGCCAGCTTTACCATATTGTGGCACGTTATACCAAAAAGAACCCCAATAGAGCCAAATACCACAGTCCATCACAAACTACTGTCGCCAGCAGCACAAAATATATTCCCAGAAACTTCCACTGGCCGGCTGCTAGGAGAGCTCAGGCGGTCCCCTGGGCAAATTTCCCTGTAAGGTCTATGGCCGATCCGCCCCTGCTTCAAACCGCTGTCGAGAGCTGGACCCCACTGATCTGATATTGATGATCTATCCTGAGGATAGTCCATCAGTATCAGAATCTCAGACAACCTTTTTCAGAACAGCAGGCCAAATGATTTATTCTTTAATATTTTTTTTTTTTTTTTAGCAGTTAATTCCATGAGCCATAAATTGAGTGTATTTTTGCTGTTGTTTTTTGCAGAATGAGATATCATTTTTATTGGCACCATTTTGGGATACATATAATAACTAATTTACATTTATAAAAAATTTTAGGTGAGAATTAGGAAAAATAAAATAGTAATTTTGCCATTTTCACACCATGCACAATGTGGTTGAAATAGTCTTTTCTCCAGGTTGAAGGTGCCATATCTTTTTATTTTTAATGGGTTGTGCAGCCAGCAATATTGATGTCCCGTTCTCAGGATAGGTAATCAAAAACTGTTTGTCAGGGGTCTGTCTCCGTACAGTGTAATCTTGAAGAGGAAGCAATGCTTGTATGAGCGCCGCCTCCTCTTTAAACAGCTGATCGGTGGGGGGTGCCGGGAGTCAAACACCCACCAATCAGATAATGATGACCTATGCTGAGGACAGCTCATCAATATTACTGGCAACACAACTCCTTTAACTATTTTCAAAGAATTACATTTTGTTTCATAAAGTTTTAGAGAACTGTATTTAACGTTCATTTTTCTCCTCCTAGTTAGAATCTGCAATTCTTAGATCTCTTACATAATGCTTTGGAATACATAGTATTCCAAAGCATTATTAGCTGTCAGTGTAAAACTGACAGGCAGACTAGTAGGCCATGATTCTGGCAAACCTGGAGCATCTCATGATCAGGATGTGTGGCGCCAATGGGCTGACTGACCCAGCCGTCTATCAAACTCCTTAGATGCCTCAATCACAATTAGATAACCTTCTGACTGACACGTAGCTAAAGGCTCATGGGCCCTGGTGCAAGAGTTCAGCTTGGTCCCACTTCCCTCAGTGATTTGTGGCCAGGGGCTTGGAAGCACATAGCCTTGATGCTGCCTGTGGCAAAAATTGAAACAGCACCCCTCTCCCCATGCCAAATTCTTGACCTAACCTCTTCTCTTGACCAGCATGCACTTTCTATAATACAGGTGTCTTCTTATGCTGCATAAGGGTCTTTTGGTAGTCAATAGCTACGCGCCTACCTTTTGCTCCCATGCTCACATCATCTGCTGGACGTACCATCATGTCTTATTGCGGTAAGAGCACTCATTTAGGAGAGATGCTCCTCAAAGTCTTTTTTAATAACCAATCAATAGCCTTACCAGCCATGGGCCATACTACTGGCATCACCACTCAGGGATGGCACCCATAATGCCAGTAGTATGTAGGGTGGCCAGATGTCTGTCTTTAGGCCAGACAGTCTGGTTTCCTGGCACCCAATCTTCGCACCCAAGGCCTGGAAGGATGCTGGGGTGTCCACCTTTTCTGTGGCTCCACGCTCAGATAAGCAGCATTGCGGTATCTGAGCATGCGATGCAGGCCCAAACTGACTGACTGCGGCTTCTCTCACCCTCACTGAGGGTGACAGAAGCGCTCAGTTCTCATGTTCAGCTCATCTGGAAGGTCTTCCCTTATCAGAGTCGGTGGCTTGACTTGGCCAGGTTGGGACATGGCCTAGATTGTCCTCCTCTTTGGAGTGATGCAAGTGGCCAACCTAGTAGTATCATACATTCAAACCACTTGTAATAAAAAAAAAGATGTATTTAGTCACTTGTAAACAAAGACCAGGGATAGCGCGAGAGAGTCTGTGCGGGATCGGCAGGGAATTGAAGAGGTGAGTATTGTTTTTTGCTATTTTAGAGCATCTGTTGATTGTTTTAGAAACCAGAAAACCTTGTTAATATGCAATAGTAGCTAATAGCCCGGTTTATCTCCTGCCAAGCCTTCCTGCCCATCGACTGCCCTTACTCCTCCATGGTTCTGAAGTGTAACAGACAATGACAGACTGGTTGCTAGGGACTTTCTACCAGACAACCCAAATGAAGATGATGGTTGTTAATGCTAAGCATTGTATCCATAGCATAGTGCTGACATCTTGGCAGCAGTCAACTATGTCATAATGTTGATCATATTTTTCTGAAAGTCATGCAGTAAAACTTGCAGAAGGATCTACCAATCAACATGAGCCACAAAGAGGAGCTGTCCTTCAGTGATTGCTACCCTTTCATTCACTTTTTGAGGTCAGTTCCAGTTTTCTTTGCTTTGCCCAATTGTTTCCTACCTTCTTCTCTCCAGGAGAACTGTTGATCCCATTCCTACCTCAAGAAAGCCTGTCATGGTGCGGTCATCAAATGCCAAATCCAGGACTGGCGCATGGAATAACCAGTCAGTGGACAGGAACTGCTGGACATAGTTTGTTTTACTTCAGTTGTAATGGTTATAAGTGGTACGGTAACGTTTCAAAGTGTGATGGCACTGTTTACTAATGTTCTGTCAGTTAGGGCTCAGGCACACAAACATATTTTTGGTCTGCATCCGATCCACATTTTTTGTGGGTCGGATGTGGACACATTCACTTCAATGGGGCCGCAAGAGACACGGAAAGCACGCTTGTGTGCTGTCCGCATCTGTATGTCCGCTCCGTGGCCCCGCAAAAAAATAGAACATGTCCTATGAAGACCTCAAAAACGGCAATGGCCGTGTGCATAAGTCCTTATCCTGAGGGCACAGTATGATACTCAAGAGATAGTGGTTCTCTTCTCCTACTTAAACCAGCTGCTTCTAGTAAAACATAGTGCCCTGAATCCTCCATGTCTTCACTTGACCGGCATGCCCTAATGGTCCTTTCACACCGACTCAGTGTGACTCTTCTTCAGACCTGACAACTAGGCCATTCCACCCCACACTGTCAGACTTCTCTTTCATGAGCAGTAGCGTGGACCTAGTCTCAACCAGGTCAACACATCAACAGCAATACAGTACTCCCCTATTGGTGGGTAGGATCACTTTTGTCATCTCCACCTCTTAATGGTGACACGGTTACAGCTCATGGCCACCAGGAGTCCCCCTCCCCTATGCTACCGACTATTACTGATGAAGAACCGCCATCTCATCATACATAGACATTAAACGAATATGTTAAGAACAATGAACCCTTCCCACTCCACCTATGTGGGAAGGAACCACAGAAAATACAGGATCATTTGAGGCCCCAACTGCAGATCCTCCCTGCATTGTAAAGAAGGCTGTTGAGGCCACCATTTTGCAGTTGAGAAAAATAAAAATGGTTTTGGGATAAATAATAAAAATAAATAAAATACATAGAAAAATAAAAACAGAGAGGCCTGAGAGTGACATGTTTTGGAGGTGAGACACCATTTTAGTGATCAGTGTCCTGAAACCATTTTTATTTTGTACCTTCAACCTTCATCATGTCTCCCTTTTTGGACTCCCGAGTGGAGGGAGCAGTGGTCACATGCATATGTCTACTCCAAAGTTGTGCCTGAGCTAGTGCAACACACTCTGGTAAGCGTAACCATAACCCTGCATTTATGTGAATACCTATACAGGGCCTATACAGGGCTTCACTAGAAAGCACCTGGGCACTTCGTTCTTTTTGTCTACCATTTTACAGTAATATCATATTTTTATTATGGGCTTTCTAAGGGAGGATGAATTGTAAGTCCAAAAGTTTCCAAATGCAAGTAGTGTCTGCTGCATGTCTGCACCTTAGATCTTGTCTTTCTAATCTCCAAGAACTTCCCTGAGACTCTCTGAAAATGGGGAGTCTTCCTAGACCTCTAGAGTAGCTTGACTTTATCTTGCTTGCTAGAAGCACTTTGATTATTTGCACTATAGCCTCCTCCCTGGTGGGTCTACACAGTATAGTCTTGGCAAGAGGAGCCAGCAAGTATGGTCTGTCATAGTGGAGGAGTCAGCAAGTATGATCTGTCAGAGTTGAGGAGCCAGCAAGGATGATCTGTCAGGGTTGAGGAGTCAGCAAGTTTGATCTGTCAGGGTTGAGGAGCCAGCAAGGATGATCTGTCATAGTTGAGGAGCCAGCAAGGATGATCTGTCAGAGTTAAGGAGCCAGCAAGGATGATCTGTCAGAGTTGAGAAGCCAGCAAGGATGATCTGTCAGAGTTGAGGAGCCAGCAAGGATGATCTGTCAGAGTTGAGGAGCCAGCAAGGATGATCTGTCAGAGTTGAGAAGCCAGCAAGGATGATCTGTCAGAGTTGAGAAGCCAAGTGGCAAGTCTGTTGAGTGGTCACCCATCTTGGGTTTGAAGGGTTCTGGGGTATCAAGGATAAAGTTCATAAGCGCAACTTATTATTTAAGGGAGGTTTTAGGAATTTAGGAGTGTCTGACCACAATCCACAATTTACCACAATCTCTCTAATTTCCCAATACAAGTATATTAGAAGGGTTTCCTTGGATGTGAACAAGTTTCAACCTAAGTATTTTTTTTTTGGCCATATTTGGCCACTTACTCTTTCATGAAGCTCCATTTTATGGGCCTGTCGGAGTGAGATCTGAATTAAGCTTTGCACAGTTCCTTGTGAACACTTACCTGCTGTACAGTGCCCATGCCTTACATCTTTTCTCAATGTGGCAGGCACTTACACAGGTATCCGATGCAGGATTTCACCCTGCGCATGCGCAGTATCTAATTTCCACTCCTAGATGCAGCAATAGTGATCATCAGGCACAGGCATTGGGGTGACATAGGGCCTATTGGGATCATCAAAATGGTAAAGATTTTGAAATGGGGGTGTATTAGGCAAGCAATACTATTTGACCGGTTGGCACTACTGGTGCCAAAAAAAGACAATCCCGGAAAAACGTAAAAAAATTAGTAGTAGAAGTAGTAATTAGTAGTTGATATTATACCCAGCTTTATCAAACTACATCGGTTGTCCACATTCTTCTTTTTATTGGATTACGCCTTTATAGCGTTGCCAAACTTTTACAGTCCATTTGTGGCCTATGAAATTTAGACCACCAGAATTCCTCTTCTCAGGACCCCCCAGATGACGTAGTCAGAAAGAAAGAAGTCTGGGAGGAAAAAAGTTAGATTGCTGCGCTAAAATACAAACAAACCCAGGAGGTAACTTAAGATATAAGAAAAATACTGTGGTCAGGGCTGACGGATACTCTGTTTGCGTTGAAAGCGATGATCTAAAGGCTTGTTTTATTCCAGTCATGCTTCGTTATAGGAGAAGAGCGGAGGGATGGAATTGTGGAAGAAAGAAAAAGAAAATGTTGTTTAGATGTTTGCCAGATAATTTGTCATTTTAAAGATAGTTCTGGGAATATCGGCATCTCCCCCACGTGTTTTCTTACTGTTCAAACCCCTTTGTCAAATTGACACATTCTTTGTATTCCCTTAATTTGTGAGCATGGGGAATATGTTTGTTTGATTTTATGCTGTTTTTAGTTTAAACAGCTCCTAGAATTGCTTCTATAGAATTAAAGGGAGTCTCTCAGCAGTTTTGATACCTAAAATCTGAAGACAAAGTTAATACAAGTCACTAACTGATGTATTTTTATTATCCATATTGCCTCTTTTGCTGGCTGGATTCATTTTTCCATCGCATTATGTACTGCTCGTTTCCATGGTTATGACCACCAATCTAGCAGCGGTGGTGGTACTTGCACACTATAGAGAAGAGCGCCGGCATTTCTTGTGGCTGGGACCATAGGACCCTGAGCAGGCATGCCTGCGCAGCAGCTCCCACTTTTGCACCTCTGCAGCGCTGGCCGCAACCCCTGGATGTGAGCATTGTATAATGTGTATAATATCAAGCCAGCAAAGGAAGCAATATGGACAATCACAATACATTAGTAAGTGCCTTGTATTAACTTTCTCTACATGATGCATACCACTTGCTGAAGTGAGACAACTCCTTTAATTCTATAGAAGAAATTTTAAGTACTGTTAAAACTTTAGGTACATTTTAGGTACTGTTAAAAAAATTTAGGAACTGTTTTTCTTCTGGATAAATTTTTTTTTCAGCTATTTTTGCATTACAGCAATAGTGTAAGTTATATATGCTTATTGAGTCAGTTTTATTAATAGTGGGCCAAATCCATCACATTGGCTCATTTTGTGTGAGACTCTTGCCTTAATGACTTGTTTTAGACAAATTTTTTGTACCCACAATTTGGCACAATGTGACACATTTTAAGCCGTGGCCTGTTCTGCTCTGGCACATTTTGCTTGGTAAATCTGCCCCATTGACTTCACTCACCCACATTTAGCTATTAGCTTTTGACGGATCTAAATGACTGTCAAGGGATGTCCATAAGCTTGGACCTTCACTGATTCCAAAAGCAGGGGGGCTCACCTTTCTTTGAAAAATGCCCCAACAGGCAGAGATAGGATGCACATGCCAACAAAGCTGAATGAGACAAATGGTGCATGGATTCATTCTTCAGTTCCTTTATGTACAGTAAAACCAAAGTTGGTTCCATCCAGTTGTCTCTTTATTAATTACTTGAGTCATTTTTTCCACTGCAGTTACTCACTGCCACTGGTGAGGCTTTAGACCGCAAAAGTCAAGAAGAAATCCAGTGCGGTCACCAACTTCCATGTGGACGTCTAGTGGTAATACATTCGTATTTGCTATAAGTGTGTTCAGTCCCAACTGGAGGAACAGCTGTAGACACCATTCCTGCTGCGTGGCTCGGGAGGTATACACGTTTTTGCTACTCAACAGTTTCTTATAGGTTTCTTCAAACAACATGTACAGTAGTGTGAACAGTAGATCACAGTCTACGGTGTAATTATTTCAAACTCATTACAAATCTTAAAAGCGGCCATCGAGAGATCAATATGGCTACTAGATCTCATTAACGGGTCAGTACTCATCATGTTAGGGGCCACTGAGGACAAGTCATTCTGAAAACTTCATCCGGGCGCTGGAATATCAACTGTGTGAGCAGGACACATCACTCCAGTGAGTGCCATGGTCGACCCCATACCAAACACACCTCCATCCATAGTATAACGGCTGTGCTTGGTGTTTCAGCTCAGCCCCTTTGACTTGAATGGGACTGAGCTGCGTCCAGGCCAAATAACTGATGAACATGACGTCAGTGATCGGCGGCAGTGCTGGGAGTCGGACCCCCTGAGCATAGGCCATCAATATTAAAATTTCAGACAACTCCTTTAAGCCAACCAATGTAGCAGGTAGTGTTAAGCAAATCCATGTCCATGAAACGGACTTCGATCCGAATTTCAGGGAAAATTTGATCCGTCACGAAGCCGAATTTCCTTGTGCGTTTTTTCAATGTGAAACTCTGCGTAATTCGCAACATGTGCAGGTACCGATACAATGTTTTGTTTTTTCAAATCCCACCGTTTTTGTGGCAGTTTTTGGACCCAAAGCCAGGAGTGGATACAAAAGGAAGGGGAAGTGTGACGGAAGGATTTACAATTTTCCTTCCCGCTGGATCTACTTCTGGCTTCGCCGTGAAGCCGAATTTCCTTGTGCTTCGGGGTAGCGACCCGATTTTCCCTGAAATGGCGGTAAAAGAAGGTAAAAGAAAATCATACTTACCTCATCCGTTTAAGCGCGAATAGCTGGCCACCGCCACCTTGATTGAAGATCCTGCTCGAAATCCAGTGCGCGGTGACGTGGTGACGTCATCATGGGCCGTGCAAGATTTCACGCTGGATCTTCAATCAAGAAGGCAGAGGCTGGCTGTTCGCGATAAAAAATGAATAAGGTAAGTGTGATTAAAATTTTTATTTTTTTATTTTACACTGTAATATTAATGTCAGATCCTGCAATCAGCAATGAATGCGGCATCTGAGGGGTTCAATTAAGGGGGGGCGGCTCAATTGCCACGTCATGTTATCGCACCCACTACTTATAAAAAAAATGCGCTTCATGACGAAGTCATTCGCAAATTTTTTTTTTATAAAATTTGTCGAAGAAGCCGAATTTGCAAAACTTTGGTCATCTCTGGCAGCAGGTATATCTACTCCAGGTTTGAAGGCCTTTCATGTAGGAGATAGGCTTGCTATAGCAGGTTAGCTCAATACCTTTCATTCTGTTCATTAGGTAATTGATTAGATCCAATCATTAGCTATTTGTGTTTGGTTTTCCCCTGTTTCAGAGGACATTTGTTCTTCACAGGATGTGAATTGGAGACATTACCACTATCTAATCTGAATCCAGTCCCCTGTCATTCTTCCCCAGGACTTTCCATTAGGTAACACATCGACACTCACTCATTGTCATTTCCTATCACCAGCAATTAATGATGCCTCTAACACCTCCTCAATGATTGCCCCCAATACATAATACCCAGAGTCGCCTCTGCCCTCAGCTCAGTTGGACAAATTGAATCTTCTGTGACTACAATCAGTTTCAGCTTTTCTAATGGCATTTACATGCTAATGAAATGTTACAGAGAGAGAGTGAGATGACGCTTTTGTTTACCTGGAGACATCAGATTTCCTTTACTGTTTGATCTCCAAGAGTCAAAGGATAATCCAGAAATGGTCACTCAAGATGAAGGAATTATATGCAGCAAGAAATTTTAGTTTTAAAGACTAAAGACCAGCTGATTGATGTATAATGTATGACAAATACTAAAACACAATATTCTGTACATGGGTATTCATTGGTATCTGGACGTTGTTTGGCCGATAGTTATCATACTGGTCCCCATACAGTTCGAAAACTGTTCCCTGATAAACATGTATGATTGACCAATGGTTATCTTCCCTATATTTATCTATTTTATGCAGTTATAGAGCACTTCTATTTTACAATTATCATACACGAGGCTAGCTGGTATTCTGATTCTGACTCATTGCACTCATAACATGCATGTTGGCTACTTGCTATAATTCTTGCCTTACAGACATGCATACTTACAGCGTTGGACTGGCCCACCAGAGTACCAGAGGATTCTCCCAGGCCCAGGTTCTGATCCCACAGTGGACCCCAAAGGTCGAGGAGAAAACTAGGGTCCATTTCTATTAAATCAAAACCCAGACTTTATTGATGATATTGAGGTTGGGCCCCAAGAATAATTTCCTCAGGTGGGCCCATTTTGGCTACTGGTTATAACCTTTATGCCCCCCATTAACATGCTTGTTGCCTACTCGTTATAACCCTTATAACCCTTACAATGCTAACATGCATATTGGCTACTAGTCATCAACCTCATTTACTTTACTGATATGTAGGTTTAAAGAGCATCACTGGAAATCCATAGTATCGTCTTGCAAAGCCATCAGTAGAATGTAAGCTGCCACATACGGCCATGTAGTCAAACCGCTGACAGGAAAACTATAGGAAAATCGTATACCTTCAGCTGCCTGGTGTTCTTTGCAACTTATTCAATTCTGATTAAAAAAAAAAAAATACATTTATATTAGAATTAGTATCCGAATAATCCGAATAATTAATTGATATACCGTTCTTGATAATATTATATAATAATCAGAGATGAGCAAAGTTATGAAAAATCATCTCCTTTGCCAAATTTAATAAACAAAGGTTAATCAAGGTTAATAAATAAATAAATACTCACCTCACCCATTTGCCTTTGTAGAGGCCATCTTCGCCATCTTGATTGAAGACAGCATACAAAATCTGATGTGATGATGTTATCACGCTGGTGGGGCTGATGAGGTCACCTTGCCGGGCCAACGCATCGGCGTGGTGATGTCATACGTCAACCCCACACAAGATTTTGCATTGTTTATGCAATCAAGATGGCCATGGCAGATGGGTGAGGTGAGTATGTTTTTTCTTTTCATTTTTCCACCATTTCAGAAAAAAATATATTCGTTTCCACAAAGCGCAAGGAAATTGAACTTTGCAGCAAATTTAATTTTTTCCTGAAATTCAGATTAAAGTCCATTCATTTGGATTCGATTCACTCAACACCACTAATAATATAAAAGGGAGTGTAATATATAATACAATAATAATAATAATAATAATAAGAAGAAGAAGAAGAAGAAGAAGAATATAAAAGGGAATCTTACAAATAGGCAAATTATCAGGAATTTTACTTTTACTAAGAATGGCCATTCCTCGCCATGTGCTGACGAGCTAGTGATCAGTTGACAAACGAGCAAACACTATCATTATCGTTAGCAACACATTTCCCTGTGTACACAGAGATGCGCTGCCAACAAACAATGGAACTGTATGGGTATGAACAATGGTGGTAACAATCATTCATCCTGGGCATTGTGAAAGCTAGCAGCAATGATCGGGAATGTGCGGTGATGTGAACAGTACTTATTCCCGATCATTGTCCAATCTATCAGACCTCACATTTGGTGTTATCTTTATCGGTTAATTCTCCGCAGCTCCTAACACCACCCTTCATCCTTAGTGAAAAGAAAGTTGTAGACTTTCATCTCTAAAGAATTTTTTGTTAATGCTGTTAGTAATTAGTTTTTTAACAAGTTTGGGGGCATTTTTTATGATTGCATTTTGGGCTACAAAATGTATTAATTTTTTTAATTGGTCTATTAAAAATGTTCATAAATTTTTGTTCTACAGGGTTAAGTATCAGTCTGTCTGCAGAGTATCTTACTTTTAGTTGCACACCGTCAGGTTGCTTCTCTGATGGTTAAATGTAAAGTTCTTATCTCTTAACATTTTGGACTAGATGGCTCACTCCTCCTCTCAGTCACATCATGATGATGTTGAGGTCACCTCCGAGTCTGACACCATGCCTTTGATCCAGGGCTCAGGGCATCCCTCCTGCTCCTCTTCCTTGCAGCTCCAGAAAAGCCTTTTCTCTCTGTCTTCACTGCCCTCTTCTAATGGGTTGACTTCTTTTATTCTAAAAAGAGGCAACAAAACCTCATGTGCTATGGAAGATGCTAAAGGTAGTCTTCATGTTGATGATTTGTGTAAGAGGCATCAGTGTTTGGACTGTTATTCAGAGGTGGTGGACCACATGCATAGTTGTGTTGAGGGTGGTCGTAGTAGTAGTAGTGGCCCTTGGCGCAGTGTCATCCATAGCAACAGTGGCAAATACAGAAGAGGGAATCGGGAGGGGACCAGGAAGCCCATGATAATATGATCACAGTCTGATAAAAGTGGTGGGGACAGTGAGGACTATGATGAGGATTTTGTGTTGGACAGGACCTGGGAGCCAGATCGGGGTGCTGAAGAACAGATGACTTCACAGAAGGAGGCTGTTGGTCGCAGCGGCAAATAAAAAGGAAAGCAGAGGCAACCTTCAAAAAAACTGTGAGGGCCAGATCTTTTTCTACTGTGGTCAGCTCAGGAACCGGTGATGCCTCTGATACAGTGAGTGCGGGCTCAAAACATGCCAGACGTAAGCCAAGCTTGGCTGCCGCTAGCTCTGTGCAAGTATCTCCTGTTTGGTGTCATTTCTCACGACTGCTGTTAACATATTTGATGGCACAGCGTGTTTTTAAACAGGCTGTTTGTTAACACTGTCAACCATGCGTTTACCCATAGCTATATATGAATTACTCTGCTGTGAAATGTTATCGCTGGCTTAAATGAGAGGAGAAAGAGAGAACAATGAAAAAATAAAAAAAGAGAGAAAGACAAGACAGAAAAAATATGAGTCCTAGGAGACCTCAGAGTGTTATATACCAATTTTTAGGGCATAGGAGCACTTTTGATTCAGACAGAATCAATCCGGACCCACATTGAATTTTTTGACAGATTTCCTACTATTTGAAACTGATGGCATGTCCTAGTTATATGCCATCAGTGTCCCATATGGAAATGCCCCTTTAAGAACACACACATACTCAACCTAGCTGTGACGAAGCTGAACAAGTGTTTGACCAGCAGCTATTGAAGGTGTATTGGCATATTTAGGGTGCCTTCACACGCAGAAAATATTATTTCCATTTCAGATTTCCGCAACTGAAAATCAATTCCATTCATTTTAATACAGCGGCAATCAAATTGACTTCTGCCAACCCCCATTTAAGTGAGTGGAACTGATTTCAGTCACAGAAAATTCTGCAACAAAATTTGTAGCGTTTAAAGGCACAACAGAAAGGTCACACAGATTTTAAGATTTCTTTGCATTTCCACACCAAAACACAAATGTGCTACTTGCGGCTTTTGTTGCAGATTTGATGCAGATTTGCAGCAGATCTCTCTATTTGCACTGCATTCCACAAATAATTGCACAAACAATTGAAATGCTGCAAACTTCTAAATCCACTCGGCAGTTCAAAAAAACAAAAAAAAAACAAAGCTAATCATTTATTACCCAGAAATATACCTATATTAGGCGTATTTCTGGCGCAGATTGCTAAATGTACCATAAATAAGTGGTAGGGCAGCAACTGCACCGCCAACAACTTGGCCAAGTGGGAGTTAGAGTTGTTTTCTGACCACACATTTTAATATCAATGACTGACACAACAGTAAATAGGAGGCAGAGGTGTAGCTATGCCTTCCAGTACACCGGGCAAGGATTCAGCAGGGCGCCCACCCACTATGCGGGAGATACTAGCACAAAGCTAGCAGCAGCTGAGTTTGGCTAAGGTCTGGCACATTTTGAGCCTGTACCACGAGCATCAGCAGCTTCAACATTTCCTGAGTTGACCACAACAGAAGCAAGATCTGTCCCTGGCCGTTTTTTGGAGGTTTACCTCTGCTCTTTAATGCAGGCGTGGCCACCACCCTACATCTCTGATGTCACCTGCTCCTTGACACCCCCATCCAGCTCCCAGGTCCTGTCCAACACACCATCATCACAATAGTTCTCATCCTCCCTGCCACTTTTATCAGACTTTGATTTGTCATCATGCGCTCCTTGGCCCCCCTCAAGATTCCCTCCTCTGTATTTGTCCCAAGTGCCACTGTCACTACGGCTACTACTGCCCCTCCTGCACCACCATGACTACAAGTGCCGCTACTACTACTACCAGTGCCACCAACACAGCTATGCATTGAGTTCCCTGCCTCCACATGAACCTCCTCCTCATGACAGGACAAATCTTTTCACCTAAGTCATCGACAGGAAGACTATCTTGAAAACCTTCCATAGCACATGGGGTTTTGTTGCCTCTTCTTAGACAAACAAAAGGCGCACCACTAGAAGGGGGCACTGAGGACAGAGAGGGTGCAACTGAAAGGCTTCTCTCGAGACACAAAGAGGAGCAGGTGGAACACGGTGACCCGTGTCTCAAAGGCACAATGTCAGACTCAGAGGTGACATATATATCATCCTGATGTGACTGCAAGGATGAGGGAGCCATCCTGTCCACAATGTCATCCTCTTTGACCTCAGTAATAATCTGGTACCTACCAGAAGCAAAGGAGAAGTGTGGCCTACTGCTTCTACTACTTCTAGTGGCCAGACGGCTAGTGTTGCAACTGCTCTTTGCACTATTTCAGCCACCTACATTTTGACAAGGCGGGGGTCATTAGTTTTCCCTTCTGTCATTTACCAGAAATTTTTATAATGGTGCCTATAAAAAAAAAGTCACAGGTTTGGTACATAGACTGTTAAACAGTAGCAAAATTGCAAGTGTTTTTTTTTTTCTTTCCATAACTAACAGATAGAGGCACAATTAAACATCGCTCCCCTTGTACGAACACAGTGAACACTGGTATTGACAACTTTCAACGGTTTTTAATGCAGTACAAACTATTAAATTAAACTGGTATATTAAAGCAGTACAATACGTTAAATCAAACTGCAATTACAAATGGTAGCTAAATTGAAACTGATTTTTCGGTAATTAACAGAAGCGCAATTAAACATGCACTGCTATGAACACACCGGTAAAATTAGCTGAGATGCTTAATTATAAACAATATAAACCTTAAAGCTGTTTTTTCGGTAATTAAAAGAGAGGCAAATATACCTCCCCTTCTACGAGCACTGTAGTATTGAAATGGGCTGAACTGCACAATTATAATGGGCAGCAAAATTGCAACTGCTATGCTGTTGGTGCTTGAAGTGCTAGGAATAAGACTATTAAACAGAAGCTTGAGTTTTTTTTAAAGGCTGTTTTTTTAAAGGCAAAAACTAGGTTGGTACAGGATTTTTGTGATTGAAGTGCATTACATGGAGTGTCCCACTTAACAGCAGATGCCCTCATGTTGTCCCTCTATGATAAAACCCTGACTTTTCCACCTATTGATTCAATCTATCTAACCAAAATACTTCCCTAAACTATCTCTACAACACTCTAAGATTGCTGACTTGTGTCTGTAACTGCCGTCTGTCAGTCTATGAGCCATTAAGGGCCCCCCCCCCCCCAATTCTTTCCAGGGTCATGTGTCCCTACATTTTTATCCTCCCTGCCCTATTTACCTCCAGTTTTTTACAGTAAAATGGTGCGGAAAACACTTTACGCAATTTGTCCAAAGAAAATCTACAACATTTCAGATTTATTTGGAAGCAGAATTTTTATGAAATTCATAACAAATCAGCTTAGTTTAGAATCGATTCACTCATGTGTACCATTGATAAAAATCATAAGTAAGGGTCCATTCACACATCCACAAAATGGGTCCGCATCCGTTCAGCAATTTTGAAGAACGGGTGCGGACCCATTCATTTTCAGTGGGGCCACAAAAGATCCGCACTTCAGTTCCGAGGCTTTGCAGACACGGACAAGAAAATACATTTTCTATTATAGTGCCAGCCATGCCGGTGTCTGTGTGTTGTAGATCCGCAATTTGTGGACCGCAAAACAGTTGCGGACGTGTAAATGGACACTTATGGTAAGAGAAGTAAGCTCTCTGCACTTCCCTGAGCTCCCTGTGCGGCTTGAGAATATTAACTCGTAAATTCTTGCAAAGATCATAAAGACCTGGGACAGTTTTACTATCATTGCGGTTACAATTGTAATCACTGAAAGCAAGGAAAGTCTGCAGTCAAGGGTTCCTGGGGAGCACGGGGTTAAACAGAAGTGACCAGAGGCGGCAGAGCAGACGGTTATGTGTGACAAGAGGCAGCAGAGCTAAGGGTTATGTGTGACCGGTGGCAAAAGAGGAGAGGGTTATGTGTGACCAGAGGCAGAAGAGGAGATGGTTATGTGTGAACAGAGGCAGAAGAGAAAAGGGTTATGTGTGACCAGGGGCAGCAGAGGAGAGGGTTATGTGTGACCAGAGGCGGAAGAGGAGAGGGTTATGTGTGACCAGAGGCAGAAGAGGAGATGGTTATGTGTGAACAGAGGCAGAAGAGAAAAGGGTTATGTGTGACCAGGGGCAGCAGAGGAGAGGGTTATGTGTGACCAGAGGCGGAAGAGGAGAGGGTTATGTGTGACCAGAGGCGGCAGAGGAGAGGGTTATGTGTGACCAGAGGCAGACGAGAAGAGGGTTATGTGTGACTAGAGGCAGTAGAGCAGAGGGTTATGTGTGACCAGAGGCAGAAGAGAAGAGGGTTATGATTGACCAGAGGAAGCAGAGAAGAGGGCTATGTGTAAACAGAAGCAGAAGAAAAGAGGGTTATGTGTGACCAGAGGCGGCAGAGGAGAGGGTTATGTGTGATCAGAGGCGGCAGAGTAGAGGGTTATGTGTGACCAGAGGCAGAAGAGGAGAGGGTTATGTGTGACCAAAGGCGGCAGAGGAGAGGGTTATGTGTGACCAGAGGCGGCAGAGGAGAGGGTTATATGTGACCAGAGGCGGCAGAGCAGAGGGTTATGTGTGACCAGAGGCGGCAGAGGAGAGGGTTATATGTGACCAGAGGTGGCAGAGGAGAGGGTTATGTGTGACCAGAGGCAGCAGAGCTGAGGGTTATGTGTACCATGTGTGACCAGAGGCGGCAGAGGAGAGGGTTATGTGCGACCAGGGGCAGCAGAGGAGAGGGTTATGTGTGACCAGAGGCGGCAGAGGAGAGGGTTATGTGTGACCAGAGGCGGCAGAGGAGAGGGTTATATGTGACCAGGGGCGGCAGAGCAGAGGGTTATGTGTGACCAGAGGCGGCAGAGGAGAGGGTTATGTGTGACCAGAGGTGGCAGAGGAGAGGGTTATGTGTGACCAGAGGCAGCAGAGCTGAGGGTTATGTGTACCATGTGTGACCAGAGGCGGCAGAGGAGAGGGTTATGTGCGACCAGGGGCAGCAGAGGAGAGGGTTATGTGTGACCTGAGGCGGCAGAGGAGAGGGTTATATGTGACCAGGGGCAGCAGAGGAGAGGGTTATGTGTGACCAGAGGCAGAAGAGAGGGTTATGTGTACCATGTGTGACCAGAGGCGGCAGAGGAGAGGGTTATGTGCGACCAGGGGCAGCAGAGGAGAGGGTTATGTGTGACCAGAGGCGGCAGAGGAGAGGGTTATGTGTGACCAGAGGCAGCAGAGGAGAGGGTTATGTGTGACCAGAGGCAGAAGAGAGGAGGGTTATGTGTGACCAGGGGCAGCAGAGGAGAGGGTTATGTGTGACCAGAGGCTGCAGAGGAGAGGGTTATGTGTGACCAGGGGCAGCAGAGGAGAGGGTTATGTGTGACCAGAGGCAGAAGAGAGGGTTATGTGGACCAGGGCAGCAGAGGAGGGTTATGTGTGATCAGAGGCGGCAGAGTAGAGGGGTTATGTGTGACCAGAGGCGGCAGAGGAGAGGGTTATGTGTGACCAGAGCTGCAGCGAGAGGGTTATGTGTGACCAGAGGCGGCAGAGGAGAGGGTTATATGTGACCAGAGGCGGCAGAGGAGAGGTTATGTGACCAGGGCGGCAGAGGAGAGGGTTATGTGTGACCAGAGGCGGCAGAGGAGAGGGTTATGTGTGACCAGAGGCGGCAGAGGAGAGGGTTATGTGTGACCAGAGGCGGCAGAGGGGAGGGTTATGTGTGACCAGAGGCGGCAGAGGAGAGGGTTATGTGTGACCAGGGGCAGCAGAGGAGAGGGTTATGTGTGACCAGAGGCGGCAGAGGAGAGGGTTATGTGTGACCAGAGGCTGCAGCGGAGAGGGTTATGTGTGACCAGGGGCAGCAGAGGAGAGGGTTATGTGTGACCAGAGGCGGCAGAGGAGAGGGTTATGTGTGTCATCACAGCTTGAAGTCCATATTAACCAACTTTCACCAGAGGATTTATTGCACAGGGGAGAAGTGTGTGGACAATTTGCTGGAGCCTCAACTTTACCTCCAATGATATATGGAGCAGAGAGGCTCAGAAGACAAACACACAGCATCCTGGCTCCACAAGACTTCGGCACAGGCGCCCTCATAAAAGCCAAGATAAACAGTTTATCAGCCGCCCTCCAATGGAGATACATGCCCAGGATTAAGACAACAGCCCTACTGCAAGACTGGGGGCTGGAGGGGTCTCTGGGAAGAGTGGAATCTAATCTAACCCATCTATCTATCTATCTATCTATCTATCTATCATCATCTTCTGTCATCTACCCCACATCTATTTATCCATCTATTGCTTTCATTTTCCAACAGATATCTCTATTATCTATTTATCTACCTTCTAGCTATCTTTTTATCTTTCTATTTACTTATCTATCTAATTTATCTTTCTGTCTATACATCTACCTATCTCATACCTTTTTTCTATCTCATATCTGTCTGTCTCTGTATTATCCATTTCGTTCAGCTGTCTCTGTCTTTTATTTATTTTTCTATTATATTTTTTTTATCTAATATCTATTTATCTATCTAAACTGTATTTATTTTTTATCAGCTATTTCTGTTTATTATTTATATCTAGCTATTAGCTATTTGCTATCTATTATCTATATCATATTGATCCATCTATCTATCTCACATCTATCTATCTCACATCTATCTATCTCACAACTATTTATCTATCTCATATCTATCTATTCTATCTATCACCTTCTTTAAATCTATCTATCTCATATGTATCTATCTATCTATCTATCTATCTATCTCACACCTATCTATCTTTCTTTCTTTCTATCTATCTATATATCTATCTCATATCTATCTATCTCACATCTATCTATCTATCTATCTATCTATCTATCTATCAATGTCATATCTATCTATTCTATCTGTCTATCACCTTCTTTATATCTATCTATCTATCTATCTATCTATCTATCTATCTGATATCTATCTATCTATCTATGAATCTCATATCTATCAATCTCATATCTATCTATCTATCTATCTGATATCTATCTATCTATCTATCTATCTGATATCTATCTATCTATCTATCTATCTCATATGTATCTATCTATCTATGAATCTCATATCTATCTATCTATCTATCTATCTATCTATCTATCTATCTATCATCTATCTATTATCAATAATCTATTATCCATCTAATATCTATCTATCTATCTATCTATCTATCTATCGCATATCTATCCATCTTCTATCTATCTATCTATCTATCTATCTATCTATCTATCTATCTATCTATCTATCTATCATCTATCTCCATCTATCCATCCATCCATCCCCTGGCTGCCCCACATCTTGTGCCCTCAGTCTTCTCCCCCTACAACCCCCATGGACCTTCAGATGACAGCCCCCTGCCCTTTCCCCCGGAGCCTCCTCCGTGTCTTCTCTTTCTCCACACACAGACATTGTCCGCGCTCCTGCACTGACGACCAGTGTGTATTGGGGACTAGAGCCACCAGCAGAGGGCGACAGACACCGGCTCCCGTTTGCTGTAGCCTGCAGAGAATGGGCACAGACGTCCCCCCCACTCCACTATTCAAGTGAAAGAGGGAGGTGTCAGGGAAGCAACCAACCATGACCACAGGCCATCTCACTACTTAAACCTGCATGACATCACAGCCGTATGGAGCCGGGCTAATAAATCCAAAGTAGCCAGAGGGACTGGGCACAGAGCTGAGCACTGGAGAAGCAGAGAGGAGCTGCAGGATCTCCCCAGGGTGAGGGACATGTGCACATGAGAGGACTGCCCTGACTTCACTTTCACTCACTAGTCCTACTGGCACCTCTCAGCTGGTGCTGTTATCATTGCTATTATCACCCTCATCATTTTCCTCCTACCCCCCCTATTATCCCTCTCTTCCCACTTGGAGAAACTGAGTCCCTGGTTGCCATGGTGTCCCAGCTGAAAGTGGAGAATATTTAACAAGGGGGAGGCTGGAGCCGGCAGGCAGACAAACTGGTGCCATCAGGACTGGAGAAGAGACAAGGCTTGAGCTGCTTGTGCTGGACTGCAATGAGAGGGGGGGACCATACAACTTCTCCAAACCCCTGAAACCCCCCTCATCCCTTCTGATGCATCATTTATGATCCCTGACAAGAGAGGATAGCCCAGGTCACTGAGTTCTCTCCAGCACCATGGATCATTCCCAGTGCCTTGTGACTATCTATGCCCTGGTGGTCTTCTTGGGACTCAGAATAGACCAAGCTGTGTGCCAGCATTACTTACACATCAGACCAGCTCCTAGTGAAAAGCTACCACTGGTGGATCTTATCGAGCATCCGGACCCTATCTTTGATCCCAAGGAGAAGGATCTTAATGAGACTGAGCTGAGGACTCTCTTGGGTGGCCACTTTGACCCCAACTTTATGGCCATCAACGTGCCCGAGGAGAGACTTGGAGTGGAGGACCTGGCAGAGCTTGACCTGCTCCTGAGGCAGAAGCCCTCTGGGGCCATGCCAGCTGAAATCAAGGGGCTGGAGTTTTATGAGGGTCTTCAAGGAAAGAAACACAGACTGAGTAAGAAACTGAGAAGGAAGCTCCAGATGTGGCTCTGGTCCCAAACCTTCTGCCCTGTCCTCTACACGTGGAATGACTTGGGCATCAGATTTTGGCCCCGCTACATGAAAGTGGGCAGCTGCTACACCAAGAGGTCTTGTTCTGTACCAGAGGGGATGGTTTGTAAAGTTTCCAAGTCCATGCATCTGACCATCTTAAGGTGGAGATGTCAACGCAGGCTAAACCAGCGCTGCACGTGGATACCCATACAGTACCCCATCATATCCGAGTGCAAGTGCTCCTGCTAGGACTCCATGGACCTCAGTAAAGACATGGCTTTATGGTTAATGTTGTATGCACTGTAACATGTAGGAATGTATATGTCTGTATATATGGTACCAGTTTAAATTACTATTAAAAGGTCAGTATTATTCTTTTAAGTAACCAGTGTCTACTGCATTTCCCCAGGCGATACATCTGGTTTTTTATTTTTCCGTTCTACGTTTTATTTTATAATTATAATTATTATTATTATTATTATTTGCCTAATGTATCTGTATTTATATACAAAGAGCACTTCGCGTGGCGAAGCCTTTTTTTTTTTTTAGTTTTATTTTGTTTTGTTTAAATTTAATATTATTTTTTTTTAATTATTTGGAATACTTTATTATAGATGCTATTTCCATTATTTGGAAAAAAAAATGCCTCGATGGACCTCAAGTTTAAAAAAAGAAAAATTTTTTACTTTTCAGCTACTGTATATAGAGAGAACACTTTTTTTTTTTTTTTTTCCGGAAAGAACTAATCTTGTCAATGAAGACTATCTGCTATTTATTCTTTTATTTTTATCTCTTTGTAGTAAAGTGCAGATTAGAATTAAACCACTAAAATAGTCAACCCTTTCGCAGTCTCTGTTATATCCTGTACGTGTCTCTGCTTTTTAGGCTTTTTTTTTTAACTAATATCGTCAATAGCACTTTTTGAAGTGAGTGTAGCAGAGGGGAGGAGGTGGAGGGAAAGGAGGGGTTGGGGGGGTTACTCATGGTGCAGAGCTGGGTTTGTTATTTGGTCGCTCTCCTGATATAAGGCCACATGGTCAGGTTTCCTGATGCAGTTTTGGGGAGTGATTCATCAGCATAGAGAGAGATACAAATTCTCCTCCTGATTTTTGGATGCAGCAAGGAAAGCTTGCAACGTGTGCCCCCTGCCCTTAGGTGACCTGGGATTTTAATCAAGCCAATTTGCTAATGCGACCTGAAAGAGTTAAACGACAGCCTCAGCTCTGCTGCATCTGTATGCTGTGCTGACTAGATTGTAATTTATGGGGGCTGGTGTCTTGTTTCTTTCCCCCCTTGGTAGACGCTGGAGCGAGTGAGAGCTGCAGTCAGTCGTGTGGACTTGCTGAGGGCAGAGTTGTAAAGGAGGAGGGAATGGGCTCTGAGCCTCCCTGGTGTCTCTGGTTTTGTACTGCCTGACATTGCCTTTAGAAAGAACACGTGTCTTTCACACCTACGATTGTGGGATGGCAGGGCTGAAACTTGACTCTTTGTCAAGGCTGGAGCCTCCCAGTCGAAAATGTGCACAAGTCGCTGCCACTAAATGCGCCTGCTTGCTGCTCTCACTCCGCTCCCCTACTCTGACAAGCTTTCCAAAATGACCTGTTGTCAGATGTGGTGGTGATCTCCGTGCCGCCCCTCTACTCTCTTAACACTGACAGAACATGCTGGCGTAGATAACTTATTGAGCGAATTAAACGACGCACTCAGCGCTGCTACGTAGAACTGATCTTCTCTTCCGTAGCCTCTAGACCAGGAATCGGCAACAACTACAACTCCCAGAACTCCCGTCCATGGGAGTTACAAGAACAGCCGAATAGGTGTGCCTGCTGGGAGTTGTAGTTTCACAGCAGTTGCTGATCCCTGCCCTAGAAGCTGGTGCTCAGCTTTGTCCTGTCTCTAAAAGCCATGGTCTAGTTGGGGCGGACATGAAAAGGTGTCATCTCTAGTAATCCCCTGGGGGCAGAGACCTCTTTATCTGACGTGTGATGAATGGAGGGGGACTCTCCGAGCCGTCACCTCATTGTGAAGCTATTATGTAAAGTCAACAGTGACACCTATGCCAGAAAAAAGGGATCAAGTCGTAGACAGGACTAAGGTGATCAGGTGGTTTATACTGACGGACGGGCCAGACGTAGCGCTGTAATCACGTGGCTCAGATTTGCTTATTATACCGTCAGATCATGTCCTCCAACTGACCATCGCTAAGCTAGGAACGCGCCTTACAGGGTTATTTCTACCATTCTCAAACGACGCAACTTTGGAGTCAAATTGATCAAATCTGATACTTTTTGTATAATGCATATACCGATGTAGCAGAGCCGGATTTGTCTTTTCTCTCATTAGACTTGAAATAATGCAGTGGTTTTTCCCTACTGACCAGACTGACTTTTCACTCCAGAGGACAAACTCAGGGCCGCTACGTCCTCCAGCCGCGGCTCTGTTTCATCTGTCCCACTCCTACCGTTATAAAAGACGTGCGAAAATCAGCCGGGCGAAAATCAGATGTAAGTCATTTCATAAGGACCGCACGTGGGGACTACGTAGAGCAAATTTAGTTACTTCCTGTGAAGTTCCTCATTGGACCAGGGATACATTGAGAATTTTGGGATTGATTTTAAGTGCTGAGTGACTGCAAGATGGCGTGTAGCGCAATGTATTCGTTCGGAATAGTAGAGAAGTACCATCAGGGTACAGCCGCGCGGTCAGGTTTCCTTCCAAAACCGCATCAAGGAACCCTTAGGCTACCTGCAGACGAGTGCAGGTTTACAAATAGGAAAATCGTACAGATTTCCGTGCAGGTTTCTGTGCGTTTCTGCACCAAATCCGCACCATAAAATGCACACGGTACTTGCAATTCTTGGTGTGAATTTGCCGCAGATCCAAAAAAATCACACACAAAAATCGCACAAAAAAGTGAGATGTTGCTGGATCTTAAAATCCGTACGGAGATTTGTCTGGTCTCATACACTTTGCTGGTACTGTATTACGCATCGATTCTTCCACATGGAAATCAGTGCAGAAAGATGCGCACAGGTAGCTTTACGGTACTTCCTCACGTGGTAGAAAAATCCACACTGAAATTCCCACGTGCGTATTTTAGGCCACCTGCACACGCTGCGGATTCTTGTGCGGAAAAACTGCAGCGTCATACAGTACCAGCAAAATGTATGAGAACAAACAAATCTCATGTACACTTTGCGAATGCGTTCTGCGCAGAAACTGACCTGTGGTACGGTTTTCCAGATCCACGGCGTGTCAATTAGGTTTGTGGTTTTAGCAACGGATTTTCACCCTTTTCCAATGAAGGATGAGATCTGCGGCAACACCTGCAACAAATCTGCACAAAAAATGCGGATAAAATCCGCACTGATATTCACCTTCACCCGCGCACAAGTACCCTGATGCAAAACCGGGAGTGAATTCGAAAAAGAGGAAAAGTCGTATCCGTCCTTCATACTTTCTCTCCTTTTATGATCCGCTCCTGATTTTGGCTTTTTTTTTTTGGTGCAGATTATGATTTTCTCTGGAAATATTGGGCTTCAGGAAATCCGCAACACATCGTGTTTTCCGCAGTTCACACGTCCGTGTTCCACGGAAGTGTGCTGTACCTGTTCTCCTCTGACAGCACACGTCCCCATTTATTTTAATGTGTGTATTCACACATCAGTGTTTTTAGCACGGTCCATGCGTCCGTGTTTCTAGCACGGATGCGAGCTCTATTTTGTCCGTGTTCACGGATTCATCGTGCCCATTATAGTCTACGGGTCCGTGAAAGCCACGCATGCCAACTGTATTTCACGGATCATTAGGAAGAAATGCTTCTAAATCAATTTTTCAAGTGTGCAGGGTCAATGAAACACGGATGGCACACGGACAGCAAAAATCGGACACCCGGATCCTTCACGGACAGCTTCACGATGCATCACTGACCACTTTCTCACGGATACGGACGCGTGAATGAGGCTTTAGAGCAGACAGTTTTAATCCCCATAGGAATACATGGGGAGCTATTTATGACGCCCCCCATTCCGCTATGTGTGAGGGCAGACCCGGTATCGCCCATTCTCTAATGCATAGAGAGTAAACACAATGGCTGCTCATCCGCCACCTAATGATGCCGCGTCACGTATTCATCTTCATCAGTCCGCCCTACAGCGCCGCCCCGCGTATAGGAAGGGTTAAATATGAAGATCGGCGTTATCCCTCCTTACAACAAAACATCCTGCCCACTCTGAGAATTCATTGTAAAAGGATTAAAAGTCGAAATGCCTTTCCGTTTTTTTTTTCATGTAATCTTGTGTGGCGCCTGGACGAGATACTCAACATTTAAAATATTCCTAATGTGACTCCAGGCAAGCAAACATAACCCTAATTTATTTCAAGAAGAAAGAGGATATTCAGGTATTTGGGTTTGTAAACGAGCAGCATTATGTATATTTGTTAGCCTCTGACAAATGCCCAAATAGCATTAAAAATCAACCATTCATCACATATGAATTTATGCAAAAAAAAAAAAAAAAAAAACACTGTTTGTGGCCAAGACTTTTTTATTTTATTTTTTTTCTACACGCCGAGTTTTCACTTGCGAAAAAAAAAAAAAAAAGAGAAAAGAAAAAGTTTATTTAAAAAAAGCCAAAAGCAAGAGTTTTCTTTACTGGTAAACATGAACGTTATATGAACAGAAGTATTTGCGACTGGGACTTGGGCCAAAAAGACTAAATGTCAACAAATGTAGCCCAGGGGTTGACTGTGTGACAGGGCTGCGCTCTCTCCCCCTGTTGACATATAATATTAAAGCAATTTGCTCGCCCTGGAACACTGGCTGCACATAGACTTAGCGCACAGTGTCCCTCTGTGTCACCTCAGGGTGACTGCCGCTAATTAGAAGAGGTCCCTTGTGAAAAAATGTTGATGTGACTCTTGAAAAGTAGCTTTTTTTTTTTTTGTAGCAGCAGCTCTAGAAATGAATGGCACCAGGCAAAGTCGCTGGTGATTAGAAAAACATACTTGAGGGAATTAATGACTTTCTGAACGTACACTTTACACTATGGGGGTCAGTGTCAGTCAGGACCTGCGAGAAATAACATTTGGGTAGGTAAGAAATAATGCAAAAGAAACAAACAGACCTGAAACAAAGTTACTATTATCAAAACAAAACTTCTTAAAGGGGTATTACCAAGATTTCACGCTAGATCTTCGATCAAGATGGCGGCGGCCAGCCCCTCGCAAGCAAATGGATGAGGTAAGTATGGTATTTTTTTCTTTTTTTTAATTTCACAATCTGTTATTTCTATCGCATGCCACGATCATGTATGAACACGGCATCTGAGGGGTACAATGATGGGGAGCGATGCTGTCATTGCACCCTCTACTTACAAAGAAACGCGCTTTTGGCGAAGCAGTCGAATCGAATTTCTTAAAGCTTCGTTCATCACATATGCTATTAAGGTCCGATAGGTGCGGGCCCCACCTCTAGGACACGATTCTGTCTCCAGAACGGGGCCCCCTAAAATGAAGGAGAGTGCTACCACGCATGCTCGACGTGCTGCCCTTTCACTGCTATGGGGGTTCGGAAAACTGTCGAGCGGTGAAGTCCCATAGCAGTGAATGTAGAGTGCACCGAGCATGGGCAGCGTGCTCTCCGTGCACCGCGATGTGACTGCCAGAAATAACCGAGCTATCGATTGCCGATTGTTGGAACTCCCACAGCGTTGAACAGAGGGCCGCCACACTTGCGCGGTGTCCTCTCCTTCACTTATGGAGGCCCCATTCTGGAGATAGCAGCATGTTCCGGAGGGCGGACCCGCACCTATCTGACATTGATGATATATCGTAGAGATATGCCACCAATGTCTGAGATAGGAATACCCCTTTAAACTTCTTAAAGTGTCCCTCTACTTAAAAAAAAAACTTTTAAAATGTTAAAGTGACACATACAAGGTTTTGATTGGTGGGGTCCTGAGACCCCCATTGATTGTTAAAAAGTAGTGAGCGCTCCCACTCCCAAATGCTATAAGCTCGTCTCCAGTCCGTCTCCTGCAGCGAGGACAGAGAGCGTCTCTCTAGAGATCGGTGGGGGTCTCAGCATTCGGACCCCTACCAATCAAGACCTTTCATATGTTGCTATGAGTTCTAGGACACTTTCGATATCAGCAGAGAAAGCAGTAGATGGGCTAGAACTTGTTTGTGTCGCCCTCTCCTGACAAAATTGTATATTGATTTTCCAGAAAAGGGATGGTTGCCATTACAGCTCCAAAAGGATCATAGCCTTAAAGGGGCGGTCCCAAGACTGAACCTCATCAGCTATCCACAGGTTAGGTCTGTGTCCCCCATTTGAATGGAGCAGTAGATGAACATGCTCAACATTTTGAAGCACTTTTAATATGTCCTAGTGACATAGTTTTGATCAATGAGTGGTGAAACCCCCACCAAATCCTTGGAGGAGCAGCAGAATCGCTCAGCTAAAACAATGAACCCCTTCAGTTGTATTTGCCTAATCCCCGAAGAAGGAGGCCAATGGTGGACGAGCTCATCGACTTTTCGAGCCTCCACCTGGTTGTCCAAGGAGAGACAAGCAAAGCCATTCGCACAGTCCAGAGCAGGCATCCTCAAACTGCGGCCCTCCAGGTGTTTGTAAAACTACAACTCCCACAATGCCCTGCTGTAGGCTGATACCTGTAGGCTGTTCGGGCATGCTGGGAGTTGTAGTTTTGCAACAGCTGGAGGGCCGCAGTTTGAGGATGTCTAGTCCAGAGCTTGGGCTCCTTCCATCTAGTGATCTTTCCACATGGACCACCTCGATCCAGATTTCTGATGTTAGATGTTTCTAAACCTAGGCTACATTTGGATTTTATAGAATTTTTTTTTTATACATAATAGATATTTAATAGTTATTAGGGAGAAATCAGTGATTTTAAAATAAAGGGGCAAATTGGGGATATGGATTTCGATTTGATTTCCAGATGTCTCCGTAGAGCAGTCTGCATATGGAAAACAGATCTATAAATCACATCAATATGATAGGATTGCTCCTAAATCAATACAAATCTGCAAACTGAATTATCTCGCTTGAAAAGGGAACAAATTTATGAAACTTTAGATCTAGCTTATTGCGCAGCAATATGGATTCCGTCATTTGTCTACATCAAGTCTGCTGATTCTACACGGCTTGGATGGAAACCGTCTTTTATGGTATGTAGTAATGTATACAATGGCGCTGATGACTGAGGTGGGTGACCAAACTTGGATTCGTTAACATCTAAGCCTTAAACATAGGTGTGAAAACCGTTGACAGAAACAGACATAAGATGGACATAAATACAGAGAGGAACTTAACCCTAGCTAAGGGGTCACCTCTTTGTAAAACTAACAGGAACCCCTAAAGTGTCATGTAACACTGCAGCCTTTGCATTAATATGTGTACTTGCAAGGACTTAAAGGGGTTGTCTCATCTCAGACAATGGGGGGCATATCGCTAGGATATGCCCCTATTGTCTTATAGGTGCAGGAATGGATCCCTGCAATGTGTGGCAGGAGGACTCTGGTCCGGCCACCACCAAGCGCTCTCCCCATAGAAGTGAATGGGAGTGTACCGGGTATGACCGCCCACCGCTCCAATAAATTTCTATGGGCCCGACAGAAATAGCCGAGCCAGCGCATGGCTATTTTTCGGCGGCCCCATAGAAAATGAATAGAGGGCGGCTGCGCATGCGTCATGCACTCTCCACAACTATTGGGGCTCCATTCTCGATATAGGTGCAGGTCCCAGTGCTGGGACCCGCACCTATCAGACAATGGGGGCATATACTAGCGATATACCCCCACTGTCTGTGAAGTGAATGACCCTTTAAAGGTATTATCCCATTAATAATATAAAAGATGAAAATCGGACATCCTATAGTACATGACAATCTCGTTCTAAGCTAGAACCAGCCCTGAGATCTCCCTATTCATTGCTCCAATTGATCTGCTAGATTTATTTCAAGCTGACAGCCCAGGGGTGTGTCCTTTCTCAAGGTTGGGTCCTTTCTGCTGCAGCAGGTGGCAGTGGAATGATGGAACTGTGCATGTGCTTCTGTCACAGTGAACAGGACAGAGAAATGAGAAAAATAGCAAACAGCAGGTGGCGCTATACAGATAGATTTCACTGAATAACTCACTGGCTATACAAAATTTTAAATTACATGCAATTACAAAAGTGTTCAGAGCCAGGGGCTGGTTTGAAAAGTGTAGAAGGTTTTTCATAGTATAACCGATTTACACTACTCCGATGAACAGACGATTGTCGGGAAGGCAGCGTTCCTTCCCGATAATTGCCTGTTCCTGAAGATGGGGTTTACATGGCTTCATGAAGTAGTCAATTGTCAGGCAGGAATCATTCCTTCCCCTGCACCTGCCTGCTTGTCAGTGGAGGAGAATGCTGCATTTACATGCAGTGATCCCCTCCACTGTATGGGGACGAGAGATCGCTACGGCATCACTTGTCCTCATACAGAGGTATTATTTCTGGGCAGCAGATCCCTGATTACATGGCACGGGCACGATCTGCTGCTGACAAATGATGTTTTAGGTGTCTGCATAAATGACTGGCAGCACCAACTGGACAGTGTTAAAGGTATTGTACTGTACTGTATTTTACATGCAGCGATCACCTCCACAGTATAAGGGATCGTAGACACGTTCACTCCCAATAATCTGCCCAACAATTGGGCAGTCTAAAGGAGGCTTGGAAAATTCAGGAGTGAAAGGGATATTCCTTATCGGTGATCAGAGATGCAAACAAAAATATTTAAAGGTAAATTCCATGTTGCAAACCTTCTAGCACGAAGCACGAAGAAAGAAGCCAGAAAACAAAAGATTTGTACGTAGGCATTAAGCAATCCAAATGTGGACGTCCTTTCCCTTACAGTGGTCGTGACTGCATACATATACGTACTGTCTTTATGCTCCATCCACAAAGTTAGGAGGTCATCACATTGACCATGAGGTTGGATGTGGTCAGTAATTCAGCAACCCTCAGACAGGCACGTATAGTAATCAGCATCAGGGAGATTAGTGTTGAGCGATTTGAAGTTCATGAAGTGGACTTCAATCCCAATCTCTGGAAAAATTAAATGCCCCGTAAAGCCGAATTTCCTCGTGATTCGTGGTAACGAATCAAATTTCCTTGAAATGGTGGTAAAAAAAAAAATAAATTATACTTATCTCATCCACATGAGTGGGAAGAGGTCACTGCAGCCATCTGGCTCGAAGATCCCGCTTATATGACGTCACCACGCCGGCCAACGTGATGACGTCATCACATGCCATGCGAGATTTTCACTGGATCTTCAAGCAAGATGGCTGCGGCAGCCTCTTCGCGATCAAATGGATGCGGTATGTACAATTTAATTATTATTATTTTTTAATTTGCAAATGCTGAAATGCTTGATATAACATGGATTTCAGATGCCGCAATCTGCAAAAAACACGGTATCTGAGGGGTTCAATGATGGGGGGGGCGGTGCAATCGCCGCTCCCTGTCATTGCACCTGCTATGTACAAAGAAATGCGCTTTGTGACGAAGTAATTCATCACGGAACAATTTTTTTTGTAAAATTTGGTGGAGCAGCCGAATCGAATTTTAGAGAACTTTGCTCATCTCTAAGGCCTCATGCACACGGTCGTGGATCGGCCATTCCGTGCATTGGGGACGGCAATCTGTGGTCCCTAATGCACGCCACTATTCATGTGGCTGCCGCAACTGATACAGACCCATTCAACATGAATGGGTCTGTGATCCGTCCACATCGCAAAAAATAGAACTTCCGTGGGGTTCCGTGCCTCCGTTCCACACCACACCTTCCGGATTGCGGACCCAGTGAATGGATCCGCATCCTTGATGTGATGCAAAAACAGCCAGTCCTGCATATTTCAGATGCAGGCCATAATACGGGCATGGCGGCCACCGGCCGTGTGCATGAGGCCTAAGGGAAATGTTACTAATAATGGGGATATTTATAAACCTGGTGCTCTCGTATTTTGGCATCAAAATGTCATCAGTGATGTGACACAAGGTACCTTGTGCAAAATTTTGCGACATCTTGACCCCTGCGCCTTTGGAGCACCATTTTCCGATTTGGAAATAATGATTACAGGGGTTTTAAATTGTTGACCTATCCTCAGGATAGGTCATCAATATCAGATCGGCGGGGGATCGTCCAACATCCGGCGACCCCTACCGATCAGCTGTTTAAAGAGGAGTAGGTGCTCCATGTGAGCTCTGCTTCCTGTGCATTACACTGCCCGTCATCTCGGAAGTGAGTGTAATCACAAGTACTTGCTCTATTCACTTGTAATTAGTTGTGTCACTAGGCCACTGCTACAGGGAGATGACACGTAGTATAATGAAGAGAAAGCAGCGCTCTCATGGAGTGCCTCCTCCTATTCAAACAACTGATCGTCAGGGTGCCGGGTATCGGACCCCCACTGAGCAGATATTGATGACATCCTGCAAGACTCCTATAGGACTGCTCATAAAGTACCCTGAAATTCCCCTGTATTGCAGTGTATCATTTGTGCCATTTTCCGCCTTTTTCTTTATAAATTTGACTGGAACTCCAGCTTCTTGTAAACCTTTTTCTTGTTGCTTTTGGGTGAACAACGGGAAAAGTAGCCACTTTTCTTTTTAGGCACAGTTTACAATAAAAATGTAGCTATCAGAAATTCAGATCAGGTAACAGGTAGTTAAGAGTTACCCTTTAAACAATCAGGTTGGTAAAAAAAAAAAGACTAATCAGTGGCACGGAACGCTTAGTGGTTACAGTTAGCATACAAAGGCACAATATGCTTGTTGGTTTCAATACACTCCAGGTGACAGTGAGTTTGATGGTTGCCGGTCACTCTGGGTAGTGCCTAGTACAAAACATTTGAATGTTCTAGAACCTGGCTTTAGTTGGGTTTCACAGGTCCTTGTGAACAAGTTCACACTGACCACTGCGACCTAAAGAGAATCTGTCAGGTCCCATAAGCCTTATTAAGTGCAGTATTGCATGAATAGTTCTGCTATCACTTGCTCCAGATCACTAACTCATATGAAGATACAAACACCCATTTCCCCCTGGGCGCCCAAAATCTGACACTGGAATATTTTGAGAGGACCCATGAGAGCAAAAGAATTTACGGAAAAACCCTTCACTTTATTCCACAACCAGTTTGTGACTGCAGAATGGGGGAACGGGTACAAGTATCCAAATACAAATGACTGATCTAGAGTCGCGGCAGCAGTACTATTCATTTAGTACTGTATTTATGAGGTCTTGGAGGGTCTGACAGGCTCACTTTAGCACAGAGATTCCCAGGAGTAGGAATATTCTCCGCAAATCTGTCTCTAATCCCAAGAGCCAATCCTTCCCATACTTCCCTTAAATTTATTAATGTTCCGGGACTGAACTATCCTGGCCACATTACAGGCCACGAGCGAGCCAATCTCCCGCTATATGCTGGCCATTAGTCTTAGGCTAAGCTCAATTCAGACATTCTAATACCTAGTTATTGACCCCCACAGGGCCTTACAACCCAACCCACCTTGGCTCCCTACATGGTTGTGTCTCTCAGAGCCCACATAGACTTCTCCCAGAATTGAAGATGGGGCATAGCTAAAGAGTCATGGGCCCTGGTGCAAAAGTTCAACTTGTGCCACCCCTTTCCTAGGCCAACTTCTCTTCACACCAGGTGGTAGCTGCTGTTCCCTCTAAGCCTTTGTATCTAGTGAGCAGGGCAGTTAGGGACCTGGCCACTATTCCATATATGCCAGACATTACAGAACCTTATAAAATATTAATATAAATACACAGTACCCTAATAATTAGGTATAAAGCAGTTAATGTCAGTATACCTGATGATCTAGGGCAGTGAACGGCTTAACATCAGCATAGTTGGTGGGATAGGGTAGAGAGGAGGATTATGTAAAGATCCCTGGTGGTCTTGTCTTGGAAAGGGATGGGCCAGTGTAAGGATCCCTGGTGGTCTTTGGAAGGGATGGGTTTAGAGCAGTTGAAGAGGTTAATGTCAGTATAAGTGGTGGGCCTCGGCAGTCAGGATACTGTGAGGATCCCTTATAGAGGGCTATGAAAGAGTTAATGCTGCATACTTGGTGACAGTGGTCACTCATGTCTCCTGGCTCCAGCATTGTCCTGGGTGTAACTTCCTGTTCCTTTACTGCAGTGACCAGAACAATGAATTCCAGGAGAGGTTAGAGAGGACTATGTAGCTGTAACTGTATGGCTGCACAGTTCTCTTTATGTTCAGGCAGAGTGAATCTAGTGTGCTTTGCATAATTAGCGTTATGAGATCAGGGGGGCTTGTTGGCCCCTTTAGGGCCCTGATTGCAACTGGAGTGCTTTAAATAGCTGATCAGTTTGGTGTGTCAGGAGTTGGACCTCCACGATCAGATATTGGTGACCTGAGGATAGGCCATCAATATAAACTCCTAGAAAACACTTTAAAGTTTGTTCCAATAAAATGGATCCCTTCATTTAATCCAACAACTTGTGCCCCAACAGTTTGAAAAATTCAGGGGTCAAAGGGGACATTCCTGTATTATGCGACTGTAGATGCTAAATAATTTGGAGGTTGTTGTCACTTTTACACCCTCTTGTGGCAAGACCCAGTGTCTAATCAGACCACACCTGTAATCCTGACACATCTGCCTGATACATAACTGCATGCCGAGTTTTGCAGCAATCTGATATTTCTATCTGGGTGTGGTATGTTTTTTCTTTGTCTGAGTATATTAGGCCTCTTTCACACGAGCTAGTTTTTGGCAATGAGTGCAATGCATGAAGTGAACACATAGCACCTGCACTGAATCCTGTTCATTGGGTCTGTGTACATAAGTGTTTTTTTCACGCATCAGTTCTGTGTTGTGTGAGAATTGCAGCATGTTCTATATTTAGTGATTTTCACACAGCCCTGGCCCCATAGAAGTGAATGGGGTTTCAGTGAAAAACGCATTGCATTGCAACCTTCCTTTTCTTTATCCAGATCTGTCAAACTAGACTTAGTCGGAGTACTGTTGGAAAATGAATGTGCTTCCCCAGTTACTCTGTTTCAAACCCTGCCAATTTGTATCCCTCGAAAATTCCTTCTAATGCTAAATTGCCCCTTTTCTAAATTTACATGGGCTGAAAAATGTTCATGCTTGACTAAAATAACTCTTCACAGGTCAAAACCCAAATGGCACTCGTCATTCCCTAATTGTATGGCTTATTTCTTGGCAACATCTATGTCACATATATTAGATTAGCTTAACTCTATGAGATCCCATCTTTGGGTCCAGTTTGAAAGTTCCAAGGCTACTATAACCCTAACAGTGATTCCTTAGCTATCCAAATTGTCTAATGATCTTCCACCACCATCCACTAGACAGGTTGAACATTTGCCAGCCATGAATCCCTAGTCAATATGCAGAGAATCACCAGGCTTGACATATGTTGGTTTCCCTTCACAATGGAATCCGGCAAAACTGAGCACCCGTATCACCAGCTGTTGACACCCTCAAAGTATCTTCCCAGGCTGTGACCAATAACAGAACCTGGCTTGTCACAGATAAGAAGCAATTAGATGGCATACACCCAACAAGGCCACCAAAAATCCCAATGAGAGCAGGACAACTCTTTCATAAGTTATCCACTAGCCCACTTGAAGAGTGCGGCATTTCTATGCCATTTAAAAAGGGCCAATACTGTGTACTTCCCCCAATTATGGATTCTGGGGCTGTCTGCTACCCTAGCGCCATATTGGAAAGGAGTTCTCCAGGCTTTTTATAAAAACAGTTCTTTTTATTGCCCTGTAGAAGATCCTTAGGTTAATACTTATCAGTCACCCGTACACCAATGCTTCCGCCCCACTGTGCTGACACAGGCTGTGGGCTTTTTCACCCGGGTCCCAACCGGATGTGTGCTCTTTTTTTTTTGTTCAGCCGCATTTACTACTATGCAGCTGAACAGGAGAGCCCATGAGCAGGAAGTGAAGAGTAGCGGGAACCAGAGTTACAGCCAAACAGGTGCGGCGGGGGATCAGTAAGGTGATTGCTAACTGTAACTGTTCATGTGCAGTACCCCAGACCTGAGGGTACCTGCAAAGCTTGGCATTTTATGTAATGTTATATCATGTTTGCACTGTACACCAGTTTGTGAGGTATGTTTGGCATAGGGATGAGGATAACCACCCCATTCCTCCCCTCTTGGTAGGAATGGGATGGTCCTCCTTCCTGTCACTCCTCACAGCTAGTACTGTGTGAGTGAGGAAATGGGTCCTATTGCTTCTGCTCCATAGGCCTTAGGGACCTGAGAACAAGCCCATCTGTGAGACCACTACTCCAAAGAGACTGAAGAATCCAAAAACTACAGATATTCTGCAAAGCTACAACTTTACAGTCAGCAGTGTAATCAGCAACTATAGCTATCCAGACTTTGCTGCAAGTGAGGAATTACGGCTCAGACACCATTCCCCTTAGATCACATCCAGGTCAAGCGAACTCAAAAGCCTGTATTACACCATGGACACCTACAACCACAATCGGCAGCACACAACTGTTAGCCAGAAGTTCAAGAGAGAGACATCATCGAGATAGCACATCACAAGTGTCATTATCTGCCACCTTGCCAGCCACCATACCTCATCCTCTGGGCATAGACATTGCACTTTGTGCCTACCACTGCTTGATGTACTACAACTTCTATTTTGCACTAAGTCAAGAGAGGGTTTTATACTTCTACTTCTGGACAGATTCCTTAAACCACCATTTCACTGCACCTATACCCAGGGAGCAACGGCCTGAGGGAGTAAACCGTGACACATCATCTCATCATGGTCTCTACCACTCCCGGACTCTATACCTGCTCCTCAGGGGCTCACTGCACATGCACCGATCCTTTGAGCAAGGGATACAGGAACATCCAGTAGTTGTTTAGAACCTGGGTCTATGATTTAAACCTGTTAACAATGGAGTATTGTTACATTATTTGTAGCTACTGAAAACAGAACAGCCTGCCAACAAGGTGGGCAGCAAAACCGAGCGCTCAGAAACAAAATGTCATCATTTCTCAAACACTAGACCCACCAAGACTTCTTTACCGCTTGTTTGAGATGTCAACACCAGACTAGAAGTTAACTCCTAGAAACTGTTCTCAAAGAGGCGTCCTTGTCCTGGGAAAAATCAGTGCCGATTGTTAGTTTTGCTTTTTGACAAGCGGTCTTGGAAAGTATTAGGAAAATTACACAGATCTTACTTTATAGCAAACATAATTACTAAGATGTTTGCTGAGTTTAGCACATACTTACATTAGTGCTGGCGTGGACAATGTCATATTTTTATTGCACCCCACTGAGCCAACATGCTGCAAAAAAGTCCTCTTTTTTTTCGAATGTCATTTTCTTGACCTCAATGAAGGGCATTGTATCATTTGTAAACCTATCTAGAAATGTGGCCAGTCTCTTTATAATGCATCCAGACATTTTTCTATCGACCTGGAAAGAAAAGGACCCACATTCATGAGATCGAAAAAAAATACACAAACATAGTCAACATACATACTGAAAAAATGTCCATTTCTTAGGCCCCATTCACACGTCCGCAATTCTGTTCCGCATCTTGCGCAACGGAATTGCGGACCCATTCATTTCTATGGGGACAGACTTTGTCCCGCTCGGATCCGGAATTGCGGATCTGCACTTCCGGGTCCGCACTTCCGTTCCGCAAAAATATAGAACATGTCCTATTCTTGTCCGCAATTGCAGACAAGAAAAGGCATTTTCTATATAGTTCTGGCAATGTGCGGATCCGCAAAATGCGGAAAGCACATTGCCGGATCCGCAAAACACACACAGACGTCTGAATGAAGCCTTAATGTATATGATAATGCTAATATCCCTCAGTCATGGGAAGGTCTACACAACTGACTTGGATTTCATAGCTGAAGTTATGGCTAATGATATGCGAGAAAGCAAAAGAAAGAAATTATCTTGGTTCTTAAATTGGTTTTCCGAGTAAAAACTTGTTTTAGCGGCCCTAAAGGGCGTCTGTGAGCAGATTTGTATCTATAAACTATGTAACACTGGCGCTTGTACTAATAACTATATCTATCTGTCGCTGCGGTACAGCTGCAATATCGCTATTGCTGCAAATAATCTAAAACATCAAAAAATTCAAAAAGGTCCCGCGCGACTCTATTCCCACACCTATTAAGACACCTTAGACAGAGCTGTATGTGCGTACACAGCATGAAACCAAGTATGTAACTTACTGAGCTCCGGTGTCATTTGCTGCCCGTGTTGCTCCTCTCTTGTATACTGGTGATTCTTATCAGGGTGGGATAAGAGGTTATATCAACTAGTATAAGATAGTGTGCCCCTGCCAGTGGCAACACTCTGGATCCTATCCGCTTACTCGCGCTCAAACAGAGCGTCTAGCGACGTCACTTGCTGAGTACGGATGCCTCAGGAGAACGTGTGTAGGAGAAGAATTTTTAACAAGACACACCCTGTGACATGCACAGAATAATCAGACCCGCCCACTAAATAGAAAAATGGCGTGCTATGATCATGTGACCCGTAGCGAAAGCAGTGGAGCGGTGTACCTGATCACCTAAGCGTCCATCCACATATAAGCAGTCCTGACATTACATTTAAAGTAGCTAAAGCAAACTTTTTAGCTGGAAAAGCCATTTAAACAAAAACAAAAATCTTAGGGGGTCATTTATTAAGGTCGGAGTTTTAGATACCAGTCTTAATAACCCCCGCACTAGCAGTGGATCCGCCGAAGTTATGTAGAGGCGCCGGCCTCTACATAAGTTCGGCGCATCCATTGCCGGTCTAAATGTAAGCCAGCTCTCTTGCTGGCTTAAATTTAGACAATTTTCTACTCCTAAAACAGGCATAGAAAATGATAAATTTCCCTGCCCATGCCATTCCCCCTTTTTTAAACCTGGTGTGAGTGGAGAAAAGTCGCAGATTGCGGCATAAATAACCTTTGCTCTGCAATCTGCAACAGATGTATGCCAGGAATTATTTAAAATGGCTGCCAGCAACCTATCCTAGAGTGTGAGCAGAACTGGTTATGACCACTTACAGAGCTGCCAAGGGGAGTGAGTGGGTGGGACCTCACTACACTGCTCTACAATAGATAGTGATGATATGATCCTACCTACGATATGTCATCATGGCTGAGTAGCCTGACAGGAACGCACACTAATATGTAGTGTATGCAAGTGCCAGAGCATAGAGCCCTTAGGCCTCTTGCACACATTCCGTTTTTTGCGGAACCATCTATTGAAAATGTTCTGACCTGCACAATTTTTCAATGTCATTACTGTATACTGTATATGCCAAGCTTCCGTTTCCGTTTGCGATCCGCAAAAAAGGGATTACATATGGAAACGGAACGGAAACGGAAACACAGCGGATTACAAAAACGGAACAATGGATCCGTGAAAAACGGACCGCAAAACCATACGTTCGTGTGCAATAAGCCTTAGGCAGCTCTGTCAGTGGTGGCAACCAGTCCTGCTCACATTCTAAGACAGGTTGTTGATAGTCATTTTAAATCATTCTCGGAGAATGCCTTTAGGAGCTGAAGTGGAAGTGAAGTTTTAGTTTGCCTTGTGTATACTTGTTTTAATTGAAGTGCCATTTAGTGGCTGTCTTCCATCTTCCCCTCTGGTATGACTCTGTTATGACTCCTGTAATGCAGTTATTATTTTTCATCATGCCTCTGGCTTTAAAGGTGGGCAGAGTCTGATCACAAGGCACTTTCTTATCTGAGTCCTATGTAAGGGCAACAAGTAATAAATCAATGACATAGTCTTAGTGTATTCCTATGTTATGCAGCCTCAGCCCATCTACCCTACCTCCTGCTTGTGATAGGTTTTTACCCTGTCAACTGTTACAAGCAGGGGCATGGGAGAGCAGTGTGAGACTGTATCTCGTAGGAATACACTTGAGAATCTGAACACAGCACACACATATAGTACATGTAGAGAGTGTGACTTGGGGGAGTTTTATAAATCTGCAGCTAATAATTGTATGGACTCTGCTAGTATATTAATGCATTCACACTCCTGATCTCTAAAGGTGGCCATACACATTAGACAGAAGTTGGTTTATGGTTGAACACCAGTTGAACAAACCCGGTTCATTCAACAGACACTGCCATATAAATTTTAGTCCATGTTGGCCACTGCAATTGGTCAATCTACTGCTACACTTTTAATGAAACCATGCGATAGACAAAAGAACTTTCTCGGAATATTCTTTCAACGAAAGATCTTTCAACCCAATATCGGACAAAAATATTAAACACGGAGGACCTTTATCCTTTTTTTTAATAATGGTCTCTCATTGGTTGTTTAAAACAATTGTTTAATTTGGTTGAATCGTGTGTTTTGATCAATTGTAGACAAATATGTATGGCCTCCATAAGATAGGTCAGACATTAAATCTGTAGCAGCACTCAATGTGCCATGGGACATACATAGGGCAAGGATAGTGGAGCTGGGTATGGAGCTGAGTCTGAGAGCTGCCAGGAGGGATTTGATAGATGAGAATGTAATACTGTAGAGAACTCTACACAGTAGAGCAAGTTCTGGTCTAGGGGTCAGACTGGGATTTCATAATGAAAGGATCAGAAATGTATGGATGCAACCAGGCTCGGACTGGCCCACAGGGGTACAGGGGAATCCCCCATGGGTCCCTGAGCAAGGTGGGCCCCTAGTCTCCCATCCACTGCACAAGTGGCACATAAAACATTAGATTTACTGCACTACATACATATATTCAATGTACAGCAACTCAACCAGCCTATGTTCATACAAAAAAACTTTTTTAAATGATTTATTATATTTGAATGTATCCATACAGTGGGCCCCCAAAATAAATTTTACTGGTGGGCCCTTGGTACCCCAGTCCGACACTGGATGCAACTGAGCTGGTAATACAGAAGGCTCTTAAAGGGTTATTCTCATCTCAGATAATGGGGTCATATCGCTGAGATATACCCCCATTGTCTGATAGGTGCAGGTCCCACCACTGGGAGTCCTCCAGCCACCACCTTGCGGGGCTATGTTCCCGATATAAGTGCGGACCCCAAGAGAACAATTTATGATATGGGGGCACACCAAATAAATGAATATTACAGAGTACCCACCGTGGTATCAACAAGAAACCATGCACAACCACAATAGAAAGAAATACCACATATGAAAGCCGCACATCATGTTAAAATATATAATTTATTTAGACACAAAAACCCCAAAATTAAAATCATTGTATACAATTACAAAACTGTGTGTGGACTGTACATCTTGTCCAACACACCACTGCAACCATCAAGTACATGATTAGAGCAGATATATGCCGCCAAAGTAGTACAAAGTTAGTGAATAAAACATTTTAAAAAATGTATAATGTGCAATACTTATCAGATGATGTAGTAAGCGGACATGGTATGCAATTAAATACGCCCCACGCATATCGCCAGCTTAGACTAGCTTCCTCAGGGGTCCATAGTGACAATAGAGAATTTGTTTGCTCGTTCCAGGCCGCTCTAGTTCTTCGGGCTCATGCACACGAACGTATTTTATTTCCGTGTCCGTTCGGGTTTTTTTGTGGACCGTATGCGGAACCATTTACTTCAATGGGCCTAAAAAAAAAATGAAGTTTCCCCGTGTGCATTCCGTTTCCGTATGTTCGTATTTCCGTTCCACAAAAAAATAGAACATGTCCTATTATTGTCCGCATTACAGACAAGGATAGTGCTGTTCTATGAAGGGCCAGCTGTTCCGTTCAGCAAAATAGGGAATGCACACGGATGTCATGCGTATTTTTTGCGGATCTGTTTTTTGTGGACGTGTGCATGAGCCCTTCCTCGTAGGATAACAACAAACATTAAGGTTGTGTATTTTATTTGTTGTTATGCTATGAGGAAGAGCTAGAGCCGCCTGGAACAAGCAAATTCTTTATTTTATTTCCATAATTCAATGAAGTCCTGAGCTGACACCGAGCTGGATTACATACTGTAGATTTTATATACTCTCACTGGCAAAGAAAATACCGCACCAAGAAGGAGTTGTTGGAATGAAGGAAATTATGTAATGATGATATATGTAAGTCATTACAATATTAGAGCAAAAGGAGACGTTTATTGGTGAAAATGGTACAATTGAATGGAGGCTCTAGGACCCTGTTGTCTGGATACAAGATGAGATACGACCTCTAGCCTGGATACAAGATGAGATACGGCTGGGCATGGAGGTATACAGGTTCTGTATGATAACCTGCGGCACATTTGCCCACAGATGTTTCTGATGGGACTGTAGATCCTGCACACTCGTAGGTTGCCAAAGCTGGGTCCCAGCTGGTCCCATAAATGTTCAATTGGTAATAAATCTGGTGAACGGGCAGCCAAGGAAGTGTTGAAACCTTTGCTGTGTGTAGGGAGCATTATCCTGCAGAGAAATACAAATTGGAAGCCCTTCCATGAGAGGAACACATGTGGTCGCAGGTTATCCTGTACATATCGCTGAGCTGTTAGGCCCCTTTCACACGGGCGTTGCTGATTGGAGCCAGATAGGATGCGGGTGCGGGGAAATCGTGCGCACGCAATGTCAGTCAGTTTTGACTGCAATTGCATTGCGTGGCTCCGTTTTTTCCACGCGAGTGCAATGCGTTTTGCACACGCGTGAGAAAAAACTGAATGTGGTACCCAGACCCGAACTTCTTCAATGAAGTTTGGATTTGGGTTAGTTGCCGTGTAGATTTTATTATTTTCCCTTATAACATGCTTATAAGGGAAAATAATAGCATTCTTTAATACAGAATGCTTAGTAGAAGGTCAATTGAGGGTTAAAAAATTAAAAAAAAATTAGCTCACCTCCTCCCATTGATCACATAGCTGCCGGTCTCCTGTTCTTTCTTCAGCACCTGTCAAAGGACCTGTGGTGACGGCACTGAGCTCATCACATGGTCCATCACCATGGTGCTGGACCATGTGATGTGACGTCACCACAGGTTTTTTAGCCGGTAGCTCATGATTAAAGAAGAAAGGAGAGATCGGCAACTAAGCGATCAAGTGGATAAGGTGAGTTAATTATTTTTTATTTTTAACCACTTAATCCACATTTTACTAAGCATTCTATATTAAGAATGCTATTATTTTCCCTTAACCATGTTACAAGGGAAAATAATAAAGATCGGGTCCCTATCCCGATCGTCTCCTAGCAACCCTGCATGAAAATCGCACCGCATCCACACTTGCTTGCGGATGCTTGTGATTTTCACGAAGCCCCATTCATTTCTATGGGGACTGCATTGAAAAACAAAGAATATAGAGCATGCTGTGATTTTCACGCAACACAGAAGTGATGCGGGAAAATGACCGCTCATCTGCACAGCCCCGATGAAATGAATGGGTCCGGATTCAGTGCGGGTGCAATGCGTTAACATCACACATTGCACCAGTGCGGAATACTTGCCTGTGTGAAAGGGGCCTTGGTGTCCCTCGTAACACTACTAGGGGTGACGACTATCATTTTTGATGGCACCACAGATCATCACACCAGCAGTTGGGGCAGTGAATCGCTCCACAGCAAAGGTAGGATTGAAGTGCTCATCACCAGGCCTCCATACTCGAACCGACCGTAGTCAGATCCCAGGCAGGACCTGGATTCATCACTAAAAGTCATACGGATCTAGACCATAGAATTCCAGGTTTAATGTTCACTACCCCATTGCCAGCGTAGGTGATGAAGGCTGGCTGTCAATGGCAAGACACAGAATGGGCGCTGGGACGCCAAATTTCCTTCTGCTAAGTTCCTGGAAATGGTTTGGGCAGAGACAGAAGTGTGTAATGAAGGAGCTGCCTGTGTCTGGATGGTGGACAACCAAACTGGGGTAGCCTCTCATGCTTGTTGGTGGATCAAAGAATCCTCTCTACTGGTGGTATGTCTGTGTCATCCAATGCCTGCTCAGTGCTCATCATGTGTGCGTGCCTTCACGAAACTACTGCTCCCTGCCTGTATCTTCTATGTTAGAATGGCATTGATGGGAGGTAATTCATCAAAATGTCCATCCTGCATCTCTCAGTCAATGTTTTTTTTTTTTTAGAAATCTCTTTTATTGAAAATAACACAATAAATACAAAAAAGAGAGCAGCTGTAAGCTACCTAGGGGTCAGGGGGGACCAGGACATGCTGGGTGTTGTGGTGCAGTGCGTCACCCACCTGAGAGGTATGCTTTGATGGACTTATGGATCCCTTCCGTCTTCTGCTCAAGATGGTGGTCTCAGTGTTTAGCAGCTGTAGCACTCCCCTGCTAGCGGGAATAATTGAAGACCAGGCGATTCAGTTAAATTATCAAAGTCTTTACTTAAAGGGTTGCAAAACGTTTCTCAACCTCAAGCAGATTCCTCTGCCGGCCACACACTTAACCAGGGAACAATCACGTCTTTGTCACAACAGACCTTTTCCAGTGAACGGTACACCAACGGGCCATCAATGCAGGACATGGGTAGCATACCTCCTGATCCCTGCGCCCTTCCTGTGTTTCTCCTCACTAAGGCTCTGCTCTGTGTCCTCAGCCCCGTCTGGCTGGTATCCAGTGATTCTTTTCCTTCCCTGCTCCGTTTCTCAGTCTCTCAGCCCGGCCTAAGGGTATTATTCCACTTGGCCCTTAGAACTGGCGTCCTCCTATCTCCGGTTGTCTATGTTCACCTCCAGGCAGGACCCTTCCGGCTGTTTCCTCAACTGCACACCCTTCCCCAGGCCATAGACCCAGGTCTCCCTGGCTTCACCAGGCTCAGGGGCCTGAACTTCTCTGCAACTACATCTTAACTTCACTCCACTGAACTGAACTGAAACTCCTCCTCCCCTCACTAAGCCTTTTGTACCTATCCTAGGGGTCCCTCTAGTGGCCAACTCTCTCACTACACCCCTACCGGCTTGCAGAGATAAAGAGACATGACAATTCACATTTTTATAACAATTCAGCAATAACAGTTAAATAACATGTTCCCTTCTCGCACCACTTTACCAAATAACGGACGCTCCCCTCTTTAACCCTCCCATACATCTGTACCCCTATTACATTTCCCCACCGCTTAAATTGAGCACGTCCCCGTGCTCACTAGCTCTACCTATCAGGGACCTGTAAATAAAAAGTTAGCAGGCACATATACGCATATACCCAACAACGCATAACATCTGCTCTCAAACTTCTCACATCCGGATACACTGGCAAGGGATAAAGTTCAATGACAGGGGCGCCGTCCTCTTTTCACAGGGAACAGGTCTGGAACACGGCGTTGTCCTGGCACAGCGTATGCCAGGATAGTCCTTTATACATACAACAGTCTACATATTATATAAATATAAATAACAGAGGTCCACACCTGAAAGTCCACCTCTGGGCACCTTTACCTTAAAACAGTTGTAAACACCGTATGTCAGCAGCATTTATCTAAAACAATGCAGAGTTCTAACAATACCAGGGGCACGTTATCCTGGCGAACTCTGCGGTCCCTATAAAACGCTGACATACGCAGATCCCTGTTAACCTGAAAGGGGGGTTAAAACAGGGCAAATAAAGTGCAACTAGCACAACTGGGACATCACAACAGGATCCGGCAATGAAACAGCAGGTCAGGCTGGGAGCAGTGGTACTCCTGGGGCAGTTGCTAGACAACGCTGCCACCGGCCGTGGGGAACTGGCAGATAGCTTCCACCAGCCTGGCAAACACATGACTCCTTTTACTCAACCAGTTTAGACACCTTCCGTCTCTCACAAATACGTGTCGTACTCCTTCGGCTCGCTATCCGAGGAGTCATCCTTGCGGGGAAACCACAATTGCTCTGGGCGGGCCGGCCAGAGCTGGAAACCGTCGGCAGTGACGATTTTCAAAGGCCGCCACCGTATTGACCGGGCCTCCTCAACAGACCTGGGGAAAGGCCTCAACCGGGTCTCATCACTGTCGGGGACCGTCTCCACCCAATATACTGGCTGCCTGTGGGCTCGTGTCGCTGTCTTACCCTTGACAGGTAGCTCTGGCACCGCAAAAACCTCCACCTCCTCAGCAACCGCCACCGTCGCTGCAGGCCTCGGCACGTCGCAGGACTCCGCTGCCACCTCCATCCAGACGGCACCCGGGGTTGTTCCATGGACCATCTCCGGATCTTTCGAAGGATCACTCCACTCCTCAGCAAGAGGAGCACCAGGTGGGTCATCTCCCCACTCCGCCACCGCCAGCTCGGGTAGGCCCTCCATGAATTTCTCCGTCATCACGGAGCTCCGCCATCTTCTCTCGCTCTGCTCTCTCCACACGCAGGCACAGAAGACCCTGCCTCCAGACAGATCCGCCCCCTAGGTACTCTGCAATAGGGCCGGCGGCATCTTCACAGGATTTCACTTCACTGGACTGGCACATTATACAGTCCCCTCCTCCTCCCTGGAGGAATTTGGCGGCAAAGTTTCGCGCCTCAGTAATCAGTGATGGCGCAGACAGAATTTCTTCAGCGCCGGCGGCCATCTTGGAAACACTTTTCTTCAATTCACTGACAGCAAGCTGCTCCACTACAGTACACCAATCACTCTGTAACAATCTAGTTCTTCACCCAGGCCAGCGCTACTCCACACAGCACTTCTGGGGCACTTTAGATACACTTCCTTTGCCCAACATTAAATAAAAGTCACAGTCACTACTCACACTGGGCAGAATGGTCCAAGGCACGGAGGTCACGTTTCCCTACACCACAGAAACGCGTGGATCCTGCCGACTACGCCAAGTTGTAAGCTACCTAGGGGTCAGGGGGGACCAGGACATGCTGGGTGTTGTGGTGCAGTGCGTCACCCACCTGAGAGGTATGCTTTGATGGACTTATGGATCCCTTCCATCTTCTGCTCAAGATGGTGGTCTCAGTGTTTAGCAGCTGTAGCACTCCCCTGCTAGCGGGAATAATTGAAGACCAGGCGATTCAGTTAAATTATCAAAGTCTTTACTTAAAGGGTTGCAAAACGTTTCTCAACCTCAAGCAGATTCCTCTGCCGGCCACACACTTAACCAGGGAACAATCACGTCTTTGTCACAACAGACCTTTTCCAGTGAACGGTACACCAACGGGCCATCAATGCAGGACATGGGTAGCATACCTCCTGATCCCTGCGCCCTTCCTGTGTTTCTCCTCACTAAGGCTCTGCTCTGTGTCCTCAGCCCCGTCTGGCTGGTATCCAGTGATTCTTTTCCTTCCCTGCTCCGTTTCTCAGTCTCTCAGCCCGGCCTAAGGGTATTATTCCACTTGGCCCTTAGAACTGGCGTCCTCCTATCTCCGGTTGTCTATGTTCACCTCCAGGCAGGACCCTTCCGGCTGTTTCCTCAACTGCACACCCTTCCCCAGGCCATAGGCCCAGGTCTCCCTGGCTTTACCAGGCTCAGGGGCCTGAACTTCTCTGCTCCAACTACATCTTAACTTCACTCCACTGAACTGAACTGAACTCCTCCTCCCCTCACTAAGCCTTTTGTACCTATCCTAGGGGTCCCTCTAGTGGCCAACTCTCCTCACTACACCCCTACCGGCTTGCAGGGATCAAGAGACATGACAATTTACATTTTTATAACAATTCAGCAATAACAGTTAAATAACATGTTCCCTTCTCGCACCACTTTCCCAAATAACGGACGCTCCCCTCTTTAACCCTCCCATAAATCTGTACCCCTATTACACAGCAGGCAGGCAACATATGAGCGTTCAAGTTATAAATCACCCCTAGTCCCAACAGTTGAAAGAAGTCCCTTAAGACGACACCTTGTCCATTTGAAGGTAATGACACTTGTTGATGATTAGGACATTCAGAGATAAAATCTGTTTCCATTGCGGGAGTAAGGGCAATCAAGCATAACAAATCAGCGTTCAATCTTTGTTGGACGGCACTCCTCTATGCGGATGGTGCTCAGTGGTAGTGAAGTATCACGGATTCAATAGAAAAGACCACAGCACTCAAATTAATTGTGAGTTTAGGTTTTGAATTTATTCATATATATAGATCCATCCAGGTTTTTTTTTATATATAGTAGGTGGCCAACGTTTCGGTCCTATTTCCGGACCTTGATCACGGCCTAGAGTAACAATAAAGTACATGTATATATCAGATAGATGATTCAACATATATCAGGACAGGTCACTTTTCATGATGAAAATATGTCAAGATTTCAAAATTTCAAATATGTCAAAATAAAGATAATAGAACAGGTGACGTCAGCGGGCGGGGAATCTAGAGCAGAACTCAGTCGGAGTCAGGACAGGTAGTTCCTAGAATAGATAATCTCATCTATTGATACTGTATAGGTAGATTATAGTAAATAGTATATTGAAACAGAGGCTTATTTATATATAGGTATAGCCCATAAGTATAGAGTGAGCAGAGCATGGTAAGTAATATGCTGGTAAACAATATGTTGAGGGCTATACTAATCAAGGTATAGCCCTTCCTAGTACATATGTATATAGGTATGGAGGTGTATAGTTGTCCAAAGCCATGTAGATCATATAGGGAGATAAATAGGCGCAGTGTTGTTTGTAAAGGGAGGTCCGACTTATAACAAAACGTGTCACCTAGCGCAGGTCCGAGTAAGGCATGAATCGAGTCAAGTATGTGGACATAAAGTAGGCTTACCATAGTTAAACTGGCAGGTCAGAGAGGTCCTGGATGGCGTGGGGGGCCTGGTAAGGGGCGCGCTTTTATTGCTGCCATGAGGTGGCTGATGCGGCACCTGGACGCCATTACAAGGAGCACAGCGCATGCGTCCGCCTGCTGACGTCACTGCGCACATGACCGGCGTCAGTGACGTCAGTGGGCCCGTGCGTCGGGAGGGACGGGGAACTACTGGCAAGTAAAGGTTGATGCCAGGAGTGTATGGAGCGGTGGGTGGTAATTGTAAAAGTAGCGGTGTAGGGGTAGCAATGAGTGCATGTTGACCCAAGGGGGGGGGCATATAAGCTAATAGCATATATAATGGCCCAGAAATACATTATGATTACAGTAGTATCGGCACATAAACTTATATGCCTGTGGTGCAACTGTTAATAGTACTAAAATGCTGCCTACGTATAATCTAGAAGCATGCTAACTGCGCTGATATGTTAATATTAGTGAGCCTATAGCATATACTGTAACATAGTGGTATAGGTATGTAGTCCCTGCGCATATGATGTACCTACATACATGGTTATTAGAGTTCCGGTACTATGGATCAAGGCAAAGGTGTATTGAAACATTGCATGTGCATCCATATGCATACATGCACACATACATGCATGCATATGTGCAAACACGCAGGGGTGCACACATATCCACATTCATATATGTACGCATATGTTGTACAGGTCCCGTGGAGCTATGTATGTGTTGTATATATGCAGCGAACACCCACGTGCAGCTGAATGTGCTGCACATATGTGTAGCCGCATATACGGGCATGACACAATGAGTCATATTTATACTAGAGGTGACATACTACCTGTCTTCGGTTACATGGATGCTATCTGAGTCATTTGGTCTGTGAAAAATGGAAAATGAAATAATTAGTATGTATGTGTGCATGTATGCATATGGATGCACATGCAATGTCTCAATATACCTCTGCCTTGTTCCATAGTACCGGAACTCCAATAACCATGTATATAGGTACATCACATGCGCAGGGACAACATACCTATACCACTATGTTGCACGGGCCCACTGACGTCACTAACGCCGGTCATGTGCGCAGTGACGTCAGCAGGCGGACGCATGCGCTGTGCTCCCTGCAATGGCGTCCAGGTGCAGCAATAAAAGCGCGCTCCTTATCAGGCCCCCCCACGCCATCCAGGACCTCTCTGACCTGCCAGTTTAACTATGGTAAGCCTACTTTATGTCTACATACTCGACTGGATTCATGCCTTACTCGGACCTGCGCTAAGTGACACGTTTTGTTACAAGTCTGACCTCCCTTTACAAACCACACTGCGCCTATTTATCTCCCTATATGATCTACATGGCTTTGGATAACTATACTTCTCCATACCTATATACATATGTACTAGGAAGAGCTATACCTTGATTAGTATAGCCCTCAGCATATTGTTTACCAGCATATTACTTACCATGCTTTGCTCACCCTATCCTTATGGGTTATACCTATATATAAATAAGTCTCTGTTTCAATATACTATTTACTATAATCTATCTGTACAGTATCAACAGATGAGATTATCTATTCTAGTAACTACCTGTCCTGACTCCGACTGAGTTCTGCTCTAGATTCCCCGCCCGCTGACGTCATTTGTGCTATTATCTTTATTTTGACATGTCTGAAATCTCGAAATTTTGACATATTTTCATCATGAAAATTGACCTGTCCTGATATATGTTGAACCACCTATCTGATATATACATGTACCTTATTGTTACTCTAGGTCGAGATCAAGGTCCGGAAATAGGACCGAAACGTTGGCCACCTACTATATATAAAAAAACCTGGATGGATCTATATATATATGAATAAATTAAAAACTTAAACTCACAACTAATTTGAGTGCTGTGGTCTCTTCTAACAAATCAGCGTGACATGCTCACTACATATAAACCAAAACAGCGGCACCACAAAAGACGCCATTGCAGGGACCCCGGGCGGCATGAGGAGGGGTTGGACACACTTAAGCAGAGAAGGAATTGTGACCCATATAAAGGAAAGTGAATATGCAAATAATATAAGTTGAGAAGGCATTGTCATCAGGTATACTACTGTAAGCTGGGAAGTTACAGAAGGACGTCATCACAGCTTGCGATAAACCTTCCAGGGCAACCAGACTCGCAGGAAGCAATCATGTCTGCGTTCAATCCAAGAGGTAAGTTCCTCAAGCCTACATATTTGGTCAACCCTATTTAGCCACCCTTAATGAGAGGGAGGAGAGGGGCTCAGCCAATGTAAAGGTATTAACAGTTTAGCTGCCAAAATGAGAAATGTAGCTAGTGCTGTTTTACATGGGCTGAAGATAGGGGTGTCTTGCCAGAAGAGAACTAGATTTTAGAATTAGTAACAAGGGATCAGGGCAAACCGAGTTGATTGTCTTCTCAACATTATCCCAATAAGGCCGGATCCCATCACAAAACCACCATATACCGTATGTGTCCCTGAATCGGAGTTACATCTCCAGTCAATGTCTTTGAGTGCATTGGAGAGGCAAGTCTAGCAGTGAACAATCTCTTCAGCAAGAAGGTACACTACCCAAAAGTAGCTTCTGAGAACTTTTTTATAGGGCCGCAGTGGAAGAGTTTTCTCTCCTAGCAAAACCCAGTGTCTAATCAGAACATACCTGTAATCATTGTCATTGACATATCAACCTGAGACCTAACTGCATGCCGAGTTTTGCAGCAATCCGACATTTCTCTCTGGGGGGTGTTATTTTTGTTTTAAGGGTTTTTTTTTGTCACTCAGTGCATTTTCAAATCATACATTTCAATTTCACCAAATGAAACAAAGAATACTTGTACCATAATCACGTTATGTCACAAACATACTAAGGGTGGGTTCACACTAGCGTTATGGTTTCTGTTATGGCTTTCTGTTATAACAGGGTTATAACGGAAAATAACGGAATCCATAAGACGGAAGGATGGATCCGTTCTTCTGCCCATAGACTTGAAAAGGTATTCCGTTTGCTTTCCATCATAATAGAAGTCTATGAGAAAGCATAACAGATCCGTCTGGTTCTCGTTATGGAAGACGGAAAACAAAGTCCTGTCAACAGGACTTTGTTTTCCATCTTGTATAACAGGACCCAGACGGATCTGTTATGCTTTCCCATAGCCTTCTATTAGGACGGAGCAAAATGGAATGCCTCTTAAAAGCTTCCGTTTGGCATTCTGTCATATGGATTCCGTTATTTTCCGTTATAACCATGTTATAACGGAAAGTCATAACGGAAACCATAACGCTAGTGTGAACCCACCCTAACATGATAAAAAATGTAATAATACATATTAATTAGCGAATCAAAGCTGACGAAGTGGAATTCGATCCAAATTTCAGGAATTATTTAAATTCACACCGAATCTGAATTTCTTCACGCTTCATGGTAACAAATCGCATGTTTTCCTAAAATGGCTGCTGCACATGTTAGGACATAGAGCAAGGAACTCTGGGAACGAGGGATCAACCACAATGACATGCATGCAGCCAGTCAGCAGCAAGCCAGACCTGTGATGTCACAGCCCTATAAATAGCCTCAGCCATCTTGGATTCAGCCATGTTCCAGTGTACTTAGTGCAGGAAGAGAAGTCAGCAGGCGCTAGGGACAGTTCTAGGAAAGACTAATAGAGGTAATAGAAACAATCCTATTACGCCTTGCTGCAGTGACTGCGGATCCAAATTGCCGTTATACTGCTGTTCAATTCAGGCTTGCAATACCTGTGTAATTCCAGCAAACCGTTCTTGTTATTGGGGTCTTATTAGCCCTTGTGCGGTGCAGCTATATATATGTTCTAAAGCCTCTTTTTGGCTTGTATTAGTGGGTGGAAAATAGGAGCTTATTAGCCGTTGTGTGTTGAAGTGAGAAAATTACAGCCCTTTTTGTCATATATTAGTGGTAAAAAAATATATATTATTTGCCGTTCATGACCGCAGTTATATGTTCTAAAGCCTTTTTTTAGCGTGTATTAGCGGGGAAAAACAAAAAAGGTTTATTTGCCATTGTGTGGTGAAGTGGGAAAATTACAGGCCTTTTTGGCATGTATTAGTTGCAAAAAATATATATTATTTGCCGTTCACGGCCGCAGTTATGTGTTCTAAAGCCTTTTTTTGTTGTGTATTAGTGGGGGAAAAAAAAGGGCTTATTAGCCATTGTGTGGTGAAGTGAGAAAATGAAAGCCCTGGAACTTCACCGCTGAATGGCAAATAATATTTTTTTTTTTCCACTATTACACACCGCATTAGTACTGGCCAGTAGTGTGGTATCAGAGCGGGTGTTTAGTGCGGCGGGGGCAAGTTCACCCAAAATGTGGAGAGAATGACCTTTGTTAAGATGAATCAGGCGTGGATCAGCCAGGATTTCCACCCACCAATGCCTGATGCATCAGATTAGATCATCCATGCTGCCTCACCCAAACCTTGACAAAAGAGACCGTTTTCTTTTGGTTACCTGCCTCAGCTACTATTCTGATGCTGCCACCCGCCTGATGCCACACATCAGTGATCCTTCTTACACCCACTATCGTCAGCGGGAACTGTTATTGCCACTAGTGTTCAGCGAGCATGCTCGCGAATCATTGCATTTAAATCTAATTTAGGTTCTATTTATATTCAGAAGAGACAAGGCACTTAACCACTCAGCTATAATAGCTGCTCCACAAAAAAAAAAAAAAAAGACTTCTACTGTAGAGGAATACTTACAACTAGTATACAGTAGAAGTCTCATATTCAGTTTTATTTTTAATGACTGGCTATGCAGCTATATAGTGTAGAGGTTAAAGTTCTGGGCTGTGATGCAGAAGCTGTGAGTTCAAATCTCATCACAAACTTTTTCAGAAATAGAGGCTAAACTTAATTTAAACATATATCTATATAAGTTTTTAGCCATAATATATTTATGCATATTATTACACTGTATATTTAGAATATATAATATATTATAATATATGTAAATGTATTATGGCTAAAAACATCAGTAGTAGTTTCCCACATATTATGAAGTATGATTTTATATATGTATCTGTCTATATACCTACCTATCTATATTTCCACATATATATATATATATTTATATATATATATATATATACATTTTTAGGATTTTAGTAATTACACATTTATTTTGTGCCATACATTTTTTTACAATTACAAAAAAATATATAAAATATATAAATCTAATTTAACCTTTATTTCTGAAAAAACTTGTGATGGGATTTGAACTCATAGCTTCTGCATCACAGCCCAGAACTTAAACCACTACACTATATAGCTGCATAGCCAATAACAAAAAAAAAAAATAAACTAAAAATATGAGACTTCTACTGTATAGGAATACTTACTAGTAGTAAGTATTCCTCTATAGTGAAAGTCTCATATTTCTTTTTATTTTTTTTACGAATTGGTTATATAGCTGTATAGTGTAGTGGTTAAAGTTCTGGGCTGTGATACAGAAGCTGTGAGTTCAAATCCTGTCACAAACTTTTTCAGAAATAGAGGTTAAATTCGATTTAAATAATTTATATCTTTTTTAGCAATTGCAAAAAATGTATGGCACAAAATAAATATGTAATTACTAAAATATATATATATATATAATCATACTTCTGATATATATGAATGCATATTATGTGGGAAACTACTACTGATGTGTAACAGGAGGCCGGCGACGTGTGCCTCCTTTACAGCGCCGCCTACACCCTGCGCTGGCAGTGGAACGAGGACGCACACTGTGTCCTAGTCTCCAAGGTGATTATGGGGCGGGGAGGACCCAGCCGCGTACGCCTCCACAGCGTTGCCGACATCCTCCATTCGGTACTGTCCTGACTTCCTGTTTTTTTGACTTCAGCTAGATTGACTTTGTTTTGTGTTTTGTCCGTCCTGTCTGTTCCTCCCTGCCCTTACCTAAGTTAGGGACTGTCGTCCAGTTGCGGTCCATTACCTAGGATGGTGCAAGTAGGTAGGGGCAGAAGCGTGGGGGCAGTCAGGGGTGCACGTTTCCCTAACACCTGTACGTGACACATTCACAGGCCTGACTTCATTATGGACCCGATGCGAGTACTCACAGATCAGGTCCATAACCTTGCGCAAATGATACAGGTACCCACACCCTTCCTGTCCCAACTCCGTCAGTACTGCAAGCTGAGCCCCATACGTTAAGTTGCCAGATCGGTTTTCTGGCGACCGCAAATGTTTCCTTGCTTTTAAAGAAAGTTGTAAACTGTACTTCCACTTATGGCCCCATTCATCTGGTTCAGAACAACAAAAGGTGGGGATTATTATTATCTCTTTATTATAAGGTGACCCACAGGAATGGACATTTTCTCTGCCTACCGACTCCCAGTGTCTTAAGTCTGTTGACGCATTTTTTCAAGCCCTTGGGGTTCTTTATGACGAACCTGAAAGAGCTACCGTGGCTGAGTCCCAGTTGAAATCCATTATTCAGGGAGACTGACCGATAAAAGACTACTGTACCCAGTTTCGGAAGTGGTGGGTTCCCTCAGGCTGGAACGAGCCTGCTCTCAAAAGTCAGTTCAGGTCAGGACTTTCTAAAAACCTCAAAGATATGTTGGTTTGTTATCCATGTCCTAACTCCTTGGAACAGACCATGACTCTGGCGGTGAGACTTGACAGACGCATGCATCTCAGCTACTTAATATATAGATACAGGAGCTGTTGGGGGGTACCGAGGAGCTATGTGTACAATGCGCAAACTCTGATTTACTCCCAGAAGTGAAAAGTAAATTAGAGTTTGCGCATTGTACACATAGCTCCTCAGTACGCCCCAACAGCTCCTGTATCTATATATTAAGTAGCTGAGATGCATGCTTCTATGTTAATTATGTACTATACACAATCTATGTAATGGGCGATCGACGCGGATGACATCATGAAGGGGGAGGGGTTGACCCCCCTCTCACCCAATTGTTTGCATGTACTGGGTATATATGTTTGCCACTTTTAACATATTTTTATGCTTGATAAAGACTTCTAGTAAGTCGAAACGTCGCTCTTTGAGATGGAATAAAGAAGTTTCTTACTACAAGACGCTGGAGTGCTGCGATTTTTCTTCTAAACTGAAAACATAAGGGCATTTCACAGATATAGTAGTCCCTTATGTTACAATTCTGATTCATTCTAGGACAACCATTGTTTAAGCTCAAAATATCACACAGCCAGCAAGAACCCTATCCGTACTGACGAGGGGCACACAGCTGGCTGCGGTGGATATATGGCTTGGGTAGTTTCTCTTATCATGTTCCAAGACTTGACTTATTGGAAGCCACTTCCAAAAGGTGGTGCTTGGGAGATACCTGTTTGCATATAACAAACCCCCCCATTAAAAATCGCAGATGCCACTTTCTTTGCTGCATCTGAGGTCCATATTAAAGCATTTTTGTGTTTTTTTTGTGCAATGTAAAAAAATATTTTTTATTGTACTTACTTGATTGTGAAGAGGCCACCACAGCCATCTTGCTTAAAGTTCCAGCGTGATATCTCGCCCGGTGAGATTTTGAGTGGGATTTTCTATCAAGATGGCCGCAGTGGCCTCTTCACGCTCAAATGGATGAGGTAAGTATGATTATTTTGGGGTTTTTTTACCGCCATTTCAGGGAAAATCGATGCTGGGAAGAAAAGGTAACTTTACTACGCAAAAGCTTGAGCGTATAAAAAAAAGGACTAGAGATTAAAGGGGTTGTCTTATCTATATCGCTAGAATATGCCCCCATCGTCTTTTAGGTGAAGGTCCCACCGCTGGGATTCGCACCTATGTCGGGAACAGAGCCCCGCAAAGTGGTGGCTGGAGGACTTCGGTCCAGCCATCACCAAAAGTTCTCCCCATAGAAGTAAATGGGAGAGCACCGCACATGACCGGCCACCGCTCCCATTTATTTCTATGGGCCCAACGGAAATATTAGTGTGCCCTCCACCGCTTTGAGGGCTCTGTTCTCGATATAGGTGCAGGTCCCAGAGGTGGGACCCGCACCTATCAGACAATGGGGGCATAACCTAGCGATATGCCTCCATTGTCTGTGATGAGACAACCTCTTTAATAAATCAATTTGTACGAATTGATTCATCTCATCAAGCAGAGTTCTACACCTGTGAGGGGCAGTCCCCAAAGCTGAGGACGCTCCCCCTGCATCTTGATTGACAAGAACAGACATCTCGACCGACCCTGACAATATAATGCCTCCGCCACTGCTGACAGTAGCAGCTCAAATGCAGGGGCTCTGCTTCTGATACTGGAGCAGATACTGTTCATTCACCACTATCCAGAAGTGCGGCAGCGCATGCGCAGTCACTGCTCCAGTAGTGGAAGCAGCGGTTTTTGTCTTGACAATTCTCACCATATTTGCCGGGTAGTGGCTGGATCTCTTTGGTTACAATGGGTTACGGCAAGTAGGCAATGCCAGATCCTGAGAACCCCGAAACAGCCTGCCAGAGGCTCCTCCACATATGTAAAAGTGGCCTAAGAAAACATATGTAAGGTGTCAGAAGTGAGCTGATGGGAGCGTGCACCAAGCGGTCCTCAGGACCACCTACTCCCTAAAAATATATTTAGTAGCATACAAGATGAATCAGGCTTCAAGTCACCTTTAGCTTTCTGTCGCTACCTTTTCTGGAACATTTTGGAATTTTTGAGCTGCCGTCTTCCTGTGAGCATGATGGCTTTACTGACACTAATATCGCAGCCTGTAGAGTCGGATTAACTCATGTCACACTTCGTAGTAAGTCAGAATGAAGTTACACATTAGGAATTCTGGCTGCTGGAAATCAGTCTCCGATCTCGCGAAGCTTTTCTCCTGTCTGTTCATTCATTTTTAACAACTCATCGTTGCTCAATTAATCATAGAATCATACAGCAGTTATTCATACCTATATTTATAAACCTCTGATTGGTTAAAGAGTCTTCACTACCTCCGGGCCAACTTTCTCACCTCTCTGCAACTAAGTGTGCACAGTGTAGAGCAAACAAACAGCGCTTTGTGTGTTTTAAAGAAAAATACTTTCATTTTGAAATAGTTGCCCAGAAGTTATTGCCGCAGACACTTGCTAAGTGTGGTAGCCTTGACCTTGCGGTCTCCTGCTCTTAACTGAACATATTATGTTGAAGATTATCCTTTTTTTTCTCTTCGAGGAAAAAACGTTCAGTGATTGTTCATTTATCTAGTGTAGGCGCTATCTTTGACATAGCTGCGCTATTCCTTTTTCACTATGCATATTCCAGGATAAGGCTTCAGGAACTATCTAGATGGCAAACGTTGGTTGACACGCAGCCAGACGGAATAATTTTGCGATCCTATTTCGAAGGAAATAATTTGGTTTCTTAATTGTTTCTTCAGTGATATACACTTATTTCATAATATTAAAACAATGAATTAATCCTTTTGATTGAGACCATGGGGGGGGGGGGGCTTAAAGGGGTTGTCCCACAAAAAACATTGTACAGCACCTGGAGCTGAATACTTTTGTAATTGCTTATCATTAAAAATGTAGCATAGTGAGTGAGCTAGTCAATAAAATTCATCTGTATAACGCCTTCTGCTGTTTGTTCTTATCCTTATTTCTTTGTCCTGCTCACTGAGATGGCCGCACATGCTCAGTATCATCCTTCAACTGTCTCCTGAGCTGTGATAGGCAGAGCATGGACACGCCCCCTGAGCTGCAGCAGAGAAGACACTCCCCTTGAGCTTGCAGCTTGCAAAGCAATGACTGGGGAGATCTCTGGATCCATGTGAGGTACAGGGCTGGTTCTAGCTTTGTTAGGAAGAGGTTGTCATATGCTATTTGATGTCCATTTTTACATTAGCCATGGAAGAACCCCTTTTAACCCCTTTACTATATATATATATAACGGAATATCAGGCAGCACTCCAGTAAAATCCACAAAGCTGTGGTGCCAGAGTCCACCCTCAGTCACCGGGTATCAATATAGTGGTGGAAATGACGCAGCACTCCAATCATTAAGGTGCAAAAAAAACTGTGGTTTATTCAGCACATGTGCCAGCAACGTTTCAGCTCCCTCACAGAGCCATTATCAAGCCAACTTGGCTTGATAATGGCTCTGTGAGGGAGCTGAAACGTTGCTGGCAGATGTGCTGAATAAACCACCGTTTTTTTTGCACCTTAATGATTGGAGTGCTGCGTCATTTCCACGAATATATATATATATATATAATTGTTCCAACTGGGAGTGGCTCCCCTGATATTCACACTTTAACTCCTGTGCAGGGATGTGGACTTCACTGCAGGGAACCTTCTAGAATTATCCTGGTGTAGAGTGTCAGAATCGATCAACAAGCAGAAGTTTGGTACACGGGCAGACAGACAGAATAACACACCTTAAGAATAATAAACACCAAAAAACAGTCCTTAGTTGTAAAAATATTCCAGATAAATTCAAATATTTTATTAATAAAAACTAATATACCATATGCATAAGTAAAATTCCTTTTCACAATGATCCAAATGTAAATAATAATAATCATCATCATATTAAAATGGTTCACATAAAAAACAAGTAGCAATAAAATTATTTTGCCATGATTGTATAGTATATAGTACAATATGATATAATAATGGGTATATGGCTCCCTAAAAGTATATAATTCTGCAGCAATGCCAAATCAATAAAGTGGGGTATGTGCAATCATAAAGTGCTACAGCAAAAGTCAATGCCTAACAGAACTAGTGAAAAATTGCGCTAACCAAACACTGGAAGGAAAGCTGCATTCCCAGATAGTGTTGAATATACTGACCAGGCTGAGAAATATTAGTTGTTCCCATGGACCCTGAAACCTCAACGCTTTTCGCTCATACTTCGTCGGGAGGTAGCAGTACCCATACACCTGTGTGAACCGTATATAGCCAGTATAATGAAGTAATCAGTCCTAAATTAACTACAGGTGCTACTTACAATGGTGCTATATAACATTATATTATACATATTTGTTTATATCATTATATTATAATCTAATATATAAAGCTGAGTGTATGTAGGTGTGTATGTTTGTTAAAAGAGGTCAGTGTTCAGGGGCAGATTGCTGTAGAGGCCACTGTTAAGGGGGCAGGGTGTTGTGGAAATCACTGTTAAGGAAATGGGGTACTGTGGAAGTCACTAATAAAGGTATAGCGGCTGTGGAGGTCACTGTTAAAGGGATGGGCGCTGTAGAGGTCTCTGTTAAAGGAGCAGGCAACTGTGGAGGTCACTATTAAAGGGTCAGCTGCTGTGGAGGTCACTGTTAAGGGGGCGGGTTATTGTGGAAATCACTGTTAAGGAGACGGGGTACTGTGGAGGTCACTAATAAAGGGCCACTGCTGTGGAGGTTACTATTAAAGAGGAGGTCACTGTGGCTGTTACTATTAAGGGTGTAGGCAGCTGTGGATGTCACTGTTAATCGGGCAGGCACTGTGGAGGTCACTGTTAAGGGAAGAGGGGTCTTTGGAGGCCACTATTAAAGGGGCTGCATGAGTTCATTGTGATATACCGTGCAAAGCCGGGTCTTTCTGCTAGTTATGTATAATATAATGACATATTATGGTACTTTCCACTATATACAGTATATCACTTTGCACTTTGTTACTTTACATTTGATCTTTAATATATATGTTTTGTATGAGTATGGGCAGCAGGATCATATTTCCCTTCTCCAATATGGCGCCTGCTTGGAGTGCTTGGCTGATACTCTGACGTAGCCGCACTCTGAACTGCAACGAGAACTATCCTTATTGAATACTTCCCGTTCTGCCCCCTGTGCTGCTTCACAAGTGCTGATTACTTGGTTATACTGGCTATATAAGGTTCACTTCACACAAGTGTATAGCTACTGCTACCTCCTGACGAAGAAAGAGCGAAACGGGCTGAGGTTTCAGGGTCCATAGGAACAATTGCAAACGCATTTTATTTTGAAATCTGGGATACAGCCTCCCTTCTAGTGTTTGGTTAGTGCTTAGCTTGTTATTTTCACTAGTTTTGTTATGTAACTTTTGCACTAGCACTTTATGATTGCATTTAACCCAATTTATTGAAATCCTAGGTGCATCTTAAGATTCAGTCCGTCTTTGTCTGAAAAATACGGTATATACTTTTAGGGAGCTATATACCCAACTGATGAGCAAAAGGGTAACAGTGTTTTGAACTCTTGACTTTTAGGCTCCATAGCTCACCATCCACTACAGCTTCCAACGTGAGACTACCATCATTTCATAGACAGTCATCTTGGCTATCTCATACATAAATTGGACTTGCAACTATTTAGCATATGATTAGTTATGCCGATTCTTGTCATTTAACTGCATTGTTACAGTTGAGTGAGCAGTGCAGCCAGGGGCGCATCACTAATTAAGCAATGTGAGGCAGTGGCCTCAGGTGGCGCTATGCTAGAACAGCAAGGGGGCGGCAATGTAGCCTCCAGCCCTGCACTCCTGTACAGCCCTGCAGACATATTTGTGACTATGTACAGAATGGCCCATGAAAAACTAGGCCGCCTCCATCGATAGTATGACAAGATGTACTCTATTACTATTGTACTCTATTACTTATACCAGGATATTTAGGACACTGGCGCCATCTCCTACAGGGGGGGAGATCATTATTTATACCAACGTACAGGTGGGCATTATACTAAGTGGGGGCTACGAGGAGGAAAGCACTATATATAAAATTCCTAGGGGCATTCTTCTAATTGGGAGACTACAGGGCTGCATTTTATTACAGGAGATGTAGTATACCATAGGGGAACTACATAGAACCTTATACAACAGAGATGCTTTATATTGCTGGGGGGGGGTTATACTACAGGGGCACGTTATACTATGGGGGACATTATACTACAGAGATGCTTTATATTGCTTGGGAGGTTATATTACAGGGGCACGTTATACTACAGGGGACATTATACTACATTGATGCATTATATTGCTGGGGGGGGCTTATACTACAGGGGCACGTTATACTACGGGGGACATTATACTACAGTGATGCATTATATTGCAGAGGGGCATTATACTACAGTAGCATTATATTCTTCCTGAAGGCCAGTTATTTAAAGAGGCAACTTTTGGCCACATTTGCCTGTGATTCGGTCTTCTTGCTTCACATGCTCAATTTCTATTTCAAGTTGATTCCTGGATTTCTGCTGATTCTGGTTCTGGCATTACCTCCCGGTCACTTGGCATGTCTGACTTCCCCTTTTGTTTTCTCTTAGTTGGTCCTGCACACTTAGTCAGGTCTCGGACTGTCACCCAGTTGGGGGCTGTCGCTTACAGCAGATTATCCAAGTAGGATAGAGGTAAGGTCTGCTCATCACCAGTGTTGAGAGCGAATATTTGAAATGCGCACGTCAGATAAATTGTGTTCAGTGCTCCACCACACGAACTTCCAACGTATAATGGAATTCAGACAGCACTCCCATGAATTTCAAGATGCTTAGTGAATTTTATTGAATTTCAGCCAGACATAGTGACTTATAAGCAACGTTTCGGGCTCAATAATGAGCCCTTCATCAGGCATTAGGCATATGGCGTCTGGCGTGTCTGGCGCAGGAACAGCTGTGTAGCTGATTGGCCACCACAGAGTCCAGACCTTAACCCCATTGAGAATATTTGGGATGTGCTGGAGAAGGCTTTGCGCAGCGGTCAGACTCTACCATCATCAATGCAAGATCTGGGTGAAAAATTATTGCAACACTGGATGGAAATAAATCTTTTGACATTGCAGAAGCTTATCGAAACAATGCCACAGCGAATGCGTGCTGTAATCAAAGCTAAAGGCGGTCCAACGAAATTTTAGAGTGTGTGACCTTTTTTTTGGTTGGCGACTTTTTTGGGGGGACAGGCAGTGTATATGGGGTCAGTACAGAGATCTCTCCCATCATCTATTTATCCCCAGGAGAAGCTGGAGATTTAACTTTACTCAAGAGGATAGCATTCATCTATTGAACATGCATCCAGTTGAATTCTGAAGAAGGGCTGCTGAAGATGCAGAGGACCACGTTCCTTCCATTTTTGAAGAGAGCATGGAGATATAGTGATTTGGAATTTATTGAACAATGGTGACCCAAAGATGTTCCCCTTGAAATGTCCAGTGGAAAGGAAGGACTTATTTGTTCTTTGCAATGACAGATACCTTCATATGTCTAATATGGAGCCATATTTCCAAGTAAACAGAGACAGTTCATGTTCTTTTCCTAGAGGACAAAGCTTTTTAGCAGAAGCTGGGAAATGCTGATCATAGCTAAAACCCCTTGTCCACCATAGTAATGCAGTAGTTTCCTATCGTGATTTATTTTAAAATGCTATCAAATATCTTAGATTACTGCTTGAAAATGTCATCATTGTAACTTAAAATGCAGAAATTTCAAGAAGGAAATGCATATGCAGGTTTCTACAATTTAATAGCAGTTGACAGGTTGTGGGAGGCAGAAGACCACAAATGGCATTCACATTTTTATCTGTGGTAACAATAAGTATTTTACCAAAGCGGTGTAAATTCTTAATAATGAAATGCAAAAACATCTTCTTCATTCTAGTATATGCTGAAGACTAAATGAGTCATAGGAAGCTGAGTCTTTTCATCAGAAGGTCAGATATGGGGTAAAAGATGATATTTGCCTCTACCTAGCATACATATATTTCAGTGATGATTATGGCGGGCTATAGGGTCTGATTATTAGTCTTATTAGTCCAAAAAAATAGGCATCCTGTGAAAAAAAAATAGTTGTGTCCGTGATTGTTTTTAATGCTGAGGGTACTTGACTCAATTATTTTGGTGGTAATTTTAATAATTTTACAGCCTATAGTAAATGCTGGTAATAAGGTGCTTATTTTATAGTTTAGTGATAGTTTCCCAGTTTGTCCGTAAAAAAGAAAAATCTTGGTTCTGGTTCTAGTAACATAGTAACATAGTGCATAAGGCTGAAAAAAGACATTTGTCCTTCCAGTTCGGCCTGCCATCCTGCAAGTTGATCCAGAGGAAGGCAAAAAACCCCTGTGAGGTAGAAGCCAATTTTCCCCACTTAAGGGCAATAAAAAATTCCTTCCCGACTCCAATCAGGCAATCAGAATAACTCCCTGGATCAACGACCCCTCTCTATATCCTGTAATATTATTACACTCCAGAAATACATCCAGTCCCCTCTTGAATTCCTTCATTGTACTCATGATCACCACCTCTTCAGGCAGAGAGTTCCATAGTCTCACTGCTCTTACCGTAAAGAATCCTCTTCTATGTTTGTGCACAAACCTTCTTTCCTCCAGACGCAGAGGATGTCCCCTCGTCACAGTCACAGTCCTAGGGATAAATAGATGATGGGACTGATCTCTGTACTGACCCCTGATATATTTATACATAGTTATTAGATCTTCCCTCAGTTGTCTTTTTTCTAAAGTATATAACTCTAATTTTGATAATCTTTCAGGGTACTGTAGTTGCCCCATTCCAGTTATTACTTTAGTTGCCCTCCTCTGAACCCTCTCCAGCTCTGCTATGTCTGCCTTGTTCACAGGAGAGCAGAACTGTACACAGTACTCCATGTGTGGTCTGACTAGTGATTTGTAAAGTGGCAAGACTGGGTTCTCATCACGGATGTCTATGCCCCTTTTGATGCAACCCATTATCTTATTGGCCTTGACAGCAGCTGCCTGACACTGGCTTTTGCAGCTTAGTTTGTGGTTTATTAGAATTCCTAGATCCTTTTCCATGTCAGTGTTACCGAGTGTTTTACCATTTAGTATGTACGGGTGACTTGCATTATTCCTTCCCTTGTGTATAACTTTACATTTGTCAGTGTTAAACCTCATCTGCCACTTCTCTGCCAAAGCCTCCAATCTATCCAGATCCCTCTGTAGCAGTATACTGTCCTCTTCAGTGTTAATTACTTTACACAGTTTATTGTAATCTGCAAAAATTGAAAAGATCATTAATAAATATATTGAAAAGAATAGGGCCCAATACTGACCCCTGAGGTACCCCACTAGTGAAAGTGACCCAATCTGCGTGTGTACCATTAATAACTACCCTCTGTTTTCTGTCACTCAGCCAGTTACTTACCCACATACAGACATTTTTCCCCAGTCCGAGCATCCTCATTTTATATACTAACCTTTTATGAGGTACAGTGTCAAATGCTTTGGAAAAGTCCAGATATACGACATCCATTGATTCGCCGCCGTCAAGTCTAGAACTTACCTCCTCATAGAAACTGATTAAATTAGTTTGACATGACCGATCCCTCATGAAGCCATGCTGATATGGCGTTATTTGCTTATTTCCGTTGAGAGCCTCTAAGATAGCATCTCTCAGAAAACCTTCAAACAGTTTCCCCACAACAGATGTTAAACTTACCGGCCTATAGTTTCCGGGCTCTGTTTTTGGACCCTTTTTGAATATTGGCACCACATTTGCTATGCGCCAATTCTGTGGAACACTCCCTGTCAGTATAGAGTCCTTAAATATCAGAAATAAGGGTCTGGCTATGACATTACTTAATTCCCTTAGGATACGGGGGTGTATGCCATCCGGTCCTAGCGATTTGTCTATTTTAATCTTTTTAAGTCGCTGTTGTACTTCTTCTTGGTTCAGACAGGGCACTTTTAATGGGGAATTTATTTTTACATTCTGCATTTCATCTGACAGTTTATTTTCCTCAGTGAATACATTGGAGAAAAAAAAATTTAACAGCTTTGTTTTCTCCTCGTCGCTCTCTGCAACTCCCTCCTCATTACTCTTTAGAGGGCCGACACCTTCAGATTTGTACTTTTTAACATTTATGAAATTGAAGAACATTTTAGGGTTAGTTTTACTCTCTTTGGCAATTAATCTCTCAATCTCTAGTTTGTCTGCTTTTATTTGTTTTTTACATATTCTATTTTTTTCTTTATAGTTTTTCAGTGCTTCCTTGCTGCCCTCCTGTTTTAGTGATTTATATGCTTTCTTTTTCTCATTTATTGCTTTCTTTACAGTTCTATTCCACATTGGTTTCTTTTTGTTCCTTAACCTTTTATTCTCATATGGTATGTACCTCTCAAAATGAGATTTTAGGATGCTTTTAAAGATATCCCATTTTGTTTCCGGTTTTTCCACTGCAAATCATATCCAGGGCCAGGGGCAGAACTACTGCTATGGTTGCTACGCGGCCCATAATAGTTTGTATGTGTACTGGCAAGTGAGGTCTGGGCCATAGATTATATACACAGCAGTTAGACTCGGCCCAAGTCCAATTGCTAGTTGTTTTACATCCTGGGCATCATTCCCCGGCCCGTGCTCTCCCCAGCAGCAACCATAATGTGGTTTCTATATTTCATATGCAATTCTATGTACCGTATTTTCTGGCATATAAGACGACTTTATAACACTAGAAATTATTTTTAAAAGTCGGGGGTCGTCTTATACGCCGGGTATAAGGCAGCACAGGGGAGAAGGAAGCAGTCCCTCCCTCCCCCCTGGTCTGCCCGCTGCCACCAATGATGAGAGAAGGGAGAAGGAAGGGCCTGTGGTTTATTTATTGCAAAAAAAAATATTTTATAGATATACAAATTACCAGTACCAGTATCTTTGTGCCAAAGGGGCTGTCGGCGTTTTGTACCCAGCCGCGCCCCGAATCCTGGATCCCAGCGCCACCCCTCTATTAATTTATTCACTGCAATTCCGTTTTTTTTATCTTCTGAAGCCGCCCGTAATCTCGCGCATGCGCAGTTAGTTGGAGCACTTGCTTGTTCTTGATGTGAGGGTGGAGGGAATAGAGGAGACAGCGCCAAATAACTGAGCATGCGTGAGATTAGAAGATAAAGAAAACGAAGTCCAGTGAATAAATTAAGAGAGGGGCGGTGCTGGGATCCAGGATTCGGGGCGCGGCTGGGCACAAAACAATGGAGGGACAGCCCCTTGGGCACAAAGGTACTGGTAATTTGCATATCTATAAAATCGCTTTTTTGCAATAAATACGGTAAACCACAGGTGGGGTTAACAATAGTACAGTACCGCATATTTTTTATTACAATGAGATTCTGGGTAACCCATTTAACCCAGTGTAATTGCTGGGCTCCGATCGGTTACCATGGCAGCCAGGACGCTACTGAAGCCCTGGCTGCCATGGTCAGCTCCCTGGACTGCAGAAGATTGTCTTGTCATAAGCATTTCAATTAAAATTACCATATTGAAATCCAATCCATATGGGGTAGTCTCATATGGTGATTATAGCCCAAACCCTATATTTTAAATGGAAAGGTTGGGGGTCGTCTTATACGTCCATTCGTCTTATACGCCAGAAAATACGGTAATGTTATGCATTTCACATGGACCATGTCATTTTATCTATCAGGGGCATACACTAATCTCATAAGGCCCTATAGCAAAACTTTGCATGGCCTATCCCCCAGTGAGATTTCTGCATACGGTAATTTAGACTTTTTTTTTATAAAGCAGAGGTAGTTATTAATAAAAAAGAAAGAAATGCACTCCGCATCACCAACGTTTCCTGGCTTTTGTGTTTGTAAAAGTGGAACAGATGTTCATTCTGCACACTATATTTCTATCATATATTGGCATAATTACATTGATGAATTCCTCCCCCATAGTTATCCCTTGCTACCCCTCACACAATATATAAAAAAACTGGATGCCTGCAGCCACCACTAGGAGGAGCTCAATTCATAGGAATTTGGAATGAGCAAATCGATTAATTAGTCTCCTCAGCAACAGTTCTTCACCTGTGAGGGCTGTCCTCGCAGGTGAATAAGCAACCACCTGCCTCTAGATTCACAGGGCCTTCATCTGGTTCTCCGTTTCCCCCATCCCTCAGCCCCATAGCAATCCCGTGGTGTGCGCCTGTACTGCGGCTCCGTGGCTCCGTTGCTGCACAAGAGCAGAGACTCTACTGCGCATGCACTGCTAAACTTCTGGGAGTGGTGCATGAATAGTTGCTTTCCCAGTAGCCAAAGCAGAGCCTCTGCGCTTGCACCACTACTCAAAGCAGCAGCGCAGGCGTGAGATTATCAGGGCAGGGCGAGATGTCCAGCCATGTCAATCCAGAGCTAGCTGGGTGCTTCCTCACTTGCGGGGACAGGCCCCACAGTTTAAGCTCTCTTGTTGATGAGACAAATCAATTTGTTAGAATCAATTCACTCATCCCTAATAGAAATATAGTATACATATTGTGGTAAAGTGTATGGTAAAGTTCTGGAAGGGGTGTTTGTCCCACCCAGGTTCCTCAACTGGGTGAGGTAAGTGAAATCTAAAAATAGCTTCAGCAAACGTAGTTTCTGTAGCTATTTTTGTTAAAGAGGACCTTTCATGGGTCTGAACATTGTAAGATAACTATCTGGACATGTAGAGCGGCGCCCAGGGATCTCACTGCACTAACTATTATCCCTGGACGCCACTCCATTCACCCATTGTGGCCCCTTTACCTTCTCCCGCTCTGTATGGTAATTGCTACTGACTTCAGAACAGGGAGGAGACATCAGCTTCTCTTCCTGGGCGTTCCTTCTCCCAGGCTGTGAGCTCTGCCCTGCGATTGGACAGCGCTACAGCCAGGGAGAAGGAAAGCCCAGGGAGAGAAGCTGATGTCTCCTTCACTGTTGCAAAGTCAGTAGTAATTAGCATATGGTGCGGGAGACAGTAACAGGGGTAGGGCTGAAACAAAATTTTTTGCATCGATGATTCGTTTGTGTCATGTGACCACGGAGCGGGAGTGAAGCGCTAGCTATTACTCCCGCTCCGTGGTCTCCCGCTGGCTCATAATGCTCACCTCTCCAGCAGGGGGCCTCTGGAAGCTCCACTGCACGTCCATGGTCCCGCGTCACACAGCGCGTCAGGTCACGGCGCGCCTATGTCAGGAGGTCAGTGCAGCGGAGGACTATGGACATGCTGTGTAGTGTCCTTAGGCCCCCTGCTGGAAAGGTGAGCATTCCTAGTGCGGAACAATGGAGTGTCTGCGGTGCACCTGCCGGACAGGTAAGTTGTTGAAACTAAGGCGGTGGGGGTGCGACTAAAGCCGGGTGCCCGGAGTGCACAGCATCATAGCAACCAATGACGGTGTGCACTCCTGGTCTCAGGAGGAGCAGGGCAACAGAGAATATGGCACAGAGGGGGGACAGATGATGGCACAAGGTGGGGGGAGAGCTGATGGCACAAGGTGGGGGGAGAGCTGATGGCACAAGGTGGGGGGAGAGCTGATGGCACAGAGGGGGAAGAGCTGATGGCACAGAGGGGGGACAGATGATGGCACAGAGGGGGACAGATGATGGCACAGAGGAGGGACAGATGATGGCACTGGGGTGGGGGACAGATGATGGCACTGGGGTGGGGGACAGATAATGGCACTGGGGTGGGGCAGAGCTGAAGGCACTGGGGTGGGGGAGAGCTGAAGGCACTGGAGAGAATGGAGCTGATGGCACTGGGGTGGGGGAGAACTGAAGGCACTGGGGTGGGGCAGAGCTGAAGGCACTGGGGTGGGGGAGAACTGAAGGCACTGGGGTGGGGCAGAGCTGAAGGCACTGGGTTGGGGCAGAGCTGAAGGCACTGGGTTGGGGCAGAGCTGAAGGCACTGGGTTGGGGCAGAGCTGAAGGCACTGGGGTGGGGGAGAGCTGAAGGCACTGGGGGAGTGGAGCTGAAGGCACTGGGGTGGGGCAGAGCTGAAGGCACTGGGGTGGGGGAGAGCTGAAGGCACTGGGGGAGTGGAGCTGAAGGCACTGGGGTGGGGCAGAGCTGAAGGCACTGGGGTGGGGCAGAGCTGAAGGCACTGGGTTGGGGCAGAGCTGAAGGCACTGGGGTGGGGGAGAGCTGAAGGCACTGGGGTGGGGGAGAGCTGAAGGCACTGGGGGAGTGGAGCTGAAGGCACTGGGGTGGGGGAGAACTGAAGGCACTGGGGAGAATGGAGCTGATGGCACTGGGGTGGGGGAGAACTGAAGGCACTGGGGTGGGGCAGAGCTGAAGGCACTGGGAGAGTGGAGCTGAAGGCACTGGGGTGGGGAAGATCTGAAGGCACTGGGGAGAATGGAGCTGATGGCACTGCGGAGAATGGAGCTGATGGCACTGCGGAGAACGGAGCTGATGGCACTGGGGAGAACGGAGCTGATTGCACAGGGCGGAACGAAGGGTGTTGGGGACTGATGGCAGGGGGTCTGATGAGTTTTTATAAAGGAAAACAGTCTATTAATTTATTTTTTCTTATTAGATTACTCGATTACTCATAAAAAAATAATCAATAGAATACTCGATTACTAATATAATTGTTTACTGCAGCCCTAAACGGGGGCCACAGTGGGCGAACGGAGCGGCGTCCGGGAATAATAGTAAGTGCAGTGGGATCCCTGGGTGCCGCTCTACATGTCCAGATAGTTATCTTCTAATGTTCGGACCCAAGAAAGGTCCTCTTTAAAGTTTAATGGCTGGATTCAGAAGCATAGAGTTCAATCTCGGAATTTAACCCATATGGTATTAGTGTATTTAGGGTAAATATCCATTTAGTTTCCTTTTTGGACATTTCCAAAAAATAAACTAAATGGATATTTACCCTAAATACACCAATACCATATGGGTTAAATTCCGAGATTGAACTCTATGCTTTTGAATAAGTATACTAGCGCTTTTCTGAGGTAGGAAAGGGCCAGGCAGCATTTGAGCTGTGGAGTAGTGAAAGGGTGAATAAAGGTTAATGATCTGAGCACATATAAGAGGAGGAGAACACTAGCTCTGTAAGACTCCCTGAGATAGGATAGCGTTTTCTATCCGAAACGCGTTGGTGATATTTTGGCTACTGCAGCGCTTGTAGCTGCAGAAAGTGACGTCACACAGCCTTCTCCCGAAATGCGTGAACATCCAAACTTTTCAATACCCGCAACACTGCGCCACCGGCTGGGGCGTAAGCTGCGGACTGCAAGACAGAGACCCGCCTCAACAAGTGCTAGAAGAAAAAGCACAGAGGAAGTACTCCGCAAGTACTGATCAACTGGACAAGGTACGGACACTAACTAAGTGTTATCTGGAGTGTATAGTGCCTTAGTCCTGTGTAGGGATCCTTGTCATTCTAGGTAGGCGCGGTTACATTGATCTTATCTTTATTGTAAATCTGCACAGCAGGAGGTGCGGTCCGCTGGTTTATACCGCAGCCACCACCATTAATACAGAGGGGTATAGGAGCGCTATTGTAACCACCTGTTGTCCATACATACATACTGTACATGCTATAGTGCTGGGATGTCACAAGTTCACAACCATACTTAGTGCACCAATCACTAATATGTAGCCAGACCTGCTAAAAAGTGAAGTTGCACGTATTGCGCAAAAATATTTGCATCATTAGTGCCGATTTGCGCAATAGCGAATATATATTGGAGCACTCTATCTGCATATAAAGCTATTGTAATGTTCTGCCGTGCCATCCACTTTCTACAGTCTCAGGAAACTTTGAACAGCTTAAAAAATGTAGCAAAAGTGACCCACGCCCGTATTGCGCGCGCATTACGCGAATATTACATTGCCGATTTTCTCAATCAAGAAAATAATGGCAAATTCACAAATTTATGGCGAATATTCACCCAAATATTGGCGATATATCGCGAATTCGAATATTGCCCCTGGCGCTCATCACTATTAAACAGGAACTACCACTTCTCCTGACCTGTCGGTTTTAGTAAATATGTGCTTTCACCTTAAAATAAAAAGTCTGGCATCTAACACTATCCAGTCAGTGCTGCCAGTGTCAGGGGCACACCCCCAACTGGTAACACCCATCTAGACCTTTATTGCAGACTACTGGCGACTCATTCAGAAACTTCTAATGCGAGAAATAGAGGAACGGCACTACCTAGAGTGATAAGAATAGATGCTCCAGAAATGTTACTACTTGGGGAATGCAAGTAGGAGAGGTGACAGCGCCTCGATAAAGGGGTCGTTCAACTTTTTGCAATTTTGCGGACCCAGAACTACGAACGTGTGAATGGCCCCTACATCTCCATACATAGCTAGTCTCTTTAAGGAGATCCAGTACCCTTCCTAAGGTCCCCATCCTATAAACTGCAGCTAGTAGTAAGCCTCAGTGGTGACGCGTCCCCAAGCGACACGTCACTGCTTGGTCCCCTCTCAACTGCATGACCGATAGGGATCCAATACGTGATAAATGTGAATTACATTTCGGTCAGCTTACAGTATATTACTCCCTTTCCCAATTTTGAACCATTTCTTTAACATCTGAGTGTATCTATAGCTCATGTAGATCTGCTAGTAAAGCAAACATTCCACCAGTAGAATGCACTTTTACTGGGAGACCCCTGAGGTCATCACTGGGATTTCCTCGTCGTCTCTCTGGTGATCTTGATAGATACCCGCTCAATGTTTTAGTGCCTGCCGGTGCGATTTTTATTTTCTTTAGCCTTTATTTTCTGGACAGTGAAAGGGTTAAGGAGAGTTCATCCTCCTGCTCCTCTATAACACCAGATTCTGAAGTTCTTCATTTGTAATTCAGATAATAAGGGTGTATTTGTACCAAAGACAAAAGGGTTCATTATGTCTGACAGATTTTGCAATAGCTGGTTGTCACATATGCTTAGACCATTAGTTCTTGCAATTGTTATTAAATTCACAGCAGTCTATTTTTCCTGGGTTTTGTCAGTGGTGTTGTTGCTGGCTCTCCCAGCAGAATACATCTGAAAAATGAATTAAACAGTGGACCGTATCCTTTCTGTCTAAATACAGGCATAAGTCGCAGTAGTACATCAATGGACACTTTATTAAGGATAGGTATCAAGCCTCAGCGAGGGGTCACTGCAGAAAGCTCATAAAAGGGCGTTATCCCACGAATAATGTGAAAAATGGAAATTATGTATAATCTAGATGACCTCTTTCTAACAGAGCTAGAAGTAGCCCTCTACCTCACATGGATCCAGAGATCGCCGCATTCACTGCTCTGCTAGATTTATATCAGGAGGCGTGTCCTTTCTGCTGCCGCTGGTGGCCGTTAAACGATGGAACTGAGCATGTGTGTCCATCTCAGGGAGCAGGACAGAGAAATTAGAAAAAAAACAAACAGCAGATGGCGCTATACAGATGGATTTCATTGAATAACTCAGTAGCTAAAACAGATTTTTAATTACATGACATTAAGAAAGTATTCACATCCAGGTGCTGGATGGAAAACTGTAGAATATTTTTCATGGGGCAACTCCTTGGTAAACAATGTCTTGCAAGGTTATCTCACTTAGCAATCCGATGCTTCATTCTGGAGTTATGTTTGCATAGCTCTCATTCACTGCTATGGGAGTTATGGAAATAGTGGAGCGCCAGCTGCTCAGCGGTTTGCGTGACTTCAGTCACCGCGGGCACGTACTGTAGCTTATTACCATCTTACATGAAAGGTTGAGATTGGACAACCCCTTTAAGTGCACTGAAGGTGGGGATTCACTGTGTAGTGCACTCTGCTCTGGCCGACAACTGTAAGGATCTCCTGGCTGGGTGAGAGCTGTCACTCAGAGCAGAGGGGAGGGCTGTGAAGTAGATGAATGCAGAAGGCACTTTACAGTGAAGTTCCACATCCAGAGGCAGAATAAAAGTTCATATTCACACTGCTGATGAGAAAAGCTCCACAAAAGATATGATTGACCTACACTCCCCAGACCCAAGCTATTGCTATCAGCAGTTTAGGATGGTCAAACCTGCTGACGGATTCAGCTATCCAAGATCTTCTACCTGTAGAACAATCTCCCTGGCTGATGATCTGCTAGCCGTTTGGCTTTCCTTCCTTGCTCATGAAGGGCCTTCTACAACATTTCTTGACTGACTGATAGAATGGTCATTCTCCTCTACTGGAAGTCAACTATAGCCTCTGCTTTAGGAGAATGGGTTATGGAAGTCAACTATATCATAGGAATGGTGACAGAAGTTGTTGGTCACACTGAGAGCATCATCCATTCCTGGTCCAGATGGATATTATTTAGATAACTCAACCCTGACAACTTGGTTAAATACCTAAAATCTCGGGTTCCTCCCTCTGACCCTCTTTCCTTCTCTGCCTTTGAATCAAATTTAGTCTCCCTTCTCTGTCTCTTCCTCTCTATTTCTTCTTTTTTCCTCTGTTTCCCTTCTCTAAATATCTTGTGTCTTTCTCTCTCTCTCCAACCCTCTTGTAAAAAAATTTTTTCAAAGCCCAACCTTTTGCTAAATTTGTGTCAAGTTCCCAAATTTAAGAATTGACGATCTCTACTCCTGAGCCAAAATTTACTACTTAGACTCTAATTTAATGAAGGTTTTTCTCTTTTGTTTTTGTGTTAAAATCATTATTGTTGAAAACAATATTTAATTTAATGCAAAAGAAAATAATTAGTGCAGATGTGTTTTGTTTAATTTCATACACCACAGTTGACACATTTTAATGTCAAGGTGTTAATGTAATATAAAAGAGTGAAGCTGATGAGGCCCGTGCCATAAATCTGCAAAAGACAGTTGTAGCTGAAAAAACTGTCAGTTGATGATGATCTGGGCCATATGGAGAACAAAGGGAGGAGGGCAATCAGAGCAGACCTTAATCATAAGTCTTTGTAATAATTTGCTGTGTTTTTGATTGTGCCTGATCAGAGCTGCACACCTTTATTCAATCACTGTGTGGGGGTATTATTCACTCACTCTGTGATCGCATTATTATAGAATTAAAATCAGGTGTAAATTTATTGTGTCGGATTTGATCAATGTGTTAACTAAAAGATTGTATGTGTACTGTATGTGCTGATGAACAGTTTTTTTTTTTTTTGTTACCACATAGAAGAGGGGTGCTGTGATAGAGAGAAATGAAGTCCATTCCACAAATCTGCAGAGGACACTTATAGTTGAAAGAGCATTTTATGATGATCTGGGCCATATGGAGAACAAAGGGAAGGCAAATTATTGGAATCAGAGCAGACCTTAATCATAAATCTTAATTTGCTATGTCTTAGATTGTGCTTGATTAGTATTGTGCACCTTTATTTAATTGCTGGGTGAGGATATTATTCACTCACTGTATTATTCTATCATTTTATGATGTTTTTATCCCATCTGTGTTTTACTTATATTATTCAATCACAGTATGACTTTTTAATTGAGTCATATGGAGGTATTATTATCTATAGATCTAAGAATTTGTCATAATGAGCAAAATATTTAGGGATGGGGAGAAAAACAGCTCAGGAGCTTCGGAGTCCACTGGGCCATCTTCATACTGACTGACAGCTATCACTGTATGCACACTTATACAAGGAAGTAGTGATGAGCAGCAGGGGCAATATTCGAATTCGTGATATTTTGCGAATATTCGTTAGAATATTCATCATATATCGCGAATACTCGTATTCGATATTAATCTACTGATTGCGAAAAATCAGCAATGTAATAGCAGGTAGGTAAAATAGGTAATAGGTTCAGATGAAAAAAAAAGGATATTCGTTTTTACGAATATATTTCACTATGTTTGAAATATTTGCGAATTCTCGAAGTGCCGATATTCGCGATAAAAATTCGCAATTCGAATCATTAAAGGTAAAGGGGTATTTCCATGGCATATCCACACAACAAGCGTGTTTTATAACAAGGCACACAAACCAATATTTAATACAAAGGCATCAAATTAATTAGGTTTTAGTCACGTCTTAGAGATTTTCAGTGTAGAATCTGCGCCAAAACACACAAGTTAATGGGGTTTTACATCTCTGCATGCATGACTTGTATTTTATTAACACATGTTTTTTTTTTTTCAGTTTAATAGCCACAGACAATTAGATGGGAATGGCTTGTTTCAAACACAAACAGGAGCTGGATAATTTCAACTTCAAATTAGCAAACTGATGTGAAAAGTGACAAATTCAAACAAATGTTGGAAATGAAGAACACAATTACTCAACAACGAATATGTCACTCAGAAGCTAATTTCCATCCCAAATAACATGACGAGCCAGCATTCCCTAAATAAAGAATCACTCCCACAAAAATGGTTTTATTTGGGTTATAAGGTGGGTGATGTAAACAGCAGGATTGTTGACTTTATTACTGGTGCTTCCATTTATCAATTATCTGCTGTATTCTGGTTCCCTGTTGCACTATGTGACCGATACAAAAGGTAGAGAAAAAGAGGATTATAGCACCACTATGCTCTAATGGTTCGGTTGCGTAACCGGATCCGGATAGAGCTAGTCCCTGTATTGGAAAGAGAACCAAGAGGCGCCAAGGGTGGGAGGAAATAATCAGAGGTATGTGGTTTCGTGAAGTATTAGTAGAGTGGAAGTAAGTATATACATATAGATATAAATACAAGACGGGAAGGCTGCACCAGTGTTTTCTTGGGGGTAGAACCTTGATTCTCCCCCTTACGACAGGGTGAATGGGACACAGAGTATCCCTAGAAAAAAAGAAGGAAAACACTTAAATCAGGCGCCAACTCCCTCAAGATAGGTGTGTAGGTTTTTCGTGAGGGTTTCTCCGAGGGGCCTTATTCCACTGGGGTGTATTTTCCGAGGGATAACAAGATAACACTCACTTCACAGGGGGGTGGTCAGCAGGATAAGCTCAAGACACCTGTGACCCGTGCCGCCCCGGCCAGGATCGCTTGTAGTTATTTCTTAGTAATTGATTGCAGCCGACACACGGGTGGCTTCTGGTCAATCTCTTTTATTGAATATGTGGCCCGACGCGTTTCGGGGGTCTGGAGCCCCCTTAAACGTCCTTTAAAAACAGGCATATAGACATAACTCCCACGTCCTCAAACAGCCCTGATGCCCCTGATGAAGCTAATGGACCGAAACCCGGGCAGGGCTGTTTGAGGACGTGGGAGTTATGTCTATATGCCTGTTTTTAAAGGACGTTTAAGGGGGCTCCAGACCCCCGAAACGCGTCGGGCCACATATTCAATAAAAGAGATTGACCAGAAGCCACCCGTGTGTCGGCTGCAATCAATTACTAAGAAATAACTACAAGCGATCCTGGCCGGGGGGGCACGGGTCACAGGTGTCTTGAGCTTATCCTGTTGACCACCCCCCTGTGAAGTGAGTGTTATCTTGTTATCCCTTGGAAAATACACCCCAGTGGAATAACGCCCCTCACAGAAACCCTCACGAAAAACCTACACACCTATCTTGAGGGAGTTGGCGCCTGATTTAAGTGTTTTCCTTCTTTTTTTCTAGGGATACTCTGTGTCCCATTCGCACTATGTGACCAGCATTCAGACTCGCTAAATCTTATGGTGTCATATTCTCTATTTATTCCAAGGAGACTCATATTGGACTTTTCAGAGGGATGAAAAGAAAAGGTCACATTTAGTCCACACATAAGATTGATGTAAAATACAGCAAGTCTGAGGACCAGTCACATGGTTGTCTTCTTTTTACCTCAAAACCATAAAAGTGATACCCTCAGAACACTGTAGTTAGGCTAAGCTCATATGTTGCATTTTTGTCAACTTTTTAGATTTGAACTTTTTAACCACAGTAGCCTTTTCCTTCAAAGCTCAGCCATTTATGTTGTGGACCTTTCCTTCCTAATTCAAAACCAGTAGGTTCTTATCGGTCTGCAATGATACATCTACAGCTGAGCTGCAGGTCCAGTCACCGGTCACTGTGTCTACAAGCCAGCTAGGTAACACCCTCTCCTGCTCCTTTCCTCCCTTTTCAGTTCATTGCTACACAGGGCTTTAGCACTCCGTGCATGCAAGACTACTAGAATTCACAAACAGTGTATATATATTGTATATTAAATAAATAAAACAGAAAATTGGCATGTGCATATGTATTCACCCCCTTTGTTAAGAAGCCCATAAAAATCTCTGGTGCGACCAATTACCTTCAGAAGTCACATAATTAGTGAAATGATGTCCACCTGTGTGCAATCTAAGTGTCACATGATCTGTCATTACGTATATACACCTTTTTTGAAAGGCCCCAGAGGCTGCAACACTTATGCAAGAGGCATCACTAACCAAACACTGCCATGAAGACCAAGGAACTCTCCAAACAAGTAAGGGACAATGTTGTTGATAAGTACAGTTAGGTTATTAAAAAAAATATCCAAATCTTTGATGATCCACAAGAGCACCATTAAATCTATCATAACCAAATGGCAAGAACATGGCACAACAGCAAACCTGCCAAGAGATGCCCCCACCAAAACTCACAGACCGGGCAAGGAGGGCATTAATCCAAGAGTCAGCACAAAGACCTAAGGTAACCCAGGAGGAGCTGTAGAGTTCCACAGGGACTGGAGTATCTGTACATAGGATGACAATAAGCCGTATGCTCCATAGAGTTGGGCTTTATGGCAAAGTGGCCAGAAGAAAGTCATTACTTTCAGCTAAAAATAAAAAGGCACATTGTGAGTTTGCGAAAAGGTATGTGGCAGACTCCCAAAATGTATGGAGGAAGGTGCTCTGGTCTGATGAGATTAAATTGAACTTTTCGGCCATCAAAGAAAACGCTATGTCTGGAGCAAACCCAACACATCACATCACCCAAAGAACACCATCCCCACAGTAAGACATGGTGGTGGCAGCATCATGCTGTGGGGATGTTTTTCAGCAGCCGGGACTGGGAAACTGGTCAGAGTTGAGGGGAAGATGGATGGTGCTAAATTCAGGGATATTCTTGAGCAAAACCTGTACCACTCTGTGTGTGATTTCAGGCTAGGGCAGAGGTTCACCTTACAGCTATATATATATATATATATATATATATACACTACTCACAAAAAGTTAGGGATACTTAGATACTTAGCTTTCGGATGAAATATATGAAAAAGTTCATGTTACAGTAATATTATATCACGAAGGTAGGGCATTTGAGTATAAGCAGCAGTGGTGATTTCCTCATCTCAAATAATTTATTGAAACAAAACCCAACAACAGTGGTGGTTATACCCCCACAAAAATGTCGATGTCTCAGAAATTTGTCATGTGGCCTTGAGCATCAATTACAGCTTGACAACGAACAACGTCTTGTGCTGTTCACAAGTCAACTTATTGTCTGCTGAGGCATGGCATCCCACTCTTCTTGAACGACGGCCCTCAGGTCATTGAGGTTCTGGGGTACAGAGTTACAAACCTCTACATGTCAACTCAGCTGATCCCATAGGTTTTTTATGAGATTCAGAACTGGAGAAAGTGCAGGACACTCTGTTTGAGTGTCACAGATGTGGTGTGGGTGGGAAACTCCACACCGAGCACAGGAGGAAACTAGGGTAAGGGAGAGGATAACCTCCTAGAATAACCCTAATCCAAGTCCTGACTAACTATCAGTATGAACCAACCTCGATGGTAGGAAGGTTATACACAGAAACCTAGAGCCCTAACACACCCTGTAGGGCCCTGGTATAGTGATAGGACTTGAGACAACCTATTCCTCCACCAGAAGGATGAACAGGAGTCTCACTTAGACCAAGATACAAAAGACAGGGAAATACAACAAACAAAATACAAATAGGAAAGACGACACTTAACTTCACGTGGAGCAAAGGCAGCGCCAGGAGCTCAACCGAGATCCAACAACCAGATAGCCCAGAGTCCAGAAACTGAAGCTATAAACTGCACCCCCAAAAGGGGTAAGCACTAATAAATAGGGAATGTAAATGACCAAACCAACAACACCTGCAAGAGATGTGGTCATTACCAAAACAACACAGACACAAATAATCTACAAGGAGCCAGTCAGATTAACCCAAGTGATGCAAGTCTCTCTGATCTCCTGGCACTTGTCACGGGAGTGTCTGTGACAGTACCACCCCCCCCCCCTTTCTACAGGTGACCCTCCGAGCACCCAGGACCGACCTTATCCGGGTGAGACTTATGAAAGGCTTTCACCAAGTGACTGGCATTCATTTTGGATGCCGGTACCCACATCCTCTCTTCTGGTCCATAACCCTTCCAGCGGATAAGATAATGAAGAGATCTAGGGAGAACTCGAGAGTTGATTATCTTGGTGAACTGAAATTCCAAACTACTGTCCACCATGACAGGAGCGGATGGCAAGGGAGACGGCTCAAAATGTTCAACATATCTCTTCAACAAAGATATGTGAAACACATTATGAATTTTCGGGGCCTGAGGAAGTTTAAGACGAAATGCTACAGGATAAATGATGGCAGTGATCTAATATGGACCAATAAATCTTGGACCCAACTTCCAAGAAGGTACTTTCAACTTAATGTTTCTTGTGGACAGCCATACAGAATCACCCACTCTTAGGTCCAGACCATTCATACGTTTCCTGTCAGCCATACGTTTATACTTGTTGACCATATTCTTCAAATTATTTAGATTTTTTCGCCATATGGATGACAATGTTGGCGAAAAATGTTCTTCCTCAGGCACACCAGAAGTATCAGAACCAGAAAATGTGCCAAACTGCGTGTGAAACCAATATGCACCAAAAAACGGCGACTCACCAACGGGCTACTGACTACAATTGTTTATGGCAAATTCTGCCAAAGACAAAAAGGAAGACCACTCCTCCTGGTTCTCAGATACAAAACATCTCAAGTAAGTCTCCAGACTCTGATTAGTGTGCTCCGTCTGTCCGTTAGACTTCTATGCCTTTCTGTAACTTTTCCAGTTTCTCTGTATCTCTGTTGCAACCTGCTGGTGACACTGTGACACTCTAAGCTCAGTGGCCACTTCCGTCAAAGAATATTCTGAAGCCTTGCAATGGTGAGGTACTGTTGATCAATTTTTTGGGTGTGAACAACATGATGAGGAGGACTGTTTAAATACCAATTCTAAATGAACCAGCACATTTATTGGGCGATTCATGGATCAAAATGGATCAAACACCTGTTGTGCAATTTTGCCATTAAGCTCCTTATTAGAGAACAGTAAGTTGTGCAAAAAGAACTGAAACATTGAACAGTTGGACATGTACATTCAAAAGTTTACCATTGTAAGTTTAGCAATCGGTTCCAAAACACCAAAATGTTACCCAAGATAAGAAAAAATGAGGACGACTCAAGAAAAATAAGCAGATAACTAAGACAGATAAAACAAGTCCTTATATATAACAGTCAGGAATAGCTGCTAACTAGCAAGTAGTACAGCTATTTTACCAGAGAAGTGGCCTTAAGTGGTTGGATCTGAGTCTGAGACATCGTATGTTGAGTCTAGTTTCAACTTATAATGGGTCAGAAAAGACCATTGTATGTTGAACATATTGTATCCTGAGGTCATTGTATTTTGAGGGATCACTATATATATATGAGCAAATCTCTTGAAATTCATTTCAGGTACAAATCAGTTCTATCCAAATCAAAAGTTCTATTAAAGGCTGAGACAGAAAGAGACACCCACATATAATAATTCTCTGAGTGAGACATGCAAGCCTGTTCTCATTCCAAAACGACTAGCACCAAATTTTCCGGTACTACACATTTCAAACGGATCAAGAATACTCTATGTCTCAAAGGAAAGTTGCCCTGCTTAGTTGGGTGGCCTTTGTCGGGGTCTATGGGCTGTTCTTTCCCATTAAGAAGAGCACCTAGTATACATGAGGTATATTGTAGACCAGCCAACGCTGCCCTGTGTTTCTGAGGAAGAAATATGCAAATTAGCATATCTTACTTTTACTAGCATCAGGTTTAGTGTTCTTTCTTTTTGGAAGAAAAGCTAATTTAAATACCTTTTCCAGAAACCAAAAGGTATAAAAAAATGTTGTTTATGAAAAAACATTGATTGAATAGTTCAAAGCTACCACCAGGGGAAAATCTTATAATCAAAAGTGACTGATTGAACAGTCTGCGGCTACCCGTAGGGGAAATCTTAATCTGAAAAAGCACTGACTGAACAGTTTGAAGCTAACCCTGAACGAAAATCTTATTATGAAAAAGTACTGATTGAACAGTTAGAGGCTACCATCAGATTTTCACCTGGGGTTAGCCTTGAACATTTCAATGTTTTTGATAACAAGATTTTCCCCTGGCAGTAGCCTCAAACTGTTCAATGCTTTTCCTAAAGGAAAGCAAATTTGCTTACCTTTGGGTTTCTGGGAAAGATATTCAAATCAGCTTTTCTGCCAAAATGAAAATAACACTAAGGAGTAAATGCATGATTTCCCCTTTGCCTGCTTTTGGCATTGAAAACTCGCGAATGCATGGGATTTGTGACTTTTCAATGCAATTGCAACTTTTCTAGTTGCAATTGGCATTTTATACTGCCATCGCCAATTTTACAAAAAGAGGCATGAAGAAGAGGTAGAGTGTGGGCAGGCCTATCAGCCCCAGCTCATCGTTCATCATTATTCACGACAGAAACTGACGTAAATAATGACTGAAATCTAGAGTAGCTCCGATTTCATTCTGGTGCACAGACTGCCAGAGAGCCATGTAATTTATGCTGAGGTCTGTATCTCGCCATGAGCTACATGGCTCCTCTGGCCCCATCAAGATCGGTGCAGTTTTGATGATTCAGGTAGTGTTGAGAAAATCAAAGTGTCCGAGCTGGACTTCGATACGAATTTCAAGGAAAATTCGATCCGCTGCAAAGCTGAATTTTCTCATGCTTTGTGGTAACTGAAATGGGGTAAAAAAAATCATACTCATTTGAGCAGAGAGAGCCCGCCGCCGCCATCTCGAAGAGCTCTCCACCACGTGCCGCATGAGATTTCGTGCTGGATCAAGATGGCAGCAGCAGGCTGTTCATGATCAACTGAATGAAGTAAGTATGATTTAATTTTTAATTTTTTATAGACCTTAATATTAATCTCATATGCCGCGATCAGCTGTCAATGCGGCATCTGAGGGGTACAATGACGGGGAGCCACGCAATTGCCATTCCCTGTTATTACTTACAAAGTAATGCGCTTCGTGATAATTAGTCACAATGCAATTTATTTTGTAAAATTCAACGAAGCAGCCATATTCAATTTTTAACAACTTCTCTGAACACTAGAATCAGGGCCTAAGCATATCTGATGCCAGTAGGCGTAAGATATGTTATTATTGTATACACTGCATGCATACTAGGTGGGCTCCCTAATAAGAAAGATCACCCCCATGCAAGGGTGAAATCTGTTGAAAAACTGGATCAAATCCACACCAAAAACTGCAAGTAACAGATGCAGACTTTGATATGGATTTGGTGCAGAACTACACAAAATTTCATGTGGAAAATCTATCAGCATCTGTTTGCAGGTAGCCTAAAGTAGGCACAGGTAGAACAGATCCACAGTGCCTTCCTATAGGCACTGTGCAGGTGGCTAATTATATAACATTATTTCAGTGAGAAGTTAAGTACTGTAACAACTCAGGGTCATTTAGCTCTTCCAGATCACCGTCTTAACACCGTAGACGGTTGGCACACATGAAGAAGCCACTCCACCACTGTAGATTCAGGTGCACACTGGCCACGACCAGCTTTATTGTCCCAACAGCAGTACAAATAAATCATAAAAATAAATCCTCGGCCATCTGGCCACTGACTAAACAGTCTTTCCCTCTCTATCAGGATCTGGGTCTACCACCCAGCTCCCCAAGACACATCACCAGTGCTTACCCCACACACAGAGTTAGAGGGTCCCGGCTCCCACAGGGTTTGACACAGCCTGATCCTTTCCCAGACTGGGAGCCACACCCAAGTCCAGCAACAGGATTAAATAGCATCTCTGGACATGAGCATTGTCCAAAATCCCGGACTGGAGCATGGGGAACAGGCACCCACCCAGCACATTGCCTGCTCCCAGTAAAAGCCTGCCCTGGACTAGCTGGAGCCAGCTAAGCTAATTATCTTGGTGTCCACCAACTAACTTAGTGGCCACCTATATCTAGGGCCTTTACTTCACCAAGGCCGGGCCCCTTGGTGACACGCTCCTGGTGCAAACACCCCCCCTTTTTTATGCGTCTCTGGGACTTTACTACACCCCTCCTATTCACATTGCCACAGTACATATAAGTAAAAGTATGTGTAAAGGTGCGGCCGATCACCCAATGAACGAGCAAATGTTCATTCATTGGCTCAAAGCATTGCTGATGCGGTCACCTAGATCATCATTTCTGGGCAGCAGATCGCGCTGTCTAAACAGTGATCTGCTGCCCAGAAGCAATGATTCTCTACAGGAATGAGCAATCACAGCAGCGATTACTCATCCCCATACAAAGGAGATGATTGCTGTATGTAAATGAAGTTCTCACCCTATCTGACAAACAGGCAGTTATCGTAAACGAACTGTTTATTCCCGATAATTGCCTGCTTTGTGGACCCATGCAAATCAACCCTAAGGCATCTCTGTACTAATGAGGGGCAAGAATCCCGAAACAGAGCTGTCTACAGATGGGTCACTGTTTTTCTTGATATGAGTTAGGGCTAGTTCACATCAAAGTCGACAGGAATTTGTTTTTTGCCCTGGATAACCGAAACCAGACGGATCTGTTCTACTTGCCCATAGACCTTTTTTATGACGGATCAAAACGGAATGCCTTTAAAGGTTTTCATTTTGAATTCCATCTTACCAATTCCATTATTTTGCGTCATAACCATGTCATAACGGAAAACAATAACGGCATTTGTAACGTTGATGTGAACCAGCCCTTAATTTGCCGTTTCGGTAAAAGAGCCCTTTTTTCCAAAAATGGCACTCCCCTTGACCATGGGTTGTGTCTGATTACAATTGTCTTCCCTTATAAACTCCTTTAAGGCACACCACAGATTGGAATTCAAATAAGCCAAACCCTAAATTGAAGACCCCGTAACTGAACAAAGAAGTATCAGGCAAAATGCTGTCATTAGCAAAGCTGTTCAATTTGAAAAAGAGTTTGGTAGAGCCTGGATGCAATCAATATTCATGAATAAATGCAGTTCCAAGACACTGCTGATTAAATAGAGAACAATGAACTGAAAATGCTGGAATTATGATGTGTTCTAACAGGTGCTGAACTGAAACTTTTCCCAACCTTGGTGGGTCTTCCATCTCGGCTGGGAAATATGATCCTCATCAGAGTTGTGTGAGTTAGGAAAACATTGTGTGGCTCCACAGCATTTGTCATTTTCTTACATGACTTCCTAGAATAATAAAAAAAAAAATGTGGATTTTATTCAACATTATTGTGAAAAATATACAACCAGAATGGGTGTGCTGACAGCAAACTGCTTGAAAATAGTATGCGATGATTAAACAGTATCTTCTGCAAGCATAGCTTCAGCATGTACATGTGTAATAAGTATGTAGAGTCTTTCCTCCAGAGTTTAGTAACTTTTATACCAGAGCAGTCGGCGTTTTTTAATTCAAGAGAAGTATGTTTCAATCATACTGTCTGGTCTCCCGGTCTTCTTTCTCAGATTACAAGCTTACTTTATTATTTCCGTTGCCCCCCACACCAAGGTATCTGGGGAACTACTGTTCTACAGTGATATAATTGAAGAGAAAAGTTTTAGCAGGGCAATACCTAAATATTCAATATTACATAGTCTGCAGGTAAAAGATAAGTAATGCAGGAGAACCTGTGCTTCATATCATGCAGGACAAGACATTTAGACTTGAGAGAGTGAAATTATATTTCAGTAGGCTATTGGTGACCTTACAATACCTCCTGTTCGCTGGGTAGACGGTTAGCCAGTTAAGTATTGATGAAAAATGTAGGGACATTTTATAGACAGGTAATATGGTTAGTTTAAGGTTAGGTTCCTGAATGGTGTTTCCCTTATCAGGCCAATAGTCCCTTTGTTTCACATTAGATTAGAGATGAGCCAACCAGTTCCTAACAAACTGGGATGATTACGAACGTTGCTATTTTTTAGACTGCAGGTGAACCTGAACCTTTTCAGGTTAGTTTCAGGCAAATCCAATAAAACGGCGAGCAGTGCAGCACTAGGGAGGAAGAAGGATGCTCACATGACCCTGAGAGGAAGTGGGGAGGAAGCTTGCCTTGATTGGCTCCCAGAACGACAGTCAAAAGTCACAATCAAGCTTATATTCAACTGCCAGGGACATTGAAGGGAAAGGCTAGGATTACGAAGAAGACAAATTGTGTATATTAAGGTCAGGCAGGGAAAGCTGTTAGCCAGGGAGTGAGAAAATGAGAAGCTCAGATAGGGTGTGCCTCTTAGCACAACTGCTGCTGCTGCCACAGACCTCAAACACAGTTACCTGCAAGGTAATGCAATTTTTCCCATTTTAACAGAAATACGTTTTTTGGGGGGTGGGGATGGAATAAGCGCAAAACTGTACAACATATGTTTTACCATCCAGATGATGGATGTAGCATTTGAAATCTCAGTAAAAACACCTGAAATACTAGTCCGAACTCTGTGTCAGGGCATCTTCACAGAGTTAGCCTACATGCACACGGCAGTGGTTTTTTGCGGCCTCCGTTCCATTTTTTTTGTGGATCCGATGGTTTCCCATTCATTTCTATGGATCCGTTAAAAATGTGGATGCCTCTTCCGTCGCCTGTCCTCGTCCGCTGTCTGCATTTCACATCCACAAAAAAAATATGGCATGTCCTATTCTTGTCCGTAAAAAACTGTTTGCGGACCCATAGAAGTCAATGGGTCCGCAAAAAATGCGGATGGCCAATAGAAGCCATCCGTTTGTCATCCGCAACCATTTTTTTTGCGGATGGTTGCTTGGAAACCAGGGCACTTGTACAGGTACTTTAGGAAACTGGTTCAAGCCTTCTGTTTTTTTTTTGCAGATCCGCAAAAAAAACGGAAGACACACGGAAAAACAACCTACAAAATTTGCAGACACATGGAACGGATGTGGATGTGAAAAAAAAAGGAAGATGGAATCCGCGATTTGCGGACAGCAAAAGACAACTGTCTTGTGCATGTAGCCTTAATAAAAAAAATGTTGTTGCATTTTTTAAAACCAGCATATGCATGTCTTAGGGTACTTTCACACTTGCGTTATAGGATTCCGGCAGGCAGTTCCGTTGCCAGCTGCCTGCTGGATCAGGAAATCTGTATGCAAACGGATAGCATTTGTTTCCAGATCCGGATGCTGATCCATCTAACAAATCCATTGCAATACTGGATCACTGGATCTGTCTCTCTGGTGTCATCCGGAAAACCCGAAGCGGTATTTATTTCTTTCACAGATTTAAAGGTCTGCGCATGTGCAGACCAGGAACCAGATCAGTTTTTTTCGGAACACTTGGTACCAGATCCGGCATTAGTACATTTTAACCCCTTAAGGACACAGGACGTACATGTACGTCCTGTGTCCGGTCTTTAAAGATGGCGCCCGCTCCTGCTCCATGCGGGCGCCTTAGCCGCGGGTGTCCGCATGGTTCCTGTAGCAGACACCCGCGGCTAATGTCCGCGACCGACAGTGATGCCGATCGCGGACATTTAACCCCTCAGATGCCGTGGTCAATCCTGACCACGGCATCTGAGTGCGCACAAACCGAAAGTTTTACTTCGGTTTGCGCTCGGCTCCCCGCCTGGCGATCGGAGGAGCCGGAGCACGCCTGTAGTAGCCTGGGTCTCTATGAATGAAACCCAGGCTGCTGTATAGTATTTCCTATGGAGCCTTGCCTGTAATAGGCTTCATAGTAAATATGCGATTTTTTTCATATATTCCAATGCTATTGCATTGGAATGTATGAAAATCGCAATCAGATGATTGTAAGTTATAGTTCCCTATGGGAACTATATAAAAGTGTAAAAAAAAAATAAATGAAAAGTTAAAAAATAAAAATAAAAATAAAAAACATAAAAGTTCAAATCACCCCCCTTTTGCTAAAATAAAAATTAAAAAACTAAAAAATTTTAAAAAATACACATCATGGGTGTCGCAATGTGCAAAAACGCCCATAGTATAAAAATATAAAAAAATATTCCCCATTCCCCAAAAATATTCCCCAAATGAAGCGTCCAAATGGCGGATTTGCCATTTTTGGTCGCTTCATTTTCCACAAAAAATTACATAAAAGGTGATCAAAAAGTCATACACACCCCAAAATGGTATCAATAAAAAGATAAGATTATGTCGCATAAAATGAGCCCCCATACATCTCTCTACATATAATTACAAAAAAGTTATAGGGGTCAAAACATGGTGACAAAAAAGTAAAACTGATTTTTTTCCCACTTTTGAATTTTTTTTTCACTATCAAAACGCAAGAAAACCTATACATATAGGGTATCGCCGGATTCGTACTGACCTGTAGAGTAAAATTAACCAGTCAGTTTTATCGCACATCGAACGTCGGAATTTAAAAAGCCGCAAAACTGTGGTGGAATTGCTGTTTTTTTGCAATTTCACCCTATTTTGAATTTTTTCCCCGCTTCCCCCTACATCATATGCAATATTAAATTGTGGCATTGGAAAGTACAACTTGTCCCGCAAAAAACAAGCCCTCATATGGCTATGTGAACCGAAAAATAAAAAAGTTATGGCTCTGGGAAGGCAGGGACCGCAAAACGAAAACTCAAAAAGTAAAAAACCTCCGGTCCTTAAGGGGTTAACGGAAATTAAGGCTGAATCCATCATTCCAGCAAGTATTCCATAATTTTGGCCGGAGAAAATACAGCAGCATGCAGCTAATACCGTAAGAGGGACTGAACTGATGACATCCATTCCTGATGCATACTGAACGGAATGCTTACCATTCCAAGTGCATTAGGATAAAACTGAAGCATTTTTTTCCGGTATTGAGCCCCTGTAACGGAACTCAATACCATAAAACTTTAACGCTAGTGTGAAAGTACCCTTAACGCTAGTGTGAAAGCAATACACAAGGCAGCAGACAAAATAAATCCATGTATTTCCATCTCCACACAGTTCAAATGTAATTTATTTTGGGTACAATATTTGAAAACCAGCACATATGTGTCTTACAATAGGCAGGATAGTGGACAAATATATATGTGAGTGATAACTTGAGGAATAAATCCATGTTTTTCAATCTCCACACAGTTCAAATTTATTTTATTTTGTGTTGAATTTTTTAAAACCAGTATGTACTGAACGTGTCTCAGAATACGCAAGCTAGTGGACAAAAAAATCTGTAGTGATAATGTGAAATATTAGGCATAAATTTGTGTTTTTCCATCTCCACACAGTTCCAATTTAATTTATTTTGGGTTGCATTTTTGAAAAACAGCAAATACGTATCTTACAATATGTAGGGTAGTAGACAAAAATATCTGTGAGTGATAATGTGAGGCATAAATCCACGTTTTTCCATCTCCACACAGTTCAAATTTAAATTATTTAGGGTGAATTTCTGAAAACCAGCATATATGTATCTTATTAGAGATGAGTGAATTGAAGCTGACGAAGTGGAATTCGTTTAGAATTTCAGGAAAAATTCCATTCGCAACATATGCGAACTTCCTCGCGCTTCGTGGTAACGAATCACAATTTTCCTAAAATGACGGCTACACGTGTGAGGACTGAGGACATGGGGCAAGGAACTCTGGCAAGATGGGATCACCCAGATTGACATGCCTGCATGAAGCCAATCAGCAGCCAGCCCTGTCACAGCCCTTTAAATACGGCGGCCATCTTACAGTCAGACATTTTCCAGCATTCAGAGTGCAGGGACAGACATGTGAAGGCACTAGGGACAGCAAGTGGAAAAACAATTGTGGAAAAAAAAGAAAAGAAAAAACGATTTATAAGTGCAGGGAAAGGATAGGAAGGAATCATTTCACAGCATCTTAGTGCAGGGAGAGACATCAGAAGGGGCTAGGGACATTGATAGGAAAGTGATTTACAAGTGCAGGGAAAGATTATTTGGGGTTCCAAATAGTCATTAGACAGCTCTGTCGTTCCAACTTTTTGTTATTGGCCTGCAAGAGTTATGTTGAAAAGCCTTTAGTGGCTTATATCTTAGTATCTTATTCTTTACTACAAGAAAAATATATTCTCACTATACTTCTGCAGTTATTTCTGTTGAAAGTGTGTAGGGGCGTATTTCAGTACAACAAGAAAAATATATACGCACTGCACTGTTGCAGTTATTTCTGTTGAAAACGTATAGGGGCGTATTACAGTAAAAAAAAGAAAAATATATATACGCACTGCACTGTTGCAGATATTTCCGGTGAAAGCGTATAGGGGCGTATTTCAGTCCAACAAGAAAAATATATTCTCTGGTCACTTCTGCAGTTATTTCTGGTGAAAGCATATAGGGGCATATTACAGTAAAAAAAGAAAAATATATACACACTGTTGCAGTTATTGTTGCCGTTATTTCTGTTGAAAGCGTATAGGGGAGTATTACAGTAAAGAAAAAATAGAAAAATATATATAAGCACTGCACTGTTGCAGTTATTTATGATGAAAGCGTATAGGGGCACATTTCAGTCCAACAAGAAAAATATATTCTCTGGTCACTTCTGCAGTTAGTTCTGGTGAAAATGTATAGGGGCGGATTACAGTAAAAAAAAGAAAAATATATACGCACTGCACTGTTGCAGTTATTTCTGTTGAAAGCATATAGGGGCTTATTACAGTAAAAAAAAGAAAAATATATACGCACTGCACTGTTGCAGTTATTTCTGTTGAAAGCATATAGGGGTGTATTACAGTAAAAAAAGAAAAATATAAATGCGCACTGCACTGTTGCAGTATATATTCGCCATTCGCTGTTGCACCTATATCTTATATCTAAAAACCTTTATTCCTTTTTCCTAGGAAATGGCAAAAAAAAAAACACCACACCCTACAGCAGACAGTCAAGAGAGTCTCCCTGATAACAACACCAGTCACTGTTTGGGCTGTGGAGAAGATTCAGGAGGAGGCTGGGAACCCATGCATAACTGTGTTAATGGTGATAGTAATAGTGGCACCCGTAGCCATGGCATTGGGGGCAGTGACAGGGACAGTCGGGGCAAATGCAGAGCAGGGACCAATGAGCCCACCTTGATATCTCACAGTCTGATAAAAGAGGCAGGGAGGGTGAAGACTTCTAAGATGATTTTGTGATGGTCAGGTCCTTAGAGCTGGATCGGGGGCCAACTTCAGAGGAGTAGGGTGATGGTGACAGTGGTAGTATTAAAGAGCATAGGCGACATACCTCCCAAAGAACAGTCAGGGCCATGTCTGCTTCAGGATCTGGTAATGACACTGACACTGTAGGAGGGTTAGGCCCAAAATGTGCCAGAGCTAAGCTAAGCTCAGCTGCCTGTAGCTCTGTGACAGCAACTCCCATAAGGCATTTTTTTCTTCACAAGGCAGGCACACAGAACCTCAGCTGTGTACAAGATGTGCAGAATTACACTAAGCTGTGGCCGTTCAAACACAACCATAGGTACCAGAGGTCTATTTCAACATCTGAGTTGGCATCACAGGATCATACAACCGGCCAGCGTTCCCAATCAGAACAAGTCTATCCTCCTTCTCCTGGTCCTCTTTGTGGCAGCCAACACGCATGCACAAGCAACATGGTATCTTTGCCATCATCATCATCATCATCACATTCTTCTTTTGCTGCTAAGACTCCCCTTGTCCTCCACTCCATTGTGAAACATCTATAACAGAATGTTTGGCCATGAAAAAAACTTTTCTCCACCTGCAATTAGCTTGCCTACAAGCTGCTAAACCCCCACCTGGCCACGATGCTTGCGGTGCAGTCTCTGCCAATTTAGTAGCGCCTTGTACCTTCACATGGTGGCGAACGGGGGCCCCTCTTTGTGATTCTTGCTGTGCAGAAAGCTGCACTCAATGGTGGACACCTGAAGCAGCTGTTATGGGCAGGTATTGTCACTCAGACATCATTTACTATTGCTGTTCGAGCGCTTGAGGAAGGGGTGAGAGAAAAATAAAAATTCCTAAAATATAACAAGTTTTCCTAAAAATTCAAACTCCATCTAGGAGACTAGATGGAGTTATTAGCCAATTTACAGGCAATTGGAGACACTTTGGTTTGGCCCAAATCGATTCAGGACTGAACCAAACATTTTGAAAAATTTGGAGAAGTGTTTCGACCAGCTCTACATTAGATGATAGACTAGGGTGCAGGTCAGTGTTTCTATGACCAATGACCGGATAAGGCACTTCCTACATGTTCAACCAGGATCAGGAAGTGTAGAGCAGCAAGGACCAGTGTTGGAAAGGCAACAGTGAGGTTGCGATGAGGGGGAGTATGGCTCCTCAGCATTTTTTGGTCATGGTTAAACTATGGGTAACCATCATTTGACCTCAGTGTTGCCCTATGTGTCAAAACTCATACAGTCATCACCTGTGACTTTTACCCCCATAGGGAAACATTAAGGTTGAACAAGGGTTGCACTAATAATATTAACGGTAGCATTGTATAACTAAAAGTTACTATGCAGCCCTACCATATACCCAATTACCAAATTACCAGTTGTTTAAAAGGTTTGTCCATTTTTGACAATTCCTTTTTATTAGAGGGGTTCTTCAACAGTTGGCTGATCAAAAGTTATCCTGCTACTGAGACCTCATCCATCAGCTCTATTCTGTAGAGCAGGGAGTAGTAACTCTCAGCACTCCAGCTGCTGTAAAACTACAATTTCCAGCATTGCAGTGAAAGGAGGATTCTGGGAGTTGTAGTTTCAGAATACAGGTTGCTGATCCCTGCTGTAGAGGAATCCCACCCCCCCCCCCCCCACACACACACACACGGATACACACACAGGGAAAATACAGCAAGCACTACTTCATCCCCATTGCAATAAAAGGCTTGTAATATACAGACATGTTGGGGACCCTAAAGTTTGAAATGCGCTTTGTAGCCAGTGCCTACTCTGGCTAATATATGAGAATCCTTAACAGGATGCTTCCTCATTAAACTCGTTTCCACAACTTAGATATTGATGGCCTATCCTCATGATAGGTCATCAATGTCAGATCAGTGATGGTTTGACACTCCACACCCCATTCAATCAGGTGTTTTGAGCAGCCGGCGCACTGCCGCTCAGTTCCCATTCACTTGCTTGCAGCTCCATTCACTGTATAGTTCCCAACGCCGGCAGCTACAGAAAACAACTGAACAGTGGGCATGCCAGGTATTGATATTGATTTTGCTATCAATATCAATATCAAAGATCTGGAAATCCTTTTTACCCAGAATTCTCTAATAAGGTGTTTAAAAATAGGTTTTCTAAACCAGACAAACCTATAAGAAGGCATTTCAAATAGTTTTCTGCAATGTTTTCTGATAATAATGATTGCATACATGAGAATAATACTTTATCTACATATTTCTATACCAGGGATGGCCAACCTGAGGCTCTCCAGCTGTTGCAAAACTATAACTACCAGCATGCCCAGACTGCAGCCTACAGCAGGGCATGGTGGGAGTTGTAGTTTTACAACAGCTGGAGAGCCGCAGGTTGGCCATGCCTGTCCTATAACAATGCTATATTAGCCTAATACTACAAACCACCATTACGATTCCTTTATTACTAGAGGTAACTTGTTGGTAAAACGTGGAGTTACTTGTTACTATTATTATTTTACACTATACTTTTCCATGTAACTGGGGCTGCACAGCAATTGTGAAACAATTTGTCACTTTTAGGGCTGTGCTCGTTCATTAAGCACTGTGTATCTGAGAACAGAGATGATAGAAGTGGTGGAAAACAACCGGGCACACAACATACAGTTGCCTGATCGCTCGGTCAGGCACCTAAAGCCCAAGCTGTAAATATACTATTTTGATCCTATGACTAAAGATTTGTATACCTGAAACGCGCAAGCTGTGTTCAGGCTATTTTTAATTTTTCTACAATAATGAAGAAGTTTTACTTGAAGTCACTGGAGTGCTGGATTTTGTTCCTTAAATATACCATGGTGCGGGCCTTAGGAAAAACTTCTAAACTTCCAGTATCACATGACTGCTCCTCTGTTTAGGCAATAAGCCCATCTTTGCTAATGGAATCTGATCAGTAAGCTTTTGACTTTAAGATTATAAGGGCAGTTTCCTGTTTTGTGTTTCTCCAGACAACTCCCATAATGTAAACTGCAGAGGTCATCATCTGGAACCACAGCCAGCAAACCCAAAACTGCTACCAATCTTCTTACATCACAGCAGAATTCAAGGCAACCCTTAGGTGCTCACCAGAGGCCTCTGCAAAGCCTAATGGGCTTAACTGCTAGAGACCTAGTGTAACAGTGGTTGCTGTCGGCCGATGTACCTCTGCTTACCACCGTGGTCCCAGGCTAAATGTTCGGCTGTGAATCCGTTCCACAGTTTCCTTCTAGCCCTGGGCACAGAATACTTTCAGCTTGTTCCCTGTAGCACTTCCTTAAGGGCCACCACGAGTCACTTCTTGTGTGTTATGGGTTTAGCACCTATTTAACTGGTCCAATCCCCTTCCCAGGTGCCTGAGTGTCAAGGTCCTTGTGTCCTGCAAAGGTTACTGTTATCTCTGCTTGTGTTCCTGTTTACCTGACCTGCTACCTGTTTGATCCATTGCCCGGGGGGCAATGTTAGTTTTTAAATGCGGCCTCTCACTCCACTAGCAATCAACTAATAATAGTCTGGTTGGACTCTGTTCAAATGCTTGGCACTTTAGTGTACTGATGTGAGCCGCAGCACTTAACTGTAGCTACCTCTGTTTGCAGGGCTAGCAGCCCTCAGGCTCAATGTCAGTTTAGACACATGCTAATGGTGGCTGTGTTAATCTGACAGTGGTGTGAAGGTACACAAGTCTTCACCACAAAATACGGCAAAGGTGCCGGATATATCTTATTAGCAACCTGCTCTGCAAACAGTGACATCATAGTACGCTATATCTAGCAGTGATAGGGTGGGAGATTGTGCACATCTCCCCACCCTCTCTCTCTCTGAATAACACCTCTATCCATAGGTGGAGTGTCGACTGTACTTTTAACAAATAATTTTTGGTTTATTAAAGTTGCATTCATCTCACACTTTAATTTTTAGTGTATGTCAAATAAAAGTGACGTTTTATAATAACCTGGGTCAAGATAGGTTTACTGCCCGTCTGGGCATCTGTTAAATAATATTTGTGTTAAATAACCTTACCCAGGCTAGGTCCCATAGATGATTAATCCTTGCCTGCTTGCTTCAACTCTCCTGTTGCCGACCCAGTTTGCCTGACCTGTACTTGTGCCGCCTGCCCTGACCTATTGCTGGTTTGTCTTTATTTCTGCTTTATCCTTCGGTCCTGCATTGTCACTCCTGGTTATGACTCAGCCTGCTTACTACAACTGTACCTCTGGTAACTTGCTCTGGTACCCCCTGGTTCGCCTGGACCAGCTGCCTCATGTGCCAATCCTCCTCAAGAGGTAGTGACCTGGTGTGCCTCTCAGGAAAGTCTATCCCCACCATCAAGGGTACTGCAAAGAAAGAGTTCACTTAGACAACGCCCTTACAGGAGGTTGGTCACGTGGCACAGTGGGTTCACACTCGCTGGTTTGTGAAACCTAGGTTAAACTTGCGGAATAAGATGGCAGTCAATGGGTGTTAACTCACAGTAGCAGATCATACCAGATGTGAAACGGAAGAGTAGAAAGAAAGCAAGGGTCAAAACTAGAAGAGTAAGTAGAAGCCCAATTAGTAGACAAGGAGTTAATCAGGAGCCAAGATAAAGTCAGTACACAGAAGATATCTAGGGAAGAATGGGGAGAGCACTAAGCATAGTAGGACAAAAAGGATCCAGGCCACATATGAAATTACAGGAACTGACCGAGAGTCAATACCTGATTTAAATCCCCGTCTAGCCCTCTGATTGTATTTTGGGCCAGCTAGGACCTACACCTGCAGAGGGAATAATTATTGGTTTGATTGAACATGCATTGGTATCTGTGTGAAATAAAATACAGTTTTATCAATAGGTTTATCAAAAAAACAATGTCTAAAAATAAAAAAACTAAGGAATTCCTTACTGCCTCCGAAGAGTATAATTTGGAAAAACTCCCTTCCTTGAGCTCATGGATTTGGTGTTTTCTTGAAAAGGACTTAACAAGATTTTTTTTTTCTTCTCACTTTTATGAAACTTTGGGAAACCAATGAATGCCAGAATTCTTGTTCAGCTGCCAAATTATTGGGACATCTGAGCTGAAAATAGGAAACGAGAAAGCTAATTTGTCATGAATTAAACTGTGTCTAGCAGTGCTATGCTAGACATAATATATATAGCTCAGTCACATGATGCGCATAAAACAGCTGGTGCTATATAATAACGCCTATCAATTTTGGCGTGTAACCCTTTACTGTTGTTTTACAAGACGCAGGCTACAGCCGGTCTTCATGCCTTTGGCTTAGTTGGGATCAGAGAGGTTAACCTGTGAACGGGAAGTGTATTAGCAATAAGTACATCTCTGTCCAGTGCTTTCATTATGCCTTCAAAATACTGGCCTCCTGGCACCGCGCTAAACCACCGCATTTACAAACCCGAATAAAAATAGACTTCAGACAAGTTACTGTCCAACAGTGGCTCATGAAGAGCGACTGAAAATTACTACCCCTGGCACCTTTGAATAGATGGTGTGTAAAATGGGGAGCTGGAATTGCTCCAGCTGAATAACCCTTATTACAAGTTATAGTTTGGCATTGACAGAATGATGGTGCTTCACTAACTTTGTTTTATGAGCACCTTTCATCTTCATGCTGGAGCAAGAGCAGACCATCCACCCTCCATTGCATAATACAACCATCTATTGGAACTAAAAAAACATGTGCCTGATATAAGTTTGCCTGAACAGAATTATTGACTGCTATATTTTTTGAGATCTTGAAATGCATTGGCATTAAGCCCTTAAAAAGGTTGTCCTCTGTAAGAACCTGTCAACAGGATAGATAATAAGTATCTGTTTGGTCGGGGTCTGACTGTTGGGACCCTCACAATGATCAAGAGAATGGGGTCCGTGAGTCCCAGGACTTAATGAAGCCATGGTTATAAATGCACGCTGCTTCTCCTTTCACGTCTTTGGACCTGCTGAAGAGAACCTAAGTAGAGTGCCCGGGTATCTCCAGCAGTACAATAGGGATGAATGGAGTGGCAGCATGTAGGTGTGACTGTTGCTTCATTCACTCATGGGACTCCCATTCTCATTATCGATGTCAGACCACTGGGAACTCCGCCGATCACGAGACCAGGTCCATGAGTCTCCAGAGAGAATGGAGCGACGGTCTTGCATGTAGACTGCCAGTCCATTCAACTCTAAAGGGCTGATGAAGAGAAGCCAAGCACGGTGGCTCCACAGTTCCATTGAGATTGATTGGAGAAGCAAAATGCATGCATGACCATTGCTCCATTCACTGCCGAATCTCAGTGACTTCATTCTCATTATTAGGGTTTGACCACTGGGAACTCCACCAATCACGATAACATGTCTACTGCCAGTCCATTCAACTCTATGGAACTGATTAAGAGAAAACAAGTGCAGACGTTGGCTATCTCCACAGTCCCATAGGGAATTCATGAAGCAGCAGAGCACATGACCATTGCTCTACTCAGTCCTGGGACTCAGAGACATTGACTGTAAAGGCTATGATCACCTTTGGGGACCTTTTTTTGGTCTTATTTTTGCAATTGTTTTTTTATTAAAGATTTTCAACCAGTCACTTTTTGCAGCCTGCATATGTTCACATATATTTCAGGCTGCTCAGTCCTGTTCAGTGTGAAATCTGTCAGGAAAGCTGTTTCATGGCTCGCTCTGTAGGCTAGCCCCTCTCTGTTTTGCAGGACAAACCTAGCTAATATCCTTCCCAACAAATAAAATAAGCAGAACTCAAATGGGATGTTATGACAGTTGAGAAGAGAAATGAGAGGGGCTGCCGAATGAGCCTTTGGAGAGCTTGTCTGCCAGATTTCACTCTGAATGGGACAAAGCAACCTGCAGACCTTCACCCCAGCATGGCCAGACCTGCAGAAGGTTACGTTTCCGTAGCTCCTCCACTGCTACTGCGGATCTCAGACCCTCCACATTAAGTTTGATGCTGATCACATGGCAGCGGCAGCCAATGACTGGCCCAGAGCCGACATGTACCCCATGTCTCACTTTATCTGGTGACATGACACATAGGGTACACTTCACTGCTGCGGCCAGTTATTGACAGGATGTTGACACGGGGAGACCCCAGATCTGCAGCACTAGCGGTAGTAGCGGGGGAGCAAAGAAGTTCAAACCCAATGACCGGGATCATGTAAGTATGATTCCTTCTGGCCATACTGGGATATTTGCCTGAAAGGTCCCTGGGAATGAGCCAACCTTTTTATATGTTCACATAAGAGTTTCGACATATCTACTACAATGTTTTATTAGATTTTATGCTTTTATTAAAATTAGTAAATTTAGCTACATTATTGTACGGTGGTACTTTGGTAATGTGTTGGTATGCTCAGTGTGATTACTAGTGTGACACCATTTGACTTTGATTTGATTGCTGCTTTTTGAAAAAAAATTAAGGCTGTGTTGCAAAAAGTGTTGTTATTGTAAGCTTTCCTTATCTTAATTTGTTGTGAGGTTTTTCAATGCCATGACAATCTATCTTTCTAAAATTCCTGTAAAAGCAATGCTCAATGGTAACTTAAAAGGGTTTTCTCAGATTTTTTTACAGATGACCTATCCTCTGATCAGTGCGGGTTCTGACATCCAGAATCCCTGCCAATCAGCTGTTTTGAGATGGCAGAAGTGCTCCTGTGAGCATCCCAGCCTTCACGCAACTTATTAGGCACATCACCGTACACTGTATAGCGGCTGTTCTTGGTATCGAAGCTCAGCCCCCGGTGCTCCTAGTGACACATGAAAGTATTGTCGCTCGGCCTAGAAAAAGCAGTGAGAGGGGCCGCAGCACTCACAGGAGCATTGCTGCCTTCTCAAAAAGCTGATCCGGGGGGTCCTGGCTGTCAGACTCCCACTGATCAGAGACTGATGACCTATCCAGAGGATATGTCTCTGTAAATAAAAATCTCGGAAAACCCCTTAAATGTACCACAGTATTAAAGCAAGACAACTGGCAGATCATCATTGATGGATGCCAACTGCTTGAAAGGAACTGTGGGCTCTTACCCGGTTTCTTACTTCATAGCTGATAGACATGTCAATATTCTGCCTAATATCTATCTCTTGTCATTCTGTTAGACAGGCCATACACATAACATAAATGCTGCTTGAGCCTAATGTTTTCAGTGGGACCGACAAATCATTTAATGTGCATGTCCCAGTTTCAACGGCTCAATCCTGCTCTTGAAGAAAAAGGCCACTGCTAGACACCTTCTCACTTCTCCACATTCACAACACACGCAAGCTTGGCCTGAGTATATTGAGAGATCGGAAAAGATAGCGGTTAGCCGAACAAACATTCAGCCACCAGATATGTCATGTAGATTACCAGCCTTAGATTACTGTATTTCTGATCTTCGGCCTTGTTCAGTCACTGGTACCTTTTCAGATGGGCTAAGGGTACTTTCCCACTAGCGTTATTCTTTTCCGGTATTGAAATCCGGTAAAGGGTCTCAATACCGGAAAAAAACTCATCAGTTTTGTCCCAGTGCATTCTGAATGGAAAGCAATCCGTTCAGTATGCATCAGGATGTCTTCTATTCCGTCCCTTGTACGGTATTTGACCGGACAAAATACCGTAGCATGCTGCGGTATTTTTTTTCCGGCCAAAATACCACACTGGCCGGATCTGGCATTCATTTCCATTGAAATGTATTGATGCAGAATCCGGTACCAAGTGTTGCGTAAATTGCCGCATCGGGCCTGAGCGGTAGTTTGGGGGCACGCGTGCACTAGAGGCAGCACGGATCCGACAAGCTGTTCACCCGCCGGAACAGCCTGCCGGAGTTCCTTGCCGCTAGTGTGAAACTAGCCTTAGACCCTTAATTTATTTGCACTCAGTTGGATTCTGGTGTTCACGAAGGTGGGGTGAAATACTAACCTATCAAATATATAGAGGAGATAGACGGCTGCTGACTGTATGTTTTTTCTAAAGTACCTTTTACATGACGTATATGCCTTTTTTTATTAGTGAAGTTAAAGGGGATAAGCATACAAACATATTCTATGCTCTTTTTTGACTTTTTAAAAATACTTAAAGGGGCTATCCCATGATTAATGTAAAAAATGAAAACCTTACATAATCTAGTACATGACATCCTCTTTCTAACACAGCTAGAACCAGCCATGTACCTCACATGGATACAGAGAGCTCCCCATGGGCGTAGCTATAGGGGGTGCAGAAGTAGCAGTCACTACCGGGCCCAGGAGCCTGAGGGATCCCAAAGACCCTTGTGCCGCATAAGAAGACACACAAAGCACTAAGGGAAGGGGCCCAAGATGAACTCTTGCACCACGGCCCACCATGAGCAGTTAGCTACGCCCCTGAAGATCCCCATTTATTGCTTCAATTGTTCTGCTAGATTTATTTCAAGCTGGCAGCTTAGGGTGTGTGTCCTTTCTTAGGGCTTTGTCCTTTCTGCTGAAGCTGGTGGCAGTTGAAGGATGGAGCTGAGCATGTGCTTCCACCTCAGTGAGCAGGACAGAGAAATTAGAAAAAGGGCAAACAGCAGGTGGCGCTATACAAATGGATTTAATTGAATAACTCAGTAGCTATACTAGATTATTAATGACATGCAATAGCAAAAGTATTCAGATCCAGGTGTTTTGGGTTAAAAACTGTAGATTTTTTTTTATCGTGGAACAATCCCTTTAAATTTTTTGTGGAAGATTCAGATTCCACCTTTCAGTTTCCAAAGGAGTGCTGAAAAATGAAAGGTGGAATCTGGATTCTATGGGCAATTAAGCCAGTTTTCCTTTCTACCAGATTTGATAAATCTCCCACTTTGACTTTTTCGAAATACATAAAATAAGTCAAATTCTTGCCATTGAGACATAAACATTATTGATGAATTCACGTGACAGGTGTGTGTAGACGGCGCTCTAAAGTTTGCCTACATTTGTAGGGGATGTGTAATTTTTGTACACATTTCTGGTATACTTTTACATTCTTTTGACTTTTTTAATCTTCTCATACAAAATAAAGGTTGCCAAAAGTGGTGTGAAAGGGGCCTAAGGTTCTCAGCAGAAAAAAAGCAAAGTGGCAGGCTTACTGCAGGCCAGTGCTAGGAGAGCCGTGATAACCACTCGGCTGGAGATACTATGCACAGTGCTATAGCACAACCTGCTGGTAGTCAGGAGAACAGCAATAGAAATAAACTATAAGGCTACCTGCATGCGTAGCCAATTACGCATGTTTTTTCCTTGTGGATTTTCGTACGAAAAAAACCACAGTGTAATACAGTACCAGCAAAGTGTATGAGATTAGATAAACTTCATATTCTCTTTTTTTGTCCAATGGAAAGTTTAACTGTCTGGCGGATTTAGAAATCTGAATCATTTCAATTGTTTAGTGCGATTTTTTGTGTGTGTGTGTGTGTGTTTCAGCCTTTACAATGCAATGCATGGTAAGATCTGCAGTAAATCTGCATCTAATCCACAACAAAAAACTAAACTAACCAATGCGTCTTTGGTGCGGATTTGTTGCAGAAATGCGCAGAAATTCACGTGGAATTTCTGTTTTACAACCCGCACCTGTGCACAGGTACCTTAAAGGGGTTATCCAAAGTCTAAAACATGCGCCCCAATGCCCGGGCCCCTCATATAGATGATACTTACCCAGCTCCCCGGCATCCGCGTCCCTCCTGATCCCTGCACGGATGCCGCAGCATCACCAGCGACCGGAGGGAGCAGCCAACAAAAGGCCGCAACACGACAAGCCTCTCTAGCGTCACTCAGAGGTGCAGGATATGTGATAAATATCGGATTGCTGGGGTCTGACTGCTGGAACACCCACTGATCATGAAAAAAGGGGTCCTGAGACAATCAATTACATTACCGCCAATCTATGTACACAAGGGGCTTAAGACCACGTTCCCTTGATCATGGGGGTCCCAGCAGTCAGACCCCCACCAATCAGACACTTATCACCTGTCGTGTCATAGCTGTTGGACCTTTTCACATTCCCTATCCTTAAAGGTTTTCTTGGGTGTAAAAAAAAAATAAAAAAATCTGGCCCAAAATATGTGTCAAACTAAAATAGAAATGCTCGCCTGTTAAAGGAACTGTGTCCACTTTTCTAGTTATCCTTTATCCACAGGATCGGGGATAACTAAGTGATGCATGGGGGTCTGAACGCTGGAGCCCCCACTGATCCCCCTTCTTGATTGAGTGGCAGGTCGAGCATATGCCCTGCCTCTCCATCGCTGGAGACTGCGGAGTACAGCGCTGGCTATTTCCAGTGGCCCCAAAGAGAATAAATGAAGCAGTGGGGCATATGTGTGGCCTGTCACAACATAAAAAGGTGGAACATGACCCATTCCTGGGATCAGTGGGGGGTCGCAGAATCAGACCCCACTAATCATATAGTTATGCCCTATGGTGTGGAGAGGATAACTTGAAAACCTGGACAAGCCCTTTAAATCCTCCACCACTCCACCACCAGTATCTCTTTACATGGCAGCAGTGATGCCTGTAAATATGGAATATCATCACTGCCGCCATGTAAACCATACGTGTCAATACTGGAGAATGTGATGCACTGTGCAGAATTTTTCAGTAATCAGTCCAACCCCCTTTGCAGGTCATAACCTTTAACAAAGCACAGGATAATGTGCTAGAGCAGCAACGTAAGCCATGTGAGTCATTAGGGTCATCTGAGGCAGGGTAATAGTGGGGATCCTGGAGCAGGGATAACTGGAGAAAAGGCAATATTAGAGGTGCATTTAGAGTGGGGGCATCTGGAGTTGGGGCATTTATGGGGGTGCACCTAAAGCAGAGACATTAGGGTTGCCTGAGGCAGGGTAATAGTGGTGATCCTGGAGCAGAGGTATTAGGGGGCAACTGGAGAAGAGGCAATATTAGGGGTGCATTTAGAGTGGGGGCACTGGGCGGCATCTGTAGCTGTGGCTCTAATGGGGGTGCACCTAAAGCAGAGGCATTGGGGGAACTAGGGCAGAGTCCCCCCAATGCCACTCTGAACTCTGCAGAGAGCAGCACACATACACAGATCTGAGTCTACTATAAACAAATCCCCTATTTCCCCCTTACAGTCAGCTACAGCTCACTACTGTCACACACCTGAGAAATCAGACCACGACCACAGAGGAGTCCTTCTCTCCAGCAGCCTCAGTTTTCTGACAGCGGGTAGGGCAGGAGGATGGCCAGACATGTTCTCTTCTCCCTCACTGCCAGCAGCCTGGGAAGCTTAGAAGATACTGTGGGGCCTCTTGTACAATTTACACCAGTGAAAGGCTGCATCACTGTGCAATACTGCCACCTAGTGGTTACAATAATTATCTCAACTGAGAAAGAAGAGAAATAATTACTCCTCCGTCTTTTTTCCAGGCACAGGAGACTGGGGGCCTACCGAGGAATCCCCCGCCTCCCCGGTGGGCCTGTCTGAGCCTGAATCTTTCCTATCTATTGTCTATATACATCACTAACTCCATTGTGTGCAGCTTCTCAACAATGGAAACCTATTTCATAAAGCTCCCGACACTGTTCCTGTCCTGAAGTCACTACTACCGGCAGTATGGAATTCTGCTGAGAGTGATACATCAATACATCTCTACCTTTCTACGGACCACAACCTCCTTCACTCGGTGGCCCAGTTCTGTGAATTTGCCGTTCGTGGCTACGCTGTTGTATCACTAGATGCTTTCATAATAATAGCACTTGGATGAGAAATGTCACAGACTAAATCGTGGCAAAGATGGCATCCTTTAACAGACCATGTTTAAAGCCACTGAGCTTTTTAGTATACTGATACCATTTGTCCATGGAGATTGCATGGCTGTGTGCTTGATTTTTTGGCCATGTTAGCAATAGATGCAGCAGAAACACTTGACGTCAATAGCCAGGAGTGTCCACATACTTTTGGTTATACAAGGTACACCATGAAAAAAATGAGTTTTAGTGGGACACTTGAAGTAGGTTGGACATGCAGTATTCACCGGTTGCCTACCTACCTTCACCATACTAAACAACAGCAGAACCACCATGGATTGACAGGACCTGCCATGGGAGCACCACCAGGTAAGTTCATGACTAGGGATGAGCGAAGCTAGCTTTGAATCCTAGATCCAAAGTCGCTTAGCTCAAAACTTCGGTTTAATACCGTACGGAGATCCATCTCCATACAGCATTAAAATCTACGGCCTCCGACAAGGCGAAGGGAGTTATTCCTGAACTCACGCAAAACTTTGGTGAATAACTTCAGTATTTGATTTTTAAACCGAAACCGAGGCCGTGTTCGTAACCAAGTTTTAAAAGAACAAAAAGCAGATGTGCAGCGAGCCCCTGTGGAAGCCGGTATAGAGGATGGGAGTGGTAGTAGCCCTGATGTATTGTTGTAGTGTTAAAATTTCCTACCTCAGGTTGTTGCTCCCTGAGGTCCGTTGCACTGAGAGTTATAGCACTGAAGAAAGAGGCCAGATTCGAACGTAACAATTATACTACTATTATACATTTTACTAAGTGCAAAACAGAACTTGAAATACATACAGTAGCAGCAGACTTTAGTGCAATTCTTCTCTGGAACCAGCAAGAATATTGAGGCAGTTTGGTTGCTGGCAACTCAGCACTTTGGGTTGATGCTGTTGATACTTTCAGTTTCCCTCCCCTCACAGAAGGGTCTGTAGAAGATATTAGTTCACTTTGCTGTCTTTATCTTCTCAAGGCTTTGCTTGAGGCCGGTTAGTAATGGTTCTTTATGGAGAATCCTCTGTGGAAGAAGGAGCAATGAAGTCTGCATCCTTCTCCCTCTGTCTACAGACAGGAATTCCTCCTCTTGGCAGTAGGCAGGACCAGACCATTCCTACCGAGAGGGGAGGAACAGGGTGGTTAAGCCTGTTCCTGCCAACCTTTGCCATACCTTCCTTACTGGTAGTAATAGCCAGGAAACAAACTGTGAAATACAATGGATAACAATGAACAATGTGTAGTACTCCCAGGTCTGAGGTATTACAGATGACGCTGTACAAATACATTTTATTTGTAAAATGTTTTAATTACAAGCAATTATAAAAGTATTCATACTCAAATGCTGGTTTGAAAAATGTGGAATCTTTTTCACAGGACAACCCCTTTAACTTAAAATGTTCCTTTTGCTTTTGGAACTTATGAATGTTGTAAAGTGAGGGAGCTCTGTAAATCTATGGCTTACTTAGCATGGAAGAAGCCTAATTTAGAATATCCATGGCATTATCGGTTCTAATATTACAAACCGGATTCCAAAAAAGTTGGGACACTAAACAAATTGTGAATAAAAGCTGAATGCAATGATGTGCAGATGGCAAATGTCAATATTTTATTTGTAATAGAACGTAGATGACAGATCAAACATTTAATCCGAGTAAATGTATCATTTTAAAGGAAAAATATGTTGATTCAAAATTTCACAGTGTCAACAAATCCCCAAAAAGTTGGGACAAGTAGCAATAAGAGGCTGGAAAAAGTCAATTTGAGCATAACGAAGAGCTGGAAGACCAATTAACACTAATTAGGTCAATTGGCAACATGATTGGGTATAAAAAGAGCTTCTCAGAGTGGCAGTGTCTCTCAGAAGCCAAGATGGGTAGAGGATCACCAATTCCCACAATGTTGCGCAGAAAGATAGTGGAGCAATATCAGAAAGGTGTTACCCAGCGAAAAATTGCAAAGACTTTGCATCTATCATCATCAACTGTGCATAACATCATCCGAAGATTCAGAGAATCTGGAACAATCTCTGTGCGTAAGGGTCAAGGCCATAAAACCATACTGGATGCCCATGATCTCCGGACCCTTAAATGACACTGCACCACACACAGGAATGTTACTGTAAAGGAAATCACAGAATGGGCTCAGGAATACTTCCAGAAACCATTGTCAGTGAACACAATCCACCGTGCCATCCGCCGTTGCCAGCTGAAACTCTACAGTGCAAAGAAGAAGCCATTTCTAAGCAGGATCCACAAGCTCAGGCATTTTCACTGGGCCAGGGATCATTTAAAATGGAGTGTGGCAAAATGGAAGACTGTTCTGTGGTCAGACGAGTCACGATTCGAAGTTCTTTTTGGAAATCTGGGACGCCATGTCATCCGGACCAAAACGGACAAGGACAACCCAAGTTGTTATCAACGCTCAGTTCAGAAGCCTACATCTCTGATGGTATGGGGTTGCATGAGTGCGTGTGGCATGGGCAGCTTGTATGTCTGGAAAGGCACCATCAATGCAGAAAAATATATTCAGGTTCTAGAACAACATATGCTCCCATCCAGACGTCATCTCTTTCAGGGAAGACCCTGTATTTTTCAACAAGATAATGCCAGACCACATTCTGCATCAATCACAACATCATGGCTGCGTAGGAGAAGGATCCGGGTACTGAAATGGCCAGTCTTCAGTCCAGATCTTTCACCTATAGAGAACATTTGGCGCATCATAAAGAGGAAGGTGCAACAAAGAAGGCCCAAGACGATTGAACAGTTAGAGGCCTGTATTAGACAAGAATGGGAGAGCATTCCTATTTCTAAACTTGAGAAACTGGTCTCCTCGGTCCCCAGACGTCTGTTGAGTGTTGTAAGAAGGAGGGGAGATGCCACACAGTGGTGAAAATGGCCTTGTCCCAACTTTTTGGGGATTTGTTGACACCATGAAATTCTGAATCAACATATTTTTCCCTTAAAATGGTACATTTTCTCAGTTTAAACTTTTGTTCCGTGATTTATGTTCTATTCTGAATAAAATATTAGAAGTTGGCACCGCCACATCATTGCATTCAGTTTTTATTCACGATTTGTATAGTGTCCCAACTTTTTTGGAATCCGGTTTGTAGTATGGGCAACATTGTGACAAAACATCACCTGAATATTAAATCTTAAGTGTAAACTACTTTGTTAATCTCCTTAATGGGGCAAGAATAAGTTATCCTTTTTATTTGATTTTAAAATATTTTAGCATTTTGAGATTTACAAGGTAATATCGCTGAAAACGTCGCTAAGGTCACACCGAGACAAAGCCCTGGAAGAGTCCCAAACTTTCCGTAAGGCGTGTGATCTGGGTACCAAGAATTTGAGATCAGGAGACAAGAGTTGTTTAACCAGCTTCCAAATATTGCTCATTGTTCACTTAATCTTGAAAACAGGCTCCAAATATAGCCCATAAAACCCTCTAAAACAACCAGGCAACTTGTGTGAACCATGTGCCAGGATGGGGCATACATTTTTAATCAGATTAACAATCCCGAGCTGTACAAACTAGTGTAATTCACAGATTGAGACGCTATTAATAAATCTCTCTCTTTTTTTTATTTTCATTCACTTTGGCAGCTCAGCTCCAGGGAACGCTTAGTAACAATTAATATCTAGACAAAATTATTATGACAGTCTAAATGGGTTTTTGAGTATTTGCAATGAGAAGATGAAGGGGCCATTGTTACCTACTTTGAGAATTATAAGCAATTGAATTTTCCTATCTTTTTTTAGAACATTACAGAATATTTTACAAACTAAAAAAGACAGAGCTCTAATTGAACATATGACCTATTTATTCAGGACTGTATAGAGACTAAGCTATCATTATAATTAGGGGCGGACTGGTAAACTTAAAGTGGCCCTGGCGAAAACATAAAAAATGCCCCATGTTGTAGGGGGGTAACAAGATTAGGCTGGGTCAGCAATAACGTAGAGCTATATACCATCCCAGCAGAACCATATACCACACAGCAGCACAATACACTGCCCCAAAAGCTGTCCCTTTGCCCCAAAATCTGTGGTGGCCATCAATAGATGCCATTTTCTGTCCTGCTCCAGTTCTCTGATTAAGATATGGTGCAGGGGGCTTAGGAGGTGAGATGTGGGTCACAGCAGTTGAATTCAGGAGGGCATGTGCAATCACTGGCCCCGTACATGAGTACCTGATTCTCACAGCCTTAATTACCACTGATAGCTCATTATGTACCCGGCTAGCAGCAGAGAGAAGGGCTTGGGTGGCACCCTGGGCATTGGCCCACCAGGAAATTTCCCTGTAAGGTCTATGGCCAATCCACCCCTGATTATAACAGATGTCGAAGATGGAATACAATACTTTTAAAATGGGTATATAAGGGATCAACATGGCTTGGTTAAGATTGCGGCTTATAAGAGAGCTGTGGCACACTGGTACTGCAAAGAAGCTCTTTCCAAATGGTGCCAGTTCAATGCTATACTCAGTTATACAAAAGGGTTAGGTCATGCTTCACATAAGTTGACACAATGGCCGTGGTCTCTTTCAGCAGAATAATGTGCAGTTCCAGTTCAAGATCTCAAATGGGTTGTGCAGTGGGTAAATATTGATGAACTACCCCCTGAATATATCTTTCCTGGGACACCCCATGCCGATCAGCTATTTAAAGAGAAGAAAGCGCTCATATGAGAGATAACATACACGTCGTCTTGCCTGTAGAGCCATGGAGTAATTACTGCTGTTCATCCGATTTAAGTGAATGGAACGAGTAGTTGTAATTAGACTGGGACACCTCCAGAAGTAAGACAATGCGCAGATAATTATGAAGATGAAGCAGCACTCGCATAAGCATCACTTCCTGTTCAAACATTTAATCGGCAGGGGTGCTGAGATGTCTATCTGATCCAGCGGATAGTGCTGGAAAAAAATAAGTTGAACCAATGGAGACCCTATCTCACAACTTATAGGAAATAGTGAATCTGTGCCAGACGCACCAGAAAAGACAAGAAGGTGTTCAATGGATAGGGGAGTATGCATAGTACAGGATAGTAAATAAAGGCTAACTTTTTGTGATTGGGCTACATTAGGCACAACAGTAATGTAGGCTTTTATGGTAAGGTGGCTCATGCCATGTTCCAATACCCTGGGTCTTGATGCCAGCTACGTCCAGGTAAGTAGATAAGCCAGAAAAAGATGATATAGCCACCACTGGAGGAAGGAACACTGAAGATCAAATCCATGTTAAGACAAATGCTAAAAATTTATCGAAATCTCATCAAACAACGCATTTCAGGGCTCCAAGGCCACTTTTTCAAATTACAGAAGACAGTATAAAAAATGTATTGTTTGATGAGTCTTCAATAAACTTCAGCATTCTTCTTAGCATGGATTTGAGTTCCTTCCTCCAGAGGTGGCCACAGTGTCATCCTTTTTCTGGGCCAGTTGCCACAGGACATCTTTATCTGCTTTGACAGATGTGGGCTGTTTTGGTGCAACTCAATGTTAGGAGATTGTAGATCAAGATATGATCAACCAGCACAATGTATGAGGGTAGCATAAAAGTCAATATAGAAATCCCTTTGTATAAAGAAGTCAGATGGTTGTAAGATGTAGTGCAGTGGTCCTCAACTCCAGTCCTCAGGGCCAACCTGCCGGTCATGTTTTCAGAATTTCCTTAGTATTGGGCAGCTGATATAATTAGTGTCCATCCATTAGGATTTACCACAGGTATTTATTCTGTGGGATACTCCTAAATCCTGACCAGCAAGTGGGCCCTGAGGACTAGAGTTAGGGAACCCTGATGTAGTAGACATCACATATTTTATAGTATAGAAATGACAGGTCACCAAAATAAAGTTACCACTTGGTAGGTCATTCATTAAATCATTTTACTTGTTTTTTCAAGCTCTTTTCTAGAAAAATGTAAAAGGAGTTCCAGCTGTTGTAGTACCACTTTGCAAATTTGTGAGAAAACCAGTAGATATTCAAAGTTCCCAAAGGAAGGTAGGACCGAATACTTTCACAGACTGCTCCTTTGTTTTCTTCGGGTCATGGGGTTGCAGCTGGATCAAGATTGCCAACCATCCAAAATTTATTGTCCATAAAATTAGGGGATAGTGTTGAGCGAACCCTAACTGTAGAGTTCGGGTACCCGGACCAGAATCCGAACTTTGCCGGAAAAGTTTGGGCTTGAGTTCGGTGTTCCGGCATTTAATAAAGCTTTTGAAAGGCTGCAGGGCAGCCAATCAACAAGCTTTTAAACTGTGGGCACTTAGAAGCCATGACAGCCAAGCCATCACAGCCATCCGGTGGGTGACATATACCCATTTTTGGTGTGAGATACATGTGCACTGCATATGTGACAGGGAAATTTATATAGGTAATCTGACTGTTAGTTCGGCCGGTGACATATACCCATTTTTGGTGTGAGGTACACCTGCACTGCATACATGACAGGGAAATGAATATAGTTAATCCATCTGTTGGTTCGGTGGGTGAAATATTCCCATTTTTGGCGTGAGGTACACCTGCACTGCATAGATGCCCCAGAAGTGGAAGAGTTTGAGTGAATTGATGCCCAACCACTTATGTTTGAGGATGTGGACATGGGAGGACCAGCGCAGCACGTCTCTGATGATGATGACGAAACTCAGGCGCCAACTGCTGTGCCTTTCTGCAGTGTGCAGACCGGCAAGGAGGGCAGGGGTTAGGAGTGGGTGGTAGATGATGTGGAGGATGATGAGGTCCTAGACCCCATATGCAATCAAGGTCATGCGAGTGACATGTGCAGTTCCGAGATACAGGTGGTGGTCACACAGCACCAGCCCCACAGCAAAAGAGGGAGCAGGGTGCAAAAGCAGAGTTGCCATCCCCTAGCCAGTATGCCTGCTACTGCCCACCGCATCCAGGGACTGAGCACACCAAAGCCAGCTCCAAGGAGTTCCCTGGCATGGCAGTTCTTCAGACAATGTGCTGATGACAAGACGCGAGTGGTTTGAAGCGAGGCATAAATGTTCTAAACCTAAGCACCACCTGCATGACCAGGCATCTAAATGCAAAGCACGAGCTGCAGTGGAGTACACACCTGAAAAACCACAAAATATCTCCCTCTTCTGCTGCAGTCTAGGCCTCTTCCTCTCCCTCTGGAGTGACAGTGGCACCTGCCACTCTGCAAACAGAGGATTTGGCAGCAGCACCACCACCACCACCGTCACCCAGCATGTCCACACTGTCCCATGGAAGCGTTCAGCTGTCAATCCCCCAAACACTGGAGAGAAAGAGGAAGTACACCCCCCCCTACCCACCCGCGATCCCTGGCCCTGAATGCCAGCATTTCAAAATTCCTGGCCTTTGAAATGCTGTCATTCTGTCTGGTGGAGACAGAGACTTTTAAAAACCTTATGGCGGTGGCTTTCGCACAGTACGTGGTTCCCAGCCGCCACTACTTTTCCAAACGAGCCATCTCTGCCCTGCACAACCAAGTGGCGGACAAAATCAGGTGTGCACTGTGCAACGCCATTTGTGGCAAGGTCCACATAACTATCGATACGTGGACCAGTAAGCACAGGCAGAGATGTTATATCTCCCTAACAGCACACTGTGTAAATGCAGTGGCGGCTGGGCCTGAGGCGGATAGCAGTTTGGCGCATGTCCTACCGCCACTGAGGATTGCAGGACATTTCTAGTTGCCTCCTGTTGCCTCCTACTCCGCTTCCTCCTCTACCGCCTCCTCATCCGGTCTGTGTAACACCTTCACCACCAACATCAGCACAGCCAGGGGGAAATGACAGCAGGCTGTTTTGAAATTCATCTGTTTGGTGGAAAAACCCACACCGCGCAGCAGCTGTGAACGGGCATGGAGCAACAGACCGATGAGTGGTTGGTGCCGCTTAGCTTCAAGCCTGGCCTGGTGTTGTGCAATAATGGGCGAAAGCTTGTAGCAGCTCTGGGGCTAGCCGGTTTGATGCACATCCCTTGCCTGGCACATGTGCTGAATTTCGTATTGCAAAGGTTCCTAAAAAATTACCCCGATATGTCAGAGCTGCTGCAGAAAGTGCGGGCCCTCTGTGCGCGTTCTCACCCTGCTGCTGCTTGCCTGTCTGCTCTGCAGCGTAACTTCGGCCTTCCCGCTCACTGCCTCATATGCGACGTACCCACAAGGTGGAGCTCCATCTTGCACATGCTGGAGAGACTGTGCAAGCAGGCAATAGTGGAGTTTCAGCTGCAGCATGCACGGGTGAGTCACTCTGCGGAACAGCACCACTTCACCACTAACGAGTAGGCCTCCATGCGGGACGTCTGTGCCGTGTTGCACTGTTTCGAGTACTCCACCAACATGGCCAGTGCCGATGACGCAGTCCTCAGCGTTACTATACCACTTCTATGTCTCCTTGAAAAAACACTTCGGGCGATGATGGAAGAGGATGTGGCACAGGAGGAAGAGGTGGAGGAAGAGTGATCATTTCCACGATTATAACATAGTAACATAGTATATAAGACCGAAAAAGACATTTGTCCATCCAGTTCGGCCTGTTTCCTACAAGTTGATCCAGAGGAAGGCAAAAAACTCCTGTGAGGCAGAAGCCAATTTTCCCCACTTAAGGGGAATAAATTCCTTCCCGACTCCAATTATCATTCACAAGTGGCTCGGAGGGTGGGTTCCTGCATCAACAGAGGCCAGGTACACAACTGTCCAGCCAGGACACAGTTCTGCAGGATGTAGAGGAGGAGGATGATGAGGAAGAGGAACCGTGTTCACAGCGGGGTGGCACCCAAAGCAGCTCATGGGCATCAATGGAGCGTGGCTGGGGGGATACCGAGGACATAGATGATACACCTCCCACAGAGGACAGCTTGTCATTGCCTCTGTGCAGCCTGGCACACATGAGCGACTACATGCTGCAGTGACTGCTGAGTTCCCACATTCTACCAAGTGCTGATTACTGGATGGCCACCCTGCTGGATCCCCGCTACAAGGACAACATGCTGTACTTGAGCGTGATCGGAATATGCGCGAGTACGAGCGCACACTGGTAGACGCGCTGCTGATGGCATTCCCACCTGACAGCGGGGGCTCAGTGGAAGCCCAAGGCGAAGGGAGAGGAGGAGGAAGAAGTCGTCAATGCAGACAGGGTTAGCATGCCTGGGTTAGCATGGCTGAAATGTGGAAAAGCTTTGTCAGCACACCACAACAACCAGCACCACCAGCTGATACGGAACGTCTTAGCAGGAGGCAGCATTTCAGCAACATGGTGGAACAGTACATGTGCACACGCCTACACGTATTGACTGATGGTTCTGCCCCATTCAACTTCTGGGTCTCCAAATTGGGCACATGGCCTGAGCTTGCCTTTTATGCTTTGGAGGTGCTGGCCTGCCCTGCAGCAAGTGTATTGTCTGAACGTGTGTTCAGCACGGGAGGGGGGGTGATCACAGACAAGCGCAGTCGCCTGTCCACAGCCAACGAGAACAAGCTCACATTCATTAAAATGAACCAGGCATGGATCCCATAGGACTTGTCCGTACCTTGTGCTGAGTAGACAAGTATACCGGCTGCACCCAGCTATGGTTATACTCCAGTGCACTTTCTCTTTGCATTCTCTTTTCTATTTCCCAATGTTTTGGGGTCTTCCCAAATTTATAAAAAATAAATAAATTAAAAATGAAAGATAAAGGGAAAAAAAAAACCACCTCCTCAACCTCCTACTCAACTTTAACCTCCTCCTCCTAGATCAAGATTATTATATTTTTTCTATTCTATGTTATTTTAAGTCATTTACCTATCCACATTTGTTGCAGCCATTTTAGTGCACCTAAGTTCAGGTCCCTATTGACTTTAATGGGGTTCCAGTTCAGGTCAAGTTCGGCGAACCCGAACATCCACGGGTCCGCTCATCCATATTAGGGGACTTTTTTCTAGCATATTTCTTTGTAGGAAAATATAATCTTAATTATGATTATAAGAATTTTAGAGTTTACAGAAATGGAAACTGTTTGTTTGTATTTTTTTTCACTGCTAGGCAGAGGTCGTTTAAAAACCCCTTCTCTATTTTGGTTGCCACAGTGGGGTCCTGTATGGTTTCGAGTGATTGAGCCAGGCTATGGGTACAGTTTTGGTTGGTGTTTTTGTCTTCATTTTAATGTATTTTATCTCATTTAGACTTAACTATGCAGAAGGCCCCTGTTGGCCATGTCATCTATTGCTGCCCCTATTTTATACACAAACCTCATAGGGGAGATTTATCAAAACCAGTGCAAAGCTGGAGAAGTTGCCCAAAGCAATCAGCTACCAATTTCCATTTTTCACCATACTCGGTAAGCTGTGAGGAGGCACATCACTCACAGGAGTGAGTGGCCCTTTCAAATAGGTGATCTTGGGTGGTGGGGGGAGGGGGGAGGGGTCATCAATATTAAATTCTCAGATTACCCCTTTAACAAGTTTCTAGTAAATTAACCTCTTAAGGACACAGGGCGTACAGGTACTCCCTGATGTCCGAGTCCATAAGGACACAGTGTAGTTCCGATCACCGCCATGCGGTGCGGGATGATCGGAACAGAGTGCCTGCCGAAATCATTCAGCAGGCACTCTGGGACAATGCCGTTGCCGTTGTTCGTTGTTCAACACCCGGGCTCTTTTTTGGCTAGGACATGCACGTGCTGCACATGGGCCTAGTCAAGAAACCTAGTGCCAGGCTGTACTGGAGTGGGGACGTCCTCTACCAGACCCCACTTTACAGTATGGCCATGACACGCTCACGGTTTGAGGCCATGCGGAAATGCCTGCATTATGCAGATAATGCAGCATGTTTCCCCCAAGGGGATCCTGCCTGTGACCGCCTGTACAAAATCAGGCTGGTCATCGATCACTTTGGGACCAAATTTTTGGAGGCCTACGTACCTGGAAGGGAGGTCGCGGTTGATGAGTCTCTCATTGCTTTCAAGGGGAGACTCAGTTTCCACTAGTATGTTCCCTCAAAGTGGGCGAGGTATGGCGTGAAGCTGTACAAACTTTGTGAGAGTACCTCAGGGTACACTTACAAGTTTCGTGTATACGAGGGACGAGATTCCCATATTGAATCCCCAGAATGTCCTGCCACTCTGGATGTTAGCGGGAAACTTGTGTGGGACCTTATGCACCCACTACTAGATAAGGGTTACCACCTGTACGTGGATAACTTTTATAGTAGTATCCCCTTGTTTCAGTCCTCGCCGCCAGATCCACGTCTGCTTGTGGGAGCGTGCGGAAAAATCAGCGCGGCCTCCCTACCTACCCCCTCCAGGTACCTATCCCCAGGGGTAAGACCCGTGCCCTTACCAGTGAAAACCTGTTGCTGGTCAGATATAAGGACAAGAGGGATGTCCTTATGCTGACCACAATTCACGGTAACGGCATCTCCCCTGTCCCTGTGCGAGGTACCACGGCAATGGTCCTCAAGCCCGATTGTATCATCGACTACAATCGGTATATGGGAGAAGTTGATCTCTCTAATCAAGTCCTCAAGCCATATAATGCCATGCACAAAACCCGGACATGGTACAAAAAAGTTGCGGTCTACTTGGTGCAGGTTGCCACGTACAACTCTTTTGTGCTGTCCCGGAGCGCTGGCAACACAGGGAAATTCCTCCCATTCTATGAGGCAGTCCTCAAGGCCCTGATCTTTTCTGACCGGGAAAGAGCAGGCCGGAGTACCTCGGGAACTGGAGGCGCCCAGATCGTCCCTGGCCAACACTTTCCAGGTCCGGTCCCCATACTGAAAAGAAAGGACGAACCCCCAAAAAATGCAAAGTGTGTCACAGGAGGGGGATACGGAAGGACACCACCACTCATGGTGATATCATCCGGGCCTCTGCATTGACGGTTGCTTCAGGGAGTACCACACTTCCATGGAGTACTAAATTTATTACCCCCTTTTTCATTTAGCCACTGACAATCGGATAAAAACTATGGTTCTCAGAATTGAGACACCCAAAAAATTATTTTTTCAAATAATAGTTTATAAATAATAAAAAAACTAATTAAAAAAGTAGAAAAATTAAGTAAAAATACCCCATGACCTAACCCCTTAGATTAACACGGAAAAAAGTAAAAATAAAAAAAATGTGCAAAAAAAGGAATTTTTTTGTCACCTTACATAACAAAGCGCGTAATAGCAAGCCCCTACCGAAGACAATCAGGTAAAAACTGACTGTTATACTGTGTAGATAGTTACATTTTTTTAGTTTGTTTCAAATAGGATAATATAGTGTTAAACAAAAAAATTTTTTAAAAAGTAGACAAATTTGGTATCGCCGCATCCGTAATAATCTGCCTTATAAAAATACCCCATGACCTAACCCCTTAGATTAAAACGGAAAAAAAAAAGGTGCAAAAATTTTTTTTATCACCTTACATAATAAAACGTGTAATAGCAAGCATTCAAAAAGTCACATGCCCCCAAAATAGTGCCATTAAAACCATCCCCTCATCCCGCAAAAAATGAGCCCCTACCTAATACAATCGGCTAAAAAACAGAAAATTTTATTTTGTATCAAAAAGGATAATATAGGCTAAAACCTAAATAATTGTAAAAAAGTAGACTTATTAGGTATCGCCGCGTCCATAATAATCTCCTCTATAATAATACTCCATGACCTAACCCCCCAGATTAACACGGTCCAAAAGAATTTAAAAACATTGCCAAAACAGTCATTTTTGGCACTTTTCCATTTCAATCCGTCTTTACCGGTAAAAAAGCAAGGGTTAACAGCCAAACAAAACTTAATATTTTTTACCCTGATACTGCAGTTTACAGAAACGCCACATTTGTGGTCGTAAACTGCTGTATAACTAAAAGGCAGGGCGCAAAAGGAAAGGACCGACATGGTTTTTGGAAGGCCGATTTTGATGGCCTTTTTATTGACACCATGTCCCTTTTGTAGCCCCCTCGATGCACCCTAGAGCAGAAACTCCCTAAAAGTGACCCCATCTAAGAAACTACACCCCTCAAGGTATTCAAAACTGATTTTACAAACTTTATTAACCCTTTAGGTGTTCCTCAACAATTAATGGCAAATGGAGAAGACATTTCAGAATTTCAATTTTTGGTAACCTTACCTCACAAAAATGTAATATAGAGCAACCAAAAATCATATGTACCCTAAAAATAGTCCCAACAAAACTGCCACCTTATTCCGTAGTTTCCAAAATGGGGTCACTTTTAGGGAGTTTCTTCTCCAGGGGTGCATCAGGGGGGCTTGAAACAGGACACGGTGTAAATAAACCGGTCCATAAAAATCAGCCTTCCAAAAACCACACGGCGCTCCTTTCCCAGTAGTGTACGACCACATATGGGGTGTTTCTGTAAACGGCAGAGTCAGGGCAATAAAGATTCAGTCTTGTTTGGCTGTTAACCCTTGCTTTGTTAGTGGAAAAAATGGGTTAAAATGGAAAATCTGGCAAAAAAATGAAATTCTGAAATTTCATCTCCATTTGCCAATAACTCTTGTGGAGCACCTAAAGGGTTAACATAGCTTGTAAGATCAGTCTTGAAAACCTTAAGGGATGTAGTTTCCAAAATGGGGTCACTTTTAGGGAGTTTCTATTATGTAAGCCTCACAAAGTGACTTCAAACCTGAACTGGTACCTAAAAAACATTTCTAAAAATTGCCAAGATTTGCTTCTAAACTTATAAGCCTTGTAATGTCCCCCAAAAATAAAATGGCAATCCCAAAATGATCCATACATGAAGTAGACATATGGGGTATGTAAATTAATAACTATTTTTGGCGTTATTACTATGTATTATAGAAGTAAGGAAATTGAAACTTGGAAATTTGCACATTTTTTCCAAATTTTGGTAAATTTGGCATTTTTTTATAAATAAAAATTAGTATTTTTTACCTCATTTTACCAGTGTCATGAAGTACAATATGCGACGAAAAAATAATCTCAGAATGGGCTGGATAAGTAAAAGCGTTTTAAAGTTATTCACACATAAAGTGACACTGGTCAGATTGGCCTTAAGGTGAAATATGGCCGTGTCCTTAAGGGGTTAAAGGGATTATCCCCAAAAACTTTTTTTCTTCTCAAAAATGGCCTGTACCTTATCTATAGAAATCATAGTCTAACATGCCAAAATCAACTTAGAACTTGTTCAGTTCCTTCAGTCCTCTAGTGATCTAGTGCAGTGTTTCCCAACCAGTGTGCCTCCAGCTGTTGCAAAACTACAACTCCCAGCATGCATGCACAGCCAAAGGCTGTCTGGGCATGCTGGGAGTTGTAGTTTTGCAACAGCTGGAGGCACACTGGTTGGGAAACACTGATCTAGTGGGCAGTCCTGCATCACATCATCCACCACCACTATTTCAGACTGGAAACATTTCTCAGAAGCTTCCTTCGTCTTCTCCCAGCACCTCTTCCTCCTTAATAGGTATAGATTTAATTTTCTCAAAATTTTTTCATTGATGGTTCCAGTAGGTAATATTCAGCGCCAGCTAAACTTTCCCACTGCAAAGCGGCACTACTGAGAGTGTAAGCTCTATGTGCTGGACACACTGTGCATGCTCTCCCCGTGAAGTGAGGTTACAACACCAAGCATGTGCCGTCAGAGAGATCCACGTGAGAAACATAGCGTGTCTCACAGCGCATGCTCATCCCACTACTAGAGAACATAACCGCTAAGAACCAGGAGAAAGCAAAAACATCACATGGGATATTTTGGGAGGATGATAGCAGAAGATACACTTATTTGGGCTAAATGGTTGTATTTGCTAATATTATTTCTTTCATACATAGGGGACAATGAGGGGTACTTTTGATTGTGGGAATGTCCCTCTAAATCAAATGTGTTACCAACATTTTTTTTCTGCCAGATAATAAAACATATCCTTTTTTCTAATCTCTTTTTATTTTCTGATTACAAACTTTTTAAATTCTGTTTTCTGAACATGATTATGGGGCGGCCATCTGTTCTTAACAGCAGCTCCATGGGCCATGGACACAATGGTCAGGAGGACACCTCATTGACTTCTATGGGAGACCTTTCTGGGCATGCTCCGTGACCTGTACAGAGGTCATTGTACAAGGAAAGAATAAATAAGCTCTGACAATCACCTATTGTAAATGGAGGATTCTGTCTTATCTCTACACAGAGGTGGTATCATTACAGCCAGGATTACAATGACAGATAAGCAGGTAACTGCAGTAAAGTGATCTGTACAGACCAAGAAATGGCACCTTAGTTTAGTCTTAGTGGCCAGTGCGAAAACTGCAGGATTTTATGTTTTTTGTTTAAATATAGATAGTGACATGGAAAATAAAAAATACTACCACCAAAAATTCTTTAAAAATATATTAAACATGAAAACACGATTGAAACAAAAGGTCATTTTCTGATGACAGATTCCCTTTAAGTGATTGTTACAACTTTCTCATGTTCTGATACAAAACACAGGACTATAATTCTGCTCAGCACTGAACAGGTTACACCGCCTTCTTCCATAACACTTCTGGCACCGGACCAAGCGTATTATAAACTCTACCACTGAGTGGTTATTCATAGTTCACTAATCATGTCTCCCTACTTCAGATGAGATTATAATACGGGCCTGGTACAGCCTGACCATGTAACAGAGCAACACAAGGGAAAAAAAACAAAAATGCAAAACAATTTTATGAAAGCTCACTTTGTGGTGCCAAACGTATAACTTTGTCTGTGGGATAAATGCAATTTTTGAGAATACTAGAAACGCAGAGTGTATAAGCGAATCTGACCAGTCCTTCTTGGCAAGAATATCCAGGGTGCAGTAAAGTGGCTTTTTCCATAATGTTATGTAATAAAACTGCTACAGGGAGAAAATATCAAGAGTATAATAAAGCTATAAAACATTTAACATCATTTCATCAAATATTAAAGGTCATCCAGGTGTTAAAGGGGTTGTCTCAACTCAGACAATGAGGGCATATCGCTAGGATATGCCCCTATTGTCTTATAGGTGCAGGAACCGCATCTATATCGAGAACGGAGCAGGAAAGGTGGTGGCTAAAGGACACCGATCCGGCCACCACCAAGAGCTCTTCCCATAGAAGTGAATGGGAGCGCACCACGCATGACCAGCCACCACTCCCTTTCACTTCTATAGGCCCTATATTTTAGCGATATGCCCCCATTGTCCGAAATAAGACAAACCCTTTAAAGGGGTTGTCTCACTTCTGCAAGTGGCATTTATCATATAGATAAAGTTAATACAAGACACTTACTAATGTATTGTTATTATCCATAGTGCTTGCTTTGCTGGCTGGATTCCTTTTTCCATCCCATTATACGCTGCTCGTTCCCATGGTTACGACGACCCTGCAATCCAGCAGCAGTGGTCGTGCTTGCACACTATAGGAAAAATGAAGCCAGCAAAGGAAGCAGTATGGACAATCACAATAGATTAGTAAATGCCTTGTATTAATTTTCTCTACGTGAAAAATGCTATTTGCTTCAGGCACTGTAAACATCATCACTACTTGCCTGGCCCTGTCAATCAAAGTGCAGAGGGCGTGTCAGTTACAGAGAGAGCAGAGCCTTTAGGTGTAACGGCAACGCCCCTATTGCTCCTAGAGGCTCATTTGCATATAATAAAACATCAGTTTTCTCAGCAATGCGGACACATATGAACATGGGACCAACACAGATGCCTTCAGCTGCCAAGTGCACATGTAACAGGTCAGCCAGTGTCATAGGGACAAAACTGCTGACAGATGCCCTTTCAAGTTGAAAGATTTTATAATAAAAATATGATAATATGTGTTTCTGAAGAATTTGGGAATATATTTGTGATTGTAACCTTTGCTGGACTCCTGTGCAGAGAGACACGTTGGATCATGGTTACTGTTCTGTCTTCACACACTTTCACGCAGTGTGCAGTCTGACTTTCACCATAAACCATTCCTGTCTTCCAAATAAGAGGACTGTTCTTTGTAGTCTAACTTGTTTATTGGTCAATAGGTTGTACTCTCTTCTCGATGCGCGTGAGTGAGAGATTGTACAAGAGTGCTGTAAAACTACAAGAATACAAATAACTTTTATAAGTATAACGTATAGAATAGCATGTACTGTAACATGTGCATAACACTAAAGCACATGGTAAAATGGCTGCCCAACATTGGACTACATGTCTAACTAACAGTAGTAACAACTCCCGGAGTAACAATTACAACTGACTGAACAGCTCTGCATAACATAATATCTCTGAAACAAAGGTAGATCTCTCACCAGATATGATTTTACAAGGATGGTCGAGTTTGAGAAGGAGATATGCAAAAGGACAGCTCTGAACTGTGTCCTGAAGACAGGAGACTAGAGACTTCTCTTTCCCAGAATGCTTTGCACTCCCACAATGCAGTGCACCCCCACAATGCAGTAGTCTTTGTAACAGGAAAAACAAAGTGTAATTGTCACAGTGGGGAGTGGGTAAAACTCCCCACCATCCAATGTCTGCTAAAACTAGGCCTGGAAACAGGGATAAGGGAGATCACCTCCTAAAGCTTCCCTAAATCCTACCCCTGACCTCCTAACCGTATGAGTGAACACAGATGGTAGGAGCGCTCATGCACCATAACCTGGGCTCTACTGACCCTATTGGTCCCTAAAATAGGAGTCAGGAATAAGAGACGACCGGTTCATCCAAACAACAGATGAACCAGAGTTTTCCACAGACCTAGCAACAAAAAAGGGAAAAACCAGTGAGCAAAACCCTGATTGGCAGATAAGCCCCAGTGTCCACAACACACACTGGAGCTAAAGCACTTACCTGCCACAACGGCTGGGTGGAACAACTATTCCTAGCTGGCTTTAAGTTCACCCCTTCGGGAAACCAAAAGAAGCCCACTTCCGCAGGCACAACATACAGGATATGTCTAGCAACCATGCGGATCATCCACACAATAGACAGACCACACACGGAACAACAACTGTACAATCATCAACGCATAAGTGCAGCACCACACATGACAACAATGGGGAGGATTAGACATAGGCAAGGACCTCGATGTCCCACCAGGAGGCCCTTAAGGACAGGGCAGCTGGAAATGCCCAGAAAGGAGCATTGCATCCAGCCAAAATAAAGGCTGAAGTGAATCTGACCTCAGGCTCTCAACACAATGACTATAAGAGCCAAGAGGCCACACCCAGTTCCACCTAGCACACACCTTTACCCCGTGCTCATCAAAAGGGAAGGTATATAGCCTTAAAGGGAAAGCACCCACACATGCATAAAAAATGACACGTTGCCCCAGGCAACCAGCATGCGCGGCAACCGTGTCACAGCGCACACAACAGAGGCCGCATGCTACAACAACAACACATTGCCGCTGGCAAAAGCATGTGCGGCAACTGTGTCACGGCGCACACAACATAGGCCCTAACACTCCCACCCTCAAAGTTCTCCAAACAGAAAAGGGGAAGCTAGTGGGGAACCCACAAACAACAGGGGGGGGGAGCAGTATCAGCGTCAGCACGTCCCTTAAAAACTGCCGCCAGCACGCCAGGGCCACCAACTAGGCCCCTGGCAGCCAGCCAACAAACAGTCAGGAGAGACTGTACCAAACACTGCGTCCCTCTCAGGAACAGTTCACACTCAGGGTCGCTGCCAGCAAGCATTCCCCAACCAGCACACAGCCAGTACACCAAAGGAATGCTGCCAGCAACCAGCACAAGAGCAAGGAACCACTGAGAAAAGACGAGGGGAAGACCAACACAAGCAACGGTTCACAACCATGACAACCACGCTGTTACCGGCAACTCCCCTTTTGCCCTCCTGCGGAGGAAAAGCAAGTACGCGGAATCATTTTCTAACCCTGCTGGGTAGAACAGTTACTGTGCTAGATAATGTTAAGTCAAATGTCACACTAGCGGCAGGGGAGTCCGTCAGGCTGTTCCGGCAGGTGAAGAGCCTGTCGTATCCGTACTGCCGCTAGTTCACATGTGCCCCCGGACAACACCTCCGTCCCCATTTACTATAATGGGGTCGGGGTTCCGGCTGCAGCACGGCAGCGCATGGCGAGAGGCAGCCGGACTAAAAGTACTGCATGTCGTACTTTTAGTCCGGTGGCCTCTCGCCGTGCGCTGCCGTGCTGCCGCCAGAACTCCGCCCCCGCCCCCATTATAGTCAATGGGGATGGAGCGACAGTCCAGGGACACACGTGAACTAGCGGCAGGACGGATCTGACAGGCTTTTCACCCGCCGGAACAGCCTGACGGACTCCCCTGCCACTAATGTGAAAGTACCCTTAATTGCTGTCTGGACAAATCAGAATCAGCAGCGCTGAAAGCAATGCACTACATATAAATGGAGAACACCACATGAGATATATTTAGGGCTCATGCACACAAACATATTTTCTGTCCGTGTCCGTTTCAGGTCTTTTTTTTGTGGACCGTATGCAGAACCATTCATTTCAATGGGTCCGCAAAAAAAACGGAAGTTAGTTTCTGTGCATTCTGTTTCCGTATGTCCATTTCGCAAAAGGATAGAACATGTCCTATTATTGTCCGCATTATGGACAAGGATAGGACTGTTCTACTAGGAGTCAGCTGATCCATTCATCAAAATCCGGAATGCACACGGACGTCATCCGTATTTTTGCGGATCAGAGTTTCGTTGACCACTAGGGCATCCACAGGTCACTAGAATGGGGGCCCATGTTACCATGTTTGAGAGGAGTGGCAGACATGCACATGACAGAATTGTACACCAGAATTGGGGCTCAATAATGGCATGAAATTTTGCTTCTGAGGCCACACACCTTTTTAGCTAAGCCGTGCCTCTGGGAAAGCTTGGCACAGTGAATTTTTTCTAAAACTAGAGGTGCAAAATTGCACCATATTTTGCTTCAATCTACAACCACTTTGAGGTGCACTCACATCAGTAAATGTGGACCAAAGTGTGACTCAGCACAGGCGTCGTGCACATGGCTCTCTTGAGTGTTACAGGCTTTAAAGGGGTTGTCCATAAGTTTTAGAAAGGACAGTAGCCGTAGGAGATCAAACGATTACGTAATCAGTCCTAATCGCTGATACTCTGGTGGTTCCAGCCGGTCTTTGTATACTTTACTGGATCGGTGACATGCCGTTCATCCATATGACATGTGCAGCCAATGACTGGCCTCAGTGATAATGGTAGCATATATGACACAACATCACTCCAGGCCCAGACGGAGACCATCATAGCATAGCCGCTGGAAAAACGGGGTGAGTAGCCATGTTGACAACTGGTTAAATGCAATATTACCAGCAAAATTTTGCTACCGTCAATTTTCATCCATATGTAGCCAGTGCTACCTTTTTGACTTTTAAGCCACAGCCGCCATCCATAGGAATACATTGACCTGCAAGTCGGCAGCTGTCACTCAATAGTTAAAACAGATCAGTAGCACTGCAAATAGTCCCGGCGTAGCCCTGGCCTTCAATTTGCTAATGTTGGATTGTTTTACACGTTGAGCGCTCTCCACGTCCAGTCTGTAGCTACGTTCAATCTCTTCTGTCTAGACGCTTAGGAAATAATAACACTGTTATATATAATATTACAGGACCCCATAAAACCGAATGATCGCGAGTTGTTATTGAGTCGCACGTGTCTTCTGTGGAAATAAGAACAAGTGTGCTTAAGACAGTGTGGACTGACTCATTGTGTGCTGGCAGAGGACAAGAAACGAACTCATTTTGGCACCGCCTGCTGATGTTTCCGGGCAGAAATGTCAATACCACTTTAAAGCTGGTGAAGGTAATAAGAAATGAATATCTACTAAAACATACACCGAATACACCATAATAATCTCATATATACCAAGTGTACAGATGCTCCATTGCTTCTTAAAATTGAGACCCTTGAATATGCTTTAAAGAGCTCGTCCAGCAAAAAATATCCTACTGTTCTCAAACCAGCAGCTGGATCTGAATACTTTTGTACTGGCATGAAATTAAAATTGTATTCAATAAAATCTGTCTATACAGCGCCCCCTGCTGTTTGCTCGTTTTCAAATTTCTCCATCCACCTCACTGAGGTGGACACACATGCTCAGTTCCATCCTTCAACTGGCACCAGCTGCAGCAGACAGGGCATACTTCCTGAGATAGGACATGCCACCTGAGCGACCAGCCTGAAATAAATCTAGCACAGCAATTGGAGCAATGAATGGGGAGATCTCTGGATCCATGCGAGGTACAGGGCTGGTTCTAGCTTTATTAGAATTGTTGTATCATGTGTTGTCTGATTTTCATTTTAGTTACATTTTTCATGGGATAACCCCTTTAAAAAGAGGGGATACAGTCCATTGTCTATGCGTTTCCAACCAGGTGGGTTCTTCTTCACAATATAAGTACAGGAAACCATCATGGACTTTTCACTGATCTTATGCATGTTTATTAATTTACAATATGTATATACAGGTTGCTGTCAAGTTCATATATTATGTGAATATATCTATAATAAGAACATTCCATAATAGTATTAGCACTTTCCAGGTTTTTGGTATATCTTAGTGATTGCAGGTGTTACAGGTGATAGGTCCATAATTGTTTTGAATTCTTGTCTATCAGTCCTGGTTCGAAATGTGTAGATGTTGGGCTGTATCCTCTGTTTTTTGGGATATTCAATAAGGGATCTTGATTTCAGTAAGTTCTGGAGCATACATACTGATTGGATATTTGATTTCCACTGGAAGCTGAGTCTGGACTGCAGGGGCATAGCTATAGGGGGTTCAGAGGTAGCAGTCACTACCGGGCCCAGGAGCCTGAGGGGGCCCAAGGACCTTTGTGGCACATAAGAAGACACCGGTATTATAGAAAGTGCATGCTGGTCAAGATACACCTCTGGCTTTAGGGAAGGGGTTAGATTAAGAAATTGGCATGGGGGTTGCCATTTCAAATTTTGCATCAGGCAGCATAAAGGATATGTGCTTCCCTGCCCATGGCCACAAAGCACAGAGGGAAGGGGGCCCAAGCTGAACTCTTGCACCAGGGCCCATGAGCTTTTAGTTATGCCCTTGATCGACTGCCATTAAGTGGAGCTAAAGTGGTGATTGTTGTTCTCATAATATCATACTATGAGCTCATATATTCTATCTGGGGAGGGGGGTCATACACATGCTAATTTGTTCCTGGAAAACACTCTGGTGTTTACTGATGAAAATTATCTATTGACCACCCTAGACCATTTTCTGGGGATGCTTTGTAGGTGACTCTCATTGCAATAAGTGGCTTGTGAATAAGTGGAGTTAAAGAACCGGAGTTAAAGACAAGGCACAAAGAACTTGTAAGTAACCTACCATTATTTTTCATAGTTTTTTTTTTATAACTAGGATAATGGCTAGCAACAATGGAGGTTTCCTTCAGTGCACAGTCTGCCATATGTATGCATGACTGGAGCAGGTGTTCCAGGGTGAATACCGCTGTGGAAGATCTGAGCATGTTGCCAATGGAAGCTCATATTATAGATCTGGAAGAGCAAAATGCAACACTGAGGGTGATTGACAATCTTGAGAGGAGCATGCTGCTCACTGAGCAAGCAGTTAGTGGGGTATACATGGAAGTTGGAGATCAGGTGGTGGAGCAGTAGGAACAGGCAAGTGCAACGGGCGCCTCCCCCCAGGGTCCTCTATAATGCGTCCCATGTATAGGAAATGTCAAGTATTTTAGTGGGGCTCAAAAGTCTCTTTATGTGTCATGGTGCTCCCACCTGAACCCTGCTGGATCCCAGGCCTTGGCTCCGATGCAATAAATAGGGCGATTAAATGAGGGATTTGAAAGACAGATTGAGTCCAGACCTTGTATGTAGTCGAACAGCAGCTTTACTTGAATAAACGTTCATCAGAAACAGTCTTCAAGCTTTCTCTAGGTCCCAGCAAGCTTTAGCATGAAACTGGCAGACAAACTCCACCCTGCAATATCTGTTTCTCTCTGACTCTGCTGTACTGACAGGCCTAATTAGAATCTTTGCTTTCTTCTTGATGCTGCACTTTCTCTCTTTAGTCTGACTCTAGGTGATACAAGGGAACTTTCCTACAGAAACTTCAAGCTTTGGCCTCCATGGCCAGCATAGCTTAGGGTGCTCTGGCTGGTGTGGGCACGTCCAGCAGAGACATGCCCCTGCACACCCTTCCCTTAGCAGGGGGGTAAGCTAGACTAGAAACTGGAACTTCTGCTCAACCCTTCCTGCAGCAAGTAGCACTCACCCACTTCTCTCCAGAGGGGGGTTAGAATGGAATGGTAAGTTCCATTCTATCTAAGTATAGCTTTGCCGTGTTTTGGGGTATTATACAAGTAACTGGATTAGGCTCCATTCACACGTCCGCAATTCTGTTCCGCATTTTGCGTAACGGAATTGCGGACCCATTCATTTCTATGGGGACACACTATGTCCTGCCCGGATCCGGAATTGCGGATCCCCAATTCCGGGTCCGCACTTCCGTTCCGCAAAAAGATAGAACATGTCCTATTCTTGTCCGCTATTGCGGACAAGAATAGGCATTTTCTATGAGAGTGCAAGCGATGTGCGGTCCGCAAAATGCGGAACGCACATTACCAGTGTCCGTGTTTTGCGGGTCCGTGGATCCTCAAAACACACACGGACGTCTGAATGGAGCCTTAATGTAGTTAGAGGGAGTAGTAAGGGATCCCAGAAGAGGAAGGCCAATCCTGTTTCTGTAGTTCTAAGGGTACTTTCACACTTGCGGCAGGACGGATCCGGCAGGCTATTCAGCCTGCCGGATCCGTCCTGCCGCAGTGGCCGTGCACTGCTGTGCTGCCACTCCGTCCCCATTGACTATAATGGGGCAGGGGCGGAGCTACGACACAGCACAGCTGCGCATGGCAAAGATCGCCGGACTGAAAAGTCGGACATGCAGGACTTTTAGTCCGGCAATCTCCAGTCGTGCACTGCCGTGCTGCGCCGTAGCTCCGCCCCCGCCCCATTATAGTCAGTGGGGACGGAGCGGCAGCACGGCAGTGCATGGCCACTTGCGGCAGGACGGATCCGGCAGGCTAAATAGCCTGCCGGATCCGTACTGCCGCAAGTGTGAAAGTACCCTAAGCAAAATTGCCTAATTGGGCAATGATGCAATCCTGTCAGTTTCAGAAATGGCAGCCCAGCAGATACTGTTGTCCCTATCAGCCTGGTGTAAATACCTCAAATACTTGAGGCATTTACACCAGGTTGACTGTAGATATAGTCCTTAATATGCTAAAAAACTAAAAGTAAATAAGGCACAGATGGATTACACCCTAGAGTTCTAAAGGAGCTCAGTTCAGTTATTGCTTTGCCTCTGTTCATAATATTTCAGATTCTTTAATGACAAGCTTTGTACTAAGGGACTGATGCAAGCCAAAAGTGGTGCCCATTTAAAAAAATGCTAGGTCTTCACCGGGCAATTATAGACCAGTAAGCTTAACATCCATAGTGGGAAAAATGATTGAGGGCATTCTACGGGACTACATACAGGATTATGTAACTGTCAATAATATAATAAGTGGTAGCCAACATGGTTTTACTAAGAACAGAAGCTGTCAAACTAACCTGGATGTGTTTAATGCTGTTTTAATTCTGACTCTTGTGAGTATATATTAAAAATCGGCAATTATGTTTTAAGAAATTACTGCACCAGCGGAGTGTTTTATTGCCTTATAGTGCATGAAGTATATATATTGCTGAAGAAAGACACCACAATTGAGATTTACCACTACATAAGATCTGCCGGCATCTAGTAAGTAGACTGGTGAAATTAAGTGGGAAAAGTGTCTCAACGGTATTTCACGATTATATGTATTTCTGGATATCCGCAGAGCCCTTTACGAGGTGAAGGCATCTGGGATTGAACTCCACCTTGGATCCTTTTTTTCCCAGAAGAAGTATACACTAGATTGTTGGACGCGCGGTCTTAACCCCTTTCTTTCTAAACCGCAAAGTGTGAACTGATCTCCACACACATACAAGACCTGCAGCGTAATACCACTGGATCTTCACTGGTGACTATTAATTGTTTGTGACTGTCAAACTAACCTAACAGAGGGAAGGCTGTAGATATTGTGTTTTTGGACTTTGCAAAGGCAGTCGATACTGTCCTGCATGGAGACCTAATGGATAGAGATGAGCGAACTTAAAAAATTAGTTCGGCGTTCGGGTTGGGGTAATCGCCGCATCCCATTATGGATTCCACTACCGCGGACTATCCCGGCATATGGAATCCATAAGGGGCAGCTTCCATGAACCCGAACTTTGGAAAAGCCAAAGGACCTGGGGTGACGTCACCGTCATGTGATCAGTGCAGGGGGCGTGGCTCAGCACTGGATCAAATCCAGTGCTGAGCCACGCCCCCTGCACTGATCACATGATGGTGACGTCACCCCAGGTCCTTCGGCTTTTCCATAGTTCGGGTTCGTGGAAGCCGCCCCTTATGGATTCCATGTGCCGGGATAGTCCGCGGTAGTGGAATCCATAACGGGATGCGGCGATTACTCCAACCCGAACGCCGAAGGCCGAACTAATTTTTGAAGTTTGCTCATCTCTACTAATGGATAGATTGAGGTCTACTGGTTTAGAAAATATAATTTGTAATTGGATTGAAAATTGGCTTTACGATCGTATCCAAAGAGTTGTGGTCAATGATTGCTACTCTAAATGGTCCCCGTTTATAAGTGGTGTACCCCAAGGTTCGGTGCTGGGTCCGCTATTATTTAACTTATTTATTAATGACATAGAGGGTGGGATTATTGTGCTCTTTCATGTTTGAAAAAACAAGGGACCACTCCCTACGCCTGGAGAAAAAAAGATTCAGTCATAAGAGCCGACAAGCATTCTTTACAGTAAGGGCTGTAAATCTCTGGAATAGCCTGCCGCAGGAGCTGGTCACAGCAAATACAGGAGATGGCTTCAAAAAACGTTTAGATGACTTTTTAATTCAAAATAAGATTGAGGCTTATGACAATGTATAGAAATCTTGTTCTACACACCCTCTCCCTTTGGTCCAACCCCAGGAAGGAAGATGGAAGTTGATCCAGCAGGATTACAAGTTTGGACTTGATGGACTTTTGTCTTTTTCCAACCTTAACAACTATGTAAGTATGACATCTTAATTCTGTGGCGAGTCCTTTGTTGATTTTGTGGCCTATCAAAATAAGAACCTTGTCACCTTACATTTGACCATCAAGATCAATTAATTCATTTTTGGATTTAAAGGCGGTGTCCAAACAAATTTTAATTATAGCCCTGAAAGTGTGTAAAGGAAAGAAAAAAAGCTACTCACCGAAAGGTATCATTGCATACATTCAGCTGAGCTAGTCATACAAGACATAGTGCTTGGTATACCAGTGATATTTCCTGGTGACAGACTCCCTTTAAAGAATATGACCGCATATAGTCCTAGAATGGTAAAACACCACACGAGCCTGCAATAGAACTACAAGTATCAGACAATCTAAGGAATAAGGTAGGAGCAAAGTCAGACAAAGCAAACTGATAGTCCAAACCAAATTTCTGAACTGAAAACCGGGAGATAGAGCGGAGAAAGAAAAAGCAACTGGACAAGGCAATGGGCCGTAGCCTCAACTGCCTGCAGAAACAGAGGGCTGGACCCAGGTAAGGTAAGTAACAACTTGACATACATGCACACGTGAATGAGACATGCCACCTCTATGATTTTCCATTGCCCTTATCTAATTTTGGAGAGGCTTTTTTTTCTGGAATTGGAACGATCTGTAGTAGAATTTTTTTTACACATTTCATCATGTCACCGATTACCTTAGGTTAAAATACACAACCCTGTAGATGTCAGGGGCATAGCTAAAGGCTCATGGGCCCTGGTGCAAGAGTTGAGCTTGGGCCCCCATCCCTCAGTGTTTTGTAGCCAGGGAAGCATATAGCCCTTTTGCAGCCTGAGGAACAAATTGAAACAGCACACGCCCCCCCCCTCCCCGTAATGCCAAAATCTTGACCTAACCCCTTCCTTCCAGCCAGAGGTGTAACTTGAACATTTTGGGCCCCAGTGCAAAATCTATAACAGAGCCCTCCCAGCATGCACTTTCTATAATACCATTGTTTTCTTATCTGGCACAAGGGTCTTTGGGCTCCCTCAGGTTCCTGGGCCCATTAGTGACTGCTACCTCTGTACCCCCTATAGCTACACCTCTGGTAGAGGTGTAGCTAAGAGCTCATGGGCCCTGTACAAAATTTGTAATGGAGCCCCCCAACTACCATGCTGATGTCTGTGTGTGACTGCTATCCTTATATCTACGCCCATGCAACCAAATACTTTAGCACTGTAAAAAATTCAATACCCTTCGCTCCAGAGTGGTCTTCTGTGCTTAATTTTGCATAGATATTAAAAAGCAGCTCAGGAACACAGAATATTTGTGTGGAGGAATGATATCGGCAGCGAGCACCGGTATTCTGCTATTTGCTCTAGGCTTTATGTATTGAGTTATGCTAAATAACCGTCTGAGTGGTATTAATAATGTTATGTTTAGCTAGCCTGGTGGGAGAATTCCTGCAGGACTCTCCGGCTCCAGCGATACATATAGTCATGTTTCTGTAATGTATCCCTAGCCATAACATGCATACTGACTGTCTACCCTACCCGAAAGCTACTTCATTAGAAAATGTCATTGTAAGAAGAAAATTGAAATAAGGAAAAGAAGACAATGACATATGTGCACATGGAAATTCTACTTCAATGTGTTATAACCCATTGTCAGCCTTAACTTAATATTCATTGACTAAATCTAATTTGCAAAAAGTTGTGCATTTAATTAGCTCTAACTTTTCGAATCAGAATCACATGCATAGGAAATGATTTCTTTAAAGGGAACCTGTCATCAACTTTATTCTGATCTTACTGAGGGCAGCATAAAATAGTGATAGAAATACTGGTTTCAGTCGTGTGTCACTCATGAGCTAAAAGTAAGTAGTTGCCGAGAACCAGCATCATAATCATTGTAGCACAGGACTTGAAAAGAGTCAAATCTACCTGAGAAGAGTCAGTTATACATAATCTCCTGCTCTCTCACCCACCTGCTGATGATTGGCAGTTCTCTCCTAGAGAGAAAGGGAGAAAACTAGGTAGAAGCCTGTCAGTCATCAGCAGGAGAGCAGGATTTCATGAATAACTAGGACTCTTCTCAGGTGGCCGGGACTCTTTTCCAGGCCCAGTCTGCAATGATTGTGATGTTGATTCTTGGCAACCACTTACCTTTAACTTTTAAATGACAGACCGCCAAAATCAACTCACCTGTCTCTATACTGTTGTTAGTATGGGGAGCATAAAGTTGATGACAGGTTCCCTTTTAAGCGACCTTTCAGTTCAAGAAAAAAATTCACATTAACGGGGAACAAACAGAACACATATCTGGTTCCTTCCTTTTTGTCTTTTCAGCTTAAGATCTGCTGATTCCTGGGCACCTCTTCTGTTATCCAATATGGCCGCACCACTTCTCAGACTACCTGATGCATACTGTGCATTTGCTAGTTCTTGCTGCCCTCGCATTGGCCAGGACTCAACTTGTCAACAATGGTAGCCAATCCCAGAGCAAGGATGGACAAGCAGGAAATGTCTTGGACTATAGATGAACCCTGTGCTATCCGGAGGTCTGAGAAGTGGTGCAGCCAATTTGAATGACAGAAAGGGAGCCCCAGAATTGCTGGATCTTCACCTGAACAGGAGAGCATCATGCAAGCTGTCTGTTCGCTCCTCTGTTAATGTGATTATTTTTCTTGAACCGGAGGGTCAGTCTAAGGCTTTTACATGTGGTGTAATTGTTCATGATTTTCTACAAAATTAGGTAAAAGTCGGTGCATATTTTAGGGAATGTTACAGAAATCCACATACCAGTATATGGCATATTTCCAGTGAGTTTCATTATTTTCTATTAGAGATGAGTGAATTGATTCTAAACAAGTCAGATTTGACCCGAATTTTTCAAAAATTCGAGATGGATCAGAATCTGAATTTTTGGAGAGAGAGAAACACATTATTTTAAAATTACAAAAATCTTTTTTTAAAAGTGAGAAGCAAGAGAATGAGTCATACACAAATTTTCAGGCTAATTGTAGCACTCTGGATTTGGATAAAATCAATTCGGATCCGAATCAGTCAACAGTTTTGGCTGATTCTAACCCAAATCTAATTTTAAGTAATTCGTTCAACACTCTTTGCTATGCAAAGGGTAAAATCCAAGCCAAATGTGAAGTGCAATCTGAATCAACAATCCACATTATACCGAGGATTCATTGCAAAATCCTCAATGGAAAAGTTCTGCAGGGTAGGAGCTTAGCCTAAAATGAGATATACTGTACCTATTTTTCATCAGAGAACTTGGGGTAAGTCAATGGTATGATGAAAAGAGAGCAACAATATAATTAATTGAAAAGTTCAAAATTGGTTCTTCCGAATACTTCAATTAGCCCCTTAATAAAGAAAGTATTTTGAAAGATAAACTCCACATAAACAAAGCTTTTTAAAGCAAAAAGTAAATGAGATTTGCAATAAGTTTCAGTCTGCAATCTTCACTCTTTCATTTATTTTGCTTTATAGACCTTGCAGTGGTGTCTGTAAAGCTGAATTTTTGAAGCTCATTCTGCTTTCTTCTCTCTCACGTGCTTTCTTGAAGCTATATTGTACTGGTCTCTTTGGAGTGTTGGTCTCAGAGGAGAATCATATGTCGTTCCCAGGAGTAGGAGCTCTAGCATGTGCTTCCTCTCCTCTCTAACACTACTCTGTAACACCCCCTCCTGGCAGGAAGCAGACCAGCCCACTCCTACCAAGAGGGGAGGAACAGGGTGGTTAGCCCTGTTCCTGCCAACCATTGCCAACCATGACCTCCTCTTGCTGGAATGCATGGCCATAACAATAAAATGCAAAACATTTCAATTGCAGATACCCCCAGGTCTGGGGTACTGCACAAGCAATCACTTGCCCCCTTCCTCACTCCCTGCTTTGGAGGTCTATCTTTAGAATCTTCCATAGCACATGGGGCTTTGTTGCTTCTTCTTAGGAAATAAGAAGACACCCGCTAGGAGGGGCCAGTGAAGGCAGAAACAGAGCCCTGGCCAACCAGACGTGTGGTGACGACTGTTTATACTGTTTGCATTGCCACAACCTCCCAATATTCTGACTTGTGGATGATGAAACATGTGTCTTTCATTTACCACTCTGCTGTTTAGCAGACATTTTATTATCAGGCTTATAAATGAAAAATCACAGGTTTGGTGTCACTGATTTAATGGTAACAAAATTGCAAGTGTTTTTTTTTCAGTAATTAACAGGTAGAAATGCAATTATATGTCCCTCCCTTTCTATAAACACACTGCAAACTAGTATTGACAATTTATAATGGTATATTGCCACAGTCAACTGTGTTTAATTAAACTGGTACATTAACACAGTATAAGGTGTTGAATTTAAAGGGTATATTAATGCAACAATATAATGCATTGAACAGGTATATTAACACATTAGTACAATGCTTTGAATTAAGATATTATATTAGTACAGTAGTAGAATGCTATGAACTGCACAATTTTAAAAGGTAGCAAAACTGTAGCTGGTTTTTACCAAGAAAAAGGGGGAACTGTGCAGTGTAAAACTGTAGAAGCTTCAAGTTTGTAAAAATAAAAAAAAGCTGACTGGCTGCTGAAAAAAATGATGTTTCTGCAGGTGCTGCAGGATTTTGGCTATTGTAATGTAAAGATTTCCACTTGCAGAAGCTGTCCTCAGTATAAGGCCTTGTGTGCCGGATGTTCCTTTTCATTGGGGACTGCAATTTTCAGTCCCCAATGCACAGACACCATCAGTGTGGTTGCCGCAGACGGATGTAGACCTATTTAAGTTCTATTTTTTTTTTGGTGCGGTTCCAGTTCCGTGCCTCCTTTCTGCACCGCTCCTTCTGGATTGCAGACCCATTTAAGTGAATGAGTCCACATCCGTGATATGGTGTGCACACGGCCGGTGCCCACATATTGTGGACCCACTGTTTGCGGGTTGTAGGCCCAGTCATGAAAGGGTTAATGAATTTTCAGTTGGGTGTTAAAAGTTGGGGGACACTGAGTTGCAAACTCATTAATAAACTTCTAGTAGCAATAATGGAAGAACAGGAAACCCAAGAGTTATTTGAAAAGATGTTCTCTTATTACATGGGGAAGGCAAGTAGCTACTAATACAGACATGTCAGGAGAGCTGACAGCTTCTCTTTAAAGGGTTTCTGTCACCAACTTTTGACATTATAAGCTGTCTGACATTAGCTATGTGCTAATGTCAGACCAGCTTGATAATGTCTTTTTTATAAAAATCTGCTGTATATATAGTCTGAGCCATTTCATTATGAATAATTACTAAGTTAGCTTCTAGCTGCTGCTCCAGCAGTCTCGTGACACGCCACACTCTGATGGTGACAGCAGGCAGCGATCCTCCTGACGCCTGCTTCTGAGCGCAGCTGCTGGTCTCGGCGCAGGCGCGGTGAGCAGAGGACGCTGGTGCCTGCTGTCCTCTGCCTCACCGCGCCTGCGCCGCGAATACAGAGCGGCGGCGCTGGCGCGCGATTTCAGAACGAGACAGTGCAGGAGGATCGCTGCCCTGCACTGTCAATCAAAGTGTGAAGGGGCGTGCCAGCAGGTTGCCGGACGGAGCTGCTAGGAGCAGGGCAACGCCCCCCCTGCTCCTAGAGGCTAATTTACATAATATAAAAGTAAGTTTTTCAGACTATATATACAGCGGATTTTTATAAAAAAGACATTATCAAGCTGGTCTGACATTAGCACATAGCTAATGTCAGACAGGTTATAATGTCAAAAGTTGGTGACAGAAACCCTTTAAGCACCAGTCATGTAATGATTTCATAGGAGATTCTGACTTAGTATGTTTGTATTTGTATTGTATTTTTGGCATCCCTAAAAAGACAGTTTGCATGTTTTTCCAAAAGAAGTTCAGCCTAAAATAATATTTTGTGTTGACAAAAATAAAAAGAATATTGTAATGAATATTGTTTCAGTGATACACTCTCATGGTTTTTATAGTGACGCAATGTTTCCTTTGCCAGATCAGTGTCCAGTGATGTACAAAGAGGACTGATCACCTCTCCTGACATGGCTTATTTTAGTACATTCTTTAAATTCCCCATGAAATAACAAATCTGGTGCATATGTTCTTATACAGTAGATCAGGCTGTCCTTCTGGTATTCTTCCTACACTATATTATTTAAGTATAAATTGGGTTTGCTATTTGGGGGGGTGTCCCTATACAGCCTGACACTGTCCAATCAGTGTGATATTGGGAGCCTTTAAAGGGTTGGCACCATGTGTGGTGTACACAGCACTCTATTCAAGGATGATGGAGATAAAATAGGTGGACCCAGTAGTAACTTGAAATGCTTTATTGATCTGTGGAGCAACAAACTTGCTATCATATTCCGTAGCGCTATACAGACATTAGCATCTCGCTGTCCCCAATGAGGCTCACAATCTAAGTTCCCTATCAGTATGTCTTTGCAGTGTGGAAGGAAACCAGAGTACCTGGAGGAAACCCACACAAAGATGGTAAGAACATAAACCATGTTTTGCTTCAAAAAACCACAGACGCATCTACTGTACTTTTTTACAGATTCTTTTCCGTCCTCCGTTTTTTTATAGACTGTCCAAAAATTTCCATATGGCTGGTGACGCCAGCTATACATTATGCTACTACTGTATTTTGTTCTAAGGCTGGTACTACTGTATGCAGACTGCAGCATGTTTTCTTTTAGGATTTGCTTATGTTTTGCTGCCTTTTTTATTACAACCCACACAAGTGTTTCTGATCCTGTGTTAGAGAAGCATAGGCATATCGTGACATCTGTACAGGCATGCTTTACCATAGAGAAGGTGTGTTTTTGTGGTTGAAAAGCTGAGGAACCTTGGAACCTTTTACACTTTGTTTTAGCATCTCCTCAGTCCTGTCAGGATGACATATTTTTCAGGAGGTTTTCTATTTGCCACTCTCTGTAAACTCATAACTAAAGTTTTTCCTGTCTTAAAGCCATTTTCCATGACTTTTTCAATACTTCCAAAATGGCAAATAGTAGTACTTCCTAATATAGTCGCCTTTAAAAATCATTATCATTTTGGCAATTTCAGTAGGCCACGTGTGACACCATCTGTCTTCTTCCATGTTCCTAGTAGAGCATGGGCAATACATCCAACATATGATCTAACTTGGCCAGTATCCACTCCCAATGTACATGTCGTCACTAATGATTATACATATATGGGCTGGCTCCTTCACGCCATCTAAACATGCATGCGTGTAATGCAATGCTCACACATGTGCAGTCCAAGACTCCTGAATATTGCATGCACATTCAGTTACTACACTGCCTGGAGAATGCATGCCATGAAATGTGGAATGTGAAATGTTTGGAGCTAAGTGCTGGAAACCTGACATGCCCACACACCGGAGGTGAAATCAGGTGGAAAAAGTATAATAGATAGAATTTAAAAAAAATTTATTAGTGGGAAAAACATCTCTAATATATTCGTAATTACACAGTTGAATCACATTATTTTGACCGGTTCCTACTTTCAACAACTGCAGCGAGAAGCTCATGAAGGAAGTCCCGTGTGGTGAGCTGGCTTGGTGGGTATATACATTGCGTGAAAGGCTGTCTGCTCACATGTCCCTGACTGCAGTCATGGGTAAAAGGGGGGAGTTATCAGAGTTAGAAAAAAGGATGATCATTGGCATTACAGTTTGTGAACTGTTCTCCTACTGCAATGGCACCATTGCAAATAAGCGACATGGAAACTGCAGAGCACCACGTGCCACTGATGTAAAAGGCGAATGTCGGCTACAAAGGTGCGTGCACCACGGCTTGTCTTCTGACCATTCTCTGTCTTTCGTTTGGTACTGCATAACCCATCTACTTATGACCCATTTACAGTACATACGACTCTGGTATTCGGTGTTTGTCTGTCTTTGTTTTTTGTCTGTCTCTGCACTTAAATAGTGCAGGGGCCGTCGACCAGTTGCAGTCTAGCTATCTAGGGCTAGTATTGCAAGTAGGTAGGGAAAGCAGGCTGGGTTCTAGCCTTTGGGCTCACTTACTATCCCTAACTACAGTTGTTACATATATTTAACTGTCCATAACACCAAAACTTCCTTTAGTTCCATTAAACTGAACTTTCAACACCACATATTCCTTTGGTTGAGTAGGTTCGGATCAGTAGAGCCATACCAGGACTGAGTATTGCATACAGAATATGGACATTTTTATATGGTGTGATAAGGTAGACAGTGCAGGAAGGTGTGTATATCCCACTCAGGTACCTCAGCTGGGTGGAATAGCTAAAATCCGGGATGCAGTAGTCTCAGCAACATGTAGGTTGCTTAGACAAGGTTGTTTTTGGTATATTCTGGGCTCGATTTTAGTTGGATTGGCAGATAGGACTGGAAGTGGGATCTGGCAATCCACATCCTTCCAGGACGGTTGTTCCCTTGGTCCAGAAAGAATCGCAGATGAGGTCTGCGATAATCAGACTGGGATAAAGCACCTCCCAGGTGTTATCCGGAAACAGAGGCCTGTTGAGGCTCTCTGTGTGTGGTCTCAGCCAGGCTAGGCTGAGGGACCACGAGGCTAAGTGGCAGCCTGTAATTTGGGGTACGCAGTGATGCCTGCGGCACAAGGGTCACAAGGCAAGAGTCGGGAGGACTGCTTGACCAAAATCCCCCAAACGGCCTCGTATTTGCTACAGCCTGAAGGTTGCTGGACTATTGGGCTGAGAAAGCCGCACCTGAAACAGTGTGTGAACTGTGATGAATAGGTGAGTCAGAGAGACACGTCATATGTTTTAGTTAGAGCCTAGACGGGCAAGTGTTTATTATTTTGTGTGGATGTCACACATGAAGAGTTGAAGCTACAACTTCATAACCTGTTTTTGCTGAAGTGTCTAGAATAAAGCACGAGTTTGGACATTCTACCCTTGTCTGGTGAAGTAATCTGCGATGGCGACCCCGTAAGAGTAAGCGATCCATTACAATAGATACACAAGACTCACCTGAATGAGGCATAATTTTGTGGAGACCTAAATTAGGCTTGCCATAGTAATAGGTGCAAATAGTTATGGATTTAGTTGTACCTGTTGTTTAAAGGGATTGTCCCATGAAAAATATTTGGGGGGAATTTTTCAACACTGGTGCTTCCTTTGTTGGTCTTTATCTTCTGTGCACTGGAGTGAAATGCACCTAATTTATTAAGCGGCAGATGCTTCTTAAATTAAGAACCTTTCTGGCCCTTCATGCCCTCAAATCTGTACCAGGTAGGGGCTGGTGTAGACTTGATCTATAATCCGGTGGGAAGCAGAAGCTCCATTTTCTCCTGCTAGACCCCATACCTATTCTCCCCATTTTTATAAGTGTCAAGAAGCTTAAAATGTCACAAATCATGGCGCAAAACAGGTGTTTCCACCAATGCAGATTTACTGGGGTAGATATAGAAAGCTGTTCAATAGAATAGCAGGTGGTGCTATGCAAACATTATTCCTGGAATATCTGAGGTATGAGACTATGAGCATTTTAATAAGTGTAAATACAAAAAATGTTTATATGACTTTTTGGCATAATTTGAAATTTTAACTAGTTTTTTACCCTCTCTAAACTCTAATTGTCAGATTTCCCTAAGCCCAGCCCCATAGTGGGTGATGACTAGTTGATATGATGCCTCCCATACACAGCACACACAGAGAAGACAAGCTGCTTCTCACCTATTTCTATCTCACACACAGAATGAAGCAGCAGTGGCATGAAAGACCTTATATGGACGCAATGAACAGTGTTTCTGTGAATCTAGCAATGGGATGAGATGGTAAAATACTTAATAGATGTAGCAGCAATGTGTGTGTGTATGCCCCTCTCTCTGCAGCCGTGCCCTTCTCCTCTACCCATCCACAGACTTCTCTTGTCAACAACTGTAACCCGATCCCTCAGTGAAGTTAAAGATTTCTCTCATCTATACCTCTCTCAAGACAGATCTTGGAAATTAACTGAGAAAGGCTGATCAGTTCTGGAAGACGTGGGTGGCTGTAGGCTGCAAGAAGAATACACGGAGAAAGAGGTGTTTTTGTATAGTAAGATAGGGTGCAAAGTTAATAATCATCGCTTGTACTATTTTTTTTTGCAGTTTGTTGAAATGACAATGCCAATTAAAGGGATATTTTCATGCAGACATGAAGGTGTTATATGTTACAAAAATGATGTGCAAAACCTTATACAATATTTGTGCAGCTTCTCAAGCAAATACCATATATTTAGGGAAATTGATCTAACACATAGTATTGTCTTGAAAGTTTTATCCATTTTCCATCTATGATATCATTTGAGATTAAATGTATGCTTGACTTTAAAATAAAAATTCAAATCTGCATTTGAAATGTATCATTTGAAAATTGACCATTTTAAATCATTTCTGCTTAAGTAGTTTTTTTTCTCTTTTAATACATTTCAGTTTCTCTTGTTTTGTTCTATTAAAATGGGATTTAGACCAAACTTCACCAATCACCCAATGCTTTACCACAAAATTGGATCATTTTTGGAAATTATGTGATTTTTCTTTTCTAAACTCACTACCAGTGGTGCCACTTTAACTTGACATTATGACAAGAAAGAAAGAAAAAAATTGTTTCCTAATTAGGGATCTTTTCAAGTGAAAAAAGTGAGCTTCATTCCCACTTTGTCAGTGGAGGAATCTTGACGAACTATTCATCCAAGATTTTTCCCATCATCACATAATGTAAGAGGGAATTTGCCACTGAATAGATGGCTGTTGAATAGGCCACCACAAAACAAAAATGAAGTCTCTTGTGAACAAAATGCTATCGCTCTATAAAAGCTATTGATTTTTCTTGCCCACCCTCCCCTTCCTGATGACTTCCTGATTGCTTATTTAAAGAAGACATTTTTGCTCGGTCTGGTCAGTGTTTAAAATAATGTTAAGCAATCTCATTAACGACAATCGCCACCGCTTGTAAGGTAAAAAGAAAAGGCTCTACTTGTTGGTTTCTGGTCTTTGCCATTATGCTTCCTTTGTTAGCTTTCTCAATGAGGGAATCAACATCTCCACACACATTTTTCACATTAATTTGCAATGTTCTTTTCATTCACTGAGTCATTAAACCTCCCTCTAAGATTAGACACATTTATACCAAAACCAAATTCCTAGTCTTTTGTCTACGTTCCTCTCAACACTGGTCTCTTTATGCCCTCTGGTGGAGATTTAACTGGAGAAAATTAACACCTTGATTGAGATTCTTGAAGATACTTAAATCTTAAAAAGTGAACTACATTGTAAAATATAAAATTATTAAATATAAACAAATATTTATCTAGAAATATCAAATATTTCTAAAAATATAAAATCACAAAAATATAAACTCATCTGCTGCTACAGTAAGTAAGCTAGATTGAGAATTGTTTTCGGTGGCAGTAACTGGATTTACCAAGCCATGTATGTAGATATCTGCCATCCTATATACCCGTATATATTTTTTAGAATGAAATACTTTGGGGAAATATTGAAAATAAAAGTTAAAAATTCCAAGAGCTTGTGTTCAGACAGGGAGTAGAGATGAGCAAACTGATTCTAAACAAATTTAATTCTACCCAAATTTTGTAAAAAGTCCATTCGGACACATTTTTGGGGAGAGAGTTGGAGAAAGAGAGAGGGGAAAATAATTTAACAAAAAAAAAAAGAAAAAAAGAAGTAAGAGACTATAGGAAAAAATTATCACAGAAGGTCCATAACTATAGGAGTGTAGATAATAAAAAAAATTGCTGCACAACATTAGCTGAGAAATGGGGATCGTTCTAAATTAAAATGCTATTATACTCATTATAAATGAAAAATGGAAGCGCTTAGCGCACATTTTTGATCAAACGTTTGTCGGGCCCATCTACCGGGCGTCAAGGTGGCTCCTGCAGATATGTGGAAGCCACCTTGACGCCTAATAGATGGGCCTGACACACGTTTGATCAAAAATGTGCGCTAAGCGCTTCCATTTTTCATTTATAGTAAGTATAATACCATTTTAATTTAGAATGATCCCCATTCTAAATTCCACATTTACTGCCGGAACAACCACCTAAGTAACATCATGGAACTACTGGGTCAGAGAATCTCCAAAAAAGATAATGGTTAGTACCTACCATGGAAGAACACTTATGAGCTAAGACCAGCTAGTCTGGTCCAATCCAACAGACCCCTGTCCACTGTTGAAAGCACCTACAAAGGAAATGTGAGCATCAGGACTGGATGATGTAGCAATGGAGAAAGGAGGCCTGGTCTGATGAATAAGTTTTGTTTTTTTACATAAAGTGGATAACCAGGTGTATGTAGATCACTTACCAGGGCAAGATATAGCACAATGATGCCTTATGGGAAAAAGACAAGCTGACAGGGGCTGATTCATGCTCTAGGCAATGTTTTGCTTGGAAACCTTGGGTTCTGATATTCATGTGGACCCAAGACATGACATGTAGCCATGACATGTACCACCTAAATAAACTCTGATGCTGCCAAAATTGGCAAACAATAGTGTAATGAAAGCAGGTTCAGCCATAGTACTAACGATGGCCGCATCAGAGTTTGCTGGAGTGAAGGAGAGCGCCAACTGCCATCATGTATAGTGCAGAGACACACAGGACCAACAACAGATGCCATGGTGTGGGATGTCATAAGCTACCATGGCCATTCCAATCTGGTATTCATGGAGGGAACATTGACCAGCCTTCAGTATGTCCATAACATTGTAGAACTAGACCTACTACCTCTTTTGATTCATTTAGGTGAAATGGTGTTTCAACAAGAAAACACCCACCTACACACTTCATGCGCCATACAAGATTCTATTTTGGGTATTCAGCAGCTCCCCTGGCAAGCTCAATCCCCAGATCTCTCCTCAATCAAGAATATCTGGGACTGGATGGGTCAACTGATCTCCCATGCACAGAAACCAACAACCGCCTTGGCTGAACTATAGATTCAAGTTGAAAGAACTTGGAATGACATACCAAAGGAGGATATCCAGGAGGATGCCATGATGTTTATATTTTTTGTTATTTATGTTTGTTTGTTTTTATTCTACGGAAAGGGGGGATGATTTAAACTATATTTTTTTATTTTTTAGATTTTTTTATGGTTCTGAATCTCGTATTTGAGCCTACAAAACACTTTTTCTGTAATTCTTTTAGACCCATGATTTGAGGAGAATTGTTCATGTCTTATGTTGGTCTGCCACCAGCTGGCCAAAATAATAATTGCATAATTGTGCGCACTCAGATGCCCTGGTCAGAATTGACCACGGCATCTGAGGGGTTAAATGTCCGCGATCTGCATTGCTAAGGCGCCCGGATGAAGGAGGAGTGGGCACCATCTTTAGGGACAGGACATAGGATGTATCGGAACGTCCTGTGTCCTTAAGAGGTTAAGGACTGGTATAGGTGTGCTATCCATAGGTGTGACATACTGAGGGGTGTGATATACTTATAATACTTTCTAACATAGAAAGTATATTATAGTGCATTTGTATTGTGCAGCAGTTGTGTGCGGTTCTGCTGTGATACCGCAGTTATATAGAGGGACAAACACTATTGGAATAACAAATTGCAACTGGTGTGATATACCTATTGCCCCAAAAAAGTGATTGAGGGGTGTGATATACCTATAATATACTTTCTAACATAGAAAGTATATAGTGCATTTGTATTCTGCAGCAGTTGTGTGCGGTTCTGCTTTGATACCGCAGGTATATAGAGGGACAAGCGCTATTGGAACAACTTTTTTCAACGGGTGTGATATACCTGTTGCCCTAAAAAAACTGATTGAGGGGTGCGATATACCTGCTTCCACAAAATACTGATTGACGGCTGCGTATACACCTGCTTCCACAAGATACTGATTAAGGGGATTGATATACCTGCTTCCACCAAATAATGATTGAGGTCTGCGAGACTCCTGCTTCCACAAAATACTGATTAAGGGGATTGATATACCTGCTTCCACCAAATATTGATTGAGCCCTACGATACACCTGCTTCCACAAAATACTGACTAATGCGATTGATATACCTGCTTCCACCAAATATTGATTGAGGCCTGTGATACACCTGCTTCCACAAAATGCTGATTAAGGGGTTTGATATACCTGCTTCCACCAAATATTGATTGAGGCCTGCGATACACCTGCTTCCACAAAATACTGATTAATTGGATTGATATACCTGCTTCCACCAAATATTGATTGAGGCCTGCGATAAACCTGCTTCCACAAAATACTGATTAAGGGGTTTGATATGCCTGCTTCCACCAAATATTGATTGAGGCCTGCAATACACCTGCTTCCACAAAATACTGATTAAGGGGATTGATATACCTGCTTTCACCAAATATTGATTGAGGCCTGCAATACACCTGCTTCCCCAAAATACTGATTAAGGGGATTGATATACCTGCTTTCACCAAATATTGATTCAGGCCTGCGATACACCTGCTTCCACAAACTACTGATTAAGGGGATTGATATACCTGCTTCCGCAAAATAAGTGATTCCCAATTTTAGGGTTTGAGCGTGGGCACAGTAGTCTAGGGTGAGTTGGTAGGATATTGTTAGGAGTTGACCTTTATCCCCAGCTTCTGGCCTCGACACTTGTTTTGAAGTTTTCTGTGTGTTTATTGTATCTGGTATCCTTCCCGCCGTGACATTATAACCAGCCCATACCTAGACTGCTATTTCTCTGCTTCTTTGAGATGGAGTCATTTGATGCGTTAGTGCAGGCATGTCCAAACTGCGGCCCTCCAGCTGTTGCAAAACTACAACTCCCAGCATGCCTGGATAGCCTACAGCTATTAGGGCATGCTGGGAGTTGTAGTTTTGCAACAGCTGGAGGGCCGCAGTTTGGACATGCCTGCGTTAGTGGATCGCATGCAGGGATTATCCCTGGAGGTTGCTGATCTGCGTAATTCAGTCGCACGTTGGCAGAATGCAATGGCATCAGGTGCTATTGGAGGAAGTCAAATTTATGGGGAGCCTAGAGTCGCTCTTCCTGATAGATTTTCAGGGGGTGTGGACAGGGGAGGACTGACCATTAGGGCACTCGGGCATGGACCGAGGGCCCGTGGCCAGTAGGGGGCCGTCCCCAGGGCAGACGCGGCGGCAGGGGACATCAGGAGATGAGCGCTTCGTGCAGCGGCAGAGGAGGGAGAGGCGTGTCCTCTCCCTGTTCCTATGATAGGCTGCCAGCACTAGGCCGGCAGCCTATCAGAGGCCGGTGCAGGCGGCACGATGATGTCATCGCGCCGCCGCCGGAGCGGTACAGCTTGAGACACAGGCCGGAAGAGGTCTGCATCGCATCGCTGGAGGTAAGTATAAGTGTTCTTTTTTTTTATTTTCTTGGGGCTACTGGCACTTAAGGGGGACTATGGCACTTAAGGGGGCTGCTACTGGCACATAAGGTGGACAGCTACTGGCACATAAGGGGGACAGCTACTGGCACATAAGGGGGGACGGCTACTGGCACATAAGGGGGCTACTGGCACATAAGGGGCTACTGACACATAAGGGGGCTACTGACACTTAAAGGGGATGGCTACTGACACATAAGAGGGGCTACTGGCACATGAGGGGGACTAATAACACATGAGGGGCCTAATGGCACATAAGGGGGCTACTGGCACATAAGGGGGCACTACTGGCACTTAAGGGGGCTGCTACTGGCACATAAGGGGGACAGCTACTGGCACATAAGGGGGGACAGCTACTGGCACATAAGGGGACTACTGGCACATAAGAGGGGCTACTGGCACATGAGGGGGGACTAATGGCACATGAGGGGGGACTAATGGCACATAAGTGGGGACTTCTGGCACATAAGGGGGGCTACTGGCACATAAGGGGGGACTACTGGCACATAAGGGGGGACTACTGGCACTTAAGGGGGGACAGGCTACTGGCACATAAGGGGGACTAATGGCACAAAAGGGGACTACTGGCACATAAAGGGGGACTGATGGCACATAAGGGGGGCTACTGGCACATAAGGGGGGAGGCTACTGGCACATAAGGGGAGACGGCTACTGGCACATAAGGGGGGGCGGCTACTGGCACATAAGGGGGACAGCTACAGGCACATAAGGGGGGACAGGCTACTGGCACATAAGGAGACTAATGGCACATAAGGGGGGCTACTCGCACATAAGGGGGGAGGCTACTGGCACATAAGGGGAGACGGCTAATGGCACATAAGGGGGGTGGCTACTGGCACATAAGGGGAGGCAGCTACTGGCACATAAGGGGGCTACTGGCACATAAGGGGGGACTAATGGCACATAGGGGACTACTGGCACATAAGTGGACTACTGGCACATAAGAGGGACTACTGGCACGTAAGGGGGGCTACTGGCACATAAGTGGACTACTGGCACATAAGAGGACTACTGGCACGTAAGGGGGCTACTGGCACATAAGGGGACTAATGGCACATAAGGGGACTACTGGCACATAAGTGGACTACTGGCACATAAGAGGGACTACTGGCACGTAAGGGGGGCTACTGGCACATAAGTGGACTACTGGCACATAAGAGGGACTACTGGCACGTGGGGGCTACTGGCACATAAGGGGCGGCTAGTGACACAAAAGCGGGGACTACTGGCACATAAGGGGGACTACTGGCACATAAGGGGGGAGGCTACTGGCACATAAGGAGGGACGGCTACTGGCACATAAGGAGGGATGGCTACTGGCACATAAGGAGGGATGGCTACTGGCACATAAGGAGGGACGGCTACTGGCACATAAGGGGGGACGGCTACTGGTACATAAGGAGGGACGGCTACTGGCACATAAGGGGGGACGGCTACTGGCACATAAGGAGGGACGGCTACTGGCACATAAGGAGAGACGGCTACTGGCACTTAAGGGGGGACGGCTACTGGCACATAAAGGGGGACGGCTACTGGCACATAAGGAGGGAAGGCTACTGGCACAGAAGGGGGGACGGCTACTGGCATATAAGGGGGGACTACTGGCACATATGGGGGGGGGCTACTGGCACATAATAAGGGGGGGCTACTGGCACATGGGGGAAGCACAAGAGAGGCACTTATTACTGGCACATGTGGTGGCATAGAGAGGCACGTGTTACTGGCACATTATTATGGGGTACTATGGGGGCTTCTACTGAGGCCACAAAGAATGGGTATTTTATATGGGGGGCTCTGTGTGGTACCAGTATTATCTGTTTCTGCAGTGTAGTATTGGGGAGCACAGCAGCACAGTATTGGGGGTAGTAGGATGATTTGTCCAGAAGATGGGAGGATGATGGAAAAGTAGTAAACTAAGATTTTTTTTTCTGTTAAACTGCAGAGATGGAAAATGGCGACAACATGGCAGTCTGGTCTGAAGGTCTGAAAGGAGAAGACAAGGACAGAAAACATCTACATCAAAGGAGACGTCACTGGACGTAATAGGTAAGTGCCCTGTATTTCTGTAGTGATGGGATCAGAGGCATAACGATGGCGGTGTGACCAGGTAGTGGAGGCTGGATATAGGTGTGGCTGGAGGTATAACATGGGCGTGGCTGGAGGTAGGGCATGGGTGGGGCCTGGAAGGGGGCCCTTGATTTAAGGACTTGCACGCTCCTATGGTCTTAGGTTTGCCGTAGTTGATAAAACATAACCCTAGTATTAATTGGCAGGCAAGACAGATCATTGGTTGGAGTGAATTTTGTTCGGACAATTGTCTTAGTGCATCTATCTCAGGGGTGTCTACTACGGTTTTACCTCAGTATCTCTCAGATTTTGCGAATATCTTTTCGGAGGGTGGGGCTCAGAAGTTGCCTCCTCATCGTGAATATGATTGTCCAGTTAATCTCATCCCAAGGGCTAAGTTTCCAAAGTCTCGGCTGTACAATCGTTCTCAACCCGAAAGGGAGGTCATGCGGAAGTACATTGCCGAGAGTTTGGCAAAGGGTCATATTAGGCCATCTAAGTCTCCGGGCGCAGTTGCTTTTTTATTTGTAAAGAAAAAGGATGGATCGCTTAGCCTTTGCTTGGATTTCCAGGAATTAAACCTCATTACGGTCCGTGACCCATCTCTCCTTCCTTTGATTTCTGACCTTTTTGATCAAATTGTTGGAGCCAAGTTATTCTCCAAGTTAGATTTAAGAGGGGCCTACAATCTGATCAGAACCAAGGAGGGGGATGAGTGGAAAATGGCCTTCAACACGCACGATGGTCATTTCGAAAATCTGGTTATGCCTTTTGGGTTAACGAACGCGCCAGCGGTGTTTCAGCAATTTGTCAATTACATTTTCCATCATTTGGTGGGAAGGTTCATTGTGATTTACGTGGATGACATACTAATTTACTCTCCTGATCTGAAGACCCATCAGGATCACGTGAGACAGGTTTTGTCGATCCTTCAGGAGAATAAATGATATGCTAAGTTGGAGAAATGTTTGTTTTCAGTTCAGGAGCTTCCGTTTTTGGGATATCTGCTTTCTGACTCTGGTTTTGTATGGACCCCGAAAAGGTCCAGGCGGTTCTGGAATGGGACCAACCGGAGAATCAGAAAGCTTTAATGTGGTTTTTGGGGTTTACCAATTATTATAGAAAATTTATTTTGAAATACTCTACCATTGTAAAACCGTTGACCGACATGACTAGGATGGGCGTCGACTTTTCTTTCTGGTCGGAGGAGGCATTGCAGGCCTTTTCGGCTACTAAGGAATGTTTTGCATCTGCTCCCATTCTGATGCAGCCTGATGTGTCTCAACTATTCATGGTGGAGGTCCATGCATCAGAGGTGGGGGTTGGAGCAGTGCTGTCGCAGGGTTTATCTCCTGGCAAGTGGAGCTCTCGGTCGCCGAGCGGAATTATGATGTGGGAGATAGGGAATTTCCGGCCATCAAATGGCTTTGAGGAATGACGTCACTGGTTGGACAGGGCGTCTCATCCCGTTACGGTATATACTGATCATAAGAATTTGGCTTACTTGAAATCCGCCAATCGCCTAAATCCTAGACAGGCTAGATGGTCACTGTTCTTTACTAGGTTCAATTTTGTGGTTACTTTCCGCCCAGGGGTTAAAAACATCAAGGCAGATGCTTTGTCTCGTAGTTTTCCTAGAGAAAGTGATTCGGAGGATCCTGCTCCGATTTTGGCTGATGGGGTGGTTGTCTCCGCTCTGTACCCCAAGTTGGAGATGGAGGTGTTGGGAGCCCAGGAGGGGGCTCCTGATTCTTGTCCCCCAGGGAGGTTGTTTGTTCCTGCTGGACTGCAATACAAGATATTTAAGGAACATCACGACACTGTCCTTTCTGGACACCCTGGTGGCAAGTCCACCTTTGATCTTATTTCTCTGAGGTTCTGGTGGCCCGGGTTATGTAAGAGTGTTGATGATTACATAGCAGCTTGTGAGACCTGTACACGGTCAAAGGTTGCTCACACTTGACCTTCTGGTTCACTTCTTCCTTTGTCTATTCCATCTCGTCCTTGGACGCACTTATCTATGGATTTTATTACTGATATGCCGAGTTCCCCCGGGAAAACTGTGATTTTGGTGGTTGTGGACCGTTTTAGTAAAGTGGCTCACTTTGTATCGTTAGCTAGTCTGCCCAGTGCTAAGACTCTGGCTCAGTTTTTTGTAGATAACATCGTGAAATTACATGGTATTCCCTCGGATGTGGTTTCTGATAGAGGGCACGCAGTTTGTTTCCAGGTTTTGGAGGACGTTTTGCTCTCTTCTTGGTGTTCAACTTTCGTTCTCTTCGGCTTTTCATCTGTAGTCAAATGGGCAGACAGAGAGTACTAACCAAAACCTGGAGACCTGCTTGAGGTGTTGTGTGGCTGAGAACCAGGAGGACTGGTCCTCGATCTTATCTCTAGCAGAGTTTGCTTTGAATAACCATAGGCAGGAGTCCACGGGTAAGTCGCCATTTTTTCTGCGCATACTGTTTTCATCCGCAGTTTGGTACCTTTTCTGGGACTGGTTCCTCTGGTATGCCGGAGGAGAGATTTTCTTCTGCCTTGTCTTCTATCTGGCGGGGGATCCAAGTCAATTTGGAGAAGATGGGTGAGAGGTATAAGAGAATGGCTGACGTGTGACTGGTCTGGACCTGTGTGTGGGTGATCTGGTGTGGTAATCTACTAAAAATATTAAACTGAGAGTACCATCTTGGGAACTGGGTCCAAGATTTATTGGACATTACAAAATATCTGCGGTTGTCAATCCAGTGGTATTTTGTCTGGATCTTCCATAGATCTGGAGGATCCATGATGTGTTCCATAGGTCTTTACTTAAGAAATATGTGAGACCGGTGGAACCTTCGCCATTGCCTCCTCCCCCTGTTCTGATTGATGGCAACTTAGAGTTCAAGATCCCTAGTGTTCTTGACTCGCGTGTTCTCCGGGGTTCCCTTCAGTACCTGGTACACTGGAGGGGATACGGCCCGAGGAGAGGATGTGGGTTCCGGCTGTGGATGTTAGTGCCAGCCGACTGGTGAGGGCCTTTCACAGGTCCCACCCGGATAAAGTTGGGCCAGGGTGTCCGGAGGTAACCTGTATAAGGGGGGGTACTGTCATGCCCTGCTCTGGTTATGTCTGTCAGGTTGGAAGCACATGTGTAGTTTTTTGTTTGTTTTGAACTTGGAGTTCAGCTGTATCCGCCTCCCTTCAGGTGCACTGGGTGGGGTCGTTTGTGTGGTTTTAAATGACGCCCCTTCCCAGTGTCCTGTGCGAGTTATAGCTTCTATCTTGCTCTGTGGAAAGGTGGATTCGCTGTTTCTGCTTTGCTATAAGATAAGTTGGTTTTGGTTTCCTTTTTGTGTACTGTCTTGGCTGTTAAAGAGACACCTGCATCCTCCAGTACTAGAGGAAGCAGGCTGCCTCTTTTCCCCTTTTCCACTATCTCAGGGACTTTAGGGTATCTTCAGTCTTAGGCATGGGGGCACATTGATTCCCACCTTTAGGGTCTGAATGTGGGCACAGTAGTTAAGGGTGAGTTAGTAGGAGGTGACTTTTATCCCCAGCTTCTGGCCTAGATACTTGTTTTGAGTTTTTTTGTGTGTTTATTGTATCTGGTATACTTCCGGTCTTGACAACCTGCTTCCACCAACTGTTGATTGAGGCCTGCAATACACCTGCTTCCACAAAATACTGATTAAGGGGTTTGATATACCTGCTTCCGCCAAATACTGATTAAGAGGTTTGATATACCTGCTTCCACAAAATGCTGATTGAGTGCTGCAATATACCTGCTTCCACAAATACTTCTCTTCTCTAAGGACTTAGGCACAGGGTCATTTTGAAAATGACAGGAAGAGGAAGAGACAGGCCGCTCCGCAGGGGTGGTAGGGGTCGGGCAGGTGCACCAGGCCGGAGCCTAAGTGGGTAGTTGTAGAAGGTGCCTGTGATTACTTCAAAGGACGCACCAGAGTTGATTGAGTGGCTCACTCAGCCTTCCAATTCTGCACCCTCCTCATCCTCTGTATCTGCACCCTCCTCACCCTCTGTTGTGTGCACCCCCAAAGACACCACCACCACCATAGCCCCTTCACTCGAGTCAGATGAATTATTTTCCCATCCATTCCCAGACCTTACCGATGCGCAGCCATTCTTTGCATCGGATGAGGAAGAGGAGGTAGCAACGGCCGCCACCTAGGGGTCTGACGACAGTACTCAGATCAACCAAAGGAGGGAGGTCCCCGCTGTTGCTACCTACTCCGAGATCTCAAATGTCAGTGGTGGTGAAGGTAACGATGATGACGTGTTGATGGACGTCACGTGGGTGCCCACAAGAGAGGAAGAGGAGGGGAGTTCAGAGGGAGAGTAGCAGAGAGGGAGGAAAATGAGGAGAAGCAGGCAGAGCTCGCCGGGCACAGGAGGCAAAAAGCAGTCGTGGTAAGCCCAACACTCACCTAGTGACGACCGCCTTAAGAAGGCACCTGGCCTCTCATCACTGAGCTCAGTGGGAGCAACACCGTCAGAACCCACAAAGCCACAGTCCCGGCGCTCCACGTCCTGCCTCTTCTCCTTCTACTCTCTCCTCCCATTTGTCCTCCACTCCACCTTCCACCGTGTCGTCGTCACATTCATCTGGCAGAAGGCAGGCTTCCGTGGCCCAAATGTTCGAGCATAAAAAGTTAATGACGCTGGATAACCCTCATGCTCAGGGGCTGACCACTGGCTTGTCAGAACTGCTAGCCCGCCAACTACTGCCATATAAACTTGGTGGACTTAGAGGCCTTTGGAAAATTTGTGGTCATTGGCACACCGCAATGGAAGGTCCCCGGAAGGAAATATTTCTCCCAGAAGGGCATCCCAGAGTTATATGGCCACGTTCTGCGGCAAGTGAATATATCTTTGGCACACAGTGTCAGTGCCAAGATACATCTGACCACAGACACTTAGTCTAGCAAACACAGGCAGGGAAGGTACATAACTATTACTGCCCACTGGGGGAACATTCTGACAGCCATTAAGCATGTAACCCGTGGCTCCTGTGTGGATTTGGTGTTACTGCCACGGATTGCATGCAGGCCTTTCTCCTCCCACTCCATCCTCCGTCTCCTCCTCGGCTGACTCCTCCTGTTCCACTGCTGCCGCTTCTTCCGCTGCGCCCCCCCAAGCTCCCCAGAACCTATTTGACGTGCCGTGTGAGACGTTGTCATGCTGTGCTGCGGCTGTTGTGCCTGGAAGCCAAGAGCCACACCGGTCCTGCACTGCTTTCAGCTCTGCAGTCACAGGCCGATCAGTGGCTAACCCCGCTCAATTTGACAGTTGGTAAAGTGGTGTGCGACAACGGAGCCAATCTGCTGAGCGCGCTAAAACAGGGGAAAATGACACACGCACAGGTCCTGAACTTAGTGCAGCGATTTGATGCCAAATACCCCAGGGTCCAGGATGTCTTGCGGCAGGCCAGGAAAATCTCTAGCCATTTTAGATCTTACACAGCCATGGCTCGCCTTGCTGATGTTCAACAGTGAGTCCACCTGTCCGTCAGACGTCTGATTTGTGACAGCCCGACACACTGGAACTACACCTTGTATATGCTTGATAGGCTGCTCCAGCAGCAACGTGCCGTTAACGACTATCTGTACGAAATCTGCGGCAGGACAGGTTCTGGGGAGCTTGGTTTCTTTTCACCGCGCCAGTGGCTACTCATGCGAGACGCATTAAGACTTCTGCGGCCATTTGATGAGATCACCAAACTGGTCAGTCGCAGCCAGGGTGCCATCAGTGACATCGTACCTTACGCCTTCGTTCTGGAGCGTGCATTGCGTTGTGTTATTGATCAAGCCGTTGAGGAGCAGGAGCTGGAATATGAGGAAGTCGCAAATGCTGAATGAATTTCCAGGGGGGCTACTCCATCTGAGACAAGTCAGCAGGAGTCTGAAGAGAAGTCAGAGGAGGATGGTGGCTGGGTGGTGAAGGAGGAGGAGCAAGAAGAGCAGGCTTTGAGGGGGACTTTAAACTTTCCGGGGATCCCTGGTGTTGTCCGTGGCTGGGGGGAGGAGACCGAGGACGACATTCTCCTGGGCGATGAGCAGGAGCAAGTGCACTTCACCGCTTCCAATTTAGTGCAAATGGGAGCCTTCATGCTCCAGTGTTTGAAAAGGGACCCCCGTATAAAAAGCGTAAAGGGCAAGGACCAGTACTGGGTGGCAACATACTTAGACCCCCGGTACAAACACAAAATGGCGGACATGTTACCATCATTACAGAGGGTGACAGAATGCAGCATTACCAGGCCTTGCTGCGAGAGATGCTGCATTCTGCTGTTGCAGGCGCTGGCAGAGGAGTTTCCACCCACAGCGAAAAAGGTGCGGGTAGCAATCCTACCACGCCTGCAAGTAGAGGGCGGTTTGAAGATATGTTGGTCACTTCGGATATGAGATCATTCTTGCAGCCATCCCATCAACAGCCGCCCTCCGGATCCAGCCTCAGGGAACGCCTAGACTGACAGGTGTCCGATTACATCGTGTTAACGGCTGATGTTCTAAGAAGCTTCTAAGAAGTGAGGAACCCCTGGACTACTGGGTGTGCAGGCTTGACCTGTGACCAGAGCTGGCACAATTTGCCATGGAACTCTTGGCTTGCCCCTCGTCGAGTGTCCTGTCCGAAAGGACGTTCAGCGCAGCAGGGGGGATTGTGACTGATAAGTGCACTCGCCTAGCTCACGACAGTGTGGACTACCTCACATTTCTAAAAAAAAATGAGGCATGGATCTCGGAGGAATTCAACAACTGTGACGACCACGTTTAATTGAATTTCCTCATGCGAGCCCACACATATACGCCACCGCCCAGAACAAAGAATGATCCTTGCTTATGTATATACAGCGGCATAAAAGGCCTTTTCTGTCTGGTGAATGCCTAATGTTTGGGGCCTGTACTCCAGTTGCCTACAGTAAAATTGTTATCCACTGACCACCTAATATACCTCCAGCCACATAATCACTTGTTCTTTTCTGTCCGGTGAATGCCTAATGTTTGGGGCCTGTACTCCAGTGGCCTAAAATAAAATAATTCTAGGCTCCAGCAGGGCACATTTTTGAGAGTTTCCCTTTAAGACGAATAAATATGGCCCCTGATTAAAATACATATTTTTTGTGGGAATTTTTGCCATTGATCCCCTGTGTCACTGTCCATGTTGTGGGACTATTTGTGCACTTCTAGTATTTGGTATATAAGTATTTGGTGGCTGCAAATATGACCTGAAGGTTTTTCTGGTTTGCCTGCCATTGAAGTGAATGGGGCCCGTCATGAACGCGTGGTTCGCAAACATTTGATTGCAAACGCGCGTCCGCGAAACGTCCTGGCCGATGTTCGTCCAACACTACTCTCGGATTGGATGTACTGTAGGGTTATAATACTTTTTGTTTTAAATGTTAGAATTCAGGTTTCATATGTTTTTGTCAAAAGTATTGAACGTTGTCCTGGCATCCTAAAGGCTAAAATTCCTGACTTTTAATTACTTAATGGGTTGTCTCCCTTTACTAAGCGGTGGTCGTGTTTGCACACTATAGGAAAAAGCGCTGGCACCTCTGGTGGCCAGGACCATGGAAGCTCACATAGGCTAGTGCTTTTTCCACGACCACTATTAACGGATTGCAGCATGGCCGTAACCATGGAAATGAGCAGTATATAATGTGATGAAAAAATGAATCCAGCCAGCAAAAAAGCAATATGGACAATCACAATACATTAGTAACTGCCTTGTATTAACTTTCTCTACATAATAAATGCTATTTGCTGAAGTGAGACAGCTCCTTTAATGACTATTTTTTAGTATCTTTTAAGATCTAAATATATTTTCTAGTTCAATAACTTACTACCAATATTCAGAATATCACAGAAAATGCATGACTTCAGTGAGTTTATCACGATACAAGCAGCAAATTCAATGATTTATAAGAAAATTTTGGTCCAGTCTTGTGGAATTTCCCAAAATAAATTTGTGTAAACAGCGAGCTACAAAGAAGCAGTCACATCGAGGGCTGGTATGTGTAAACAGCTAGAACAGTGGAGAATAGTATAATCCCTCTGACAGCAAACCAGGTCTGCAGTTATTTATGTGGAGACTCTTCTAGCAGAACACTACCCCTGACATCACGGTACTGACCATTATAATAATTCTCACACTCGTTAGAGTTTTTTTTTTATACAAAGCTCCTTATCTCCTGCATAGGTAAAAATGTGGTTTCCTTGAGCCACCACTAGAGGGAACTTGTGGCATATGAAAAATGGAGCACAGTATTGAACCACTTATAATAATAATAATCTTTATTTATATGTTGCCAACTTATTCCGCAGCGTTTTACAATTCAGGGGTTAAAGTACAAAGAGTCATAAATAACAGAGCAACAGACAAGTCAATAATTACAACAAGAGTAAGGACCCTGCTCGCAAGAGCTTACAATCTATGAACTATTTAACCAGATTTTAAAAAAACATATAAAAAAATCTACAAATATTCAGGAGTTTTCTGGGACCTAAATATTAATGATCTATCCTTAGCATAGGTTAGTCCCCCCACCCCCCATATGAAGTTTTAAGATTTACCCATTTCCTGACATATGCCACCCACCGCACTAAACACCCGCTCTGATGCCACACTACTGGCCGGGCAGGAAAGCTTGCTCAGGGCAATCTCAGCCTGTTGTAGCCACAATTCAAGTTTGGTTGCTCAGTAGTCTAGGGGATCTTTAATCTGGGGGGACAGGGTGCAGTCCAAGTAAGCTGCTCCTGCCAACTTACCCACCCCCCTACAGCAGTCATGGCAGTGGAGCAAGAGCTCAAAAGGGTTCTCCGGTTAGACCTGAGTGAGGATGGGCGATGGGACGCGCATGCAGTGACCAACCACAGAAAGTGTAAAAAAAAAAGGCCCCCATTTTGAACTGGTAGCGAGGGTCCAACATGGAGTGAAAGACTGGGGCACAGTGTTTAATAACACAGCTGCTGCAGAACATTCTAGCAGTTCTGTGTTACAAAACCAACCACCTTCAAGAATTTTTTTTTTTTTATCTAAACAGAGATAGCTGTGTTTTTGTTTGTTTTTTCAAAACCTCAAGTTTCTATATAGGCTTATTTCCAGCACTGCACCCCAATTGTGCATTTCGGTAATAATAGTAACATAGTATATAAGACTGAAAAAAGACATTTGTCCTTCCAGTTCGGCCTGTTTCCTACAAGTTGATCCAGAGGAAGGCAAAAAAACCCTGTGAGGTACAAGCCAATTTTCCAATCAGGCAATCAGAATAACTCCCTGGATCAACGACCCCTCTCTAGTAGCTATAGCCTGTAATATTATTACACTCCAGAAATACATCCAGGCCCCTCTTGAATTCCTTTATTGTACTCACCATCACCACCTCCTCAGGCAGAGAGTTCCATAGTCTCACTGCTCTTACAGTGAAGAATCCTCTTCTATGTTTGTGTATAAACCTTCTTTCCTCCAGACGCAGAGGATGTCCCCTCGTCACAGTCACAGTCCTGGGGATAAATAGATGATGGGAGAGATCTCTGTACTGACCCCTGATATATTTATAAATAGTTATTAGATCTCCCCTCAGTCGTCTTTTTTCTAAAGTAAATAACCCTCATTTTGATAATCTTTCAGGGTAATCTCACAGTTTATTTTCCTCAGTGAATATAGTGGAGAAAAAAATATTTAATAGTTTTGCTTTATCCTCGTCGCTCTTTGCAACACCCCCCTCATTGCTATGTAGAGGGCCGACTCCTTCAGATTTATATTTTTTACCATTTATATAATTGAAGAACATTTTAGGGTTAGTTTTACTCTCTTTGGCAGTTAATCTCTCCGTCTCTAGTTAGGCAATTTTTATTCGTTTTTTACATATTCTATTTTTTCCTTATAGTTTATCAGTTCTTCCTGGCTCCCCTCCTGTTTTAGTGATTTATATGATTTCTTTTTGTAATTTATTGCTTTTTTTACAGTTCTATTTATCCACATTGGTTTCTTATTGTTTCTTAGCCTTTTATTCCTATAAGGTATGTACCTCTCACAATTAGATGTTACAATGCTTTTAAAAATCTCCCATTTTGTGGTTGTATTTTTATTTTTGAGGACTTTGTGCCAGTTACCGTAGTTAGGCCTATGGCCTCGCTTAGTTGGCTAAATTTAGCTTTTTTGAAGTTTGGTATTTTTGTTCCTCCCTTTAGAAACTCTCGTTTGAAGGATAATTGGAAGGTTATTACTTTATGGTCACTATTTCCTAGATGTCCCCCAACCTGCACATCTGTTGTTCTATCAGGTCTATTGGTTAATACTAAGTCCAGTATGGCCGTCCCTCTAGTTGGGTCCTGAACCAGTTGGGAAAAGTAATTGTCTTTGGCTATTGACAAGAACCTGTTTCCTTTATGGGATGTACAGCTTTCAGTTTCCCAGTCTATATCTGGGTAGTTGAAGTCCCCCATAATAACAACTTCATTATGATTTGCCGCCTCAACTATCTCGTTAAGTAGTAGATTTTTTGTGGACTCTGGTATATTAGGTGGTTTATAATAAACTCTTATTAGTAATTTATTATTGTTTTTGCCTCCATGTATTTCTACCCACAGTGACTCCACATGTTCATGTCCCTCACAGATGTCTTCTCGAATTGTGGGCTTTAGACAGGACTTCACATAAAGGCAGACCCCTCCCCCTCTCCGGTTTTGGCGATCCTTTCTAAACAGATTGTAACCTTTTATATTAACTGCCCAGTCATAGCTATCATCCAGCCATGTCTCAGTTATTCCCACTATGTCATAGTCCTCCTCACACATCACTAATTCCAGTTCACCAGTCTTGTTAATCAGGCTTCTGGCATTAGAATACATACATTTAAGAGGTTTATGTGTATTTTTTACCCTACACCTGTAATGCCTGTTTATATACCAGACAAATTAACCACTTGCCGCCACGCTAACACCGATGGGCGTCAGCGCGGCGGCTCTCTCAGGTCTCACTGCCGCCTATCGGCGTCATCTCGTGAGACCTGAGATTTCGCATGAACGCGCACGTCGTGCGCGCGCGTTCATGTGATCGGAGTCGGGACAACTGAAACTACAGCCTGCCAGCGCTGATCATGCGCTGGCAGGCTGTAGATGCGGAAAAAAACGCATTTAAATCGCATATCAGACGCTGTTTTGTAAACAGCGTCTGATATGCCTGCTGTCTGCTCGTCTGGTGGTCCCTTTGTTTGGGACCACCAGAGGAAACAAAGGTAAAGTGCACCAATCACTACACACACACCATCCCCCACCCCCCATCACTGATTAACCCCTGATCACCCATGTCACCCCCTGATCACCGATGTCACCCCTGATCACCCCTGTCACCCCCTGTCACTAATCACCCCCCTACAGGCTCATTCAGACGTCCGTATGTGTTTTGCGGATCCATGGATCTGCGGATCCGCAAAATACGGACACCGGCAATGTGCTTTCCGCATTTTGCAGATCCGCACAGAACTATATAGAAAATGCTTTTTCTTGTCCGCAATTGCGGACAAGAATAGGACATGTTCTATATTTTTGCGGAACGGAAGTGCAGACCCGGAAGCGCGGATCCGTAATTCCGGATCCGAGCGGGACAAAGTCTGTCCCCATAGAAATGAATGGGTCCGCAATTCCGTTCAGCAAACAGAATTGCGGACGTGTGAATGGGGCATATCACCACCAGTTAGTTAGCTACTTGTTAGGTAGTTAGCGCCCACCGCACCGCAGTCACTGATTTTGGCAGAGATTTTTTCATCCACATTGATCGATGCGAATGACAAAATCTGTGCCGTTCATTTTATTTATTTATTTTCAGCCCAGAGGCTCAACGGAAAAAAAAAATCTCATTACCCGTATGATCAATATTTTGAGAATCGCAGAAACTCCTAATGCTGGCCATACGTGTAATGATTGCGGAGACACTCAAATGCCAGGACAGTATAAATACCCCACATGTGACCCCATTTTAGAAAGAAGACACCCCAAGGTATTCCGTGAGGGGTATGGTGAGTTCATGTAAAATTTTATTTTTTGTCACAAGTTAGTGGAATATGAGACTTTGTAAAAAAAAAAATATATCAATTTACGCTAACTTGTGCCAAAAAAAAAAAAAATTCTGTGAACTCGCCATGCCCCTCACGGAATACCTTGGGGTGTCTTCTTTCTAAAATGGGGTCACATGTGAGGTATTTTATACTGACCTGGCATTTTAGGGGTCCTAAAGCGTGAGAATCCAAATGCGTAAAAATGCCCTGTGAAATCCTAAAGGTACTCATTGGAATTTGGGCCCCTTTGCGCATCTTGGCTGCAAAAAAGTGTCACACATGTGGTATCGCCATACTCAGGAGAAGTAGGGCAATGAGTTTTGGGGTGTATTTTTACATATACCCATACTGTGTGTGATAAATATCTCTGTAAATGACAACTTTTCAAATTTTTTTATACAAAGTTGTCAGTTTACAGAGATATTTCTCTCACCCAACATGGGTATATGTAAAAATACACCCCAAAACACATTGCCCTACTTCTCCTGAGTACGGCGATACCACAAGAGTGACACTTTTTTGCAGCCTGGGTGCGCAAAGGGGCCCAAATTCCAACAAGTACCTTTAGGCTTTACAGGGCTGCTCACAATTTAGCCCCGCCCAGAACAGTAAACACACCCCACAAATGACCCCATTTCGTAAAGTAGACACCCCAACGTATTCACTGAGGGGCATAGTGAGTCCGTGGGAGATTTTATTTTTTTTGCCAGAAATTAGCAGAAAGGGAAACTTTATTATTATTTTTTTTTCCTCAGAAAGTGTCATTTTCCGCTAACTTGTGAAAAAAAATGAAATGATACATGAACTCACCATGCCCCTCCGCGAATACTTTGGGGTGTCTTCTTTCTAAAATGGTGTCATTTGGGGGGTATTTATACTATCCTGACATTCTAGCACCTGAAGAAACATGACAGGTGCTCAGAAAGTCAGAGCTGCTTCAAAATGCGGAAATTCACTTTTTTGCACCATAGTTTGTAAACGCTATAACTTTTACCCAAAACAATAAATATACACTTATTGGATTTTTTTTATCAAAGACATGTAAAACAATAAAGTTTGCGAAAAATTTATATAGAAATGTAGTTTTTAAAAAAAAAATTACAACAGAAAGTGAAAAATGTCATTTTTTTCCAAAAATTTCGGTCATTTTTGATTAATAGCAAAGAAGGTAAAAATGTCAGCAACAATGAAATACCACCAAATGAAAGCTCTATTAGTGAGAAGAAAAGGAGGTAAAATTCATTTGGGTGGTAAGTTGTATGACGGAGCAATAAACGGTGAAAGTAGTGTAGTGCAGAATTGTAAAAAGTGGCCTGGTCATTAAGGGGGTTTAAGCTAGGTGGTGTGAATAAATTATTTGCTTTGCATAGGACTAACTGATTATTATTATTATTCCTGTTTGTATACTCTGCTTGAGAGATATTCTCCCAAAGAAGCAATACTTCTAAAAGGCACCTGTCAGCAAGATCAACCCTATTAAACCAGTCATGCTGCCTGGTAGGGTTAATTCTGTTGATTAAAATGACACCTGTCTTGTGAAAATCGGTTATTGCATTTCCAAGAAAAAAAAGCAATTACTCTTGATGCAGGTGAGGGCTTCCATGTGGCCAGAACTGAAAGGCTAAGCCTCGCCCCTTGAAGCACGGAAGCCTACATTTGCATAAAAAAAACATATTTTTTTCTCAGGAATGTTGCGAACAATTTTCACAAGTATAATTTTATTCAGCAAGGTCAACCCTACTCGGCAGTGTGCCTGTTTTCATAGGGTTAATTATGCTAACAAATGCTCTTTAAGAAAATATACCTCCATAAAACCATCAGACTCATAATCCTCAGTAAGCTTCTGAATAAAATCATATGTGACAACACAAAACAAACCAAACAGTAGTTAGCATGCAGAGTAAGCTGCTAAATTAGGTATTTCTAAAGCACTGGTCAAGACAGAACCCCAAATTAAAATTTATGGACAAGTGACATAGGCTGAGATACTTCACAGCTGCTGTAAAGTGATTTCTCACTTTTATTAAGAAATTTCTGACCTCAAGTGACTAATATGATGACTGCAAGATTTAGGCCCCTTTCACACGGGTGAGTTTTCCACGCGGGTGCAATGCGTGACGTGAACGCATTGCACCCGCACTGAATCCGGACCCATTCACTTCAATGGGGCTGTGTAAATGAGCCGTGATTTTCATGCATGCAGCCAATCAGCAGCTAGCAAGCCCTGTGATGTCACAGCCCTATAAATAACAGCAGCCATCTTAGATTCTGCCATTTACCAGCGTACTTAGTGCAGGGAGAGACGTCTGCAGGCGCTAGGGACAGTGATAGGAAAGACTTGATTGTGGTGAAAACAAAACGATTTACAAGTGCAGGGAAAGATTAATCAAGGTGTAGGGAAAGAATAGGGAGGAATCATTCCACCAGCATTTACGTTGAACAGGGTTCAGTCGGGAAGGTTACAGCCTGGGTAATAGGAACAATCCTATTACACCTTGCTGCACTGACTGGGGACCCAAATTGGCATTATACAGCTCTGTAATTACAGCAAACTCTTCTTATTGGGGTGCAAGTGCTGTTTGATGCAGCCATTAACAGAGTTTATTACAAGGAAATATTTCTATGTCTTATTTGCCCTTGTGCGGTGCAGTTATATGTTCTAAAGCATTTTTTGGCTTGTATTAGTGGGGAAAAAAGGGCTTATTAGCCGTTGTGTGGTAAAGGGCGAAAATTGCAGCCCTTTTTACTGTGTATTAGTGGCAAAAGTAAACTACCGGTATATTTGCCGCTCAGCGGTGCAGTTATCTGTAGTGTTGAGAGCGAATATTCGAATAGCTAATTTTAATCTTGAATATCGCAACTTCGAGAATTCACAAACATTTAGAATATAGTGATATATTTTTGTAAAAACGAATATTCGTCAATTTTTTTTCATCTGAACCCTTTACCTGCCTGCTTCTTGCTTGTGGGCCAATGTGAGAAGGCTGTAATATCTAGTGAATTAGAATATTCTTCATTATTTAATTTATTTCTTCTTATGCGAAAAATCAGCAATGTGATATGCGCCTTAATCGAATAAGGGCGGGTTATAGGCAACGTTCCTATTGGGTTGGCTTGCTAGAATTCGCAAATATGTAGAATATAGGGTGATATATTCGTAAAAACGAATATTTGCTTTTTTTTTTTTCATCGGAACCCATTAGAGTAGTAAATGTAATGGGTTCAGATGAAAAAAAAAAGACGAATATTCGCCTGGCAATAAGGGCCTAATTGCCATTCTGCGGTGCAGTGATATATTCTAAAACTCAGTTTGCCGTGTTTTAGTGGAGAAATAAAAAATATTTGAGACAGATAAGTGCCAGGCCCTGCACAGGGGAGTGGCAGAGGACTAAATGTTTCTGGTGCAGGCAGAGGTCGCAGCAGAGTAAGGGGCTGTGGCAGCAAGGGTCACTTCGAGAGGCCTAAGCTCCTTGTGTCAGCTAGCAGTCTTGTCGTAACTTTCAGAGGCCTGAGCTCCCAGTGTCAGCTAGCAAGTAGTGATGAGGAGAGTGGCGTGGGAGCTGGTGTTGCGAGCGGTCAGGCTCCTGACCCAAAGACGGTTGAGGAGGACATCAGTGACGTGCAGACATTACTCAATGATGATGATGTAGCTGATCGCACTTGGGACCTGGGTGGCGAAGGGGCTTCATATTTTTTTTTTTATCCGGTGTCTCCATGATAAATCTGCAGCGTGGGGGCCCATTGTGGCTTCCACACACTTTCAAAATAATTCTTCAGCGGGGCGAATAGATGTAGGATGACTAGGGCGCCCCATGACCTTCCCAGGGGCTGCTCTCAGGAGCAGCGGTTCATTTCTGAGACGTCCGTATAGTGTGGGGGAATCCGAAGACCCTCTCCATCTCTGTGCACCAAAGGATGTCCTCCTTCCCATCTATGATGACTGGGAACTCATGATGTTTTCCCTCACAAAGAGACCAGGGCTGGTAGTTATGGTTTGAATCTTGATGAACTTCACGACTCTTTCGGGCTCCAAGCAATCTTGAAGTTTTGTCTTCTCATTGTCTGTAGCTACTAGAGGCATGTTCATGCCAGGCAGGTTCCCCCAAAAGTATCTGGCTCGATGAGCAGCCGATACTGCACTTACATTAATCTTGACAGGATTTGTCTCCAGGTGGTGAGAAATATTTTTTTGGAATGCTTTCTCCATCGCAACCAAGTCGTCGAATAAACAGAAGACTGTCCGATTCTCTCCTGTCTTAAGCAACACTAATTTTTTTTATAACATTTATTAAATATTTAATATTAAATTGAACTAAAACGTGATTAAAATTATAAGAAAGTAAACTTAAAGTCGCCAATATATTATCCAAATCTTTAAGGGAAATTCACGGACAATCAATTTGCCAAGCCTTTTGTGCCAGAGAACGTGTATTATGAAATCGTGTTTTAAGCAACACTTTATAAAGTTGAGAAATTTTAACCTTCTGTTCTGTCCCATATTCCCTATAAATGAATAGATGAAGCAGCCACTCTGTGGCCTCCTCATACCGTTGCCACCCCCGCAATCTCTCATCGTCGTGCCACTCTGTGGCCTCATCATGCTGCTGCCACCTCCAAGAATTAATTATGCGCATATTTTGGCACAATACGTGCAACTTCACATTTTAGCAGGTCTGACTACATATTACTGATTGGTGCAATTATTGTTGTGAACTTGTGACATGAGAGCACTAGGTCTGCAGCATGTATGTATGGACAGCAGAACCTATCACACTACCTAACACCCTGCACTGGAACCTATCAGCTACACTATATCATGATCTGAAGAAAATGGCTGCTGGGGAGGTTCTTATATAGTAAGGGGTAGGCAATTTTCCTATTGGTTACTAGGGATGTTGCTAAGCTCAGACAAAGACATTGCAGCCTTCTCATTGGCCCACAAGCAAGAAGCAGGGAGGGATCATGGGTTCAAAGGAAAAAAAACTAGACTATTCGTGAATACGAATATATAGCACTATATTCTAAATCTTCACGAATTCTCAAAGTGGCGATATTCATGATTAAAATTCGTGATTCTAATATTCACGCCCAACACTACTCACCACTATGTCATAGGGCCACTCTGTGGACTTCTCATGCTGTTCCCACACTCCCCACTTCATGAATGGGCCACTATTTTGCCTTTCGGCCTGGCAGACATCATCATTTATTTGACCCTTCTTCTAAACTGTCAGAAGCAATGAAAAATGAGATGCACAACGGATCCTGTCTGTGTAGCAGCTGTAAGGCCTGTATGGTCCCATCAGAATTGGCTTGTGATTTGGTAGCCAAAAGCAGGAGTAGGTACAGAACAAAGAAGACATGCAAATATTCCATTCACGTGTCATCTCTGATTGGATCCACTCCTGTTTTTTTGGGCATTAGCAATACTGATAGATTACTGACCAAATGCTGACCCGAGTGAAGGCAGATGCTCAACAGACAGAATCCGTTTTTTGGGGGTTATTGTTTTGACGGTTCAGAGGTAGGGCAAAATAATCAGTGACGTCAACACAAACTTACTGCTGATACCCTCTCTACTCTCTGGGGGGGCTCTACTTGTATAAGCATTTAATAGAACAGGTTTTGTAGACATCTATGTGGAATCAGCTGACGACCGTGTAAAAGGAGTGCGCTTCTTCTTGGCGCTAATATCAAACTGTAAGGCTGAGTTCATACTTGATTTTTGAAAAATTCGCTCATCTCTAGTCCTCTAGTCACAGCTTTTGGGGGTTATTATCTATCGTTGTGAGAAGACTTATAGGCCATACATGCTCCTCTGGAATTATGGGAAGTAAGGGATGCAAATGAGCTCATAACAAGCTCTGCCTCTGAAGTCACCAGATGTAAGGCAGCTATCCTATAAGTCAATGTTTAACCCTTTAAATAGGCCTTGAGACATGACTCAGATATTAAATAAGCCAGCACCTCATCTGCAGACAGCTGTTTCAGGGTGATTGCCCGTAATCAGTGCACAGCAGAGAGTACTGGCTTAACTGGGTGAGAGGCCTAAGTCAAGATTTGGGGGATACTCAGGGGGTACTCCCACTCCCCAAGGCAGCTCTGCAAGTGGAGGCAACTAGTCCTGCTCACATTCTAGGACAGGTTGCATATAGCCATTTTAAATTCCTGGAGAACCCCTTTAAGTCAAAAAACATGACACTAGACACTATGGGGGGAATTTATCATGAGGGAAAATTTTTGTCAGTTTTGTTGGATTCTGTGTTGTAATTTGGGCCAAATAATAAAAAATATGGCTCTCAGACTATGGAGACACTAAAACATGATTTTGTTTTCTAAAATGCAGGTATTAAGTTGAAGTAAAATAATTTAAAAAGTATAAATATTATGTATCGCCGTGTCCGTAAAAACCTGCTCTATAAAAATATCACATGATCTAACCCCTCAGGTAAATACCGTAAAAAAATTAAATAAAAACAGTTAAAAAAAAAACATTTTTGTCACCTCACATCACAAAAAGTGTAATAGCAAGCGATCAAAAAGTTATATGTCTGCCAAAATAGTGCCAATCAAACCGTCATCTCATCTCACAAAAAATGATACCCTACATAGGACAATCGCCCAAAAAAATAAAGAAATATGGCTCTTAGCATATGAAGACATTAAAACATAATTTTTTTGTTTCAAAAATGATATTGTTGTGTAAAACTTAAATAATAAAAAGTATACATATTAGGTATCGACGCGTCCATAACAACCTGCTCTATCAAAATAATACCAAAAATCATATTTACCCTAAAATAGTAGCCTAAAATTGCTTCCTTTGCTGGCTGGATTCATTTTTCCATCACATTATACACTGCTCATTTCCATGGTTACAACCACCCTGCAATCCATCAGTGGTGGTCATGCTTGCACACTATAGGACAAAGCACTAGCCTATGTGTGCTCCCATGGTCCTGGCCACCAAAGAGCCTGACGCTTTTTCCTATAGTGTACAAGCATGACCACCAATGGTCTGTAACCATGGAAATGAGTGATGTATATTGTGATGGAAAAATGAATCCAGCCAGCAAAGGAGGCAATATGGATAATAACAATATATTGCTTGTTGCTCTCATTAACTTTCTCTACATGATAAATGCCACTTACTGAATTGAAACAATCTCAGGGAGACCAGCTACAGAAAACACTGTGGAGCCTCATTTAAGAGTCTCAACACAGCAATCCAAAGTGCAAAGCTCCCTGGGAAACAGGAATATGCAAAATAAATGTGGAGCCCCAGTATTGGGTCTACAACACAGTGAAAGCCAGATACCCCTCAAAGGAAGGAAAACCGAGCGAAGGGGTGTCTCTTACAGATCCACTGTGGATGGATAACTGGCTTAGGTCTTCCCTGTCACATCCTTAAAGCTTGTAAAAGAGCGGGATCTTGACATAGGGGCCACTCAATGTGGTGGATTTGGTGATCTCTGTAATGGAGAAACCCCTTTGCTCGTTTTTCCTTCCTTTGAGGGATATCTGGCTTTTACTGTGTTGTAGACCCAATACTGGGGCTCCACACTTACTGAATTGAGACAACCCCTTTAAAATATAGAAAAAAATATATACTGTGGCTCACCCCTACTCAGATGTATGGTCAAGGTGCTCTTCTTTTAGGATGATTCAACCTATCATCCAAAGATATATTAGTGGAATAATAAACAATAAAAGTAGGCACTCACCATCTGGTATAATTGTAAATAATATTTAATAATAGTAAAGTAATAAAATAAGAATATTAAAATGGATATATATCTTACTATAAAATAGCATATTGCTATAACCAGTATATCAATACACTATTTTATAATAAGATACATATCCATTTTAATATTCTTATTTTATTACTTTACTATTATTATTAAATATTATTTACAATTATACCAGATGGTGAGTGCCTACTTTTATTGTTTATTATTCCACTAACCCCTTTAAAACCCTTGTGTACATAGATTGGCGGTAATGTAATTGAATGTCTCAGGACCCTTTTTTCATGATCAGTGGGTGTTCCAGCAGTCAGACCCCAGAAATCTGATATTTATCACATATCCTGTAGACAGGCGATAGGTCATTATGGTAGGACAACCCTATTAATTATAATGTAGATTATGTACAATATGAGGAGGTTAAGATTTGGTAAATTTCATTCCAGAAATTTATGCTTAAAGGGTTGTCTCACTTCAGTAAATGGCATTTATCATCTAGAGAAAGTGAATACAAGGCACTTACTAATATATTGTTATTATCCATATTGCTTCCTTTCCATCACATTATACACAGCACATATCCGTGGTTATTACCACCGTGTAATCCAGCAGTGGTGGCCGTGCTTACACACTATAGGGAAAGGCCGGAAGTTGCGCATAGGCCAACACCTTTACCTATAGTGTGCAAGCCACCGCTGCTGGATTGCAGAGTGGTCAAAACCACGGATATGTGCTGTGTATAATGTGATGGAAAAGAGCCAATATGGACAATCATAATACATTAGTAAGTGCCTTGTATTAACTTTCTCTACATAATAAATGCCATTTGTTGAAGTGAGGCAGCCCCTTTACAGTTAGTGGGCTACACCTAATAGGGTTAGGCAAAAAATGTCTTGGTGCATGCATTGTGTGTTTCCTATGTGTGATAGGAACTGCATGTGTCTTGTTTCTGACTGACAGGAGCAGGATATCGATATATCTGTAAGGCTACTTTCACGCTTGCGGTAGCATGGTCCGGCAGGCTATTCCAGTGGGGGAACAGCCTGCCAGATCCGTGCTTACGCTAGCCCACCATGCTGGAGGTCCGCTCTGGTCCCATTCACTATAATGGGGGAGGGCCAGAGGTCTGGCTGCAGCACGGCAAACATGCCATGGGACGGCCGGACAAAAACTACAGCGGACTTCCTGTGGCACTGTGGGCTAGCGTTAGCACAGATGTGGCAGGCTGTTCCACTGCCGGAACATCCTGCCAGACCCTGCTACTGCAAGTGTGAAAGTAGCCTAAATTCTGCCACATATCTGTTTGTGCATTTGCTGTGAGTTTCTGCCATCATACTTCATCTTTAATATTTCTGTTATCACTGTAAGGGCGCATGAACACGACCGTTGGATGTTTTGCAGTCCGCAAATTGCGGATCCGCAAAACATGGATACCAGGTGTGTGCATTCCACATTATGCGGAACAGAAGAGCCGGACTCTAATAGAACAGTCCTATCCTTGTCTGTAATGCCGACAATAATAGGACATGGTCTATCATTTTGCAGAACGGCCATGCAGACATACGCGTTATCTTGAAACAAAAGCCATTGAAAAGCAATTGCTTAACCCGTTTAGTTGCATTTAGTTTAGATAACACGTCTCATAAAGCATGAGTGTTAACCCTACTACATCCGAACAGACATGGAATGGACATGGAGTCATTTCTGTTTATTGCAGCCCCATTGAAATAAATAGTTTCACATACAGGCCACAAAAAAAATAATGGTACGAACACGGAAAAAAAATAGGTTTGTGTGCAGGAGCCCTAAGGTGGGCTCCCAGAATCAGTTACACTGGTGGGCCCTGTGTACCCCAGTCCGACACTGGTTATGACCACTCTGCAATCCATCAGTGGTGGTCATGCTTGCACACTATAGGAAAAATTGCCGGCCTCTCTGGTGGCCAGGACCGTGCGACGGCACATAGGCTGGTGCTTTTTTCTATAGTGTCCAAGCACTGACCACTAATGCTGGATTGAGGGTGGTCGTAACCATGGAAATGTGAAGTATATAATGTGATGTGAAAATGAATCCAGCCAGAAAAGGAAGCAATATGGACAATCACAATATATTAGTATATGGCTTGTATTAACTTTCTCTACATAATAAATACTATTTACCTTTAAAGGGTTATTCCCATTTGGAGATTTAAGGCATATTGATGCTTTTATTTCATGAATGGGGAACTGAAGTGAATTGTGAGCGAGTTGTGCATGCATATCCACCCTCTTATCACCACTATGGGGCTACCGAAAGTAGCCAGGCACTGGAGTAGTGGCTGCACATGCACAGCTTGCTCTCAATTCACTGCCCACGGGACTTCCAAAAAGACCAGAGATAAGACCTTCACCTATTGGATTTTGATGGCTTATCAATATTTCATAAATGTCCAGATAAGACAATCCCTTTAAGTCTAACTCTTCTATTTTACTATGCCACACTTTTACTGCAATAAGACGGAGAACATTTTTGAGACTTTTAAAAAAATGTCTCAGGTGATAATTCTGACTTAAATAGGCTTCCACGAACACTTTTCCACCCACTTTTCAAAACTGGAGTGAGTGGTGTAAAAAAATGCAAACTATTGTTAAATATGCCCCAAAAGTCAAAAAGCTCTAATTATTATTTTTTTTTTATTTAGCAACTTCTTGAGGCCTGAATTCTGTAGATCAAGTCTGGATAAATTTCCACGTATGATTATCTTTTAAGGGTTAGTTAGAAAGAGCCATCAAGTGTTCTTCAAGAAGGAATGTTTTATATTCTTAAGAAACCCTTTTTAACTTTATTCAAACGTAATGTCTAATATCAGAAATGCAATTAGCATAACGAGCAAGAAATGGTTTCAAAATGAGCATTAAATTGAGGAAAAATGCGCACGATCTCCTTGTTTTCCTTTCAGTGGTTTCTTAATTTCAGCCTAATTAGTAGCACATGGGTTTTGTTTTCAGAACGGACATTTTTGCAAGTAAAAGTAATCCTGGCATTTGTTTACTACTTTAACCCTTTGAAGGTAGTTTTTATGGCGGTCTACTGGTCACAGCACTGAGTCAACTCTAAGAACCTTTCATAAAACTGTTTGGCCAATTACAGAGCATTTTCAGCCTTGAAGGGGTTGTCCTAGCTCAAGATTTATGGTATTTCGCTAAGATTTGCCATAAATGTCAGATCCCACCTCTGGGACCCACTCCTACCTTCAGAATGGATGCCAAAGGGGAAGTTGGAGCAGTCATGAATGTGCAGCCAACCTCCATTAACTGCTATGGGAGTTTTAAAAATAGCCAAGCTCTTGCGCAGCTTGATCTCCGTTCTACACTATGCGACTTCCAAAAATAGTAGAAATTGGCTATTTCTGAAGTGCCATAGCAGTGAATGGGGAGGACACCATGTATGAGCGATGTGCTTTCTTTCACTTCAGGGACCCCATTCTGTAAATAGTAACAGCAAGTGTAAAGCTGTTTGGATTGCCCACTGAGGCAGCGCAGTAAAGGCTTGCGATCAAGAAGGCTTAGCCTAAATAAGACTGAAATGGAGCAGACATTTAAACCAGAGTATATCATATGTACCCAAAGTTCTCCTTTAACATTCAATATTCATTGGTTATGGGACAACCATTGTGTGCTGGAAATACTTTATGTTGAAATCATAACTCTACGGAAAACTGGTAATTGATTCTCAAATTTTCAAAATATCAATACAAAATAAGAATAAAAGAGGGTTGAAGCAGAATAAGCGCAAAAATAATACAATAAGGTAGATCCTTACATATAATAGTCAGAAGCAGCTTTAAAAAAATGGTTATTCACTTTCTACAAGGCTCGGTGCATCTTCGAGGTCCTTGCTATCCAAAGAGTGATGTCCAAAGACCCTGAACAACAGTTTCTGAGACAGTATAGACTCCCGAAGACCTCTCATTTTAATATTACAAGTATGGTATTATTAACAAGAAGGTCAATTAGATGATAAAAGTGAGGTGCTCCTAGATCATGCCCATAAAGGGAGTCCTGTTATTCCTAGTCAGTTTAGATAACACCACTGTATTCTCATGGCAGCTTATTCTCCGGATTTTTTATCTGGATCAGCATCACAGTGATTGGCCTTGAAAGGCCAGGAACTGAGAAAAAACACAACTAATCAGCAGGCTATTGGGTGGAGTGGATCTTGCTTGTCCACAGTGACATGCACGCCATTGGCGGTTGCCTCAGTCATGCCATGTTCCTACAAAAATACACATGCTGATTGGATAGTTCTTCCAGTCAATCTCATGTGCCACATGTAGTATCAGCACTGATGAAAGGGGCACTGACATCTGGATGGAACTAATATGCTATATATATGACTGCAAGAAGGTGCTGCCCTTAACAGAACAGAACCATTACATTACTATATTGCACATTTTTTAATTAGTCTTAAAGTAATGAAGAGCTAACCCATCCTCTGTTGTGGGGAAGATATGATCAGGGCGCTCCCACCCACCATCCTTACTATATTACAGGTGAACTGCTTCCTCTACTTAAAAGTCTTTCTTCACTAATAACCTTCTTGGGCCTCTCCCTAATCATTCCTCATGCCCCCTGGCACATGTGCCGGTGGATGGCTATACATGATGGCTGTTGTGTCTCTGGAGCAGGCACTGGCCAAGTAGAAATAGAAATTGAGATAGAGACAGTGGTGCAGGGGCGGATTGGCCAAAGAACAGAAAGGGGAATTTTCCAGTGGGCCAATGCACATTGGGCAACCCAAGCCCCCTCACAGCCATTGGTTGGGTACATAACGATCTGATGCTTTAATTAATGCGTGGTGCATCAGGTACTTACGTGGCCGGCAATTGCAGGGGCCCTCTTGAATTCAACTGTATTAACCTTTTTAGGACTGTGATACAGTTGTAAACTGCAGCAAAGGCTATAGTATTTTGTGCTGCACTGTGGTACTTAGCTCGCTGGGGCAGTATTTTTTGCTGGACTCACATCACATGGATTTACTAAGGTTGGCGTAAGATAGTGGCGTAGATAGAGAAGTAAGGGCCCCATAGCAAGTATCAAACCAGCCCCCATACAGGACATAAGGGTTTCCGCCTAAACCCTTTTCAATGACCCTAGGGCCATTTTTCCACTGCCTCATTCGCTAAAAGTAGTTACTTTAGGGGTAGAGTCCTGACCAAGTTTTCACTTCCAGTAAAAGAGGTGATAATCCCAACTAAAACTGGGCCCCCTCTTGCCCTGGGCCCCATAGCAGTCGCATGGTCTGCCGCTATGATATTAACGCCCCTGGTTCTAAATTTCAAATGTTCTCTAATGTTTGCTAAAGAGTGAACGGCATAAAATAATTTACAAAAGTCAGTGTTGGCTGCTTTTGGAAAATATGTCTTTATTAAAACTTCTGCATCATTTTCGCTCCTTGTCATAAATGGTGCCTCCTGCACACCTCCCCCTCCTATAATAGGGCTGATGATTGCAGCTTCACTGTAACACATTGCAGTGGGCACTGTAGCAATGGTACATTTTAATGGGGAGTAAGGGTTTGGATAACCTCTTAAAGAAAAAAAATCACCAACATTTAAAGAAAAATATGTTTAAAATAAAGAACTTACTTTTATTTTATGTGGAAAAAAAAAAATATTTACATTTACAAACACATTCAAATACAGTGCCATACATTATCAGAAATATTGAAACAGGTTAATTAGAGAAACTCAGTTATGGCATCATTCTCTAAGAGCTTGGTCCATGGATCCCATGTTCGATGGTATCTAGGTTCCTTATCGTCTCTAATTAATCTTAGTTTCTCATAAGAATGTAAAGTATGCATCTCCTTTAACCATTTTAGGACAGAGGGGGATTCTTTTTCTTTCCATAGTTTCGGGATCAGCAACTTGGCTAAGTTTAACATGTGTAGAGTTAAAGGGTGTCTGATAGTAGAAGTAATTATGTCAAATATACTGTATAGAATCAGGTTTGGGGGGATTTTAGCTGTCCTATTAATGTATTCATACAGCTAGATTAATGCCTGATTACCCCGCCCCTCCCCCCCTCACCATCCCTCCTTACGTTTCCCCCCTGTTAACTTGTTCTCCCCCAGTATTTGTTCTCTTTGGAATTCAGCTGGGAAGACCCGAACAGAATATTACACTTAGTACTCTAGAAGTTGACCTAAACCGAATTATTAGAAAACTGAAGTGAAATAGGTTCACCATCATTTTACTGGGTTATCAATAAAGACTTCGGTCCTAATTTTCTACATGATCATTTGTCATCCCAGCGACAATTTTTTGGTATAAGTTCAACAACTTTTGAGAGTTAAATTATTGTCATCTATACTCTTATTTATATACAATCTTATTATAATACATGCCATGACTTTTAATGCTATGTATATCAATTTTACTTGTGTATGACTTATTCTCTTTTATTTCTGTCACTGTAAAGAATTCTGTTGAATTTGAATAAAAAAAGAATTTAAACAAATACATTGCCATACACAGTACAGTCCCGCCTATGTTTAGTGTGGGGAAAAATGAGTAGGAAATAAAAAACTTTCATTTTTCAGATTCAATTCCGCCAAGTCAGTCAGGTGATTCAATTCGGTTTCAAATAAATGCGTCCTAGAGATAAGCAAATTAATTCTTTAAGAATGGAAATTCAACATGAATGTTTCAAAAAAATTCAACTGAATCAGAATTTCCTGAGAAAAAATAAGAGAGAGAGATTTTAGGAAATTCGCTAATGACCTTAATACCAAAACAGCAGTGGTAATATTAATCCATTCCCAATCTCTGCCATACCTGTACAGCATTAGTCAAGTCTTTAAACATGGTGCCTGCTCAGAAGCTGAGTCGGCATCATACCCTCTGGATTTCTGCTGTCAATCACAGACATTTAAGCCCTCAGATGCTGCTGTAAATTGTGACAACTGTGCTCCTGGGGCCCAAAAGGCTGCCCTCTGCCAAGATCAACAGTTCTGTTCATTCGTTGGGGTAGCCTTATAGCCTAAAAAAAAGTTTGAAAAAGTTTTTAAAATGTAAGGTCATTTATTATTAGAAATATGCCAATTTTTTATGTATATATGTCGCAGATTCGATCACAAAGGGGATCTGCGGCTGAATCTGTGACTTTTCCCCGCTTACACCAGCTCTAAAAAAGGGGGTGTGACATGGGCAAGGAAGAGGGCGTACCGGCCAGACTGTCTCATTTTTCATTTTCTACACCTGTTTTAGGCGTTGAAAATTATCTAAATCTACGCCAGCAAGGCTGGCAGTGGATGCGCCTAAGTTATGTAGAGGCCGTCTAAAACACTGGTCTAACTAAACACCTTACCATATCTATCTATTTAGCTATCTATTTAGCTATCTAACTATATATATATATATATATATATATAAGTTTAAGTCTCCCTTGCCCTTTTTCCCCAAAATAAAAATACATAATAAAAAAAATAAACTAATTTGCACTGCATGTATCCTGTACGGTGAACAAAAAATTTATTAAAAAGAGTATCAAAAAGTCAAACACACTCTAAACCACAAACTCTAAAATGTTATCCATAAATACTACAGATCATCCAACAAAAATGAGCCATCACGCAGTTCCGTAGATATAACTATTCAAATTTTTTAAAATATTAAAACCCAAAAGAACATAAAAATGTGGTATAGCCATAATTATACTGACCCAGAGAATGAAGTTTACAGGTAAATTTTATCGCATAGGGAATGCTGCAAAAATGAAACCCATGGATTTTTTTCCAGCTGCCCACTACATTGTATGCAATATAAAATAGCGCCATTGGAAAGTGCAACAAGCCCTCATATGTCTATGTGAATGGCAAAATAAAAAAGTTATGGCTCGAACGGCAGGGAGTAAAACATGAAAATGAAAAACAGAAAATTGCAGGGTCTTAAAGGGGTTAAAGTGGTTCCAAAAAAGTAGAATTTTTTTTCTAATCTTGGACAACTCTTTAGATTTTACTAGTCCAGTACTGTCAACAAGTTATTTTGTAGCATTTCCAGGAAGCTTAAGTTGGTCTTTATTGCTCTAGAGGTCAGACATTCGGAAGTGCTCTTACCACATCTCATTATTCATAGGGTTTCCGAATATCACAATTTACATCAGAGAACATCATCCTTGTCATTAACAACCATTAAGCTATAGTAGATAAGGCCTTTGTTCGTTTGTTTATATTAGTGATATATGTGAGAAACCAGAGCTATTTTCTTAAGACCTCGTAAGAATCTATAATTGAGCATTACCAAGTGCTTGCTTCCTTTTTTGGGTTAGTTTTGTTTTGGAGCAGAATCCCTAATTCTTTTTTCCACTCATTGCTGCTTTGTTTTGATAATTCTCTGCAAGTAATTGTCTTGGAAAGATACATTTTCATTCTTAGTTTTTCCTGCTTTGCTCTAATAGGTGTTCTCCCGCTTTGGCAAGAAATATTACGTTGTCACATATTTAGGCAAACAGGAGAAAATCTGTAAAATAATTGATGGCAGTGTCTTATATAAAATACAGACCTACACGTAATATTTGATGTCACCCCTTTTTCTCTTCTGTGTGTGATTATTTTGTGGCGCAATTATGAAACAGAGGTAAAAAAGAACGCAGAGGACACTGTCCGGGACCACTGAGAGCAAACTCAAAATTTGCTACCTATCATCCTTCACCATAGACCCCACAGGGAAATTTCATGGTGGGCCTATGCGTAGGAGGGCCACCCAAGCCCTTCTCACGGGAGCAAGTAAGGTACATAATGATCTGATCTGATTAGGAGCCGCAGGGGCCCTCCTGAATTCAAATTCATCTATGTCCTCAGGACAGTGATACAGTTCAATACTGTGGCACAAATGGTAGTATTTTGTGCTGTACTGTGGTATTTGGTCCAGCTGGTGTGGTATATTGCTCTGCACTATGGTATTGATGGCATTGTCTTCTTCTTTTGTCCCTGCCTACTATGTTGTCCCTGACTAATCATGTTGCCTTGCCTTCTGTCAATTTGGACCCATCTGCAACATTGGTTCACTTTTACATTTTTTTCCAGGGCCACTTTTAGTTTTCAGTCCGCCCTTGGAAACAGGTGCCGCTCCACTCATCCTATGTCTGCCATAGTTCCAGCACTCATGCAGCAGGCCAGGGTGTCAATGTCCTGTGTGTATTAGGACTTGTGTTCTTTGAACCTCAATCTGCAAGACTGCAATGGTTATTCTTCTCCTGTTCTGTAATCTGCTGCATGACGAGATCCAATCGGCTACTATTATACATAGTTGACTGTTTCTGTCAGTGGTTACCCGAGCAATAGGTCTCAACAGATCTTGCCAGGCCCTCTCGTCTGCTTGACCCTGTAAAAGAGCTATATCCTTTTGTTTGCCTATGTACCTACATGTGCCTGTCTCCTGGACTCTGATTCTCTGCCAGCTGACCTGAACCATGCCTGTTCACCTTGCTAATCCTGAGTCGCTTGCCTGACCTATGGACTGTATTCAGATTTGCATATACTCTGCCTGCTGTGACCTCGGCCTATTTTCTGACTACTAGTATAGCCTGATCTATTTGTGTCCTGCACCAACGTCTCCGAATCCCATTCATGAGTCCCATCATCTACCAACCACACCGGGACTATTCCAAGAGGTATCAACCTGGTGGCTCCCCAGCTGCAAAGACTAGATGCCTATATAGGGATTGCCAAAACAACATCTTCAGGAATAGCCCAAAGTCAAACTGATTAGTTGGCACAGTTGGTCCTCACACATTGTCCATTACACAAGGCAGATTGGAATTGGCTGCTAGGCTGCATTTCTGGGATAACGTGGCAGAATACAGGTGCAAGCTCACAGGTAGCACACTTATAAAATGCCAAGGAGTAGCAGGAGAGAAGTGAAAACCAGAGTGAAAGCCAGGAGAGACACTAGGAATCAAATTGGTACCAAAATCTACAACAAAGTCCACATTTCACACATGCAAATTTTGATGCAGATTTTACTCCATGGATCTAAAAATATATAGCAAGCCTAGTTTCTGCAGAAAATTTTTAATTTTGCAAGTGTTAAGACACACATTGTGAATCTTCTGCTGCTTTTACCTGTGGATTTGTGTAAGTAAAATTTGCAGGGGTTCCATTGACAGGATGTACTTGGAAGATTCTACCGCACCCTACATCTTTGTCCGCTGTAAATGTATCTACCAAACTATGGAGTGCAGTTTTATCTGCCTCTGATAATAATAGCTCCATTTCAACCTCCACTATCCCACTCTCTTTCCTAGAGGACCCCATTCCAACTCTAGATTTGCATTCTTGGAACATTGCAGGTATTTGTGTACTTAAGGACCTACTGCCCCCAGGGGGTACCTTCACCTTTGATCATATGCATAACCCATTTTTAATTCCATATAGGGTTTTCCATAAATTTCTGCAAATACACTTTTTCCTTCAAAATCATATGTCCACCCCACTTCATATCTCCCAACATACAGTGCTTCATCTCCAGGTCTCCCAGGAATTGTGGTATTTCTTTTTTTAAAACCAAAGGCTTTGTTAAAACCTCCCCCCTACTTAAATGGGAACCTAATTTACAGAAATACTTCATCATTTCTCAATAGCATTCCGCTTTCTGTAGCATTGCTAAGGCCTTCAAATGCGTGCCCTTTCAAGAGACGGTGTTTAAGACATGCATTAGGTGGTACTACAGTCCCTCTAGGCTTCATATCATGTTTCCTTCTGTCTCGCCTTACTGCTGGAGACAATGTGGTAATAGTGGTTCTCTCCTTCATGTATTATGCTGTTGCCCTGGGATTGTCCTAGTTCTACTAGGAACTTGATCAGAGACATTAGCAAATATGATTTGTGCTTACTCCAGAAATGGCACTCCTTTTTATTAACCTGGAGAGCATCACAAAGTGTTATTGTACAATAGTACTTCACATATTAATGGAAACTAAACTTATTACTCGCCACTGGAAACAACCTTTAACTCCCATAATCCGGGGTGTCATTGCCCTAGTGAACTCCCCATATCTTTTTGAAAGGATATTTGCTTCACAGCAATTTTCCTTTTCTAAGATCATCTCTCAATGCCAACCCTGGACCTTAAAGTGGCTGTTCTGCCCCCAGAGGAGGTTCAGAATCATTTCAGATCACCTCAATTTCATTTCTAATTAATTCTGCTGCAATTCCTGTATTTCTGTAGTTTTGAGTTAGGTTACAGCACCATCTAGCGGTGGTAAAATGTATTGCACCTTGTTTTTTTGGTAATAAAGATTATTTCTATGTAGGGGGTGCTTGGCATTGTGGGTAGTGCAAGGCATTCTGGGAAGGAGAAGCCCAGTCTCCATGTTACAGGACATCAGCAGAGCTGTCTCCTGCATATCTTCTTCTTAAACTCCACCATCGTTGTGCAAGTATATCTGGTGAGTGACATCTACCTTTGTTTCATGACGGCTCTCAATACCAGAAAACTAAAATGCTAGTCTGTATTTTGTATCGTAATGCTGTGCTTCTGACTGTTCACATTTTAACAACATAATTATCTACAGTCCAGAACTGTTATAGAATGGGGAGCTAAAATATTTTTTATTTTGCTTTACTGCAATCCGCTACCAATGTTTTCATTTCAGTTTTTCTTAGCTTTCTATATTTTTCAGTGTTTACCTTTGCTTTGCAGCTTCCTACTGCTACAGTGTGTCATGCCGCTAGTTATATCATGAACACTCTCACCGTGTATATTCTTTGGACTGACCGATCTGATATGCTATATGTTTGGTTTTTATGACTTTGTATTTCTTATGCAGAATTTCTACCAAAAATAATTTAAAAAATGTGCTGTGATTCACGGCACAGGGCAAGTGGATGAAATGGTATAAATCTTATCCTCATGCTGTGGGCATTTTGTTACTGAGATAAAACGTTGACATCTGCAGCACGATTCTCCAGTTGTGGAAATGCTATGGATTTTTACTGCATATTACACAACTCTCAATGTATCAGGGGTGAAATCCATGGTGAAACACATGTGGCTTCTTCTTCAGATTCGCCACAGATTTGCAGGAAGATCCATGATGGAAATTTTGGTCACGTGTCGACCTACCATCTGCTGTGCTGTACCGTGTTGTGCAATTTCAACTAAACTTTGCATATGCGATGTATGGACCCAGCTTAACACAGTTTTCAAAAAGACTTAACAAGGTTGTACAACTTCTAAGAGTGTTTAAAATATTTAATTGGGTCATCAATATTGTTTGTTTAACCAGGAAAGGAGCGGATTCCTTTTCTCTGCCATATGTAATGTCTTAGGCAGTTACCAAAGTCTTACAGATGGGCAAATAGGTATTTTTTTCCCTAAACAGTGTCTGGCCATTAATGCGTTAAATGAAATCAAACCGAGTAGACAGAGTGTCTCCAAACGTGTTTATTGTCTGCAGCATGGAAATAGAACGATTGTATCTAGTGGTGGAAAGACAATAGACAATGTTCATCTCCAGACGACAGAAGTCGTTTTTGTACATTATTAAGGAGATCTGCAAGATCTTCACCGCCATACGATGCCCAAGAAGACCTTTTATTTTTTTATACACAACACTTGTTTTATCGTTATCTTCCCGCACCATATAATGCAGACTTGTATTCCACTGCTTTTTGGCGCATTAAATGACAGAGATAGCACTAATGCATTTTTCATATGCAAACTAGTAGTATTATTCACCTGTCTGCACATTTTCACAGCCGAAAGAGGTGAGATGGTCTCACAAAAGAAATGGAAAGCAAAAGAAAGTTCCTTTCAAGGAAGTTTTTTTCAGTGCATGTTCTTCCTTCACAAAACCTCAATGGCTCTTTGTCTCCAGTCAAGCTCCAGTATCCGTCTAGGAGTTGGGAAGTGCATGACTGAATATAAAAGTTTCCTAAGCCAAAATCGGTTTTGCCAGTTATAAGTCCTATACTTAAAGAGGTTGGCCCATCTGGGACATTGATGGAATATCACTAGGATATGCCATCCATGTTAGATAGGTGCAGGTCTCACCTCTTGGACTTGCATCTATCTCCAAAACAGGGCCCCTGAAGTGAACAGAAAGCAACCATGCCTGTATGGCCACCCTCTGTTCAACGCTATGCAAGTCCTCAAACTAGAATAGCCAAGTGCTGGGTCAGCTATTTCCGGCAGTCCGGTAGCAGAGAATGGAGAGATGGCTGCAATTGTGTAATGCACTATCTATTCATAATGCTATGGGACAAAACAGCCAAACGCTATTTTCAGACCTTCTGTAGAGATGATGAGAAAGCATGCTGTGCGTGTATAGTTTGCTCTCCATCATTTTGAGGGCCCCATTCTGGAGACAGTAGATGGGACCCGCATCTATCTGATATTGATGGCATCTCTTAGTCATATGCCATTAATGTCCAATGCCAAGTTATATGTTTAAAACTGTAAGACAATTAATAACAACGGCTCACCAGCTATATCTATTGGAATAGGTGCACTCCTCCAAGTGCCGCCCTCAGGCACAATAAATGAATGAATAAAAACTGGAATATGGCGTGAGGAGGGGCACTCAGTCATTTAGGTATATGGAAATATTTATTAGAAGGTATTATATACATGAATTCATAAGTAATAAAAATCCAAAAAAGATATAGAATAAAACAAAAACAAAACAAAACAAACCCCACTCTTGGGGATCAATATACACTGTATAGGTGTTTGCGGCACCTGAAAAGTTCCGGATTAATCTTCAATGAATTGAAACAGTCAGGCAACTTGAAGATAAGATATATAAAATCAGAAATGCATATGTCCCGATGTTTAAAAATATTGATGAAGACCCTCCGTTGTGCGGTTATGTTGTAGGCTGCTTCAGCGGGTCACTTATATTATTAATCTTAAGTGTCTTTATAATATTGTGCAGATTGCTCTGAGGCAGCAATATTATGATGTCTATTTCGATATTTGGAATACAGTTTATGTATTTAGATAGAGCACTGACCGGACAGGGCAATGGTAATTCACTGCATACTCCTAAAGTGCGATCGTGCCTTATAATGGAACATCTCCCATCTGCGTACGGGACAGTATATCCATAAACATTTCAATAGCAAGAAGTCTTCAATATTGTTGAGTTTAAATTATTACTTTACCCGTCCTGTGTAGTTGCTTCTAAACTGTCCGGCGTCCCGGCAGTTCGGTCAATGTAGCGGCGTCCCGCGTGACCGGGAAGGGTAAAAAGATAGCCGGAAGCTCCCGCAGTCGGCAGCTCTGGGTCCTAGTGCTCTGATGTTCTCCGGAGTTGCTGATATGAACCTCCGTGACAGTTTGAGCTTCTGTATATACGACTGGTAGTTTTTTCTTCTTTGTTTGTTGGTGACCAAGGACTCACTAGTTGACACCAGACGCGTTTCGGGGACTCCCCCTTCTTCAGTGGTTACATTAGTGAGTCCTTTTGAGTCCTTTTATTCCTTTCTTGGTCACTACAAAAAAACGGACTGGAACCACAGATTAGTCACCCATATGTGAACAGGTTCTTTAACTTAATTTCAACTGCCACATTTTAATATACTTTAGTGCAATACAACATAGATCTCCATAGTGGGTAATTCCATACATAAATAAAAGAAAAAAATATAAGCAAAGAAAGCAAAAAAAGGACAAAATGGAAAAACTTTATAAAAAACTTTGTAAAACACTTTATAAAAAGCATCCCATGGAACTGAAAGTGGCTCTCCCACAAAAATTTTTATTTTCTGACCTGTTACAAAGGTGTATGATGTAATCCCTAGTGAAAGTAATCTTCATACCGTTGACTGTATTTTCTATAACCTCCCTTTTGATCCTCAGCTGTGTCATGTGACCAGCACTGTGATCTCCGACTGACACAGAACAGGAAGTCAGTTACTTTTCTATTCATTCCTATGGGACATTGAGGTTCCCATAGGAATACATAGAGAAACTGACTTCCTGTCCACACATAAGATTCTGTGTTATATGGAAGGTCTGATTGCTGGTCACATGACACAGCTAAGAAGCAGAAGGGAGGTTATAACTCACCAATTAAAACACTGGTAAGAAGATTACCTTCGCTACAGATTACATCATGTACCTTTCTAACAGGTAAGAGAATAAATATTTTTGTGGGAGTGCTTCTTTAAGGCTACTTTCACATTAGTGTTTTTACTGGATCCGGCAGGGTTCAGCAAAAATGCTTCAGTTACTGATAATACAACCATCTGCATCCGTTATGAACAGATCCGGTTGTATTATGTTTAATATTGCCAAGACGGATCCAGCACGAACTCCACTGAAAGTTAATGGAGGGCGGATCCGTTTTCTATTGTGGCAGAGAAAACGGATCCGTTCCCATTGACTTGCATTGGGGGTCATGTCGGATCCGTCTTGCTCCACACCCCAGGACGGAAAGCAAACTGCAACATGTTGCGGTTTGCTCTGCGGCATGGGATCGCAAATAAACTGAATGGAATGCATTTTGGAGCATTCCGTTCTGTTCAGTTCAGTTTTGACCCCATTGACAATGAATGGGGACAAAACTGAAGCTTTTTTTTCGGTATTGAGCCCCTATGATGGATCTCAATACCAGAAAACTAAAACGCTAGTTCGTATTTTGTATCGTAATTCGGCGCTCCTGACTGTTCACAATTTACCAACATAATTATCTACAGTTCAGAACTGTTATAGAATAGGGAGCTAAAATATTTTTTATTTTGCTTTACTGCAATCCGCTACCAATGTTTTCATTTCTGTTTTTCTTAGTTTTGATATTTTTCAGTGTTTTCCTTTGCTTTGCAGCTTCCTAATACTACAAGTAAAAAACACACAATATTCCAGTCCATTGACTTCTATGGAAATCGCAACAAGGTCTCCAGGGTGATGTGGGTTCAATTCACATAGAGCGTAAATAAGATAGCGGGACCGCGTGTATTTCAATTCTCCCAAACACAGATACAGTCAGTCTCACTGAAGGAAAGATAAATCGGATCCCACAGATGTCTTCTACTTTAAAATATCCTGTAGGGCATCAAACATGCGCATATAGTGAAGCACAGCGATTTAGATCACAAATTGAAACTATCAGCGCAGTTTAAATTTGTGATCTAAATCGCTGTGCTTACCAAATACTACAGTCTGTCATGCCGCTATTATAGCCGAAGCAGTTGATCATTAACACTCTCGCCATGTATATTCTTTGGACTGACCGATCTGGCTCTTCTGGCGGGTTAACAGCCTGTCGGATCCGCTAGTGCACGCATTCGGCTGTCCATACTCTTGAGATCTAAACGGTGCTCGCCTGGCCATGCACAGGATTTCAGGTCCAGGCATCATCGTTGTTCCATCACTGTCAATCACTGGGAGGAAGGGACTAAGGCTGAAAGCACTTAATTAGCATAAAAATAAAAGTAGCATTTTCTCTAAAATGACAGATCATATTCCTACAAGACATGGGTTGTTGCACTGTTGCATGATCGACCTTATCGGGCACTATGTCCGCTTTACTAGGGTTGATCATGGTGACATATGCTTTTTTTTAAAGGGGTTCTCCAGGATTAGAGATGGCTTGTAGAAGGCTTGCATAGTAAAATATCAATTTTTGCAGACGACACTAAACTGTGTAAAGTAATTAACACTGAAGAGGACAGTATACTGCTACAGAGGGACCTGGATAGATTGGAGGCTTGGGCAGAGAAGTGGCAGATGAGGTTTAACACTGACAAATGTACAGTTATGCACATGAGAAGGAATAATGCAAGTCACCCATACATACTGAATGGTAAAACACTGGGTAACACTGACATGGAAAAGGATCTAGGAATTTTAATAAACAGCAAACTAAGCCCTAAAAACCAGTGTCAGGCAGCTGCTGCCAAGGCCAATAAGATAATGGGTTGCATCAAAAGGGGCATAGATGCCCGTGATGAGAACATAGTCCTACCACTTTACAAATCGCTAGTCAGACCACACATGGAGTACTGTGTACAGTTCTGGGCTCCTGTGAACAAGGCAGACATAGCAGAGCTGGAGAGGGTTCAGAGGAGGGCAACTAAAGTAATAACTGGAATGGGGCAACTACAGTACCCTGAAAGGTTATCAAAATTAGGGTTATTCACCTAAGAAAAAAGACGACTGAGGGGAGATCTAATAACTATGTATAAATATATCAGGGGTCAGTACAGAGATCTGTCCCATCATCTATTTATCCCCAGGACTGTGACTGTGACGAGGGGACATCCTCTGCGTTTGGAGGAAAGAAGGTTTGTACACGAACATAGAAAAGGATTCTTTACGGTAAGAGCAGTGAGACTATGGAGCTCTCTGCCTGAGGAGGTGGTGATGGTGAGTACAATAAAAGAATTCAAGAGGGGCCTGGATCTATTTCTGGAGTGTAATAATATTACAGGCTATAGCTACTAGAGAGGGGTCGTTGATCCAGGGATTTCTTCTGATTGCCGGGAAGGAATTTTTTATTCTCCTTAAGTGGGGAAAATTGGCTTCTGCCTCACAGGGTTTTTTTTTTTTTGCCTTCCTCTGGGATCAACTAGCAGGATGACAGGGCGAACTGGATGGACAGATGTCTTTTTTCAGCCTTATGTACTATGTATGTTACTATGAAAATACTTAAACATTACTTTGTAATAAATACATTCTCAAATACCTATCATTAGTTATAATGGCTTGTTTTGTCTGGAGAACAATCATCAGGAGAAATAAAATGGCTGCCGCCCTATTAATACACACAAAACCGTCCAAATCACACAGGAGGACAAGCTACATCACAACGCTGAGCTAAATAGCTACCTCATCCTCGTATCTTCTTGTCAGGAATTATGATCCTGAATACAGGTTAATAAGATCTGCAGCTGAATCTCTGTAGGAATGGAGTTCATGAAGAGACATGAATTACAGAGAGGACGGACAGGACAGACTGTGGTAATGTGGGGCTTTGGTAATGGAGACTGTATACAACTGCTGCTGCTCATCAGCCTCATCCCACCCTCCTCTCTGTACTTCATGTCTCCTCATGAACCCTATTCCTACAGAGATTCAGCTGAAAATCTTATCAGCTGTATTCAGGATCATAATCCCTGACAAGTAGAGAAGAGAGGAGGATGAGGCAGCTCCTTAGCTCAGTGTTGTGAAGTAACTTGTCCTGCTGTGTGATTAAGACAGGATTTGTCTCTGCTAATAGGATGGTGGCCATTTTATTTCCCCTGATGATTGCTCACTATACAAATGGGGTCATTATAACAAATGACAGGTATTTGGAAATATATTTAGAATAAAGTAATATTTAAGTATTTTCATTTTCTTTATTCCCGGAAAACCCCTTTAAGTATAAAATATTGACCTGATTTTAAACATCGTGCTGAATATATACAGAATAAAAAGAAACAATAGTTATGAAATAAACATGCAAATTTTCCACATCTTGCAGTATTACAAGATAATGTCTTCCTCTTAACAGCAAAGAACATACTAACCATATGTAATCATTCTTTGGCAAGATATCGCTCAGTGTCATGTCGAGAAAGATACACATTCGTAAACAGTCATTGATTAAATGTTATAATCGTGTTCAATATTCCCATTTCATTGAGCAATTAACTGTGTTTATTGAACGTTTGGCTTAAATCGTATGATATTGTTTATTGCATCTTTGTTTTCCTGCAGCTTTCTTATTATTTTTCCATCTTTTTCATTGTTCTCTGCAACCATTTGTTTATTCCAGTATTAAAATACTACATGCTATAATTTTTTCTAAAATATTTTCCTATAACTTGCACTTGGAATTACAGTATGATCCTGGCATCCGTCTATACCCATACATTACGGATCCAGATGACTATCTGTGAAATTTGTTTTTAGGGCAGTTAGGTATATATATATATATATATATATATATACATATATATATATATATATATATATATATAACATTTATTATTTGCAGTTGTTTTTGTGTCTGTTTTAGGTCTGGCTTTACGTTTCCAAATTTATGAACAGGTGCACCTTAATAATATATTTGGCTTGAGTGCAATGTGGTTTACACCTTTAGGTGTAAAAGTATACCGGGGGTTGCCTGACGTGGGTTCCAACGTTTATAAAACTCGCACGTAGTAAATGACCAATAATCCAGGTCTAATCTCACTTTCAGCTCTTAAACATAGACCACATTGATAAGTTCCGTGGAACACCAATTGTTGCAAAAATTGCCCAAATGTCACAGAAAACAGTGCAATTGCCATGACTTGCCACAAAACTGACATATTTGATCAGATAGATGTCCCCCATAATGTGTGTGTACATATATATATATATGGTGTAAAAAAACATGCACAAGGCCTCCCATAAACCTTTCCCAGTCCCTCCGGCCCAGAAGGCACCTGCAAGCCTGGAGTATGCCAACCTTTGCTCTGGTCTCCACCTAGGCTGCCACCCAAGATGTCGGCACAGAGCTCAACAATACTAGGTTGGACTCCCCCTAGAGCGAGAGCCCAAGGGGATTTGCAGGGGGGTGAGGAACCAGATGGACCCCCCCCCAAACCTCAGGGGAGTGACCCACAAGAGCACCGCAACGCTGATAAATCCTTATGACAAAGAAACGTGGAAAGTGAACACACAGTGAACCAAAAAAATAAAGTAAATGTGTGCTCAGCCCGGACATTTGGCTGGAATTATAAAAATTCCTCCTTCTTACACTAGGCCTAATGGCCGGGCAAAGAATATAGGTGAGTGCGCTCAAAATGTGAAGGGCATGCAAATGTGCCTTTACTCAGTGGTATCCCACCCTTAATGAGTTCAGGCACCTAGGGGTCACCACTCCTAGAGCACTTCTGCACCTCGGGCTTCCAAACATCTCAGGGTCTGGCTTAGATCCGGCAGGGCCCTTGGTCACCCAGCATAGGGCAGTAATGGCCCAAGCCGTACACCCTAGGGATGCCATGTAATTCTCTGTTCTCATCCTGGCAGTGGCTCTGAACCACCAGGACTTGATAAGAACAGATACTACACTTGATCTTAGTCAACTAAAATGCAGCGGGCGCATGGCAGTTGCAGAGAGAACAGAGTCTGTAAGTGTAATGGTAACGCCCCCGTTGCTCCTTGAGGCTCCTTTGCATATATTACAACATTATTTTTCTAAGCAATCTGGGCACATATGAACATTGGACCAACCCAGATGTCTTCAGCTGCCAACAGGTCAGCCAGTGTCATAGGTACAAAACTGCTGACAGATGTCCTTTAAAAAGACAATCCCTCACATGACTTGTGGCTTATGGAATGTGGAGTTGAAAGCAAAGTGCTCTGTCCAAGCTAAGCCAATCCCTTAGGCCTCTTATACGCGATTGAGCTTTCCATCCGGATTCAGAGAGTATCCAGACTGAATCCTGACCCATTCATTTCAATGGGTCAGAAAAATCTATATTGTGCGTTTTTCAGCCCTGGCTCCATAGACGTGAATGGGGCTTGCGTTAAAATTGGAAGAGATCTGGTATTAATGCGTTCTTGACTGATAGATGCTGGAGATGTAGATCGGTATTCTTCCGTTTTTCTTCACGTGTGTAGAAAATGCATCGAAACTGATTGCATCCATATGGAAAATATAGAAACACTCAATGCAATAGCAGACTAAACTGATTATTCTTGTGTGTAAAACAATTAGTTTTAACCTGAACAGATCCTGACACAATTCATATTGCTATATAAGTTTTGGGGCTCGTGCACACGACCCTGCTGTGTTTTGCGGTCTGCAAATTGCAGATCCATAAAACACAGATGCCATGTGCATTCCGCAATTTGCAGAACGGAACGGGCAGCCCATGATAGAAATGCCTATTCTTGTCCACAAAACAGATAAGAATAGGACATGTTCTGTTTTTTTGTGGGGCAACGGAACAGAGCAATGGATGCCCAATGCAGCCTCATTGAAGTAAATGGGTCCGATCTGAGCCGCAAAAAATGCGTCTCGTATTCGGACCCAAACAACGGTGATGTGCATGAGACCTTAATGTCATATAATAGGTGGGAGCACTGTTACAAAATCTGCATTCGGGCCCACGAGCTGCAAGTGAATATTGTAAGGGCCAGTGATGGCGGAGAATTATACACCAATTCATTTATTATTTTTATGTGATTGGCAAAATACTCGAAAACAGAAGTAAACTTGTAATTTTGCAATAGCCATTTGTTGTCATTTTTGACATTTTGCAGCAAATAAATAGTGACATCTGGTGGAAATGTGTGGCTATTGCACTTTAGCCTCTATTACCAAGACTTGGATTTCAAAAGCATAAGGCTACATGTACATGACCATGCCGTGTTTTGCAGTCCGCAAATTGTGGATCCACAATGTACGGATGCTACCCGTGTGAGTTCCACAATTTGAGGAACGGAAGGGGCGGCCCATTATAAAAATATCTATTCTTGTCCGCAAAACGGACAAGAAGAGTACGGTACATGTTGTATTCATTTTGTGGGGCCACGAAACGGAGCAATGGATGCGGGCAGCACATGGAGTGCTGTCCACATCTTTTGTGGCCCAGAATGGAAGCACATCCGAGCCGCAAAAAAAAACGCAGCTCGGATGCGGACCCAATCAACGGTCGTGGCCTAAGATTAATGATTATATAATTGTATTAGATTATTATAATTCGATTGTGATGTAAGATATTTGCTCATTTCTCAGATACAGTTTTGCATATTAATTGGAGGACTTCATTTCTTAAGGGGGTTGTCTGAGTTATAAAAAAATAAATTAAATTTAAAAACAAAAAAGGAAAAAGGCAGGAAAAATGTTAAAATAGTAAATAAAGTTATACTCACTGGTTCAAACCCCCTCCGCTCCAGCACCGTCACTCCAATCATCCCACTTGGTTTACATGATGGGAACAGTCATGTGACAAAATATCACAGGTGAACGCAGCAGCTATTCACTGGTCATGAGTCCACTGAGGGCAGTGATTGGCTGCAGTGGTCATGTGAAGTGTATGAGCAGGTCACTGCTGCAGTCATGTAAACAAAGTCCCACTGGAAGGATTGCTGTTGCAGTGCTGGAGTGGAAGGGGTTTGAACCGGTGAGTACAACTGAGAATGTTTGCTCCCACATTGTCAGGGGACATAACAAAAAAGAGCAGACATGTCTGTCACAATCTGCTAGCAACTGATAGCAGCCTGTAGCATATGTGATTACAGTGCTCCCATCATGAGAATGAAGGTGTCACAGCACTAATTTAGCACCAAATCCCCTTAACATTGTCTCCATACTCATAGGTGCTCTTTTCTACCGGCTGTGCAGAGGACTGAAACCTGGCCCCATGGAGCTGTGCTGCAAAGTGGGTGATTGGGAGCGCTCATGAGCAGGGAAAAACTGGGAAGGGGGAACATCACTAATAGGCATACACCGATCAGAAGATAAGGCCACCAAAATGTGATCACATTAGAAGATAGGAGAACCTGATTAATTCTTTCTACACTTCTGTATCTGAACTATGTCACAGCTCCCATAATTCAGCAAACCTCTTTCAAGTTATAGACTTATTTTAAACTAATAAAGGGGTGTAGATGTGGCCAGAACTATCATGCTTTATTGGAGAAATCTCAGACACGAGGTCCCTCAGGCATCATTCATCAAGGGGAGCATCGACAAAGGTGGGGTGTGGTGCTATGGTTGTGAACCCTTAAATGCTATGGACACCTTTGTGCACTAGAAATCAATAACCCCATATCTTACCGTAATGCAGCACATAATAAAATTGCACTTGTTTGTTCACTGGTATCAGCTTTGCTTCACATGCTCCCAGAAATGCTCTGATATGATTTTTGCTCAGGGCTGTCATCTCCTGTGAGGCTTTGTGGGCGTTCCTATGGATTTCACATACACCAGTACAAGCTCTGCTGCCACGCCCCCACATCCTGTTACATAGCACAGCTAGCAGCCACATACATATAGGCTGCTGGAACTTGCAAGTAACTTGGTAGTAATATCTCATTCCAATCCACAACATGGTCAGTCTTACAGTATGTTACAGCCTATAATCAGCAGATCTATTTCTCACTTTCCATTTTGTAGAAAGTCCATTATTTGTAGACACAATAGATATTTCTGCTGGTAACGTTAGTGCAGTGATCTACAGTCAGAACCATGGTGTTATAAAGAGGATATAGATCTCACTACTGACAGCTCTCACTACCTGCACTCTGTTCTGAATACAGTATTGTGTGCACTCTCTTCTGAACACAGTATTGTGTGCAGTCTGTGAGCGGTCACTTTTCCCACACAGATTAGTACAGTGTGATGACACACAATGCTATGTACACATATAAGTACATAGTGGGGAGATTCATCAAAACTGGTGCAAAGGAAAACTGGCTTAGTTGCCCATAGCAACCAAACATATTCCTCCTTTCATTTTCCAATGGAGCCATGAAAAATGAAAGGTGGAATCTGATTGGTTGCTTTAGACCAGTTTGATAAATGACATATATATGTAAAGAAACAGCACTCTCAAACACTTTATTCACTCCTGTGGTCGCAATTAGGAATGAGAAAATCGACTTCGGAGGAAACATCCAAAGTCGATTTGCATAAATCTTCGTTCTAATACTTTACGGAGCAGGAGCTCCGTACAGTATTAGAATGCATTGGCTACGATGAGGCGAAGCTATTGCTTCGCAAAGTCTCACGAGACTTTGCGTAATAACTTCATAAATGAATTTGTACTCTAAAAAAGCATTTCCCGAACTCCAGCTTGGTTCCAAGGTACCACTTGGAACCAAACCTGAGTTCGGGAAATGTTTTTTTACAGTACAAATTAATTTATAAAGTTATTACGCAAAGTCCCACAAGACTTTGCGAAACAATATCTTCGGCTCATCAGAGCCAATACATTCTAATACTGTACGGAGCTCCTTCTCCGTACAGTATTAGAACAAAGTTTTATGAGAATCGACGTGAAAAGGCATTTTCTATTATAGTGCCGGTGATGTGCGGTCTCCAAAATGCGGAAACGCACATTGCCGGTGTCCGTGTTTTTATGACCACAAAACACCTGCGGACGTGTGAATGGACCCTTGGAATGAATCTATTTTGGATGTTTCATCCGAAGTCGATTTACTCATCCCTAATTGTGACCACAGGAGTGAATAAAGTGTTTAAGAGTGTCTTCAGCTCATTCACAGAGCGATTTTTCAACCTATGAGCTAAACCGTTGCGACTAGTGTTGAGTAAACTTGGGTTTCAAGTTCGGCGTACAAGATTCAGGTTATCTAAGAATTCCGTTATGGATTCCACTACCACAGACCATTAGGGTCCATTCACACTCCCGCAACTGTTTTGCGATCTGCAAATTGAGGTTCCACCAAACACGGACATGTTCCACATTTTACCGACCACACATAGCCGGCACTATTTCCGTGGCTGTGGACAAGAATAGGACATGCTCCATTTTTTTGCGGGGAACATGCGCTGTCCGCATCTTTTGTGGCCCCATTGAAAATGAATGGGTCTGCACCAGGGACGTGCACAGACATTTTGAAGGGCAGGGGCTTAAATAAAAAAAAGGGCACTTGTCACGTGACGTAACAGACGTGCGTCACGCACGTCCTCTACCCAGGCAGCACCTGCACTAGCCTTAAAGGACCCTGTCACCCTAACCCAGCACTGGTGAGCGGGCAGACTGTTGAATCAATTGTATCTGTGAATAAATTGCGCTGCCGCCGGCAGGATGGACCATATACCTCTTACATCCAGTGACATCTCCTGTCATGTAGACCTTCTCTTTCCTCTTCTTCTCCGTTAGACCGCCATGGCAAATTCTTTCAGCCGCATCCCGTCTCTACAGAGTTTATAATACAGACACATTAGATTTCAAAATGTTTCCATCCCCCTCCCCATCCTGCTGCCACTCCCAATACTGCGCCCGTGGAGCTCCCCAATGTCCCAGGTACTATACTGCTGAAAAATACTGACCCCAATAGACATAATTGGGGTCATTTATCAAAGTGGTGTAAAAGAGAAGTGGATTTCCAAAAGAGCTGTCAAAAATAAAAGGTGGAACCCGATTGGCTGCTATGGGCGACTAAGCCAGTTCTACTTTACACCAGTTTGATAAATTACCCCAAATGTCCCTATTGTGTCCACAGCAACTATAATGTCCTCTAGAGTGCCCCCAGTAATAATAATAACACCCTACAGTATATTGTGCTCCAGGCAATAATCCCTGTATAGTGTCCCCAAAAATAATAGAATTGCCTCTACAGTGCCTCCCCAATAGAAACGCCCCAATATAGTAATTTCCCCCACACTGCCCCCCATAGTAATCCCCCATAGTAATTTGTCCCCACACAGTAATTTACCCCACACTGTCCCCACACAGTAATTTACCCCACACTGCCCCCACACAGTGATTGCCCCCACACAGTAATTTGTCCCCACACCGCCCCCACACAGTGATTGCCCCCACACAGTAATTTGTCCCCACACTGCCCCCACACAGTGATTGTCCCCACAGGGCCCACACAGTAATTACTCCACACTGCCCCACACAGTGATTGCCCCCACACAGTAATTTGTCCCCACACTGCCCCCACACAGTGATTGCCCCCACACAGTAATTTACCCCACACTGCCCCCACATAGTAATTTGTCCCCACACTGCCCCCACATAGTAATTTGTCCCCACACACAGTAGTTTCCCCACACATTTCTGGGCCTGGCACTGCAGCACTGCAGCACATCTTGAATCCCCCCCCATGGTACATTTCTCCTCCGACCGGGCGACCCTCCATGATGGCACAGTGACAGACTGACAGCAGTGGCACTCACTCGAGCACCACACAAGCTCACTCACCAGTGATGAGCACCACTAGTAGTTGCACGCAGTCACAGGCTCTGAACTTGAAATCAGCTCAGCTCCAGACTCCCGCGCGCCACCCCCACGTGACTACTACTCAGGCACTTGACTGCAGCGCTGAATAGTGCTGCGTGCATGCGCCGCACGGGCCCGGCCCCACACACGCAGGCTAGGCGGGTGCCCGCCGCCCGGCATTTGCGAAAGTGAAAAAAAAAAGGCAGCCACTTGTTCCGCCTAGCGCCGCCGACCCCGAAAAAAAAAAAAAGAAGGGCATTAAAGGGGCAGAGGCAGAAAAGGGCAGGGGCTCAAGCCCCCTTTGAGCCCTATGTGTGCACGTCCCTGGTCTGCACCCCTTCCGCAAAATTGCGGAACGGATGGGGACCCGTGATTCGAACGTGTAAATGGACCCTTAGTTATGGTCCGTGGTAGCAGAATCCATAACGGAATTCTTATATAACCCGAACCTGAACCTTGTACGCCAAACTTAAAACACAAGTTCGCTCATCCCTTGTTGTGACCACAGGGGTGAATAAAGTGTTTTTCTTTTTACTCATTTTTTGTGAGAGTGCTGCCATTTTTTAAAATTCTTATATTGTCCTGGATTTCTTGCTGGATCCATTGGCCTGCACCTCCATATTAATATTTGGCCTGATGTGCTGCCATTGTTATATATATTAGGGTTATTCCTGCAGTATAGAAATCTTTTGCAAGAGGCAGGGGCGTAGCTAGAAATGACTGGGCCCCACAGCAAATTTTTGCATGGGCCCCCTCCCAGCGTTTCACTCCCCCCGCCTCTTGTGTAAACCCTACTCCTTTGGCAAGTCACGAGATTATATATATATATATATATATATATATATATATAAGGAAAAAGCAGCACTCCGTGCTGCCTTTTCCTTCATCTAAAAATTGCATCCAATTTCCCGTTATTTGAGTGCTGCTACCTGTGCCTTTATATTTATATATATATATATATATATATATATATATACACGCACACACACACACAGTATATATGTATATATATATATATATATAGCCCATCGCCACTGCCTGCCAATTGCTGGGCCCCATCCTTCCCCTACTGTATATTGTATGGCAAGGTGCAAGGATTACTGTATACTGTACATAAAATGTATGGAGGTTACACCATGCCGGACAATATAACCACTGCGCCATGCTGTACAGTATACAGTATAACCCCTACACAGTGTAGCGGTATACTGTATATTGTGTGGCACAGTGTAGGCTATATGTGTATACCATAAACATACTCCACATGAAAACTTACAATTACTTGGCTTTGACCTTGGGGATCTCAGACACGACTTCGGCTGGGGGCTAGGTCTAAGAACACGCCGTCCACTGGGCAGTATGGTTTTTCGTTCTTCCTCTTCAGACTCTGTACATGAGGTAACAAGGGGTAGTATAACTAAGTAGTATCAGGGTACATTATTATACAGGGGTAATATAACTCAGGAGGCCTATCAGATATTATACAGGGGTAATATAACAGTTATATTACCCCTGAATAATGTCCCGATAGCCCTCCTCAGTTATATTACCCCTGTATAATAATGTACCCTGATACCATTAGTTATAGTACCCCTCCTGTATAATTTACCCAGATACCCCTCAGTTATATTATATAACTGAGTGGTATCAGTTATACAGGGGTAATATAACTGAGGAGGGGTATCAGGGCACATTATACAGAGGTAATATAACTTATATTACCCCTGTATAATGTCTGATAGACCTCCTGAGTTATATTACCCCTGTATAATAATGTACCCTGATACCACTTGGTTTTATTACCCGCTGGGGTAATATAACTAAGGGGCATCAGAGTACATTATTATACAGGGGTAATATAACTCAGGAGGCCTATCAGGGGACATTATACCCCCTGATAGCGCTCCTCAGTTATATTACCCTGCATAACTGATACCACTCAGTTATATAATATAACTGAGGGGTATCAGGTAAATTATAACTGAGGGTACATTACAGGGGTATAACTGAGGAGGGGCTGGGATAGCATTGTGGCAGGCCAGGTAGGGTATAGGGTACATACTTTTTTTTTTTTTAGAACTTACTCAGTCAGCACAGCTCGGGGCCAGGGCAGAGTTCCTGTGAGTGGTTGGTGCTGTGGTATAGCAGACACAGTCTTCCACATTTGGGGCTGGCCTGGGCACAGTCAGTGACTTCTGTCACTGTGTTCTGTTCTTCAGCACTGCAGGCAGTTGCTCACGCGGGAGGCACGCAGCGTGACATGATGACGTCACCTCTGCTGCACTCCCAGCCTGCGCTCCGCCTCCGCCGGGTCCAACAATCACCGCCCCCTATGTGAACAGTAGCCGGCGCCCAGCACCAGGCCCAGCATCCTGCAGCCAGAGTCAGCCAGAGTGGAGGGGACAGTAGGACACTGCTGCCAGCAGACTGCTGGATAGATTTAGTGAGCGGGTCGGGCACGGCAGCGAATCAGAGGGGGAGGGGGGAATTGTATGGCAAGCTCCAGCGCCCCCCTTGTGACAGGCGGACACCCGCCCACCCTCTAGTCGAAGAAACGGCCCTGCCATCAGTGGTGGGAGGGCCTGACTCAGGCCCGCCCACCACAGAGCCAGAGGCGCCGGAGGCTGCAGGCAGCAATGTAAGCCTAAGCAGCGGGGCGGGGCAAACTGTGAAGGGGCGGTAGGGAGGGGGGGGCCCGGCACAGCAGACAGACAGCACAGCTGACTGAGTCTGAGACAGTGCGAGTCTCAGTCAGCAATTGGCGCAGCAGCAGATTACAGGGGAAGTAGAGGGGAGAGAGGACACGCGCTGCCTGGTGCCGGGCCCCTTGTCAGCCCGGGCCCCGAAGCAGCCGCTTCCCCTGCTTCCCCGGTAGTTACGCCCTTGGCAAGAGGTAGTTGTGCATTGTGTGTGTGTTGTGTGTGTGTGTATTACTCTTTTTATGAGGCAAAGTAACCCCACTGGCACAGTTTTTTTTTTTTTTTTTTACAATGTTCACCTGACAGAGCAGATATGATATTTTTATAGAGCAGGTCCTAACGACTCGGTTATACCTAATATGTCTATTTTTTAATTTTACTTTGGATTTACCAAAAAAAATTTTTTTGAACAAAATCATGTTTTTGTGCTTCTATTTTCTGAAAGCCATATTTTTTTTATTTTTTGGGCGATTGTCTTAGGTAGGGTCTCATTTTTTGCCGAATGAGATGATGGTTTGATTGGTTCCATTATGGGGCACATATGACTTTTTATCTCTTGGTATTACACCTTTTGTGATGTAAGCTGATACAAAATCTGTTTTTTTGACACATTTTTTATTTTATTTTTTTACGGCGTTCACCAGAACGATTTGGATCACATTATACTTTTATAAAGCAGGTTGTTATGGACACAGCGATACTATGTGCATTTTTAAAATTTTGTTTTACACAATAAAAAAAAATCATGTTTTTGTGTCTTCCTTTTCTGAAAGTCCTATTTTTTAAATTTTTTGGACGATTGTCTTAGATAGGGTCTCATTTTTTGCAGGATAAAATGGTGGTTTAATTGGTACCATTTTGGAGAAAATATGACTTTTTGATCGCTTGGTATTGCACTTTTTGCGGCACTTTTTTTTATAGTGTTTACCAGATGGGTTGGATCACCTTCTATTTTTATAGAGCAGGTCATTATGGACATGATGATACCTAATATGGGCATTTTTTTAACTGCTATTACAAAAAAAAGCATGTTTGAAAAAAAAAATCATGTTTTTGTGTCTCCATATTCTGAAAGCCATATTTTTTTCTTTTTTGAATGATTGGCTTATGTAGGGGCACATTTTTTGCGGGCTGAGGTCACAGTTTGATTGGTACTAGTTTTGAGTACATATGATTTTTTTATCACTTTTTATACCATTTTTTGGGAAGTGCAGTGGGCAAAATTGCAATTCCATCATAGTTTATATTTCCTTTTTTTTATGTTGTTCAAGGTGCGGTAAAAGTAACATGATCCTTTTATAGATCAGGTCCTTACGGACGCGGCGATACTGAACATGTTTACTGATTTTTATTTTTTACATTTTTAACCAATTATGTGCGGATATAGGAAGAAGGTTTTTTCTATTTTTTTTATTTTATTTTTTTTACATTTTTTCGACCCAAACCCACTTGGTTCTTGAAGATCCAGTGGGTCTGATGGCTTACAATACACTGCAGTATACTGTATAGTGTACTGCAGTGTATTTAACTCACACTAAAGCCTCATTCACACATCAGTGTTTCACGGATGTGTTCTATATGTGTTCTCCATGGACATCACACGTTCCCATTCATTTTAATGTATGTAGTCAGACAGTGTTTTAGCACGGTCCATGGGTCCGTGTTTTCAGCACGGATGCATGTTCTATTTTGTCCATGTTCACGAATCCATCACGCCCATTATAGTCTATGGGTCCGTGGAAAACAACAGATGCAACCCGGATGCCATCCGTGTTGCATCTGTGTTTCACGGATCATTAGGAAGAGATCCTTTTAAAATTATTTTTCAGCTGTTCAGGGATGGCACACGGGCAGCACAACACGGGTTCTTCATGGATGCATCACTGACTACCTTCTCACGGATTTGAGCACTGACACAGATGTGTAAATGAGGTTTAAGCCTTTAGCAGGAGCCTGATCGGGCTTAGATATACCAAGGCAAGCGGGATGCCTGTGAAGCGTAATGAACTCATGGGGAGGGACCCTTCAAGCATCGGGCTGCTGCCACAGCAGAGCAGTAGCTCGATGGTTAGCCCCTTCACACAGCGGTCCCTAAGGACCGCGGCATGGAAGGGGTTAAACGGCCGACATCAGTGCCAGCAGAGTACATTAAAAAGCTAACACTCTGCCCCACTGCTGCTCTGCCATCCCGATGGGGGGGGGGGGGTGCTGCACGCTCTGCCATCTTGGAAGGGTGGGGGTGCGCTCTGACATCCTAAACTGGGGGGCCGGGGGGGCATTGCCTTCTTTTGCCCATCTATAAAATTGGGGTAGGGGGCATTAACCCTTCAAGCATCGGGCCGCTGCCTGGGCAGAGCAGCGACCTGATGGTCAGCCCCTTCCAGAAAGGACCGTGGCATGGAAGGGGTTAAACAGTTATTTCAGGCAGTGTCAGCTGTATGTTACAGAAAACATTCTGCTCTGCTGCCGCTCTGCCATCCTGAAGTAGGGGGGAGGGAGAGGGAGACAGTGCATGCTCCCGTGTGCACAAGAGGAGCTACAGAAAATCCGTCCGATGACGGATTCTCTGTAAACTGTCTGAGAGCAGCCTGCTGTGCATAGGAAGATCAGCAGGTTGTAGAACAAAAACTAAAAAAAGACAGATAAAAAGAACCAATTGGAGAAATTATTTTCTCCACAAAATATATTAATTGGTGTATTTTTTTTTATTATTTTTTTTTTATTTATTTTTTATTATTTTTATTAATATATTAATCATTATTATTATTATTTTTTTACAAAGGTGTCTATATCCTATAACCTGTTATGGACATAGGATGTACCGGTACGCCCTGATGTCCTGGTACTTAAGGACACTTTCAATTTTGTACCTTCAGAGGCGGATGCTTGCCATGGTGATGCAAAAGCAGGAGTCTGATCAGACTTTCTAATATAAAAAATACAGTAGAGTACATTATATAGTGTACTGTACTGTATTATACTGACATCAGACTCACTGGATCTTCAAGAACCAAGTGGGTCTGGGTACAAAGAATGTAAAAAGTGAAAAAGTAAAAATAAAAACACACATTTATCAATGAATAAAAAAGAAAAAAAAATACACTACACATATTATGTATCGCCGCATCTGTAAAAACCTGCTCTATAAAAATATCACATGACCCAACTCCTCAGGTGAACACCATAAACCCCCCCCCCCCCAAAAAAAATGCTGTAAAAAAAGCAATTTTTTGGTCACCTTACATCACAAAAAAGTAATACCAAGCGATCAAAAAGGGGTATGCCTCCCAATATAGTACCAATTAAACCGCCATCTCATCCCGCAAAAAATGATACCCTATATAGGACAGTAGCCCCAAAAAATAAAAAAAAATATGGCTCAGACTATGGAGACACTAAAACATGATTTTTTTTTTCTAAAATGCTGTTATTGTGTTAAAGTAAAATAAATTTTAAAAAGTATATATATTAGGTATCGCCACATCCGTAAAAACCTGCTCTATAAAAATATCACATGATCTAACCCCTCAGGTAAATACCGTAAAACAAATTAAATAAAAACAGTGTAAAAAAATACATTTTTGTCACCTCGCATCACAAAAAGTGTAATAGCAAGCGATCAAAAAGTTAAATGCCTCCCAATATAGTGCCAATAAAACCGTCACCTCATCCCGCAAAAAATGAGACCCTACATAGGACAATCGTCAAAAAAAAATTAATAAAATATATGGCTCTCAGACTATGGAGACATCAAAACATGATTTTAAAGGGGTGCTTCAAATGGGACATGGTGTAGATCAGGCATCCTCAAACTGCGGCCCTCCAGATGTTGTAAAACTACAACTCCCAGAATGCACTGCTGTAGGCTGATACCTGTAGGCTGTTCAGGCATGCTGGGAGTTGTAGTTTTGCAACAGCTGGAGGGCCGCAGTTTGAGGATGCCTGGTGTAGATAAACCAGTCCAGCAAAATCTGCCTTACAAAAACCACACGGCGCTCCTTTCCCTCTACGCCCTGCCGCGTGGCCATACAGTAGTTTACAACCACATATGAGGTGTTTCTCTAAACTACAGAATTAGGGCAATACATTTTGGGTTTTGTTTGGCTGTTAACCCTTGCTTAGTTACTGGGAAAAATGGATTAAAATTTAAAATTTGCCCAAAAATTTCCATTATGAAATTTCATCTCTATTTGCCAATAACTCTTGTGAAACACCTAAAGGGTTAACGACGTTTGTAAAATAAGTTTTGAATACCTTGAGGGGTGTAGTTTCTAGAATGAGGTCATTTTTGGGTGGTTTCTATTATGTAAGCCCCACAAAGTGACTTCAGACCTGAACTCGTCCCTAGAAAGTGGGTTTTTGAAAATTTCTGAAAATTTTAAAGATATGCTTCTAAACTTGTGACGTCCCCAAAAAATAAAATGGCATTCCCAAGATGATCCAAACATGAAGTAGACATGGGGAAAGTAAATTAATAACTTTTTTGGTGGCATTACTATGTATTATAGAAGTAGACAAATTAAAACCTGGAAAATTGCAGATTCGGTATTTTTTATAAATAAAAATGATTTTTTTTTTTACTCCATTTTACCAGTGACATAAAGTACAATATGTGACAAAAAAACAATCTCAGAATGGCCTGGATAAGTAAAAGCGTTTTACAGTTATTCACACATAAAGTGACACTGGTCAGATTTGCAAAAAATGGCCTGATCCTTAGGGTGAAAATGAGTCCTGTCTATAGGGGGTAAAGGGGTTATCCCATAATTAATGTAAAAACTGAAAATCAGACATCATATAGTACATGGCAATCTCTTTCTAACAAAGCTATAACCAGCCCTGTACCTAACACGGATCCAGATATCTCCACATTCATTGCTCTGCTAGATTTATATCAGGCTGGCAGCTCAGGGGGAGTGACTTTTCTGCTGCAGCTAAGGGTCGTGTCCATTCTGCTGCAGGTCTCGCGCTATCACAACTCAGGAGGCAGTTGAAGGATGAAACTGAGCATGTGCGTCCATCTCAGTGAGCAGGTCAAAGAAATAAGAAAAAAACAGCAGGTGGCAGATACATTTTGTTGAATAAATCAGTGGCTAGGCTACATTTTAATTTACATGATATTACCAAAGTATTCAGATCCAGGTGCTGGTTTTGAAAACTGTAGAATATTTTTCGTAGGAAAGCCCCTTTAAGAACAGCTCATAATATGGAGCTTTAAAGATGAGCTGTCACCTCTCCTGACATGTCTGTTCTAGTAACTACTTGCATTGCCCATGTAATAATTCTGGAAAATTATTGTATTCTATGCTGTACCATTTCTTTATTATTCCTTCTATAAATTATCCTTATAGGATACAGATATAAGATTTCTTTATATTTGCTATATTTGTCTATTTGTCTCAATGTTACTTGTCGTATGAGACAAAATAAAACAAACAAAAAAAAAAAGCCGAGCTTGTTGTTTTTTTTGTTTTTTTCTGTCCTTCATTCTCTTTCAGTGTTTCTTTAAAGGGTTTGTCCAGTACTAGAAAAAAACATGGTTGAGTTTTTTCAAAACAGCGCCACACCTGTTTATAGTTTGTGTGGGGTATTGCAGCTCAGTTTGCAACATCCTGGTGCTTGATGAGCAGCTTCCCCTGGAGGACTCCTGCTGCAGGAGGGGGGAGCTCCCCTCACGGCGCCATGTCTCATCTCCTTCCAACTCTCAGCTATAGCTTCCTGCAACCTCTCCCTTGGTAGGAAGCAGAGAAGCCCAGTTTTGTCCAAAAGGGGAGAGAATGGAATGGTAAATTCCATTCCAAAGATCTCTCTCTGCCAGATACACTGCCACCTGCTGGACAACCATGCACAGTGCATGAAATACAATACAATAAGTTACATAGCAATATTATTAAGGCACAATACGTTAAAGATTTTTGTTCCGTGTCGTCATTTGCCATGTTGTATGTTGTTTTAAAGGTCCTTACTAAGGCACAATATAAAAGGACCTGGAATCAAGTACACAGATGACATTATTTGTTAGCCATTAGAGACAGTAGCAGGGTGTAGGAATGGTAGTGCCTGCTCTGGGGTAATACAAGTTCAATCAAAAAAATTGAGCTGCAATAACAGACACAACCCCATGGACAGGGTGGTACTGGCTTTGGAAGAAAGCAGTCAAAATCGAAGAAAAATCTGAAAATACAGGGTTCACAGTCTTACCGAGATCCAAAAGTCCTTTTGATCATGTGGTTTTGACAAGGACGAATCACAAAATTATGGTAGAAAATTCAACACTTACAGCAGAAATAACGTAAAATGATTGCCTAGCCAAGGAGCTGACGACCCCAATGGTGATAATTTTTTTTTTTTTAGTCTATGGGGGGCAGAGCCTGGTAGCAGAGCCGCATGCACGTAGCTGAGTGAGATCTGCTGTGGATCGACAGGGAGTGGGCATTCTCAGCCTCACATCAGCAGTTAACATGGGCAAACTTAACAAATATAAGTCTAAGGACACACCTGGAACTATGAAAACGGTCGCCGGACAAGGAGGTTTGTGAAGAAGACGAGTACGCTGTACTCGAGAAGACTGGATAAGAAGGCGCCAAGCCTTGAGACTTCCCAGCAGCACGAGGCCACGGACTCTGAGGAGGGAGAGGGTAGTGAAGCGGCGTCTACTACCTCCCGAGAACCCCTACCAGTCTCCAGAGCCTTTATGCGCCAATTGCTTGCTGAAGCCCTAGACCCATTAGTCCAGGAGCTCAAGGACTTTGAGCATGATTTAAAGCAGCTTGGCAATCGGGTGGAAACATTCTTGGCCTCACAGGCCAACATAGAGGACTTTGATACAGCGATTTCCAACAATATGGACCATACACCGTCCCACCGGAACTATTTATACAACTGGAAGACCAGGACAAACATGGGAGACAAAACAACTTGAGGTTAAAAGGTTTTCCAGAAACCATCCAAGCTGATGCCATTATGCCCCTGTTGATTGATTTCTTCAAGACCTTTTGGGCACAGACACAGCCGCTGATGTAACATTCAAAAGAGTACACCGGGCGCTGAGATCCCCAGCGAGCCCCACAGAGCAACCAAGGGACATAATTTGTAAGGTAACAAATTTTCAGATCAAAGAAAGAATCCTGAAAGCTGCTAGGGTTTCTGCACCTGTAACTTATGCAGGCGCCACCATTTCTATTTATCAGGATTTATCCCTACTGACTTTAAAGAAAAGAAGGGCACTAAACCCACTTTTGGATGTTTTACGGGACCGTAAGATTTTCTATCGGTGGCTATAGCCTTTCGGATTGCTCATCAACACGCCCGATAGGAAAATGGTGGTCCGTGCACATGCAGACCTAAGGCAGTTATACGAACACCTGCCGACTGGAACCCAGTCCAAGAATTAACAGCACTTCCAGCCTTGCCAACGATCACCCCTGGACACTGGTGGGAACAGGAAGACCTCAACGACAAAAAACATTGTCTGGGAAACTCACGCCACGGAAGATCGCAATTGAGAGACTCTTTGGACTTTCAATATGTACACAAAACAACTAAAAGGTGGCATGAAGCAGGATGTGCTTAACCCAAAAATGCAGTTGTGCATATATATACAAGGGAGCAGATCCTGCACTTGTGGCCTGTTGCTAATGGCGATCCTCAGCAAAAATGCATACAGTGGAGGATGAGTAAGCAAAAAATACCAGTCACGTCCGGGATATGATACCACGCTGCTGCAGGTTCCAAATAGTGTTGTGGGAAAAACACTTTAGACAATCCGTTTTATAATATTCAGGAACCGCGCTGCATCAAGTGGAAACGAGTTCAGACCTTACAGGTTCCAATGTCTGTGGGTCAGTTGAACAGCCGGAACAAAGATGAGGATCTTGCCGGATATGCTGTAATAAAAAGCAAGATAGTGCACCACCTTTTGTAAAATAAGCTATTGCGCCTTTAATCACACTTACAGAATCGCAGTGTACACAATCGTAAAAACCGTCTCAGCGGTATTTGCCCGACCCGGGTTTCGCTGGCCTGAGCTTCATCAGGGGCAGGAACACGTCACTACCGGGGTTGCCCCACTCTTTTATATAGTTCCCTCAATTAGTACATACAATCATTCAATAAAAAACTAGTAAGAGGAGGATGCCCGCAGCGGACCACAAGTACCACAATAGACATCCTACACAAGATGGCACTTCAAGCTACTTGAGAAACCTTGGCGTGGTGCTCGGGCTTAAGACATGTCCTCCGCTGCAGGACATGTTGACTAATCTCTCAATTTTAACATCAGTTTGAGGGCTTAGTAAGACCGCAGTGTGCACCTGTTTTGTCATTTGTTATTGCTATATTGTTATATTATTTATCACATCCACACAATTGCCATCTTGTGTAGGATGTCTATTGTGGTACTTATGGTCCGCTGCGGGCATCCTCCACCGTATGTATTTTTGCTGGGGATCGCCATTAGCAATGGGCCACAAGTGCAGGATCTGCTCCCCTGTATATATATGCACAACTGCATTTTTGGGTTAAGCACATCCTGCTTCACACCAGCTTTTAGTTGTTTTGTGTATATATAATTTTTGGAGGTGTATAAACTCCTATGTAAATGTAGCCTGATTTCCATCCACAGGCTACATTTAGGTGCACCTGTGAGGCCTGGGCCATATCAGCCAGTCTTGGGTGGGGCTCACAGCATTCTCCCTCCTCCCATTGCTGGCATGGTTACATGCTGGAAGTAACTGAGGAGTTTGCTGTGAGGCGGCCTATACATTCCTGTAATGCCCACTGGCCCCTGGTATTGCCCATATGGCACAGGTAGGTGAGTGTTAGGTCCCGAGCTACTTGAGAAACCTTGGCGTGGTGCTCGGGCTTAAGACATGTCCTCCACTGCAGGACATGTTGACTAATCTCTCAATTTTAACATCAGTTTAAGGGCTTAGTAAAACTGCAGTGTGCACCTGTTTTGTCATTAGTTATGACCTTCAATATGTACCAAATTCCAGGAATACCAAATGGGGTGAGACAGAAAAGAGCATTCTTGTTTACTTACATAGATTGTTTTTCTTTTCTTTTTCTTTAAGTCTTAATTCTGTTTATCCAATGTTGGGGTGTCTCCCCTTTAAGAGAGATTTGTCTATGTTGCACTAGCTGTCCGCTCCCTCCACAAGATCCTCTAGGTGGCAGTCTGCGCCCATTACATTCACCCACATGTATGTGGATAAGTTACCGCTCCTTTCTGGAGCTATGTTTGGTTTTAGTTCCTTTACTTTTATTTACTATATGTGCACCTTTGCACCTTTGCATAAATGGGACAACTGAGGTGGAGAGCGGTATATGGAGATTATGTGATATGTCAGGCAGGAGGGTGATATGTCAAAGCACCCTTGTAATTGGCTATGAATAAGGTATGCTTCTATAATGTTCGGGGTATGAATGCACCTGCTAAGAGGAGTCACATATGTAACATGCTAAAAAAGCAAAAAGCAGATATCTTGCTTCTGCAAGAGACCCACTTTTGGACGAGACATGTGCCACATCTTGTTTATAACCAATTGTTTTATAGCACAACCCCAGACTCAGCCTCCAAAGGAGTCAGCATAGCACTTCATAGGCAGCTCCCCTTGGTGGTGCGTTCGACCCTCGCAGATAGTGAAGATAGGTATATCTTTCAGGAGTGCTAGGGTCACAAATATATACCTTTGGTAATATATATGCGCCAAATACATTCCAGGCACCATGGTTAAGGGCAGCTCTTGAAGCATTCCACAGATTTGCTGAAGGCATAGTCATTCTGGGTGGTGATTTAAATGTAGCGCTTTACCCTGAAGAGGACACATCCACAGGCACTTCATCACTGTTACAATCTGCACTCAGACACATCTGCTAAGGCGGGCCTGGTGGACGGATGGAGAACATTGCACCCCAATGACAAGTAATTTTTATATTACTCCCCAGCACATACATCATACCAAAGGCTAGATTATACGTGTGTACCTCACTACTGCCTTATTGCAAAAATGCATCAATTGGGTCGATGGGTTTATCCGACCATGCTCCCGTATATTTACAGTTCTCACTGACTAATACTCCCGAAAAGAAGATGATATGAAGTCTTAACTAAATACTTGAACAATCCAGATAATGTAAAACAAATAGCGGGGAAACTTGAGGAATATTTTGCACTTAATGAATCTAGCAGGGTGCCAAAAAGAAGTAGTAATGGGTCATTACATTCCCCCTTACTTAAAGGCAAGTCGCCCTCGACTTGTGCTCCGGGTGGAGGTAGATATCAATGTATATATATGCTCTAAGGATATCAATAATCAATAACATGCTGCATAGAAATGACATGAAGTTTAGCGACAGCTTACCAACAGGTCTCTCTGCCTGAATGAGTAGGGTGTCCTACAACAGTTTCCCTCTCAGGTATAACCAGAGAACCAAATAGGTGTGCAATAAACGCTCATTCCTTTGGAGTGTTCTGGCTCTTAACACCAAGGGAAGCGTGGGGGTGTCTTTACGCCGTCATCCCACCACTATGCAATGAAATGCCTGCAGATAGAAGGGTGGCATTATCTGGGGTTCCTTCTGGCAACAAGGTCTAATAATGCTTTACGCTTTGTCATCTTGATGAGTAGCACATGTAGCAAATATTGTGTTTCCTAAGCCTGGTGCACTAGATCTTAGGACATATAAAACTAGGAGGAGTGACCGTTTTTTCTCCCAGATTTCAGTACTTTAGGAGGAGGAACATTTTCTCCTACAACTTCAGAGATACTAGCAGCTGATCACCCTTAATGGTGTTTAGTTTGCTTGGAACATAACCACTTGGTCTATAACCATTAGTTCTACATGAACTAGCTTACTTAGCACAATACCACTTGGTTTAGAACCATTAGTTCAAATTGTACTCAGAGGGAAACATTATTGAGCAATAAAATAGAGGAAGTGCTTGGAATGCACCAGACGCACTCAGAGGCAGTCCATTGTGATCAATGAAGTAAGGTGCTGACCATATGGCTAAGATGGTAAGATGTATAAATTGTGCATAATAAAACAGATTGCGGCACCTGTAAAGAATGCATACAATAGGCACATTTTGTGAACGTTGCTGAAGAGGTAAAACGGTTAGTGAAAATATAAAAGGCACATTTTTAATAATGCAAATACTGCAATAAAGGAATAGTGCAAATAAACCACTTTAGAGTCTTTTATCTTCTTTTCTTCAGTGCTTTGAGTACGAAGTGCATCAAACAGGAAATTTAAGTGCAATAAAAGGTATTTTTGTAATCCAAGGAAAACAATTGTAATCCATGGGAACAATGTCATTAGTTGTAATCCACAAGGTACAAAGTTATTTGTAATCCACAAGGTACAAAGTTATTTGTAATCCACATGGGTAAAGGGTAGCAGCACAGGTCATGAGAACCAATCGCAATAGGCTCCCAAAAAACCTGAAAAGGGGGAAAAAGGAAATAAATGGGAGACCTATTGTCTCGGGGGTTGGGTCAGTGACTGAGCCTTTGTCCAGGTACATAGATTGGCTGTTAAGACCAATGGTGCGGGCAGTGCTGTCACATCTTAGGGACACGGATGACCTACTGCGGGCACTGGAGAATGTCCAGTGGCGTGATGGGTTTCACCTGGTGTCCCTGGATGTAGAAAGCCTGTACACACGCATTCCCCAAGATGAAGGCATCAGGGTAATAGCGGAGATATTGAGCAACACTGATAAGAGTGCGGTTTTCTGCAACTTTATCAGTGAAGCATTGAATTCATCCTGAAGAATAATGCCTTCCAGTTTGGAAACCAGTGGTACAAACAAAAGTTTGGCGCCGCGATGGGCACGCCTGTTGCATGTACATTTGCAAATCTTTACCGAGCCAGACTAGAAGATAAATTTATATACTCAGCTGTAAACAGATTTCTCCCCTTCATGCATACATATCTAAGATTTATAGATGATGTGTTCATCAATTGGTCAGGTTCAGAAAACGATTTTGTCGCTTTTGTCAACCATCTGAACAAAACAAATGGTATGAACATGGTGTTCACCTATAAATTCGGAGATTTAAAGTTGGAATTCCTGGACGTGCTTATAATGGTGAGAGATGGTGAGTTGGTGACGGAGGGATATTGAAAACCCACCGCTACCAATTCACTTTTAAAGTATTCAAGCTTCCACCCCCCTAGTGTCAAAAAAGCAGTCCCTTATGGTCAATTCTTGAGATTGAGGCGAATCAATAAAACAGAGGAAGATTATGTAAGGCAGGCTTTAGATCTAAAAAAAACGCTTCTAGCTAGAGGTTATCCAATTAATCTACTTAATGAAGTGTTATAGTAATTTCCCTTACCCCGCGCTCCCAAGCACGTGTATCAGCTCCTTTGTGTAAGGAAAGGCCGCACTATCCCAGTAATGAGTTAAGATGTTTCATGGTTGAGATCTGTTGAGAGACTGCCCTCTCAGAACCTTTCTTTATTTACATAGACCAAGGGATAACAAATAGGAAGTGGGCGGGCCCAACACCTGACCACTCCCTTCAGGTACAGTACAGACATACAGGAAGTGATGACACACACACCCACAGAAAGAATACCACAACATGTCTCTCAGTCACCACTAGGGGGAGTCTTGTTCAGCAACGATCAGTGATCAATGCTCAACAAGGCTCACCAGGATTCTCATGTGGGCCTACTTATAGGAACAGCGTCACCATCTCCAGCGGTTGATCAGGCACACTGGAAATAACGAATGCACGTTCCTTTCCGTATATTGTTCTCTTAATAAATGCATACACGCCAAGCCAATAAATCCGCCCTTTGGGCGGGGGCCCCAGCCGGCATCTATCCATTCGCCAAGAAAACACTGCTTGCTGCGTCTCTATATCCGCAGCAAGATATCCACTTCCAGTGGTTTACACACTGAGAGACACGATGACAATATTAGAAAACACATCATAATAATTTCCACAACAGAAGCCATGTCAAAGGCAACACAAATAGGTGGTACTCAGAGGGCCCCAAAGCAACAAAAACAGAAAGATATACAGCGAATTGTCTTCTCCTTCAAGTTTAGTCCTATGGCAGAACGGATTTAAAAAGTAATACGCAGTAATTGGGACATTTTGGAAGGAGATGACAATTTAACTAATGTAAAGGACATCCGTCCTATTATTGCCTTTAGGAGGTGTCACACGCTCAAAGATAAGATAGTATGTAGTCGCTTCAGGGAAGAGACAAAAACTTGGCTGGATCGGTGGAAACCCAAAGGTAAACGCCGCTGTGGAAACTGCACATGTTGCAAATGTAACCCTCAATGGGAAACCCTGTTTTTTGGAGGTATCCAATATAAGGTAAAAACATTGATTACTTGTAAAACCAAGTTTGTTGTCTACTTATTAATTAAAATGAAATGAAAGGATTAGGGAACATATATCATCTATAAGTTCAGGTAAAGGCTGTCCAAGAGTTATAGAACATGTCAACTCCATGCATAATGGAGATGTCAGTGTATTGGAATTCGCAGGTATAGAAACGGTACAGAACCTCCCTCAGGGAGGAGATAGGGACCGCAAATTATTAAGGAGAGAAAACAGATGGATATTACGTACGGAAGCAATGGGCCCACTAGGTCTAAACAATAACATTGACTGGCAAGTGTTTCTCTAAATATCTAATGTGTCACTAAGAGATTTGTTATTTTAACCACTACCTGGTCACCTGACCGCCTAATGCAGGGATGCGTCCTGCGGGTGGCCGGGTTATTCCTCCTGGACTCATCGGCGCTTCATCTTGCGAGACGCGAGATGACGCGCTGAATCCGCCACGCATGCGCACTGTGTGGCGGTAAAAGATTTAGAAGGAGTTGGTCATCAGCCTGCCAGCCAATGATCATCGCTGGCAGGCTGATGACTTTTAAAAAATCTAATCAAAAGCCATCTAACACATTATATTTATAAATATAATGTGTTAAATGGATTCTGTGCTCTCAGCTGGATCCTTTTCGTCGGTTGGTCCTAGCAGAGAGCACATGTGACTGTAAGTACACCAAGCACACACACAATTAACCCCTTGATCACCCCTGTCAATCACTAGTGAAAGGGAAAAAAGTGATCAGTGTAAACTGTCACTTTTTTTTCACTAGTATTGACTGTTAGGTTTAGTTTAGTTTGTTAGGTCCCTTTAGGTAGTCAGTTAGCGCCCACCGCACCGTATTCGCTGATTAGCGTAGCGCTAATCAGCATTGGTACTTTATAGTATCTGTAAGTGATCAGAACTGATCACAGTCATATCTATAATAGTATTAGTGTCACCTTAGTCACCCTCCACCCAAAACTCAGTGTTTGCCCGATCAGGCCTGATCGGTCGCCCACACGTGCGTTCGCCCACGCCCACCCCGCCGCAGTGACAAAAAATGTTCAGTTTTGATATTTTTTATCAATCACAGCGGCTTCCTGTACTTCGCTAGCCTCCCATTTGTAAGACAGGCTTGCTTTTTTTCTTGGGTAGTCTCAGGGAATACCCCCTAAATTTAGTTGTCCAAATGGCAAGTAAGGGGTATTCTTCTGAAGAGGCCTACAGGATTCTGACCCAGTCGGATGAGGAATGGGAACCCTCATCTGACGAATCCATCGGGTTAGAATACGAACATGTAGAAAGCAGTGGCAGTCTGACCCAAAGTTCGGACGATGAGGTTGATTTCCCTGATAGCACCAGGCGTACCCGGCCCCGTGTTGCTAGACCACAGGTTGTGCAGGATCTGCTTCAAGAGCAGCAGAGTGGGGCTGGCGCTGTCGGATTACGTGGTGAGGCATACACCAGCAGCGCAGTCCATTCTGGACCTAGTACCAGCACTGCCGTAGAACATGGTAAATTGGCGAGCACCAGAAGGGCAGTTGAAGCTGGTACGGTGGCACGTGCACTAACTCCCCCATCTCAGCCACCACACAGACAGGCCCGTAGAGCCCCTAGAGTCCCTGAGGTGCTGGCAAACCCTGATTGGCAGCCCCCATCTTCAGCCGCACCAGTAGTTCTCCCTTTCACTGCCCAGTCAGGAGTTCGGGTTGAGACAGCTCAGATCAGATCGGCACTGGGGTTTTTTGAGCTGTTCTTCACTGCGGAGCTCTTTGACCTAGTCGTGGCAGAAACAAACCTGAATGCCACTCAATTTATAACCGCCAACCCGGGAAGCTTTTATGCCCAGTCTTTCCAGTGGAAACCTATCCAAGTTTCCGAAATTAAAACTTTTCTGGGCCTTCTCCTCAACATGGGCCTAACAAAAAAGCATGAATTGTGGTCATATTGGTCCATCCGCTATTTCTGTCCTGACTGCCCTGACAACCCTGCCCTATGCTTAGGGGAGTGTTTCCGAAAGTACTATTTTGGAACTCAAGGGGATCCTGGAAAGAGAGACTTACAGATAAAGTACTTACCCTGACGGAGTTTCATTTTCTGTTACCAAAGCACCCGACAGTGGCCACGTTTTATGGACTACCTAAGGTCTACAAAGGAACTAATCCACTGAAGGGTCGCCCCATTATATCCGGAGTGGACTCTCTTACTCAGAACTGTGGCATCTACATTAACAGGGTGCTGGGGGAATTCGTCGTGTCCCTACCTGCCTTCACTAGGGACACGATGGATTTCCTCAATAAGATTGACACCATTAACATTGAATCAGACTGTTTCCTAGCTAGTGTGGACGTGGAATCACTATATAGCTCCATTCCTCATGAGACGGGGTTGGCTGCGGTTAGACACTTCTTGAAGACCAGAGGAGTCCAATGTAGAACACACAATACGTTTATCATTAACCTTCTCGAATTCATACTGACCCACAATTTTCTTCTATTTAATGGGCGTTTCTTACACCAGCTCAGGGGTACAGCAATGGGGAGCCCCTGTGCCCCCACTTATGCCAATCTATTCCTGGGCTGGTGGGAGGACGTCTGTGTTTTTCCAGACCAGTCGATGTGGTGGTCCAGCAAGATTGTGTTTTGGGCACGCTACATAGATGATATTTTTCTGGTCTAGAAGGGCGGATCGGATGAATTTGTGAGATTCATCGGTGACCTCAACACCAACCAATGTGGTCTCCATGAGATAGATGCGAATACCATCACCTTCCTGGATGTCCGTGTCACTAAGGAGGGAGAAAGACTCAAAACGCACGTCCATAGGAAGGAAACCGCAACCAACTCCCTCTTACACTGGGATAGTCACCATCCTGTCCCCCTAAAAAGAGGTATACCAAGGGGGCAATATCTCAGAATTAGGAGAAACTGCTCAGAGAAAGAGAGATTCTTCAGTGAAGCTAGGGAACTGCAAAGAAGATTTAGGGACAGGGGGTACCCTCAGAAATATCTGAGGGGCGCATTTAAGAATGCGGTAGATAAAGACTGCACACAACTCCTCGTCCCCAGACAAAGGGAAGAGAAGGAGAGGCTAGTGAAACTAATAACTACCTTTGACTCTGCTAATGAGCAGGTTACTTCCATTTTACAAAGATACTGGACGATCCTTCGGATGGACACAGAAATAAAAGTTGTATTGAGTGTACATCCGAGTGTGACATATAGACGAGGCAGGAGCCTTAGGGACCGTTTGGTCCACAGTCATTATACACCTCCAAGTGGGACAGGCACATGGCTGGACCGTAAACCTATAGGCATGTATAGATGCGGTTCCTGCAAAGCCTGTGAGTGCATATCAATCGCATAGAATATCACATGTTCAGTAACCAAGCAAGTTTTGGAAGTGAGGGATTTCTTCAATTACAGGAGCAGGGGGGCAATATATATCTGCCCTATGGATTATGTGGGTAAAACCATAAGGGAGACAAGAAGGAGAATCCTCGAGCATGTGAACGATGTGATCAACAAAAGGACCACACCTGTTGCGTCAAACATTAATGATTTTCATGGCGGTGATCCTAAAGCTTTGAAATTTTAGATTTTTGAGGTAGTATCACCGTCCCCAAGAAGGGGTGACTGGGACCGTAAGATATTACAGAAAGAATGTACTTGGATACATCGCTTTAGATCCCAATCACCATTGGGACTGAATGAAAGATTAACATTCTCCTGCTTCCTCTAGGGATTGACATATATATATGTATTTCCGTTCATTTGTCCAATCTTGGTAATGTCCCTTTCATAACCTCGCCACACTCTGTAATGATTATTGTAGGGTTAATTAACTGGCTGGATGCGAGAAGCATCCAGGTTTTTATAGAATAAAGAGAAATGCAAAACTAGTATTTTTTGTTTTATATATCTATGGATATATTTGACTTTACTTGTTTGACACATATAAACTAAGGCGCTCACTATATATGACTCAGTAATTTATAAATACCACTCCGGGATAGTGAATAAGGAGATATATGTGGCTTCAGTATATGCTATATATTAATGTGAATCGCATATATCGGAATTGATGATGATGTGATATATATACATCAGCCCCATGTATCAAAGTGGATGACAATCAGTGATATTTATGGCAACTGATTGTGAGTGATCGCAAACGGGTTGTCGGTGTGGATAATCCTCAGGCTTGAGTCCTGCCCTAATTCAAGTGATGACATCAGGAGGAGGCGCGTTGCAACTCAGTGATGCGCTCCGGTCACAGGAGATGGGAGCATGCCTTGACTTCCGATGCGTGGGGCGCAGATGCGTGCCACGGACAGGAAACTTTGGAATATCCACGCATCTTTGATGACCTCAAGGCGGTGCATACACACCGTCATAATAACCCAACCCCCCTCTCGCATGATTGGCTAGAGATGGAGGGAACAGTACCCGGAAGTAGTACCAGGTCAGCGCCTGACGTTGTTTGACTGACCTGACGGTGAGGTATAAGAATAGTGGGCGCAATGGAGTTGTTAAGTGCCAGAGGAGAAATCACTCATTGGGACCTAGAAATGTAAGTGTTTTGTACCATTTGTACCATAAGATATTATCAGCATGTGTAGTTACTGGGATTTGTATTTTAATACTATCTCATAGATTGATCATCAGATGGCTGCACATCCAGGCAGCACTTGATTGGGGTTATCTTCTCCCACAGATGTAGACATGTGCTTGTTGTTCCTATGATTTTTAAGTAAGTGAATATACACGCTGTTGGTGGTATGGTATTAGCCACTTTCTGTATATAATGACTGGGATAATCTTTGCGCAGAAACTACTGGGTAACCACATATCTGGGTGGTTGCAATGCCATCTACCTACCTGTGTATTTGCATAAACATCAGATTTGATGCCACCTAAGTAAGTAACCCTATACATTGTGCTATATATTGCACTAATAGTAGCCTGGGCTGACCGGGTGTGCATACTGATTGTCTATCTCTGTATATCCCTAGGAAAGAAAAAAGGCATGAGTGGTTCTGGTCCCTTATCTGACAGTTGATGTGGTAATCTACACTCCTTGTGGCATGATTAGGTGTATCCATGTATGGTCTGTGATATCAAGTGATCAGATCTATTTATGTTTCAGTATCTCTCTCTCTCTCTACATATATATATATATATATATAGATATATATATATATTCAGTGCTATGTCCTCTATAATAGCATAAAGAACCTCCTGATGAACCCTGTTGTAACAGGGAGAAACGCGTCGGGCCAATAGAGGCTAATAAGGGCTTGTATTAATACCAAAGTTAGGGTACCATTGTATGTGTTAAGTATATCAATTGTTTTGGTAGGTGTACATAACTTAGATTGTTGCCTCCTCCCCCCTCTCTCCCCACCCTTCCCCTTCCAGGGAGACAGTGAGGGGAAGATAGACATGGGTTCGAGGACAGGGAGTCCCCACCATCAGGGGTAATCCCTGGGCAAAGGTAAAGAGGAGGGAGAGATATAGGGAAATTGACCTCCCCTCCCTACCGACAGGCGTACATTTTGAAATGAAACAAATTTATATCTAATATTGTATGGCCGCCACATACACCTTTAGGAATATATCATTTCTTGTATGTGCTTCATTAAGTAAAATAGTATTTATTGAAAAGAGAAGGACTCTCTCACTTTGCGCATCTTAGCTGCAAAAAAGTGTCACCCATGTGGTATCGCTGTACTCAGGAGAAGTAGGGCAATGTGTTTTGGGGTGTATTTTTACATATACCCATGCTGGGTGAGAGAAATATCTCTGTAAATTGACAACTTTGTATAAAAAAAATTGAAAAAGTTGTCATTTACAGAGATATTTTCCACACACAGTATGGGTATATGTAAAAATACACCCCAAAACACATTGCCCTACTTCTCCTGAGTACGGCGATACCACATATGTGCCACTTTTTTGCAGCCAAGATGCACAAAAGGGCCCTAATTCCAAGGAGTATCTTTAGGATTTCATAGGGCATTTTTACGCATTTGGATTCCAAACTACTAACGCCTTAGGGGCCCCTAAAATGCCAGGGCAGTATAAATACCCCACAAGTGACCCCGTTTTAGAAAGTAGACACCCCAAGGTATTCACTGAGGGGCATAGTGAGTTCATGGAAGTTTTTATTTTTTGTCACAAGTTAGCGGAAAATGACATTTTTTGTATGAGCAATAAACGGTGAAAGTAGTGTAGTGCAGAATTGTAAAAAGTGGCCTGGTCATTAAGGGTGTTTAAGCTAGGGGGGCTGAGCTGGTTAAGAATTGTGTTATATTACACTGTGCGGCTCTATCCGCAGGGTGACGTCAGGCAAGTGTGCCGAGTTCATGGCGCATCAGATGACATCACGTAAGACGCCGAAGTCAGGGTTCAAATAATTAGTGCGGACGCGCAAGTTATACCAAGGGCCAGATGAAGCACTGACGCGCGAAAAGGCCGTCGCCGAATCTCATTTACTGTACATCTGTATGTAAGTCCATCCCATGCTGCACTATATATGTATCCAGCTTCTTAATCCAGCCAAGAATGTACTCAGCAATATACATGCACCTAATGTGCTGATGTATTCAGCTATGGAGTTCTTCAGCTTCTGATGTACTCAGCCTTTGATGTATCCAGCCTCTGATGTATTCAGCCACAATTGTTCATGTATCCAAGCTTTTTGATGTACCGGGTGATCCATCTAAGGATTAAAAAGAAGCCTTCTTGCACCGATTGGTGAGTGCCGCCTAAATATTTTCTCTTTATTTGTCGATATTACATTGCTGCAGGGCAGAGAACGACTAGGTAGCACATTTTTTATACCCAGTGCATTAATAGAGGTGATTAATGGCATTGAATAGGGGAAGGATGGCAGTGCCACTCAAACTGTTTTCTTAAGATTCATAAATGAGGAGTTCTGGCTCAGATGTGGCTCTCCCTGGACATCGTCGGACCCCATTCTCCTCTTTCTGCTGGCAGCTAACCTGATCCCGGCAGCTGGACGCTCCTTCCAGTGCTTCTGTGCGGACACTGACGGCATTTATTTAGGGAATAGACACAATCCTGTGGCAAAGTATCCATTCGGGGACCACATGGGGGTGTGCTGAACCTGGTCCCCTTGGTGAAGGTTATGTCTGGCCTGGGGGAGATACGGTCTATTGACTGAACGTCTACTGACAAACAATTCCGTCCCTGATCTGTCGTCTTGGATATACCCCGTACCTTTCTCGTTGTCGAACTTCAGTACAATTCCTCTTCTGCACTCCAGTATCAGGTCGTGAGGCAGCGGGCGGTCGATCAGACGAAGGACCCAATCCTCGACAGCCTTTCGGTATTCCCAAGCATCGGTGACGTGGGCGGTCACCCTCCAGGGCACCATGGTTTTGAAAGTGTAGCCTTTCTCGCTCTTCTTGGGTGGCTTATTTCCTCTGGGTGGCGTAGTAGGATCTCCGGCTGCCCCCACCGCACCAGCCGGCGTGGGGATTGCAGACATCTCTTTCGCTGCAACCGGCACGAGCTGTGGGAGACGAATCTCCTCGAGAGCCTCTTTTAAGTCAGCGAGGTTACTCCGACTAGGCATCTCTTCAACGGTAGACTTTGTGGTAGTCTCCTCCTGGTGTGCCGCAGTTGCCATCTTGCGATCTGTTCTGCGGGCTAAAACAGGAAATGGAGACGGAGCTTTAGGGGTGAAGCTTCCCTGCTCCCTCATCACACAATAGTCTTGCTCCCTATAAGTTGGGCTACATTTTTGCGCTTCAGCGAGGGGCATTTCTTCAGTTTCGCACCTCTGGGCTTGAAGAAGATGCTGCGCCATAGACTGTAAGGCAGCTTTTTGCAACGGTCGGTCCGCAACAAAGTCATCAAAGTCACTTTCAAAGCAGTTTTTGTAAATCCAACAGGTAAATAAAGTTGGTAGGCACATAATTTTGTTGTTTGACTACTTTTTCTTAGTATAATGGTATGCGGCACACAGTATGGTGATGTCAGTATCCTGTTTGTGACGCCAATTGAATTGCAGCGGCCCGATGTCAGCGTCCGGGGTATCTGTCGTTTCTACGAAATACGTCCCTCTTATAGAGCAAGTAAACATGATGCCAGCTGCGGTTAAGCAGCAGAAGCACAAGGCTCCCTTTTGTAGATGGTAATGTTGGCACCCAGGGTAGGATTGCCAGAGTGGTGCAGGGTGGCCTACAGTCTCTGTAGATGTTATATATACGCGTTACGGTGTTCCTACATGGATATCCATGGATCCCAGACGTGATGTGGTCCGAAGCAAGTGCAAAAGGGGGATAAGAGAACTTAGATGATGGATGAGTAGAATAAATGGAGTCTAGACTTTGTAATAACGTTGAACAGTAGCTTTTACTTCAAAAAACGGTAATCTAATCCAAACAGCTTCCAAGCGATGTCTTGGTCATCAGCAGGTATTGGCTTAACTTTGGCAGGCAAACACTTCTATGCAACAATCTCAGCTCTGCTATGCTTAGCTGGATAAATAGGAAACTCTTCCTCCTCTGCTGGAACTTTAATTATCTGTAGTCTGTAGTCTGTCTCTTACTGTCCTAGGAACTTCTTGTCCTGGATTCAGGGTACCTCAAGCTTCAGCTCAGCTTGGGTGAAGGCAATGCAAGCCCAGGAGGGAGCAGTGCTCTGCTGGCCTACTCACAACCTCTCCCTAAGGAGGGCAGACTAGAACTCCCCCACTGGCTAACTAAGCTCCACCCTCTAGCTACAGAGGGCTGGGAGGAACCAGAAGGTTCCTCTCCAGAGAAACTAATATTGCCAATGCTGCCGCCATCTGCTGGTAGACCAGGTTATCACACTTGAACATAACAGTCACATGGCTGAATATGTACATAATTATAAGATGACATAAGGCACATTAGGAAATACATACTAGCACATAGGATATAGTAGCAGGGTGCCAAAAAGAAGTGGTAATGGCACTCCGGGCCATTACATTTAGATCCCAACTAAAAAATATACTTAATGAGAAAGCTGCTAAGTTATACCTATCGGCTAAATTTCGCTACTATGCCCATGGTAATAAGGCCTCCGAATGTATGCTTTACCAGATAAAAAAGAGGAAAGTCCACTCCTATATACATAATATACAGTCTTCCTCAGCCCAAACACTATTCCATACTGATCAGATAGCAAGCAGATTAACTGAATATTATACTCAACTCTATAATATTAGAAATACAACATCTACACAAGAGGAGGAGGACAGGATTATCTAAATGGAGAGGTGGCTTGATTACCTCAATCTGCCTAAATTGAAAACTGAACCAGCACAGACACTGACAGCCCGTTCACTATTGCTGAACTGAAAAAGGCTTTCAAATCTTCACCACTACACAAAAGTCCAGGCCCAGGCGGCCTACCCATTAATACTATGACTCCTTCCAAAACTACCTAAACTACTTTTGGTGTGTAACTCAATTTGGGTGGGGAAACCTCTTGACCCACATATGCTGACAGCCCATATCACCATCATACCTAAAGAGGGCAACGACCCATCCTCCTGCTCCAGTTATCGTCCAATCTCACTGCTTAATAATGATCTGAAATTACTGGCTAAGATCTTAGACCTTAGGTTACAACCTCTCCTCCCCCAGCTGATTCACATGGAGCAGGTAGGATTTTAAGCGACCGTGAAGGTAGAATGAACACCAGCCGAATCATCAGTATCATCCAATATGCTCATAATACCTCCACACCCTTAGTCCTTCTCGGCACGGATGCCAAAAAGGCATTTGATAGGGTAGATTGGATGTGCATGAAGAGAGCCATACAATGTTTCCACATTCCCAAAGGCTTTATCAAGGCGGTTATGGCAATGTACAGGGATCCTAGTGCTTAGGTTACAACCTCTCCTCCCCCAGCTGATTTACATGGAGCAGATAGGATTTTAAGCGACCGTGAAGGTAGAATGAACACCAGCCGGATCATCAGCATCATCCAATATGCTCATAATACCGCCACACCCTTAGTCCTTCTCGGCACGGATGCCAAGAAGACATTTAATTGGGTAGATTGGACGTACATGAAGAGAGCTATGCAATGTTTCCACATTCCCAAAGGCTTTATCAAGGAGGTTATGGCAATGTGCAGGGAACGTGCTTGAGTTCTAGTAAATAACACATTATCTCCTGCCTTTAAAATCAGTAATGGAACCAGGCAAGCATGTACACTTTCTCCGGTTGTGTTTGTACTATCCATGGAATCACTCCTACAAGCTTTCTGGCTTGACCAAAGGATACAGGGAATTAGAATTCAGAAAGAAACACATACCCAAGCCGCCTTCGGAGACCACCTACTACTAATCATCACCAACCCCATAGATGCCTTTCCAGCAGTTCATGCACTGCTGGACCATTTTGGTACCCTCTCTAATTTCAAGGTAAACCTTACCAAATCCCAAGTACTAAATGTTACTTTAGACCCTCAAACACAGAGAATACTTAAGGTTTGTTCGCCCTTTACTTGGTCGTCGCGTTGTATTTCTTTCCTAGGCATCAATCTTACTCCTCCTCCTTCCGCTCTATATTTGGAAAACTATAAAAATCTCCCACATAATATTAGTACCCTCATTAAAACATGGATATATTATTCACTTCATGGTTTGGACATAGATTCCTTATTAAAATAGTTCTCCTCCCGAAAATACTATGCTACCTGCAGGTACTGCCAATCCCTCTTCCAAGGTTCTACTTTGCACATTTGGGAAAAATACTCACTCACTTTCTGTGGAATGGTCCCTAGATTATCCCATGCCCAAGTAGTTAAGTCAACCAGAAGTGGGGTCTTGGAAATCCCAGATTTCCACCTATATTATAAGGCCACCCAGAGCCTCAGAGTCCTGGAATGGCTGCATAATCCGCCATGCAGATTGGACATATCTATAGAACAATCCATGACGAACATACCTCCACGCTCCCTAGCTTTGATTAAAACATATAGGACAGACCTTCTAAGAGGTATCTCTATCCCAATGACTCGTAACACCATTAAATTATGGTACACCTGGCTAGCGGACACCATGCTTACAAACCCTCTAACTCCCCTGCTGCAAGTCAAAGATCACAGTGTGGCAATGGAGAAGAGAAAGAGGCGCTCATAGGGTAGTAACGTCAACTATATTGTATAGGTCAAAATAGTAGGGTTCGCTCACCTATTAGGGTTGTACCAAATTGGGCACAACCACAATGAAGGCGTTGAGGGTCACCAGTAGGGGTGGTCGGTGTAGCCGAAGCAAGTCCAAACCTTTAGCGGGAGCCAGTCCACTTGACGGGTGGATACAGAGAGATAAGGCGTCGAATCTGGGTGATAGGACGCGGGACAGCCAGAAGCGCACTCTGACACTCGGTGGGATGATTATAATTGGTTTTTATTAGAATAGACTACGCGTTTCAGGGCAACAGCCCCTTTATCAGGTCTGTTAGTTGAAGGATGATGAGTATCTTCAGAAGATGGAAGTCCTATGATGGAAACTGGAGGCTAGAGATGACGACTTGTAGCCTTCTGAGCTCTTAGACTTTGGCACTGTCAGCGCTGACAGTGCTGTGCAGGGCATGTGGGGTACGCCGACTCCAGCCCGACTCCTGATAAAGGGGCTGTTGCCCCGAAACGCGTAGTTTATTCTAATAAAAACCAATTATAATCATCCCACCGAGTGTCAGAGTGCGCCCCTGGCTGTCCTGCGTCCTATCACCCAGATTCAACGCCTTATCTCTCGCAAGTCAAAGATGTCAGGTGGGACTCCTCTAACTGAGGCTTGCAAAAATAACGCAATAGCACTATGGGATATACTGTGAGAGGATCACAACATAATAGACACTAACACTGAAGGATCACCTTTTCCAGATTTTACCCACTTTCAGAAGTCCCATCTCTTGCACGCTCTCAAAAAGTTGCAGGTACCAAGTGACACCACCCCCACATGCTTCGAACAGATGGTTATGGATACTAGAAAACCCCGCAAGAAAATATCCAAACTTTACACCTCTCTTCTCCCAAATGACTTGTCAAATAAACCTTCATTCATTGTTAAATGGGAAGAGGACCTAAAATTATAATTCTCAGGAGAGGAAGTGAGAGCTTTATTGGCACAAACTCCCAAAGTCTCCAGATGCGCCCGTCTCCAGGATAATTATTATAAAATGCTCACCAGGTGGTATTAGACCCCTAAGAGATTACACAAAATGTTCCCTACTATTGCTTCCCCCCCCCCCCAACCTGCTAGAGATGTCTTCAAAATGTAGGCACTTTTATGCACGCTTGGTGGACATGTCCAGTTCTTGTCCCAACGTGTCCGAAGTACTGGCCAAACTGCACAATAAAGCGATTCCACAAACACCACAGATGTGTGCCTACTGGGCATGCTAGCCCCACCCTAGAACACCCGGCATGAGAACCACTTATATCAACACTTATTAGCAGCGGTGAGACTACTGATAGCTGCAAACTGGTATATTCATGTATAGGATACAGGGATACAGTGATATACGGATGTAAAGGACCGCGTTTCATCTAGATGTACATTATTGAGAAAACATCATTTGTACCGCAACATGTACCCTTTTATACCTCAGTAATGAATGCTATTATGCCACTGTCGATTTGATACCAATAAAAATGTTTTAAAAACTTTAAAAAAAATATACTCACCTGTCCACAGTCCCACAGTTCTTGCCGTGCCACTGCCCCATTCCTGGCCGCTTCTGGTCCCTGCCAGATGAAAATGGCTAGGTTTCATGATCATTGGCCTTAGCAGAGGATGCGAGTGGTAGTGGTCCTGATGACATGTTAGAATGGTAAGTTCTATTCCATATGCCAACCTTATCTTATCATTCTCAAGCATACGGCAGATACATGAAACATAATCTGACATTACAATACATAATAAACAATTGCAGATACCCTATCTGGGATATTGCACAGAAGACACGCTAGTGGTGTGCCATTCTGTCACATGTGACCGCTGAGCACAGTGATTTGCCGCAGCAGTTATGGGACCAAGCTACTTCATGTCCTGCAAGAACCATAAGCGGCTGGAAACGGGGCAGAGGTGCAGGAACAGAGGGACTGTGGACAGGTGAGTTGTTATCACCATTGGGGTTGTCAGCAGGTAGACCGGACAACCCCTTTAAGAGAGAAAGTAGTCTTCTACCAAAAAATCTGATAAACGCTGTATTTTATTTTACTCATGAAGGGATGCATGTCTTATCACACTGTCCTGACAACTTTCCAGCTGTGACTGTGAGGTGAGTAATTCATCATGAGTCAGTCATTACTTGCAGAGCGTTTTTCACGGTTTGGTCAGGGCATGACGGTAGAAAGTATAGTTTAAATTGACCTTTCCAATGATGAGAATCAGGGCTGTCGTTAATGTGATTACCAAGCTTGCGTCTGTGTTTAACTCTTTCAATGGCGGATAAATTCTTAAAAAACGTAATACACACTTATTTAATTTAAACTCATTTCTTTGTGTGGGACTTTCACATCTACGTGCTGTAAGCTACCAATAAAATGTCCTTCAAATGCTCTCTACAACAAATGCTGGGTGTTAGGTATCATGGTCATGGAGGCATTGATTGTCTGGAGCCTCATAAATATTTAGAACGAACGGGCTACTGTGCTTGTAAAAGGAGCATTCCCATCTTATGTATTTATGGCATAACCTATGGATATGACATAAATGTCTGATACATGCAGGTCTCACCTCTGAACTCACACCTGTCTGTAGAGTAGAGCCTCCAAATTCCATCTTGCCTATATGTGGTGGCTGGAAGTGGTCAGGACTATGGAAACAGCCAGGTGGCTGGAGTTACTCTGTTTCCGAATCTCACAAGTTATGGAAACAGCATAGCTTCATGTGTTACCCTTCTTTCTGTTGCTCCCATTGACTTGTATGGGACTGCATTGCACAACCCACCGACCTCCTCTGGCCACCGAATCCAGATGGGACAAGGTTGGGATTTTTACAGTGGGGACTGTAGGAACAATATATAGGGGGGGCACATAAGATACCACAGTCAAAAATGGGGGGGCACTAATAATTTTCACCACTTAATGATACTACTGAAAAAAAGGAAATAAGCATATATAAATAAGATTACAAAATACGAGACAATTAAGGTATGCAGGGATACCTTTTTATTGTACTAACCTAATACTTAAAAGACAAGCTTTCAAGAGTTTTCCTTTCTTCTCTGTATTGCCTCAGACCTGAGAAGAGAGAAACACTCTCGAAAACTTTTCTTTATAGTTTAAAGGAGTTTTAGCAAACACCAAGGCTGTGTAAATAATCCCATATGTTAAACATGTCACTAAAGAAGACCAAAGAACAGACGCTCACAGGCTTATTCACAAAAGGGTGAAGAGTTTGGAGAAGGGAACAATCTAGGACAACATAACTGAATAGGAAAGTGAGCTAAATTTTAAGATTTTTTTCAAATCAGTGTTGTCCTACATTGTTCACTTCTCCAAACTCTTCACCCTTTTGTGAAATAACCCTGTTGGTTTTGTTGGTGTGTGCAACTAATACTACTTACCATGTACCAATTTTACAAAGCCGGCCACTTCCTACCTACTTAAAAATTTAAATTAGACTTTTTCTTTTTTGAATAAAACTGGCATCTTTTATGGCAGTATCTTTTATGTGCAATAGTGCATACCTGGAACACAGAGTATGGTGATGGCGCTGGTCAGGGATGCATCGCAGATAGAAAAGGTACTTACAGTTCTGATGTGCTCTGTCCTTTTCTGCCTCTGCAGGCCCTGCTAGGCTGAACTACACAGGCAGTCAATGGCAGTGCTGCCCTCTCCCTCCCAGCCAAAAGCAGCTGAGGTGGGCGGGGGAAGATTCACTTGGCTGCCAAGTCTGCCCAGGAGCCCGTAGTGAAGCGGGTGGGCAGCATGGCTGTGGACCAATTTGGCAAAACTGACAGATCACAGCGGCGGCCAGCGTTTTAAAGGGGAATCAGTGGGGGGGGGGGCACGCGGGGGTGCAAGGAATAACCTAAGCTTCATAATAATGATAGGTGCAAGAAGCAGAAGTGGGATCTTCATCTGCAACAGGCGCCTCCTCCTAGGGCCCTCTATGTCACACGTCCCAGGTGTAGGGATGCCGAGATGTATAGTGCGGCCTAAAATGTCTCTTTATGTGTCACGGTGCTCCTACGTGGATACGGCTGGACCCAAGGCTTTGGCTCTGAAGCAATAAATAGGGCGAATAATTGAGGGATAAAAGAATAACTTGAGTCCAGACCTTCAGATGAAGTTCAATATCAGCTTAACTTTCAATAAATGTTTCTTTAAAACGGTTTACAGGCTTTGTCCTTGTTCAAGCAGGCTTTAGCATATAACTGGCAGGCAAACTCTACTCTGCTACATCTGTTTCTCCCTGACTTTGCTGTACTGACAGGCTGGCTGTATAACTCAGCTTATTCTGTATGCTGCACTTTACATTGTAGTCTGACTCTAGGTTATGCCAGGGAACTTTCCTCCTGGCTCCTGAGGCTTCAAACTTTGGCCTCCATGGCCAGCAGAGCTTGAGGTGCTCTGGCTGGCGTGGGCACGACGTGTCCCTGCACACCCTTCCCCTAGCTGGGGGTAAACTGCAACTAACTAGAACTGGTCCCCACCCTTCCTGCAGGAAGTAGTACTAGTCCACTCCCCTACAGAGGGGGGATAGAATGGAATTGAACGCTCCATTCTACCTACATACAGCTTTTCCATATTTGCTGCACCTGCTGGTAAACCAGACACATTACATAAACATAACAGTTGCAAACAATATTATAGATGCACATTGTGGAGGACCTGGACAGATATACATAAGATGACATTAGTGTTAGCCCAATAAAGACAGTAGCAGGGCGCAGGAGTGGTAACACCACTCTGGGGTGTTACATTCCGCCCTACTTAAAACCAAGCCATCCTCGGCTTCTGCTTAGGATGTGCTCTAAGGGTACCCAAGGGGAAATTAAAGTGCTGCATAAGAACATGTACTGTAATCCCTCCACGATGCTATGAGACGCCCGCAAATAGAAGGGTGGCTTCATCCTGTAATCCCTTCCTAGCACCAAGGGGTATATAAAGCTTTTCGCACGGTGACCTTGATGACTGAACAGGTAGCTAAACATACATATTCATAAGGCTGCGCACTAAGCCTTAGGACACACCAAAGTAGGAGGAGAAGCTGGTTCTCTCCCAGAACTTCCACGAGGGCTACTCCCTCTAAACACACATTAGCAGTGGGGTTAGCCTTGACGTTGTTAGACCTACTTGTGACGTATATTAACGTCCTCAGAGGCAGTCCATATGAGCTAGAAAGTAAGGTGCTAGCTATCTGGCTAAATGCATTATTTTACCCAATGTCCATTTAAAAGTGGAAAAGTTTACAGTGTTGTACCTGTAAAAGAGCACATACAATGGGTTAAATACTTGAACGTTATTGAAACGGTAAAACATTAGTGGAAAAATAGTGCAAAGATATAATGCATTAGAGTCTTTTCCTTAAGTGTTTGGCATGTCAAGTGCACCAAACTGGAACAAGTAGTGCCAAAGTCATTTGTAATCAACATGAGGTAGCAATGTCATAATTTGTAATCCACATGGGTATGCATAGAGTAGCAGCAATTGTAATGAGAACCCTTTTAGCAAAATAGGGTTCTCGCTTAACCTGCAAAGGGAAAAAAAAAAAAGAAAAAAGGAATTGGGTGCTGATGTGCGCAACTTGGAAGTGTTTCTGCAGATGGGGGAAGTCCTTACATGTACATCTGGGTGAGAAACAAACAGGGGGCAACAAAACAGAAAATGGGCCAACACGTTCTCATCCATCAAGTCCAGTCCATGTTGTGGCTCCCATTAGTCCACGATTTTTCTTTTTTTCAGGATGCAATAGAGGGGCTCTTTAGAGGAGGTATCGAAAATCCTCCTCGCTGCTGAAGCTACTGAATTACATTAGAGAGCGCTCCTGCCTCTTGTAGGTCAAACTCGCTGCCATGTGCCATAGTGGTGCTCCGCTGACCTCTAGTGGAGGACCTCAGTAGTGACCGGGTGGTTACGCTGGCTATGGCGGCAGCCACATTTTCCTTTGAAGTGCCAGAACCTCTTGCCGGGGCAGGGGAGTTCAGGATCTCCAGCTGTAGGGGCTATGGCCAAGGATTATAGGAGAAAGCGGTAGTTATCAGGCATCCCAGCTGGAGAGTTGGAGGCGTTGGTAGACCTGAGATCAGAATGTCCAGCTGGGGCTGTGCCTTTTCTTGGAAGCGGAGGACTCCCTCTGTGGTCTTTTGGAGGCAGCACACGCAGCCTGCGGCGGCTGGATCCTCCTACTGGCTCTCAGCTACTGGCAAAGGGTCAAGGAGTTTGGACAGGAGGGTCACCCCAGTGGCAAATGGTCCCTTGAGGAAGCCCATAGGGGTGTACTCCAGGTAGGGGTGTTTCACCGACTTGCGTCCCACGAAGAGTCTTCGTGCTCTTTTCATCCACCAGGAAGCCGGAGCCACGTTCCACGGAGAACCACATGACGGTACCTCTCCAGCTTCGGATCCCCCGGCCATGGGTGGTCTAGGACATGGATCACCCAGTTCTCAATGGCTTACTTGTAATCCCACATTGTCTGGGCGTGGGCTGTAATTTCCGGCGGGACCATTGGGTCCAACTGGGAGAACAACGCGCTCTTTCTGGGCGATAGAGTGGACACTCCAGCCGCCTCCACGGCACCAGCTGACGCAGCGGACACCTCAGACCTTCTCTCCGGATTCCACTGTACTTGCAAGAGTCTCACTTCTTGCAGGGCAGCCTGCACTTCGGGCTCGTAGCCTTCTTCGTTTTTTCTTCCTCTGTCTCTCCAGCACACACTGGTAAAAGCGACGTACTCTTGGAGGTGGAGTCTTCACTTCCTACACTTGCATTTGGCAGTTCCTAGTGGGCAGGGCTGTCGCTTCCCGCTCTTGGGCTGGGTGGTTCCCTGTTTCCCCGCTCTTGAGGTACAAGAAGAACATACGCCATCACTGGCAAAGATGGCGAATTAACCTGGTAGCTGGCGCGCACTTTATTGCGCCTGTCGCTCCGCAATAAAGGTAGTAAAGTACCGGAAGGGTCCTGCCTGGAGGTGAACATAGACAACCGGAGATAGGAGGACGCCAGTTCCAAGGGCCAAAGTGGAATAATACCCTTAGGCCGGGCTGAGAGACTGAGAAACGGAGCAGGGAAGGAAAAGAATCACTGGATACCAGCCAGACAGGGCTGAGGACACAGAGCAGAGTCTTAGTGAGGAGAAACACAGGAAGGGCGCAGGGATCAGGAGGTATGCTACCCATGTCCTGCATTGATGGCCCGTTGGTGTACCGTTCACAGAGGAATCTGCTTGAGGTTGAGAAACATTTGCAACCCTTTAAGTAAAGACTTTGACAATTTAACTGAATCGCCTGGTCTTCAATTATTCCCGCTATCAGGGGAGTGCTACAGCTGCTATACACTGAGACCACCATCTGGAGCAGAAGACAGAAGGGATCCATAAGTCCATCAAAGCATACCTCTCAGGTGGGTGACGCACTGCACCATAACACCCAGCATGCCCTGGTCCCCCCTGACCCGCAGGTAGCTTACAACTTGGCGTAGTCGGCAGGATCCACGCGTTTCTGTGGTGCAGGGAAACGTGAACTCCGTGCCTTGAACCATTCTGCCCAGTGTGAGTAGTGACTGTGACTTTTATTTAATGTTGGGCAAAGGAAGTGTATCTAAAGTGCCCCATAAGCGCTGTGTGGAGTAGCGCTGGCCTGGGTGAAGAACTAGATTGTTACAGAGTGATTAGTGCACTGTGGTGGAGCGGCTTGCTGTCAGTGAATTGAAGAAAAGTGTTTCCAAGATGGCCGCCGGTGCTGAAGAAATTCGAAACTTTGCCGCCAAATTCCTCCAGGGAGGAGGAGGGGACTGTATAATGTGCCTGTCCAGTGAAGTGAAATCCTGTGAAGATGCCGCCGGCCCTATTGCAGAGTACCTAGGGGGCGGATCTGTCTGGAGGCGGGGTCTTCTGTGCCTGCGCGTGGAGAGAGCAGAGCGAGAGAAGATGGCGGAGCTCCGTGATATCGAGGACTTCATGGAGGGCCTACCCGAGCTGGCGGAGTGGGGACTTACCCCACCTGATTCTCCTCTTGCTGAGGAGTGGAGTGGTCCCGAGGAATGGGCCGGTACGGTCCGGTGGCAGGACCCGAGTGACGATGACGGTGAGCGTCACCCCGTGTGGCCGGCTCTCATGGAGGAGCTGCGTGCGGTAGCAGTGGCCTGGGCCGTGGAAAAGAAAAAGAAGGAAGAAGAGAGAGCCAAGTTCCAGTACGACTTTCCGGCCAGCAGGACCCAGCCCATGGAGCGGCGGATCGGAGTGGTCCTAGAGTTTGATACAGTGAGGGGCTACGGGTTCATTAAGAACCTGCAGACCCGAAGGGACTTTTATGTGAACCGCCGGTCTGTGAAACGATCATATTTGCCAGACTATATGCATAATCTGGAAGTCGGGGAGACTGTGGGCTTCACCCCTGCTGAGGGTCCCCGTGGGGCCTATGCCATTGCAGTCAGTCGGCCCAGAGGCCTACCGGAAGGATGGGAGGAGGATGAGAGGAACCGGCCCTTTCCCCTATCCGGACCGGATTACCCTGCGGAGGGACAGCAACACCAAGAGAGACCGGCCAGCCCCCGAGTTCCTTTGAAAGATCCGGAGATGGTCCATGAAACGACCCCGGGTGCCTTCTGGATGGAGGTGGCAGCGGACTCCTGCAATGTGCCGAGGCCTGCAGCGACGGTGGCGGTTGCTGAGGAAGTGGAAGTTTTCGCGGTGCCGGAGTTACCTGCCAAGGGTAAGACAGCGACACCGGCCCACAGTCAGCAAGTGTATTGGGTGAAGAGGGTCCCCGACAGTGATGAGACCCGGTTGAGGCCTTTCCCCAGGTCCGTTGAGGAGGCCCGGGCAATACGGTGACGGCCTTTGAAAATTGTCACTGCTGACGGGTTCCAACTGTGGCCGGCTCGCCCAGAACAATTGTGGTTTCCTCGCAAGAATGACTCCTAGGATAGCGAGCCGGAGGAGTACGACACGTATTTGTGAGAGACGGAAGGTGTCTAAACTTGTTGCTTAACAGGAGCCATGTGTTTGCCAGGCTGGTGGAAGCTATCTGCCAGTTCCCCCACGGCCGGTGGCAGCGTTGTTGAGGAACTGCCCCAGGAGTACCACTGCTCCCAGCATGTACTGTTGTTCGATTGCCGGATCCTGTTGTGATGTCCCAGTTGTGCTAGTTGCACTTTATTTCCCCTGTTTAAACCCCCATTTCAGGTTGACAGGGCTCTGCGTATGTCAGCATTTTACAGGGACCGCAGAGTTCGCCAGGATAACATGCCCCTGGTATTGTTAGAACTCTGCATTGTTTTAGATAAATGCTGCTGACATACGGTGTTTACAACTGTTTTAAGGTAAAGGTGCCCAGAGGTGGACCTCTGTGTTTTATATTTATATAATATGAGGACTGTTGTATGTATAAAGGACTATCCTGGCGTACGCAGTGCCGGGACAACGCCTTGTTCCAGACCTGTTCCCTGTGAAAAGAGGACGGCGCCCCTGTCATCGAACTTTATCCCTTGCCAGTGTATCCGGATGTGAAAAGTTTGAGAGCAGATGTTATGCGTTGTTGGGTATATGCGTATATGTGCCTGCTAACTTTTTATTTACAGGTCCCTGATAGATAGAGCTAGTGAGCATGGGGACGTGCTCAATTTAAGCGGTGGGGAAATGTAATAGGGGTACAGATGTATGGGAGGGTTAAAGAGGGGAGCGTCCGTTATTTGGGAAAGTGGTGCGAGAAGGGAACATGTTATTTAACTGTTATTGCTGAATTGTTATAAAAATGTGAATTGTCATGTCTCTTGATCCCTGCAAGCCGGTAGGGGTGTAGTGAGGAGAGTTGGCCACTAGAGGGACCCCTAGGATAGGTACAAAAGGCTTAGTGAGGGGAGGAGGAGTTTCAGTTCAGTTCAGTTCAGTGGAGTTAAGATGTAGTTGCAGTTCAGTTCAGGCCCCTGAGCCTAGTGAAGCCAGGGAGACCTGGGTCTATGACCTGGGGAAGGGTGTGCAGTTGAGGAAACAGCCGGAAGGGTCCTGCCTGGAGGTGAACATAGACAACCGGAGATAGGAGGACGCCAGTTCCAAGGGCCAAAGTGGAATAATACCCTTAGGCCGGGTTTTGAGACTGAGAAACGGAGCAGAGAAGGAAAAGAATCACTGGATACCAGCCAGACGGGGCTGAGGACACAGAGCAGAGCCTTAGTGACAGGAGGTATGCTACCCATGTCCTGCATTGATGGCCCGTTGGTGTACCGTTCACTGGAAAAGGTCTGCTGTGACAAAGACGTGATTGTTCCCTGGTTAAGTGTGTGGCCGGCAGAGGAATCTGCTTGAGGTTAAGAAACGTTTGCAACCCTTTAAGTAAAGACTTTGACAATTTAACTGAATCGCCTGGTCTTCAATTATTCCCGCTATCAGGGGAGTGCTACAGCTGCTATACACTGAGACCACCATCTGGAGCAGAAGACGGAAGGGATCCATAAGTCCATCAAAGCATACCTCTCAGGTGGATGACGCACTGCACCATAACACCCAGCATGCCCTGGTCCCCCCTGACCCGCAGGTAGCTTACACCTGCCCAGGAAGTAGCGGTGCATGGGTTCACGGAAGCAGCGGCGGTAGCAGTCAGTCAGTGCGTAGTGTTGGGAGTAAAATCATCTACTCGGCGGTGTAGCAGTTTTTTGTTAAGCCACTGGAGGAGGTGAACATGGCTATATGTAGAATCTGTAGGCAGAAGGTGAAGCATGGCCAGGGTGCCAATGTTGGCACTACGGCCCTGCGTCAACATATGCAGTGTCACCATAATTGGCCTGGGAGAACCGTGGCTCCTATGTGGTGGTCCAGCCTGCCGCAGCAACCGCTGCATCACCCGGTGGCACGCACTCGGTTTCAGACAGTCAAGGCTCCACCACCAAAGGCTGTCTGTCCCTCCCATTATCTGCTGATCCGGACGCTCCTGCTCCTCCTACGCCTCGTCAGTCATTCCGTCAGCAATCGATCACCGAAGCAATTGCCAAGAGACAACAGTATGCGTGCACTCATCCAACGGCGCAGAAGCTGAATGTGCTCCTGTACAAGTTGCTGGTGCTGCAGTCCCTCCCTTTCCAAGTGGGGGACTCTGCACCTTTCAGAGAACTGATGGCTTGTGCCGAGCCAAGGTGGAGACTCCCAAGCCGTCATTTCTTTGCCAAAAAAGCAGTACCAGCCCTGCACACACATGTAGTACAGAAGGTGGGCCAGTCACATGTAGAACAGAAGGTGGGCCAGTCCTTGAGCCTGTCGGTGTCTGCCAAAGTGCACGGCAGGACCGACGTGTGGAGCTGTAACTACGGTCAGGGACAATACATGTCCTGCACAGCCACACCAGCAACTTATCCGGGTGACGCCGCTTCCGCCTCCACTTTGTCATGCCGTTGGTCTGCCTCTGCCTCCTCATACTCAACTGTGTCCTCAGTCTCCACTGCAGGGACAATTCACAGTGCCCCTCCAGCATAACACATGTGCAGAACACGGCCGTTTCACGCTGTTCTGCACCTCGTTTGCCTGGACAAACTGAGTCACACGGGGGGGAACTACTCCGTGTCCTTCATCAAGCAATCGAATCCTGGCTTTCTCCATGAAAAATGAAACTCGGAACCATGGTGATCAACAACGGTAAGAACATGGTGGGCTGAGCCATGCGCCCTGCATGGCACATGTGTTCAATCGGGTTGTCAAGCGGTTCCTGAAGTCTTCCACTCATCTGCAAGACATCCTAAAAATGACCAGGAAACTTTCCATGCACTTCAGCCACTCGTACACCGCAAAGCACACCCTCCTTGAGCTGCAACTGCAGAACGGCCTCCCCCAACATAGGCTGGTATGCGACGTTTCCACCCGTTGGAATTCCACCCTCCATATGTTGGACCGACTATACAAACAGAGAAAGGCCATAAATGATTTCTTGATGATCCAAGCGGACAGGAGTACTCCCCTGTGTAACTTCGATGTCAGCCAGTGGCAGCTTATGTGTCACACCTGCCGTTTGCTCAGGCTCTTTGAGGAGGCCACGTTATTTGTCAGTCGCCAGGACTACGGGATGAACGACGTCATTCCACTGCTTCATGTCCTGGAACAGATGCTGGTAAATCTGGCCGGTCAGGGGACTGGAGACGTGGCGCCTAGATCTCACAGCCACATGAGCCCGGTGGGGGTTGAACTGGAGAAGAAGGAGGACATTGGAGCACAAGCAATGTGTAGCAAAATGGGTGGTTTTTCTACACAGGTGAAAGGAGAGGAAGAGCAGGACCAGCCAGAGGAGTTACAGGGCGATGAGGAAGATGAGGCAGAGGACCTAGACACACCATGGCAGTATGCAGTGGAGATGGAGGCAGGGAGTCCCTCCGAGTCACTTGCACAAATGGCCCGATGCATGCTCACTTGCTTGCGTAGTGACAGCCGAATTGTCACCATTCGGCAGAGGGATGACTTCTGGCTCTCCACCTTGTTCTATCCTCACTACCGGTTAAAAGTGGGGGCCTTTTTTACACCCACTGAGAGGGAGGACAAACTGAACTACTATAGAGACATCCTGTGTAGTCAGTTGGCCGCTGCCTATCTGCACCATCATCCATCCTCTCGCAGGTCTGACCGGGGGGGCCCTCTGCGCTCACGTTCCTCTGAAATAACTGCTGTGGCAGGGTGGGGTGGAAGGAGCTGTTCCAGCTCCATCAGCAGCAACTTGAGTCTAGAGTCCCTGATGAGCAGCTTTCTTCACCCGCCTAGTGAAGAAACTACTCACCAGCAGCAGGTAAACCTGGAGCAGGACTGACCTTTGTTAAGTCGAATCAGGTGTGGATCAGCCAGGATTTCCACCCACCAATTCCTGATGCATCAGATTAGATCATCCATGCTGCCTCACCCAAACCTTGACAAAAGAGACCGGTTTGTTCTGGCTACTTGCCACAGCTACTATTCTGATGCTGCCACCTGCCTGATATCACACATCTGATATCAAGTGCTCCTTCTTAAACCCACTATCGTCAGCGGGTACTGCTAGTGCCACCCACCTCCCCAGTCTGTCCCCGAGACACTCTGTGGTCTCCTGATGCTGCTTCCACTTCACTACTATGTCACCTTTCCCCACTGTGGCCTCCTGATGCTGCTGTCACCTCCATACTATGTCACCTTACCACTCTGTGGTCTCCTGATGCTGCTGCCACCTCCCCACTCTGTCACCAGGTCACTCTGTGGTCTTCTGATGCTGCTGCCACCTCCACACTATGTCACCTTGCCACTCTGTGGTCTCCTGATGCTGCCGCCACCTCCACACTGTCATTGGGCTACTCTGTGGCCTCCTGCTGATGTTGCTGATGCCGCCACTTCCACACTGTCAGTGTGCCACTCTGTGGCCTCCTGATGCTGCTGCTGCCACTTCCACACTGTCATTGTGCCACTCTGTGGCCTCATCATGCTGCTTCCACCTTACCACTATGTCATAGGGCCACTCTGTGGACTTCTCATGCTGTTCTTACCCTCCCCACTTCATGACTGGTCCACTATTTTACCTTTCAGCCTGGCTGTCATCATCATTTATTTGACCCTTCTTCTTATCTGTCAGAAGCAAGGAAAAATGAGACACACAATGGATCTTGTCCGTGTAGCAGCTGTAAGGTCTGTATGGTCCCATTAGAATTAGCATGTGTTTTGGTAGCCAAAAGCAGGAGTGGCTGCAAAACACAGAAGACATGCAAATATTCCATTCACTTGTCATCTCTGTTTTGGATCCACTCCTCTTTTTTTGGCATTAGCAATACTGATGGATTACTGACCAAATGCTGACCTAGTGACGGCAGATGCTCAACAGACAGAATCCGTTTTTGAGGGTTATTGTTCGGACGGATCAGAGGAAGAGCAAAATAATCAGTGACGTCAACACAAACTTACTGCTGACACCCTCTCCACTCTGTCGGGGGGGTTCTACTTGTATAAGCGTTTAATAGAACAGGTTCTGTAGACATCTATGTGGAATCAGCTCACGATGGTGTAAAAGGACTCACAGTATTATTTCACTACCAAAGCAGACTCCCTATGCGTGTTACTACAAGGCACAGTGTTCTACACCAATATAAAGGCTCTCTAGGGAAATAGCCGTTTTTAACAAAATTTGCCGCAAATAAATTCATATCGAACCCAATTTTTTCCCAAAAATTCGGCAAATCGAATTTTTGAAAAATGTGCTCGTCTATAGATATAACATCATGGCTGAGCCGTCTGACAGGGACGCTCCCCAATAGTGCCAGAGCGTAGCATGTAGAGGGGCCTTGCTACCTCACAGCAGCTCTGTAAGTGGTGGCAAACAGTCTGCCTCACATTTGAGGACACGTTGCTTGCGGCCATTTTAAATAATTAGAACCCTTTTAAATATAAGGAAACAAAAATGGCACAATAGTTTGTTTGTTTGTTTGTTTTTTAAACTGTAGATTTTTATTAGTACATGATGTACAAATTTTCAATGATATAGAAAAAAATTGAATAACATAAAAAGAATAACATAAAGTGGTACAGCATAACTCGAGCAATATCGCTCAGCAGACCACTGAAATGGGAAAAAGCACAGAATCGGCGCACACAGGAGTACATATGCCATTGCTATGACCAACAATGTACTGTAACACAGAGAAAAAAAAAAGAAAACAGGACAAGGAATAAGACAACCGACAGAACACAAGGGGAAAGGGACAGATAAGGGAGAGCGAGGGCAGGGATAATAGGTGAGGGGAAGAGACCCCTAGGGAGGTGTTGAGCAGGTATCCCATGGTAACCAGATCACTTGGAATTGTTCCACTTTTTTTTTAAGAGGCAATCCATAGACCTGAAGTCTTGGACCCTGGCCAGCAGCATGGATTTGGTGGGAGGGGTGATCTGCTTCCAGGATTTGGCAATCAGCGATTTGGCTGTGGTACAAAGGGAGAGGAACAGCCTGGAGGAGCACTTGTTCAGTTTCGGAGGTAGTAAATTGAGCAAGTAGACCTTTGGGTCTAGCGGTACAGGGGATCCAAATAGAAATTGAGCCACGTCCCTGACCTCCTCCCAAAACGGGGTGATGCTGGGGCATGTCCAAAAAATATGGTACATGGGACCTACGTGTAGACGGGCAGGAGTGTGGTACCAGTCCATGAGCAGCTTGTACCGGGTCCCCTTATACGTGGTGCAAATAGAGGACTGGGCTGCTCTATTCCATATAATCTGCCAGGCGTCGCGAGAAAGAGGCGATCCGTGGGCGGTAGCCCATTTGTCCATGTATGTATGGTGGGGAATCTCACCTTCCACCGATGAGGCCAAGAGGCCATAGATGAGGAAAATCAGATCTCTCGAGCCGAAATTATTGGAACCGAACCCGAGTTCGGGAAATGGTTTTTTACAGTACAAATTAATTTATGAAGTTATTGCAACTTCTGCTCATCGGAGCTAATACATTGTAATACTCCGTACAGTATTAAAACAAAGTTTTATGCAAATCCACTTCGGATGTTTCATCCGAAGTCGATTCGCTCATCCCTAGTTAGAGCATTGCCGAAGAAGTAGTCTAATCCAGGTGGGTAATGTAATTTATGGGGGGGGGAGGTCGAAGGTAAACATTCTACCCGAGGGGCTGACCACTCTCCAGAGGTCATAAAGAGCATAAGGCCTGATCGTGATAAGTAAGACCCAGGCCAGGCGGCACTGGGTCGAGGGGGGTGGAAACGAGGGACGAACAATCTGTATTCTCTGAAAAATTATGTTAAAGTCTCTACCCAGGATCAACGTGGCTGGAGGCAGACCCTGGAGTCTGCAGAGGACCCGACGCAGAAACGGAAGCTGGTAGGTGTTGGGGGCATACACATTTCAAAATACAATAGGGTGACCCTGATAGGTCCCTTCCAAAATGACGTAGTGGCCATTGGGGTCTATGTGGGAGGAGGATACTTAGATGGGACGGGAGGCCAATAACATTATGGCAACTTCTGCCTTTCGGCGACTATGACTAGCTAGGAAGACGTGGAGGTAGTGGTGCTTGGTAAAATTAAAGGGGTTGTCCGGGTTCAGATATGAACCCGGACATACCCAGAGTTTCACCCAGGCAGACCCCCAATGCTCTACTTTGCCCTGCGCTGAATCGCACAGGGTAACTTTTTTAGGAGTTCCGGTGATGAACCAGGCTCTCCTTAGGGATGCCAAGTGGAGGCTTCCGCCCAGCAGTGTAAAACGGCTAGAGCAGCACTAGAGCCGGCCCATCAGAGCAGGTGACGTCACTGAATACACTGCTGGGTGGAAGCTTACGCCCAGCGGCGTATTATTGTAAATTAAAAATCCCTTGACCTGCGCGATCCAGCACAGGGCAAGGGAGCGCATCGGAGAAAGAGAAAGAGGGGGCAAGAGAAAGTCACAGAGAGGGGGCGGGAGAGGAATGGTATGAGACGGAAGGGAGTAGGTGGAAGACGCAGACACTACAAGACTTCACAGAAACAAACGATGAACTATATGCCTAGAATAAACAAACTAAAAGAAAAAAAAGTCTAAAAAGAGACCAACCCTGCTGAACCCCACTGTCTGGGGACTGAACCAGTCACGTCCCAAGAGATGGGGGGGGGGGTGACCTGAGCAGAACTAAAAGATCAAAAACAGGAAGAAACAATTGTAATCAACAGGCGGCAACTGTGCCACCATTAGAACTTTTTAGGCCCCGAGATGACGATAACAGTGGAGCCCCCAGGAAGGCAAAGGAAAATATATAGGCATGTCATCAAGTCCATCAGCGATGGGGGTCATTCCTCCGGGTTCAGGGAGTGCCAGTCTCGCTGAAGGGGACGCTCCTCCAGGGTCAGCAGACATCACTCCGGGAGAGGGCAGTTGACGTCACTTGTGACCTCCCGTCGCCTGCCAAGCAAGTGGGTCGGGCCAGAATGTCGTGGCGATCTCCCAGTCAGGGAGGTCAGGTACTGACAAGTCCAGCGTGGCACTGAATGGGTCGAGATCAGCGTAGGAGTGTAGGACCACTTTGCGGCCGTTTAGGGCAAAGGGGAACCCTCAGCGGTGCGGGATGTGATGGTCCCTCAGGGTCTCCAGTAGTTGGCAGAGATGGCGTCGTGTCTGCAGCGTGATCCACGACAAGAGCTGTATCTGGGCCCCTCTGAAATCCAAAAATCGGGAGTCCCTAGCTTTTGTCATGATCGCTTCTTTCTAGGTGAAGTCATGGACACAGCAAATAACGTCCCTGGGTTGTGAGGTGGACCCTTTGGGCCAGAGAGCTCTATGGGCCCTGTCCAGCTTACTAGTATGAAACAAGGGGTCCTCCATAATTTTGTTAGACCCACAGCCTGTGAGGACACCGATGCGTGAAGTTGAGAGACACAGGACTGCGTAACTTTGTGTTCCTTCTTCAGGATGTCTCCCCTCGGCACTGACCTGAGGGGTGGCCTCCTCCAATGTCGGCGGTCCAGCACGTGCGAGCGCCATCTTAGAAGCAGGATCTTCCTGCTGTGCCCATGTCCAGGGCAGCAGTGAAGAAGCTGGAGGCTGACTGGCCTCTGTGGCCACAGTAATCAGCACCAGTTCCTCCATTGTGAGGGAGTAATCTCCTTGTGCTCCTGTCCCTCCCTGCAGTGTTTTGGCTGCCGACGTGGAAGAGGTGTAGTGGCTAGAGCCATTCAGAATCCTACTTCGTACTGATGAGGGGCAAACACCCCAAAACATCTTTCAACAGATGGATATCTGGCCTGGCTATATTCCCTTGTCAAACCCTTTTTAATGAGTCAAAAAGCAGGATTTTAAGTCATAGGGAGCAACTTCCACAAGGTAGCGCTAGCGAGATGGTTCTCTTTCTTTTGAGAAATCTGCATATTTAATTCCCATGGAGCATTGCCAATAAGTCGCCATACCATGGAGCACTTCCAGTAAGTTTCCATACAGGACTGGCCCCTTTAAAGAGATCTAGCACTCTGCTAAGCCGCATTCAAAGCATCGCACACCTAGCCAGCCAGAATCCTACTCTATACTTATGAGGGGCAAACACCCTGTAACAACTGTCTACAGATGGATATATGGCTTGGCTATTTTCTTTTGTCAAATCCCAAGGCTTGTTAAAGGGGTTGTCTCATAATAGACAATGGGGGCATATTGCCCCCATTTGAGGGGGCCCCGCAAGGTGGTGGCTGGAGGACTCCGGTCCGGCCACCACCAAGCCGGCTCCCCATAGAAGTGAATGGGAGCGTACCGTGCATGTGCGGCCCCCACTCCCATTCATTTCTATGGGGCCAACGGAAATAGCCGAGCCAAAAAATGAATGGAGGGCAGCTGCGCATGCGCAGTGCGCCCTCCATCACTTGCGGGGCTTCGTTCTCGATATACCGCTGGGACCCGCACCTATAAGACAATGGGAGCATAATCATAGCGAAATGCCCCCATTGTCCATGATGAGACAACCCCTTTAAACAATCGGATTTTAGACTCATAGGGAGCCAGTACCACAAGGTGGTGCTAGGAAGATGGTTCTCCTCTTTGAGAGATACTTCCTTGCATAGAGAGAAATTTCAAACTTGATCAAATGTAGCCTATGTTAGAGGGCAATACATGACAGAAATTGGTTCCTAGGAGAAGAGATTTGTGAAGAACAGGAAGTGGGAAATGTGGGATGTAAGGCAGGATCCTTGCTGCGAGAGAGCAGAGCAGAGGAGAGCGTGGAAGAAAGCATTGAAGAGAACCAAGAGAAGTAGCCAAACAGTGTTAGAGGACCAGTGACAGCTTCCTGATCCATGCAAAGTAGACTTCAGAGCAGAGGGGTCACAGTCAGTATCCTAAACATCAGAATGTCCGGCACTCTACTGTAATGTTTTTAAAATCCCAAAATCTGTGGTGCATATTGTTAAGAATGTAGTCGGTAGGACAGTACATAAAAACACAGCCCCTCAGACTCACTGTTTGCCAGCTGGAACTGCGTATCTTGGATCATGATCCTCCAACCGTCACAAAAAAATGTAAAAATTGACAAAAACAAATGTTTCTTAAACTTAACCCCTTCAGTACCGAGCCACTTGTCACCTTAAATCCCATGCCGATTTTTGCAAATCCGACGTGTCACTATACTGTATGTGATAATAACTTTGTAACGCTTTTACTTATCCAAGCCATTCTGAGATTGTTTTCTTGTGACATATTGTACTTCACGACATTTATAAATTTGAGTCACTATATTTCACCTTTATTTATGAAAAAATCCCAAATTTACCAAAAATTATGAAAAATTCACAATTTTCTAAATTTCTATTTCTCTGCTTTTAAAACAGAAAGTAAAACCTCAAAATATTTGATACTTAATATTCGTCATATGTCTACTTTATGTTGGCATCATTTTGTATATGTCATTTTATTTTTTTGGGATGTTAAAAGGCTTAGAAGTTTAAAAGCAATTTTTCTAATTTTCAACAAAATTTCCAGAACCATTTTTTGAGCACCAATTCAGTTATAAAGTGATTTTGAGGGGCTTAGGTAATGGAAACCACCCATAAATGACCCCATTTTAGAAACTACACCCCTTAAATTATTTAAAACTGATGTTACAAACTTTGTTAACCCTTGAGGTGTTTCACAAGAATTAAAGGAAAATGGAGGTGAAATTTCAAAATTTTACTTGTTTGGTAAATTTTTTTATGTTAATAAATTTTTTCTTGCAACACAGCAAGGGTTAACAGCAAAATAAACCTCAATATAAATTACTCTGATTCTGCAGTTTACAGAAATACCCTATATGTGGCGGTAAACTGCTCTATAGGCACGTGGCAGTGGTCAGAAGGAAAGGAGCGCCATATGGATTTTGGAGTCAGATTTTGCTAGAATGGTTTTTAGGCACCATTTTGTATCTGACGTACCCCTATAGTGGAAACCCTCAAAAAGTGACCCCATTTTGGAAACTACACCCCTTAAAGAATATATATAGAGGTGTACTGACCACTTTGACCCCCTAAGCGTTTTACAGATGTTGGAAACCTTTGGCTGTAAAAATGAAAAGTTTCGTTTCTTCCAATAAAATGTTGCTTTAGCCTTAAATTGTTCATTTTAACAAGGGGTAACAGGAGAAAAAGCCCCCCACAATTTGTTACCCATTTTCTCCTGAATACGGCAACACCCCATATGTGGTGGTGAACTGCTGTGGGGGCACATGGCAGGACTCAGAAAGGAAAGAGCACCATATGGCTTTTGCAGTGTAGATTTTGATGGATAGGTTTATGGGTGCCATTGGTTTTTATTTTTTAAGTGATTGTCCTATGTGGGGCTCATTATTTGCGGGATGAGGTGACGGATTGATTGGTACCATTTTGGGGTACATAAGAATTTTTGATCGCTTGGTATTAATTTTTTTGTAAGGCAAGGTGAAAAAAATTGCTGTTTTGGCATAGTTTTTAAAAAATTTTTACAGCATTCACCTGAGGAGGCATATAATGTGATATTTTTATAGAGCAGGACGAGGCGATACATATTTTTAAAATTTTTTGGGTGATTGTATTTGGTAGGGGTTCATTTATTGCGGGATGAGATGACGGTTTGATTGTACCATTTTGGGGTACAGGAGACTTTTTGATCGCTTGGTATTACACTTTTTGTGATGTAAGGTAGCAAAAAAAATTGCTTTTTGACACAGTTTTTATATTATTTTTAGACAGCGTTCATCTAAGGGGTTAGGTCATGTGATATTTTTATAAACCAGGTTGTTACGGACGCGGCGATACTTAATACCTAATTTTTTTACATTTAACACAATAAAAGCATTTTTGAAAAAAAAGGAAATCATGTTTTAGTGTCTCCATAGCCAGAGAGCCATAGTTTTTTTTATTTTTTAAGGTGATTGTCTTAGGTATGTGCTCATTTTTTGCGGGATGTGGTGACGGTTAGATTAGTACTATTTTGGGGGGCATATGCCTTTTTGATCGCTTGTTTTTTTTTTATTTTATTTTTTTGACGGTGTTCATCTGAGGGGTTAGGTCATGTGATATTTTTATAGAGCCGGGCGATACGAATGCGGCGATACCTAATATGTCTAATTTTCAAAAAGTACAATTTTTCTTTTTACATTATTTTGAGAAAAGAACGCTTTTTACTTGAAACTTTTAATTTTTTGGGGGAAAACTTTCTTTTTTTTAATTCTTTTTTCACTTTATTTTTTGTCCCTCTCCGGGACTTCAACTTTTGGCGGTTTGATCCCCTTTACAATTTATCACAATACGGCCTCATGCACACGACCATAGGTGTTTTGCAGTCCGCAAACCGCGGATCCGCAAAACACGGAAGCTATTCCGTGTTCCGTTCCGCAATTTTCGGAATGGAATGCGGCCCATTGTATAAATGCCTATTCTTGTCCGCAAAACGGACAAGAATAGGGCATGCTCTATTTTTTTTGCGGGGCCACGGAACGGAGCAAAGGACGCGGACAGCACACGGAGTGCTGTCTGCATCTTTTGCGGCCCCATTGAAGTGAATGGGTCCGCGCCTGAGCCGCAAAATATGCAGCTCGGACGCGGACCAAAAATACGTTCGTGTGCATGAGGCCTACTTCTGCATTGGCTGTAAGTGTATTACAGGCTGTCACGGAAGGCCTTCCCTGGCATCGGGTCCCCATCACAGCAGCGCGAAGACCCGATGGCCACCCACACCCGGCAGGAGCCCGCACGTGCCGCGGTCAGTGATGACCGCAGCCCTGCAAGGGTTAATACACCGACATCGGTGTTTTCACCCGATGCCGGCGCATACAGCAGGGGTCCGGCTATCAGTAGAGATGGCCTGAACTATTCGCCGGCGAACATAGCTTGATCGCATTCGCTGCGGCGGGCGAACATATGCGATGTTCGGTCCGCCCCCTATACATCATCATTGAGCAAACTTTGACCCTGTACCTCACAGTCAGCAGACACATTCCAGCCAATCAGCAGCATACCCTCCCTCCCAGACCCTCCCATCTCCTGGACAGCATCCATTTTAGATTCATTCGGAAGCTGCAGTCTTAGTGAGAGGAGGGACAGTGTAACTGCTACTGATTTAATTGGGAAATCGATAGCTAGGCTAGTGTATTCAGTGTCCACTCCAGTCCTGAAAGACTCATCTGATCTCTGCTGTAAGGACAGCGTCCTGATAGCACCCCAAAAAGCCCTTTTTAGGGCTGCTACATTAGTGCTTTTTTTTTTCTTCTCCATATATATATTGCAGTTGCCTGGCCTGCCTGTGTGTGAGGAGCTGCAGGCCCACAGACTGTAGTGTGCCCACTGCCAGTGCCCCCCACTCATACTGTGTGGCGCAGGACTTTGCATCAAAAAAAGGCATTTCATTTTTAAACTTTAGTCTAATTTCAGTTGCTTGCCTGCTAGTGTGTGTCAGGCCGACTTCCACTGACTGTAGTGTGCCCACTGTCACCTATCTCACCCAGATATCGACACTCTGAGGAGCGATGAACCCCTTCACTACTGGGTGTGCAGGCTTGACCTGTGGCCTTAGCTATCCCAGTTTGCGATAGAACTTCTGGCCTGCCCTGCTTCAAGTGTCCTGTCAGAAAGGACCTTCAGTGCAGCAGGAGGCATTGTCACTGACAAGAGAAGTCACCTCGGTCAAAAAAGTGTTGATTACCTCACCTTCATAAAGATGAATGAGGCATGGATCCCGAAGGGACTGACAGTGGGGGATAACTTTGACTAACAAAAGGCCTGATGACATGCCTTGGCCTCAAAATGGTCCCCACGCTGCTGTATTTAATGTCTGCATACCGGATGACTTTCGTGAATTCTCCGCCACCAACTAGGGTTCAAGCCGCAATGTTTTAGTCACTTTTCTGCCTGAAAAACATACATTTTTCCGGCCGCTGCTACAACAGCGGCTGCAACAATGCCATTATTTTTCAGGCATGTGTACATGCCTAATTTTTCTGTCCTATGGTGCATCACTGTGGCTGCAAAAACAAAACAAAAAAAAAGGCACATACAAGTGTCAATTCCCCTTCGTGATCGTTACCTTGTTGTGGTGAAGGGGCTTGCGTATCACAATGAAGCAATCATCACCTCTATGAGTGTGTTGGCAATGTTGCCACACCCCAGATGATAAGGCCGTTGCTTCATTATGGTCAGACCAAAAGTGATCGGACGGCTGGATAATATTTCATAGAAAAAACATTAATTTACCTTTTTTTTTCAGTTGTATGGGTTTTTAATACATAAAATAAAAAATTATAATAAAGTCTCCTAATAGTTTATTAGAAATAATGCAGACAATTTAAAAAATCCCCATCAATTCCAATACAAAGCAAGTACAGAGCTCAGAACTAATTTATTCCATGATGTCGTAATGGTTCGTTATTTCGACAATGGTTAATCAATTCGACACACGTCCCCGGATAGGGTCCGTAACAGGGATTAAACTGATAGGAATAGTACTAGTTAAGACACCACTCATATAGGGTGTCACAGCACATTGCTCTATGCACGCGCAGTGCCCAATTTGGGAGTAAGAGGACCGACCAAGCTGCTTTTTCCATCTCCCGGTTCCTAAAATCAATTCAGTTTGGTGTATGAGAGTTTGGTCTGTCACTGTGAAGGCAGTCGAAGGTACCCGGCCTAAATTTTGTTTCACAAAAGGCAATCCCAGATATGGGACGTAACAGGGATTAAACTGATAGGAATAATACTATTTAAGACTCCACTCATATCTGGTGTGACAGTAAAATGCACGGCGCAGACGCAGGGACCGTGGATTACAACAAAGGGGAGGGAGCCAGCGTTTTTTTAACCATCTCCCCGTTCGAAAAATCTATTCAATAAATGGACCCCAGATTGGGGACGTAACAGGGATTAAACTGATGAGAAGAGAACTACAGAAAATAACACTCATATCAGGTGTGACAGTAAATTCCACGGCGCAGACGCAGTGACCGTGAATTAAAACAAAGGGGAGGGAGCCAGCGTTTTTTTAACCATCTCCCCGTTCGAAAAATCAATTCAATTCACCTTTCGGGGACCCTTGGTGTTATACATGGCTGGGTGGAGGAAGAAACCTTCAATGACATCACCGGGACATGGCTAGCTTGGTATCCAACCTTGTGCAAATGGGGAGTTTGCGGTTGTGCAAATGAACTGTTTGCGGTTGTTTGCGGTGCATTAAAAGGGGAGTTTGGTCTGTCAATGTTTGGGAAGCGGGCGTAACCCTTACACTACCTGATCGATACAACATCATACCTGATCGTATACACACACTGGATGTTTTAAAGCATGTTATTCCAAACAATTTAGGAATGTTAGTTGATTTAGGCCCTTTATGGATTAAAACCTGACTCTGCGTCCACTACGTAATTTTCCATGGGAGTTTTGCCATGGATCCCACTCCGGCATGCCACAGTCCAGGTTTTAGTCCCCTTGAAACAACTTTTCCATCACTATTGTGGCCAGAAAGAGTCCCTGTGGGTTTTAAAATTCGCCTGCCTATTGAAGTCTATGGCGATTCGCCCGTTCGCGAACATTTGCAGAAGTTTGTGTTCACCGTTCGCGAACGGAAAATTTTATGTTTGCGACATCACTAGCTATCAGTGACTGCTGGACCCCTGTGGCTGATCGGGCGGGCGCAGCTCCTGCGCCCGCCCGATTAGCCCGCCGTACATGCACAGCGCTGGTATTTGTGTTCCGCATTTCTGCGCCGTACATGTAAAATTGGGGGAATTTATCAGGACCTGTACTCCAGAATTCTGCCTTCAAAAAGTTTCAAAATAGGGCTTTTGTGATTTCAGATTTTTAATTTTTTTGCGCTTACGTGGGCAAAAATGTTAAGATTTTTTACACCACTCATTCCAGTTTTGAAAAGCAGATGGGGAAGTGGGAATGATTAATCATGTTAATTAGTTTCACTCTAGAATTATGACTGCAAATTTTTTTAAAAAGTTGCTAATTCACTCCAGTAGTGGGTGATGTAAAAAACTGGAGAAGCATTACTAGACAAAAGCATTTAATAACCGACATGCGGAATTTTATATATTTTGCGCAAAGTATGCCATGCAGACTCAAGCAAAACTGGCTTTAAATGTTACCCTCTTGTTAAATTCTCTCCAGTGTTTTCACCAGAACTTTTTGGTGGGGGAGGGGAGTCATGTTGGGTACTAGGAAACCCCCTAGAGTTTGCCCATGTAGAGGCTCAGTAGAGAACAAGGTGAGAGGTGAGGAGATTTCTTATTTGTGCAAAGAGAATAAAGTGTGATATAGAAAAGTGAGTTACATTTTGATCTACTGAACCCTGGTCTAGTAGAAATACACAAAAATCAACAAGACTAAAATATGTGAAGCACAGGCCCTTCTGCTGAGAGACACCCACACCACGTGGATAGAATTGCAGGCTTGCATAGGGTTCTCTGTGATTTATACATAACATATGTTTCTCCATCTATAGCTAAACTCACCGGATCAGTTACAGTGGTGGCCCGTGGTCACCACTACTTCACTTAGGCAGGGTTCACACCTGCGCGTCCCGCTTCGCGCGTACGACGCTCTATCTTTACTTTTTTATTTTCGCATCGTGACAATACACCCCAAAGAAGCTCCTGTACTTCTTTGGGCGTAGGGCATTTTACAGCGCGTTCGTACGCGCTGTAAAACGCTCAGGTGAGAACCATGCCCATAGGGAAACATGGGTTTTCGCCTGTTGAGCATTTTACAGCGCGTAGGAACGCGCTGTAAAACGCTCAAGTCTGAACCCAGCCTCACCAGTCCCAGGTGTAGGAGGATCATTCTGTTCCCCTTCTCAGTCTGCGGCCTGCTTGTCAGCTTGGCCTTTTATCCTGCGTTCATAAGGGGCATGCTTAAACTCATAAAGCACCAGCTCTCACACCCTAATCTTCAGCAGCAAAAGGCTGGTAATCTTGTGGTACTTAAGGCACCTTGCCCTAAGGAAGGTGCCTGAGCTTGCTAGTATCCTGCTAAGGTGTACTGTATCGTTTGTCTGTCCGTTTAACAACTCCTGCCAAATTCCTGGATATTGACCCTCCACTGACGGACCTGACCTGTGCCTGACTTCTGTATTGACCCTTCTCTGCCCACCAGAACCTCGGACTGTTTACTGTTTAGCAATAATCTGCCTGCCTTGACCTTTGCCTGTACCTCCCTACGATTGTGCCAGATCCCATGATGCCCCCCAAACAGGTGTCTCTGACCCCCGTAGGTCAGCTGTCAATCACACCACTCCAGGAGATAACAGCCTGGTGGTTCCCTTGCAGTGAAGTCAAGATTCCTGTATAAGGTTTAAAGGTGAATACCAGGGGACTGCCAGGAAAACGCCCTTAGGATTAGCTCTATGGCATATACTCTTGTAAGAAGACTTCAATCCCAATGAAAATGGGGATCTTGTCCGGATGCAACCCATTAGCACTCGCCTCACTAAGTTTTGGCCCACCAAAAATTCATTGTTTTCACTAGAGATGAGTTACGCTATTCTAAACAAATCAAATTTGTCAGAATTTTGTAAAAATTTGTACCCGAATCGAGCCGCTCGACTAATTTAGCCGAATTGAACCCGAATCGCATTTTGAGTGATTCACTCATCTCTAGTTCTCACTTATCTACTGGAAAACACATATGGTATAACAAGTTTTGCTCATCAAAAATTCTATGTACCTGAAAATTAGGCTTGCAAAGTAAAGAACCGACAGGTAAAATTTCTAAACTGTATGGTCTTTTGCTATCACTCTCGAATACATTAGAACCGTCTTTCTTGAATCAATGGGAGACAGACTTAAATATCCAATTCTCTACAGCGGAAAAAAAATATGCTTTATTATCCTCGGTCGGGGTGTCCAGGTGCGTTAAGCTGCAGGAGAATAGTTATAAGGTACTGACACGGTGGTACTACACTCCTCAAAAACTACATCACATGTTCCCGACCACCAGTCCGTTGTGTTGGAGATGTAATAGGGAACTGGGCACCCACGTCCATATTTGGTGGGATTGTGACAAAATCGTACCGTTTTGGCAAGCAGTATGTACAACATTGACGAAAGTAAGTAACTCCCAAATACGGCTTAGCCCGAAATTCTGCCTTTTTGGGATTTGTACAGACTTTCACGGTCATAAAAATATGCGTAAACTCTGTTCCATACTATTGGCAGCAGCTAGACTTATTATTACATCCCATTGGAAACAACCAATCACCCCTGCGGTTTAATCTTGGATAACTAAATGTGACCAGATATGCAGACTTGAGCAGATAGTACACTGGGATACTAGGTCTCCACTGAAATTTGAAGCTATCTGGAATCCGTGGAGAACCTTTAGAAAATTTATATTGATTTAAATTGGGATTACCAATTGTCTTTCGATATATGTTGTTAAACCCCCTCTACGATTCTTTGGTTGATGAGCAGGTCAGACAGTCTTGACCTGCTCATCAACCAAAGAACGTAGAGGGGTTTAACAACATATATCGAAAGACAATTGGTAATCCCAATTTAAATCAATATAAATTTTCTAAAGGTTCTCCACGGATTCTAGATAGCTTCAAATTTCAGTGGAGACCTAGTGAGACTGTTGCTAATTAATCAATTAATTAATTAACTACATTTGGTTCACTTTTCGTCCCCGGAAGCTCTGAATTTGTCAATTATTATTGAATTTTATCGGTTTTCTAAGATTTTGTCCTTTTCCCTGTTTACCTTCGGACCTTCCTTCCCCCCCCCCCCCATTTCCACCCTTTATGTTTAATCATTTATTTCCTTTTGTTATGTTCTATTGGTTATAGGTATGCCAATAATATGATACGTGGTGTCTTTACCCACATAAATATTCTTAATACTTGGTTTTTTGATTACCAGTGTGCAGATAATGGCGTACCGTTTGTGATGTTAATTTGATGTTAACTGGCTGTTTTCTGCCATTTGTATTCCATTTGCAGACTTTCTGATTTTCATTGCGACTCTTGACACTATCGATGTCTTCAAAATATGTCTTTTATGTCTGCCAAACTTTAATAAAAAGAGTTTTAAAACAAATAAAATTCTATGTACCTACAGCTGCCAATAGAGGGAGCTGACTGTACAAAGACTTACATAGCTCCCATTGGACCAAATCAAATAAATCAGTATACCACTAGTAGTGAGAGAATAGGTTTTCTTGTAAAGAAATACTCAATTTATTTTATTTTTTTATGGGGGGGGGGGTATCAACCACACTGAATGTTGTTGAGGTGAAAAAAGTTCTCTCTTTATTTTTACTGTCTTCTACTTCCCATTGCATTCCAGACTTCTGGCAAACTACAGTATGACATGCTTTACAACTAGTCCCCCCCCCCCTGCCTCCTTTCCTAGAGCTGCTAATGATTCATTTACGCTCGCCAGCAACACTGACCGTAGGGCAAATTGAGAATTGTAGTTTTCTGCCTCTTAACAAAGCTAAATTCAATATAGCGTAGCAAAAAAAAAATAAAAAATGTTTCTTAAACTTAGGCCTCTTGCACACGAAAGTTTTTTTTTTCAAGTGTCTTTTGCGTTTCATATACGGTCCATTCATTACAATGGGTCCGCAAAAAAAAGGAAGGTACTCCGTATGCATTACATTTCTGTATTTCCGTTCAAACATAGAACATGTCCTATTATTGCCCGCATCTCGGACAAGGATAATACTGTTCTATTAGGGGCCAGATGTTCCGTTCCGCAAAAAATGGAATGCACACGGATGTCGCATGCAATAGGCCTTAAAGGGGGGAATTTATCAGGACCTGTACTCCAAAATCCTGACTTCAAAAAGTTGCAAAATAGGGCTTTTGTGATTTTTCTTTTGTTTGTGCTTTTTGAGAGACTTTTTGCATTTTTTACACCACTCACTCCAAGACAGTAGTAACAATTTGCTGGTTTCTGGAATCACGCGCATTTTAAGGACTAAACAAGAAGTTGAATTTTCAAAATGTACATGGTAAGTGGAAAAATAACATCCGAGTTGTAGTTTGCACTTACAAAAATTTTATTGTAGCAGACACATTCCGACTTCATATGGCTATACAATCTACATGCATATATACAATGGAATACAATGTTTACAGGCTTAATGCCTAATCATTTGGATATAACATTTGGATAAATATACAACTGAAACTACGTATGTTCATTGACGTTCACAAGCAATTTATAATTACTCATGGCGTTTGTTCTCCAGTTCTTAGTTCAACAGGATAGTTTGACAGGAAGCTACTGGTGTGGTCCTGGTGCCCTAGGGATACCAGCGCTGGTAGGCTTAAACACGGGAAAACGAGCATAAAGCAGATTCTTCTTATTTGTGACAGTCTCCTCCGATCAGGTCCAGATCTGCAAGACAGATGAAAAAATATTACTGCTTTAGGCCTCATGCACACGACCAATGTTGTGGTCCGCGTCCGAGCCACATATTTTGCGGCTCGGGCGCGGACCCATTCACTTCAATGGGGCCGCAAAAGATGCGGACAGCACTCCATGTGCTGTCCGCATCCGCTGCTCCGTCCTGTGCCCCCGCAAAAAAAAATAGAACATGTCCTATTCTTGTCCGTTTTGCGGACAAGAATAGTCATTTCTACAATGGGTCGCGTTCCGTTCCACAAATTGCGGAACGGAATGCGGAGCAGCTTCCGTGTTTTGCGGATCCGCGGTTTGCGGACCGCAAAACACCAATAGTCGTGTGCATGAGGCCTTACCCTACTTATTTTTCAGTGTAGTTAAAGAGGATCTGTCAGCAGATTTGTACCTGTTGCATGTGCTCTTGGCAGCTGAAGACATCTGTGTTGGTCCCGTGTTCATATGTGCCCGCATTTCTGAGAAATATGATGTTTTAATATATGCAAATGAGCCTCTAGGAGCAATGGGGGCGTTGCCATTACACCTAGAGGCTCTACTCTCTCTGCAACTACCGCGCCCTCTCCATTTTTATTGATAAGGCCAGATTGGATGACGTTTACACTCCCTGGACCAGTCAATGAAACTGCAGAGGGCGCAGAAGTTGCAGAGAGAGCTGAGCCTCTAGATGTATTGGTAACGCCCCCATTGCTTCTAAATGCTCATTTGCATACATTAAATTATAATTTTTCTCGGCAATGCGGGCACATATGGACTTGGGACCAACACAGATGCCTTCAGCTGCCAAGTGCACATGTAACAGGCCAGCCAGTGTCAAAGGTACAAAACTGACATTTTTCAGGAAATGGCCTATTTGTCATATCAGATGGTTTCGGATCTTTAAAGAAGACCTGCTAGTAATCAGGACAAGATTGTTTCAGTAAACAATTACATTCCCATAAAATAGCAATAAGGAGCATATTTTCTTAGAACTCTGTATTGTGCTGTCCCTCTGTTACTTCTCCTGCAAATATATGAATTTGGGCTTGTGCACACAAACGTATTTTTCATCTGGATCCGATCCGCATATTCACTTCAAAGCTGCCATGGTTACCATTCAGAAAGCTAAATGTCGGATCCGGTGATGCGCCCAAATGACGTTTAGCTTAAAGTCGGATCCGGATTAATGCTTTTCAATGGGCATTAATTCCAGATCCGTCCTTGCGGCATGCCTTCAGTTTTTTTGGCCAGAGGACAGCAAAAAAACGGGAACAGCAAAAAAACGTTTGAATACTGAACTGAAGACATCCTAAAGCATCCTGAACGGATTTCTTTCCATTCAGAATTCATTGGGATAATCCTGATAAGTATCTTTCCGTCTTGGAGCCCCGAGGACGGAACTGTAGGACGGAAAGGAAAAACGCAAGTGTGAAAGAGGCCTTAGCAAATTTGTGGATCCCATTATAAGCCATGTAGGTTGAGGGCACCCTTGCGGTCTGTCATCTGACGTTGCCTACATCATTTTCATTGATCTGCTCCTGAAACTATGCAGAACAGCGTGAATGATTTGTGGAAACGTTGCAAAAATGTGAATGAGCCTTAAAGAGGACCTGTCTCCTCTCCTGACATGCCTGTTTTATCAGCTACATCAGGCATCCTCAAACTGCGGCCCTCCAGCTGTTGCAAAACTACAACTCCCAGCATGCCTGAACAGCCTACAGGTATCAGCTTACAGCAGGGAATTGTGGGAGTTGTAGTTTTACAACAGCTGGAGGGCCGCAGTTTGAGGATGCCTGAGCTACATGCATTCCCCCATGTAATAACAATTCTGGAGCATCTATTCTTATGTCTCTATGTTGTGCCATTCCTTTATTATTTCTACTAGAAGTTATGCATAAATTGCTAGCAGTCTGCAGTAAGGGTACAGAGGGGAGGTAACAAGTTGGGGGTGTACCTGCACAGACTCACTCTATCCAATCAGTGCTGCCATTTTTAGACTGTGCAGGGACACACCCACAACTGGTTACCACCCCTCTGTGCCCTTACTGCAGACTGCTAGCATTTCATTCATAACCTCTAGTAGAAATAATAAAGGTACAACATAGAGCCATAAGAATAGATGCTCCAGAATTGTTATTACATGGGGAATGCATGAAGCTATTAGGCTAGGGCTACACTGCAACTTTTTGTACCGCGACTGATTGATTTTAACTATTAAATGACATAAATTATCAACTGAACGTATTCATTTGGATTGCAGCCATTCAATAGTTAAAATCAATCAGTCGTGCTACAAAAAGGTCGCAGTGTAGCCCTAGCCTTAAACTAGGCATGTCAGACCTGGAGCCTCACATTGACAACTGATATATCGCCATAATCCTTATACCTTCTTCAGGTGTACAGACACGTTGTAGACATTAAACAGGGTTGACGATATTGCGATTACAGTGAGGCTGACAGTGAGGATTCCACCAGTGCTCGTAGAACTGTTCTTCTGACCTCTGCTCCAGACGCTGCAGGTAAAGCATGTACTCCTGGGGGAAATACAGAAGGTACATGAATGTCTCTAGCTTCACGGCCCTAACAGTCACATCGGAATGACAAAATCCACCCCCATATTGTAAGCTTTACATTTGAGACCTTTTACGACAATTGACTCATAGATCAACTCAATCACAGGCTGTAATGACCATTTTTAAATCCACTCATCAGATAGTCCCGATATAATTTTTAAGCATGTTGCCATTTCAAGTCCATTTTCTCACATTTTGCGGTAGCAACCGAGTCGTTAATGGGACCGGCGCGCATCCCGAGAGACAGCTGTGGTGCACGGTTAATAGCTCAGGGAGATAAATGATTGCGTTTCACGTACTCGGCAGTCACATTGCGTTAGGCTCTGCTTCGCTGTTGCTCATTGTTGTTGTAACTGTTAATCTCACGTGCATCGTCTCATGTATAAGTGGAACATAATCCAATGCAATATTTCATGCTGGTGTCTTTCTAATGACATGGTGCGGAAACGAATGTGGCAACGCGCGTCTTTAAGACGCTGCATCGAAATGTCAAGCTGTACGGACATTAGGATCAATTAATATCTGATTTCGATGACTCTATTTCGCTAGCCCAGTTATGTCACAGCCTATTTGGATTTACAGCTGCAAGAAAAAGTAAGTGAACCCTTTGGAATTCCTTGGATTTCTGCATGGTTTGCGAATAAATGTGATCTTATTGTTATCTATGTTACAACTAGCGATAAACACAATCTGTACTAGAAGGGAGCGAATCAATTATAGCAAATCATATTCGTAATCAGCCTCTTGAAACAACAACGGGAGGGCCCTGCTGCTCAAGACACTACCCCATCCGTCTTGATTGACATCTTGCCTGGTCCTGTCAACCTCACGTTTGTGCCGTGGCTCTGAGTGTCTGCACAACAGCAGAGGATCTTCTACTGCTACCTGAGCAGCATAGATACAAACTGCGCATGCGCCGCTGACGTCCAGGTAACCTGCAGGTCGCATGCAGTCATTAGATTGCATCTTGTATTCTGTAATGTTTTACAGAACACTTAATTCAGTATATTCCAATGCAGTGCTGCCACCTACAGGCCAGGATTGGAATATACTAGTAATCGGCCAGTAAACCTTGTACAGGCTTAGCCTTATTACTAGTATGGGCCTCCTTCCCTGATCTTAGCAAGGCGAAAGTGGCTCAGACTGGGAAGCGTGTGGCTTACGGTTTTAGCTCTCCCAGATGCTGTGGTCACATTCCACCATGGCATTGGAGGGGTTAAATGTCAATTATCAGCATTACCGCTGTGTTAAACAGCAGAAACCTGTTAGTTATGGCACCCGCTGCACTCGTAATCTTTAAACCTGTACGGTGGAGGCCTGGAATTTATTTTACTCATGTATATAGCTCTGACATATTCCGCAGCGTTTATATGAGCTCATAAGGTCCCTGTCTTTGGAGTGTGGGAGGAAACCAGAGTACCCGGAGGAAACCCACGCAAACACGGGGAGAACATACAAACTCCATGCAGATTTTGTTCATGGTTAGGTTTGAAAGTAGGACCCTAGCGCTGCAAGTCACCAGTACGAACCACTGAGGCTTTTAAAGAGGACCTGTTATCCCTCCTGACATGTCTTAGGGCACTTTCACATTAGCGGCAGGGGAGTCCGTCAGGCTGTACCGGCGGGTGAAAAGCCTGTCGGATCCGTCCTGCCGCTAGTTCACCTGTGCCCCAGGACTGTCGCTCCATCCCCATTGACTATAATAGGGGCTGGGGCGAAGTTCCGGCGGCAGCGCACGGCGAGAGGCGGCTGGACTCAAAGTACGACATGCAGTACTTTTAGTCCGGTGGCCCCTCGCCGTGCACTGCCACTCTGCCCCCGCCCCCATTATAGTCAATGGGGACAGAGCGGCAGTGTGGGGGCACACGTGAACTAGCAGCAGGACTGATCTGACAGGCTGTTCACCCGGAACAGCCTGACGGACTCCCCTGCCGCTAGTGTGAAAATAGCCTTAGTAAATACTTGATTTCCCCATGAAATAACAATCCTGGAGCATCGTTTCTCACAACTTTGTGGAAGCCACAGTACAGATTTGAGCCAAACCTAAGCAGGAACTTTCCAATGCACCAGGGGACATCACTTTCATCATCAGTACCGGAAATGGCTTATAGCATGAATGATGCGAGACTGATGCGAGGGAAGACAATATTTGCACAGTGCTGCAGAACAGGTTGGTGCTATAGAAGTAAGAGAAAAAAAAAATCTAGAGGCTGGCTGAGTGTAAGCCCAGACAACCTATAGCATCCGAGCCAGCAAAATAATGACCCTTTCACATTACTTTACGTAGCTGACCTCTGACAATTCTTTATTCCTGACACCTGTATGCTGCATCGCGTCTCCTGCTGCTGAAATGATTTGCCGGATACTACTAATGATTTCCCGGATAACCCATTTTCAGCACATGATGTTTAGGTTCCACAAAATGTAACGTAGACATAGCCCCAAATAATGGCCAGGTCTTTAGTATCTCCTTCTGCGTCTCCTGAATAAAGTATTTACTCCTTTTATTATTAAGTTATTATCTTTTTGGATTGTCATTAATTAAAATGCACTGCCACCTAGTGGACCCTGACTCACGGGGGATGACATACTGGTATCACGGTTATAGCTACCATTCTGTTATATTACATGGTCTTTTGCACGGTCAGAAGAACTTCCCAACATCAGAAGAACGGTCAGAAGAACTGCCCAAAGGTTCCTACCACGCGGTATATATTTGGCTGGATGGATTAGAGCAGTCTGTTGTACTATACAAAATGGCAAAAAAAAGTACACCAGACCGATAGGGGCCTAAAGGACACTCTTTTGGCCTCATATTGTATTTTTTTTCCGGTGCATACGGATCAAGGATCCATTCAAGTTGAATGGGTCCAGATCTGTCGCGTCAGCCGCACGGATGGTGCCGTGCATTGGGGACCGCAATTTGCAGCCCCCAATGCATGGAACGGCGAAACAACGGCCGTGTGCATGAGGCCTTAACAGAGATTTCGCAGACTGATGCAGAATTATTCTTGTTCTGGTCTGACACACCACCCAACTTTTTGGCCAGTCAAAGAGGGACACTTACGGCTCATTGTGTAAAAGAGCCAGTCATTGATCATTTCCTACGAGACAGTAGCAAGAAGCGGGGTGCATCTGAGACCGGTAAGATGGGTATAAGTGCTGTATTTTTATTTTTTTTATAGTATGTGCAGCCTCTATGCTGGAATAGCCCTTTAATTATTAGAACAAAAATTACATAATATAGAAATTTTAAGGTCCAAATTGGTCCAAATAATGAAAGACATACATATAAGCTGTGGTGTAATGTACAGGTAGGAACCAGAGGGATTCTTTCTACAGCATTTATTAATGTGCTTATTACTAGGGATGTCCCGATACCATTTTTTTAAGACCGAGTACGAGTACCGATACTTTTATTTAAGTACTCGCCGATACCAATTACCGATACCTCGTATAAACAGCCCCGCAGTTACTGATAGCAATGAAAAAAATTAAAGCTGGAATTTGGTTGCTATGAATAACGGCTTTTCTTTTCCTTTGTACAAGTGTTAATAAATTAATAAATGGTAATATAATAGCGTTTTCAAACCAATGTGCCTCCAGGGGGATCTGTTTTTGGGGGATCTGTTTTTGGGGGATCTGTGGAGGACACACTGTTGTGGAGGATCTGTGGATGTCACCGTTATGGGGGGGAACCGTGGATGACGCACTGTTATGGGGGATCTGTGGATGACGCACTGTTATGGGGGATCTGTGGATAACACAGTGTTATGGGGGGATCTGTGGATGATGCACTGTTATGGGGATCTGTGGATGACGCACTGTTATGGGGGATCTGTGGATGGCACCGTTATGGGGGGACCTGTGGACGTCACCGTTATGGGGGACCTGTGGACGTCACCGTTATGGGGGGACCTGTGGACCTCACTGTTATGGGGGGACCTGTGGACGCCACCGTTATGGGGGGACCTGTGGACGTCACCGTTATGGGGGACCTGTGGACGTCACCGTTATGGGGGACCTGTGGACATCACCGTTATGGGGGAGGGGACCTGTGGACATCACTGTTATGGGGGAGCCTGTGGACATTACTGATATGGGGGGAACCTGTGGACATTACTGTTATGGGGGGAACCTGTGGACATCACTGTTATGGGGGGACCTGTGGACATCACTGTTATGGGGGGGACCTGTGGACATCACTGTTATGGGGGGATCTGTGGATGAGGCTGTAATGGGGGGATCTGTGGATGAGGCTGTAATGGGGGATCTGTGGATGACACTGTTAGGGGCTATGTGGATGACACATATATAGCATCTTATGCTATATACATGTCATCCACAGATCCCCCATTAGTGTCGGGCCGGTGCAGCTTGACTCATACACCGGCCCCGCAGCTGCTATATTGTGTTTCATTAACCCTAACTTACTGTGCCCGTGATTACTAACTATTAATGCGCAGTCCCTCCATGCTCCTGCCCCGCGCCTTCTGTAATCATAAAGTGGGCGGAGCGGGCAGGCGGGACATGAGGCGCTTGGAGGAACTGAGAGCTCAAGCTGCCCGATTCCTCCATGCGCTTCATGTCCTGCCTGCCCGCTCCGCCCACTTTATGATTACAGAAGGCGCGCGGGGCAGGAGCATGGAGGGACTGCGCATTAATAGTTAGTAATCATGGGCACAGTAAGTTAGGGTTAATGAAACAGAATATAGCCGCTGCCGAACCGGAACTTCCGGTATCGGCAGTGGTATCGGCGGCATTTTTACGAGTACAAGTACTCGTGAAAATGCCGGTATCGGTCCCGATACCGATACTAGTATCGGTATCGGGACATCCCTACTTATTACCCAGGTCGAAAAGAGGGAAATTGTTTTGTCACTTCAGGGGTTGTGTCACTTCAGCAAATGGCATTTATCGTGAAGTGAAAGTTAATACAAGGCACTTACTAATGTATTGTGATTGTCCATTTTACTTCCTTTGCTGGCTGGATTCATGTTTCCATCACAATATACAATGCTCGTTTCCATGGTTACGACCACCCTGTAATCCAGCAGCTGTGGTCGTACTTGCACACTATAGGAAAAAGCACCAGCCTATTTGATGGCCGGGACTAGAGATGAGCGAATTTCCGGTTATGAGATTCGTTTGCGATTCGTTTACTGGTAAAAGCCGAATTGCGTTATGGATTCTGTTACCACCGACCATAACGCAATTTTATGACGGAATGCCTTTAGAGGGATTCCGTTATTCATTCCCTCATAATAGAAGTCTATGGGCTGCATAACGGATCTGTCCCGTTTCCGTTATGCAGGGGAGGAATGAACGGCTCCTTCAATCTCGGTTCAGGTGGAGCCATTAGGGCCCTGGTAGCACAGCGCTCCCGGGGAAAAGCCTCTCAAATGCTGTGGTCACAATTGACCAATGCACCTGAGGGTTAAATGTCTGTGATTGGTGTTATTGCAGATCACAGTCAATAGCTTCTGGTCTCTGCTAAAGCAGCAGAAATCCTCCTGTTATGGAGCCCGCTCAGCTGCTGAGCAGGCGCCATGTTTAAAGACCTGACTTCCACCGTACATTTACAGTGGAGGTTGGGAAGGGCTTACTACACCATTACTCTGGTGATAGATTTCCTTTCACATGCTAAATATTAGATGATTGCTAAAACACAATAAAAATACTGTACACATATATACCCTCATCGGTTCATCGGAATGTCCTGGCTTCCATGGTCTGTCAGAACGCTTACTCCGTAAAATTTGTTTGGCCTGTTTTTCCGTGACAATTGGTGATGCATCTGCAATCAATGGAAGGAGAATTAGTTAAAACTTATTCCACAAAGCATTTAGACTTTGTCTATAAAAAAAACAACGTGTCATAATCATTAAAGGGGTGTCCAGATTGGTGAAGATCTAACACATGGCACCCCCTCTGATCAGCAGGCTTCGGCAGCCACCAGAAAACACACAGTGGACAGAGCTGGAAACATCCACTGTGTGTGCCCATGCCGAGACACTGCAGCTCAGTTCCCATTCACTTGAGAGCTACAGTACACCAGCAGGACTCTCACCGATCTGATATTAATTGCCTATCCTGTGAATAGGTCATAAATATTGCCATGCTGGAAAACCCATCCAATGTCCACTGACCCACGCAATTCATGATATATTGTTCCTTCGATTATAGTTTTTTTTAGAAACCTTAATTTTTTTACATCCAAAGGAGGTTACACAATTGCTTTATATTTGAATTATTTGAATATTTTTGGTTTATAGTTAGTCGGGCACCCTGCACAAGGCACACAAGAAAGTAATTTCACAGCCCACCCACTGGATTTTGGGGACCATTGGCCTTAGCCAATTATATTTTCTCTTGGCACAGTAAGACAGGGTGTATTTCACAGGAACCCATGTACACTTCCAACGCAGGGTACAAAAACTAAGGGGGTCATTCATGATCTGAAGTACTCTACTTTTTGGCGTACTTTTGGTGCAGATTTGGTCGCAAAGGGGATTTGTTGCTGAATCTGCTGGCTTTTACCTGCTCACACCACTTTTCAGAGGTGGCAGAAAAAGGGGGCATAGCGTGGGCAGGAAACGGGACAGGTAGGCTGGCCTGTCTCATTTATCATTTTTTGCACTTGTTTTTGGCATAGAAAATGACTTCAATCTAGGCTAGCAAGAGAACTGGCATAGTTTTAAGAAAGCTGCACGGCCACCGCCTAAGTTAAGTAGAGGCCGGCGCCTCTACATAACAGGCACATTGAGGCCGGTATCTAAAACGATGATCTAAATAAATTACCCCAAATTCTTTAAGTATCAAAGTCTTTATGTCTTACATTATAATAAATATTCTAGGCCTGTTATGGCGCCCCTGCACTGCCTCACTCCACCAACTTTTTGAAAAAGTTACAAGTGGGACTGTAAACCCCCGAAATGTTGTTAAATTTTGTGCAACCATGGAGTGAACAATCATTCATCCCCATACAGAGGGAATGATTGCTCAACGTAAATGCAGCTCACAAGAGAAGGCAATGATCTAGGATGAACAGTTCATTCTCAATCACTGCCCTGTGTATCGGCCCATGTTAACTGACCCTAACTTTATCTTTTGCATTTGCATTCCATTTTGGTTTATTTGGTCTGTTTAAGTAGTACAGAATAAAGCTAGTTCCTAGTTTATTTTGTATATCGACTCTAGACCCAAGAGAGAGGTAAGCCACACTGTTTGGTGTAGGGGTCCATCTCTAGGAGGTTGCCTGGTTTTGGTAGGTGGACTCACACCATCTGATCATCTGTACTCTAAGAACCTCAAATGTATGAGTATAGTAAATGTAGAAGTAATGCAATGTAGGCTGGGACTTTGGTTGCACGATTGAAGGTCTTAGAAACATTGCATGACAATATTTGTTCAACTTCTCTCAAACTTGCTGTTCTACAACTATTTTAGACCTGTGATTTGGTTGTAAAAACACAGCCAAATCCCAGAAAAATCACTGGTAAGTCCCACGATTCTTAAAGGGGTTTTCCAACCCTTATAATGCCTGGGCACCTCACACAGGTTATACTTACCTTGCTCCCCGGCACCTTTGTCGGTCCTGAAGCCCGCACGGCCACCGCTGTATCTCCCTGTCATAGAGATGAAAACATCTGGCGACGGGGGGCAGCCAATAGCAGGCCGCGACGGGAATGAGCCTCCCTAGCATCGTGGGTGAAGCTAGGGAGGCTGGTCGCCGGCGCGGCCTGCTATTGTTTTCATCTGAGAAATTGGGAGATGCAGAGGCAGCCGTGCTGGCATCAGGAGTGATGCTACTGCCGGGGAGCGAGGTAAGTATAACTTGTGTGAGGGGCCCGGGCATTTTAGGGGTTGGATAACACCTTTAATAAATTTGCTGTATCTTTGGCTGTCCATGCATCAGAACTGAAATCTACTCAAGCCAGGAGCTGGAGTCCATTTCTGGTGTGATTGTGTATATTAAGGATGAGCAAATCGACTTTGGGTGAAACATTCAAAGTCGATTCGCATAAAACTTTGTTTGAATACTGTACGGAGTGAGCGCTCCATACAGTATTAGAATGTATTGGCTCAGATGAGCCAAAGTTATTACTTTGCGAAGTGATATGGTAGAAATTAATTTCTACTGTTAAAAATCTTTTCTCGAACTCGGTTTCGGTTCCAAGCGGTACAAAGTTTTATGCGAATTCGCTCATCCCTAGTGTATATGTTGATGAAGTAGGTGAGCTGCAGAGTTCTCGACCACAGCAGGCCTCCTCCTGCCCACTTTTTAGAAAACTAGGAAATCTAAAAAGTTTGCAAATCTTGTCATTTAATGCCACTTGCAACAAATTTTGCAACTTTTCTGTGCCACAAAACAATAGTGATCCCCATTGTCTACCTGACCGAGGTTTTGTTTACATCTCTTTCTGTAAATCCAAAAACACTACATGTAAACCGATTTTTTGTATAAACTATATATTATTGCAAATTTAAATTGCCAACTGCTATAATGCATTTTACACTAATTGTTCTAATGTAATTTTCCAGACCACTCTAAGCTACCAAGAGGTTTTCAGACCCTTGAGAAGCCGTCCGCTATACTAACAGAGGACGTCTTGTTTTTATAGTGACTACGTTGGAAATGAATGGACAAACGTCTTCTTTCAGAGAAGCATCTTCCTCATGGGAAATCAGATGGCTCAGGACATGAGTCAAATTTCTTCCAGCCTACTTTTGCAGGTTGCTGTTACTTACAGACTTTCTTGGAATATTATATCACAGAGGGCATTGTTATCTTCTTTCTCTGCCGCTGGCTCTATTGCATTGAAATTTGAAGAAATGTTTAATCTTCTATTCCCATTACAAAATACCTGCACAGAATAAAGCTGTTCAAGTACACATCCATGTGTATGTTACATGTTACACACATGATTTTTCCAATTTCTAGGACAATCTCCTCTAAAAGATTCTCTTGTAGACAGAGGCATTAGGGGTTTTAAAAGATCAGGGGGACAAGCCCAAAGAGATATGTCCTGCCCAAAACAAATGTAAGGAAGACAATATATGTACAAAACAACTTCTCCAGCCTGTGTTGGCGTCCTGCTCTGGCATCTTGTCGGCTACAGGCCAGTGGAATGGGACCCAAGTGCAGCACGAGACAATGAGGTGGTGTCACAGTGCCTACCTGGGCCAAGCCACCGATAGCAGAGTGATCCACCATAGGATTGGACTTTATCTATGTCCTAAAGACATAGATACAGTTGACAGTGGTGATGGCCAGGGAACTGAGGCACCATCCCATAATTCTGAGGCTTATGCCCCTGATGTCTAGTACTAGCGAAAACATTGCTTCTAGCATAAAGTACTTACCGTAAAATCTGGTATACAAAACTTGACTCTTATTGAGTTAAAGGGGTCTTCTGTGAGTTTATTAGTGATGACACCCAACAACTCCGCCAATCAGCTGTTTAAAGAGGCTCATCAGAGTGCCACAGTCTCCTTGCAGCTAGGGCTGAAACCATTACTCAAATCAATTGAGTAAGTCAACACAAAAAAAGCCAATTAAAATCTTTTGCATCGAGAATTCGTTTGTACCATGTGACCACGGAGCATGAGTGAAGCGCTTGCTACTACTCACCGCTCTGTTGGCCGGCACCTCGCTGCACTGTGCTCCTACTGTAAACACATCGTCAGGATGTAGTGCCTGTAAGCGAGCACTATGACCTGACGCTGTGTGATGTCAGGTCCCAATGCATCGCGCGAAGAAGTTGATGGAAGAGTTGTGGAGTGTTGGAGGCGCCCCTAGCAGGAAAGGTAAGTATTTGATTTCAGTGGAGCTGGGGCTGATGGCACTGGGGGGAGCTGATGGCATGGAGGGGGAGGAACTAATGGCACCAAGGACTGATTGCACTTAGTGTTGTTTGAGAATATTCTAATCGTGAATTTTTATCGCGAATATTGGCACTTTGAGAATTTGTGAATATCTAGAATATAGTGCTATATCTTCGTAATCGCGAATATTCTATTGCCGATTTTCGCAATCAGGAAAATAATGATTGGAGATCACGAATTCTCGAATAATTCATCTAATTATTCACAAAATATCGCAAATTTGAATATAGAAATTATTACAGTACTTGATTAATTGTTGGATTAATCGGTACAATACTTGATCACTAAAATAATCGATAGCTGCAGCCCTACTTGTAGTTTATCAAGCATAGCGTCATCCACTGGCTACTGGCTGTGCTTGATATTGCAGCTCAGCCCGATTCACTTTAATAGGACTGAGCTGAACCTACGCCATGTGACCAATGAACGGGATCAGTATTAAAGGGGTTTTCTGGTGTTATGCTGATGACCTATTCTCTGGATAGATAATCAGTATCTGATCAGTGGGGGTCCAACACCCAGGACCTCGGCCAATCAGCTGTTTGAGAAGGCAGCAGTGCCCGTAGTAGCGCCAAGGCCTTCTCGCAGCTTTCCCTAAGACAATATATGGCGCTGTGTTTGGTTTGCTGAGAGAATGCCGCTTCGCTACTGCAGCTGATCACCAGGGGTCCCGGGTGTTGGACCCCCACTGATCAGATACTGATGACCTATCCAAAGGATAGGTCATTAGTATAAAACTCTAGGAAAACCCCTTTAAATACTCGGAAAAACCCTTTAAATGTATAGCAATAAGGAAAGATAGTAATTATAAACTCAACACTGAATTTGCAATACCAAGGAGGAAAAGTTGTGGAATTATGGAAATCACAGGATAGATATACATTAATATGCTAGTGATAACAAAAATGGAAACAAATTTTTCAAAACATCTCCATTTATTTATTGAGTTTGAGCCCCAATCCCAGAAATACTTTAAGAGTGGTGGAGTGAGGTCAGTGGAACACCTGTAGCTGGATGTCTAATTCATATCCCAATGTGATGTAGTCTCCTTCTGATGTTTTGTGTAGATACTGTTTGCCGCCCTGGGCTTGGGATGTAACATTTAACTTAATTTACAGCACAGAATGGATCCCTATATGCAATTCTTCTAATCAGATGGTCTGTCTTGCAGAGGTCCTCTTCTGTGCACCTCTTGCTGTCATTCCAGTTTGTTGTTCTCTCAATCAGGAAGATGCGCAACGTTGAATAGTGCTGACATCTCGGCCTAGGCGCAGAGAAATTTGACAAAGTAATAAACCAAGGGCTCTCGGTTCAAGGACTTTGTCCCTCTCAGTTTGTAACAAGTGGCTATAACTGCCACATCGACGAGCAGGAGGCATCGCCTAATCATCTTGCACGACTTGGTCAGATTTTTAAGGTTTCATGTGGCTAAAAAACATTACTTTTAATCTGGCTTTTATGCCCCTCCCACATGTCACAGATTGGAGCTAGGTGCTTGAAAATGTAAGCCTTTGCAGATCTTAGCGACACCTGCTACTACCTTGATTAGGATAATCTTACGGCTTGCCTTTCTTGGTGATGCAATTTCAGTGTTGAAGAGTGGAATAATTAAAGTGCCGTCTACTATAAGTGAAACCCTATTGGTGAGGTTATGTTTCGGGGATAGTAGCACATCACCAATAAAGGCGCTGGAAACAGTTTAGGCTAGGGGCAGACACATTCTACCCGTCCCATTGAATGTATACCCTAGATGTCTGCAACTTAAAGAGGTTGTCCCACAAAATATATTCTACAGTTTTAAACCAGCACCTGGATCTGAACACTTTTGTAATTGCATGTAATTAAAAATTTTGAATCGCCAATGAGTTATTAAATAAAATGTATCTGTATAGTGAACTCACGGCCAAACAATAGGGTATTAGGCATTTTCAAATAACTAACCAATCACTGCCTAGGGAAAATACTAAAAAAACTACCAAAGAAGAGGACCTTTTATCGGTCCAAAGTTTGCTAGTCAAAGGTATGTACATGCAGAGCGGCACCCAGGGATGTCCCTGCACTTACTTGTATCCCTGGGTGCCGCTCCGTTCGCCCACTGTAGCCCCCGGTAACGGCGCACGCGCTGCTGCTAGTTTTGCCTTGGGCGGAGACATCCTCTTTTGCCCTGGGCGTCTCCTTCTCCCAGGCTGGAGCGTTGGCCAATCGCAGCGCTCAGCTCATATCCTGCAACCTCCCAGGATATGAGCTGAGTGCAGCGATTGGCCAGCGCTCCATCTGGAAATGCGCGTTTCATGTCCATATGTCCATTCCGCTAAAAAAAAAAAAAACATGTCCTAATTTTGTCCACATTACAGACAAGGATAGGACTGTTCTATTATGGGCTGGCCGTTCCGCAAAATGCAGAATGCATACAACCAGTTTCCTTGTTTTGTGACCTCAAAACAATGGTTGTGTGCATAAGCCGTTACTGTGTGAAAAAGGCCTAAGATAATATGTGGTGAAAGCTGTAAAAAAAAAATTTTTAAATTGCCAGAATTTCTTTTTGCGCTTAGCCCACAACCCATACAACAGAAAAAAGCTATGAAAAAGTCATATGTACCAAAAAAACATACCAATGAAAACTTTAACTCATCTCACAAAAAGTCCTCACAAAGCTCCATAAATGGAAAAATAAAGTTATAGCTCTCTGCATGAGAAGTGCTTTTATTGTATAAAAGAGGTAGAACATAAAAACCTACACCTATTTGGTGCCGCCATCATCACACTAACCCATAAACATAAAAAAGGTAACAAGTTATTTACGCTGAAAATGTATAATGCAAAAAAATTGTCTCTCAATTTCCATAAAAGTTCATCGATATGTTATGTACCCCAAAATTTGGCCATTGAACAGTACAACTCATCCTGAGTTCTATCAGCTGATGATTCGTGTGAAGCCTTATATCTGATGTCCTGACCTCATAAATGCTCATTTAAGCCATATTTTTAGCATATTCTTAGCAATATTCACATGAGTCAGCTGAAAGAACTCAGGAGTTGTACTGTTCAATGGTCCAATTTTGGGGTACATAACGTATCGATGAACATTTATGGAAATGGTTGAAAGTAGCAACAGTCTGCAAATAAACAGATTTTTCACCCCATGTTTCACAAAAACTGACAAAAATTTTTAATAAAACCTAAACTCACAAAAAATTCTTAAATGCAACCATAAAAAAATTACCCTGAAGGTGTTCATAGCCTTTAAAAATAACATTTTCAATATATTGCAGTGTAATAAATAAAAATGCAATGTAATTTACGTAAATCAATAAATAATGCATGCATCGTTCACTACCAAAACCTTCTATAAAAAAAAATCAGCAAATTCCACAAAGTACAGTTGAACATCCATCAAGTTTTAACCCTAAAAAAAAGTATTGGCCCTTCTCAGAGTTTCGAAAAATCCAAAATCAGATGCAACAAGGCAAGGTTTGTTTCTACAGTATGTTGACTTAAGAAATGAATGGACAAAAGTCTTCCTTCAGAGGAGCGCTCCCCTCCTTAGAAATTAGATTCCGTGTGACATGAACAGAATTTTCAATCTGTTCAGACTGTGGGAGACGTTATGAATTTGTATGAGGGTGTAACAGGGCAAGAAGGGCCATTTTAGCACAGGGAGGCATCAAGCTGTCTTTTAGTACTCGCTTTTGCCAGAAAACATTATTCAAAATGTAAAGGCTATGGCCACCTTTGGGGCATTTTTATTATTGTGTAGTATGTACTATGTCATAAAAACATATTTGCAACTTTTTTTTTACAAAAAATGTTGTCTTCTGCAGCCTGTGTGTATTCCGATACATTGCAGGCTGCTCAGTGTAAAATCTGTCAGACAAGTTCTTGGATAGTTCAGTCCGTAGCTCCTTTCTCTGCTCTACTGAATGTTCATACAGCTGACATCTCTTTTGGTTAGAATTTATTTGGCTGCAAACAGGCTTGGACTGGCCCACAGGGGTACAGGGGAATCCCCCTATGGGCCCCTGAGCAAGGTGGGCCCCTAGTCTCCAACCCCCTGCACAAGTGGCACATAACACAGTAGACTTACTGCACTTCTCACATATATTCAATGTACAGCACCTCAACCAGACTATGTTCATATAAAAAAACTCGTTAAAATATTTATTTATTATATTTGAATGTATCCATACGGTGGGCCCCCAAAATAAATTCTACTAGTGGGCCCTAGGCACCCCAGTCCGACACTGGCTGGAAATATTTGTGTTCAGGAGAGGAGCTATAGACTGCTCAACAGAGAGCTCATCTGATAGAATTCCCATTGGATGGGAACAAGCAAACTGCAATGTACGAGAACACATAGAGGCGAAGAAGACAAAAGGAGCAAGACGATGACCAAATACTGTATAATATTCAATGCAATAAAAAAAAAAAATCACTCAAAAGTGTCCATACCCTTTTAGGTGAGAAGCTCAGACTTTCATGGTCAATGCAATACATGTTCATGTCACATATGATTTGATGGTCCCATATATTACAATGTAGAGTGCAAGCATAAAAGAGGATATGCTGCCAATGGCTTATGGGTCTGACTACTGTGACCTTCGCTGATAGCTAAAAACAAAGATGCAGAAGGGCTAGAAAAACTCTGAGGAGACAAAGTGGCATAACGCCTCCCTAGCACCACTGCCCCTCCAGGAGATCACTGAGATTTGGCAATCAGGTTCAATTTGGTCCGACTCAAAAGTGCTCCAATTGTCCAGAAAAGTCATGTATGAGACTCTGAGGTCTCCTAGGACTGCATCCAACCCCTTTCAAGCTCTTTAACGCCAAGACAGACTTAGTAATGTCAGAGTGACAGCGACACATCTGGCTGTGGGTAAACAGATGGTAGCCGGTGGTGGCAACCAACCTGCATAATAACACGCTGCACTGTGAGATCTTTTTTTAATTAAATGGTCCAAAAATGATCCCTTTTTGGTGGCAGATGGCTTCTCTGTTTTCTAATCTGTAAAAAGGTGGTCGTCATTTCGAAGAATTCGCGCAGGACGAATCAAAAAGGTTTGGAAACGCCGAAATTCAAATTTTTGGGGAAGTTCATAATAAATTTGTTTAGTGTAGAACTGACTCACTAATTTCTACTCAACCTACAAACATAGAAGTAAAATAAATACCAATGTACCTGTGTAGATCTTCTTTCTCAGAATCTGCTTACCTGTGAAAACGGCCAGAAGCACCACCAAGGCCAGCAGGACAACAAAAAGCTTCATTTTGGTTCGCTCTGGAGGATGCGGATTTCGAAATGAATACAACTTATGAAGATTTAGACTTCTTAAAGACTCAACATCAGCTAAAATCCGCCACCCCCCCCCCCTCCTTCCTGGCTGGTGTGCTGGAGTTTCGGATATATATGCAAAGATTCCAGGAATTTGTTCAGTACATGTAAGTTCCCAGTCAGTCCCAGAAGCAAATATTATTGCCATCTAAATAGCTATGGGGTTTAGGAGCGTCGTTCCTATCTTGTACTTTTATACACATTTATCCACTTGCTTCGTACTAATGCAAACTTTTTGGATTTTCATGAAATGCAGGAGAATCTTTTCACTGCTCAAACCTTCTGAGATTTATCTTGAACCTGGTAATACTAGTAAAAGTGCAGGTATTAGTTTAGTCTTGAGACGGAATATCTATACATCCTAGTCCAGGGATCAGCAACCTCCAGCACTCCAGCTGTTGTGAGACTACAATTCCCAGCATGCATACTTGCTCTGCTCTTCTCAGAACTCCCATAGAAATTTATGGAGCATGCTGGGAATTGTAGTTTCATAGCAGCTGGAGTGCCGAAGGTTGCTGACCCCTGTCCTAGTCAATAGTCTTGTGAACACAAAGCTTTCCTATGGTGCCAACAGGAATCTGAAGCAAAGCGCCAACTATTTTGTTCGGCAAAACGTGTGCAATAGTCAAAAAGAAAGGGGCTTCTGTAACTTCATATTATACCGATGAATGTCTGCACTTGTCTATAGGTGGTGAGATACCCAAAAATACATGACTTCAATGTGGGTTATATCGACTAGAGGCCAGCTTTCTTTGGTGCCCATAAACCTGAAGGGGTCATCTCATATAAGAAGACCCCTTTAAAGAGGACCTGTCACCTCTCCTGAAATATCTGCTTTAGTATTTACTCGCATTCCCCATGTAATAACAATTCTGGAGCATCTACTTTTACGACTCTATGATGTGACATCCATTTATTATTTCTGCTAGAAGCTATAAATGAATTATTAGCAGTTTGCCATGAAGGCCCACATGGGTGTTACCAGTCGGGGGGTGTCCCTGTACAGTCTGAAACTGGTAGCACTGATTGGATAGTGCCAAACTGTGCAGGGACACACCCCCAACGTGTAAAACCCAGGTGAACTTTCATTGTAGACTGCTAATTATTCATTCATAACGTATGGCAGGAATAATAAAGCAATGGCACAACATACACTACTCACAAAAAGTTAGGGATATTTAGCTTTCGGGTAAAATTTATGGAAAACATAAAAAGTTCACGCTCCAATGATATTATATCATGAAAGTAGGGCATTTAAGTAGAAGCAGCAATGGTGATTTCCTCATCTCAAACAATTTATTGAAACAAAAGCCAACACCAGTGGCGGGTATACCCCCACAAAAAATGTCAGTCTCAATAACTTGTCATGTGGCATCAATTACAGCTTGACAACGACGTCTCCTGCTGTTCACAAGTCAACGTATTGTCTGCTGAGGCGTGGCATCCCACTCTTCTTGAAGGGCGGCTATCAGGTCATTGAGGTTCTAGGGTACAGAGTTACGAGCCTCTACGTGGCGACTCAGCTGATCTCATAGGTTTTCAATAGTATTCAGGTCCAGGAAAAGTGCAGGACACTCCATTTGAGATCCCCTAGTCTCCAGCAGCCGTTCCCTAATGATGCGACCTCGATGAGCTGGTGCATTGTTGTCCAAGAAGATAAAAAAAATGTTGGCCTGTGTTGTTCATGCAGAGGCACAATGACTGGACTAATGATGTTATTCAAGTAGTATAGACTTGTCACTGTACCATTCACAAAGTGTAGGGCAGTTCTATATTGACAAGACACACTGTAACACCACTACCACCAAAGGCTCGTCTGGTGACAACAGCGGCTGAAGCATAGTACTCTCCTTGATGTCTCCAATAATGTTGGCAGCCATCATTTCTGCTCCGCATAAATCGACTTTCATCAGTGAACAGCACTGAGGCCCACTGGTCCCTCATCCAGCGTAGATGATCCCTTGCAAGACGATGACGCCCGTGCCTGGTGGTGTGGTCAGGTACCCTTGCAGGTTGTCTAGCACGCAAACCAAATGGTTTCTAATGATCTGACATGACACTTGGGTGCCTCTCAACTCCATTAAATGTGCCTGGAGTTGAACAGTTCCGCAAAGCATTGCTCACAATGAAGCGGTCATCAGTGTTGTGGATGTGGCCAAAGGACATCCACTTCTATGCCTTTCTGTGATTCTTCCAATCTCTCTGTTTCTGTTGCAACCTGCTGATGACACTCTAAGCTCAGTGGCCACTTCCATCTGAGAACATCCCGCTTGAAGCCTCGCAATGGTGAGGTACTGTTGATCAATTGTTACTTGTCGTCTTGTTCTCATGATGTCAAAATGTGAACAGCATGATGAGGAGGACAGTTTAAATAGCAATTCTAATTGAACCAGGAAATTTATTGGGCGATTCATGGGCAAGTAGTTGCTAAAACAGACATGTCTGGAGAGCTGAGAAGTCCTCTTTAAAGGGGTCATCTTATATGAGATAACCCCTTCAGGCATATGGACACCAGAGAGGGAAGTCCCAGTTTAGGAACCCCCTCTATAAATCAGAAGATGGAGACACTTTGTAAGGGCAGCTTTTATTCTGAAGAACTTGATCCATGCTTGTGTGACAAGGAGTGTAATACTACATAGCTGACTGGGCTTCCTCCAGCAATATCAGGATTGGAACTTGGGTGGTCAACTGATCATCTGGACAGCCTGCTTTTTTTACAGGGATCAAGACACACAGGGGAATTTATAAAGTCCTGTAATCCAGAATTATGGCTTCAAAAAGTCATAAAAGACAGCATATTCCTGCTTTAATTTTGCAACATTTTAACACTCACCCCGGTTTTGAAAATTTGGTGGGAAAGTGGCCGTGGTTAGCCTGTCGAGCTGACAGGCCAGATTTATCAACTACAACTTTCCCCCAAAAATCAAAGAAATTGGCCTAATCTTACTCCAACAAAGGGGTAGAGTAGAAAGTGGAGGAACATCTCAAGAAAGAAGTGTTTAGGTGGCCATACACACTGGTTTATGGGTGTATTCACATGACAATGTCCGTTCTGGGGGCCACAAACCACTAGTGCACAAATCATGGATACAGGGCGTGTGCTACCAGCATCATGGTGCGGACTCATTGACTTCAATGAGTCCACTATGCGTATGGTGTGGGCAAGGATATGACATGTGTTAAGACCGGTATATTAGCCTGTATTTGTGGGAGGGGCGATGATGACTATATCTAGCCGGGCGTCCCCTCCCACAGTGAACGTTGTTTCCAGCGTATGGTGTGGGAGCTCTACATACCGTCCTCAGGGAGCAACAAGGGTGCAGCGCTTTCTACGGTCCAGATAAGTAGCTGCCTCATCCAGCAGCATCGTTGCTTTAAGTCTGGCCGGCGGTGTGTCGGCTCCCTGGGTAAGGGGGAGCAGCACCGCACCGGAGTGGTCTGCCAGGGAGACACGCTCTTCTCCCCACGCGGCATGACACGTAGGGTGCAGGGCACAGCGTGTGCCCGCTCGATAAAGTATTGCACAGGCCGCTGAGCTGCTAGACAGGCAGGGGAGGAGGGGCAGACAAATTAGGCTTTAGCATGTTGCTTTTATCCAGGGGATACACAGGTGAATTCACTCAGCAAGGGGGAGTAGTAAGGTTCAGGAAGGGTGTGTGTTAAAAAAAAAAAAAGAAAAAAAAAGGGGGGTGATATAAAATAAATGAAATGTCTGGAAAAAATTAAAAAAATTAAACATGCATTTATTATGGGGAAGGGACATTGAGTCTAGTGTTCTAGACAGGGTATGTTAGGCTTCTTAATATGGCTTTAGTGTGAGATTACAGTATGTGGAAAGCACGTAACAGGAGTCGCTTATGTATAGGGGCACTGTTAGGTCGTTGGTCCACACTGCGGATTCAGCGCCAGATTCCGAATAGGGTTACGCTTGACCCACGTTTTTACGCACACGTATTCGATTCGTTATTTCATCAGTTCGCCATGATACCACGTTAGTGGCATTGGTAAAGATTAAAGGGTTTCTTACATTTATCTCTCCAGGATCAAGTGTTTTTATATGCCTTGATAATCAGGCGATTGCTGACTTTCCATGTGGGACCACTTTCTCAGGCATTGGTATGGTATTTCTCTTTTATTCCAGAGGTATACAGTAATTCTCCTAGTTTCCTGAGGTCACGTCGAACTTTTTTTGGCCCCCACTGGCTAGCTGATGGGTGGACGAATGAGGTTGGTTGATCCCGGGTTCCACAGATTTCAGCGTTGGTTGAACTTTATCCTATAATGGCGGCTGTGCATGCAGGGGGTCGGGAATGGGCTGGTTACATGGTGTATGTTTATGTCAATGTCGCGGTCATGGAGATTTGATTAACAGCTTGGTCCTACTGATATCTTTTGTTAGGCGTCAGGTGCTTCGTTCGTTACTACACCAAATTCATTACACACGTTCATGTACTCGTGTGAAGTAAAATAGATAAAGGGACACAGCGGCTACACCTGTCGTACCTATATGGATGTGAGGTGCACACTCCTTAGCTAATACCCTAAGCTATGGAAAATCAATATGGAGGGCACACTCAGCATTTGTGATATATATAGGACAAATTTAATGATAAACAGTACAATAAAATAACAATGCAATAAAAGCATATAAAAGCATCAAATGTAAACCCACATGAGAAGCCCAAAGCTAATGTGGCCAGGCAGTCACTCAGGTGTAAGAATATGATGTTCATGTAAACAGTCAATATCGAATAGGACTGTGCCGGTGAAAAATAGAGTCAATATTAGATAGGACTGTGATGGTAAAAAAAGTTGGTCCTCTATATACTCTGATGTGGACCCCTTAGATGCCTACAGGTATGCAAGTAGTATTGAACTTAATATACACCAGCGTATGCCGGATAGTTCGTTTCAATAAACCTTGTTGGAGGAAAGGTGATCCTCAAATAGTTCATTCGCAGGACGCTAAGTATTTGTCAGACAAAACATGGACTTCTTACCCGCCTCCGTGTAGTCGTTCCTGCAGCGCAGCTTCTGGGAGTTCCGTCAGACACCAGCGGCGTCCCGCGTGGTGTCCTGGGCCGTATCGCGGCGTCCCACGTGACCCTGACATGAAGCGCGCGTCGGGGGTGGAGGTGTCTTCTAGGTCCTACTGCCAGACCTGTAGCTTCGATTATGTCAGGAATTGTCCTTGTTAAAAAGGTGGCAATAGTTGTAGTGTCTGTATCCTGCTTATTCTTTATAATAGATCACCGTGCTCTAGCCCAAACGCGTTTCGGGGGTCAGCCCCCTTCCTCAGCGGTTACTAACCACTGAGGAAGGGGGCTGACCCCCGAAACGGTGTAAATGTCACCTAGATTTTTTGTTAGGACAGGTGGATGTGGCTTATGAGGGGAGAAAGGTTATGTCTTGGTAGAGGAGGTTACCACTAGAGTTGAGCGAACTTGTATTTTTAACTCAAAATAAGTACAATACAATAATAATAAAAAAAAATTGCCCCCTAGGGTGTACATAGCCTTTAAGTTTAAATCACCCCCTTTACTAATTTTACATATAAAATATATAAACAATAAAAAAATATATATATTTATATTAGGTATCGCCACATATGGAAAACTCCAAACTATTAAAATATTAAAAAATATCTCCTATGTAGAGATGGCCCGAACTATCCGCCGGCGAACAGTTCCCGGCGAACATAGCTTGTTCGCGTTCGCCTCAACAGGCGAACACATGCGATGTTCGGTCCGCCCCCTATACATCATCATTGAGCAAACTTTGACCCTGTACCTCACAGTCAGCAGACACATTCCAGCCAATCAGCAGCATACCCTCCCTCCCAGACCCTCCCATCTCCTGAACAGCATCCATTTTAGATTCATTCGGAATTTGCAGTCTTAGTGAAAGGAGGGAGAGACTCATCTGATCTCTGCTGTAAGGACAGCGTCCTGACAGCACACCAAAAATCCCTTTTTAGGGCTGCAACATTAGTCTGCTTTTATTTTTCTCCATATACATATTGCAGTTGCCTGGCCTGCCTGTGTGTGAGGAGCTGCAGGCCCACAGACTGTAGTGTGCCCACTGCCAGTGCCCACCCCTGTCATCCCATGTGGCACAGGACTTTGCATCAAAAAAAAGGCATTTCATATTTACATTTTAATCTAAGGTTAGTTACCTGCCAGTGTGTGTCAGGCTGACTTCCACTGACTGTAGTGTGCCCACTGCCAGTGCCCACCACTCATACCGGCTGGCACAGGACTTTGCATAAAAAAAGCATTTAATATTTACACTTTAGTGTAATTTCAGTTGCTTGCCTGCTGCTAGTGTGTGTCAGGCCCACTTCCACTGACTGTAGTGTGCCCACTGCCAGTGCCCACCCCTGTCATCCCGTGTGGCATAGGACTTTGCATCAAAAAAAGGCATTTCATTTTTACACTTTAGTGTAATTTCAGTTGCTTGCCTGCTGCCAGTGTGTGTCAGGCCCACTTCCACAGACTGTAGAGTACCCACTGCCAGTGCCAACCACTGATACCGGGTGGCACAGTAGCTTGCCGATAAATAAGGCATTTAATTTTTAGACAGTAGTCTAAATTCAGTTGCTTGCCTGCTGCCAGTGTGTGTCAGGCCCACTTCCACTGACTGTAGTGTGCCCACTGCCAGTGCCAACCACTGATACCGGGTGGCACAGTAGCTTGCTGATAAATAAGGCATTTCATTTTTAGACAGTAGTCTAAATTCAGTTGCTTTCCTGCTGCCAGTGTGTGTCAGGCCCACTTCCACTGACTGTAGTGTGTCCACTGCCAGTGCCAACCACTGATACCGGGTGGCACAGTAGCTTGCCGATAAATAAGGCATTTCATTTTTAGACAGTAGTCTAAATTCAGTTGCTTGCCTGCTGCCAGTGTGTGTCAGGCCCACTTCCACTGACTGTAGTGTGCCCACTGCCAGTGCCCACCCTGTCATCCCGTGTGGCACAGGACTTTGCATCAAAAAGGCATTTCATTTTTACACTTTAGTGTAATTTCAGTTGCTTGCCTGCTGCCAGTGTGTGTCAGGCCCACTTCCATTGACTGTAGTGTGCCCACTGCCAGTGTCATCCCGTACTGTGGCACAGGACTTTGCATCAAAAAAAGGCATTTAATTTTTACACTTTAGTGTAATTTCAGTTGCTTGCCTGCTGCCAGTGTGTGTCAGGCTGACTTCCACAGACTGTAGTGTGCCCACTGCCAGTGCCAACCAACCACTGATACCGGGTGGCACAGTAGCTTGCCGATAAATAAGGCATTTAATTTTTAGACAGTAGTCTAAATTCAGTTGCTTGCCTGCTGCCAGTGTGTGTCAGGCCCACTTCCACTGACTGTAGTGTGCCCACCCCGTGTCATCCACTGATACGGGTGGCACAGGACTTTGCATCAAAAAAAGGCATTTAATTTTTACACTTTAGTGTAATTTCAGTTGCTTGCCTGCTGCCAGTGTGTGTCAGGCCTACTTCCACTGACTATAGTGTGACCACTGACAGTGGCAACCACTGATACCGGGTGGCACTGTAGCTTGCCGATAAAAAAGGCATTTCATTTTTAAACATTAGTCTAATTTCAGTTGCTTGCCTGCTGCCAGTGTGTGTCAGGCCCACTTCCACTGACTGTAGTGTGCCCACTGCCAGTGCCCACCCCTGTCATCCCGTGTGGCACAGGAGCTTGCATCAAAAAAGGCATTAAATTTTTACACTTTAGTGTAATTTCAGTTGCTTGCCTGCTGCCAGTGTGTGTCAGGCCGACTTCCACTGACTGTAGTGTGCCCACCCCTGTCATCCCGTGTGGCACAGGACTTTGCATCAAAAAAAGGCATTTAATTTTTACACTTTAGTGTAATTTCAGTTGCTTGCCTGCTGCCAGTGTGTGTCAGGCCCACTTCCACAGACTGTAGTGTGCCCACTGCCAGTGCCCACCACTGATACCGGATGGCACAGTACCTAGCACGCGTAGTACCACTTATCTAAAAAAAAAAATGACAGGCAGAGGCAGGCCACCCCGCAGGGGCCGTCGTGGTCGTGGTGCTGTGATTTCCACTGTCCCTGGAATAATGCCTAGTGTTCAGAGGCCACGTACCCTGAACCCGAAAAATTCTGAGAATTCTGAGGACATAGTTGACTGGCTTAGACAGGACACCCAATCTTCAACAGCTTCCGCTAAGAACCTTGACGCACCATCCTCCTCCAGCTCAGCTTTGGTCACCTGCTCTCAAGTTACCATGCACCCGCCCGCCGCGCCACCACCACCACCATCACCACCACAGCCGCTTCACTTGATCCGTCAGAGGAGTTATTTACACATCAGTTGGATGCAATTAGTGATGCGCAACCATTATTGCCAGATGATGTAGATTACAGGGATATGTCTCAGTCAGGCAGGATTACACACAGACGTACAGTGTGATGATGATGATGATGATGTTGTACCCGCTGCTGCTTCCTTTGCTGAGGTGTCAGATACAAGTGAAGCGGTTGATGATGACGATGTGTCCACGGATGCCACGTGGGTGCCTGCTCGAAAAGAAGAAGAGGGGTAAAGTTCAGATGGGGAAACAGAGAGAATGAGGAGACGAGTTGGAAGCAGCGGGAGGTAGTTGCAAGGAGTTAGTGGCACAGTCAGACAGCATGTATCGGCACCTGGGGTCAGCCAGACAGCACGCCAGTCAACGCATGCTGTTGCCACCACCAGAATGCCGTCATTGCAAAGCTCAGCAGTGTGGCAAGTCCAACACCCACCTTGGTACAACTGCTTTGCGAAGGCACATGATCTCACGTCACAAACGCCCATGGGATCAACACATGAGTACAAGCAACACACAAACTCAAAGCCACCATGCTCCTCCTGGTCCAGCATATTCGGCCACGTCAACCACTGCTGTCCTCCCTGCCCCCTCTCAACCAACCGCCACTCCTCCTCTCACCTTCAGCAGTTCCTGCTCATCTGCCCACAGTCAGGTGTCTGTCAAGGACATGTTTGAGCGTAAAAAGCCAATGTCACAGAATCACCCCCTTGCCCGACGACAGCTGGCTTGACGGAACTCTTAGCCCACCAGCTTTTACCATACCAGCTGGTGGAGTCTGAGGCCTTCAAAAAATTTGTCGCTATTGGGACACCACAGTGGAAGGTACCCGGACGAAATTTTTTTTCAAAAAAAGCAATCCCAAACCTCTACCATGTCATTGAAAAGGAAGTCATGGCATCTCTGGCATACAGTGTTGGGGCAAGGGTCCATCTGACCACTGATACCTGGTCTGCAGAGCACGGTCAGGGAAGGTATATCACGTACACTCTGCATTGGGTCAACCTGCTGACGGCTGACAAGCATGGAATGCGTGGCTCCGCAGCGGAGTTGGTGACACCGCCACGACTTGCAGGCAGACCTACTGCCACCTCCTCTACTCCTACTCCATCCTCCTCGGCTGAGTCCTCTTCTTCTGCGGTGTCTGGCTGCACATCAACTGAATCCCCCCAGCTCCCCAGGGGCTATTCCACATCCCGGATACGACAGTGTCACGCTGTCTTGGGGTTGACTTGCCTGAAAGCAGGGAGCCACACAGGACCAGCACTCCTGTCCGCCCTGAACGCACAGGTGGATCAGTGGCTGACCCCGCACCAACTGGAGATCGGCAAAGTGGTGTGTGACAATGGAACAAATTTGTTGTCGGCATTGAATTTCGGCTAGTTGTCACATGTGCCGTGCATGGCACATGTGTTGAATCTCATCGTACAACGCTTTGTGTGTAAGTACCCAGGCTTACAGGACGTCCTCAAACAGGCTAGGAAGGTGTGTGGCCATTTCAGGCGTTCCTACATGGCCATGGCGCACTTTTCCGATATTCAGCGGCGAAACAACATGCCAGTGAGGCGCTTGATTTGCGACAGCTCAACACGTTGGAATTCAACACTCCTAATATTCGACCGCCTGCTCCAACAAGAAAGAGCCGTCAACGAGTATTTGTATGACCGGGTGCTAGGACAGTCTCTGCGGAGCTGGGAATTTTTTTGCCACGTTACTGGACGCTCATGCGCAATGCCTGTAGGCTCATGCGTCCTTTTTTAGGAGGTGACAAACCTAGTCAGTCGCACCGAAGGCACCATCAGCGACCTCATCCCATTTGTTTTCTTCCTGGAGCGTGCCCTGCGAAGAGTGCTGGATCAGGCTGTAGATGAGCGTGAAGAGGAAGAGGAAGAGTTGTGGTCACCATCACCACCAGAAACAGCCTTGTCATCATCGCTTGCCGGACCTGCGGCAACGCTGGAAGAGGAGTATGAGGAAGAGGAGTCAGAGGAGGAATGTGGCGGCTTTGAGGAGGAGGAAGACCAACCACAGCAGGCACCCCAGGGTGCTCGTTGTTATCACCTATCTGGTACCCATGGTGTTGTACGTGGCTGGGGGGGAAGAACAGACTGTCAATGACATCAGTGAGGACTAGGAACGGGAAATGAGTAGCTCTGCATCCAACCTTGTTCAAATGGGGTCTTTGATGCTGTTGAGGGACCCTCGTATAAAAAGGATGAAGGAGAACGACCTGTACTGGGTGGCCACGCTACTAGACCCCCGGTATAAGCAGAAAGTGGCAGAAATGTTACCAAATTACCAAAAGTCGGAAAGGATGCAGCAGTTCAAAACCAAACTAAAAAATATGCTTTACACAGCTTATAAGGGGGATGTCACAGCACAACGGGAATCTAACAGGGGAAGAGGTGAGTGTAATCCTCCTCCTACCACGGCAGCAAGGACTGGACGATTTACAGATGTGTTGATGGAGGACATGCGGAGCTTTTTCAGTCCTACTCATCGCCACAGCCCTTCGGGATCCAGCCTTAGAGAACAACTCGACCGACAGGTAGCAGACTACCTCGCCTTAACAGCAGATATTGACACTCTGAGGAGCAATGAACCCCTTCACTACTGGGTGTGCAGGCTTGACCTGTGGCCTGAGCTATCCCAGTTTGCGATAGAACTTCTGGCCTGCCCTGCTTCAAGTGTCCTGTCAGAAAGGACCTTCAGTGCAGCAGGAGGCATTGTTACTGACAAGAGAAGTCGCCTCGGTCAAAAAAGTGTTGATTACCTCACCTTCATAAAGATGAATGAGACATGGATCCCGAAGGGACTGACAGTGGGGGATACGTTTGACTAACAAAAGGCCTGATTACATGCCTTGGCCTAAAAATGGTCCCCACGCTGCTGTATTTAATGTCTGCATACCGGATGACTTTCGTGAATTCTTCACCACCAACTAGGGTTCAAGCCGCAATGTTTTAGTCACTTTTCTGCCTGGAAAACATCAATTTTTCCGGCCGCTGCTACAATAGCGGCTGCAACAATACCATTATTTTTCAGGCATGTGTACATGCCTAATTTTTCTGTCCTATGGTGCAGCACTGTGGCTGCAAAAACAAACCAAAAAAAAAAAAGGCACATACAAGTGTCAATTCCCCTTCGTGATCGTTACCTTGTTGTGGTGAAGGGGCTTGCGTATCACAATAAAGCAATCATCACCTCTATGAGTGTGGTGGCAATGTTGCCACACCCCAGATGATAAGGCCGTTGCTTCATTATGGTCAGACCAAAAGCGATCGGACGGCTGGATAATATTTAATAGAAAAAACATTAATTTACCTTTTTTTTTTTATATGTGGTATGGGTTTTTAATACATAAAATAAAAATCATAATAAAGTCTCTTAATAGTTTATTAGAAATGATGCAGACAATTAAAAAAATCCCCATCAATTCCAATACAAAGCAAGTACAGAGCTCAGAACTAAATTATTTCATGATGTCGTATTGGTTCGCTAATTCGACAATGGTTAATCAATTCGACCGGATAGGGTACGTAACAGGGATTAAACTGATAGGAATAGTACTAGTTAAGACACCACTCATATAGGGTGTCACAGCACATTGCTCTGTGCACGCGCAGTGCCCCAATTTGGGAGTATGAGGACCGACCAAGCTGCTTTTTCCATCTCCCGATTCCTGAAATCAATTCAGTTTGGTGTATGAGAGTTTGGTCTGTCACTGTGAAGGCAGTCGAAGGTACCCGGCCTAAATTTTTTTTCACAAAAGGCAATCCCTGATATGGGATGTAACAGGGATTAAACTGATGAGAATAGTACTACAGAAAATACCACTCATATCGAGTGTGACAGTAAATTGCATGGCGCAGGCGCAGTCACCGTGGATTAAAACAGAGTGGAGGGAGCCAGCGTTTTTTTAACCATCTCCCCGTTCGAAAAATCTATTCAATTCACCTTTCGGGGACCCTTGGTGTTGTACGTGGCTGGGTGGAGGAAGAAACCTTCAATGACATCACCGGGACATGGCTAGCTTGGTATCCAACTTTGTGCAAATGGGGAGTTTGCGGTTGTGCAAATGAACTGTTTGCGGTTGTTTGCGGTGCATTGAAAGGGGAGTTTGGTCTGTCAATGTCTGTAAAGTGGGCGTAACCCTTACACTACCTGATCGATACAACATCATACCTGATCGTATACACACACTGGATGTTTTAAAGCATGTTATTCCAAACAATTTAGGAATGTTAGTTGATTTATGCCCTTTATGGATTAAAACCCGACTCTGCGTCCACTACGTAATTTTCCATGGGAGTTTTGCCATAGATCCCCCTCCGGCATGCCACAGTCCAGGTGTTAGACCCCTTGAAACAACTTTCCCATCACTATTGTGGCCAGAAAGATGTCCCTGTGGGTTTTAAAATTCGCCTGCCAATTGAAGTCTATGGCGGTTCGCCCGGTTCGCGAACATTTGCGGAAGTTCGCGTTCGCGAACGGAAAATTTTATGTTCGCGACATCACTACTCCTATGCTGTGAACGCTGTGACAGAAAAAAAATAGGATAGGTCTGTTCTATTATGGGCCGGACATTCCATAAAAATGCGTAATACACGCAGCGTTTTTTGCCGTTTTTTTTTCTTTGCGTCCTATCGAATGGTATTGAGTATCGCAATACTTTGTTATGGTATCGAAATAAAATTTTTGTATCGTGACAACGCTACCACTAACTGTGCCAAGACATTCTTGGTCCAATCTTGAGAAACGCGCGTCAAGAACTTTGACGCAGCCTCTCTTTTTGAAAAAAAATGGGGAGGCGGTTTCAGCCCGGTTTCAAGCATGGAATCACACACATCCCTGTAGCCCCTTCTTCATAAACACCAAAGGAATCGTTAATTTCTAATGATAATTTGTTTTCCCTTAGTCCTAACAGTGGCACAGATGGGGTATTCTGCGCCTGTGGACTGGTTAGGACAGGTGGAAGTTGTAATGAATAAAAAGCTAAACAAATACACGCCCTCCCTGACCCAAATAAAGAGGGGGCGTGACCCCCAGGACATTGTGTAATTACAAGTAGACAAAAATAACAACAATTGACAGTATAACTAAGGGGGGGGGATATTTGTGTGCCACTGTTAGGACTAAGGGAAAACAAATTATCGTTAGAAATTAACGATTCCCTTACGTCCTAACCAGTGGCACAGATGGGGATTTAGCAAGTAGTAACCCCCATGGGAGGGTCCTCATGCCTGGCAGAAGTTAACACTGTCCGGCCAAATGAGGAATAACTATGTATTCTAGCATCCACTCTATAGTGTGAGATAAAAGTGGAGTGAGAACTCCAAGAAGCTGACTTACAGATCACATCCAATGGGATCGAGCTTCTCTGCAAAAGAAGTGGCCACTGCTCGAGTAGAGTGGGCCCTCACAAATTCAGGGGGCTCCGAGCCCTGAGACACATAAGACTCCCGAATTGCCTCTTTAATCCATCGACTGATGGAGGGCTTAGAGGCTTTCCTCCCCTTATGGGTACCGGAAAAGAGGATAAGGAGGTTTTCATCCTTTCTAAATACCTTGGAGCGTTCCAGGTAAATCCTAAGACATCTCGAAATGTCGAGGGTATGGAGCCCTCTTTCCTCAGAGGAGGGGGTGGAGCCAAGGTCAGCAGGGAAATCACCTGGTTGATATTGTCAAAGGAAGGAACCTTTGGAATAAAAGTAGGTAAAAATCTGAGAAGTACCCGATCTTGCAGGAACTTTGTATAAGGCTCAAAAGCAGAAAAAGCTTGGAGTTCCCCAACTCGCTTTGCAGAGGTAACAGCCAACAAGAAGGTGATTTTCCAGGTCAGGAACTTGAATCCCGCCTCCTCTAGGGGCTCAAAGGGGGGGATGCTAACCCCCTGAGCACGACCGATAAATCCCAAACAGGGATAGGTCTAATTACTGTAGGCTTCAATCTTGAGGCTCCCTTCAGGAATCTCTTGATAAGGGGGTCTTGAGAAACAGCTCTGTTGAGACAAGCAGAGATTGCTGAAACCTGCACTTTGAGGGTAGCGGGTGACAACTCGTTGTCCAGACCATCTTGTAGAAATTGGAGAATTACCGGGATGGAAGCTTCAGCGGATGTCTGCTGATGCCTAGTACACCAAGATGAAAAAATCTTCCAGATTCTGGAGTAGGCCTTGTTGGTAGCTTCTGATCTGGAGTGCTCTAAGGTTCTCAAGACAGACCCCGATAGCCCTTCTATCCTTGGAAGGGACTGATCAACCTCCAGGCCGTCAGGTTCAACATTTGAAGATTTGAGGAGATCTGAGTGCCCCCAACACCAGTACTCTCTCTGGGGGAAGCCTCAGAAATTGACCCCGACTCATCTGTAAGAGTTGGGTAAACCAAGCTCTTTTCGGCCAGTATGGGATAATGGCGATGACTGACGCTTGGTCCTGCCTGATTTTCATCAAGACCCTTGGTATCAAGGAAATTGGAGGGAAGATGTAGGCCAGCTTGAACCTCCATGGGATTGACATAGCATCTATAGCCACCTGGTTGTCCTCCCTGTAAAGGGAGCAATACCTCTCCACTTCGGTGTTGAACCTCGTTGCCATGAGATCGATCTCTGGCATGCCCCATCTGAGCGTTATCTCCTTAAAGACCTCTGGATGAAGTGACCATTCTCCGGTTGGAAGACCTCGGCTCAGGCGGTCCGCGATCACATTGTTAACTCCGTGAATGTGAACGGCTGACAAGTGGGTGAGGTTCATTTCTGCCCAATCCAGCATCACCCCTATCTCTCTCAGGAGACTTTGTGACCTCGTGCCTCCCTGCTTGTTGATATATAGTACAGCGGTCATGCTGTCTGACTGTATCTTCACGGCCTTCCCTCGAATGAAAGGAGCGAAATGAAAAAGAGCTAGTCTGATCGCTCTGATCTCCAGGAGATTCGATGACAATAATCTCTCCTATGGTGTCCAAGTCCCTTGGACTGTCTTGTCCAGAAGATGAGCACCCCAGCCTACTAGGGATGCGTCTGAAGTAAGTATGATCCAAGAGGGCTGGATCAGGGACTTGCCGTCCTCGAGGTGGGACCACCATCTTAGCGAGGATCGGACCTTGTAAGACAGGGAGAGCACGGAATTGAGTCCCACTGGACTGTGATTCCACTTGGCTAATACTTCCGACTGAAGCGGACGCAGATGCCATAATGCCCAAGGTACCGCTTCTGCGGTTGAAGACATTAGTCCCAACATCTTCATCAATGTTCGAATAGTTACCTGTTTTGGTACCGAGAGAGAACGGGCTGTTTGTTGAACGGATTGCCTTCTTTCGGGAGTGAGATGAATAGTCATCCTGACTGAATCCACTACAAACCCCAGGAACCTTACCGAGGTGGCTGGTCGAAGTTGGGACTTGTCCCAATTGATTATCCATCCCAACTGATGAAGGAATGTAACAGCCTGTTGGATGTGTTGGGACAGGATCGCTTGGGAAGGTGCTCTGAGGAGCCAATCGTCCAGGTATGGAACTATACTCAGGCCCTGAAGCTTTAGAGCGGCCACCAGGGCCTGAAGAAATCCCAAACGGGAGGGCCACAAACTGAAAATGTCTTAGGAACCCCCCGATGTTTACCGCGATCCTTAAGAATCTTCTGGACCCAGGATGGATGTGAATATGGAGATAAGCATCTTTCAGGTCTAAGGTTGCCAAGAAATCTCCCAGCAAAAGAAGATTGGTCACCGATAGTTTCCATACGGAACTTCTTTTGTTTTATGAAACGATTGAATTACCTCAAATCTATAATCATCCTCCAACCTCCGGTATTCTTGGGTACCAGAAAAACTGGGGAGTAGATACCTGTTCCCCTCTCTTGGAGAGGAACCTCTTGCTTGTTGCAGGGAAGGAGCCTTGTTTGGACCAACTTGTCCGAGGGCGGACTGCTCAAGTCCACAAGGTAACCCTGTGAAATTATGCGCAGGACCCATTGGTCCTGGATATGATCCTGCCAACAAGGTAGAAAATGCTGTAGGTACCCGCCTACGGGAATGTGGGGAGAAGGGAGCATGAGATTTCCAGTCAGACCGGCTAAATACCAAGAGCCTCAAGGAGGCCCGCAATCAGTGCATCGAGGACTTTTTTGAGGGGGGTCTAGAACCCCTAGAGGATTTTCCTCCTCTACGGGAGCCCTAATCTCTCTGGGCTCTGGGTTGAGGTTCCAACCTGGAACCGAATCTTTTACCCTGACCACGAAAGGACTGCTGGGGAAGGGACTTGCCCTTCTTGTCCGACAGCCCTTCCATTATTTGGTCTAGCTCTGCACCAAAGAGTTTGCCGGGTTTCGTATGCCATGGCACAAAGATTATGTTTAGAGGTCGTATAGGCCTTCCATGGTTTCAACCAAACCGGACGCCTACCCGCGGTTGAGAGGGCCATGGACTTAGATGCCAGCTTCAACTGTTGTGGAGCCGCGTCACACAGGAAGTCTATAGCAAGGCTGGCCGCCTTACAAGAGGCCAAAATGTCGTCCCTAGAGATCCCCTGGTTTAGGTCAGACTGAATCTGGGCGAATCTTGTTTTTAGGAAATTCTCCACTTCCGATGATGCAATCGCGACCGAGGTGGAGGCCGAGGCTGAGAAATAAGCGCGCCTAAGGGCGCAATCCGCCTTCCGATCCATCGGATCCTGCAAACTTGACCCGTCGTCTGATGGGATTAGGGTCCTTTTTAATAATTTTGAAATCGCCATGTCCACCTTCGGGACAGGCCCCCAGGATGATATCTGATCCTCCTTGAACGGAAAAACCGCCTTAAAACTTTTGGTCAACACTGGACCTTTTTCCGGCTTTTTCCATTCTGTCTTCATCAGTGACAGGAGGGAGTTATCCGCTTTAAAGGCCCTAGGCCCCTTAGAGGCAAAAGATGAGGCTTCCCCCGGATCAACGTCCTGGTCCCCCGACCGGATGGATCTTAGCAGCCGTTGGGCTTTTTCAGGAGGAAGAAAATACGAAAACCCGTCCTCCTCCTCAGAGGAGGAAGAGGCCGAACCATCTCTCACATCCTGAACCCCTGATACTTCCATCGCCCGATGGGGAGCGGAAGGACGTCGGCGCTTGGAAACATGTTGTATCATGTTGGTCTCCATGTAGCCCTTTACCCAGTCGACTACGTCGTGGACCGTTGGCTCCTGCTGGGGAGTGCCTTGGCCCTACAGGGTGGGCACCGGGAAAAAGGGTAGCTGTCCTGCAGCACGATCTGGCAGTCATGGCACTGCAGGTGACGTCTCTTGCGAGTGGTCTTCCTGCTGGGCATCCGCTCACCAACCCCGGTTGAAAACATGGCTGCAATAAAAGATTTGAATTAATCGTAAAATACAAAGAAACAGACCATTAACAGCAAGCTTCAGGATCTTTACCCAGAAGATCCTTAGTAAGGGTTGAAAAAGAAAGCTTAATCACAATCAAACAGCGGATTCGCAAGAAAGCAGCACTTGCAATCCAAAACACAAGAACAATCTCAAGGTTAAACAGATAAATCTGTGCTCCAGGAGACTGAACCTGGAGCCTCTCCAGCTTAAAATAGAGTGTTTGGGTGCCAAAAAATGAAGCTCTGCCCACTAGAGGGGGCGGGGTTAAACTTAAGGCTTAAATTATTTTAATTTAAATAAAGTATTATTTGAAATCCATGAGAGGGCCCCTCTTGACCTGCTAAGGGCACAAAAGCCCTCCTACCACCAGTAAGAAGAAAAAAACCTCCTCGGCCGAAGCAGACTGCAAACGGCCGGCGAATACCGGAAGTGATGTCACCTGACGTCACTTCCGCAAGACGGCGGCGCCCAGCCAAGCATGCGGGACGACGCCACACAGCCGCTTCTCCTCGGATGCCTCACAGCAGCACAGGTGAGCCCGAACGCTCCGGATGCATGAACAGGAGCATTAAGACTTTAGGCGGCATAGTAGGAGCGGAGAAATGCGCTCCAAAAAGGAAAAAAATGACACTCTCTCCACCGCAGAGATGGAGGAGTGAAACCACCCATCCTGTTTTGTCCACAAGACAGAAAAAACACAATGTCCTGGGGGTTACGCCCAGTATTTATTGGGGGCAGGGAGGCGGTGTATGTGTTTAGTTTTTTATTCATTAAAACTTTCACCTGTCCTAACCAGTCCACAGGCGCAGAATACCTCATCTGTGCCACTGGTTTTTAAGCTAATGTGCGTCACATGACGTCATGAACGCCGCACACAGCGCCGATTTAAGAGATCGCGCGCGCCCCGGTCACGTGACAGCCAGTGGCACCGCCCACACGGGAGGGGGCGCTGACGTCATCACCCGCGCGCCTTCCGTCGCCTTGGCTACGCATCCTCCCGGCCGCTCTGACAGGTCGGAAGCCGAGTTTCCGCTGCGGACAGATGTAGTGACCGCAGACATGGAAGAAGAAGAGGCGGCGGGGGGCGAGCGCGGCCTGAGCCTAGCGGTGTGGACGGTGTGCGCGGTCGCCATCCCCGTGCTCATCACCCTGTGGTGCAGTCTGCGCCGCTCCCGGCGGAGGAGCCTGGCCTCGGACGGGGAGCACTGCTGGCAGGACACGGACTTATTCGGGAGACCCACGTACTGCTCCGTGTGCGAGGAGCACATCCTGCGCGGGGCCTACTGCCTGTGCTGCGGCCTGTGTGCGGACGAGCCATGCGTGTGGAGAGCCAGCAAGCGCTTCCGTTGCAAAGTGATGGGAAGAGGCGAGGCGCCCGTAGGCGGCGGCCTGGGCCACCACTGGGTCCGGGGCAACGTGCCCCTCTGCAGCCAATGCATGGTGTGCGGCCAGCAGTGCGGGAGCCAGCCCAAGCTGTGTGACTACAGGTGCCTGCAAGCGTGAGGACTACTGCTGCTGCCAAAACTACAACTCCCAGCCTGCCCTGGGAGCAGATGCTGGGAATTCTAGTTCTGCAACCACTGGGAAGTCACCTACACATAGAAATCGGATCATTTTTCCTAAAAGGGTTCTCAAGTTGTCCTCTGCCCACGGGATAGAGAATCCCTATTGGATTGGTGGGGGTCTGACTGCTGGGATCCCGCTGATCATAAGAACGGGGGACCCCTGAAATGAGTAGAGCGGCAGGTCGGGCACGTGCATTGGCTCTCCATTTATCTCTATGGGACTGCCAGATATAGCAGAGTGCAGCGCTCCTGTATTTCCAGCAGTCCCATGCGTAACCTGCTGCTCCCTACACCTCAGGGTGCTCGTTCTCCTCATTGGTGGGGGATGGGACTGCTGGAACCTCCACTAATAACAAGAACGGAGAACCCATACCCAGCAGGGACCCCTGAAATGAATAGAGCGACAGGTCGGGCACGTGCATTGGCTCTCCATTCATCTCTATGGGACTGCCGGGGATGGCACAGTCCAGGGCTCATCTACTTCCAGCAGTCCCATGCATAACCTGCTGCTCCCTACACCTCGGGGTGCTCGTTCTCCTCATTGGTGGGGGATGGGACTGCTGGAACCTCCACTAATAACAAGAACGGAGAACCCATACCCAGCAGGGACCCCTGAAATGAATAGAGCGGCAGGTCGGGCACGTGCATTGCCGCTTCATTGATCTCTATGGGATGCCAGATATAGCAGAGTGCAGCGCTCCTGTATTTCCAGCAGTCCCATGCCCAGTCGATTACACTGTTCATTTCAGGGGTCATGGTGGGGTACAGGGTTCACTATTCTGTGATCAATGAAAATCGCAGCACACTGACCCCCATCAATCTAATAGCTATCCCCTGTCCTGTGGACAGAGGGTAACGTGATATAACTGGAGCACCCCTTGAAAAGCCATACATGTACGGCCTCATTCACACGTGTTGTGCACCGCACTCTGTATCACGGATGCCGACCCATTGACTTGAATAGGTCTGCAATCTGCAAGATACGGAGCGGAGGCACCATGAAGCACTTCTGTGGGATTTCGGTCCGTGCCTCTGCAACGCAAAAAAAAAAAAAAGTGGCTTGGGGATCACAGACCCGTTCAAGTGAACGGATCCGCAAACGGGGACTGTGCATTGTGGACATAACAGCAGGGGCACGGGACGCGCTCGTGTGCATGAGCCCAAAACTAGTGCTGGCTGATTAATATGAGCTAAGTGGCGTCTGGCTGCACCCAAACACATTCTTCACCATGAGTCACCGATACCTTGCGTGGCCGGTTTACCCGATTACTTTCTGTAAGTGATTTGGTATTGAGGAGCCACCCGGCCTATAGATTAGAAGGTGACTATAGACCCCAGTAACATTACTTGTCCTGTATTCCCAAGTGCCTGGGGTCTCACAAGAATAGCGGGGGCCAGTGTCTTACGTGAATAGAGTATTGACCTGGATATGTGACCACTGCTCCATTGACTTCTACTGGACCGCCAGAGATGGCGCTGAGCGCTGGACTTGGCCCCATAGAAATGAATAAAGCGGGGGTCTGGGTCTTTATTTCCCTGCAGCAGTGATGTTCTGCACTTCTGCAAGACCACTGCAGCCAGTCAGTGGCCTCAGCGCTGATGCTGGCATATACAGCATGTGACTACCCCTTTAAATGATGGCAGGATGTTCAGTTCTACCTTCTGTCTTTTCTTTCCATGATATATTCATTGTAATGTTTTTAAATAGATGCATCTGGTGTCAGCGGACCGTGCACGATGACTGCGTGGAAGGAGATGTGAAGACGGAGAACTGTGATCTGGGAGAATTCAGAAATCTCATCATTCCTTCAAATTATCTGTGGGCCATAAAACAGCTGAAACGGAGCAAAAGCGTTGATTACATGAAGGTGAAAATCACGTTCTCATTTGTTTCCCCAGATCTGTAGATTTAGGGTCCATTCACACGTCTGTAAGTGTTTTGCGGATCTGCAAAAAACGGACACCGGCAATTGCTGACAAGAATAGGACATGTTCTATTTTTTTCGGGAACGGATTTTGCGGATGCGGACAGCATCCGTTCCGGCCCCATTGAAAAGGAATTGGTCCGCAAAATTGCGGAACGGATGCGGTCCCAACTTGCGGACGTGTGAATGGACCCTTAGGCTTTAAGGCTATGACTTCTGTTTTTACAGGGGCCCTGACAGATCCATCGTGATCATTTATGATCCATTCAGTGCAGCGTGCTACACTACTAGATACTGAGAACTATACACACAAATGGGGCCGCAAAAGATGCGGACAGTAAGTCCCTGCCGCAGTCCCGCAGATAAATCGATGTCCTTTTCTTGTCCGTTTTATGGACAAGGATAGGACAGTTCTATAGAGGGCAGGATGTTCTGTTCCGCGGAATGCACACAGCTGGTATCCGTGTTTTGCGGATCACAAGAGCCACAACGGCTGTGTGTATGAGCCCTAAGACGCATTTGACTATAGCAGGGGTTCTCGACCTATGGGCCACATGCCACCTGTACAGTTTGTAGCTCCATCCTGCTGGAAAGAAACCCAACTGATCGTCTGCCTGTGAGACCCGCAATGTTTCTGACCTCCGGCCGGATGACAGCTCCTGCACTCTAGCAAGTGATGAACAAGTCACACACACTCCAAAATGGTATCACTAAAAACTACAGATCGTCCGGTGAAAAATGAGCCCTCTCACAGCTCCGTAGAGATAGCTATAAAAAAAAAAGGTTATGGGGGTGAGAATATGACAATGAAAAAAAAGTTAGAGGACCTCTTACCGGTTTTGACGTTACAGAATCAGTGCTTACCAGATGTGATAGGTCAGGGATACTCAACCCGCTGCCCTGCAGCTATTGCAAAACTACAACTCCCAGCATGCCCAGACAGTCTACAGCAGTTGGGAGTTGTAGTTTTACAACAGCTGGAGGGCCGCAGGTTGAGCATCCCTGTGATTGGGCAACCGCTGGCGTCTCCTCCTCCTCCCTGTACTGATGCCATTGATTAGCATACAGGGCGCCAAAACAGAACGTGGGGCGCAATGGAGCAGCAGATCTGAAAAAAAAAATGTTGCCCTATCGCATCTAGTGAACATGCCCTACACTGCCAGGTACTGATTTTGAAAAGCAAGAAATGGAGATTATTGAGCACATCCCGGTGCTCAGGTGCACGTCGCCATGACTAAAAACACCAGAGCAGCGGCTTGGAAAAAGATGGCTGCCAAGGGACACATCAGACAGTTTTTCCTATAAATAGAGGTTTTCTCTAAATAAAGTTTGAGAAAAATGTTCCCTACACATTAGTAAAAAAAAAAAAAAATATATATATATATGAGACAGTTTTTCTCCGGTCTGCAGGTAGTTAATATTACTTGTGTAATGACGTTTATTACTGCTTAGGTTTAATGTAATGTTATGTCGTTTTCTAGTTAATATCTTCTATGGGAAGCAACTGGACCCCCTTAATTGTTTTGGCCAATACACGCAGTGGAAACAATATGGGTGAGGTTCTAGTGAGTGAATTTAAAGGTCTTCTGAATCCTTTACAGGTGGGTACGGTGGTGTTGGCGGGGCGAAGGGGGTTGGGGGGGGTATAGTACTGTTGGGGGGGCTACCTGATTGTAAAGCTGCATCAAGTATACAAAAGAGATTTCATAGAAATTGTCCATGCGTGATGATAAATTTGCTGAACGTTACCCTTCCTTTCTGGTTAATGTACTTCACACATTGTGAATGAACTTGTCACATTATGGCTCCTGTCAGCCACCCCCCCGGGTGCAAAGGTGGCCTTACATATTACCTGACCATTCTAGCCGAATTGGCCAACTATTAAATGTGAATGAAAGGAGGGGGGTAGAAGGACTGGGCAGTGGGATTACATCATGCCCAAACCCTTTGTTCTACAGGAGATTAGCTACCACCAGAGGTCTCTGGCAACGTTTTATTCTCCTGTTTTTGAGGACACGTGCATGCTCAGCCGAGCCCACTAAGCGTGGAGGGGGGGTATTGGGAGGAATACATTTGGTGCAGGCCCCATATTGCACTTTTTGGCACAATTTGCTCTGCTCCCTTATTTCCCATAGAGAGAATAACAGAAAGGCTCTCACTTCGAGCGTTTTAGAGGCATGAAAAAAAATAAAATAAAAATCACCGTGACTTATAAAGGCACATAAAATGTATGGAAATCGTTTGTGATGCTGCGAATAGTGTTTCAACCTTCAAAGCTTTGTCAACATTTCTTGTAGGTGTTTGACTTGAGCAAAACCTCCCCATACAAAGCCCTTCAGCTGTGCACTCTCCTCCCTCCGAATTCTGCTAAGGTGCTCGTGTGTGGGGGGGATGGCACCGTCGGATGGGTCCTTGATGCTGTCGATGAAATGAAAATTAAGGTAAAAAAATAATATTTGTGTAAACCGTTCTTAGAAGTAATCAGGAACTTGGAGGGCAGCGAGGCAGTTGCTGGATTTTGTTGGCCGTAATGGAACCAATGGAGAACCAATAACGTAAAGGGATTTTCCGGTAGGAACAAGTTATCCCCTATCCACAGGAAAGGAAAAAATAATCAGATCAGTGAGGGTCCTCCCGCTGCGACCCCCCCCCCACCAATCACAAGAGCGGAGGCCCCGTAGCCCCTGTTGCTCCCCTGAAATGATCAGAGAGGCCGGTGGCACAAACTGTGGATAGGGGATAACTTTTACCTACCGGAATACCCCTTTAAAGCGGTTGTTTAGGATAACGCACTTTATTTCCATAAACGTCCTGGATTCATCGTACAAGGAATCCATACAGTGACTGATGAACCCCATTGAGTTGTAAAGGGGTCCTGCGGGTTCCATAAACGCTCTGGTTGTTTCGATGACAGGAATAGCGCTGCATACTTCACTATTCTTGCTGTCAAAGGTGACAAAACTACTGACAATGGGAACCTGTCACCATGTTTTACACCTATAAAGTGTTGCCACTGTGCTGTAGCACAAGACCTTTCTAACCTTATAGCTATTCGTTCCCAGTGACCCTTCACACTACATGTAGGCATATAATCTCCTGGGCTAATTGTTTCTAAAGTGGGCGTGTCCTGAGTTCTGACTTGTCCCGCTGAATCGGGGGATGGCTTTGCCCATTTTCGCTTGATTGATGTGCATGACACTAGCTGCATCCTCCACAGTCCTCTCCAAATCTAGTTACATGGGGACAGATGCATGCGCAGAGTGAAAATGAATCTTCCGTCCACAGCAGGGAATACACAGTGCACATGCACCAGTTTACTGCAGTACAGCGCAAGCCTTGGGTTTGGATCATCCACATCAATTGAGCTGGATTAGCAGTCATTCAGCCAGACACTTCGGCGTTCAGGATACGGTTAGAGAATTAGTATACAGTGTGGGAAGTTTTATAACCAGGTGTGCAGCGCTACTGGGGACAAATAGCCATTCCTTTGGCTTTACATCAGGCATCCTCAAACTGCGGCCCTCCAGCTGTTGTAAAACTGCAACTCCCACAATGCCCTGCTGTAGGCTGTTCCGGCATGCTGGGAGTTGTAGTTTTGCAACAGCTGGAGGGCCGCAGTTTGAGGATGCCTGCTTTACATGTCCTTCAGCGTGGTGGCAACAGTTTACAGCCCTGTTATTGAGCTCTTGGTTAATTGAGGGATGTCCTCATTTCTGGATCCTGGAGCGTCTCTCGCTCTGGAGGACCTGTCCGGTCCTGCATTAGGCTCCTTTCACATCATCATTGTGCTGTCCGGTTTTGAGATCCGGCACAGGGTCTAAAAAACTCTGCAGCACAACGCTTCACGTTTGTCCCCATTCATTATCAATGGGGACAAAACTTAACAAACGGGAACAGAGTGCACCAGAATGCATCCCGTTCCGGTTTGTTGTGTTCCCATGCTAGACGCAAAATCGCAGCAAGTGTGTGGCATGGGAAACCGAACAAGCTGGATCCGGCACCAAAAACCATGTAAGTCAATGGTGCCAGATCCAATTTTTTTGGACCCAGGTCCGGCGGCTGTTGACTTGCAGTGGTTTTAGTGGCGGATCCGCTTTCTTCATTTTTTATATAATGCAACCGAATCCGTTCTGAACAGATGCAGCCGGTTGTATTATTAGGATGGAAGCGTTTTGCTGTGGTTTTGAGATCCCATGCCAGATCTGAAAACCGTATAGCAATAACGCTGACGGAAAAGTTGTTTAAAGGGATTCTGTCACCATGTTACAGCATATATAGATGTGGACATGCACGGCTAGATCGCCGCTAGCATGTCCGCACTATATGTGTGCCATAGCGCTGCGCTTTTTTATTGACTGTAAAAAAAGATTATTAATAATAATATGTAAATTAGGGAGTCAAGGTGCACAGGGGGCGGTACGAACCTTTCCTGTGCCCAGCCATGCCCCCTGTGAAGGAGCCCATCACCACCTCCGTTGTATCATTCTCATCCGTGCTGACAGTTAGAGCGCTGTAAGTCTCGCCATGCGCGAGATCGCGCATGCCCAGTTCCTTCCCTGAGGCTGATGCCAGCACAGGGAAGGAACATTATGTCAGAACTGGGCATGCGCGATCTCGCGCATCGCGAGACTTACAGCGCTCTAACTGTCAGCACGGATGAGAATGATACAACGGAGGCGGTGATGGGCTCCTTCACAGGGGGCATTGCTGGGCACAGGAAAGGTTCGTACCGCCCCCTGTGCACCTTGACTCCCTAATTTACATATTAATAATCTTTTTTTTTACAGTCAATAAAGAAGCGCAGCGCTATGGCACACATATAGTGCGGACATGCTAGCGGCGATCTAGCCGTGCATGTCCGCATCTATATATGCTGTAACATGGTGACAGAATCTCTTTAAAGGGGTTGTGTCACTTTAGCAAATGGCATTTATTATGTAGAGGAAGTTAATACAAGGCACTTACTAATGTATTGTTATTCTCCATATTGCCACCTTTGCTGGCTGGAGTCATTTTTCCATCCCATTATACACTGCTGCCCAGAAACAATGTATCTGTATGAGGATGAGTGACACGACAGTAGCATGGTGAACCATCGCTCCTCTTCATACTGTGGTCGCTGCCGCTCTTCACCCCCACTGACGAGCAGGCAGTTATCCATTACAGGCAGTGTGAATGCACCATAATGCCCGTGTTCTGGTTACATAGTTACTTTGGGTTGCAGTAACACATCAAGCATGGCTGCGAAGTGAGAGTCAGTTTTGGGTGATTTCGGTGAAACGTACCGACCACAAGTCCAGCTTTAATATAAAAATATTACATGATGGCGATGAAGGCAGTGAAAAGCCTGAGGTTACAGTACATGTTATTACTAATTATTATACATGGTCCATTTATGAAGAAGTTAGAACATGGAAAAATAGAGGAGCCTGAGTCGGAAGTTTAACGTAACGACTCCACAGCCCTGCCATCAAGATACATTGACCCATCACACATACTTATCACCCTTGACATCTTTTATCATTGGATAAGTATTTCTGTGCAAAATAAATATTCTGAAGGCATAACGAGTGCCTAGTGCTGGCAGGACGATGAAACTATACAATGATGGGGATACCGGTAATAAAGCCTCTAATGAGAAAATAACTCTTAAAGAGGACCTTTCATGTGAAAAAAAAGTATGAACTAAGTATGATATGGAGAGCGGCGCCCAGGGATCTCACTGGGCGTCGCTCCGTTCTCCCACTATGTCCTCCGGTATCTTCGGTGACTTGGTTCTCCTGGGAGGAGTCTGCCCTTTTTGTCCTGGGCGTCTCCTTCTCCCAGGCTATAGCGCTGTCCAATCGCAGCGCAGAGCTCATAGCCTGTGAGAAAAAAACCTCCCAGGCTGTGAGCTCTGTGCTGCGATTGGACAGCGCTACAGCCTGGGATACGCCTAGTAGAACCAAGTCACAGAACATACCGGAGGGCATGGCGGGAGAACGGAGTGGCGCTCAGGGATAATAGTAAGTGCAGGGAGATCCCTGGGCGCCGCTCTCCATATCGTGATACTTAGTTCATACTTCTTTTTTTTTTTTTTTTTTCACATGAAAGGTCCTCTTTAAACTCTGCATCCATGTGTGTTTCCAGGGCCAAGAAAATTTCATTCCACAAGTAGCGGTGCTACCCCTTGGAACGGGCAATGACCTAGCTAATACATTAGGATGGGGCGCAGGCTATGCAGGGGATGTTCCCGTGGAGCAAATCCTTCGAAATGTAATGGAAGCGGACAGCGTCAAGCTTGACAGGTGAGGAGGAGAACGTTTCTTTCAGTAGTGTAATGGAGTAGTGTAGTTGCCTCAGCAATCCCTGAACTTTACAAGTGTTCGAACAGATCTCCTACGCCAGGGATCGGCAACCTCCGGCACTCCCAGCTGTTCTGAAACTACAACTCCCAGAATCCTCCTTTCACTTCTATGGGACAGAACAACCAAAAATGTGTGCATGCTGGGAGTTGTAGTTTCACAGCAGCTGGAGTGCCGAAGGTTGCTGATCCTTCTCCTACACTATTCTCTCTGAGGGAGGCTTAGGCTGTATTGTACCCTAATGACGGGGATCGGAGATGTGCTGCTCTTCATTGACAGCTCCAGGACTATCCAATGTCATACTATGTCCTAACCAACAGGAAACCTGTAGAAACGCCAATCAAGAGGGCAGGGGGTGGTTTACAGCTGATAACCCCACTACCCTGACTCATGAACGGTCAGCCGACACTTGCTTTTTCATTAACAAACAGGGCATAATTCATTAAAACTTGGTTTTCTCTTTTATACTAGCAGTATGGCAACATTGGGAGTGTTTCACCGTCACCCATGTATCAATGTTAGCAGTTTGAGGGTAATAAAACTGATGACACCCTCCTTTTAAAGGTGTTTTCTCACCTTAATAATTGCATTGTTATAATATGCCATCTTTCCAGTTGGTAGACCCTTAGAGAAGAGACTTTAGTGCTATACCACCCTATGCTGTTCTTCCCTGAACTTTGGGGGCTATGAGTGTCTGAGCAAGAGAAAAGCCAATGGCGACTTGGTCCATTCATTCTCAGGATCGGTGGTGGTACCAACTGTATATAGCAATATGCACCGATCAGCCATAACATAAAAACAACTGATAGGTGCAGAGAATTGCATTGTCTGAAGGCCTATCAAGGGTTGAGATATATTAGGCAGCAAGTGAACAGTCCGTTCTTGAAGTTGTAAGGATCTGAGCATCTCCAAAATGGCAGGTCTTATGGTGCGTTCCCAGTTTGCAGTGGTTAGAACATACCAAAAGTGGTCCAAGGAAGAACAAACGGTGAACTAGCAACACGGTCATGGGCACCAAGGGTCATTGATTGATGCCTGAGGCAGTGAAGGCTAGCCCATCTGGTCTGATCCCACTGAACACTTGCTGTAGCACAAATTTCTGGAAAAGTTACTGCCGGTTATGATAGAAATGTGTTAGAACATACGGGGCTGTGTATGGGACCGTGTGGCCACCAACTTGTTAGCGCCCATTTTAAGCCCTGTCTATCACCAAACATGCATACTGAAGTATCAGAACTTGACAATAGAGCAAGGAAAAGATGGCACCAGGATGCACTGAGAAGAAGACAAGCCAACAGAGACAATGTGATGGTCTGGGCAATGTCCTGCTGGGAAACCTTAGGTCCTGGCCTTCATGGGGTTGTTACTTTGGAGTTAACATGACTGTGCAGGTGTTTGAACTCTTCCTCAGTATTATTTTTTTACTGTAATCCCAAGTTACTAGGAGTTTATCTTCTGTACATGGGGCAGGAATACATCCTTAGCTATACAAAGGCATGATTTCTCTTTTTCAGGTGGAAAGTGCAGGTTACTAACAAGGGCTACAGTCTGAGGAAGCCAAAGGTAAAGAGACCACTTTATTGTGTTAGTCTGTGGGTACTATACAGCAACACATTACAGACAAACCTAAGCCATGCTTTAGTGCCACGCTTTACAGATGTGTGACTTTACATACTTGCCGTCAGTAGGACGCTGTAATAATGGGAAATCTCTCTCTCCTTTTTAGGTTTTGTCAATGAATAATTACTTTTCCATAGGTCCTGATGCCTTGATGGCATTAAACTTCCATACACACCGGGAGAAGACGCCTTCGCTGTTTTCAAGCAGACTTGTTAATAAAGTAAGTTTCTAGGAGTAGCATGGGAAAGGTAACATACACATTAGGTAATTCGGTGAGTCCGGCTGACCATGTAATTTGTATAAGTGTGCCCCAACTGTCCTGCGATTCAGATGTCTGATGGACATTCAGATGCCAGGGTGTATTGTAAGGATATCTTTAAGTACTGATTAGTCCCCTTTAATTTTTATTTACAGTACTTTTAATATTCTGTATAATAAATTTCCCTTGTAATGTAGTGGGTTAGAGAAGTACCCATCCCCCATTGTGCTGATAAGACCACACTCCTGAGTGATTTCAGAGATATACGTGACGCACACTGGAGGAGGGGTTGATGGGAATAAGTCTTGTTTGCACAGATACATTCGGGGAACTCCAGCTGGAATATCATCCTAGGTAGGATGTAAGTGATGATTTGCCTTATCTCTTGTACACCCTGGGGTGTCGATCATGGTAGACAGCAATGTGTTATAGCATGACCAACAGAGTCTCACCCTATAGTGCATGTTGCGTATTTAGGCTAGTGCTGTATTTAATTTTTATTATTTTATGATTTGTTTGTGTTATCCTATATTTAATCACACTTAATAAACATATTTATTCACTTAGCCTGCATAAGCTTATTCATTCTCCAATCTTTTGAATTCATGTTACGTTACACAGGGGGAAATAGGATTGGGCAGATCGAGATTAACAGGGTATAATCAACCGCCAGAGAAGTCTGTTCCCCTCTTACCATTGAGAACACATGCACATTTGTTTAAGTTGAGCATTTATACGTATAGGGCGGTGGATTTGGAAGAAATAGCTGTTTGCCAGCGTTCGGCTGATAACTATAGCCTCCTTAACTCCCTTTTAGTCTGATGATTGTAGCCATTTGTAAATTTGGCAAAACATCTGGGAGCCAGCGAACTTCTTGGCGAAGATGGTAATTTGTAAAAGACTTTTATTTGTAAAAGAATAGCTTCTAAAACATTTTAATAAAAAATATCTGAGGTGGCCGCAAGTGCTGTGGTCATATGCATGTTGTGCCTCATGGTAAATCAGGCCAGGAGGAACCCAGATTAGCATACGATAACCACTTTTGAAGACACAAACTCAGAGAGAGAGAACTTGTGCCGGTACTGGCATTTTAAATGGGTGTATGTAGTGATTTGTTTGATGAAATTCTTGATCCTGAATCTTCTAGGCAGACTTCATCTCACAGTAGGATTTTATTGAGTCTCCAAGCACCTGAGTGATAGTCATTGACATGATTTAAGGGGTTATCCAGGTTGCCCCTCTATCCCGTGTAGCATCCACTTCCGGGATCACGTGCCTTACATTGGGCACGTGATCCTAGCCTGGGGTTAGAACCCACAGCGCATGCTTGAGTCTAAATCTCTCGCCACAGCGCTAGCTAGAGATTCAGAGTCGCGCATGCACCTGAGGTTCTAGGCTAGGATCATTGCCATACATTGGGCATGTGATCCTGAAAGTGGCTGCTGCACAGGGTTGCGGCACCACCCAGATGAGGCTACTTTCACGTCAGCATTTTGGTTTTCCAGTTTGGAGATCCGGCAGAGGATCTCAAAACCAGGCCAAAATGGTACAGTTTGTCCCCATTCATTGTCAATGGGGACAATACCGATCAGTATGCATCAGTTCAGTTTTGTGTCCGGTATGTGAAACGGAACGAACCCGATCCAGCATTCAAATCAATGTAAGCCAATGGTGCCAGATCCAGTTATTTCGTTACCGGCAAAAAATGATCTGTCCCCTATTGACTTACAATGATTTTAATGCTGGATGGGGTTTGTTCCGTTTCGATTTAATACAACCGCATACGAATGGAACAAATGCATAGTGTTGTATTAAATGAAACAGATCCGGCAGAGGATCCCAAAACCTGAATAAAAAACGCAGATGTTAAAGTAGACTAACTCGTTTAATAGCTATAGCCCGTAGCACATTGCTGATAATATATTTAGCTCCTTGCTGTTGGGTACACCTCAGGGTTTTCTATTGGTGCCTAATAGGTGGGGTCCCAAGTCACCTGCAAGTGTAGATCTCTCCATTTAAAGGGTACCTAAGCCTTTGTAAAATAAAAATAAAAAATGCAGGGGCAGAAAAGCTGCATTGTATTCTTTGTAGCAGTAATGGCACGTTAAGACGTGTTCACATCTGCAGTGGAAGCTCTATTTGGGGATTCTGTCAGAGTCAAAAATAGCAGAGAAAAAGGTCCTGGATCCAGGTCTTTCGTGTTTTTTTTGTTGTTTTGCTCCTGTAACGAAAATAATAGCACTGATGTGAACATGTCCTTACCGTAATTTTAATTGTCATTGGAAATTGCGTAGCTTTAATTTTTATTTTACAGGTAAATGGTATCCAATGTTTTATTGTGTTTCAGGCAGTATATTTCTTTTATGGAACCAAGGACTGCTTGATCCAGGAATGTAAAGATCTCGACAAGAAAGTTGAGGTAAACATTTTGAGGAGTGGTTTGCTCTAAATAATACAAGTGTGACCTTAAAGGCTATGGACACCTTTGTGCACTAAAAATCAATAACCCCATATCTTACCGTAATGCAGCACATGATAAAATTGATAATAGTGGATAGGGCACTCTAGCATTTGGGTACCGCAGGGGTAATAATGGGTCAATGGTTATAAAATCCTTGTGGTTTATTGAAATAATAAGAACATAAATAACAAACAATTCAGTCAGAGATCAGAGTTTTCTGAATAAAGTGCATAAGTATCATATATATCAAATCGAATCTATTACCAGCTCCAACAACTAGGTAATTGCAATAGTATTAGGTAATTGTCAATGTCCCAGATACATTAAAACAAGTGCAAACTCCACGTAGGGTTAATTATACAGAGTCCACCCTGTATTCATAGAGTCTCCGTATCTTAAATCAAGATCGTTCCTCTGTTACTGGTGAGAGCGGCGTCCCACTCCCCAGTGTATACTCGCGGCGTCCCGCTGAGTCAAATGCGCATATAAGTACAGTTAGCGATCGCTTCCTTACCACCTTCGTGGTGTCCACTAGATGGACCTTACCAGGTTTGTAGTAATGTGCCCTCGACACGGTACTTCTCTGTGATGTAGATTGTAGTCCGGTCTCAAGAGCTGCCTCCCCGTACCTCACCTCGGCATTGCACGTGCGGGTCACGTGAATGAAGGTTCCCGATTATGCCAACGTCAGTTTCTGTGGGTTTTGGGGTTATTCGGCTGCAAGCTTCCTGGTAATTGATGGTCCAACAATCGTGGATGTGAATTTACAAGGGGGAATATTACCAAACGCGTTTTGGGGTTTGTTTCAAAACGACCCCTTCTTCGGCACCTGGCGCAGCCGTGCCCAGCGCCCACCTGACGCAGCCGAGCCCAGCGCCCACCTGACGCAGCCGTGCCCAGCGCCCACCTGACGCAGCCGTGCCCAGCGCCCACCTGACGCAGCCGTGCCCAGCGCCCACCTGACGCAGCCGTGCCCAGCGCCCACCTGACGCAGCCGTGCCCAGCGCCCACCTGGCGCAGCCGTGCCCAGCGCCCACCTGGCGCAGCCGTGCCCAGCGCCCACCTGACGCAGCCGTGCCCAGCGCCCACCTGACGCAGCCGTGCCCAGCGCCCACCTGACGCAGCCGTGCCCAGCGCCCACCTGACGCAGCCGTGCCCAGCGCCCACCTGACGCACACAGCTCTACCACTTGTCCATTACACAGACAGTTTACTGTATACACATTACACACACATTACACTGTGTAGAACTACTGTGTGCACATTACACACAGAAAACTGTACAATACACTGACCTAGCCCTGCTTTATACACACCTTCCACGCATAAAGTATCTCTGCATTCTCCACCAGCACAATCTTACACGGAGCCCCCTAACTCCTCCCACACACATGGCTGATCACATGACTGTGACATCGCCAAAGGTCCTGTAACCACAATGTACTGTTTAGTCCAGGTGCTGCTCCTGGTCCGTAAGGGGCGGGGCTTTATGTGTGTCGGGCCTGGCAGCTTCTGATAGAGCGCTCCTGACTAGGGGGAGGGAGTGGGAGACAGTGCGCGCCCGTGTGCACAGGAGGAGTTGCTGTAAATCCATCAGATGAAGGATTCTCTGTAAACTCGCTGAGAGCAGCCTGCTGTGCATGGGAAGATCAGCAGGCTGTAGAACAAAAATGGAAAAAATAGATAAATAGAACCAATTGGAGAAATGATTTTTCTCCACAAATTTTTATTTATTTTTATTCCATATCCTTTAAAATTTCTTATCTAAATCAGGCATGCTCAACCTGCGGCTCTCCAGCTGTTGTAAAACTACAACTCCCAGCATGCCCAAACAGCTTACGGCTATTAGCCGATAGCAGGGCATGGTGGGAGTTGTAGTTTTACAACAGCTGGAGAGCCGCAGGTTGAGCATCCCTGATGTTAATGAACTGGTGTTTTCTAACTTTTTAAATTTATTTTTCTGTTGATATCTAAGGTTGCTTTATGTCCTATGTGTATATTATATATTTGAATTTGTAAAAAATAACTAATAGTTAAAGGGGTTTTCCGAGATTTTTTTTTAGGATCTGATCAATGAGGCTCCAACATCTGGGACCCCTGCCCATCAGCTGTTTGAAAAGGTGTTGGTGCTCGCAGTAGCACATTTTACAGCAGCTGTGCTTGGTATCGCGCTCAGCTCTTTTCACTTCAGTGGGGCTGAGTTACGCCTAGGTCATGTGACCGATGAACAAGACCAGTGCCTCCTCGATTGGTGGACGTTCTGATTGTCTGATCCCCACCGATCAGAAACTGATGACCTAGGTCTCGTGCACACGACCGTATGTATTATCCACAAAAGAGGAAAAAAGAGTGTGGTGTGGTGCTGTTTTGTATTAAGATAGTGACGTCCAAAATAGTTGGGCTTAGGCTCTGCTGTTGTGAGGAGTCACAACAGCTATATCTCTCTTCGCTGGTATTATCCGACCAGCATATGGAGTGCCTGTGCTGCTGCCTTAGTTCCTACCCGTGCCGGGGATGCGGCCGTTGGGTTGAAGAGATCAGTGAAAAAAGATGGGAACCTTTGTATCGGCGTTGTCAGCAGGGATGCTGATGCTGAAACGCGTTGACCGTAAATAAATTACTATCTGCTTTTACCAATACTTACCTGGTACTGCATCCCTGCTGACAGCGCCGATACAAAAGTTCCAATCTTTCTTCTATTTCTTCACTTTTATCCCCAAAAAATACGGATGACGTCATTGTGCATTCCGTATTTTGCGGAACGGAACAGCTGGCTCCTAATAGAACAGTACTATCCTTGTCCGTAATGCAGACAATAATAGGACCTATTCTATTCTTTTGCCGAACGCAAATATGGAATACAGAAACGGAATGCACACAGAGTAACTTCCTTCTTTTTTTTAGCAGACCCATTGAAATGAATGGTTACGCATACGGTCCACAAAAAAAAACGGATGGGCACGGAAAGAAAATACGTTTATGTGCATGAGCCCTTAGGTCCTCAGTTAAGAAAATCTCAGAAAACCCCTTTAGTAGTCCTAAAATTGTTTGCCTTTAATTATGAACTTGGTAACTGCAGCTTGAATTGGATGGGGAGAAGATATCTTTGCCGAATCTTGAAGGAATTGTGGTTTTGAACATTGGTTACTGGGGTGGTGGCTGCCGTCTGTGGGAAGGAATGGGGGATGAGCCATACCCTTTATCTAGGTATGTGTCTGTATTGTACGTGTTACATCTATATGATTAATTATTAAGAATCTCCAATGTACTTAATACTTTTTCCTATGAGGCACGTTTTTTTTTTTAAGACCCCTTTGGGGGCATTTTCATCATTGCATTCTACTTATTTTGAGCTAAATAATTTTTTCTACTGTTTTTAGGTTTTTAGTAAATAATTTTTCCTCTACAGCTCTCACTTTCGGTGCGTTTGCAGACTATTTCTTTTTGCTTCAGATCTATAGCCTTTATTTTTACTTTCATAAACTGGTAAGAATTTAGCTCTACCGAGTGTTTATGCGTGTTTTTTATTGTGCAAAAGTAGTAAAACGTACCCGGAAAATAAAGTTAAAAGGTTTCTCCTGGATCAGCATACTGATGACCCATCTATAGCAAAGGTCATCAACATGAGATTGGAGAGGGTATGACACCCAACACCCATTCACCTAAACGGGAGCTGAGCTGCAGTACCCAAGAATGGCCACTACTCGGTGTACAGAGCTGTGGTGTTCCCCTCTGTACACTCTCATGGCAGATAAATTGAGGGAAAAGTAAAAAAGTTATGGCTCTTGTTACAATTTTAAAAAAAATTGCTTGGTCCTCTTAATCCAGGTTTTGAAATCCTCTGCCAGGTCTCAAAACCCAAATTAAAAATTCAGATTTGAAAGTAGCCTTATTATCCCAGACAAACTCTTTGAGTTATTGACAGTATATAAACAAGTCCTCCAGCATGTTTGATCTTATTGTTACAGTACAGAGACCTGCGAATGTTATTGGCATTACAAGCTTTGTGCTCATCATGAGTGTTCAACATTTTTTAATTTTCATTTTTTTTTTACCATGTATCTTTTTATCTCCTCTTCCTTTCTTCTTTCTCCCTTAATCTCTTCATCTCTTTTCCTCTCCAACCCCATTTCCACTTGACTTCTTCTCTTTCCTTTCCCGAAGGCATGATGATGGGCTGTTGGAGGTAGTGGGAGTTTATGGATCTTTTCACTGTGCTCAGATTCAGGTTAAGTTGGCAAATCCAGTCCGCCTTGGCCAAGCTCACACTGTAAGGGTAAGAACTTGTTTGCTTTTGTCATTATAATTTTTAGCCGATTTTTTTTTTTTTTTTTTTTTATTTTTTTTTTTTAAATTCTCCATCTCAATGTCTATATCAAAATAAATCCTGAAGACTTGTAGTTTTCACTCTGGCCACTGAGCCTCTAAATACACCTGTTTTGTAGAGATAATTTTTTATATATAGATATATATATTATATATATAATATTGCTCATGGTAATAGGTCTAAATCTGTAGAGAATACTGCAGCAGATCTATTGGATTAGGCGTTCACATGACAACGTGGAAAAAGAAGTGTTTCTGAAGTACAATGCTATTCTCTTTCATTTGGCAGCTGATATTGAAGAGTTCAAGAATGCCAATGCAAGTGGATGGCGAGCCGTGGGCCCAAGGGCCATGTACAGTCACTATCACCCACAAGACCCACGCACCTATGTTGTACCACGTAGGAGAGCAAACTGATGATGACGAAGATCCTTCCAGTGACTCAGATCAAGACCCACAAGATGCTGTGAATCCTGGTTTGGAAATCTAGGCAGTCCCTACCACTTCCACAGATGGGTGGATCCACACACAAACGTTCCCTGCAAGGAGCAACCTCTTTATTTATTCACGTTTATTAATTTATTTTTGTATCTGTTACATTTTGCTATGCGTCTTTATGACCTTCTTTTAACTAGTTTACCTCTGTCACGACTGAATGTTGTGTAATACGTTTGCGCCTACTGTTTAACTGTGGTGTTGTCCTAGTCAACGTCTGCTGTGTGAAGGTTCACCGTCATTCCAGTGACATTACTACAGCTATTACTGGTGTGAGGCAGCACTGTAGTGGAAAGGTAGATGTTATATTAGCAGATCACTGTGTAGCAGAGCACTGGTTTTTAGACTTTGTGGTTAGGGTACTTTTACACTTGCGGCAGGACGGATCCGGCAGACTATTCAGCCTGCCGGATCCATCCTGCCGCAAGTGGCCGTGCTGCCGCTCCGTCCCTATTGACTATAATGGGGCGGGGGGCAGGGCTACGGCGCAGCACGGCAAAGATCGCTGGACTGAAAAGTCGGACATGCAGGACTTTTAGTCCGGCGATCTCCGGCTGTGCAGTGCCGTGCTGCGCTGTAGCTCCGCCCCCCCGCCCCATTATAGTCAATGGGGACGGAGCGGCAGCACGGCCACCTCCGGCAGGACAGATCTGGCAGGCTGAATAGCCTGCCGGATCCGTCCTGCCGCAAGTGTAAAAGTACCCTTACATGTGCATATTTTGCCGGAGGATTTCGAGTCCTTCAGGCTTAGTTCACCTTTAAGATCTTTTTATCTTACTAATATTGTTTACTGTATCTTTTAGATTATATAAGACTTTTCATATTTTGTTATGTCTCAAGTAGGGATGAGCGAACTTTGTGTTTCAAGTTCGGGGTACAATGTTGGGGTTTGGGTTATCTAAGAATTCTATTATGGATTCCGCTATCAAGGACCAGATAAGTTATGGTCCGTGGTAGCGGAATCCATAGCGGAATTCTTAGATAACCCGAACCTTGTACGCCGAACTTGAAACACAAAATTCTCTCAACACTAGTCTTAAGTTTACAAACTCGATAATCCCATAAGTAGTAATTTTTGCAGGGCAGTTTACTTTCAAGATGATTTTTTATTTTTTTGCAAATAAGAAAAGTCTCTGTCGTGCTATCTGTAGTGGCGAAACTGTTTTCTGCCTTCTAGAGGAGATTTAGTTTTCATACTTTTCATTGTATTAGACTCCATACCCCAGCTCGATCTCTGTAAGGGTAACCAGTACCCCTGAACGTTAATTTCTTAACCTGGTTTGTTCTACCACACAATTCATAAAACAGAATAAGTATTAACCCAAACTTAAGTTGTAAGGCTGGAAAAGGCCATGCACACATTGTCCGCTGTTGATTTCACCCTATGCAAGCATGCCCCCAATATTTTTCCACCACATGTGAATGGGGTTTTCAGAGTATTAAAGGCATTGACTCACTAACGCAACCCCTTTCCATATGCCCTGTTTGGTCATATGGATGTCTTTAGAGCAAGTCCTCGGTTTTGGACCCCCTCAATGAGCCAAAGCAGGGCTTACCTCGCTCTATATTACATGAATGACCACCATGTAATACTACATTATCCCCGAAGTAGGAGCAAATTTACTCCGTCATGAAGAGTTTAGCAATTGTTTGTAGATGTAAAACCTGGTGGTCTCATGGTTTGGACTGACTACTTTTGTCCAGTAGACGTAAACATATGCAAGATACAAGAGAAGAATGTTTCCAACAGTTTTGAGCTTCTTAATGCTCGCTTGCCCAAAGCCATATCTAAAACACAATGGTTTGGTGTGGAAGAACTTTCCTGATTGGGTAGAGTCCTAACATAATCACCACCGATCACTTTGCAAGCCAGGCCTTATGGTCCCTTTACACGGGTTGACAATCTAGCAGATTGTCGGGAAGGAAGTGTTCTGACAATCTGCTGATCGCTAACGGGGGAGACCAGTGCATTTCCATGCAGCGAGCTCCTCCAGAGTATGGGGAGGAGCAATCCCTAACGCCATCGCTCTTCCTCATACTGTCTTGTTGTGTCCTGGCATCAGGTCGTGTTTACGCAGCAAGATCTGCCACTAGGAAATGATCACCTTTTATGTTGCCTAAAAGTTACAATTATCTGACAAACAAGTGTTTTGCTCCTTCATTGGGTAATTGGCGGTGTATTTACACCGCCAGATCACCACTAACCATTGTTACTAGTAATGCTGGTTAGCAATGATATGTTCAATTGTTGGCACGTGCAAAGCCCTTTAGCCTGGGCCATATTGGTTAACTGTTAAGTGTTTGGACCAACAGGTATTTCTCCCTTTATAACTCTTTATACACATGCACACTTAGTTAGACTGAGCGTGCAAGTGTTCTCAGTAGGGAAAGGGGAACAAGCTGCTGCCAGACACTTCTCATAGTAGCTTGACTCTCTTGAGAACAAAAGGATTGGGCATGTTGAAGTCCAGATGATCAGTCCTTCCATCCCCTTACCTCTACCATTGGGAGAGAGTTGGAAGGTCCCAATACACATTAGATGGTCAGCCAATCCCATAAGTTATAGCCGTAAAGGTAAAAACAACATTTATATCCAGTACTGTTGTATTATTATTCTGGTTTAGATACAAGTAGTTTAAATAACAAAAAGTCTGAATTGTATGCTGCTCTACAAGCTCCAGTTTAAAGGGCATCTGTCAGCAGATGTGTCCCTATGACACTGGCTGACCTGTTACATGTGCGCTTGGCAGCTGAAGGCATCTGTGTTGGTCCCATGTTCATATGTGTATTAATATATGCAAATGATTTTAGGAGCAACAGGGGCAATGTTGTTACTCCTAGAGGCTCTGCTCTCTCTGCAACTGCTGCGCCCTCTGCACTGTGACAGGACCAAGCAGTGAAAACCTCATCATGCCTGGCCCTGTCAAAGTGGAGAGGGTGCAGCAGTTGCAAAGAAGACAGAGCCTCTAGGAGTAACGGCAACGCCCCTGTTGCTCCTAGAAGCTAATTTGCATATATTAAAATTTCCATTTTTCTCAGCAATGCGGGCGCATATGACCATGGGACCAACACAGATGCCTTCAGCTGCCAAGCGCAACAGGTCAGCCAGTGTCATAGGTACAAAACTGCTGACAGATGCCCTTTAATACTTATCAGGAAAGATGTATAGTTTTTAACAAATCATAGTACAATCCCTGGATAGTTGCTCAAATCCCTTATATTGCTGTCCCTCAGGGTGCACTATATAAATTATATATTTTATATATAAACATTCCAGGGGTCATATATTAAGACCGGCGTTTTAGATGCTGGTCTGAATAAGCCCCTGCACTGGCGGTGAATCCTCCAAAGTCCGCCAGCCTCTACGTAACTTTGGCGTATCCTGCGCTAGTCTAAATGTAAGACGGCTTCCTTCCTGGCTTACATTTAGACAATTTTCTACGCCTAAAACAGGTGTAGAAAATGATGAATGAGATGGTCCTGTCCCCTTCTCCCCCCCACTTTGTTAGATTTCGCGCAAGCGGTGAGAAGTCGTAGATTGCGGTGCAAATAACCTTTGCGCCACAATCTGTGCCAGAAATAGGCCTAATATAGGCGTATTTCTGATCATAAATGACCCTCTCCATGTCTTACTATATTTTATACCCATTTTTGCCTCAGGCTCTGCCTGCCAGACCCCTGTTGACAGGAATGAAAAACCCTAAAAGTTGGGTTTGATGGCCAACCCTTAGGCCTCTTGCATTATTTGTGGCTCGGGTGCGGACCCATTCACTTCAAAGAGGGCCGCAAAAGATGCAGACAGCACTCTGTGTGCTGTCCGCATCCGTCGCTCCATTCCGTGGCCCCGCAAAAATGATAGATCATGTCCTATTCTCGGGTTTTGCGGACAAGAGTAGGTATTTCTATAATGGGCCATCTGTTCCGTTCCGCAAATTGCGGAAGGCACACGGGCACCATCTGTGCTTTGCGGACCGCAAAACACAGCACGTTCGTGTGCAAGAGGCCTTATAATGGATGCGGCATTTCACGATCATTTTTAGCTCACTGTAGGAGTAACTGCACCTTGCATATGTAATTAAAGTAAGCATAGAAGGCCCTGAAATGTCACTATGGGAGTAACATATGCAAGATTAGTAGATGTGAGGAGAAGGGAGAGCGGGGATAAGGGTCTGCATAGAGCTTCTGTCATTGGGTGGTGTAAGATCAGTCTCCATTGCTTACAGGATTGCTATGACTTCCTGTCCCCGATTTCAGGAAGAAGAGAAGCTCTGAACCTCAATCAGCTGGTCTGAGAAGTTAAGTAGTTTGCAGACAATAAGAAAAGGAATATTTACTAGTACTTGCAGGTTTTGCATGTTATTTTTCTGTCTTTTGAATGGGAGTGGGTAAACGTTCACTGTATTTAAGCTGTCGCAGTAATTTGTAGATCATCATGTTCTCAACTAGAGGGTTCCTTTCCACACACAGCTATCGGACCAATTTCTGTCTAGTCAGTCTATATAGGTATATAGCTCATTGATCAGATTGAAATTATTCTCATCTGCCAGAAAACTCATCTAACGTGCTTATAAATATGCTTGACAATCACAACGATTGTAGCTTGCTTACAGTAAATCAAGATAAAAAAATAGACTGGATAGCGCTCTTCTATGATCGGGACTGATGGTATCACACAGGTTACAGACCATAAGAGCAAAGCTTAGCTATTTGAGTTCTGCCTACAACACAATATTTGGCATGCGGAGAGTTAAGGCATCCATACACATTAGTCTAAAGCTGATCAAAATGGACAATTTTAACTGACGTTTGTCTGTTGAAATTTAATTACGAACAATCATTTTAGCCGACCAATGAGAGACCATTATAATCTGAATAGAAGTCGGCCATGTTTAATATTTTCATCTCATAGACGAAAGATCTTTCGTTCAAAGAAAGACTGGTCATGAGTAAAAGATCTTTCTTTGAAATGACATTCGCAGAAAGCTCCTCTGTCCATTACCTGATTTCATTGAACACGTATGACCATTTTGATCGGTAATGGCCAATATAGGTTAAACTGTTTATGGCCATGTCTGTCAGATGATTATTTGTTCAACTGCTGATACAACCAACTTCTATCTAACGTGTATACGCCTTTACTCTCAAGGTGGCCACACCTGTAAGGTCCTGAAGCATTGACCTAAAAGTGTGTTCCGATATCCAAAATATGCTGCTGGATGTGGACCAAAGAAATCCGAGAGGTGGGCTACAAGAGCTCCAAAGAACTAGATTTGTTTCTAAGATGGTTCATGTTTCAACCTTAGAGAAGACTTAATCAGGCATATCGAAACATGATGAAGACTTCGATATGAGGCTGAAATACGTAACCTCTTATAAATGAAGAATCCAGTTCTTCAGAGCTCTTGAAGCCCAACTCCATGTTTCTTCAGTCCACCTACATCAGCCCCCCACCCTTGAAGTTTTTCTCCAATAGCTTTGTCTTACAATAATTGTAGCATCATGATCTGAAAGAAAACTCCAATATAAGGAACAGAAAGGTTTTATTTCAGGATGATCCTAAGAAATGAGGAAGACGAGAATAGGTTTTATCGATTGGCCAACTCAGACCAATACCATCTGTAAGATCTGTCTGAATGGTCAGAAATCTGTGTAACCCAGCTTAAGATTTAAATTCAAAACCTGAACTTCTGTTTTTAGGACTGGAGAGATGGTTTCTGTTTTAAATTAAGAATTAAGTGAAGAAAAACCTGTAAAAATATTCAAATGTGCTGCAAATAAAGAATAAAATATGTGTTCTGTTTTTAGTTGGTAGCATTTGAAAACAAAATTCGAAGAAAAACAAAAAAAAATGTTAATACGAATTTTACAACACTGTAAGTTGAATTTTTTTTTGGTTTAATTTTTTTTCAAATAGTTTGGACGTCTGGATGGAATTTTTAAAAGGTTATTCCCATTTTTGACATTGGAGGTATCGAGCTCTGGGACCAGCTCCTCTCTCCAGTGCTGACTGCTGTGAATGGTTTGGTGGCTGCATATGTACGGCTCTCTCTATTCCCGTCTATAGGAGTTCTAAAAACAGATGAGCATGTGTATACAGTATTTATAAGGAAAATGATCATTAACCTTACCAACCTAGATCACCAGCCTCAGAAGGTGTTCATTTGAGTGGCCTATATGTAATACTATATTTCCTATGCAGCTGGTGCAGTTTCTCCTGGCTATGACAGCTGATCTCTGTGACCTTATTTCAGAAAGTGACGCGACAACACTTTTAATGGAATTAGTGGATTGCATTACCAAGGAAGATTAGCCGAATGCAGAGAAGATGGATTAGGGACGGCATGAATATTATGCAGAAATATAGATGAAGAGCTTTTTAGTGATCCTTTTATCCCCATCCATGTAAACATGGCAATTGGTCATCTACGGTCTAGAAGAAAAGATTTACCATAGAAAGAGGGGTTTGTAACTAAGGTTAGCAATCATTAAATAGTAGAAGGTAATCAAGACAAATGATGGATCAACAGTGAATGAAAGAAAGAAAAACCGCACAAAGAGGCTGCACATCACCATATTAAAAATAAATTCATATCTTTTTATTAGACAACACAGCAAAAGAGGTTAAAAAAATTGTATACAATAAAGATCTTGCGCAGGACAAAAAATATGTCCAATGCACATCAAGTCCTTAAATGTGTGCTGCCAAAGAAATGCAAAATGCGTAGTATATGATAAATATAACACCAAATAAATATTGCTAAATACTCATTAAATGCAGAAGCGGGCAGGCATGGCGCACAGGTAAAATGCCCCACTTGCTGGAATCACCAGCTTCCTCAGAGGTCTCTAACGAGGACTGATATGGTGTGTGTGTGTGTGTGTATATATATATATATATTTATATAACAAAATAGTAATCACCTGTTGGACAGCGCGATATAATGTGGAAGAAAAACGGTGTAATGTCGGCATCCCCAGCGTGTAAACAGCAGCGCTGCACCCGTGCAAAGTGGCGCTGTGCCGGAAATAGAATAGTATCGGCAAGCCCCAGCACACAGCTAATGATACTGAGCATGCGCAAAATGGCACGGCGCCAGAAAGTATTCCAAAGTGCTTTTCAAACACTGGAAGTAGGTATATATATATATATATATATATATATATATATATATACTGCAAATTAAGGAACAGATATCAATGTGTGTTCCAAAAACTGGATATGAAAAAAATTATATATCTCAAATACTACTTACATTTGAAACGCAATTGAATGTAGCTCAAGATTATTAATTTGATATAGAAAAACAGGAATAAGCAAGTATACATGCGCAATATGATAAATGATGGATCAGTCACTGCAGAAAAATGCATCTAGAACATAGTTTTAACATACAGATGAAAAGTTTCTATATATATATATACACACACAACATATTAAAATAAACTCACCAATAGATAACCAGGACTGAATGATGAAGGCGATGGGAGTCTGGAAATAGAACCTTTAGGCTGGGTTCAGACTTGAGCGTTTTACAGAGCGTTCCTACGTGCTGTAAAACGCTCAACAGGCGAAAACCCATGTTTCCCTATGGGCATGGTTCTCACCTGAGCGTTTTACAGCGCGTACGAACGCGCTATAAAACGCCCAAAGAAGTACAGGAGCTTCTTTGGGGCGTATTGTCGCGCGTAATGTGATCGACGCCACAGTGCTCTGAATCCGAATTTCCTCACGCTTTGGGGTAACGAATCACATTTGTTGAAGGAGGGATCACCCAGGCCATGCATACAGCCAATCAGCAGCCAGCAAACCCTGTGATGTCACAGCCCTATAAATAGCCTCAGCCATCTTGGATTTAGCCATTTTCCAGTGTACTTAGTGCAGGGAGAGAGGTCAGCAGGCGCTAGGGACAGTGGTAGAAAAGACTTTAACATTTTTATTTTGCTGTATAGAAGTTCCAGGAAAGGATAGGGAGGAATCCTTCCACATTATTAAAGCAGAACAGCGTTCAGTAGGGGAGTTTACAGCCTGGGTAATAGGAACAATCCTATTACACCTTGCTGCACTGACTGGGGACCCAAATTGCCATTATACAGCTCTGTAATTCCAGCAAACCATTCTTGTTATTGGGGTGCAAGTGCTGTTTTATACAGCCATTATCAGGGTTTATTACAAGGAAATATTTCTATGTCTTATTTGCCCTTGTGCGGTACAGTTATATGTTCTAAAGCATTTTTTGGCTTGTATTAGTGGGGAAAAAAAGGGCTTATTAGCTGTTGTGTGGTAAAGTTTTGGCGTGTATTAGTGGCACAAAAATGTATATTATTTGCCGTTCAGCGGTGCAGTTATATGTTCTAAAGCCTTTTTGGCGTGTATTAGTGGCAAAAAATATATATTATTTGCCATTTAGCGGTGCAGTTATATGTTCAAAAGTCCTTTTTGGCATGTAGTAGTGGCACAAAAAAAAAGTATTTGCCATTGTGTGGTGTTAGAAAATTACATCCCTTTTTGGCGTGTATTAGTGGCAAAAAAATATATATTTGCCGTTCAGTGGTGCAATTATATGTTCTAAAGCGTGTATTAGTAGAAAATAAAAAGGGCTTGTTAGCCGTTGTGTGGTGAAGTGAGAAAAATACAGACTTTTTTGGGGTGTTTTTATTTCCTTGTTATTTATTTATTTGATCTAACAGTATGTCATACAGAGAAGTGCCAGGCCCTGCACAGGGGAGTGGCAGAGGCCTAACTGTTTCTGGTGCAGGCACAGGTCGCAGCAGAGTAAGGGGGCGGGGCAAAGGAGTCACAGCGAGAGGCCTGAGCTCCCAGTGTCATCTAGCAGTCGTGTCTTGACCAGCAACCCAGCGGTTCTTGAATGGTTGACTTGGTCATCCACTTCGTCCCAAGTGACATCAGACAACCCCAGGCAAGAGTCGGTGGGTTCGTCAGACACAACCCTTATTTGTCATGTCCCAGGAGCAGGCCCTGTGCCCTAACCCGTCCTCAACCTGCCTCTGTCCTTTTCTGTTCCCTCAGCCAGACAAGTATTATATGATGTGGGCTCAGTTCCACTATACAGCGAGGACGAGTTACTAGAGGACAGTCAGCAGCTTCTGGCCAGCTAAGATGTGGAGGAGATATCCACCGCTTCCTCCACAAGGCGGGCAAGTACTGTTGAGGAGAGTGGCGTGGGAGATGGTGTTGCGAGCGGTCAGGCTCCTGACCCAGAGACTGTTGAGGAGGACATCAGTGACGTGCAGACAGTACTCGATGATAATGATACAGCGGATCGCACTTGGGAGCCGGGTGACGAATGGGCGTCATCATCATCGGGAAAAGAGGGTGGCAGTTTGCCCATGAGCCAGCAAGTTGCTAGCGTGGCCGAGAGTCAGCAGAGTGGCAGCAGTGGGAGGTTGATAGCCAAACGTGCCGGTAGTAGACCACCTGCTTCGCAGGAGCCTACCTGCCTAGAAAGTAGTGGAGCAGGGGCTCACGGAAGCAGCGGCGGTAGCAGTCAGTCAGTGCGGAGTGTTGGGGGTAAAATTACCTACTCTGTTCACATAGCCATATGAGGGTCTGTTTCATGCCTGACAAGTTGTACTTTCCAACACCACCATTTAATTTACGGTGTTCGATGTGTGATACTACTCACTAGTAACTTTTATTCTACAGATCAGTACGGATCCAGTGATACCTTAAATGTATAGTTTTTCTTGCGTTTTAATAGTGATAAAAAAATTAAAAAGTGGGGGGAAAAATCAGTTTTCTTTTTTTGTTGCCATATTTTGACCCCTATAACTTTTTTGTTATTATGTGTACGGCGCTGTATGGGGGCTCATTGATACCATTCTGGGGTGTGTATGACTTTTTGATCACTTTTTATTAAGTTTTTTGTACAAAATGAAGCGACCAAAAACGGTGAATCGGCCATTTGGACGCTTGTTTCCGTTTTGCTGTTTGCATTATGGGGAATATATTTTTATACTACGGGTGTTTTCGCATATTGCACATGGGTGTGCAATATGCGAAAACACCCGTAGTATAAAAATGTGTATTTTTTTAATTCTATTATTTTTATTTTGGGAAAGAGGGGGGTGATTTGAACTTCTATGTTTTATTTTTTTTATTTATTTTTTACTTTTTTTTTTTTTTACACTTTTTTTTATAATTCCCATAGGGAACTTGCATTTAAGTCTTTGATGATTTTACTACTTACCTATGAAGCCCTATTACAGGCAATGGCTCCATAGGAAATACTATGCAGCAGCCTCCTGTCATTCACAAAGACAGTGGCTGCTGCACACAAGCTCTGGCTCCTTCGATCGCCACACAGCGCGCTTTTGGTTTTCAGCACGCTCAGATGCCGTAGTCAGGATTGACCACAGCATCTGAGGGGTTAAATGTTCGCGATCCGCATTACTGCTGGTTGCGGACATGAGCCACGGGTGTCTGCTATAAGAAGCATCTTTAAAGGCCCTGCACATGGCCATTTGTAGAATCTGTGGGCAGAAGGTGAAGCATGGCCAGAGCGCCAATGTTGGCACTACAGCCCTGTGTCAACATATGCAGCGTCACCATAAAGTGGCCTGGGAGAACCGATGTGGTGGTCCAGCCTGCCGCAGCAAGCAATGACACGCACCTGATTTCAGGCAGTCAAGGCTCTACCACTTCAGCCGAAGGGAGCTGTCTGTCCTTCCCATCATCTGCTGGTCCTGATGCTCCTGCTCCTAGTCAGTCATTCCGTCAGCAATCGATCACCGAAGCGATTGCCAAGAGAGAACTGTGTGCGTGCACTCAACCAACAGCGCAGAAGCTGAATGTGCTCCTGTACAAGTTGCTAGTGCTGCAGTCCCTCCCTTTTCAAGTTGTGGACTCTGCACCTTTCAGAGAACTGATGGCTTGTGCCGAGCCGAAGTTGAGACTCCCAAGCCGTCATTTCTGTGCCAAAAAGGCAGTAACAGCCCTCCACACTTATGTAGAACAGAAGGTGGGCCAGTCCTTGAGCCTGTCGGTATCTGCCAGTGTACGGCAGCGCCAACGTGTGCCGCTGTAACTACGGTCAGTAACAATACATGTCCTTTACGGCCCACTGGGTGAATGTGGTTCCTGCACAGCTACACCAGACTTTTGGCCAGGTGACGCCGCTTCTGCCTCCATGTTCTCACGCCGTTGGTCCTGCGATAATGTCTGCGTCTGCCTCCTCATCCTCCACCGTGTCCTCAGGCTCCATTGCAGGGACAATTCACAGTGCCCCTCCAGCATACTACAAATGCAGGGCATGGAGGTGTCACGCTGTTCTGCACCTTGTTTGCCTGGGCAAACGGAGTCCCAGATGGGAGGAACTGATCTTAAGAAATCAAATTCTGGCTTTCTCTGCGACAACTTTAAATCGGAACTATGGTGACCGACAACGGGAAGAACATGGTGTCAGCACTGTGTCAAGGCGGGCTGAGCCATGCGCCCTGCATGGCTCACGTATTCAATCTGGTTGTCAAGTGGTTCCTGAAGTCTTCCACCCATCTGCAAGACATCCTAAAAATGGCCAGGAAACTTTGCATGCACCTCAGCCATTGGTACACTGCAAAGCACACCCTCCTTGAGCTGCAGCGGCAGAACGGCGTCCCCCGACATAGGCTAATACGCAACGTTTCCACCCCTTGGAATTCCACCCTCCATATGTTGGACCGATTATACGAACAGAGAAAGGCCATAAACGATTTATTGTTGATTCAAGCGGACAGGAGTACTCCTCTGTGTAACTTCGATGTCAGCCAGTGGCAGCTCATGTGTCGCACCTGCAGTTTGCTCAGGCCCTTTGAGGAGGCCAAGTTATTTGTCAGTATCCAGGACTATGGGATGAACGATGTCATTCCACTGCTTCATGTCCTGGAACAGATGCTGGTAAATCTGGCTGGTCAGGGGACTGGAGACATGGCACCTAGATCTCATGGTTACATGATGGGGCTGAACTGGAGGAGGAGGAGGACATTGGAGCACAAGTAATGTGTAGTGAAATAGGTGGTTTTTCTACACAGGTGACAGGAGAGGGGGAGCAGGAGCAGCCAGAGGAGCTACAGGGCAATGAGGAAGATGAGGCAGAGGACCCAGACACACTGTGGCAGTAGGCTGTGGAGATGGAGGCAGGAAGTCCCTCCGAGTCACTTGCACAAAAGGCCCGATGCACACTCACATGCTTGCGTAGTGACAACCGAATTGTCACCATTCGGCAGAGGGATGACTTCTGGCTTTCCACCTTGTTGGACCCTCACTACCGGTCCAAAATGGGGGCTTTTTTTTTACACCCGCTGAGAGGGAGGACAAACTGAACTACTCTAGAGATATCCTATGTAGTCAGTTGGCCGCTGCCTATTTGCGCCATCGTCCAGCCCTCTGCGGGGGTTATGTGGGGCCGGGTAGGAGCAGTTCCAGCTCCATCAGCAGCAATCTGACTCTAGAGTCGCTGATGAGCAGCTTTCTTCACCCACCTAGTGAAGAAACTACTCACCAGCAGCAGCTAGACCTGGAGCAGGACCTGGACCAGCAGGTAGTGGCATACTTGGACAGCACCCTCCACCCCACATTAAAGATGCGCTGGACAACTGGGCAGCCAAACTGGATTTGTGGCCGCAACTGGCAGAGTTTGCAGTGGAAAATCTGTTCTGCTCGGCCAGTAGTGTGGCAACAGAGCAGGTGTTTAGTGCGGCGGGAGTCAAAGTTACCCCAAGAAGAACTCACCTGTCCACCCAAAATGTGGAGAGACTGACCTTTGTCAAGATGAATCAGGCGTGGATCAGCCAGGATTTCCACACACCAATGCCTGATACATCAGACTAAATCATCCATAGTGCCACACCAACACTTTGACAAAAGAGACCAGTTTCTTCTGGCTACCTGCCTCAGCTACTATTCTGATGCTGCCACCCGCCTGATGCCACACATCTGATGCCAAGTGCTCCTTTTTTCACCTATCTTCAGCTGGTACTGCCACCCACCTCCCCACTCTGTGGCCTCCTGATGCTGCTGCCACCTCCACACTTCGTCACCTTGCCTCTCTATGGTCTCCTGATGCTACTGCCACCTTCACACTATGTCACCTTGCCACTTTGTGGTTTCCTGATGCTGCTGCTGCCACAACCTCTACGCTCTGTCATTATGCCACTCTGTGGCCTCCTGATGATGCTGCTGCCACCACCTCTACGCTCTGTCATTGTGCCACTTTGTGGCCTCCTGATGATGCCTGTTGCCGCCTCCACAGTGTCTCATTGTGGCAATCTGTGGCCTCCTCCTGATGCTGCTACTGCTGCCACCTCCACACTCTGTCATTGTGCCACTTTGTGGCCTCCAGATGCTGCTGCCACCTCCACACTGTCATTGTGCCACCCTGTGACCTCATCCTGCTGCTGCCAGCTCCACAATCTGTCATTGTGCCACTCTGTGGCCTCCTGATGATGCTGCTACCTACGCACTATGTCATTGTGTCACCCTATGGCCTCCTCTTGATGCTGCTGCTGCCACCTCCACACTATGTCATTGTGCCACTCTGTGGCCTCCTAATGCTGCTGCCACCTCCACACTGGTATTGTGCCATCCCGTGGCCTCCTCCTGATGCTGCTGCTGCCACCACCTCCACACTCTGTCGTTGTGCCACTCTGTGGCCTCCTGATGCTGCTGCTACCATCTCCACACTGTCATTGTGCCACTCTGTGGCCTCCTTCTGATCCTGCAGTCACCTCCAGACTCTTTTATTGGGCCACTCTGTTGTCTCCTCATGCTGCTTCCACCTCACCACTATGTCATAGGCCACTGTGGACTTCTCATGCTGTTCCCACCCTTTACTATTCATGACTGGGCCACTATTTTGCCTTTTGGCCTGGCTGACGTCATCATTTATTTGACCCTTCTTTTGATCTGTCAGAAGGAAGGAAAAATTAGATGCACAATGGATCCTGTCTATGTAAAAGCTGTAAGGCCTGCATGACATGTTCCCTGTTTTGCATCAGAAATGGCTTATGATTTGATAGCCAAAAGCAGGAGTGGGTACAAAACACAGAAAACATGCAAATATTCTACTCACGTGTCATCTCTATTTTGGATCCACTCCAGTTTTCTTTGGCTTTAGCAATACTGATGGATTACTGACCAAATGCTGACCGAGTAAAGGCGGATGCTCCACAGACAGGATCCGTTTTTTGTGGGTTATTGTTCTGATGGATCAAAGGAAGGGCAAAATAATCAGTGATTTCAACACAAACCTACTGCTGACACCCACTCCACTCTGTCGGCGGGGGGCTCTACTTGTTTAAGGCCGCTTGCAGACAAGCATGTCTGGATTATGTCCGGATGCGTTCAGTGAAAACTGTGCGACTGCGCGAAAGTCATCCAGTTTTGATTATGATTGCGTTCAGTTTTTATCACACGGTTGCAATGCAATTTACTGCATTTTGCACGCGCGGGATAAAAAACTGAATGTGTACAAACAACATCTCTTAGCAAGCATCCGTGAAAATCGCATTGCATCCTCACTTGCTTATGGATGCAATGCGATTTTCACGCAGCCCTATTCACTTCTATGGGGCCAGCGTTGCGTGAAAAATCTCAGAATATAGAACATGCGGCAATTTTCACGCAACGTGATGCGTGAAAACCACCGCTCATGTACACAGACCCATATAAATGGGTCAGGATTGCACCCGTGCAGGATTCTCGCTCGTGTGAAAGGGGCCTAAGCGTTTAATAGAACAGGTTCTGTAGAAATCTATGTGGAATCAGTGAATTGGTGTAAAAGGAGTGCGCTCTTTCACGCTATAGTAGGATCTTGGGCCTCTGCACGGTTCTTTATACCTGGGGCTAACAATGACCCATAAGACTGAGTTCACACTTGAGTTATTTGGTCAGTTTTGGCTCCGTGACTGCCCAAATAAGTGAAATGTGCAGTGATTCTAAGAGCGATGCCTGTCATCCACATGTCATACTGACTCGAAGTATTGTTTCACTACGACAGCAGACTCCCTATGCGTGTTACTACAAGGCACAGTGTTCTACACCACTATAAGGGCTCTGTGCAGCCAAGAAATAGCCATTTTTTAATGCGATTCGCTACAAATAAATTTGGATCAAAACAAATTTTTTCAAAAAAGTCGGCGAACCGGCCAAATCGAATTTTTTAGAAATTCGCTCCTCTCTACTGACAAGAGTAGAGGAACAGAGGTCCCAGGATATACTGAAGGAACAGACAAAGCAAGATACTGAATCTGGAAACACCATGAACAGCTCCACCTTAAATTAACCAGGCCAAGCTAGTCCTCTCCTGCATAATGGAAATGGGACGGATCCGTTTTGCAGCCCATAGACTTCTATTATGACGAAATGAATAACGTAATGCCTCTAAAGGCATTCCGTTATGCATTACGTCATAGAATTGCGTTATGGTCTGTGGTAACGGAATCCATAATGCAATTCACCTTTTACCAGTAAACGAAGCGCAAACGAATTTCATAACCTGAAATTCAAATCATCTCTAGTGATAGCCAAACCCCCGTCCGTGAACTGCAGGCTATGTAAGCAGAGGTGCTTTACCGCATGTGTGAAACTAGCCTTAGTGTCCATTCACAGGACCATATTAATGGGTCCGCATTCGTTCTGCAATATTGCGGAACGGGTGTGGACCCATTCATTTTAGTGGGGCTACAAATGATGCGGACAGCACACCGTGTGCTGTCCACATCTGTAGTTCCATTCCAAGGCCCCGCAAAAAACATAGAGAATGTCCTATTCTTGTCTGCAATTGTGGACAAGAATAGGCATTTTTTATATAGTGCAGTTCGCAAATTGCGGAATGCACACCGGCCGGTATTCGTGTATTGCGGACCATAAAACACGGTCGTGGGAATGTAGCCTTGGGTCATCAGTTGAGCTGCATGCTCTATGTTCCCTTACAACAGTCCAAAGGTTTATAGTGGAGCCAAGTACCACTGATATGTGGTGGTAATAGCAGCTCTTTACTAGTGGTCTTGTAAATTCCTGTTTTTACAAAATGTGATAAGGGGGTGTGCAGGTAACCAGTCCTCTAAGTCCCTGTCAAGATTCAATATACCCCAATGTTTGTCTCATCAGCGGCCCAGTCCATTATCCTGGTAACCTATAACCAACTCTGCAGTGTTAACTGTATATTGCCCATACATTGCTATTAGGCTACTTTCACACTAGCGTTTGAATTTTCCGGTATTGAGATCCGCCATAGGGGCTTAATACCGGAAAAAAACACTTCAGTTTTGTCCCCATTCATTGTCAATAGGGACAAAACTGAACAGAACGGAATGCTCCAAAATGCATTCTGTTCTGTTTAGTTGCGTTCCCATACCGGAGAGCAAACAGCAACATGTAGTTTGCTTTCCGTCCTGGGATGCAGAGCAAGACGGATCCGGCATGACCCCCAATGCAAGTCAATGGGGACGGATCCGTTTTCTCTGCCACAATCTGCCACAATAGAAAACGGATCCGTCCTCCATTCACTTTCAATGGAATTCATGAAAGATCTGTCTTGGCTATGTTAAAGATAATACAACCGGATCTGTTGATAACGGATGCAGATGGTTGTATTATCAGTAACGGAAGCGTTTTTGCTGAACCCTGCTATCCCAAGAAAAAACGCTGGTGTGAAAGTAGCCCTAGGTATACACAAGGCATAAAGAAAAAGGAGCTTTACCAAAATCACAACATTCAACTCAGCAACATTAAATTAACCCTTTTAGCAGTAGCAACTCATCTCCCTTGAGAACTAAAGGATCTTGCATGTGAACATCCTAAATCTAACATGCGCAACCATCATTCCCCTGATATCTGCTATTAACCCCTTAAGGACCAGGCCATTTTTTGCAAATCCGACCAGTGTCACTTTATGTGTGAATAACTTTAAAACGCTTTTACTTATCCAGGCCATTCTGAGGTTGTTTTTTTATCACATATTGTACTTCATGACACTGGTAAAATGGAGTCAAAAAATTCATTTTTATTTATAAAAAAAAAAATACCAAATTTACCAAAAATTTGGAAAAATTAGCAAATTTCCAAGTTTCAATTTCTCTACTTCCATATTACATAGTAATACCTCCAAAAATAGTTATTACTTAACATTTCCCATATTTCTACTTCATGTTTGGATCATTTTGGGAATGCCATTTTATTTTTTGGGGATGTTACAAGGCTTAGAAGTTTAGTAGAAAATCTTGAAATTTTTCAAAATTTTTCCAAAACCCACTTTTTAAGGACCAGTTCAGTTCTGAAGTCACTTTGGGAGGCTTACATAATAGAAACCACCCAAAAATGACCCTATTATAGAAACTACACCCCTCAAGGTATTCAAAATTGATTTTACAAACTTTGTTAACCCTTTAGGTGTTCCACAAGAGTTAATGGCAAATGGAGATAAAATTTCAGAATTTTGATTTTTTGGCAAACTTTCTACTTTAATTCATTTTTTTCCAGTAACAAAGCAAGGGTTAACAGCCAAACAAAACTCAATATTTATTACCCTGATTCTGTAGTTTGCAGAAACACCCCATATGTGGTTGTAAACTACTGTACGGGCACACAGCAGGGTGCAGAAGGAAAGGAGCGCCGTGTGGCAGATTTTGCTGGACTGGTTTATTTACACCATGTCCCATGTGAAGCGTCCCTGATGCACCCCTAGAGTAGAAACTCCAAAAATCCCCATTTTGGAAACTACCGGATAAGGTGGCAGTTTTGTTGGTACTATTTTAGGGTAAATATGATTTTTGGTTGCTCTATATTACACTTTTTTGAGGCAAGGTAACAAAAAATAGAAATTCTGAAATTTCATCTCCATTTGCCAATTACTCTTGTGGAACACCTAAAGGGTTAACAAAGTATGTCAAATCAGTTTTGAATACCTTGAGGGGTGTAGTTTCTTAGATGGAGTCACTTTTTTGGAGTTTCTACTGTAGACGTGCATCAGGGGGGCTTCAAATGGGACATAGTGCCAAAAAACCAATCCAGCAAAATCCGCCTTCCAAAAACCATATGGCATTCCTTTCCTTCTGCACCCTGCCGTTTGGCCATACAGCAGTTTACGACCACATATAGGCCTCTTTCACACGGGCGTCATGTTTGACGCTCGGATAAGAGGCGGGTGCGTTGCAGGAATATGCGCGTTTTTCCCGCGCGGGTGCAAACGTTTGTAACGCGTTTTGCACGCGCGTGAGAAAAAATGCCATGTTTGGTACCCAACCCGAAGCCGGACTTCATCACTGAAGTCCGTTTTCAGGTCTTCTGGAGAATTGATTATTTTCCCTTATAACATGGTTATAAGGGGAAATAATAGCATTCTTAATAAAGAATGCATTGTTAAATGAAGTGGAGGGGGTTAAAAATAATAAAAGTTTACTTACCTTAGCCTCTTGATCGCGTAGTCGCGATCTCTCCTCTCTTTCCCTGCAACATCTAAGATCTACAGGACCTGTGATGACGTCACATCACATGGTCCAATCACATGGTCCATCTTACCATGGTGATGGACCATGTGATTGGACCATGTGATGTGATGTCATCACAGGTCCTTTAGATCTTAGATGCTGCAGGGAAAGAGAGGAGAGATCGCGACTACGCGATCAAGTGGCTAAGGTAAGTAAACTTTTATTATTTTTAACCCCCTCCACTTCATTTAACAATGCATTCTTTATTAAGAATGCTATTATTTCCCCTTATAACCATGTTATAAGGGAAAATAATAGAGATTGGGTCCCGTTGCTAAGCAACAATGCGGGAAAATCGCAACGCATCCGCACTTCTATGGGGCCTGCGTTGCGTGAAAAACGCAGAATATAGAACATGCTGCGATTTTCACGCAACGCAGAAGTGATGCGTGAAAATCACCGCTCATGAGCACAGCCCCATAGAAATGAATGGGTCCGGATTCAGTGCGGGTGCAATGCGTCCTCCTCACGCATTGCACCCGCGCGGAAAACTCGCCCGTGTGAAAGGGGCCATAGGGTGTTTCTGCAAACTACCGAATCAGCGCAATAAATATTGAGTTTTTTTTGGGCTGTTAACCCTTGCTTTGTTACTGGAAAAATGGATTTAAAAAAAATAGCTGTTTTGGCACCGTTTTTGTTTTTTGTTATTTACATCGTTGATCTGACAGGTGAGATCGTGAGCTATTTCTATAGAGCAGGTTGTTACGGATGCGACAATACCAAATATGACTAATTTTTTGGGGTTTTTGTTTCAGTTTTACATAATAAAGCATTTTTGAAAAAAAATGATTTTTTTAGTGTCTCCGCATTCTGAAAGCCATATTTTTATTTTATTTTTTTTGGCGACTGTCTTATGTAGGGGCTCATTTTTTGCAGGATGAGATGTCAGTTTGATTGGCACTAACTTGGGGTGCATATGTTTTTTTGGTCGCTTGCTGTTACACTTTTTGTGATGTAAGGTGACAAAAATGGCTTTTGACAACGTATTTATATTATTTTTTTTGCTGTGTTCACCTGAGGGTTTAGGTCATCATTTTTATAGAGAAGGTTGTTACGGACGCGGCCATACACAATATGTATACTTTTTATTTATTTAAGTTTTACAAAATAATATCATTTTTGAAACAAAAGAAAATCATGTTTTAATGTCTCCATAGTCTGAGAACCATATTTTTTTATTTTTTTGGGAAATTGTCCTATGTCTGGTATCATTTTTTGTGGGATGAGAGGACTGTTTGATTGGGACTAATTTGGTTGGCATTAAACTTTTTGATCGCTTGCTAGTACACTTTTTGTGATGCGAGGTGACACAAAAATTTTTTTTATACACTATTTTTATTTAATTTTTTTACGGCATTTACCTGAAGGGTTAGATCATGTGATATTTTTATAGAGCAGGTTTTTACGGACTCAGCGATACCTAATATGTATACTTTTTTAAATTTATTTTACTTTAACACAATTTGGAAAAAAAAATCATGTTTTAGTGTCTCCATAGTCTGACATTTTTTTATTTTTTTTGGCGATTGTGCTATGTAGGGGCTAATATTTTGAGGGATGAGATGGTTTGATTGGTACTATTTTGGGAGGCATACGCCTTTTTGATCGCTTGGTATTACACTTTTTATCATGTGAGGTGACAATTTTTTTACGGTGTTCACCTGAGGGGTTAGGTCATGTGATTTTTTTATAGAGCAGGATTTTACGGACGCGGTGATACCTTATATGTGTAGTGTATTTTTTTATTTTTATTAATTGATAAATGTGTCTTTTTTATTTTTACATTTTTTTTTTACAATTTATTATTACTATAAATAGTAATAATTAATATTACTTTTTTTTTTACAATTTTTTTGACCCAGACCAACTTGGTTCTTGAAGATCCAGTGGGTCTGATGTCAGTATAATACAGTACAGTACACTATATAGTGTACTGTACTGTATTTTTTACTTTAGAAAGTCTGATCAGACTTCTGCTTTTAACAGAAGTCTGATCAGAGTTACCATTACCATGGCAAGCAGGATTAAAAAAAATTTTAAAGTTTGGGCATTTTTAAGTTTCTGATCCCGATTAGAAACTTCGGAAAGCGCTGCAAACCGCAGGTCATAGGACCCCCCTATTACTAGAAACTCAGAATAGAAATTTCTATATTTTATTGAGGGGTAATATTCAATTGCCAAAATAGAAATCCCCTAAATCTGGTGTTCCAGCTGTGGCTAGCCAAGTGTAATACTGTCTGCTGTCTGGCAAATGATAGATTTTTTTCTGTGGTGAAATTCAATTGCCAAAATAGCAATCCCCTAAATCTGGTGTCCCAGCAGTGGCTGGCAAAGTTTAATAGTGTCCGGCAAAGGATATATTTTGTTCTGGGGTGAAATTCAATTGCCAAAATAGCAATACCATAAATCAGTGGTTTCAGCTGTGGCTGCCAAGTTTAATAGTGTCTGGCAAAGAATATATTTTTTTCTGGGGTGAAATTCAATTGCCAAAATAGCAATACCTTAAATCTGGTGTCCCAGCAGTGGCTGGCCAAGTTTAATAGTGTCTGGCAAAGGATATTTTTTTTTCTGGGGTGAAATTCAATTGCCAAAATAGCAATACCGTAAATCTGGTGTCCCGGCAGTGGCTGGCCAAGTTTAATAGTGTCCGGCAAAGGATATATTTTGTTCTGGGGTAAAATTCAATTGCCAAAATAGCAATACCATAAATCAGTGGTTTCAGCTGTGGCTGGCCAAGTTTAATAGTGTCCGGGAAAGGATATATTTTTTTCTGGGGTCAAATTTAGTTGCAAAAATAGAAATAACGTAAATCTGGTGTTCCAGCTGTGACTAGACAAGTTTCATAGTGTCCGTCATAGGATAAATATATTTTCTGCGGTGAAATTCAGTTTAAAAGATATAAATACCGTAAATCTAGTGTCCCAACAGTGGCTGGCCAAGTTTAATAGTGTCCGGCAAAGGATTTATTATTTTCTGGGGTGAAATTCAGTTGCCAAAATAGAAATACCGTAAATCTAGTGTTCCAGCTGTTTTACTGGACGACTTTCATAGTGTCCGGAAAAGGATTTATTATTTTCTGGGGTGAAATTCAATTGCCAAAATAGCAATACCATAAATCAGTGGTTTCAGCTGTGGCTGGCCAAGTTTAATAGTGTCCGTCAAAGGATATATTATTTTCTGGGGTAAAATTCAGTTGCAAAAATATAAATACCGTAAATCTGGTGTTCAAGCTGTGACTGGACAAGTTTAATAGTGTCCGGCAAAGGATTTATTATTTTCTGGGGTGAAATTCAGTTGCCAAATTAGAAATACAGTAAATCTGGTGTTCCAGCTGTTGCAGGCCTAGTTTAAATCTGTCCGTAAAAGGGTATATTTTTTTCTGGGGTGAAATTCAATTGCCAAAATAGCAGTACCCTGAATCTGGTGTTCCAGCTGTGACTGGACAATTTCCCTAGTGTCCGTCAATGGATAGATTTTGTTCTGTGGTGAAATACAGTTGCAAAAATAGAAATACAGTAAATCTGGTGTTCCAGCTGTGACTGAACAAGTTTAATAGTATCCGTCAAAGGAAAGATTTTTTTCTGGGGTGAAATTCAATTGCCAAAATAGCAATACCCTGAATCTGGTGTTCCAGCTGTGACTGGACAATTTCCCTAGTGTCCGTCAAAAGATATATTATTTTCTGGGGTGAAAGTCAGTAGCAAAAATAGAAATACAGTAAATCTGGTGTTCCAGCTGTTGCAGGCCTAGTTTAAATCTGTCCGTAAAAGGGTATATTTTTTTTCTAGGGTGAAATTTAATTTCCAAAATAGCAATACCCAGAATATGGTGTTCCAGCTGTGACTGGACAATTTCCCTAGTGTCCGTCAAAGGATAGATTTTGTTCTGTGGTGAAATACAGTTGCAAAAATATAAATACAGTAAATCTGGTGTTCCAGCTGTGACTGAACAAGTCTAATAGTATCCGTCAAAGGAAAAATTTTGTTCTGTAGTGAAATTCAATTGCCAAAATAGCAATACGCTGAATCTGGTGTTCCAGCTGTGACTGGACAATTTCCCTAGTGTCCGTCAAAAGATATATTATTTTCTGGGGTGAAAGTCAGTAGCAAAAATAGAAATACAGTAAATCTGGTGTTCCAGCTGTTGCAGGCCTAGTTTAAATCTGTCCGTAAAAGGGTATATTTTTTTCTAGGGTGAAAATCAGTTGCAAAAATAGAAATACAGTAAATCTGGGGTTTCAGCTGTGGTTGGACAAGTTTCATAGTGTCCGTCAAAGAATAGCTTTTGTTCTGGGACGAAATTCAATTGCCAAAATAGCAATACCGTAAATCATTGGTTTCAGCTGTGACTGGACAATTTTTATAGTGTCCGGCAAAGGATTTATTATTTTCTGAGGTGAAATTCGATTGCCAAAATAGCAATACCATAAATCAGTGGTTTCACCTGTGGCTGACCAAGTTTAATAGTGTCCGTCAAAGGATATATTATTTTCTGGGGTAAAATTCAGTTGCAAAAATATAAATACCGTAAATCTGGTGTTCAAGCTGTGACTGGACAAGTTTAATAGTGTCCGGCAAAGGATTTATTATTTTCTGGGGTGAAATTCAGTTGCCAAAATAGAAATACAGTAAATCTGGTGTTCCAGCTGTGACTGGAAAAGTTTAATAGTATCCGTCATAGGATATATTATTTTCTGCGGTGAAATTCAGTTTCAAAAATAGAAATACCGTAAATCTGTTGTTCCAGCTGTTGCAGGCCTAGTTTAAATCTGTCCGTAAAAGGGTATATTTTTTTCTAGGGTGAAAATCAGTTGCAAAAATAGAAATACAGTAAATCTGGGGTTTCAGCTGTGGCTGGACAAGTTTCATAGTGTCCGTCAAAGAATAGCTTTTGTTCTGGGGTGAAATTCAATTGCCAAAATAGCAATACCGTAAATCATTGGTTTCAGCTGTGGTTGGACAAGTTTAATACTGTCCGGCAATGGATAGATTTTAAATTGGTGGGTGAAATATTACCATTTTTGCCAGGTACAATCCCCTGCACTGCATAACTGACAGGGAACTTACGATTGGCGGTTACATTCTTGCATGAAATGAAGCCTTTTTGGGCTGTGAAGCCAAAGGTAGTCTCCAATAACAGTTTTTTTATTTTTTATTTTACAACAATGGTTGGGTGAGGCCGGTATACATGTCTATTCTGCATAAGGTTCAAACAAGTCATGTGGGATCCATGTCTGGTTCTTTTTAATAAACGAAAGCTTAGTTGCCAACATTGTCTGCGGACAGGCGGCTGCACTTGTCTGTGATAATGCCCCCAGCCATGCTAAACACACGTTCAGACAATACAGTGGCTGCAGGGTAGGCCAGCACCTCCAAGGCATAAAGGGCAACCTCAGGACATGTGCCCAATTTAAAGACCCAGAAGTTAAAGCGAACCTGTCACCTGCTTTTTACCTCTTAAGCTGTTAACTGTACCTTATAGATCATTGTAACCTTGTTTCCAAACAGGTGTTCTTCGTTTTTCTGGGGCTTATATTCCTGAAAAAATCACTTTATAATCTCCTGCTCTGCTGCGTCTGAAGTCACCAGACAAGTCAAGGAGGCAGACCCTCCTTGACTGCTGGATGCGACTCCCCCGCCCTAACCCCGCCTCTCATCCCTATGATTGACACTAGCTGTTCTGCCCGGGACCGCGCTGGTCTCGGCGGCGCATGCGCCGTCTGCCTTCATAGCAGCGCGATCCCGAGCCTCGCGCTGAGTGATCTGCATTTCACCAGCGGCCCGGCTAGAGAGGAGAGAAGTGCGCAAGCGCGATCTAGCAAGGGGATCGCGCTTCACTCAGCGCGAGGCTCGGGATCGCGCTGCTATGAAGGCAGACGGCGCATGCGCCGCCGAGACCAGCGCGGTCCCGGGCAGAAGAGCTAGTTTCAATCATAGGGATGAGAGGCGGGGTTAGGGCGGGGGAGTCGCATCCAGCAGTCAAGGAGGGTCTGCCTCCTTGACTTGTCTGGTGACTTCAGACGCAGCAGAGCAGGAGATTATAAAGTGATTTTTTCAGGAATATAAACCCCAGAAAAACGAAGAACACCTGTTTGGAAACAAGGTTACAATGATCTATAAGGTACAGTTAACAGCTTAAGAGGTAAAAAGCAGGTGACAGGTTCGCTTTAAATGGGCCAGACCCAGTGGCGTAGCTAGAAATGATTGGGCACCACATCAAATTTTTGAATGGGGCCCCCTCTCCCCCAGTAATTTTTGCGCAACCCCTTCCTTTCATGCCGCCATGCCTGTGGCTACTAAAGATCGCTCTCTCAGACCAGGCCCAGCAGCTGTTCCATTCGCTTTCTACACTGTCTATACTGCCACTGTATATCATTTCATTGTATAATACTTGACAAAGTCCTTTACTCCTCCTCCTCCTCCTAGATGGGCCCTTTTTAGGTCACAGCCCCAAAGCAGTTGCTTTCCCTGCTTTCCCTGTAGATATTCCCCTAGGCAGACCCATCAGTCAGTACGTGTACTGTTCCAACTTGTTGCTGAAATGCTGCCTCCTGCTAAGATGTTCCAGATCTGCTGGTGGTGCAGGTTGTTGTAGTGTGATGACAAAGCTTTTCCACATTTTGCCAATGATAAACCTGCCTTCTGAGGTGTTGGTGGTGTTTGCTGCATTGGCAAATTCTTCCTCCTCCTCCTCTGCCTTCACCTTGTGCTTCCACTGAGTCCACGGTGTCAGGTGTAAATGCCACCAGCAGCGTGTCTACTAGCGGGCTCATCTTCCTATCACACTCCAGTGAGGGAATTAAGGACGGCACGTTGTCCTTGTAACGGGGATGCAGCAGGGTGGCCACCCAGTAAGCAGCACAAGTTAGAATGTGGCAGTAACTGGGCAGTCGTTGCGCAGGCACTGCAGCATGTAGTCGCTCATGTCTGCCAGGCTGCCCAGAGGCAAGGACAAGCTACCCTTTTTGAGGGAGGTATATCATCTGTGTCCATGTTTACATGGTTAGTTTAGTTTGTTAATGGTTTGAATGAAGGGGGGGGGGGAGGGTTGTGTGTGTTTAATTAACTGAATTGATTTTCACTGTCTGGTGTTTAGGAATTTCTGCACCCCAAATTCAGCACATGTGGCAGGCAGGGGATGTGTGTCAAACCGGCTAGGCCCAGACCTGCTATTACATTTTGCCCCTTTAGCGCACAACACCAGGCCGGGCTGAAGGCTCAATGGCACCAACCAATCATCCGTCTGTTGTTCCATGCCTGTCCATAGCTCCTGCGCGTTGTGTTTTTTTTTTTTACCACAAGCACACAAGTTTTAAAACAGACTGCTGTCATTTCCCCTAGCTGTTGTGCTGTGGGTGGTGAAGGTGTTACACTGAGTGGATAAGGGGTGGTAGAGGAGGAGGAGGAAGCAGAGTAGGAGGAGGAGGAGGAGAAGGAGGTAACAGGATACAAAGAGAAATGCCCAGCAATCCTCGGGGCCGGAAGGACATTCGCAAAAATGCTATCCGCCTCTGGGCCAGCCGCTACATTTACCCACTGTGTTGTTGGTTATGTGGACGTTGCCATAGATAGCGTTGCTCAGTGCACACCTGATTTTGTCCGCCACTTAGTTGTGCAGGGAAGGGATGTCTCGCCTGCAAAAGTAGCGGCGGCTGGGATACACGTACTGTGGGATAGCCACCGCCATAAGGTTTTTAAAACTGTCCACCAGACAGAATGACAGCATTTCAAAGGACCAGGAAGTTTGAAATAAGGCATTCAGAGCCATGGGTAGGGGGGTACTTCCTCTTTCTATTTCTTTTTCTCTCCATTGTTTGGGAGATGGACAGCTGATAACTGAACACTTTTATGGGATTTGGTGGAGATGCCCCAAACAATCTGAAAGAGGCTTTATCGGAGAATATGACTTTGCCCCAGTCCTAAGCAGTCCATTTACCATACTTTCTGCAGAAGATCAATCTGTCACTGATGTTTTTTGGGGAGAAAAGTGGCTTCTTTGCTGCCCTTCTTGACACCAGGCCATCTTCCAAAAGTCTTTGCCTCACTGTGCGTACAGATGCGCTCACACCTGCCTGCTGCCATTCCTGAGCATGCTCTGCACTGGTGGCACTCCGATCCCGCAGCTGAATCCTCTTTAGGAGACTATCCTGGCGCTTGCTGGACTTTCTTGGATGCCCTGAAGCCATCTTAACAAGAATAAAACCTCTTTCCTTGAAGTTCTTGATGAACCTATAAATTGTTGATTGAGGTACAATCTTAGTAGCCACAATATCCTGGCCTGTGAAGCCATTTTTATGCAACGCAATGATGGCTGCACGCCTTTCTTTGCAGGTCACCATGGTTAACAATTGAAGAACAATGATTTCAAGCATCCCCCTCCTTTTAAAATGTCAAGTCTGCCATTTTAACCCAATCAGCCTGACATAATGATCTCCAGCCTTGTGCTCGTCAACATTCTCACCTGAGTTAACAAGACTATTACTAAAATAATCTCAGCAGGTCCTTTAATGGCAGCATTGAAATGCAATGGAAAGGTTTTTTTGGGATTAAGTTAATTTTCATGGCAAAGAAGGACTATGCAATTCATCTGATCACTCTTCATAACATTCTGGAGTATATGCAAATTGCTATTATAAAAACTTAAGCAGCAACTTTTCCAATTTCCAATATTTATGTAATTCTCAAAACTTTTGGCCACGACTGTATTACTTAACATTCCCCATATGTCTACTTTATGTTGGCATCATTTTTTTATTTCATTTTATTTTTTAGGATGTTAGAAGGCTTAGAATTTTAGAAGCAATTTTTAAGAAAATTTCCAAAACCCACTTTTTAAGGACCAGTTCAGGTCTGAGGTCACTTTGTGGGGCTTACATAGTTGAAACCCCCATAAATGACCCCATTGTAGAAACCTCTCAAGTTACTCAAAACTGATTTTACAAACTTTTTTAACCATTTAGGTGTTCCATAAGAATGAAAGAAAAATGGAGAAAAAAATTTTAAAATTCACTTTTTTGGCGTATTTTCCATTTTAATCAATTTTTTTCTATAACACATTGAGGGTTAACAGCCAAACAAAACTTAATATCTATTACCCTGATTCTGCGGTTTACAGAAACACCACACATGTGGTTGTAAACTGATGTAAGGGCACACGGCAGGGCGCAGAAAAAAAGGGGCGCTATATGGTTTTTGAAAGGTAGATTTTGCCGGACTGGTTTTTAGATGCCATGTCCCATTTGAAGCCCCCCTGATGCACCTTTACAGTAGGAACTCCCAAAGAGTGACCCCATTTTGGAAACTAGGGGATAAGGTGCCATTTTTATTGGTACTATTTTGGGGTACATATGATTTTGAATTGCTCTATATTAAATTTTTTGTGAGGCAAGGTAACCAAAAAATGGCTGTTTTGGCACAGTTTTTATCTTTTACAACATTCATCTGACAGGGTAGATCATGTGCTATTTGTAAAGAGCAGGTTGTAATGGACCCAATGATATCAAATATGTCTACTTTCTTTGTTTGTTTCAGTTTTACATAACAAAGCATTTTCGAAAAAAAAAGTATGTTTTTCTGAACGCTTTATTTTTTAGATTTTTCTGCTGATGGTCTTGTGCAGGGGCTCGTTTTTTGCAGGAAGAGTTGATGTTTTTATTGGTACCATTTCTGGGTACATATGATTTTTGATCATTCATTATTATGCTTTATGGGACCAAAAAATTGGTTGTTTTGGCACAGTTTTATTTACCATACTTTTCGCCCTATAAGACGCACCGGCCCATAAGACGCACCTAGGTTTTTGAGGAGGAAAATAAGAAAAAAAATATTTTGAACCAAAAGGTGTGCTTTTGGGGGGTTTTGAACTAATGGTGGTCTGTGGATGACACTATTATGGGGGATCTGTGGATGACGCACTGTTATGGGGGTCTGTGGATAACACTGTTATGGGGGCATCTGTGGATGACACTGTTATGGGGGCATTTGGGGATGGCACAGTTATGGGAGCATCTGGGGATGGCATTGTTATGGGGGCATCTGGGAATGGCACTGTTATGGGGGCATTTGGGGATGGCACTGTTATGGGAGCATCTGGGGATGGCACTATTATGGGGGCATCTGGGGATGGCATGACACTGCTATGGGGGATCTGAGGATGACACATAGCATCTTATGCTATGTGTGATCCACAGATCCTCCCCATAACAGTGTTCCTGTGTAGTGAATGACCCCCAATACAAGGGGTGGGGGTCGGCATCTTGTTTTTTAATGGCAGCAGGGCCCGGGGCAGTCACTGTATTCTACTACACTGGGCCCCGCTCACTGTAGTAATCATATAGGCAATGCTTAACTGTAGAATTTCTCTCCAATCCAGGCTGTAGTACTTACTACAAACTTCCATAGCAGGCCGGAGGCCAGGCAAAAGGCGGCAGCATAACTCACTACGTCAGGCTCCTGCGCCGCCTGCTTCATTCATAAAGTGGGAGGAGCAGGCGCGTGACGTAGTGAGTTACACTCCCGCCTCCCTCCCGCTCGCCTGGCTGCCTGCCTGGCCGCCTGCCTGCTATGGAAGTTTGTAGCAAGTACTACAGCCTGGATTGGAGAGAAATTGTACAGTTTAACATTGCCTGTATAATTACCACAGTGAGCAGGGCCCGCTGTAGTAGAATACAGTGACTGCACCGGGCCCCACTGCCATTACAAAACAAGATATCGGCCCCCAGCCTCTCCTCGGCATCGGTGTTTCAGTGTAAATTATAGCATTCGCCCCATAAGACGCAGTGCTTCCCCCCCCCCACACACACACTTTTGGGGAGAAAAAGTGTGTCTTATAGGGCGAAAAATACAGCATTTATTTTTACAGCGTTCACCTGAAGGGTTAGGTCATGTGTCATTTTTATAAAGTAGATCGTTACGGAAGTGGCAATACATAATACGTATGTTTTTTTGTTATTTATTTAAGTTTTACACAATAGCATCTTTTTTACGGTATTCATTTGAGGCGTTAGGTCATGTGATATTTTATAGAGATGGTTGTTACGTACGCAGCGATGCCTAATATGTCTAGGCCTGCTGGTGATCCTCTAAAACATTAGGGGGGAGGGCCTGCTGCTGATCTGACCATCTAAAACATTAGGGGTGAGGGTCTGCTGCTGATCTGACTCTCTAAACCATTAGGGGTGAGGGTATGCTGCTGAGCTGACTCTCTAAAACATTAGGGACCAGTGCCTGCTGCTGAGCTGACCATCTAAAACATTAGGGGCGAGGGCCTGCTGCTGACCTGACCATCTAAAACATGGACAAGGGCTTGCTGCTGAGCTGACCATCTAAAACATTAGGGGCGAGGGCCTGCTGCTGAGCTGACCATCTAAAAAATTAGGGGTGAGGGCCTGCTTCTGATCTGACCATGGAAAATATTATGGGTGAGGGCCTGCTGCTAAGCTGACCATCTAAAACATTAGGAGTGAGGGTTTGCTGACAAGCTGACTCTCTAAAACATTACAGGTGAGTGCCTGCTATTGATCTGACCATTGAAAAATTATGGGCAAGGGCCTGCTGCTGAGCTGACCATCGAAAAAATTATGGTTGAGGGTCTGCTGCTGAGCTGACTCTCTAAAACATTAGGGACGAGTGCCTGCTGCTGATCTGATCATGGAATGAATTATGGGCAATGGCCTGCTGCTGAGCTGACCTTCTAAAACATTAGGGGTGAGGGTCTGCTGCTGATCTGACTCTCTAAACCATTAGGGTGAGGGTATGCTGCTGAGCTGACTCTCTAAAACATTAGGGACCAGTGCCTGCTGCTGAGCTGACCATCTAAAACATTAGGGGTGAGGGCCTGCTGCTGACCTGACCATCTAAAACATGGACAAGGGCTTGCTGCTGAGCTGACCATCTAAAACATTAGGGGCGAGGGCCTGCTGCTGAGCTGACCATCTAAAAAATTAGGGGTGAGGGCCTGCTTCTGATCTGACCATGGAAAAATTACGGGTGAGGGCCTGCTGCTAAGCTGACCATCTAAAACATTAGGAGTGAGGGTTTGCTGACAAGCTGACTCTCTAAAACATTACAGGTGAGTGCCTGCTATTGATCTGACCATTGAAAAAATTATGGGCAAGGGCCTGCTGCTGAGCTGACAATCGAAAAAATTATGGTTGAGGGTCTGCTGCTGAGCTGACTCTCTAAAACATTAGGGACGAGTGCCTGCTGCTGATCTGATCATGGAATGAATTATGGGCGATGGCCAGGTGAGGGTTTGCTGACAAGCTGACTCTCTAAAACATTACAGGTGAGTGCCTGCTATTGATCTGACCATTGAAAAATTATGGGCAAGGGCCTGCTGCTGAGCTGACAATCGAAAAAATTATGGTTGAGGGTCTGCTGCTGAGCTGACTCTCTAAAACATTAGGGACGAGTGCCTGCTGCTGATCTGATCATGGAATGAATTATGGGCGATGGCCTGCTGCTGAGCTGACCTTCTAAAACATTAGGGGTAGGGTCTGCTGCTGAGCTGACTCTCTAAAACATTAGGGGTGAGTGCCTGCTGCTGAGCTGACCATCGAAAAAGTTATGGTTAAGGACCTGCTGCTGAGCTGACCATCGAAAAATTATGGTTGAGGGTCTGCTGCTGAGCTGACTCTCTAAAACATTAGGGACGAGTGCCTGCTGCTGATCTGATCATGGAATGAATTATGGGCGATGGCCTGCTGCTGAGCTGACCTTCTAAAACATTAGGGGTGAGGGTCTGCTGCTGATCTGACTCTCTAAACCATTAGGGGTGAGGGTATGCTGCTGAGCTGACTCTCTAAAACATTAGGGACCAGTGCCTGCTGCTGAGCTGACCATCTAAAACATTAGGGGCGAGGGCCTGCTGCTGACCTGACCATCTAAAACATGGACAAGGGCTTGCTGCTGAGCTGACCATCTAAAACATTAGGGGCGAGGGCCTGCTGCTGAGCTGACCATCTAAAAAATTAGGGGTGAGGGCCTGCTTCTGATCTGACCATGGAAAATATTATGGGTGAGGGCCTGCTGCTAAGCTGACCATCTAAAACATTAGGAGTGAGGGTTTGCTGACAAGCTGACTCTCTAAAACATTACAGGTGAGTGCCTGCTATTGATCTGACCATTGAAAAAATTATGGGCAAGGGCCTGCTGCTGAGCTGACCATCGAAAAAATTATGGTTGAGGGTCTGCTGCTGAGCTGACTCTCTAAAACATTAGGGACGAGTGCCTGCTGCTGATCTGATCATGGAATGAATTATGGGCAATGGCCTGCTGCTGAGCTGACCTTCTAAAACATTAGGGGTGAGGGTCTGCTGCTGATCTGACTCTCTAAACCATTAGGGGTGAGGGTATGCTGCTGAGCTGACTCTCTAAAACATTAGGGACCAGTGCCTGCTGCTGAGCTGACCATCTAAAACATTAGGGGTGAGGGCCTGCTGCTGACCTGACCATCTAAAACATGGACAAGGGCTTGCTGCTGAGCTGACCATCTAAAACATTAGGGGCGAGGGCCTGCTGCTGAGCTGACCATCTAAAAAATTAGGGGTGAGGGCCTGCTTCTGATCTGACCATGGAAAAAATTACGGGTGAGGGCCTGCTGCTAAGCTGACCATCTAAAACATTAGGAGTGAGGGTTTGCTGACAAGCTGACTCTCTAAAACATTACAGGTGAGTGCCTGCTATTGATCTGACCATTGAAAAAATTATGGGCAAGGGCCTGCTGCTGAGCTGACAATCGAAAAAATTATGGTTGAGGGTCTGCTGCTGAGCTGACTCTCTAAAACATTAGGGACGAGTGCCTGCTGCTGATCTGATCATGGAATGAATTATGGGCGATGGCCTGCTGCTGAGCTGACCTTCTAAAACATTAGGGGTAAGGGTCTGCTGCTGAGCTGACTCTCTAAAACATTAGGGGTGAGTGCCTGCTGCTGAGCTGACCATCGAAAAAGTTATGGTTAAGGACCTGCTGCTGAGCTGACCATCGAAAAAATTATGGTTGAGGGTCTGCTGCTGAGCTGACTCTCTAAAACATTAGGGACGAGTGCCTGCTGCTGATCTGATCATGGAATGAATTATGGGCGATGGCCTGCTGCTGAGCTGACCTTCTAAAACATTAGGGGTGAGGGTCTGCTGCTGATCTGACTCTCTAAACCATTAGGGGTGAGGGTATGCTGCTGAGCTGACTCTCTAAAACATTAGGGACCAGTGCCTGCTGCTGAGCTGACCATCTAAAACATTAGGGGCGAGGGCCTGCTGCTGACCTGACCATCTAAAACATGGACAAGGGCTTGCTGCTGAGCTGACCATCTAAAACATTAGGGGCGAGGGCCTGCTGCTGAGCTGACCATCTAAAAAATTAGGTGAGGGCCTGCTTCTGATCTGACCATGGAAAAATTATGGGTGAGGGCCTGCTGCTAAGCTGACCATCTAAAACATTAGGAGTGAGGGTTTGCTGACAATGACTCTCTAAACATTACAGTGAGTGCCTGCTATTGATCTGACCATTGAAAATTATGGGCAAGGGCCTGCTGCTGAGCTGACCATGGCGATGGCCTGCTGCTGAGCTGACCTTCTAAAACATTAGGGTGAGGTCTGCTGCTGATCTGACCTCTAAACCATTAGGGTGAGGGTATGCTGCTGAGCTGACTCTCTAAAACATTAGGGACCAGTGCCTGCTGCTGAGCTGACCATCTAAAACATTAGGGGCGAGGGCCTGCTGCTGACCTGACCATCTAAAACATGGACAAGGGCTTGCTGCTGAGCTGACCATCTAAAACATTAGGGCGAGGGCCTGCTGCTGAGCTGACCATCTAAAAATTAGGGGTGAGGGCCTGCTTCTGATCTGACCATGGAAAAATTATGGGTGAGGGCCTGCTGCTAAGCTGACCATCTAAAACATTAGGAGTGAGGGTTTGCTGACAAGCTGACTCTCTAAAACATTACAGGTGAGTGCCTGCTATTGATCTGACCATTGAAAAAATTATGGGCAAGGGCCTGCTGCTGAGCTGACCATCGAAAAAATTATGGTTGAGGGTCTGCTGCTGAGCTGACTCTTTAAAACATTAGGGACGAGTGCCTGCTGCTGATCTGATCATGGAATGAATTATGGGCGATGGCCTGCTGCTGAGCTGACCTTCTAAAACATTAGGGGTGAGGGTCTGCTGCTGAGCTGACTCTCTAAAACATTAGAGGCGAGTGCCTGCTGCTGAGCTGACCATCGAAAAAATTATGGTTAAGGGCCTGCTGCTGAGCTGACCATCGAAGAAAATCATGGGCGAGTGCCTGCTGCTGATCTGACCATGTAAAAAATGATGGGCAAGGGCCTGCTGCCGAGCTGACCATCTAAAAAATTACAGTCTATGTCAAAGATATTTTGGATGCGGAAACGTTATACAGTAGAAGTACCACAGGTAATCGCGCTGCTGTCAACAGCGGCTAAGAAATAATTACAGTCAGTGTCACAGATATTTGGGATGCGGAAATGTTATACAGGAGAGGTACCACAGGTAATGGCGCTGCTGTCACCAGCAGCTAAGAAAAAATTACAGTCAATGTCACAGATATTTGGGATGCGGAAACGTTATACAGGAGAGGGACCACAGGTAATGGCGCTGCTGTCACCAGCGGCTAAGAAAAAAATTACAGTCAATGTCACAGATATTTGGGATGTGGAAACGTTATACAGGAGATGTAGCACAGGTAATGTCACTGTCCGCAGTGTCTACGGAAAAAGTACACTGGATGTCGCAGATATTTTTAGGATGCGCAAATGTTATACAGGAGATGTAGCACAGGTAATGTAACTGTCCACAGCGGACACCGTCTACAGAAAAAGTACACTGAATGTCACAGATATTTTTAGTATGCGCACACAATAAACAGGAGATGTAGCCCAGATAATGTCGCTGTCCGCCCGGTCTACGGAAAAAGTACACTGGATGTCACAGATATTTTTAGGATATGCAAACGTTATACAGGAAATGTAATGCAGGTAATGTCACTGTCTGCAGCAGCCAAACAATTGCAGGTTATTTAGCGCAGGTTGGGCTAAGATCATATATTGCTGACAAATACAACAATAGTCCTTAAAAGGATTTTTGGGTCTCTACATTTGCAAGCTATTTAGCGCAGGTTGAGCTAAAAATATATATTGCATTTCGTACACTATCTGTCCCTTCTACAGAACAGCTCTCCCTGACAAAGACTGAGCCGAACCACGTGTCATCGGGCCAGCCAATCACTGTAATTCCAGTAATCAACATGGCTACAGCATAACAGTGAGTGGCAGTACTTACTTGCACATTTATTGGCAGCCAACAAACATGTGGGGAGGAAACTTGAGCATCGCGCTCTAGCATACGCAGTATTCGGCCGAACACCGTGATGTGCCAAGCATCGCGATGCTCGAGCTGAACTGGTGTTCGGCCGAGCATGCTCGCTCAACACTCGTCAGCACGCCACAACAACCAGCTCCACCAGCTAATACAGAACGTCTTAGCAGGAGGCAGTATTTCAGCAACATGGTGGAACAGTATGTGTGCACACATCTACACATATTGAGTCTGCCCCATTCAACTTTTGGGTCTCCAAATTATACACATGGCCTGAGCTTGCACTTTACGCCTTGGAGGTGCTGGCCTGCCCTGCGGCCAGTGTATTGTCCGAACATGCCTTTTGATCAAAATGTACACTAATGCCTCTTGTACAGCATGCAGTATAGGGGGCCTAGGCACTTTAATATTACGATGAGATAGCGAGTTTAATTAGATCAAAGCATAGCATTGTGGATGTGCGATCCAGTTTTGTTTCTCCCCTTGATATACGCATGTTGAATCTTTCTTCTTTATTACTGGTATCAGCACTCCTCCCATTTGGCACAGGTGTTTTTAATTCCGCAGAAGTCTGCATATAAGTGGTGATTGACCTGCAGTTCCTGAAAGTAATGGACATGTTGTGTTAGACAACTGTTCACATGGTGCAGTACTGTGTGGTGGCCTTTGTTTTTGTGGCGCTGTGCTGGAGGGTTGGTGGGACTCAGTGGGTGGCATGGTCAGACAGCAGGGTTGCTGTTTGACTCCGGGGTCCTGCTAGCCACTAGGGTAGCGCCGCTTTGTCACCGCACTGTGCTTTGCCTTTTTTGTCAGAGTAGGTCCCAGTCAAAGAAGCAACCTTGGCACAGTGAGTGGGCTTATGCCTTTTTATCAAAATGTACACTAATGCCTCTTGTACAGCATGCAGTATAGGAGGCTTCCCTTGATATATTGTCCGAACGTGTGTTTAGCACAGCGGGAAGATGGAGGGGGGGGGATCATAGACAAGCGTAGCCACCTGTCCACAGCCAACGTGGACAAGCTCATGTTGATTAAAATGAACCAGGCTTGAATCCCACGGGACTTGTCCGTACCTTGTGCTGAATAGACATCCAGCCATTGTTAGACTCTATCTTTGCATTCTCTTTTCCGTTTCCCAAATTTATAAAAAATAAATAAATAAATAAAAGAGAAACAAAAACAGTGTTGGCTACCTCCTCCTCTACCGCCACTTCCACCTACACTGCCACGTCTACCGCCTCCTCAACCTCCTACTCCACTTTATATTCTATGTTATTTTAAGTCATTTCCCTATCCACATTTGTTTGCAGGGCAAATGTCCTGCTCTTACCCATTTTGCATTCTTTTGCAGCCCTCTAGCCCTTACTACAACTATTTTACAGCCATTTTAGTGCACCAAACTTCGGGTTCCCATTGACTTCAATGGGGTTCGGGTTCGAGTTTGTGTCAAGTTTGGGTCCCGAACCCGAACTTTGTCCCGAACATCCACGGGTCCGCTCATCCCAAATAGTGATAGATTCCCATGAAGTTGGCCCTAGGGTTTATTCAGTTCTATGATATAGGGTGTTTCGTTTGTGACATGTGAGATAACGGCAATCTAAGTACAGCACTGTGGAATATATTGACGCCATATAAGCAACAAGAGCTAAAATTAAAAGTATTATGCAAATAAAGCATAATCATATGAAAAGACAAGCCTTTGATTTTTTTAATGTGACACATTATTTGGGTTGCGCATACACTTTGTTGAGTCAACAGCAATCCTTGACTCCCCAGGACATCTGCTTGGTTTGGCTAAGTATGAATGTGTTTTCAGTAGCTAAAGAGAATAAAGTCACTGCCAGACACATGTTTCAGAAGCAGATGTAGATCCACTGTACCACTGAACAGTATTGGCTTGGGAACGTCTCCTACGGGCACTATCTAAGTGGCCCTCCTGTTCTTCACTCTTTACCCCTATGCAGGGATCTGGACTTTGCTGCATCCACAAGGCTGCTACCTCTTGGAGTAGTCTTTGTTCTGTGGCTGCTAACCTACAGGGATCGAGAGACACCGATGCAAACCACTGAGCAGTCAGGAAAAACCATAGTTAGGGACAAGCCAAGGTCAGGACAGGCAAATTTTATGCAATCCAGTAAACATTTCGAAAGGCAGGCAGCAGAGGGTCAGTATGAGGAACAGGCAAAGGTCATGTCAGGCAGCAAAGGGTCAAGTCCACAAAGCAGGCAGGAGTCAGTATACAGGCAAATGAACAGAAGAGTGATGCACCTTCACAGAAATCTAGCAACTGGAACAGAGGCCTGGAGAAACAAACAGACTTACTCTGCTGGACATTCCCGCCAGGGGAAGTAGAAGGACACCATTGAGCAGAGACTGCAGAAGAAGACTAGATATCATGGACCCGGTCTCCATGGCAGGGTAAGTAATCTGGCGACCATGCCCATCAAGAGCATGGGGACACCGGTAGGCACAGCTGGTTTTACAATCAGTAGTTGAAACTCAATTTGCTCAATCCTTTTTTTTCCTCAACATCTTCAGTTAGGAGGTCCCCATACTGAGTAGATGATCTGCTAATCCCATCAAAATAAGTCTGACTATTTACTGTGTGTAACAGCGGCTGCTGTGCACCACTTTTTCCCTGCTTACCACCACGGTTCCCGGGCGCCGTGTTCAGCAGTCATCTGGTGCCATCACCAGTGCTTCCCTATTTACTGCTGCAGTCCTGGGCTCTGTCTGTGTAGGTACTGTTGTTCTGGGATCCACTCCACAGTTTCCTTTCAGCCCTGGCCACAGCATGCTTGCTGCTTGTTCCCTGCAGCACTTCCTTAAGGGCTGTTACTTCCTGTGCTTTATGGGTTAGGTCATGTGACCTCGCTGACCAATCCTAACCCTCCTGCACATATATAAGTGGCTCAGCTCCCTTCCCAGATGCCTCAGCGTCAAGGTCCTTGTGTCCTGCTAAGGTTGCTGTTATCTCTGCTTGTATTCCTGTGTACTTGTGTTTCTGGACTCCGCTACCTGTTTGATCCCTGTCTGCTTGCCTTGACTCTCCTGTTGCCAACCTGGATTGCCGGACCTGTACCTGTGCCACCTGCCCTGACCTATTGCTTGTTTGACTTCGACTCTGGGTCATCCTTCAGTCCTTCACTGTTGCTACTGGTTATGACTCAGCCTGCTGACTACGTCTGTACCTCTGGTACCTTGCTCAGGTACCTCCTGGTCTGCCTGGACCAGCTGCCTCGTGTGCCTATCCTCCTCAAGAGGTAGTAACCTGGTGTTCCCCTCAGGAAAGTCTATCCCCACCATCAAGGGTACTGTGAAGATCAAGGGGTTCACTTAGACAACGCCATTAGAGAAGGTAGGACACGTGGCGAAGTGGGTTCACTCCTGCTGGTTCGTGACACTGTGTATGGGAACCTATAGAAATATACACAGTTAAGTCACATTATTATGATAATTTTCTACTTTCAACATTGGCACCGTTTAGCTCATAAAGGAAGTCACGTGTGGTGAGATGGCATGGTGGGTATATAAGGTGTGTGATAGGCTGTATGCACACATATTTCTTGCTGTCATGGGTAAAAGGGGCGATTTATCAGAGGGATGATTGTTCGCTTTTGGGCCAAAGATGGAGGTATTTCTGAAAATATGCAGTTTGTGAAATGTTTGCATGCTGCTGTGGTGAAAATCTGTTGTGACAATCCTGCCAAATGGCACCATTGTGAAAAAGAAACGTGGAAACTGCGGAGCACCAAGTGTCATTGATGTGAGAGGTGAACGTTGGCTATGACGGTGCCTGAAAGCGGAATGACATGCTACATTAAAGCATCTCGTTGCCAGAATGAACCAGGGGCCATCAGTCGTGTGTCAAACAGTTCAGTGAACCCTACGGCATATGGGGCTCTGAGGCAGACGGATGGTCACTGCACCTCTGCTAACGAAGTTGCATAGGCAGGAAAAGCTTCTATTTTCGTATCAGTAATGGAATTGGACCTCTGCTGATTGGCAAAGGGTTGTCTTCTCCTATGAGTTATGTTTCTGCTTTATCGACCAGATGGATGTTGGCAGAGAACAAACACCTTGCAACCATTGCTGGAAGAACACAAGCTGGTGGTGGCAGCGTTATGGTCTGGGGAATGTTTTGGTGGTATTCTCTGGGGCACTCATCTATGTGGAAGACACTCATAACCGATTTGGGTATGAATCCATCCTAGCGGTTCACATACAACCATACATGCTGATTGTCTTCCCTGGGAAGGATGGGATCTTCCAGCAAGACTATGTGATGTGGCAGACAGCTAGAAATGTCTGACATTGGTTGGTAGAGCATGAACAAGACTTCCAAGAACTATCCTTGCCCCCTAATTCCCCGGACTTGAACCCAATTGAGCATCTGTAGGACCATCTGGATTGTTGTGTTTGCTCTATGGATCCTTCCTCACGCCCCCTCCAGCAGCTGTGGATGCACTGCAGACAGCATGGCCCCAGATACCTGTGACAACCTAAAAGGATCTTATTGAGTCACTCCTGGCCCGCCTAGCTGCTGTCCATGCTGCACATAGCGGTTTATCTGGATATTAGCTGATGGTCATAATAATGTGACTTGACTGTTCAGGAAAGACCTATATTATACAGAATGAAAATTGTAATGTCTATTTTAGTCTCAAAAATGATTATTGTATAAAGTATATAAGGTTCATCATTGTATCTATGAATACCCCACAGAGGGGGAACAAACATTGGCAAAGAGATAAACAGAGGTAAAGAAGAAAATAATATTGGCCTATACAATTAACACATTTTGGCTTCATGCACACAGCTGTTGCCCAGCCGTGCCTGTATTGTGGCCCGCAAACAATGGAGTGCTTCCGTGTGGTGTCTCTTTCCGTGCCTCCGCACTGCAAAAAATAGAACATGTTGGGTGTGGATCCATTGTGGCAGCCACACGGATAGGACCGAGCATTGGAGACCACAAATTGCGGACCCCAATGCACGCAACGGCCATGTGCATGAGGCCTTAGAGTGAGTCTCATAACGAAAAAAGGAAGAAAAAAAAAAGCATAACAGCATTATGAGGGGCCTCAAGGATTTATTTAAGGGGGTTTCCCAGGTATTTAATATTAAATATTTAATCGGTGGGGATCCAACTCCCGGCAACCCCACCAATCAGCTGTTTGAGGAGGCCACTACAGTGAGCACCGTGGCCTCCTCACAGAACATAGCACCATCCATTGGATAGTAGCGAAGGAACTAATAAACATGACATCATAGGTAGGGAAGAGCAAATCGACTTTGGATGAAACATCCAAAGTCGATTCGCATTAAACTTTGTTTGAATACTGTACGGAGTGAGCGCTCCGTGCAGTATTAGAATGTATTGGCTCCGGCGAGCCGAAGTTATTACTTCGCAAAGTCTCGCGAGACTTCGGGTAATAACTTCAGAAATTGATTTTTACTGTAAAAAAACATTTCCAGAACTCGGGTTCGGTTTCAAGGTACCACTTAGAACCGAACCAGAGTTCACGAAACAATTTTTAATAGTAGAAATCAATTTTTTAAGTTATTACCCAAAGTCTTGCAAGACTTCACGAAGTAATAACTTCGGCTCATCGGAGCCAATACATTCTAATACTGTACGGAGCGCTCGCTCAGTACAGTATTGAAACTAATTTTTATGCATATCGACTTCGGATGTTTCATCCGAAGTCGATTCGCTCATCTCTAGTCATAGGTCTAGTAAGAGGCTGCTGCACTGACTAGAGCGCCTCAGTCTCTTCAAACAGCTGTTCGGCAGCAGTGCTGGGAGTTAGGGCTCTTTTGGCACTACATCACGGATGCGGCCCCATTCACTTGAATGGGTCTGCAATGCGGAAGGTCGGTGTGAAATGGGGGCACTACTTTTTTGCGGTACGGACCGTGGGGTGCAGATCGCGGACCCCATTCAAGTGAATGGGACCATGATCCGCATGCGGCGGCCCCACGGTCGGTGCCTGTGCATTTTGCGGTCCGTAGCACGGGCCCAGCCCGCACACGTTTGCATAAGCCCTTCAGAAGGGCCATCAATATCAAAATCTCGGACAACCCCTTAATTGAAGACAGCGCACATTTCTATGTTAAAAGTCATCAGATGAGCAAATACGTTTTCAAATCTGAAAAGATTGATGCTATTAGTTGCAACACACTGGAAAGATTTTAAAAGGCAAGTCTATATTTAAAGGGAATGTGTCATCTATTTTTTTTTCTGCTAGTTAGAACCTAATAGCGACACATATCCTTTTTTCTAACGTTTTTCTGAACATTATTATGAGGGCAGCCATCTTGCCTGAGCTGTTGTTAACAGCATTTAGAGAGATGCTTTACAGCAGGGGTGGCCGACCTGTGGCTCTTGAGCCACATGTGGCTCTTTGCTTCTCCAAGTGCGGCTCTTGCTGTGGAGCTGGGAAGCAGTCAGGCTGGTACACTCTCCACCCCATGCTCAGATAGTTTTTCCTGATCGGGCACCGTTGCTACTTTGCAGCTCTAGCTCACTCTCCACTACGTCCTGATGCACACAGTGTGAGAACGTAGTACATGCTGTGCTCATCAGGTCATAGTGGAGAGCCTGTCAGACCTGCAAAGTAGCAGCTGCCCGAACAGGAGACCAGTGCCTGATCAGGAGAGGGAAGAGATTTTTTTTTAATTATAGAACTGAGCATGGGGGAGGGGTCCTGATCTGGGCAATGGAGGTCTAATCTGAGCATGGGGGGTCCTGATCTGAGCAATGGAGGTCTGATCTGACCATGGGGGTCTGATCTGAGCAATGGGGGTCTGATCTGAGCAATGGGGGTCTGATCTGAGCATGGGGGGCTGATCTGAGCATGGGGTCTGATCTGAGCATGGGGGAGTCTTGTGTGAGCATGGGTTGGTCAGATCTGAGCATGGGGGGATCTGAGCACTGAGGGTCTGACACGGGGAGTCTGATTTGTGTTGTCTGATACGAGCATTGGGGGTCTGATTTTAGGTCAGATGAGAATTGGGGATCCGATTTAGGAGTCTGATCTAAGGTCTGGTGAAAAATATTTTTTTTTCTTTTTTATTCTCTGCTAATGAAAAATAAAAAATTTTTTTTAATCAGATCTCAGATCAGATGAAAAATCTTTTTTTTTTCTCTTATTTTTCTTTGTTACAACCTAGGTGCATCTTTTAGGGCAAAAAATACGGTGACTGTGTAAATGTATAGCTTGTGGCTCCTGGTAATCATCCTTTTTTTTTTTTTGGCTCACTGTGTCTGTAAGGTTAGCCACCCCTGCTTTACAGCAACCACCACAGACCATGGACGCAATAGACTGGAGAGGATGCATTGATTTCTATTAGAGAGTTTTCTAGGCATGTTCTGTTTCTGGTGGATTCTGTGTTATTTATACAGAGGTGTTACATGTCATTGTAATCTTACCTGTAGTGATGATAATGAGATGACTGCTGGATAGTGAGCTGATCAAGAAGAAGTGTGTATTATTAGGCTTAGTGGTCGGTGCAAAAAAAGACGCCAAAAATGTTTTAAAAATATGTTTAATATAAAAACTTGATTTAAACAATAGGTCAGTTTTTGATGACACATTCCCTTTATGCAACTTTTATTCCAAAGTGGGGAAGTATGAGTGAATGAAAGTGGGAAATATATTAAGATATGCCCGGTCAATGGTGGAGTACACAGCATATAGAAGATATGCATTGGTGCCGGGTATCCTATATCTTATCAATTAGAATGTTTTTGATGCAGAAGGAGCCATTGTGTAATTATCTCCTGATTGGTTAGAGAAACATGTAAAATCAAATGGTTTCCATGGATGAGCGGCGACTACTTCACTCCAATCACTGCTGTGCCCCAGGTCAGTGATTTCTTTGGCAGCCACCTGGACATAAACAGTGGACCCTGGTCGAATTCCAGTGAGAACCAAAGATGTCTGTTCATAAGGTCCAACCTACGAGGTGTAGAAAAAAATATATAAATGCAAGATGAATATAATCACATTTCTGTGCTAAAAATATAGTGGTCCCTCAATGGTCTCAGGCTGGGGCGGACTGGAAACTTAAAGGGGTTGTCTGGGTTGAGACCTGGACATACCCAGAATTTCACCCCTCCGACCCTTCACCCTATCCTGAACCAGCCCTTTCCTGGTCTCAGGATACAATATTTTCAACTTACGATGGTCTTTCCAGGGCCACTGTAACTTGGAACTAGACTCAACGTACAATGCCTCAGATTTGGATCCAACTAATTAACATGGCCACTTCTCTGGTAAAACACCTCCTCTTTACAGTACAGTATGGTAGTACATGTTCTATACTGCCCTCTGCCTGTACCAGGATGAACTGCACCTGCACAATGGGTGCTACACAGCACCCTGAAAAAGCTCCTGTCTACTACATAGAAATTGATTTACAGTATACAGCATTTACTCCTTACTATTATATATAAGGACTTGTTTTATCTTTATGTTATCTGATTATTTTTCTTAAATCTTCATTTTCTCTTATCTTTGGATGACATTTTGGGACTTTAGAACCAATTTTTTTCCATAGAGTTAGGGTACTTTCACACTAGCGTTATTCTTTTCCGGTATTGAGTTCCATCCTAGGGGCTCAATACCGGAAAAGACTGATCAGTTTAATCCTAATGCATTCTGAATGGAGAGCATTCTGTTCAGGATGCATCAGTTCAGTCCCTCTTACGTTTTTTGGCTGGAGAAAATACCGCAGCATGCTGCGGTATTGTCTCTGTCCAAAATTCCGGAACACTTGTTGTAATGCCGGATCCGGCATTAATTTCTATTGAAATGTATTCGTGCCGGATCCAGCAATAAATTAACGCATTGACGGATCCGGACTTCCGGTCTGCGCATGCGCAGACCTTTAAAGATGTGAAAAAGATAAATACCGGATCTGTTTTTCCGGATGACAACCGAAGAGACGGATCCGGTATTGCAATGCATTTGTGAGACGGATCTGTCTACAAATGTATCCGTTTGCATACAGATTGCTGGATCCGGCAGGCAGTTCCGGCGCAACGCAAATGTAAAAGTACCCTTATGGACTCAAGTTACAGTAGTGGTTATGAATGAAGATACACAGTCTGAAGAGCAGCACTGAAGTACAAACTGCTGCTCTAAAAAACTATGCTGCACAGTAGGCACAGTAGATGTAAGAGGGACGTACACATAATATAGCTGTCCACCATCTGCTCATTCATCCAACAAACGTCAAGCCTCACTCCTCCATACACATGCATGTTTATTCAGTAGGGAAGAGGTACATACAGGATTTCATATGTTGAAATCCAACACGTCCGATTTTCATTTCTCCTTAAATCTACCGTCAAGGACCTTTATGATGCCACTGACATTTATTGATTATGCATGTGCAGCTTCAGAGTAGAGGGACGTTCCCAGGAGCAGGTAAAGCTGTGGTGCTATGATAAATATTGGAATTATTGTACAGTTTACTGAGATCTGTATGTACAACCGGTGGCTTCAGTGGTCAAACGTTGGTGGTACCAGTAAGTATAGCAAGTGACCGGTGAGGCACCTGATTGACTGCACACGCCAAAACAGCACATCATCACTGCCAGCTTTTAAACAAAGGCCGATGGATCCACGCTGGATCGGCAGGGGACTGAAGAGGTGAGAAATCTTTTTCTTAAAGGGAGTTATCCCATGATTAATGTAAAAAAATAAAATAAAAAATCATATAGTCCAAGAGTCTGTCTTTTTAACTAACTTATAAACAGCCCTGGACCTCACATGGATCCAGAGATCTCCTCATTCATTGCTCTAGTTGCTCTGCTAGATTAATTTTAAGCTGACAGTTTAGTGGGTGTGCACTCTCCAGGGGAGTGTCCTTTCTGCTGAAGCTGGTGAGAACTAAAGGATAGAGCTGAGCATGTGCTTTCAATTCAGTGAGCAGGACAGAGAAATTAGAAAAAGGGCAAACAGCAGGTGGCGCTATGCAGACAGATTTCAGTGAATAACTTAGTGGCTATACTAAATTTTAAATGACATGCAATTACAAAAATATTCAGATTCAGGTGCTGGTTTGTAAAATAAATGTAGAATATTTTCTGTGGGAAAACACCTTTTAAATTATAACATTTGCAGCTTTCTTTTCCACAACTAGACAACCTCTTTAAAGCAGAGTCCATGAACAACGTGCTACCTAACAGATTGCGGTCATGTAACTTTGCAACATACTGGAATTTTTGGGTTCACATTTGCTGTGAAATTCCTCTGCCACGTGAATGGCACCTAGTAGGGAGGGGCTCTGTTTTAGAATTTGCATTGGTGCCCAGGAGGGCACTTGAGGTTTAAAGGGAACCTGATTCAGTTGAAGTTGTCTCACTTCAGTAAGTGGCATTTATCGTGTAGAGAAAGTTAATAAAAGGCACTTACTAATGTATTGTTACTATCCATATTGCCTCCTTTGCTTGCTGGATTCAATTTCCCATCACATTATACACTGCTCGTTTCCATGGTTACAGATCACCTTGCAATCCATCAGTGGGGGTCGTGTTTGCACACTATAGGAAAAAGCACTACCCTATGTGCGCTCCTATGGTACCGGTCACCAGAGAGGTTGATGCTTTTTCCTATAGTGTGCAGGCACGACCACCACTGATGGATTGCAGGGTGGTCGTAACCCTGGAAACGAGCAGTGTATAATGTGATGGAAAATTGAATCCAGCCAGCAAAGGAGGCAATATGGACAATCACAATACATTAGTAAGTGGCTTGTATTAACCTGCTGAACATGATAAATGCAACTTACTGAAGTGAGACAACCCTTTAACCACCTCAGCCCCCCTAGCTTAGACACGTTTAATAACCAGACCACTTTTTACAATTATTTCACCGTTTATTGCTCCGTCATGCAACTTACCACCCAAATGAATTTTACCTCCTTTTCTTCTCACTAATAGAGCTTTCATTTGGTGCTATTTCATTGTTGCTGACATTTTTACTTTTTTTGATATTAATAAAAAATTACCAAAATTTTTGCAAAAAAATTACATTTTTCGCTTTCTGTTGTAAAATTTTAAAAAAAAAATTTCTATATAAATTTTTCTCTAAATTTATTGTTCTACATGTCTTTGATTTTAAAAAAAGCAATAAGTGTATATTTATTGGTTTGGGTAAAAGTTATAGCGTTTACAAACTATGGTGCAAAAAAGTGAATTTCCGCATTTTGAAGCAGCTCTGACTTTCTGAGCACCTGTCATGTTTCTTCGGATGCTAAAATGTCAGGATAGTATAAATACCCCCCAAATGACACCATTTTAGAAAGAAGACACCCCAAAGTATTCGCGGAGGGGCATGGTGAGTTCATGTATCATTTCATTTTTTTTCACAAGTTAGCGGAAAATGACACTTTCTGTGGGAAAAAATAATAATAAAGTTTCCATTTCTGCTAACTTCTGGCAAAAAAAAAAAAAAAAAATCTCCCACGGACTCACTATGCCCCTCAGTGAATACCTTGGGGTGTCTACTTTCCGAAATGGGGTCATTTGTGGGGTGTGTTTACTGTTCTGGCATTTTGATGTGGTGTCCGAGCTTAAGACATGTCCTCCTAGTACAAACCGGATTCCAAAAAAGTTGGGACACTAAACAAATTGTGAATAAAAACTGAATGCAATGATGTGGAGATGGCAAATGTCAATATATTTGTAATAGAACGTAGATGACAGATCAAACGTTTAATCCGAGTAAATGTATCATTTTAAAGGAAAAATATGTTGATTCAAAATTTCACGGTGTCAACAAATCCCCAAAAAGTTGGGACAAGTAGCAATAAGAGGCTGGAAAAAGTAAATTTGAGCATAACGAAGAGCTGGAAGACCAATTAACACTAATTAGGTCAATTGGCAACATGATTGGGTATAAAAAGAGTTTCTCCGAGTGGCAGTGTCTCTCAGAAGCCAAGATGGGTAGAGGATCACCAATTCCCACAATGTTGCGCAGAAAGATAGTGGAGCAATATCAGAAAGGTGTTACCCAGCGAAAAATTGCAGACTTTGCAGACTTTCTATCATCATCAACTGTGCATAACATCATCCGAAGATTCAGAGAATCTGGAACAATCTCTGTGCGTAAGGGTCAAGGCCGTAAAACCATACTGGATGCCTGTGATCTCCGGGCCCTTACACGACACTGTACCACAAACAGGAATGCTACTGTAAAGGAAATCACAGAATGGGCTCAGGAATACTCCCAGAAACCATTGTCAGTGAACACAATCCACCGTGCCATCCGCCGTTGCCAGCTGAAACTCTACAGTGCAAAGAAGAAGCCATTTCTAAGCAAGATCCACAAGCTCAGGCGTTTTCACTGGGCCAGGGATCATTTAAAATGGAGTGTGGCAAAATGGAAGACTGTTCTGTGGTCAGACGAGTCACGATTCGAAGTTCTTTTTGGAAATCTGGGACGCCATGTCATCCGGACCAAAGAGGACAAGGACAACCCAAGTTGTTATCAACGCTCAGTTCAGAAGCCTGCATCTCTGATGGTATGGGGTTGCATGAGTGCGTGTGGCATGGGCAGCTTGCATGTCTGGAAAGGCACCATCAATGCAGAAAAATATATTCAGGTTCTAGAACAATATATGCTCCCATTCAGATGTCATCTCTTTCAGGGAAGACCCTGCATTTTTCAACAAGATAATGCCAGACCACATTCTGCATCAATCACAACATCATGGCTGCGTAGGAGAAGTATCCGGGTACTGAAATGGCCAGTCTTCAGTCCAGATCTTTCACCTATAGAGAACATTTGGCGCATCATAAAGAGGAAGGTGCAACAAAGAAGGCCCAAGACGATTGAACAGTTAGAGGCCTGTATTAGACAAGAATGGGAGAGCATTCCTATTTCTAAACTTGAGAAACTGGTCTCCTCGGTCCCCAGACGTCTGTTGAGTTTTGTAAGAAGTAGCGGAGATGCCACACAGTGGTGAAAATGGCCTTGTCCCAACTTTTTGGGGATTTGTGGACATCATGAAATTCTGAATCAACATATTTTTCCCTTAAAATGGTAAATTTTCTCAGTTTAAACTTTTGTTCCGTGATTTATGTTCTATTCTGAACATGCTTTAGGGCCCCTAAAATGCCAGGGCAGTATAAATACCCCACATGTGACCCCATTTTGGAAAGAAGACACCCCAAGGTATTCCGTGAGAGGTATGGCGAGTTCATAGAAGATTTTTTTTTCGGCACAAGTTAGCGGAAATTGACTTTTTTTTTTCCTCACAAAGTCTCCCTTTCCGCTAACTTGTGACAAAAAGTTCAATCTTTCATGGACTCAATATGCCCCTCAGCGAATACCTTGGGGTGTCTTCTTTCCAAAATGGGGTCACATGTGAGGTGTTTGTACTGCCCTGGCATTTGAGGGTCTCCGCAATCATTCATTACATGTATGGCCAGCATTAGGAGTTTCTGCTATTCTCCTTATATTGAGCATACGGGTAATGAGATTTTTTTCTCTTCGTTCAGCCTCTGGGCTGGAAAAAAAAATTAACAGCACAGATTTCTTCATTCGCATTGATCAATGTGGATGAAAAAATCTCTGCCAAAAAATGTGCAAAAAAAAAAGAGGGGAAAGGACATAGGAGTGCTTGCGAAGTAAGGCCTCATTCACACGTCTGCAAAAATGTCTGCATCTATTCCGCAATTCTGCGGAATAGATGCGGACCCATTCAGTGTGAATGGGGCCGGCGGTGATGTGGAGAGCACACTATGTGCTCTCCGCATCAGCATTTGCAGAGCTGCGGCCGCGAACTTCCGGGTTTCGGCCCCGAAACATCCGGCCGCAGCTCCGCAAAAGATAGAGCATGTCCTATTCTTGTCCGCAATTGCTATATAGTTCTGGCATTGTGCGGATCCGCAAAATGCGGAAAGCACATTGCCGGTGTTCGTGTTTTGCGGATCTGTGGATCCGTAAAACACATACGGATGTCTGAATGAGCCTTACAGGGGGGTGATTAGTGACAGGGGGTGATCAGGGGGGTGACATGGGGTGATTAAGGGGTTAATCAGTGATGGAGGTGGGGGGGTGTTGGTGTGTGATGATTGGTGCACTTAAATAGCTGCCTGTGTCCTCTGGTGGTCCCAAGCAAAAGGGACCACCAGAGGAGCAGACAGCAGGCATATCAGACGCTGTTTACAAAACCGCGTCTGATATGCGATTCAGATGCCGTTTTTTTAACATCTACAGCCTGCCAGTGCATGATCAGCGCTGGCAGGCTGTAGTTAAACTTCCTCCCAACACGATCCTGTGAGCGTGCGCACGTTCACAGGAAATCTCGCAAGATGACGCGCCGATGGGTCAATGAGGAATAACCCGGCCGCCGAGATCACGCGATTCTGCGTGAGGCGGTCCGGAGATGGTTAAAGTGGCCCTGGAAAAAAAACTAAAAGTGGCCCCATTTTGTAGTCAGGTCCAAATAGACAGAAGGCAGGGCCAACAATACCATATTGTGGCTCAAAATACCACCTCAACAGAGCCAAATACCACAGTGCATCACAAAATACTACACCAGCACCACAAAATAAACCCCCTAAAACTGTTACCGGTGGCCGTGAAGAGAGTTCAGGCGGCCCCCTGGGAAGTTTCCCTGTATGGTCTATGGCCAGTTCGCCCCTGCCTATGCCCTGTCCTAGGGATATGCATTGTTTGTGGGAAACCTCTTTTAAGATGAATGCAGCACGGAGCAGTCCTTGGTGCCCACACACTGTTTGAATGCCCCTTTGTTTTTCATTCTTGTATCAATAAACTCACTCATAAACTCAACTGAAGTCAAATAACACGCTTTATGTAATGTTTGCATATAAAGATTAGCATGAATCATGAACTGGAACAAGTTCCATTTCTTACCATTGTGAAGAATTTATAACCCGCCTTTCTGTACCGGACCTTGTACTTCAGTGGAAAGATCTCCGGATATGGCCAAGAAGATGGAGGCTGCCATTGTACATATAATTTCTTGCTTTCTCGGCATACGGAGGATATGCTGACGTTGACTGGTGGATCAGGACGTACTGTGGAATAAAACACTAACAATGATGAGCTATTCCATGTGTAATGATGAGTTTGTCCTCACTAGTGGTCAGTAGACCGTTGTGCAGATCATGGTTTCTCCTCCAGTCACATCATTGACTGGACTCTGATTCTGCCACAGGTCCTGTGATTTTATAGCGCAGTGCATTTCTATTCTAAACAGGCCTGGGTGTATCTCTGGACAGGCAACCTCCTGTGAATTCAAGGACAGTCCTTAAAAAGAAAATGATTTGCTCCTTGTGGAAATACCACCCAACCATTTTGGACATCTTCGGTCAATTTTCTCTGTACATACGCATGGCAGGAAGAGAACATGCCCGCCTAAAGGGGCATTCCCATCTCCCACAGGATATGCCATAAATGTCCAGTAGGTACAGGTCTCACTCTGGGGGCCTGCACTTGTATTGAGAATAGTGGTCCACTTCTAGTCGAGTTTCAAAGATAGCCCGATTAAGCATCCTGTGAATATGTCCTAAATGTCCAGGATGGGAATAATTCATTAAATGACCAGGCCAGGATTCAGGAGTCTGGCTATGTTTGCAAGGTTTCTTCAAAATGCTAGAGAGCTACATAGTGGTCTTCCCGTGTAATTTCCAGGTCACCCTTATTAACTGTTTAAAATTCTTGTAGCCTGCACCCTATGTAAATGACCTGTAAGAGTCATGTGATAAATCCCCTTTCTCCAGAGTAGAGAGGCCATCCTGGCTTGACTAACATCCCACAGACCAGGATAGGTCATTAAAATCCAGCTCTGGTGGCATCCGGTACATGCACAGTGCACAGATGGAGCTGTGGTCAGTAAACATTGCTTAACTGTGCATGTGCCAGATGCCACTGGGGCCTGTTGGACGTTAAGTTGGGCAACCAGGGCCACCAATCGGTTATTAATGGGGTTTTCCAGGAGTACCAAATTGAAGACCTCCAGGATAGGTCATCAATATCTGATCAGTAGGGGTCCAACTACAGCCCCCTCTCCATCAGCTGTTTGAAGAAGCCACGGTGCGAGATGCGGTTTTGTCGTAGCAGTCACATGGCCTATGTGCAGCTCGGTCTCGGTAAATAGGCCTGGGCTGCAATACCAAACACAACCACTATTCAATGCACATCGCAGTGCTTTGTATGCTCTTCAAACAGATCATTGTGGTGGCAGCGCCTCGGGTCGGGGGGATAGGTCATCAATAGTGATGAGCGGCAGGTGCCATATTCGATGTCGACGAAATTCGCGAATATTCGAATGAATATTCGTTTCATATTCGTCGAAATCGAATATTCGTCATTTTTTCTAGTTATCGCGATTAACATGCGATTTAAATAATCGCATATTGCGATTTGTACTTAAGGCTACTTTCCTATTGGTTTCATATCTAGAATTAGCGAGGATGACGAATATGACGAATGTATTCGTCTATTCCTCAAAACGAAGATAACGAAGTATTCTACATCTTCGTTTTAGCTACCTATTCGTCAACCTCGCTAATTCTAGCAATCAAATAGGAAGGTTGACTATAGAGAGTGAGACAGCTGTGTTAAATTCGCTATGCGATTTTTTTTTTTAATAAATAGAATACTTATAATAATTTTATCAAGTAATATAATTATTGTATTAAAAAAAAAATAATCGCATAGCGAATTTAACACAGCTGTCTGGTAAGTCAACCTTCCTATTTGATTGCTAGAATTAGCGAATAGCGAAGTTGACGATGACGAGACGAATAGGTAGCTAAAGCGAAGATGTAGAATACTTCGTTATCTTCGTTTTGAGGAATATGACGAATACATTCGTCATATTCGCTATTCGCTAATTCTACCAAGCCAACCATAACTTCTGTGCTCATGGAGCGTCCCCATCACCATGGGAACGTCTCCATATACTAAAATGTACTGTCGGATTTGAGGAATTACGTTGAAATCGCAATGCGATTAATTCAAGTTATATTAATCGCATTGCGATTTCAACTTAGAGCTGGGTTTATAATGGGTCAGCTTGCTAGAATTAACGAAGTTAACGAATATGGAATATAGCAGCAGTGCTAAGTTGAAATCGCAATGCGATTAATTTAACTTAAAGTATTCGCATTGCGATTTCAACTTAGCACTGCTAGTGCATAGCATTAGCTATACTCCATATTCGTTAATTCTAGCCTATGTAAGATAGCAGTGCTAAGTTGTAATCGCAATGCGATTAATTTAACTTAAAGTATTCGCATTGCGATTTCAACTTAGCACTGCTAGTGCATAGCTATACTCCATATTCAGTTAATTCTAGCCTATGTAAGATAGCAGTGCTAAGTTGTAATCGCAATGCGATTAATATAACTTGAATTAATCGCATTGCGATTTCAACGTAATTCCTCAAATCCGACAGTACATTTTAGTATATGGAGATTCTCCCATGGATGGGGACGCTCCACATGAGCACGGAAGTCGGCAGAAGCGGCAACGGGCACTGACTAGAGCAGCCAGGAATCCTCAGGACAGGTAAGAACTACTTTTGGGAAGTAGGAAAGAAAAAAATATAACTAAAAAAAAAAAAAAAAAAAAAAAAAAAAAGAATATTCGAAATAGCGAATTTATAGCGCTATATTCGAAATATTCGCGAATTAGCGAAGTGCCGATATTCGCTAAAAAAATTCGCTTTTCGAATATTCGCGCTCAACACTAGTCATCAACATTGTACTCCTGGAAAACCCCTTTAACATAAAATCGCTGCTGTAAAACTTCTTGCTATACTTTCTTATATTAAAATGGACAGTTTAAATAGAGGCCTATTTAAAAACCCATTTGGGTGCACCGTCACTTTTAGGTCACCGCCACCTTGAGGCCCGTTAGGCCGCATGAACAAAGCCGTTGCTCGGCCATTCCGTGCATTGGGGACATAAATTTGCGGTCCCCAATGCATGGGCAACATCCGTGCAGATTCCGCAGATGGATCCAGACCCATTCAACTTAAAGTGCATACACTACTTTTTTTGTGGTGTGGAGGCACGGACAGAGACTTCATGGAAGCGCTCCGTGGTGCTTCCGTGGGGTTCTGTGCCTCCGTTCCGCACCAAACCTTCCAGATTGCAGACCCATTCAAGTAAATGCTGTTTGCATGTGCATGAGGCCTAAAATAAGAGTGGTGATAAGTGACATTGTCTATTGTGATTTGCCCTATATAAAGTATTTTGCAGTGGGGTTTTTTTGTAGTCCTCGGCCTCAGCATTACTACCCTGTGTGAATATACTGACATACTGCAGAAAGTTATATACACAATCACACAGACATGACTATGAGTGCATAGTTATTCTCACTGATGTTCTCCGTGAAGAAATAGTGCAGTTGCGTTATCGATCCCAGTTGGTTGAGGGCTGTCACATTAAGAAGATACGGAAACTCTTCAAACATCTGAAAGTTACTTATCAGGCAGCTGTTTGGATTCTTTTCAAGCTGCATACACTTTTCAGGTGGCTTTGGACCCATCAACCCCAACCTAGAAAGAAAATAATTTTTTTTGGATGAATTGTGTTTGATCGGGTAAAATAATTAAAATTACAGGATTTTGGAATGAACTACAATGTCATGCTTTACTATAGGCTAAAATTGTATGTTATACTCATACGTTAAAACACGGCGGTGCTCTGGCTTTACAGGGGTTATACCAATGTAAAAAATCCAAATCAGACATCATACAGTACATGACATTCTCTTTCTAATAAAGCTCGAACCAGCCCTGTACCTCACATGGATCCAGAGATCTCCCCATTCACTGCTCCAATTGCTCTGCTAGATTTTTATCAAGCTGGCAGCCCGGGGGTGTGTCCTTTCTATTGCACCTCAGGAGGGTGTGCTTTCTGCTACAGATCTATCCCTATCACAGATCAGGAGGTATTTAAAAGATGGAACTGAGCAAGTGTATCCACATCAGGGAGGTGGACAGAGAATTAAGAAAAAGAACAAACAGCAGGTGGCGCTATAAAGATAGATTTCATTAAATAACTCAGTGGCTATAATACATTTTTAATTACATGAAATTACAAAACTATTCAGATCCAGGTGCTGGTTTGAAAACTGTAGAATATTTTTTGTGGGAAAAGCCCTTTAAAGGGTTTTTCCAGGTTGAGGATATTGATGACCTATTTTGAGACTAGGACATCAATATCAGACTGATGCGGGTCCAACTCCTGGTACCCCCACGATCAAGTGTTTGAAGGGGTCGTAGCAGTTGAATGAGAGCTACAATCTCCTCAGTCGATCTACCTGCACGCTCCATTCAAAGTCTATGGGACTGCCAGGGGTAGCCAAGTACAGCATTTGACTACTTCTGGCAGGCTCATAGAGTTTGAATAGAGTGTCACTGCTTGACTATTGTTCCAATAAAACAGGGTACACAGGACCCCACACCCATGATTGTCAGGGTCCCAGCGGGTAGGTGATCAGTTGTCATTCTTTAAGTAGGACCTGATCCTGTCTCACTTTCACAGCTCTCTCCATTCACTTCTATGGGGCAGCCAAAAATACCCTAGCCACAATGGTTAGGAATAAGCCCTGCACATGTGTCTCATTCCACCCTGGAGCAGATGCCAGGCTGTCTAAGGACAGTCTAACATCTGTTCTACCAGATGGGATAGCAGATACGTTTGATCTTGGCCATTTAACTCTTTGACCTTGGCAGACAAGAGTGATTGAGGCATGGTCATAGAGGACTCCACCTATTGACCAGGTGACCAAGTTTTCAGTTGATGCTGTCCAGGACAAGGAAACCCCTGTGCAGTCATTCCTGGGGGTCCCAGGTCTGTCTGTATACTAAGGTAATACATCATTAGTTTACAATAAAGAAGTAAAATAGTACCTTAACATGATTTTAAAATAAAAAAAAGGAACACTAAATACAGAAAAAGGGAAAAAAAAATATTCCAGCCCTTCCTTCACCCCTTCCCTTCTTCTCTTGTTCCTATTTTAATCATATCACAGTTAAATCTCAGAAATATATTTTAAAAAATAATAATGGACCAGAAGGATAAACAGCAGCGGGGGCACTACCAGACAGGTAATTGACATGTACTGTACATAAAAAAACAATATTTTTATTGCATGTATATTAATAATACTTCATTTAAAATGTCCTATTCATTGTATGGTAATATTTTTCATGGGATAGCCCCTCTAATATAAAGTATAAAAAAGCTATGATGGGGAAATGCAAAAAGTTATGGTGAGACCATGGAAGAAAAGGGTGGTGCTGCCCAATGCAGGAATGATAGAAGTCCTTGTATTAGAATAAAGTGATGCTTTATTGTAGAATGCAATGAACAACGCGTTTCTGTGCTGAAATGGCCCCCTTTGTCAGGTTCAATCCGGGTTCAAAACGCGTTATTCATAGCACTGTACAATAAAGGATCACTTACTTACAATACAAGAACTTCTTCTATCGTTCCTGCATTGGGCGGCGCCACCCGTTTCTTCTATGCTATTGTGATACTACAACTTTTTGGGGGACCTGAGCTAAAGCAAGCCGCAGCCACGTTGGGAGCGTTACATTATGGGAGTTGCACAACAAATCCAGGTAAACGTGCACCTTATCCTCTCTACATCCCACCCATTGGGCTTCTCTTTTGTTTTAAAAAATTATGGTTGGGTTTGGAAGAAAAAAAATGATTGCAAAGAAAATAAAAAATTATTTGTACAGTATTGGTGCGTCAAAAATACTTTGACTCTAGTTTACCATATTAGAAAAAGAAATATTACCTGTAGGTTGTAAGGAAAGTGGTATGTAAGTTGGTATCAGGCTGGAGATCCCAGGTACAATTGACGTTCTTTGGGTAACTAGAAGACCAACATTGGATATGGAGCTTTTCTGGAGGAACTAGGTAGACCAGAACATTATTCGTCAAGTCAATGAAATAAAGTGTATTCTATAAAAAAAAGACTGTAAGGCCATCATTTGTATGATGAATAGATGTGACAGGCTTGACCTCCTTTAATAATTTAACAGGGTGTTTAAAATTGGGGTTAAAGGGGATGTCCAACTCTATGAATAACAAAACTCTTCTCCCCCCACTGGTCTCTGTTGTTGCTGCTCCAGCGGTACCAACACAATATGTCAACACTGCAGCCAATCACTGACTGCAATGGTGACCTCAGTGTTGAGAGAGTATTATTTGTTATCAATACCATTTTTATGGGGTTGGACATCCCCTTTAATGTAACAATAAGGTTGTGTCCACAGTCATATTACAATTTTTTTGCCACAACGCCTGTAAAATTACTGCAACATGCGAATATAGCTTAAATGACACAATAGTTAAAGGGCATCTGTCAGCAGATTTGTCCCTATGACACTGGCTGACCTGTTACATGTGCGCTTGGCAGCTGAAGGCATCTGTGTTGGTGTCATGTTCATATGTGCCCGAATTGCCGAGAAAGGTTATATTTTAATATATGCAAATGATCCTCTAGGAGCAACGGGGGCGTTGCCATTATACCTAGAGGCTCTGCTCTCTCTGCAACTGCTGCACCCTCTGCAATTTGATTGACAGGGCCAGGCAGTAAAAACATCATCACGCCTAGACCTGTCAATCACAGTGCAGAGGGCGCAGCAGTTGCATAGAGAGCAGAGCCTCTAGGTGTAATGGCAACACCCCCATTGCTCCTAGAGGCTCATTTGCATATATTAATACACATATGAACATGGCACCAACACGGATGCCTTCAGCTGCCAAGCGCACATGTAACAGGTCAGCCAGTCTCATAGGTACAAATCTGCTGACAGATGCCCTTTAAGAGAGCCTGTTGACTTGAAGGTGATGGTAGGTTCTTATGAAAATGACATCAGCATGCACTCCATCAGACAGTAGGGGTCATATATAGAATGTAAAGTTATGACAGTATATACTTGTATGAAGTGATTTTTTGGGGGTTGTGTTTGGATGTAGGAGAGTGTTAAAGGGGTTGTCCCATCTCGAACATTCATGGTATGCCATAAAATGTCCAATAGCTTCAGTTCTCGACTCTGGGACCCATTTTTATCTCAAGAACAGTGCTCCAAAGTCAGTGTAGAGTAAGCCGCGCATGTGCGGCATCCTCTCCATTCGCTACTGTGGGACTTTTGAAAATAGCTGAGCAGCACCCTCAGCTATTTTTGGAACTCCCATAGCAGTAAATGGTGAGTAAGCCATGCATGAGCTACTACCCCTCCATTCACCTCTATAGGACCTCCAAAAAAAGCCAAGTTCAGAAGTCCTACAGTGGTGAATGAAGGGGTGACCATGCTCGCGTAGCTTGCTCTCCAATTCACTTCATATCCCCATCCTTGAGATAGGAATGGGTTATAGAGGTAGGATCCGAGCCTACTGGACATTTACGGGCTATCCAATCGATATTCCATAAATGTCCATATGGGAATAGCAATTTAAATGGTCCAGCTAATGAAATTACACAGGAGGGAATATGAGATACATTATCTTGTATGCAGGAGTGTAAAGAGGTAAAAATAGTGGAGGAGAGCAGGGGTGTAGCTGTAGGGAGTGTGCATTGACTTGGTGTGGGGTGGCCCAAACGCTACACTGGGTCCCCCAGACACCGTTGAGGAGTCACCACATGTTGCTGCTCTCCGGAAGGGATGGTAAGGTGTGGTGCACCCCAATGAAAAATAAGTCCAGAGAGTCAGGGTCTGCAGTTAAAGGAGTTGTCCGGGTTCAGAGCTGACATACCCATAATTTCAACCAGACAGCACCTCTGATGTTAGCATCGGAGCATCTTATGCTCCGATGTGCTCCCTTGCCCTGTGCTACATCATGCAGGGCAAGGGCTCTTTTGTTTACATTAACACACTGCCGGGCGGAAGCTTCCACCCGGCAGTGTGTTCAGTGACGTCACCGGCTGTTTAAACAGGCTAGGGCAGCACTAAAGCCCGCCCATCAGTGCCAGTGACGTCACCGGACTTCCTGGCAGCCCCATGGAGAGCCTGGTTTGTCACCGGAACTCCAGAAAATGCCTTTGCCCTGCGAGATTTAGCGCTGGGCAAAGGAGAGCATCGGAGCATGAACTGCTCCGATGCTCAAGTCAGGGGGGCTGCCTGGGGGAAAATGGAGGTATCTGGCAGCTCTGAACCCAGACAACCCTTTTAACCAGTGTGCACAACAATACAGGTGAGGCATAGGGCTAACTTCTCCAGTCTCCTCCCTGGCAGAAAAAGGGTTTGATGCTGGGGAAAAGCCTGAGGTAGCTGTCCCTCTTTCTGTCAGAAGGCTGGTACCCTGGACAAAGGCTGGTGATCTGTAGCAGAGTATCCCCGTCTCAGCATCATCTTCTACTCACTCTTCTAAGCATTGTTCCCTAACTGTGCTCTGGCTGAACTAGAACCCTCTAGTGGGAGGGGTAGAGTGGATAAACTCAGCACAAACAAATACAATGTTACAACTCCCGTCTCTCATAGATGCAATGACACAGCAATTTTTACAGACAAAAACAAGGCTTCAGACATAACAACATAGCTAAAACAGACATCCAAAAGGCCAGTCTGTCTGGTTTTGGTGGTAAACAAGTCTGGCTTTTTTCTTCCAAAACATGCTTTTCTTTAAACCTTATGGTAGCAGTGGAAAATTACCAGCTTCTTGCTATTAACTACAAAGTCCCAAAAGTCTCTAAGTTTTCATTAACCATTTCCACAGTGTTGTGCAAATATAGTGTAAATGATATTTTACATACATATAAAATGCAGTTACCCAGTATTAAACAGTATACATCAATGCAAGTTAACCTTTTAAAGTGAAATAAAGTAAAGAGTTGATGATTTTGCATAGGAGAAACAGGGGCAAATGTCCAGACTTTGTTTCCCTGCTCCAGGGCACTAAAAGTGCAGTGGTAGCAACTGCACCCAGAGCATTTTTTACTGAATTGAAGGCATAACATGTTATACAACCTATTCTACTATGAAACTATGCCCGCCGTGAACCTGTGAATTTGGTTTGGTTCAGCATACTGCAAATGGCCTGGAGGCTCCACTATCTTTGCTTTCTTCACAGCAAGCATTAACTACAAGCTGTATTAGGATTGGAAGGAACTAGAGTGAGCGTTGGTATTTGGACACTGGATAGTGCTGTTATGTGGGCTCCATGGTGTTAGTATTTGTTTCTGAAGGACCACTGTTGTAATATTTGTATTATTTGTAATATTATTTACATATAGCTTCTACTTTTTTAATAACATTTGAAATAGTAAACTGAGACTTACGTCCAAGTTGCAGTTCTGTTAGGGATAAAGTCTTGTTGCTGTGAGGGCAATGACAACTGTAATTACCGCTGTGGTGTTTCTTTGGGTGTGCTAGAGTTAGATGGCGGCTTCCATTAAAATTTACGTAATCACTGTTCTCAATTTTTCTTCCATTAAATCTCCATTCAACATAAGGGAAAGTGCAGTATGTACATATGTACATATGACAGTGCAGTATGACCTCCTTTCCTAGTTGCCCAAACTGATGAAAAATTGGAATAGCCTCTGTAGAGAAGAGAGGTAAGCATCAAAAATGATCAGCACTTCAGGGGCATACACAAATCTCAAGCAAACAAACTGCTTCCTTTCAGATAATATATTACAAAGCGGTCTGCCTGCAGCCACCAATAGAGGGAGTTTAGTGCATCGAGAATCATCAGTTACTATTGACTGCGATGGAAGCTCTTTGCACTGAGCTCCCTAGTGGCAACTGCATGAAAATTTAAAAATGCTGTGTTTTTCATGTCGAGAAGAGAAGAAGCTGTTCAGCTCTGTGCCCCCTCCCACCCCCATACTCCTGCTTGTATGTCGCGTTATTATCACATGCTAAAAGCATAGCCGCATAGATCCATGTATTTAGAGTCTCAAGGCCCCAGTGCAAAGGAGCCATTACTGCATTCTTGGCCTCTGAGGTCTTTGTTTGACATTTGTACCAATGCAAAAGAGGATGTCAGCAGACCTTGTGTGAATTAGAAGCTGTGAATTACAGCTTTCAATTCCTGCTATTTCGAAGACACCAGCATATATTGAAGCTGTGGTTTCAATAACACTTTTTGTGCAAAAACTCATATTAAAGGGGTTGCTCTGTCTTGGCCTTTCATGGCACAGATGAGAATAACCACAGTATATGCCGGTCAGGGGAGGTGGAGTTATGGATATAGCCGATGGACTGGCACTCCATCAGAGGTTAGGATGTTTCTGTAATTTTGATTTTTGACCAACCCATTCTGGCTCTTACTGTGGTTTTTTTCTATCTTAACCATGAAAGGCCTAGACAGGGAAACCTCTGTAAGGCAACACGTGAGAAGATCTTAAAATGCAGTGAGAATCTCACATGGGAGGGCATTGCCTAAGGAATAAAGACACTCAACCTGTTAATCTTGCTACTTCTGGGAGCCTTGCCAAAGAGCAGTAACGATAGGATAATATTACAGTTCTCAAAATAATAAAGTACAAGTAGCAAAACAATCAAATATAGAATGCAGAAAAAGGAACCGGCTGCTGTGTTTAAGAGAGACAGAAGCAAGGCCAATGAGTGCCAAGTAATTGAGAGTATTCCCTCAGGGTCATGCAACCACTGGTCCTTTTTTAAACCTGTTCCATCAGCCCGTCAGAGCTGTGAGAACTCCATGCCTACCATAGCTCCAATGAGCCCCCAACCTAAATAAATACCATCCAAGACCATTATTCACCAGTTAAATTCACTGTTGGTCCAGCACTTCAGCTCTTATGGGCCCTGCTGGTCACAGAGCAATGATGTCATGTACAACAGTAACTTGACCGCTGCAGCCAATCACTGGTGATACTTGCCTCCATGGCACATGTTCACTAAGACCAGTGATTGGCTGCACCAGTCACGTGAATCATGTACATGACATCATCTCTGCAAGATCAGTGGTGACGACTGGACCAGAAGGCAATTTTACAGGTGAGGAACGCTTAGCATTTTATTTCATACCATTTCTGGTTCTTTCACGTCGTGTTTGGCAGTTGTGCAGGAAGGGGGCAGATCGAGGACATGTCAGGGGCCCTAACATTTTTGAGAAAACCGCTCTGCGGTTAAAAGGTACTAGCATATCAAGATAAAAGACATCAGTTTCCCGTCAATTGCCCAACCCGGGTTTCACCATCTGCTTCAACAGGCCCCTGATGAAGCAGATGGTGAAACCCGGTTAGGCGATTGACGGTGAAACTGATGTCTTTTATCTTGTACCTTTTAACCATTTTGTAAGTATAATAAATTTCCATGATAACGATTTGCATCTGCGGTGTTTCACTATTTGTGCACTTTATCTCCATTCAATTAGTAGAGATTAGAACGGAGATTTGGGCAGAAAATGTACAGGTGAAAAGTTCATTTATTTCAGTAATGCAACATGAAAGGTGAAACTAATATATGATATAGACTCATTACATGCAAAGCGAGATATATTAAGCCTTTTTTTGTTATAATTTGGAGGATTATGGCTTACAGCTTGTGAAACCCCAAAGTCACAATTTTGAGGTACCCTTTGCTTAGCGGGTATGGATTAATTAGCTGACTAGAGTGTGACACTTTGAGTCTAGAATATTGAACCTTTTCACAAAACTATCATTTTGAGCTGTATTAATGCAATTCCTTTTAATTTGCCTTACTAAAATAAATTGACTTTCGCACGATATTCTAATTTTTAGAGTTTCACCTGTATGTGGTATCCACCCTGTGAAGACTCGCTCAGAATAATTAGGAGCAGAGCAGTTTTCTTTTTTGGACATTACTTAATGTGAACAGACCCCACTTCACCAGAAACATGCAACACTCAAAGTAGGACACACAATGTTGGTTTTTTTTATTAATTGGGCCCTAAAATTTTTGCCTGGCACAAGGACTGCCATAGATGTGCCCCATTTTATGATGAGGCGCACGCCTTGTCATAAATTACATGTTTCTTACTGCAGTGCAAGGGAGAAACAGACCAAAGTAAAAGCTATTCTTAGTAAATGTGCCCCACAGTGTTTTCCAAAAAGGGCCAGTCTGGTCCTTTGTTCCTTGTGAATTTTGCCTCAAGCCACCTTCCAAGTTTGATTCTAGTTCCAAAGTATTCCTGCTATTTGTGGTAGTACCTGACTACTGGCTATCTGTGACTATGCTCCTGCCTTGTCCTAGTAAAAACCCCGGTCTGTATTCTAGTCTTTGTTTACCTTTCAGCTCCTGATGTCCATGTTCCTGCCAGTGCTCCACATCTGGACCCTGGTCCAAGTTTGGTCTTGCTATCCCACAACTACAAGCTATACCCTGCTACCTCATCTAGGGACTTGCTGAGTCAATGCTGAAAGTTCCTCGATTGCTTGGTTACCTCACTGACTGTTTACGTTCCCAATTCCACATTCACTGAAACCTTAACCCCTACGACTACATGTTTTATCTATAATATAGTAATGTTTTAACTGCAACAAGAACCCAGCGATATTTGGGCGCTGAAAATCAAATATTGTATACATTTTGACTTATGGATTTTTTTGATTGTTTAATTTAATATATACACATCTTATAGAGTACCATAATTAATATAGATGGAAAAAAAGACATGTCCATCAAGTGCAACCAAGGGATAAACTTTGTCTTACCTTTATCCTCCGAAAATTCATAGGAAGGAAGCAGAAGTATTGCTGTGAAAGTGATTATCCAGATCATTCTTGAGTCCCGAACAAAGCGACAACAATCCCTACCATGTAAGCTCAATGAGAATACATAAAATGTGATGTCAGTCTAAAAACTGAAGTGTAAGTACTCCGGTTGAAAAGCAATGTTTTATGTGTGGAGCCTGAGAGTAGCTACATCAGATCCTCCTACTGGTTGGCAAAGCTAAAATATAACTCAAAAGGGGAACAAAACTTTAGCATTGCAAAATGAAACGACCTCAAACTACTGTAAAAGTTCCAGTTAGAATCATGTGCTGTAGTGACACTCAGTTTACATGGAAATCCCGTGTAGGCTCCCATGCCAGTACTAAATACTAGTTTCCTACTAAACCTGAAAGCATATGTTCACCTACAAGCCCATTTTTTTGTTTTGTTTACCTACTGTAGATATAAACCATTACTGAGTACTGATTCTAGAGTCCAGAGATGGTAATACTGAAAACCATCGACTGATTTGTTGGTACATCCTTAGAGAGCCGTCTCATGAAAACATCCCTTTTTAAAAACAAAAACCAGCCAGATGGTCGGCTGATTCGTCTGGTTTCTCGAACCCCTAGTGATCAGCTATTAGCAACATGGGAAGTCACATCTGGCCAGGCATTAGTGTGACAAATGTTCTTCTACATGGCGGCCATTCAAATGACACGGACATCTCCAATCCTACTGGTGGAAGTAGCATTACAGCTGTCTTACACCAACTAGATTCCAGTGATGGATATACAGTATTCATTGTTTAATAATGTCAAGCACAATGTAATGATATGTATGTTACATGGCATTGAAGAGGTTGTGTAGTGGGTTATTAGATGACTTATTCTCAGGTCATCAATATCACATCAGCAGGATCAGCAGTTTGAAGGGGTAGTGGCGCATGCGCAAGTGCAGTGACACCTACAAATTTACCTGCGTGCCGTCTCCTTTGTAGAGGCCGCGCAATGTAATTACTTCTGCCATTCAAGTGAACAGTACTAGCAGTTCTAGTTGCAGCCTCTACAAAGGAGATGATGCGCAGGTAATTTTGAAGACGTTGTGCTCGCACGAGCACCGCTACCTTTTCAAACAGATGATCGTCAGGGGTGCCAGAGGTCAGATCCCCACTGTTATGATACTGAGGACTCATCCTGACAATAGATCATTAATATTAACCAAGGATTTTACTATTGATGGTCTATCCTCAGGATAGGCCATCAATATCTGATCGGTGGGGGTCTGACTCCCTTCAACTCCACTCATCATCTGTTCTGCAGTAGCTCCATCCATTAGGTCGGAGCTGGTTATTGCAACCCCACTCCCACTGAAGTGATTAGGACCAGTAACCAGCTCGGTCCACTACACACAATAGGCTGAGCGATGTAACAGACCTAACAGGAAACAAAAGAGGTTGCGGGGCATCAGACCCCCACCGATCAGATATGCACGGCCTATCCTGGTGAGGGATTAAACAGTGCTGGGAAATTTCAAGTGGCGAGTGTCAGAAAATCCCAAAAAGTGTTTTGTTTTTAGCAAAATCCCACTTATACAAAAATTCCCACAAAGCTATTTACTCGCAAGCCAAGATATGTCATGGTCAGAGAACAGGTTATTTTCCATAACTGTTGCTCAGTGGTTACGTAATGTACAGTCACATAGGGAAGCCAGAAGGAAGTAAAGCAATAGCATGCTGCTCGCTCAGAACTGTCTCAAGATATTTTTGTAAATTCGGTGCATTAAACACTTGTTTGTGCATTTCTTACTTTGGGAATACAGCTCTGTGCAAATATTTTAGGTGTGAAAAAAATGCTGCAAAGTTAGAATGCTTCCAAAAATTTAAGTGCTAATAGTTTATTTTTATCAATTACCAAAACGAAAAGTGAATGAACAAAAGAAATCTAAATCCTAAATCCCATTTGGTGTGACCAGCCTTTGCCTTCAGCATCTGTTCTTCTCGGTGCCTTTGTACAGTTTTTAAAAGAACTCGGCAGGGAGCTTTTCCAAACATTTTGGAGAACTAACCACACGTAGGCTTGCTCAGATCCTTTGCTTTCTTCAAGTAATCCAAGGCAGATTCGATGATGTTTAGACCAGGGCTCTGTGGAGGCAATATACTTCCAGGACTCTGTACTTCTCTATTCTAAAGATACTTCTAAATAATATTGGCTCTATGGTTAGGGTCGATGTTCTGCTGCAGTATAAATCTGGAGCTAGACGTATTCCATGATGGATAAGTATCTGCCTGTATTTTTTAGCATTGAGGACACCATTAATCCTGACTAGTGTTGAGCGAACTTCTGTTTTCAAGTTCGAGATATCTAAGAATTCCGTTATGGATTCCGCTACCACGGACCATAAGTTATGGTCCGTGGTAGCGGAATCCATAATGGAATTCTTAGATAACCCGAACCTTGTATGCCGAACTTGAAAACAGCGAAATGCTCATCCCTAATCCTGACCAAATACTTAACTTCATCTGCTGAAATGCAGCCCAATGCTTTGGAATCCATACACTGCTGACGTGTCAGCTTTGTACAGGTATATGGATTCCATTGTCCTGCAGGCATAGAAGCCACAGCGAGTGCTGTAGTGGCAGGAGCACACATAGTTGCTCCTGCAGATACGAGCACTGCTCAAGTTGGACATAGCACATCTAGTGCGCTATACTAGGCTTGAGCGAAACAGGCAGAGGCGGGAGCAGCTATGTGCTATGCAGACACCCTCGCTCTGCTGAAAGCTCTGCACATAACATCGATACAGGGTCTCCTGCACCACATGGAGTGACAGGGGGAGCCCATGTCCTCTGTCAAGAAACTTACATACTGCAGTCATTGATAACTCCAATTCCAGTAGTTGTGGCAGGAGCAGATTTGTATAATACAGCCCCAGTCTGACCACTGATCTCATGGGTGCACTCATGGAGCACCCATGATGAAAATGTCTTTCACCGTGCAGGAACTAGCATCCCTATTTTATCAACGTTGCTAGCATAGATTTCTTTTTGTAGCTCACAGAGCTCCTGAAGATGCCTTTGCCTCTTAAAGGGGTTTTCCACTTCCCACATATAAGGATAGGTCATCAATACCAGATCAGCAGGGATCTGACTCCTGACACCCCTGCTGATCAGTAGTGTTGATCACGAATATTCGAATTGCGAATTTTAAATTGCCAATATCGGCACTTCGAGAATTCGCGAATGTTTAAAATATCTCAAAATATTTGTAATCGCAAATATTAGTTTACCAGTCTATGCAAATTTCTATGCGCATATTATGCGAATTTTTTTAATGCCAATTTTCACAATCAAGAAGATAACGCCTGAAGATCAGGAATTCGCGAATATTCGCCCAAATATTCGCGAATTCGAATATTGCCCCTGCCGCTCATCACTACTAATCAGCTGTATGAAGAACGCAGAACTTGTGTGAGTGCCGCATTCTCTTTACAGTTTACCTGCTCGCTGTTGACAAGATGGAGGAGCTGTAATTACAGAGAATGCACTGCCGCCGATCTGTCCTGTGGATAGGTCATCAATAGGGGGAAAACAGGAAACCTTTAATTTTGGCACATTGGACCCCAGCGTAAGAAATGCCAGTCTTGATAAATCCCCCCAAATGTTTGGCAAGTTTGGAGTGGAGGAGCTTAAGTGGCCTTCAGAGAAGTTATCAACCACAAATGCTCATTTAGCTGAATGGGATCGAATTCCTAAGGACAAACTTTCTAGAAAAAGGAGACACTATAGCCACAGAAAATGGGGGCAGGACCTGTCACCAATCCCCCCCAACAAAAGTGAGACATTTGGCCATGCTTCCCTGAATCACTTTATGAATATGCACCCCCACGTTCTGCAGTAAGTTCCACCAAGATTTTTGGCACTGCATGTTAATTTGAAGTGACTAGCCACAGAGGTGTGGTAAGGGACTTCTTTTCTTTGCTAGGGAACACTTCTTTATGAGATAATCTCTGTCACACAGCCTCTTGATGCACCGTTATCTCACGAGAATTGGGACTTTTCGCGATACCACGCAGTACCACAGCTTCCATCAGGACTGCATCTCAGCCACAGAGAAAAGTCCATCACAAAAAACTCCCCTAGTATAAAAAAAGAAGTGACTAGCCAGCCACAGATTGACATGTGTGGTGCAAGAAATGTCAAGGACTGAAAAACGGGGGGGCCGAATATTCATAAGTGAAAATATGCCATGCTCACTTTTTTGGATTGGTGACAGGTCTTCAACCCTCATGGTTTTGGAGTGTATGTTCTGAAAGTAAGCAAATTAGCTATTTAAAAAACAAAACAAAAATCTGAGCCTCTTATGCCACCAGATGTAAGGTAGCTATTTGACATCTAATCCAATGCTCAACCTTTTAAACAGACCTTGAGGCTTAACTTGTATAATCGCTAAGCCAGTGTCTCATCTGCAGACAGCAGTTTCGAGTGAGAGGCCTCTGTCAGGATTCAGAGGTACTATTCAACAGTTTTTTTTTCCAGAAAGAGAGTTAGTTCACATATTTTTCCCATTGCCTGGCTTATAGGACTCCTTACGCCTACTAGGCGCGCTCCATAATGAGAAATAGTACCACCAGTGTACTGTAAATAGTCAATATAAAGCTTTAGAAAGTATTAATAGCACATACATAAAGTGACAAACCACTCGTAAAAGATTACAAAAATATTTTAATAATATGCAACACAATATAAAATGCAAACCTGTGTACAAAACTGTTGACCTGCCACTGTTCTAGTGTTTTCAGGAAATAAATTAAAACAGGCGCCTAAACAACTAACAAGCAAAAGGGTAAAACGTTAGAAAATAATAGTATTAAACAATTAAAAGAAAAAAAAGAAAAATATTAACATCATAGACAGTTTGTCTATCTTTATAAGGTCAGCACAGGAGCATTATTTTACAAAAGTACAGTTAAAAAAATAGATTATTTCTATGCAACTGAGATATAAGTCTATCTCTAACACTTGCAAATTAGGAAAAGTATTGATTTTCAAAAATATTACTTGCACGAGGTCTATTTAAAGGCAAAGGTGAAAACAGAGCACAACTCGAGTCAAAACGTCTATTTTTGCACAGTAGACAAATAAAAATGTGAGCTAATGAATGAAAAGGCACATTTTCCTACGAATATTCATGGAAAATGCATGTGTTGAAGTAGTAGTAGGGAGGTGAAACGCAACCCCTTCACTAGGCGGTCGACGATTTACTATAAACTATTAAAGTATTAAATGTAAAGTTCACCGTTGTATACATTTTTTTTTTTTACACGATTCACCAAAATATGAAAGTTTGAAATGAGATTAAAGCCATACCTGTGTAACCCTGTTTCCAAAAGACTATTAACCTACAGTAAAGACTTGCATTAGGCCTATTTCTCACGTCCGTAGTGTTTATGGATCCGCAAATTACGGATCCATAAACACACCCGGCCGGCAGCCCCATAGAAATGTCTATTCTTGTCCGCAATTGCGGGCAAGAATAGGACATGCTCTACTTTTTTGCGGAGCTGCGGCCGTAAGATCGTCGGCGCGCTCTGCAAAAACTGATGCGGAGAGCACAGTGTGTGCTCTCCGCATCGTTCCGTGCCCCATTCACAGTCAAGGGGTCGGCATGTATTCCGCAGAATTGCGGAATACATGCAGATGACATTGCGGATGTGTGAATAGGGCCTTACTGATCACCTGAACGTGCAGGTAGCAATATTTTGCCAAAATAAGGAATAGGAGAATCCTGTAGGCGAGATTGTTGCCTTCTTAAAAGGATATGTTCAGCATACACGGCAACTCCCAAACATATTTCCATGATTACAACTGCTGCCGTTCTGAGCGGAATCAGCGGCGAAATAGAATAAACTCCTTCCTGGAGGCTTCTCTGTACGCCAGTAGCAGATTGTTTGCTAAAATTGGGGAATACAGATGGGCAAAAAAAATTGCAGCCTGCAATCTTCTGAGACTGAATAGCGAATTGCTTCTCTAGCGCACTCAGACTAAAAAAATAAATAAAAATGGAAAAGGCCTTAGATACTGGACCACTACAAAACGAAGGCAGGAAGTCGTTATGATTGCAAGCACTGCAACTTTTTGGTAATGCTTTCTCCCTCACAAACGTATGAAACAACTTAATCATAAGGGGGTTCACCGTGCGCCTAAAGATCATTCAAACAAATCTGAGACTAAAAGGCACTTCACTCCAAAGAAAATGCACTAACCAAGCGGGATGCTGACAACGTCTTCTATGTGAATGTGAAATCAAACGTAAATGAATGGAAGCCACGCGTAATTTCAGTTCCCAGAGTTACCGATGTGATGCTGTGACCTTTGGATTACAGCTTAAGGCTCCATTCACACGTCCGCAAATCTGTTCCGTATTTTTCTATGGGGACACACTATGTCCTGCCCGGATCCGGAATTGCGGATCCGCACTTCAGTTCTGCCCAAAAAATAGAACGTCCTATTCTTGTCCGCAATTGCGGACAAGAAAAGGCATCTTCTGTGAGAGCGCCGGCGATGTGCGGTCCGCAAAATGCGGAAGGCACATTGCCGGTGTCCGTGTTTTGCGGATCCGCAAAACACACACGGATGTGTAAATGGACCCCAACACTGTTTTCCAGGCTCCCAAAATGAATGACCTATCCTCAGGACAGGTTATTGATATCCGATCGCGGATGGTCCCAACACCCTGCAGCCTCCTTGAATGGAGCAGGAAGCACAGCGCCATTCAAGATGTAGAGGCTGTGCTGGGTTACTACAGGTCAGCTCCCATTAAAGTGAAGTGAGCAGAGCTGCAGTAACCCAGCGCGGCCACTACACGCTGTGCTTCCTGTTCCATTCACAGTGCGTGCTAGTTCCAGTGCCGGAGGATGCAAGGAACATCGTGGAGGCGCAGGGTATCAGACCAGCGCTGATCGGATATTAAAGATCTATCTTGCACTTAAAAGTGGTTGTCTGGTTCCTAGGTATGGTATGTGAAGAACCCCTCCGAGGTCACATGCCGCGCCTGCACACGTCACTGCTTAGTCCACCGAATGGCCAGCAGTGGTGATGTTCGGGAAGTCAGCACGTCACACTTATAGCAGGAACCAGAAGCCACTGGAACTGGGATGACCAGAGCCAGTAAGTGGGCTTTTTTTTTTAAACTCACACACCATGCTTGGTCATCCTCAGTTTCTCTGGGAATCTGGACCATCTGTGTCAGATAGGATTATGGATAAATTCACAAGCAGCTAATCTGTTGTAAAGTTTCCGCAACTATGGCAAAAATCCAAATTATATTCTGCACTCTGGTTAGTTCCCATAAAAAATTGCATTTTTCAAAATGAGGGAGTATTTCTGCAAATTTTTAGCCGTATAAATGGAGTTGGTTGAATCAATCTTTATTCAGCCACCTAACTGTGGTGTCAATTCTATCTAGGACTGATTCATATGATGTGGTTGGTCCGAGAAACACGGTCCATGTGTTGGTTGCATCTTCCGGTCCAACCTGACCCTGACTGGCTGCATCACAGTGTTTCATGATAGTTTATATGTGATCGCAGAGCTATTGCACTGTGCTGACATGATGGTATGAACACAGTACAACAGATCTGTGATCACATATGAAACACTGTGATACAGTCAATTTAGGTCAGGGGAGTCATGGTTAGCCATGAAAATGCAACCGACACACAGACCGTGTTTCCCGGGCCGATCAGTTGTGTGAACTAGCCCTTACTATCCAGTTGGTGTGTTGTGTTGCTATTAGTGTTGAGCGAAGCAAGCTTTGGATGCTTCATCTGAAGTGCTTCGTTCAAGACTTCAGAATAGTACTGTACGGGGATCCTTCTCCACACAGTGTTAGGGCTCATACACACGAACGTATGCGCTCCGCGACATACGGTCGGTGAGCGGGCCATATGTCCCGGAGCGGCATAGATTGTGCCGAGTACACAGCATCATATATTACAATGATGCTGTGCACGTCGGGCCGCCCGCGGGGCTATTGTCCCGCATTTATAAGGTCATATGAGTGCGGGACAATAGTCCCGCGGGCGGCCTGTAAACTTGTGAACTCTGCTTCGGAGGTACTAGTCAGAACCGAAGAAGAGTTTGCTTTCAAGTTTTAAAGAGGTTTTCCACTTTAAAAATCAAATACCGAAGTTATTCAATGAAGTCATGCACAACTTCGCAAATAACTTACTTCGGCTCATCGGAGATGGATCCCCGTACAGTATTATTCCGAAGTTTTGAACGAAGCGACTTCAGATGAAGCATCCGAAGCTCGCTTTGCTCAACACTAGTTGCTATCTCCTGGTTTGATAACTGGCCCGGGTGTCTGTGAATCACTGCTTCACTAGCAGTGAACATAATGTAAGATGGCCTTTTACACAGGCTAATAATCCCCCAAAAGCAACGCATCACTGACCCATGTTAAAGACCCGCCAATCAGCCAACAATAAGCAAACACTCATTTGTCGGCTTACTGGATATTTTATGCCAGCATAAAAAATATGTAGAGGGCACATCACCCTGTGTAATCAAGGGAAGAGCTGCTGACGAAAATGAAAATAACCAGAAACAATTCAATTGCTCATTTAGCCATTGGTTTTAGCAATTATCTAAGAGTCCTTAAAGGGGTGGTCCATCTTAAAACAGTTTATTTTTTTGTTTTTTATCCAATCCCCCACGTACCCTCCGGGACCTGTCCAGAGAAGCTCACTTACCTGCTACCTGATACTCTGTTCTGACTTCCTGGGTCCACCATTGTATTCACTGTGGTCCTCACTAGGGATGAGCAAATCAAAGCGAGTTCTTTTGTTGTAAGGGACTGTCCCCCCTGCTGAAGAAGCTCCTTCCTGCCGCTTGATTGACAGTACCAGACATCTTGCCTGGCACCTGACAATCACATGCCCGGTCTGAGTAGCGGCGCAAGCACAGATGCTCTACTTCTAATACCGGAGCAGGGACTGTTCATGCACCGCTAATGTCTGGAATGGACAAGAACACAAACGCTGCTACAGGGCTGACATGTCCCCAATTTCCCATCGACATGCCCCACTGGTTGGGAGGTCGTTAAAAAATATATGAAGTTTGACGACGCCGTTGAACGAGCCTTGATCGGCACATAATACGCTTGTTGACGGGCTGAAATAGGGTCACGTAAAAGGACTCTAACTTCTCAATTCAACTGGTCACACAAAAAAAAAATAAAAGCTGCGTGCTATTAAATTAAATGGAACTGAAAAAAAAAAAAATCTCTTCTTACACCGTTTTAACCTATATACACACACATGATAAGCAGTTACGCACAATCACTCACATCTAGCAAATGTATTTCCGATATAATCCTGCCATTCACCAAGCACAAAACTCTCAACATGTTCTAATAAGCAACACCACACCCGGGATCTGGCCACAGCATAAAGGCACATTCAAGATTTAGAAAATGGTTATGTGCTGCAATATCTTCTAAATTAAACTATATTCGTGATTGTTTCTTTCTACTTTCGATGCCACGGAAATCGAACACTGTTAAGGCCAGTGGTATTTTATGTAAACGTAAGATCACTTCAAAAGTCAAAGGCTAAACATACAGAAAATACCGTAAATGCTGTAATCTAGACGGATAGCCCTCGATCAAACGCCACCTTCAAAACTGAACTTGGTGGCGACGGCTTATGGCCTGTGGGAACAGAAGGGATGAAATCCAACTTGCCGACTCTTCTTTCTACTGATCTCTGCAACTGGAAATCCACAATAGATGCTCGGCAAGTCCCGATGAAATTGGCTCAGCCGACATTCCTCTATGATGTACCTTTACTATGCAGCTCAGAAGCAAGTGGCTTTTAGGCTGCGCTCCCATCTCCGGATGTGGCATGACAGGATTCTCTAGTTTACCGCCGTAATGGGGTCCGTCGATTGCTTTGTGCCATTTATGCCCCGTCAGTGTCGGAGATGTGAACGCAGCCTTAACAGTGACTTGAATAAGATTTTGTACAGAACTGAGCCTGTATCGCCGCGGAAGAAAAAGCAAATACTCCTTTAAAAAGGAATATGATCTTTGACAGATTGCTCGCAGTGACTCTTCAGTAAACCGCCACTTTAATAGGTGGATTACTAAAGGGTAGTAAATATAGCAAGTACTCCGCACGCGTCTTTAACACTAAGACAACTAAACTAACATTACCACAACAGATATTCCAGTTTTACCTATGCACAAACGCTGCTATTACAAGTGATGATTACCTAGATTTTTGGCAAAATCCTTCTGCTTTAGAACGTCCAAAAATAAAGAAAACTTATTTTTCTATGATATATCATTTTAAGGCTAGACCTCTATTAATATCTAGTACTTTGTCTATTGCTCTGGTTTGCATTTTAGGCACAAAAAGTGCTAAAGGAATAAGGCAGGGCTGGATAGAACGACAGCTGAAGTAAAGCCCCTACAGAGCTCTCTGTTACTGGGGCTTCACCTTTAGGGTTCTTATTACAGAAAATGAGGTGTGCACAACTCTTCTAGCAATCTAAAGGGTTGGGAGATATAGTCCTAAGGAAAAGTACTCAAGGGATTAATAGTTGAGTATACAATCTCCTACTCTTTACAAAACTCTTTCAGTTAGTTCCTGAAGACGCCATCCACTTTCCACAACCCTAACTCCATAAACACGCACCGTACAGAGCTCAGAGGTCCAGTATAGGATAATCCTTACAGGAGCTACAGATTACAACTTAAGTCCAGGAGATACTAAAAGATATTAAGCATTGCCGAGGGACAGCATTGACCTTAAAACTGTCCCCTAGATGAAACCTCTCTCATAGCCAGACCTCACACATTTTTGGTTGCATATTGCCAAACATGTTCTCCTTTCAGTAAGGCCGCATGTTAAAGAAGCCAACACTGGTGGGAGACTCCTTTACGGTGACTGTGATGAGATTGGCAGTGACATCGGTCACAAAAACATGCTCGAGCAGACTACGAGCTGGCTTCCAGTCTTGGCTAGCTTGGACAGACATGTCTTGGCTGGAAAGTGATGAATCATGGTCAGAGTCCAGGCTGCTGTCATCTCCGGTGCTCAGCTCGGCTAGATCCTTGCGAGGCTCTGCCTGCTGTCCTCTCTCGACAGTAGAGACCTCTCTTGTGGATACTGGAAGTCCGGTCCTTACTTGGCTTATCCCTCCGCTTTTTCTACTCATTTTATCCGTCTTATTATCTGTGGACATCCCATGTGAAGGAGGATTAGGGTTTTTTTGAGGAAGAGCGTTATTTTTCTGAGACGCGTGCACATTTAGCGCTCCTGCGCTTTGTCCACCTTGAGTTTTGTTCTGAAGAGTCAAAGTCTGGCCGCTTTCTCGGTTAGATATTCCAGCCCTCGGCGCAGACTGGTTGATCGGTGGATTTGTGTGCTCCTCGGCATCATTAAGTTTTACGGTTTTAAGAGCAGATGGGCCAAGATCAATTTGCATTTTGGAGGCACTTTTGGATTCTGGAGTCTGACAGCTTCGTTTCGAAAGCAATGCAGAATTCATCAGCCTCCTTCCTGCCTGAGGGTTGTTTTGGGCTATTCGGTTCATATAATGCACAATTGAGCTCTGCCAGCTTAGGTTTCTGGAAGAATTCCCATTGGGATGGATAGGAGAATTTTTAGCAATGTTGGAAAGCAATTCTGCAGATAAGTTACCCTGTCTGTTATTGCTGGAAGCAGATAGGTCTTTGGAATTGGATTTTAGAGTGGAGAATCCTTGTGCATTATGACCAGCCTGCAATTTTTCAGCTGCGCTTTTAGGTCCCGGCTTCCCTCCCTTGGTCCTTCTAGGGATCTTCTGATCAGGAAGCAATGGTTTTCTTCCCCTCTTCTTGCGAAGTTGCTCTTTTAAATCTGGCCTTACTACCACGGCTTGTGCTTTCTTCTGTGGAACGGGGTGGGAATCTCGTGGTCTCGGACAGTGTGGAGTTTCTGCATCACTGTCATCTGAGGAGGAGGAAGATGAAGATGATGACGAGGAGGAGGAAGATGAATTAGAAGAGGAGGATGAGGAAGAAGAGCTGCTCGATTTGGGTTTGGGCGGCACTTCTGACTCCTATTAAAAACAAATTCAAAAAGTCATTAAAAAATAAGCTAAATTAAAAAAAAAGTTTTTGAATGACACAGTACTACCAAATGGGGACCTCGTTTACGCATATATCTTTACTGTTGGCTAATTCTTACCCATTCATTTTATTACTTGAAAAGCCAAATGCAAGAGGAAAGTAGAACGGCAAATGTAGTCCGCACAAGGTAGTATTACGGAGTTATAGGCACTCAAAAATGCTGCAATATGGTGCCTATAAAGACTATAATGGAGTTGGTGATGTATACTTGTTTTTTTTTTACACTAATGAACTTTCAGTCAGTCCCTTGATAGCTTATAAGCAGTTAAAAAGTAGCACTGTATATAAGCTATAAGGCTGTAGACAATGGGGCAGATCTGCATGCAATCACATGAAAAGGAAGGGTAGGTTCACAAAGAGTTAGGCCTTATTCCCACAATGTTGGGTCAGTGATTTCCATCAGTGATTGTGAGCCAATACCAGGTGCGTCTCTCAATACAGAACAGGTGCAGGTCTTTCCCTTCTACCTGTGTGGGCTCCAATCCTGGTTTTGGCTCAAAATTACGGATGAAAATCACTGACGTGTGAATAAGGCTACATGCACATGACCTGCAAAAAAAAAAACACGGATGACATCTGTATTCCATCCGTTTTTTGGGGGTTTTTTTGCGGATCCATTGGAACAATGCCTAAAACGCACAAGTATAGGACATGTTATATATTTTTTTGCGGGGCTACGGAACGGACATACAGATGCGGATAGCACACGGTGTGCTGTCCGCAATTTTTGGGACCCATTGAAATGAATGGGTCTGCATCCTATCCGCAAAAAAAAAAAAAAAAACGCAACGGACACGGAAACAAAATACGATCGTGTGCATCAGGCCTAAAGCTTTATTTAAAGGTGATCTTTCAGCCAAAGCCAGAAGCGGACTCAGTAGGAAGAAAGTCCTTCCTTTATATTTCTGATTGCTTTCAAAGCCACTTCTGATTTCGGCTGAAAAACCTGCAGGAAAATATGCCTCAAAGCCTCCTCCAAAAAACTGTGTGAACTTACCCAAGGGTACCTGCACATTGGTGTAGGTTTACAAACAAATTCCGCACCGGAATCCGGCCTGTGTTACTTGCGTTTTTTTTTGCGGATTTGATGCTGTTCTGCTGCAGATCTCAAAGAGTGAAATGCGCTCAAAATGTTGCACAAACAGTTGTCATGCTGTGGATTTCTAAATCCACACGACAGGTTAATTTCAGCATGAATATAAAAAAAGCAAAGTGTACCTGAGATTTGTCTAGTCTCATACACTTTGTATTACGCTGAGGTTTTTCCACAATGCGTGCAGGTACCCCAAGACTGCTACTGAATGCTTATACTCATCCTGGGCCACGGGTTATTTATCAAACTGGTGTAAAGCAGAACTGGTTCCGTTTCCCAAAGCAACCAATCAGATCCCACCTTCCATTTTTGACAGCTCTTTTGGAAAATAAAAGGTGGAATCTGATTGGTTGCTATGGGCAACTAAGCCAGTTCTACTTTACACCAGTTTGATAAATGACCTCAATAAACTTTATACCCATAATTATACCTATTGAAAAATCCAACAGGTCCAATCTCCCCCCCGAGGGACCCCCATACACATTAGACAGCCAGCAACTTCTAACGTGTCCCATTTCTATATCGTATAGAATACTGTACAGACACTCACAACATTTTTACGTGGTCTCCCCCGTGGTCTTTTTCCTCTTCTTCTGTTTCGCAGCTCTTTTTCCTGTTCCCTGGAAAACAGAAAAATTGCAAGGACGTTATAAAAACATAAGGGTATAAGGGTAAGTCTACATCGCAAGTTTGGCCACTACAGCTATTGGGTGACCAAAGATCACAGTGTAGTGCGGCTGCCATAGGAATGAATGCGGATGCAGGGCCACCAGCAGCTTTGCAGCGACTGTGACACACAAATTGCAAAAAATCCAGTAGTATTGGATTTTTTGCGATTCAAGCATCACAGTAAATGTGCAAGTCACTTTGCTACCCGATTCGTTTCTATAGCAGTACCGATACACTGCGATCTTTGGTCGCACGATCGCTGTCAAGGCCGTATCAGAATATGTACAAAAAAAAGGGGAAAAAGAGTATCTTACCTCTTCTGGAATGCCAAAAGAAGTCGTGGATCAAGAATGTTCTCCTCTGGTTCCCAACTATTGTGTCTGCGCAAAACAAGCAAATGTAAGGGCTTACATACAACCCAGATTACCAGATTCAGGGGTTAACTCTCCTTATACCAAGCCTAAAATCCACACAAATCTCACATTACAACTGAGGCCATTTGAGATCTCGTGACAGTTTTTGGTCTCGGCCTACACACAATTTTGATAAATCTAGACAGTCCGAAGTTTACGTCTTTTCATGAAGACTGACCATGCGTCCTCTTACACAGACGGACGACGGCTGCCTCTCTTTCCCTCTACGATCCACTCGTGGTTTCAGTCTCAAAACTGCCTACTTTACAGCCGCTTTCCCATTGTCCGTAGCTTTCATCAGTATTTGCAAGCCAAAACACAGAACTACAAACCTTTCCATTATACTTTTTCTATGTGTTTTCCACCCCTGGTTTTGGTGTACAAATATGGGTGCCAAATACTGACCATGTGAACGTGGCCTTAGGCTATAGTCACGTGACAGTGATGAAAAAATGGCCGTTAAGAACTGTAAAACGTTCCATTTTCATGGATGCCTTTCTGAAAACGGACAATACAAACGGCACCCTTGACTTGTATGGGGGCTATCGGGCTGTGAAAAAGGACAAAATAGGACATGTCTTTTTTTTTAATCATTATTTTACGGGTGATATTCATGATCCAATAAAAAAAAAAAAAAAAAAAAAGATATTCTGAAACAACTGTCACATTCCTATATTTCACTGTTGGTGAATAAACCCTTAGGTCTCATGCAAACGTCCGCGCCGTGTTTGGTGGTTCGCAAAATACGGATGCCGTCAGTGTGCGTTCCACAATTTGTGGACTGGGCCACCTGTAATAGAATGTCTATTCTTGTCCGCAAAATGGACAAGACTAGGATGTGTTCTATTCTTTTTGCGGGGCCACGGAACGGAGCAACGGATGCGGACAGCACACGCAGAAAATGCAGCTCGGATGCGGACTCAAACTACGTTCGTGTGCATGGGGCCTTAGGCTGGGTCACCACATTCAGGTTTTCTGATGGTGTGGATCATAGTATCATCAGAAAATCCCAGCCGCACTGTCTGCCCGTTATCATAGATGTTCGCACACCACAACGTAATCGTAGGCTGAGGTTCTGGCTGATGTACAGATATGCCTCTGCCTGAGGGACTGGGCCCACTCCCCCATCTGCAGCAGCTGTCAGCTGTGACAGAAAGCTGAAAATGATATTGTCAACACCATCTCCAATTCCGGTACTTTTAGGCCCTTAAATTCCACATCCAATAGCGCCTGCGGCATCAAAGGACTTTCACAAACAGTGGGCCCCGTTACCCCACCAGCGCTGATGGGTTGTCATGGCAGCCGGAGGCCAAGAGCTGGCCATACACCCTCCACAGCCGTTAGCCATTCCTCCTGACACCCCCATACATATGCAAGTTAAGGCCTGGGCCTATACTCTGAGAAATCCATTGATCCTGCATGTTGTCATTCTGATCTTTCCTTCCCCATTATCTGCTGTTGGGGTGTGGGGCGCATGGTTACCCTCAAAATAGGATCACACAGTTGGAGTTACAGGTGCCCAAATAATAATACTACATAAAAATGTATCTCGTTCTGCAAAAAAACAGCCGCCATGCAGCAACGTCAAGGAAAAGTAACATAAAAGGCTTTGGCTTTTAGAACGCGGGGACTAAAAACCTAAACTATAAAACTGAAAAAACACAGCAGGGTCCTGAAGTGCAAATCGGCCACGTACTTAAAGGGTTAATTCTTGCAATACTCCTGCCATTCGTTTGTCAGCAAGGAGGGGAAAACACACACGTGACTATGGCGGGCCCTGTGCTACCTGCCAGCAGCTTTACTTTCTGTTTTGGCCTCATGCATGCGACAGCTGCCACAGTCTCCACCAGGGGAAACGAGAGCGAATGGCAAAGGGGCGTTCCCGAGGGTCACAGCTATCAGACCCGACAATTAAGACGTTTAGTGCACGCCCCCAGACTGCAGATTTTTCTGCTCCAAACAAAAAATCTGCAGCATTTTACAGCACCAACAACCTGGATGAGATTTAAACAGATCACTTCTACGCACTGCCTAGAAAATCCACCGACACGCCAATTTATGATACAGCTTTCCGCCTTCACAATGAAATCCGCATGGGATTCAAAGCGATTGTTCACCCCTGGGAACCTCTTCTATAGACCCCCAGCGGTGATTATTAAGGATGAGCGAAACATCCAAAGTCGATTTGCATAAAACTCCGGCCTCATGCACGACAGATGCGGATCTGCAAAACACGGAAGCCGCTCGTGTGCCTTCAGCAATTTGCAGAAAGGAACGGGCGGCCCATTATAGAGATGCCTATTCTTGTCCGCAAAACGGACAAGAATAGGACATGTTATATTTTTTTTGCGGACCACGCAACGGATGCGGACAGCACAAGGAGTGCTGTCCGCATCTTTTGTGGCCCCATTCAAGTGAATGGGTGCGCACCCGAGCCGCAAAAACTGCGGCTCAGATGCGGACCAGAACAACAGTCGTGTGCATGAGGCCTAATACTGTACGGAGCAGGAGCTCCTGGCACTGAACCCGAGTTCGGGAAATGTTTTTTTTTTACAGTACAAATTAATTTATGAAGTTATTGCGCGAAGTCTCGCGAGACTTAACGAAGTAATAACTTCGGCTCATCGGAGCCAATACATTCTAATACTGTACGGAGCTCCTGCTCCGTACAGTATTGGAACGAGGTTTTATGCGAATCGACTTCGGATGTTTCATCCGAAGTTGATTTGCTTATCCCTAGTAATTATACTTACATGATCCTCACCAGTTTCTCAGATCCCAAAATTCCCCCCGTGTCAACATGCGGTTTGACACCGGGTCACTTGATTGCAGAGGTGACGAGCACATGACCACTGCAGCGGTCACGTGACCTGCGCCAAACTGGATGTTGATGAGGAGAGTCCGGGACCTGCAGAGCTGACTAAGATTACAATGTTTCCAGCCACGCTGGAGGTCTCCAGGGGTGAACAACCCCTTAAAGGGGGGTCTCATCTCACTTCTTTAGCAAATGGTCCTTTGCTGACTTCATTCATTTCTCCATCACATTATACACCGCTTGTTTCCAGGGGTTACGACCACCTTGTAATCCCTCAGTGGTGGTCGTGCTTGCACAGTATAGGAAAAAGTGGTGACCGCAACGATAGGAGCGCACACAGGCATGCAAGCGCAGCAGTTTCCGTCCTGCCACCTCATATCTGCGCTGCAGCGGTGGCCGTAACCATGGAAACAAAGCAAAGTTACGTGACGCAGAAATGAATCCAGCCGGCAAAGAAGGCTAGATGGCCAATCACAGTAAGTGCCTTGTATTCACTTTCTCTACATCAGCTGTCGTGAAACTACAACTCCCAGCTAGAAACGAAAGGCGTACACAGGATCTATGCATTTACATTACGTGTACAGTATAGGGGGCGAATAGACACCTATAGAGGGGGTGTGGTCGGCATCTGATAGTGAAAGACAACTCAGTGCCGATCTGATTGCACCGACCGTGACCGATAAGCGGGGTCAGAAGTCATATCTGGGCTGGTAAACAACATGGGTGCCAAATAAAAGCGGTGGGTACTCACTTGGAGGACCAGCCCCTCCACTTCACCAGGTATTCGGAGGTGCCCTGCGGGGGGAAACACAAGTTGAGGGTCACTAGTTGATATTGGCCGAGGGGCGGGGCATCAGACTGGGGGTAACAACAGTGGACGACGTTACCTTCCGCAGCCTCTTGCTCAGGATGCACTCCGCCGCGAAAACCTGCTCCCCGACAGCGCTCAGCTCCTCCATGGCTCCCGCGGGTGGGCGCGGCGTACCCCGGGACTTCGTTCTGTGTGTTGTTGTTTTTTTTTTTTTTTTTTAACTCGTCTTTCTCCACACGAGTGACGACGAACAACACACACGGACACAAAGCCAGCGCGGGAGCGAGCGGAGGTGCGCGCCTCTTCTTCCCCGGCGACCAATAGGAGGGCGCGATACAGCTAGGCAGCCGAGCGCTAGTTGTGAGAGGGCAGCTGACTGAGCGCCTCATTTACATAAACCCGCCCACATTCCAGAAAGTAGTAGCGGTCTCTGAGCTGTGAGGGGTTGGGGGGGTAATGAGTGATGGCGGCGGGGCGGGATGGTGAGGAGAAGGGTGTCCTCAGAGAGCGGCTTTCTCGGCGTCAGTCTCCACAGACAAGTTATGGGCGGGTGTAGGTGGTTGACAGGGGCTTAGTTTTGTGTCAGTTGTATGGCACTGTGCATCCTATACAAAAGCTGAGGTAAAATTCAAGCAAAATGTTGGCGACACTTGATTGAAATGTAAGGGGCATAGCTATAGGTGAGCGGGGGTTCGTCCTGGAGAAATACTGTTTTATTTTATTTAGGACCCTCCATACAGTATAAGGACCAGTTCATACGACTGCTTTTGAAATACATGTGTAAAAAATTAGTGCCTAATACATGTCTTTTTTTCATTGCGACTTTTCAGCTTGGGATTTTTTTAAAAGGATTATCCAACCCCTATAATGCCCCCCAAAATGCCTGGGCACCTCATACAGGTTATACTTACCTGGCACCCGTGGCGTACCTGATGCTCGCATGGCTGCCACTGCATCTCCCCGTTGCATGGATCAAAATATACGTGGGAGGGCAGCCAATAGCAGGCCGCAACAGGGACGAGCGTCACCCGTGGAAAATCTGTGCAAAAAAAATGCACAAAATACACACAGACTTTCATGGAGCTGTTTTTTTTTTCTGCTTCCTATTTATTCCCGTGTGAGAGTCAGTGCTGATTCTGCCCCCAAGATAGGGCGCGCTGCTTCTTTTTTACACCCTGCTTCTCTTTGAAATAAATGGGAGACTGTTTTGAGTTTTTTTTTTTAGCTGATTTGATCCTGATTTTGAGGCAGAAATGCTCAAAAATCCATGCCAAAAAACAATGTGTGAACTGGCCCTTAGGCTGTGTTCATATTGCACTTCTCCCATCCGTTTAACGTATACAAAAAAAAGTATACGTTTGGGCTAATTTAGTGTTTTGCGGTCTGCAAATTGTGGATCCGCAAAACACAGATACCAGACGTGTGTGTTCCGCATTTTGCGGACTGCACATGGCCAGCCCTATGACAGAAATTTGCTTTGGGGCCATGTAGGCAGTTTGCATTATATCTGGATTTTTATGAAGAGTCATTAGATAAATTGCAATTAAAGGGGTTGTCCAGGTTCAGAGCTCCCTTGCCCTGCGCTAGATTGCAGTGTGTTCGGTGACGTCACCGGCTCTGATGGGTGTGCTTTAGCGCTGCCCTAGCCGTTTTACAGGCTAGGGCAGCACTGAAGCCCGCCCATCATTGCCAGTATGTCACCGGGCTTCCTGGCAGCCCCATGTAGAGCCCGGTTCGTCACCGGTACTCTGGAAAATGCCTTTGCCCGACCCGATTTAGCGCAGGACAAAGGAGAGCATCGGATCATGAACTGCTCCGATGCTCAAGTCAGGGGGGCTGCCCTGGTGAAAATGTAGGTATGCCCGGGTTCAGCAATGAACCCGGACAACCCTAGGGGTTGTCGCACGAAAAATATTCTACAGTTTTCAAACCAGCACCTGGGTCTAAATACTTTTGTAATTGCATTTGATTAAACATTTAGCATAGCCACTGAGTTAGTAAATAAAATGTATCCGTATAGCGCCACCTACTGCATTTGAGCTCTGCAACAAAACGACCTGCTAACATACTGTATTTTCTAGGACGTCCCTCCATGACAGCACCCACTGGAGGATGTCCTAGACCTATTGGATCTCTTTAGGGACAGGAAGCGTGAGAGGTTATAAGGCCCCTCCACTCCAGTGTTCTTCCTGTCCCTACAGGGATAGGAGCAGAGAGGTGTCCCTGCTGGAATAACAGGGATTTTTTTTTAAAAGAGGCTGGTCGGGAGGTTTTTACCTCTCCTCTTCAGTCTCATAAAAGCCTGAGCTAGCACCCCTCTGGGAAGGGGTCCCCTAGCTTCCCCCCGATACCTGAACCCTGAAAGGACCTCCTGGAAAGCTGTGGTATATTCACGAAAAAGATGGCGGCGCTCATCACATGCTGGAGGCCTCGGGATGCTGAGGCCTCGCATTGGGGGGGTGGGGGTTCTACTCTTCTTCGGAATAAGTCCCCCGGAAATTAGGCGGCGGGGCTGCGCGGCAACGGGGGGACGGACCAGGACGGTAAGTATATTTAAAGATGTTAGCTACCGTTAGTGAGACATCATGGAGGTCCAAATGTCTGTGAAGCAAGTTACCCTTTCCCTACTTAAATCAGGTACTCATGTCCTGCGGAACTTGGCTCTATCTCTCCCTCCTTTAGGCCCCTTTCACACGGGCGAGTTTTCCGCGCGGGTGCAATGCGTGAGGAGGACGCATTGCACCCGCACTGAATCCTGACCCATTCAGTTCTATGGGGCTGTGCACATGAGCGGTGATTTTCACACATCACTTTTGCGTTGCGTGAAAATCGCAGAATGTTCTATATTCTGCGATTTTCACGCAACGCAGGCCCCATAGAAGTGAATGGGGATGCAGGAAAATCGCAAGCATCCGCAATCATGTGCGGATGCGTTGCGATTTTCCCGCATGGTTGCTAGGATACGATCGGGATGGGGACCCGATCGTAATTATTTTCCTTTATAACATAGTTATAAGGGAAAATAATCGCATTCTAATTACAGAATGCAATGTTCCCCGGGCTTTAAAGGGTTAAAAATAATAAAGAGTTAACTTACCTTCTCCCATTGTCGCGCAGAGCCCCAGAACGTCTTCTCTCTTGATAGTTTGGATGCTTGAGGACCTGTGGTGACGTCACAGGGTCACATGGTCCAATCATAGAAGCATTTGAGTGGACCATGTGACCCATGTGATCCTGTGACATCACGGCAGGTCCTTCATCCAAGGATCTGTTGGATGAAGGACCTGCCGTGATGTCACAGGATCACATGGGTCACATGGTCCACTCAAATGCTTCTATGATTGGACCATGTGACCCTGTGACGTCACCACAGGTCCTCATGCATCCAAACTATCAAGAGAGAAGACGTTCTGGGGCTCTGCGCGTACAATGGGAGAAGGTAAGTTAACTCTTTATTATTTTTAACCCTTTAAAGCCCGGGGAACATTGCATTCTGTAATTAGAATGCGATTATTTTCCCTTATAACTATGTTATAAAGGAAAATAATTACACATACAGAATACTCATCCCGAAACCAGACTTCAGTGATGAAGTCTGACTTCGGGTCTGGGTACCAAGCATGCAGATTTTTTCACGCGCGTGCTTAACGCACTACAAACGTTAGCACACGCGCGGAAAAATCGCGGCGATTCCCGCAACGCACCCGCATCTTATCCGGGCGTCAAACATGACGCCCGTGTGCAAGAAGCCTTAGACTGAGAAGGAGCCAGGACACAAGTCCCATGAAAACTCAAAAAAGTGTGCAACTTGCACAAAAAAATTACTTGAGTCATATAAAAAACCGCTGTGTACAGACTGTTTAGCAAAAATACTGAAAGAAGAACAACCTTTCTAGCGGATCTAAGAGCCATAGTGAGAGAAGAGGTCCAGACGGCTGGGATAAGCCAGATCCCTTCCCCAGCCCCTTCTCCCCTTCCTTCCAAACGTCCCAGGATTCAGATAAAACTCTGATTCTGAGGAGGCGGTATACTATTCAGTAGAAATGGAGGAGGATCATCTCCCTTTCTCTGCAGATGAACCGAGAAGGTATTTGTTCTCGGCTGAAGATTTAGATCCTCTTCTAACTGCAATTAGACAGACAATGGCAGTCGAAGAGGAGGAACAGACTCGCACCATACAGGACGAAATGTTTGGGGGCTTGAGAGCAAAAAAGAAAAAACGTTTTCCTGTAAACGCAAACCTAAAAGATTTAAAGAAAAATGGGAGGAGGCGGAAAATAAACTACATGTTCTGTGTGAATTTAAAAGCAGACTACTTTTTGACTCAAAAAATGGAGTGATGTGTCAGGTGGCTCAATTAGTCAGGAAGTCATGGAAAAGGTGCTCTCACTCTGAATGGCCAGAGATTTTCTGTAGATGTTGTAGTATGTTGTAGATTTTCTGTCATTTTATTAAAATAACTTTTACTATACTATTTGCGTTTCCTTGCATCCTGTCCTGATATTGAGTGCCCACTCTGTCATTTATTTACTTTTTGACTCAGAAGAAATAAAATTATGGGAAGAAATACCGAAAGTAGATGTTCAAGTGGCTAAAGTGGTAAAGAAAACCACAATACCATTTGAATACTCGTCACAGCTAAAGGATCCGATGGATCAGAAAATAGATGGTTTGCTAAACAAAGCATGGGAATCATCTGCAATGACCATTAGCACAAATATTGCAGCCATGTCGGTCTCCAGGGTGATATACCTCTGGCTGGATCAATTGGAAAACCATCTTAGATTAAACGTGTCCAGAGAAGAAATTTTGGAATCTCTCCCACTATTAAAGATGGCCGCTTCTTTTATGGCAGATGCCTCGGCGGAATCCATACGGTTTGCAGCAAGAAATGATGCTCTAAAACACGGCAAGACAGGCCCTCTTACTAACGCCATGGACAGGGGATATTGCGTCCAAGAATAAATTGTGTGCAATACCCTTCACTGGTTCTTATCTGATTTGCCCAGTCCTGGACTCTATACTAGAAAGTGCAGCAGATAAGGAAAAAGGGTTTCCAGAGGAGAAATAAAGAGACAGCCCTTTCGTAAGCCCTCAAGACAGTTCACAAACGCAACTCCGAGAGGCAAAGGGAAAACAGGTAGAGGGAGCTACCCGAAAGGAGGAAGGGGATTTCTTTTCAATCCGAACACAAATACAGGAAAACAATGACGTCAGGCCGGTCGGGGGGATACCTTTTTCTGGCAGACCTGGATGCGTGTCACTCAAAATCAGTGGATCCCAGATACTATCCGAGAAGGAGTCAGAATAGAATTCTGTCCCCCCCGCAGAAGCTTCAGATTACGGAATTTCAAACGACTTACCAATGGTATCAACTTCTTTCGGATATTCAGAAACTGGTAAATCTAGACGCAATAACCCAGGTTCCGCACTCTCAAAAATTTAGGGGTCACTACTCAAAGTTGTCCCTGATAAAAAAAAAAAAACGGATGGATCCTTCAGGACAATTATCAACCTAAAGTTCCTGAACAAATGGGTAGTGTATCACAGGTTCAAGATGGAATCAGTAAGATCAACAGTTCCACTAATTCCAGGGGCATTCTTGAGTACCATGGACTTAAGAGATGCTTACTACCACATCCCGATACATCCACAACACCAACAATATCTGAGGTTTGCATTCAAACAATGGGGAAAGATTCTCCATCACCAGTTTCAGTGTTTGCCGTTTGGGATATCCTCAGCACCACGCATATTTACGAAGTTAATCACAGAGGTGATGACCTATCTAAGACAACACCAAATAAAAATAATACCATACCTGGACGATTTCCTTCTCATCGCAGAAACAAGACAAGGTTAGAAGACCACAATCAACAGACTTTAGCCTTGTTCAAAGACCTCGGCTGGATTATAAACTACGAAAAGTCTGACTTATATCTAGACACCAAGAAAAAATTATTGGGAACCTTCCTAGACTCGGTAGAACAACACTCCTTTTTTCCAGAAACAAAACAAGTAAGGATAAGGGAAAAAATAGCATCCTTCAAGAAGAAAAGTCATACTTTAAGAGAAACTATGCAGATCCTGGGCCTAATGACATCCTGCAACTCAATCGTACCCTGGGCTCAGTACCACTCAAGAGCTTTACAGAACGCAGTCTTTTTATCTTGGGACAGAGACCATCGAACCCTGAACTCAAAAATAATCCTGCCATGGGAAGTCTTAAAGGGACACTGACAGGGCCAAAATTTGTTTTTAACCCTAAATATGTGGGCATAGATGGTCTAATGAGTATTTAAACCATATAAGGATAACCCCTGTCGAACTAAACAGCATAAAATCAAGTTTTATTACTTCTCCAAAGCGACCTTGTTTGTGCCCAAGGGGCGGTGTTTAATCTGCTGTTGTGCCCAGCCACACCCTAACTGCCGGATTGCAGACTCTGTCCACGATTGCCCGGACCATCCCTTTACCTGTCGTGGAATACCATATCCCCACAATCTCAGTGACCTCTTGGCTGAACGCGGGAATAGGCACACTGGGGGATGTGTACTCTGATGGAACCCTGAGAGAATTCCGGTCCCTGCATTCTGAATATGACCTACCCAACTCTTTGTTCTATCAGTATTTGCAGATTCGGCACCTTCTCGCCACGGCCCCACTTTGCTGGGACCCAGGAGAGGAGGACCCGATATCTGGTCTACTGAAGGGCGAAGGATGGAAGAAATCTAACATTTCAGCCTGGTATACGCTCCTTCTTGCTAATCACATTGGGGACAAAAGACCCTATATGTTGAAATGGGAGTCCGAGATGGGTCAGGCATTCTCTTTGCAGGACTGGAAATCCGCTATGTTGTGGTCTGTAAAATGCACGTGCATTAATCATGTGGAGCAGGCGAGGAAGGTGCAATTGCGCTGGTATCTAACCCCCGATAGGCTCTCACACAGTGTTCGGGTATTCCCGCTATGTTGGAGGGGATGTGGGGCTCGGGGTACTCCCCTTCATATGTGGTGGGACTGCCCACTTCTTTCTGTCTTTTGGTCATCAATTGCTGGGGTTTTGTCCGAAGTCATGGGAACGCAATTCCAATTACTCCCCGGGATGGCTGTATTGGGCATTGGCATAGCAAGTATACCAAGGGAGTTTAGATGGGTTGTGGCGCATATCCTCATCGGGGCGCGGAAAGTGATCGCACGACAATGGAAATATGCTGAGTCCCCGTCTATGCAGGAAGTGGTGGCAATGGTGAACTCTCACTTTCACCATGAATTAGTTTTCGCAGCGACCCTGCCTCTCATAATAGCTACGCATAACAGGTGGCTCGCCTGGTTGTCTCGTCACCTCTCCCCATGAGCATTCTATAGGTGCCTTTGGGCTATCCGCGCACAGTTCACCTAATTATTTGCACATGTGTGAGTATGTTTTGTCTGGATCAGGACCTTTTCTTTTCTTTCTCCTTACCTCTTCTTTTCTTTCTCCTTACCTTTATCCTGTCGCCCCCACTTTCTCTGTTTTCTTGCCTTCTGTCTTCTAGCTCACCAGGTAGGCAGCGTCCGAGCGGGCGCCCTGGTGTACGTTGTAAGAGTTTTTTATAACTTGATTGACATTGTACTCAGCTGTTGTGGTTGCATCCACTTTGCTACTGTATTATTTTTCTGTATAACCCTTAATAAAAACTTATTGACACTAACTGCCGGATTGCAGCGCCGCCCAGCTCATCAATATTAACTTCGCTGGGCGCGCTGTGCTCTCCCCCGACGCTCCTAGATCCTGTGCATGCCCATTACAAAGCTATGGGCATCGGCCTCAGTAGTAGTTTCTGGGCATGCGCGGGATACAATGCCAGCACTCACAGAGGCAGTAGCGATACTGCGCCTGCGTCCACAAATCTTCAGAGGCATCTTCAGCCTGAATATTGATGAGCTGGGCGGCCCTACAATCCGGCAGTTAGGGTGCGGCTGGGCACAACAGGAGATTAAACACTGCCCCTTGGGCACAAACAAGATCGCTTTGGAGAGGTAATAAAACTTGATTTTATGCTGTTTATAAGGTCAACAAGGGTTATCCTTATATGGTTTAAATACTCATTAGACCATCTATGCCCACATATTTAGGGTTAAAAACAGCCGTGTCAGTGTCCCTTTAAACTCTTTGTCCTGGTGGACGAATCTGGAAAACCTGAAGAAAGGGGTCGTCTGAAACATGTTACCGGTCATAGTGATTACTACAGATGCGAGCCAAAGTAGTTGGGGAGCCCACCTGGAAGATCACTTCTTTCAAGGGGAATGATACGTTCTGGACAGTCGCAATTCCTTAAATTTCAGAGAACTGAAAGCGGTACTAGAAACGATGAAGACAGCAGAACATCTACTTCTCGACCATCATATCAAGATACTGTCTGACAATATGACCACGGTCTGCTACTTAAAACGCCAGGGGGGAACCAGAAACCCTCTGCTTCAGAATCTGACAGATCAAATATTTTCATGGGCAGAAAAGAAGATTCTTTCCATCTCAGCTGTCCATCTAAAGGGAGTAGACAACTCAATAGCGGATTTCCTGAGCCGACACAGTCTCAACCCAAGGGAATAAACAAAGAAGTATTTTAGCGGATTTTTCACCAATGGGGCTGTCCACAAATAGACCTCTTTGCTTCGAAAGAGAATTCTCAGCTGGATTATTTCTTTTCTCTAAACCCGAGAGAAAATCCATTGGGAGTAGATGCCTTTACCCAAGAATGGAATATGATTCTGAGATATGCCTTTCCTCCATTGCCCCTGTTCCAAGCAGTGTTGAAGAAATTGAGAATGAGCACAACAACCCTGATACTTATAGCGCCAGCCTGGACCAAGAGAGCCTGGTTTCCACTGCTGAAAGAGATGTCTATAGGGAAGGCGACATCCCTTTAGGAAAGACAAGACCTTCTCCTACAAGGTCCTCTAAAACACCCAAACCTTGGGAAATTGAAGTTAGATCCTACAGTGTGCAGGACCTTACCTGCCCGTTAACCAGAAAAGCCCACTCAACTAGAGCCATAGCTGCTTCATGGGTAGAGAAAGCTGAAGCCTCGATTGATCAAATTTGCAGAGCTGCAACATTGTCTAGCTTCTCTACCTTTGTCAAACATTATAGGCTGGAGTCCTTTTCCAACCAAGACTTGGCATTTGATCGGAAAGTCCTCCAGGCGGTGGTCCCCCCCCCCCCCCCCTAGTTTAGTCTAAGCTAGTAGTTCTTGAGCGGGTGCTGCTGTCATGGAGGGAAACTAAGATTTAGTCTTACCGGTAAATGGTTTTCCAGGAGTCCAACATGACAGCACCCGATATTACCCTCCCATTTTTGTTGTTGGATCCGTACCTATGTATCAATGTGATGTTAAACATTAAAGTCCAAATAAATATGTTGGATCCTATCTGGTGTAGTTATTTGGAAAAAACACTGGAGTGGATGGTGGAGAGGGGCCTTTTAACCTCTCACACTTCCTGTCCCTACAGAGATCCAATAGGACATCCTCCAGTGGGTGCTGTCATGTTGGACTCCTGGAAAACCATTTACTGGTAAGACTAAATGTTAGTTTTTGCCCTATAAGACACATTCCCCCCCCCCCAAAGTGTGTGTGTGTGGGGGGGTATATAGCAGTGCGTCTTATGGGGGCGAATGCTGCCATTTAACACTGATACATCGCCGGCCGCAATGCTGCACAGCACGGCTGCCGATGTATCAGCAAGGAGGGGCTGGGGGCCGGCAACTGATATTGGAATGGCAGCCGGGCCCAGTGGAGTCACTGTATTCTATTACACCAGGCCCCGGATAGGCCCCTAGGATACCGGAGTTTGTTTTGTTTTAGCGTTTTCATTTTTCTTCCCTATGTTCCTTGAGCCTTAACTTTTTTCTATTTCCATTTACATAGCGGTATGAGGGCTTATTTTTTGCGGGACAAGGTGTACTTTCTAATGCCACCATTTATTATGGCATACAATATAGTGGGAAGTGGTAAAAAAATTCTAAATGGGGTACGGGTTTTGTTTATTACTGACAATTGTTCATTTCTTATGTTTGTCGGAATAGGAATTGCAGCTTTAATACCCTCAGCCTTTTCAGCGAGGCTGGATGTATTGAAATCCATTACTGTCATCAGAGGATTCTGGTAAGAAGCCCGGAAGCTTTCACCCTTTAGATGCCGTGATCTCACTTGATCAAGGCATTTAAAGGCTTAAATTACCACGATCGGCATTATTTGAAACAGCAGAGACCCGCCGGCCATGACTCCCGCTGCACGTGCGAGCAGGCACCATGTTTGCCCATCGCTCCAGCGCCATACATATGTGGCGCTGGTAGTGAAAGGGTTAAACACTTTTTGTTTTGTTGACCCAAGGCTCTGTTCCTACGTTATTATACTTAATATGCATGCTACTCTTTTGGTAACACATTCCCTTTAAAACAGGAGGGAGTGCCTAAAATCCTTCTCTTCTTCTGTTAACCATGGTTACTTTCAAGGAAATATGTGCAGTCATCACTGCTTTGCATCATAAAGGCTTCACAGGTAAGGACATTGATGATTTAAGATAGCACCTAACTAAACCATTTATCAGATCATCAAGGACAGAGATTCAGTGGATGTGAAGAAGGTTTCAGGGCGCCCATGAAAGTCCAGCAAGTTCCAGGACCGTCTCCTGAAGAGATTTAGCTATGGGATTGGTTCACCACCAGTGCAGAGCTTGCTCTGATATGGCAGCAGGCAGGTGTGAGGGCATCTTCACACACAGTAGTGAAGGCCACACAAAGGCAAAGGCTTTTGGAGGATGACCTGGTGTCATGGAAGGTCAGCAAAGAAGCAAGCCACTTATCTCAGAGAAAAACATCTAGGACAAATTTACATTATGCCTGGTTGAATTGAAGAAGTCTTGAAAAAGAAGGGTCTACACTGGAAATATTGAGTATTTGCATAATGTGATATTTGTCAATAAAAGTTAAAAACTTACAAAATGCTAATAATTGTACTTCATTATACTGTAAAAACATCTGACAAAAAAATCTAAAAACACTGAAGCACCACATTTTGGGAAAACCAAAATTTGTGTCAGTCAACTTTTGGCCATGACTGTAAATGTGCATTTCTAATCACGTTTTTTTCAGCCCTAAATAGGCACAGCGTAAGAGGCATGGCATAAAGAAAGAATGCTAATTAAATCAGTTTGGGCCTTGTGGACATCACTCCATTTTTTGTGGTAATAACCTTGGAACGCTTGTATTCAAGTGATGGCATCATGACGGATTGGTCATGTCAAACTAATTTAATCAGCTTCTATGAGGAGGTAAGTTCTAGACTTGACCACAGTGAATCAATCAGTGGCGTTGCTAGGGCTGGTGTCACCCGGTGCGGTAGAAAATGGTGTCACCCCAGACCCCCCCTCGAAGCAATAATGTTTTAGTCATATAACCAAAAATAACAGATTCTCACTAGTGCTTAGGCCTCTTTCACACTTGCGTTTTTCCTTTCCGTGCTAGAGTTCCGTCCTCGGGGCTCTAAGACGGATAGATACTGATCAGGATTGTCCCAGTGCATCTTGAATGGAGAGAAATCCGTTCAGGATGCATCAGGATGTCTTCAGTTCAGTATTCAAACGTTATTTTGCCGTTGAAAAATCCACAGCATGCTGCGGATTTTCCTTGGGCCAAAAAAATTGAAGGCATGCCGCAAGGACGGATCTGGAATTAATGCCCATTGAAAAGCATTAATCCGGATCCGACTTTAAGCTAAATGTTGTTTCGGCGCATTGCCGGATCTGACGTTACCTTTCTGAATGGTAACCATGGCAGCTAGGGCGCTACTAAAGTCCCGGCTGCCATGGAAAAGTAGTGGGGAGCCAGGGAGGAGCTACTTACCGTCCGTGCGGCTCCCAGGGTGCTCCACAATGACGTCACAGCGCCCTACATCACATGGATAATGTGATCATGCGGCGTAGGGCGCTGTGACGTCATTGTGGAGCGCCCCAGGAGCCACACGGAAGGTAAGTAGCTTCTCCCTGGCTCCCACTGCTTCATGGCAGCCGGGACTTTAGTAGCGTCCTAGCTGCCATGGTAACACTAAAAGCATTTTGAAGACTGATCAGTCTTCAAATGTTTTCAGGTGTGTTGCGTTGTGACGGATCCGGTGGGCATTTCCGGCGACGGAAGTGCACGCCGAATCCTCACAACGGTAGTGTGAAAGGGGCCTTAGTTATTAATTCACTTACAGTCCGGTGTGTACGAAGTGTCTTCACATATAACTAAAGAGGAATTGCTGCTGTTATGTTAATGGATGCTATAACATTGCACCATCCTTCTGAACATACACATCTGTCATCCGCCTTACCTCATGATCCTGGAGCTGTGCTGTAGAGCTCGGCGGCCACTGTACAGCACAGCTCCAGGATCATGAGGTAGGCGGATGACAGATGTGTATGTTCAAAAGGATGGTGCAATGTTATAGCATCCATTAACATCAGCAACAAGTCTGGGCTGGTTCAGGCTGTGCTGTGCCTGTGTGAGTGAGTCACTGCTGTCACGTGGACGTGACCTGGGCCGGTGCAAGCTCAAGCGAAGCTACATCTTGGCGACCCCCCGCCCGTAGCTCACCTGGTCCTGGTCCTGTGTGCCACAGCTGTCTTCTCCTCTGTGTGGTCCTGGTATCTTCGCTATGCTTCAATCGCTTGAAGACTGTACTTTTCGCCCTATAAGACTATAACACACACATAGGTTTTAGAGGAGTATAATAAGAAACAATATTTTCCACTATACCTCAGGTCAGACCACCAATCAGACCCCCAATGTTAATCACACCTCAGATCAGCCCCCCATGTCAGCCCCCATCCATCATGCCCCCCATATCAGCCGTCAGCCCCCATCCATCATGCCCCCCCATGTCAGTCATCATGCCCTTATGTCAGCCATCATGCCAGCCGCCAGCCCCCCATGTCAGGCGTCTGTCAGCCGTCAGCCCCCATCCATCATGCCCCCCATGTCAGCCATCATGTTATTAGTCCCCCTTATGTGCCAGTAGCCGTCCCCTTTATGTGCCAGTAGCCGTCTCCCCTTATGTGCCAGTAGTTGTCTCCCCTTATGTGCCATTAGGCCCCCCTCATGTGCCATTAGGCTCCCCTCATGTGCCATTAGTTCCCCCTCATGTGCCATTAGCCGTTTCCCCTTATGTGTTATTAGTCCCCCCTCATGTGCCAGTAGCCGTCCCCTTTATGTGCCAGTAGCCCCCTTTATGTGCCAGTAGCCCCCTTATTATGCGCCAGTAGCCCCCTTATTATGTGCCAGTAGCCCCCCCCATATGTGCCAGTAGCCGTCTCCCCTTATGTGCCATTAGGCCCCCCTCATGTGCCATTAGGCTACCCTCATGTGCCATTAGGCCACCTCATGTGCCATTAGCCGTTCCCCCTTATGTGTTATTAGTCCCCCCTCATGTGCCAGTAGCCGTCCCCTTTATGTGCCAGTAGCCCCCCCCCCATATGTGCCAGTAGCCGTCTCCCCTTATGTGCCATTAGGCTCCCCTCATGTGCCATTAGGCTACCCTCATGTGCCATTAGGCCCCCCTCATGTGCCATTAGCCGTTCCCCCTTATGTGTTATTAGTCCCCCCTCATGTGCCAGTAGCCCCCTTTATGTGCCAGTAGCCCCCTTTAGTGCCAGTAGCCCCCTTTAGTGCCAGTAGCCCCCTTTATGTGCCAGTAGCCGTCCCCTTTATGTGCCAGTAGCCGTCCCCTTTATGTGCCAGTAGCCCCCTTTATGTGCCAGTATCCCCCTTTAGTGCCAGTAGCCCCCTTTAGTGCCAGTAGCCCCCTTTATGTGCCAGTAGCCCCCTTTATGTGCCAGTAGCCCCTTTTAGTGCCAGTAGCCCCCTTTAGTGCCAGTAGCCCCCTTTATGTGCCAGTAGCCCCCTTTAGTGCCAGTAGCCCCAAGAAAAAAAAAAAAAAAAAAGAACACTTATACTTACCTCCAGCGATGCGATGCAGGCCTCTTCCGGCCTGTGTCTCGAGCTGTACGGCTCCGGCAGCGCGATGACGTCATCGCACCGCCGGAGCCGGCCTCTGATAGGCTGCCGGCCTAGTGCTGGCAGCCTATCAGAGGAACAGGGAGAGGACACGCCTCTCCCTCCTCTGCTGCTGCTCCGCACGGAGATGAGCGCAATGCAAGCGCTCATCTCCGTCCGACCTGATGTTCCCGGCCGCCGCCGCCACGTCTGCCAATGGTCAGTCCGCCCCTGGTGACACCCCATCAGACTGGTGTCACCCGGTGCGGACCGCACCCCCCGCACCCCCCTCGCAACGCCACTGGAATCAATGGACGTCGTATATCTTGACTTCTTCAAAGCATCTGATACTGTACCACATAAAAGGTTACTATATAAAATGAGAATACTCGGACTGGGAGAAAATGTCTGTATGTGGGTAAGTAACTGGCTGAGAGAGAGAAAACAGAGGGTGGTTATAAATGGTACACACTCACTGTCACTAGTGGGGTACCACGGGTCAGTACTAGAGGGGTCACTAGTGGGGTACCACATGGGTCAGTATTGGGTCCTATTCTCTTCAATATATTTATTAATGATCTTGTAGAAGGCTTGCACAGTAAAACATCAATTTTTGCAGATGACACTAAACTGTAAAGTAATTAAGAGGACAGTATACTGTGTTTGTGTGTGTATACATACACTATAGAGGACTGTATACTGCTACAGATGGATCTGGATAGATTGGAGGCTTGGGCAGAAAAGTGGCAGTTTAACACTAATAAATGTAAGGTTATGCACATGGGAAGGAATAATGCAAGTCACCAGTACATACTAAATGGTAAAACACTAGGTAACACTGACATGCGAAAGGACTTAGGAATTTACCAAACTAAGCTGTAGAAACCAGTGTCAGGCAGCTGCTGCCAACGCAAATAAGATAATGGTTTACACAAAGGGTTTAGATGCCCATAATGAGAACATAGTCCTGCCACTTTACACATCACTAGTCAGAACACACATGGAGTACTGTGTATAGTTCTGGGCTCCTGTGAACAAGACAGACATAGCAGAGCTGGAGAGGGTTCAGAAGAGGGCAACTAAAGTAATAACTGGAATGGGTGGACTACAGTACCCAGAAAGAAAAAAAGGGTCAGTACAGAGATCTCTCCAATCATCTATTTATTCCCAGGACTGTGACGAGGGGCATCCTCTGCGTCTGGAGGAAAGAAGGTTTATACACAAACATAGAAGAGGATTCTTTACGGTAAGAGCAGTGAGACTATGGAACTCTCTGCCTGAGGAGGTGGAGATGGTGAGTACAATAAAGGAATTCAAGAGGGGCCTGGATGTATTTCTGGAGTGTAATAATATTACAGGTTATAGCTACTAGAGAGGGGTCGTTGATCCAGGGAGTTATTCTGATTGCCTGATTGGAGTCGGGAAGGAATTTTTTTTCCCTAAAGTGAGGCTTCTGCCTCACAGACTCTGGATCAACTTGCAGGATAAGAGGCTGAACTGGATGGACAGATGCCTTTTGTTAACCTTATAAACTATGTTACTATAATTTCTGAAATGTTGCATGATGTTTGATTAAGTTGGCGCATCTTTAAAGAGGTTCTCCGGGCTTTTTCTATTGATGACCTATCCTCAGGATAAGTCATCAATATCAGATCGGCAGGGGTCCAACACCCGGCACCCCCTCTGATCTGTCTGATAGACATGCAGCAGTGAACATGAAGAGAGACCACACGTGCGCACTGTGCGCGCCGTCTGTTCATACAGCTGATGGGAGGGGGTGTCGGTCTGATATTGATGATCTATCCTGAGAATAGTTGATCAATAGAAAAATCTCTCCCAAATTTGTGAGCCAATAAACATACAATAGGTAAAATTTTATGGTAAAATATGAAATATAATCCAATAGAAGTTACCAGACCGCATATGAAATGCAAATACTCTTTATTATATATTACATAGTAAAACGTCAATACATAGAAACAAGTACATTGAATCATTGCCCTGGTGTCTTCCTCCTGTGGGCGCCGCCTTTCCTGTACTTGTTTCTATGTATTGACTTTTTACTATGTAATATTTAGTAAAGAGTATTTGTATTTCATATGCCATCAATAGTCCAGACAACCTCTTTAAGTCTAATAATTCTGTTTTCAGCTTTTACTCCACTTTCTAAGCTACCCCTTTTACTGAAAAAGACTTCAACATTTTTTAAATCTTGTTGATAAATCTGGTTTAAATCAGCTTGACCAACTAAGGCTTTTTCCACACCTGAGGCCGGATGTTGCCAGGAATCGGGCAGACAAAAACCGGTTCCTCTTCTCCCCCACTTAGACATATCAGTATATACAACCCAGCAGTATTTTTCAGGCTGATTCTCTACATATTTGCCAGCTTGCAGCCAGATCTCTGCTGGTCCTCATTGTACTTAATAGGACCGGACAAACGTTTACTTAGCGTCTGGCAATTCTGGATCCAGAGAGATCTCCCGAATGCTAGTGTGAAACTAGCATATGAAAAAAAAAAAAAAAACTGGAAGGTACAGTATGTAATATAAAGCGGACAGGTGGACAAATATGCTCAGAGCATTTATTAGAAAGTTACAGTCTGTTCATATTGGGTATTTTTAGTGCTAGGTAAAATATTTTCTCAATGGTGTGAAGTCAGACACATTTTGAAGATAGTTATTCAAGTTTATCAGTGCAGTCCGTCAGTTTATGATTTGCCCAGGTAGCCTGGTCAGCATAAGTTAAATAGGTATATTAGGCAAGTCATCTCAAAAGCTTTCAAATATAGTTGCTTCGATCCCCAGTAGAAATGTTATATTTCTTATCCATGATCTTCATTGAAAAATAATTGAGGATTCTGCAAAACATGTAAAAAATAAAATAAAGAAATTAAAGACTACTTTACTGAATTAAAATAAGCACTCCTTAGAGTTCAGCCACACAGTAATCTTGGTGAGTCGTGCCAAGTACAGTGCAGTGGGATTGTAGTGTAGCATGAATGAATCAATTGGGCCGCAGCACAACTCGCAAGTTTAGTACAACCCTAGAATCACAATAAATCCAACCATGTTGGATTTCTTTTGCTATTCTAGGATCGCAGTCAAGCACACGTACAAGTCATATTGCGATCCCATTCATTGCTATCGCCACTGCACTGCAATCCCCATGTGATCCTTGGACGTAACAGTTTTGCAGCCAAGATCGCCATGTAGCCGGACCCTTTACACTAGTAGATGATTGGTAGGATTGAGCGATGAACAAGTTATTTCTAGGTGTAGTGAACGTTTCAACAATGACCCTTTAGACGCCCCGATTATCGTTCACAAAATCGTAATTTCGATCGCATATTCTATCGTTTGTAAAGCAGACTGTGTGCTCTCCATTCACTTTTATGGGACTTCTGAAAATAGTTGAGCAAGCGCACTCCTATAGCTCTGAATGGAGAACAGCGTGCTCTCCTTCACTTCTGGGATCCCAGAGGTGGGATTAACACCTATCTGACTTTGATATCCTAGTGATATGCTATCAGTGTCTCAGATAGGAATTACCCCTTTACGTTTGTCGTCCACCTTTGTCCCCAAGTCTTTTTTCAGACTTACCAAGTATTTTACTAATAGAGATATCATTGTACATTTTGCTCCTCTGCCCAGGTCCATAGCTCTACATTTATCCACAATAAACTTAATTTGCCATCTCACTGGCCAAGTTTTCATCTATTCTTTTCTGTGCTAACAATCCCTTTAAATGACCATCTGCAATATAGAGTGTGCACATCTACACTCATGTTTAGAAAAGAGGTCCAGCACAAGGTCCATCCCCCAAAAAACTGTATAATGCCAAATATTTTTATAAGGGTTTTCCAGGATTTTACTGCTGATGACCTATCCGCTGGATAGGTCATCAGTATCTGATCGGTGGGGGGTCAAAGACCTGGGACCCCCACCGATCAGTTGTTTTGTGAAGGAGCAGCGCTCCTGTGAGCGCCGCAGCCTTCTCACCAAACACAGCCACGTGACCTAGGAACCTGTCGTCACTCGGCCAAGGAAAAGCAGAGACGCAGTGCTAGTGCCTTCTTGAACAGCTGATCGGCGGTGTCCTGGGGATAGGTCATCAGTATAAAAATCTCAGAAAACCCTTTAAATTGCATACAGACAATTTTCAATGCGTTTCATGCTACTACAATCTATTATATATATATTTTAAAGGGCATTTGTCAGCAGATTTGTACCTATGACACTGGCTGATCTGTTACATGTGCACTTGGCTGCTGAAGGCATCTGTGTTGGCTCCATGTTCATATGCGTCCACATTTTCTCAGCAATACCGGCACATATGAACAAGGGACCAACACAGATGTCTTCAGCTGCCAAGTGCACATGTAACAGGTCGGCCAGTTTCATGGGTACAAATCTGCTGACAGATGCCCTTTAAGATTCACAATGTGGTTTATACTTAACCGCAGCTCTTTACAGCACCTTAAGCTGTTGTTTTTCTCCGCCTTTTGATAGCTATGACAATTACTGTTATGACAAAAGCAATAAAAAGGATTCCCAATACAACAGTCAATCCAATTGTAGCATGGAAAAAGACATCCGCTTCAGAGCCTAAAAGACGTAAAAATAGGCATTCATTATAGAATAACTTTAGAAATTGCAGTGTACCTCCACTGTCAGAAGATTTTTCAGAATAAGCTGTTGTATACATGAGTAATAGCATGATTTCTGGTCGTTCTATAACATGTATTCTTCATATCAAAAGTTTATCCCGTCTGCAGACTGTTTCTCTAATTATTAGTTCTCCCTGAGCTAGTGGTTGGAGACTAGCTGCTTTTATGTCTCCCATACAACGCACAGGGAGAAAACGGGAGATTTTGCCTTCCACCCTGTGTGTCTCTCATTCTCTCACTACAATATCCCCACACGAGTCTTCTATGAAGCCCATTCTGTCTCATTCTGCATTCAGCAAAAAATTCATAGTGAATATTAGTTTAGCAAAATGTGTGTGTGTGTGTGGGGGGGGGGGGGTAGCTTATAAGTGGCAAAAGATCCAATTTCTCTGATAAATGTATTACAAAGTTTCTTACATTTAAATGTACTATTGATATGTGCAAAGTAGTATGAAAAGTTAGTGACCATTTATGTACTACCTATTACTTCAACCCTTAGAGGACCAAGCAAATTTTGCGTTTTCGTTTGTTCACTCCCAACTTTTTAGAGTCAAACTTATTTTTCCGTTCACGCCTTATGAGGGTTTATTTGTTGTGGGAAGAGTTGTACTTTCTAATTGCGTCGGTTACATACAGTGTAGTGGGAAGTGGAGAAAAATTCCAAATAGGGTGAAATAGGAAAAAAAAAGCAATTCTACCACAGTTTTTTTTATTTTTATGGCGTTCACTATGCTGTAAAATTGACCTGTGATCTGCATTCTCCAGGTCAGTACGATTACAACAATACCAAAGATGTGAAAAATAAAAATAAAAAAGTCGCACAAGGACAAATGAGATCAAATGAGGTGCACCAAGTCGGCTAGTCACACCCACTAAACCAGATACAAAATAATATGAATTGTGACTGGGCACACTCAGGGAACCCGGACCATAGAGAAGTAATCTGAAAATGTAATCAGAATTAATATAAAAGTTTATTCAGAATTAAAAAATTAATAAAAATATATAGACACAAAAATCGCACTTTGGAAGGTGCAAATAGCTAGAGTAGCAGCAGGTATGTGCAAATAAGCAATTAAACAGTATGCATTGGATATATAAATAAACAGTATCTATTAGATATAATTGATGCCAGCTGGTTGCTGCAACCGAATGGATAGAAAGCTGAATGGATAGTAAACTGATCTATGCGCACTTGAATTAATGTTGCCAAAGGTTTTGCGCAAATGAGTGTTCCACCAGGAGTCAGAGGATCTTGTAACGATCTCCTGGATTAATAAACAATAGACCTGGATCCCAAGTCCATACGTCAGTCAATGTATCCAGAGGGATCCCTATCAATATGAAAGCGTTCAAGTCCGGAGCAGCGTCCTGCTCCCAATAGTATGTGGCGGCGTCCCGTCACTACTTATTAAATACAGTTTGTAACTACCAGAGTAGATCTTACCCAACCGCAGGATAGCTTGGTCCCCTCCGGTGTGGTCTCCTTCGGTATAGTATCCACCTCGGTCTCGGGGATCTTACTTTGTAGCAGCGGACGTCCGGTCAACGCTCTCCCGCTTGGGTAACACGTGTTATTTCTTTTAGGCCGGCGTCCGAGCGGTTTTCTGCGGTTGGTAGTAGTAGTATAATTCTCCGGTTTATTTTGATAGGGGATCCTTCTCATGCGGTCTTTTAATCATAGGGAAATACACCAAACGCGTTTCGGGGTTTTACATTTCACCCCTTCCTCAGTGGTGACTATTTCCCTGTAAATATCCCTCTTATATAGGGGTTAATGTCATTCAAAAACTCTGGACTGGATTGGAAATCTTCCATTCTTAGGACAATAAGTGGAAAATTCCAATCTCTCTTAACCTCACACCTCCCATCGGGTAGCTGTCTTCCTTTCATTATCCAATGTCAGTATTGGCAGCATATAATGACTCACACTTACATAAAACATATATAACAATATATATAAAATATAAGAAGCAACATTCAATTTAAAAATGCTCACATACAATTGTTATTGAGAAGCCTCTCTATATCAGGCAACAAAAAACGCTATAATAGTTATAATGCGTTTTCTATGCGTTTTTGATGCGATTTCAATAAAATGGTGGAAAAAATGTTGAATTATGATTTGCAATCTAATTTACATGATTAAAAAAGGAGAACTGGACCAATATGTTACCATATTCACATTTAAAATATGGAAAATGCCCCTATATCATGGTCAAATTAGTATAAATAAGATATAATAAATAATAAAAGATTCTAATACAGTGTAAATAGAGAATAACGAATATAAGTTAATTGCTCAAATAAGATACAAATAACAAAAAATATATATATGTCGATGTAAACTCATGTTCTTTCGTATAGGATATCCTTGATTGTTTGTAGGATTAGATGGGGGGCTATATGTCAAGGAACGCCCGACTGTGGTAATCACACGTCTGGCAATTCGTCGGCACATAGTCACCCACCTCTCATAAAAATCCAAACAATTCAAATTCTGAGTTAAGCCCCTGAGGTATGAGTGTATCCAATTCAAAGATTCTCTTTGTTTCTAGTCTGGACATTTTCTCTACATGATTACCACCCCTCCAATCTTTATCCACTTTATCTATCGCCATAAATTTAATTCCTGTGGGGTCTTGATTATGTGCATTTTTAAAATGGGACGATAGTGAATGGTTTTCAAAGCCCTTCTTAATATTTGCAACATGTTCCCCAATACGTTTTTTTAGGGTCCTCTTAGTTCTACCCACATACTGGCGATTACAGGGACATTGAACAACATAAATGACGTTTTCAGAAGTGCAGGTAAGGAACTCCTTGATAACATGTTTATAGTTGTTTGTGGTTGAAACAATTTCTTTTTTATGGCGATAGATAAAGTGGATAAAGATTGGAGGGGTGGTAATCATGTAGAGAAAATGTCCAGACTAGAAACAAAGAGAATCTTTGAATTGGATACACTCATACCTCAGGGGCTTAACTCAGAATTTGAATTGTTTGGATTTTTATGAGAGGTGGGTGACTATGTGCCGACGAATTGCCAGACGTGTGATTACCACAGTCGGGCGTTCCTTGACATATAGCCCCCCATCTAATCCTACAAACAATCAAGGATACCCTATACGAAAGAACATGAGTTTACATCGACATATATATATTTTTTGTTATTTGTATCTTATTTGAGCAATTAACTTATATTCGTTATTCTCTATTTACACTGTATTAGAATCTTTTATTATTTATTATATCTTATTTATACTAATTTGACCATGATATAGGGCATTTTCCATATTTTAAATGTGAATATGGTAACATATTGGTCCAGTTCTCCTTTTTTAATCATGTAAATTAGATTGCAAATCATAATTCAACATTTTTTCCACCATTTTATTGAAATCGCATCAAAAACGCATAGAAAACGCATTATAACTATTATAGCGTTTTTTGTTGCCTGATATAGAGAGGTTTCTCAATAACAATTGTATGTGAGCATTTTTAAATTGAATGTTGCTTCTTATATTTTATATATATTGTTATATATGTTTTATGTAAGTGTGAGTCATTATATGCTGCCAATACTGACATTGGATAATGAAAGGAAGACAGCTACCCGATGGGAGGTGTGAGGTTAAGAGAGATTGGAATTTTCCACTTATTGTCCTAAGAATGGAAGATTTCCAATCCAGTCCAGAGTTTTTGAATGACATTAACCCCTATATAAGAGGGATATTTACAGGGAAATAGTCACCACTGAGGAAGGGGTGAAATGTAAAACCCCGAAACGCGTTTGGTGCATTTCCCTATGATTAAAAGACCGCATGAGAAGGATCCCCTATCAAAATAAACCGGAGAATTATACTACTACTACCAACCGCAGAAAACCGCTCGGACGCCGGCCTAAAAAGAAATAACACGTGTTACCCAAGCGGGAGAGCGTTGACCGGACGTCCGCTGCTACAAAGTAAGATCCCCGAGACCGAGGTGGATACTATACCGAAGGAGACCACACCGGAGGGGACCAAGCTATCCTGCGGTTGGGTAAGATCTACTCTGGTAGTTACAAACTGTATTTAATAAGTAGTGACGGGACGCCGCCACATACTATTGGGAGCAGGACGCTGCTCCGGACTTGAACGCTTTCATATTGATAGGGATCCCTCTGGATACATTGACTGACGTATGGACTTGGGATCCAGGTCTATTGTTTATTAATCCAGGAGATCGTTACAAGATCCTCTGACTCCTGGTGGAACACTCATTTGCGCAAAACCTTTGGCAACATTAATTCAAGTGCGCATAGATCAGTTTACTATCCATTCAGCTTTCTATCCATTCGGTTGCAGCAACCAGCTGGCATCAATTATATCTAATAGATACTGTTTATTTATATATCCAATGCATACTGTTTAATTGCTTATTTGCACATACCTGCTGCTACTCTAGCTATTTGCACCTTCCAAAGTGCGATTTTTGTGTCTATATATTTTTATTAATTTTTTAATTCTGAATAAACTTTTATATTAATTCTGATTACATTTTCAGATTACTTCTCTATGGTCCGGGTTCCCTGAGTGTGCCCAGTCACAATTCATAATACCAAAGATGTATAGTTTTTTAGTACTGAAAAGAAATTAAAAACTTTTTTAAATATTGTTTTTTTTCATCACCATATTCTGACCCCTTTAACTTTTCTATAGTTATGCATATGCAGTGTTAGGGCTCATTTTTTGTGGGGCAATCTCTGCTTTTCAATGATGCCATTTTTTTATAAACATTTTTTTGGGGGGAGTTGAAGTGACAAAAAACTGTGAATTGGCCGTTTTTATTTTTTTTCTGTTACGCCATTCACCATAATGTATTTATATAGTTATATTGTAATAATACGGGCGTTTTTACATGCAGTGATGCCCATTATGTGTGTTTTTGTTTTGGTTAAGTATTTTAATTTTGAAAAAAGGGGGTTATTTTTACTTTTATATATTTTTTTTTTCTTTGTATATTTTTTAAAACTTTTTTTTTTTAACTTTTTTAAAATCACCTTGGGTGATGCTAACTGGCAATCATTAGATTCTATTGTGTTCTCTGATGGCTATATAGCCATCACTGAACACTTCATTTTCAATATAACAATACAGTGCTGCCAGTGTTTTTATTTATCATGTGAAGAAGAGGGGCAACAAGATCTCTGACAGATTCCACTGTCAACAGCATTCTTCAGCATTCTATTTAAATGTATTATCTGCAGTAGCTAAATAGGCCCCAAATTTGTTAATAAAAGCCTGTTACAAATAATTTTAGCCCAAAACAAACAAAAAACAAAACATGATTTAACCCGTTCATGCTGCAGAGATTATTTTTTTTGTTTTCTTTCTTTTTTTTTTTTTTTAACTCTCTGCCATCCCAGAGCCATAACTGTTTTACCTTGTATCTTCTACCTCTTTACCTTGTATCTTCTACCACCTTTTTGTGGGATGATCAGTAGTTTTTATTGATACCTTTTTATTGATACTTTGAGTTGTCTATGACTTTTTGATCCCTTTTTAATTACAAAAAAAGGCAAATCGGCCATTCAGATTTTTTTTTCACATTACAGCATTCCCCGTTTGGAATAAATGCATTTAAAAAGTTCAGGCATTTCGAGATGCAGCGATATCTGGTTTTATGTACTCAGGAATCTCTGGTGCTCCCATAGAAATGAATGGAGCAGCGTCGTGTTTTTTTTTTCCAACCAGCCACTCTGTCCATTTCAGGTGGCTCCGCAGGACACGGGGTCCCCATTATCGTCATAGGTGGGGGTCCCAGCGGTAGGACCTCCACCGATTTGATAGTTATCCCCTATCCTGTCTACTACTGTCTTCAGATGTTTCTCCACTTTAAATTCCACCTCTTCACTAGAGAGTCTGACAATTCTTGTGCCTTTTTTTAAATCGGCTAGATGTAATGCCTCATGCACACAACCGTATGTATTTTGTGGTTCGCAAAAAACATCCGCAAAAAGTTCAGATGACGTCCATGTGCATTGCGTATTTTGAGGAACCGAACAGCTGGCCCCTAATAGAACAGTACTATACTTGTCCGTAATGCGGACAATAATAGGACATGTTCTATTTTTTTGCAGAACGGAAATACGAACATACGGAAACGGAATGCAACGGAGTAACTTCCGTTTTTTTTGCGGAATTCAAATGAATGGTTCCGTATACGGTCCGCCAAAAAAATGGAACGGACACGGAAAGAAAATATGTTCGTGTGCATGAGGCATAATCCTTTTCCATAAACTACATGCAACCTGCTCAGATCCCCCTGCTCTATAACCTGCTGACTGCAGATCAGACACTATGTTCAGGTGACAGGTTCCCTCTAAAGGGGTTGTCCGACCCCAAAACAAATCTTATTGAGGGTTGGGAAAGTGTTTAAAAGAAATAAAAAATGCACTCACCTATTGAATGCCGCTTCCTTCAGGACCCAGATCCCATTCCAAGTGGTCTCATGCCACTTGGGGACATGTCACCACTGAGGCCAGTGAATGTCTGCAGTGGTGCACATGACCACAGACAGGACATCATATTTTTCGTCTGCCAGGGAGCAGGGATCAGGAGCCTTAGCACAGGAACTGAGCAGCGTCCAAGAGGTGAGTGCATTTTTTTTGTTAAACAACATTAACATGTATGGAACCAAACCTGTATCCTTCTCGTTGTCCATGAGCAACATGTTCTTTGTTACTTCAAGGTCTCCATCATGAGGCTCTGGTGTTATTCCCAGCAGCTCACACATTAGAGCATAGACCTGAACACTTTCAAATGGTTCCACTATCAGGCCCTTTTTGAATGAAGGACCTACAGCTCTAAATATGGTTTTCATATCCATAACATCATTATCGAAGCCATGTTCACCTTTGTTAAATTGGAACTTCATATACTGAGAATAAAAGGGAGATATATAGTGTGAAGAAATAAGATTTGTATTAGATTACTCAATTACATTCTTGTACCGTCATCATAAACTCTTAACTGTTTAGGTGGCTGAACACGCCGATTTTAGCAGGACTGCACAGCACAGCAAGGGTTAACAGCAAAATAAACCAATATATATTACTCTGATTCTGCAGTTTACAGAAATACCCCATATGTGGCAGTAAACTGCTCTATGGGCACGTGGCAGTGGTCAGAAGGGAAGGAGCACCATATGGATTTTGGAGACAGATTTCGCTAGAATGGTTTTTAGGCACTATTTTGTATTTGAAGAGACCCTGATGTACCGCTACAGTGGAAACCCTCAAAAAGTGACCCCATTTTGGAAACTACTGGGGTACTGACCACTTTGACCCCCTAAGCGTTTTATGGAATTTGGAAACACTTGGCTGTGAAAATGAGAAGTTTCATTTCTTCCAATAAAATGTTGCTTTAGCCCCAAATTTTTCATTTTCACAATGGGTAACAGGAGAAAAAGCACCCCATAATTTGTTACCTATTTTCTCCTGAATACGACAACACCCCAGATGTGGTGGTAAACTGCAGTGGGGGCACATGGCAGATCTCAGAACGGAAGGAGAGCCATATGGCTTTTGCAGCACAGATTTTGATGGATTGGTTTGCGGGCGCTATTGGTTTTTACACTATTTTTTTTTTTTTACGGCATTAACCTGGCAGAGTGGATCATGTGATATTTTTATAGAGCCGGCCGATACGGACACGGTGATACCTAATATGTTTACTTTTCTTTTTTTTTCCCCTACTTTTTTAAACTTTATTTTGGGAAATGGTCGCTTTTTTTTTTTTTTTACTTGAAACTTTTAATTTTTTTGTAAAACTTTCTTTTTTTGACATCTTTTTTAACTTATTTTTTTGTTCCATTCTGGGACTTCAACTTTTGGGGGTCTGATCCCCTTTACAATGCATCACAATGCTTCTGTATTGTAATGCATTGGCTGTAATTGTATTACTGAGTGTAATACACTTACAGCCTGCTTCCTGTGAGATCCAGGGGGCTGGATCTCACAGGCTTTCACGTATGGCAGCCTCGATGCCTAAGGAAGGCATCGGGCTGGCGTCCAAGCCATTGGGTCCCCGTCACAGCAGCGCAGGGACCCATTGGACATCGGACCCGTCGGGATATCACACATGCCGCGGTCAGCGCTGACTGTGGCAGTGCAAGTGTTAATGCGCCGGCATCTGTGTTTTTATCGATGCTGGCGCATACAGCAGGGGTCCGGCTATCAGTGACTGCCGGACCCCTGCAGCTGATTGGGCGGACGCAGCTCCTGCGCCCGCCCGATCAGAGCGCCGTAGCTGTACGGCACTGGGATTTCCGGCCCAGTTCTCAGTGCCCTACATATACGGCGCTGGTATCCTACGGGTTAATCCAAGCTCTTTGTACAGCAGATAGCCAGGAGTATAGTCATGCAGGAAACAGTAAAGTAGGTACATTGCTTTAATAGCACTGTGACCCTTTTCCTGTATGGCATATTAAGGGGTCCAGATGCTTGGACCCCCCAACAAGCAGTAAGAGATGTCATATCCTAAATTTGCCATTGCTTACTATATTGGGTAAACCTCTTTAATCTAACTTCAGTGCTCCATATTAAATCCCTGCTAATATGTTATGCCAGGGAGGCTCAACCTACGGTCCTCCAGCTGTCTTAAAAGTACAACCATCATGCCCTGCTGTAGGCTGACCGGGCATCCTGGGAGTTGTAGTTTTGCAACAGCTGGAGGGCTGCAGGTTGGGCATTTTTGTGCTATGCCAAGCAAGTCTGAGATTTTGCTCCACTGATCGGGCATGCCAAGGCATTTTCTGCATGCTGAGTAGAGAGCAGAGGGAACCCAGGTAGTCTCGGCACAGCAGCGGCAGAGGATAGGTGGAGGTGTTTTTAGGCCTTCTGACCTGAATATATTTGGCTAGCTGGAACATCCCTTTAGGTACACATTTGTCTGACACATTTGGTTTCCTGTTGTAGAATGCACATAGTTTTATTGTTATCTATTTTCATGTTTTCTTAAAGGGCTTTCTGGTTCTTCAATATTTTTGGGCTATCCTCAATATCTGATTGGCAGGGGTAGGACACCCTGCACCCCCATGATCAGCTGTTCTGCAGTAGCTCCAGCATCAGAAGTCGGTGCCAGAACTGCACAGCTCTGATGTAGCTGATTACAGAAGTTAATGAGAGCAGCTCTGCAGTAACCAGCTCCATCCACTACTGAAATGGACGGAGCTATGTAGATCCAGCGATGACTACCAGAACAGCTGTTCATCGGGACCCCCACAGATCAGATTTTGATGGCCATCAATAGTAAAGTATCGTAAACCATACTACAAATAATAAAATATGCTAATACAGGGGTAGGCAACCTTTGGCTCCCAGCTGTTGTGAAACTACAACTCCCAGCATGCATAGTTACACTGCTCTTCTAAGAACTTACATAGAAATGAATGGACCATGCTGGGAATTGTAGTTTCACAACATCTGGGAGCCGAAGGTTGCTGATGCCTGTGCTAATACTATAGTACATTTCTAACTAAAAGACATTATTTAGGTAAATACATCATTTCAAAAATTAGCATTAAATTATATGATTGGCCTGGGTGGGGCTAAGCTTTATTCGAGTGAACTGAGCTTAGCCCTGCCCAGGCCAGTGATACAAGTCGTGACGTCACTGGGCCAGAGGTAAACAGCGAGAAGGCCGCGGCGCTACTGGCAGTGCCGCTGCCTTCTCAAACAGCTGATCGGCGGGGATCCCGGGTGTCAGACCCCTGCTGATCAGATGCTGATGATCTATCCAGAGGATAGATCATCAGTTTAAAATTACTGCAGAAACCCTTTAAAGAATCGTAGATGTCAGAGGAAAAGAATAGTACTTACACTATGTATAACATATCCTGGTTCCCCATATAGTACTAATGGTGGGATTCTTGCATTGTTTGAAAAGTGCAATCTTTTTGGAACATCCTCTTTCTTGTAGACATTCAATTTAGGATGAGCACCTTTCAACGCTTGATATACTTTTTCCAATTTTCCCTCTTTAGGTAGCAAAAATCCTGCTGGCCCATAATCCACTAAATGAAACTGAAGATCATTAAAAGAGAAATCTGGTATATCTTTCAGAACAATCTCATCCGACCCTTTTTGTACTTTAGTCATACCATGATCTGCAATGATTATAATATTCAGTTTGGATTCCAAGCCATGGTGTTTCACTCGATTTCGGATGTGTCCAACCATGCGATCTACTTGTCTAACCATGTCTTTACGCTCCTGAGATTCTGGTCCGTATTTGTGTCCCACACTATCAGGTTCCCCAAAATACAGAGCCACAAAGTCAAGATCTTCCTCTGTAAACCATGTCATCACTGTTTCGACATTTTGTTTCCATTCTGCTTCATTGCTATAGTTGTGTAGTCTGCCCTCAACTCTTTTAAAGTTCACAGTTTCACCTCCATATGTAGCATTGCCACCAGGAAAGAAAAGGGATCCGGTTTTTAGACCCTGGGCAACCAAATAAAATTTCAGTTAATGTAATCATATTTTTAATGGTATATAGTAAAGGTTATAGTTCTAAAAGAAATATGCAATCAATTCTGAACAATAGCTTAGTATGTTAAAAGGCTAATGTATCTAGGAAATGTATCCAAGATATCAAGCATGATATAATCGTTATCTTACTGAAAAATAAGTTGTAAGGAAATACAGAAATGGACAAATTTAGCACATTCCTAGCAAATTCAGTACATAATCCATTCAGTGCTACAATAAAGAGATGAGATGGTCCCATAGGAAAAAGCACTAGTCTATGTGTGCTCCCATGGTCCAGGCCACCAGAGAGGCCGGTGCTTTTTGCAATAGTATGCAAGCACGACCACCACTGATGGATTGCAGGGTGGTCATGGATACGAGCCGTGTATAATGTGATGGAAAAATGAATCCAGCCAGGAAAGGAAGCAATATGGATAATAACAATACTTTGGAAGTGGCATTTTCTGACCTCCGACAACCCCTTTAAGACAGCAGGGAAGCAATGTGTTGGACCTCTGCCAATCACACAATGAGGCCTCTACTAAGGACAGGTCATCACTCGTGAAAAGCTTGACAATCCTTTTAATGGACATGTCTACTTTCACTATTCTTATCTATTCCTATAGAAAATTTGGTTTTGAAGCAGTTTAAGTTTCTACCAATAATTGTTGTTCACTAGCCGAAAACATAGTTACCTGTCTCTGAGCTGTGATCCAGATAGGAAGCGTTCCATTATCCCACCAGGGTGAGATGCCTTGCGTAGAGAGATAATTTTCCTTTTGCCAATTGGTGACATTAAAGTACATATTGTGTATTACACCATGTTTCTCAATGTATCTTCCTATAGGAAAAAATATTTTCACTATTATTTCTCTTTAATTTAAAGCTACGTTAATATTTATTTTAGCCTAAGTCTGATCTTTCATAATATAAATCCTTCCAGGCCCAGAGTATAGTACAGTACAGGTACAGTACAGCCGCCTGTATTCTGGAAATGCATTACTGACCCAGCGTGTCTCCGAGCCTCAGCTTGTCAACATGTAACACACCTGATGGGTCCTGTATGTAAGACATTCCCGGCAGTCCTGTAAGCTCATATATTATGGATGCGTTTCTCTTTCTTTAAGGGTATGTGCACTTGGCCGTGTAGTTAATGCAGATTTACCGTATAGATTTTCCTGCATTTCCATGCCAAATCTGCACCACAATTAACATCCGCTACTTGCGGATTTTGATGCAGATTTGCCTTAGATCTCAAAATCTGCTCTGAAAATCTGCACAAACAATTAAAATGCGTCAGATTTCGAAATCCTCATCACAGGTCAATTTCTGCACATAAAAATCTCATTGTTTACATGAGAGTTGGAAAATACCAACTTTGGCTGGTACTGTATTATACTGCCGTGATTCCGCACCCAGAAAATGTGCTCATAATCCGCACCACGTGCATATACCCTAAGGCTGGGTTCAGAGTTGCGCGTTTTACAGCGCGTTCAAACGCGCTGTAAAACGCTCAACACATGAAAACCAATGCTTCCCTATGGCCCTGGTTCTCACTTGAGTGTTTTACAGCACGTCTGAACGAGCTGAAAAACGCCCTACGCTCAAAACGTTCTTGAGCTTCTTTGGGGCGTTTTGTCGAGCGTATTGTGATTGACGCCACAGTGGTCAATCACTCGGACGCGCGTTTCCTATTTCCAAAAACGCGCTGTAATACGCGCGTAAAATGCGCAAGTCTGAACCCAGCCTAAAGCTGACCTGTCACCATATGAGTCCATTCACACAACCGTATTTCTGGAGCCACAAAAGATGCGGACAGCACACATTGTGCTGTCCGCATCTGTAATTCCATTCAACAAAAAAGATAGAACATGTCTGCAATCGCGGACAAGAATAGGTTTCTATCATAGGGCCGGCCATCTTCCGTCTGAAAAATGCGGAATGCACACGGCCGGTAAATGTGTTTTGTGGATGGACAATTTGCGGACCACAAAACAATGACAGTCGTGTAACTGTACCCTAAAAGTGCAATCTGCAGGCAGTGTGTTATAGAGCAGGGGGAGCTGAACAGTTTACTATACAGGGGATATTTATCAAAACTGGTGTAAAGTAGAACTGGCTTATTTGCCTATAGCAAAGAAACAGATGCCGGCTTTCATTTTTCACAGCTTGTTTTGAAAATAAAAGGTGGAATATGATTGGTTGCTATGGGCAAATAAGCCAGTTCTACTTTACATCAGTTTTGATAAATCTCCCCCGTAGTTTTGTGGGAAAAGATTCAATAAAGCTTTTATTTATTGACTTCTTTGCTGCTTCTGTGCTCTGGAGCCCAAGCGGGCTGTATTATCACTGCTCAATAGCCTTCGCTGCATACAGGCTCATGCACACGACCGTATGTATTTTGTGGTCCGCAAAAAATATGGATGACGTCCATGTGCGTTCCATATTTTGCAGAACAGAACTGCTGGCTGCTAATAGAACAGTCCTATCCTTGTCCGTAATGCAGACAATAATAGGACATGTTCTATTTTTTTGCGGAACGGACATACAGAAACAGAATGCACACAGAGTAACTACTTTTTTTTTTTTTACGGACCCATTGAAATGAATAGTTCTGCATATGGTCAACAAAAAAAAACGTAATGGACACGGAAAGAAAATATGTTTGGGTGAATGAGCCCTACATTGACACGACCATATGTGTTTTGCGGTCCGTAAAACACTGATCCGCAAAAAATACGGATTACTTCCTTTTGGCATCTGAAAAAGGGGAGGGGCCTGCCTTTATGTAAAGTCCTGTCTAAAGCCCACACTCCGGGAAGATATAAGTGAGGGACATGAACATGTGGAGTCACTGTGGGTAGAAAAACATGGAGTTAAAGGGCTTCTGTCACCCCTAAGTCTGCAATTTTCAGTAGCTGACATTAGCTATTTGCTAATGTCAGCTGATTTCAAACATACAATACCTTTCTTACCTTAATCTGAGCTTTATATTTCCTAAAAATCATACTTTTAAAACATGCTAATTCTCTTCGCTACCAGAAAGTTGGGCAGGTACTGCCCCCTCTGCTGTTGATAGACAGGGCCAGCTCGCTCTCCTCCTCCCGCTGGCCCTGTCTTCTCCTGAATTCCCGCGCCTGCACCGTACCATATCACAATAGGCGCAGGCGTACTGAGTGGAGGACGGGCGCTTGCCAGCTCCGTCCTCAGTGGCAAGTGCCCGTCCTCCACTCAGTACGCCTGCGCCGAATGTTGAATGGTACGGCGCAGGCGCGGGAATTCAGGAGAAGACAGGGCCAGCAGGAGGAGGAGTGCGCGCTGGCCCTGTCTATCAACAGCAGAGGGGGCGGTCCTACAGCCCAAGGATGCGGCGGCTACCAGCAAGTACCTGCCCAACTTGCTGGTAGCGAAGAGAATTAGCATGTTTTAAAAGTATGATTTTTAGGAAATATAAAGCTCAGATTAAGGTATGAAAGGTATGTTTGAAATCAGCTGACATTAACAAATAGCTAATTTCACAGCTACTCAAAATTGCACACTTGGGGGTGACAGAAGCCCTTTAAAAGCAATAATAAAATACTAATAGGAGTTTATTATAAACCACCTATTATACCAGAGTCCACAGAAAATCTACTTCTAAGCTAAATAGACAAGTCGGCAAATCATAATGAGGTGGTTATTATGGGGGACTTCAACTACCCAGATATAGACTGGGAAACTAAAACCTTTACATCTCATGAAGGAAAAAGGTTCTTGGCAGTAACTAAAGACAATTACTTTTTTTGGTTCAGGACCCGACTAGAGGGACAGTCATACTGGACTTACTGTAGTATTAACCAATAGACCTGACAGAACAACAGATGTGCATGTTGGGGGACACCTGGGAAATAGTGACTATAAATTAATAAACTTCCAATTATCATTCAAAAGAACGTTTTTTCAGGGAGGAACAAAAATACCAAACTTCAAAATAGCAAAATTTAGCCAACTAAGCGAGGCCATAGGCCTAACTAACTGGGACAAAGTCCTCAAAAATAAAAATACAACCATAAAATGGGATATTTTTAAAACCATCCTAAAATCGAATTGTGAGATATACATACCTTATGGAAATAAAAGGTTAAGGGGCAAGAAAAAAACGATGTGGATAAAAAGAATTGTAAAGAAAGCAAAAAATTACAAAAAGAAAGCATTTAAATCACTAAAACAGGAGGGGAGTGAGGAAACATTAAAACTATAGGAAACAAAGAATATGTAAAAGACAAATAAAAGCAGCCAAACTAGAGACCGAGAGATTACTTGCCAAAGAGAGTAAAGCTAATCATAAAATGTTCTTCAATTATATACCGTAGTTTTCGTTTTATAAGACGCACCTGATGATAAGACGCGCCTAGGTTTTTGAGAAGGGAAAAAATATTTTGAACCAAAAGGTGTACTTTTGGTGAGTTTTGAACTAATGGTGGTCTGTGGATGACTATTATGGGGGATCTGTGGATTACACTGCTATGGAGGGGATCTGTTGATGACGCACTGTTATGGGGGATCTGTGGATGACGCACTGTTATGGGGGATCTGTGGTTGACACTGTTATGGGGATATCTGTGGATGACACTGTTATGGAGGGGATCTGTAGATGACACATATATAGCATATTATGATCACAGATCCCCCATAACAGTGCCCCTGTGTAAATAGTGACCCCCAATACACCGGGTCCTGCGCACAGCAGTAAAATGTAGTTATGTAATGCTTATTCTTTCTTAAAGAGGACCTTTCATGGGTCCAAACATTGTAAACTAACTATCAGGATATGTAGCGCAGTGCCAAAGGATTTCACTGCACTTACTATTATTCCTGGGCGCTGCTCCGTTTGCCCGCTGTGGCCCCTGGTATATTCTCCCACTCTCTATGCTAATTGCTAGCATTGGATAAGGGAGGAGGAGACTGTCCTTTTTCTCAATGGGCGTTCCTTCTACCTGGCTGTGACGCTCTGCGCTTTGATTGGACAGCTCACATCCAGGGAGAAGGAGATGCCCATTGAGAAAAAGGGCAGTCTCCTCCTCCCTGTTCCGATGCTAGCAATTAGCACAGCAGTAAAATGTAGTTATGTAATGCTTATTCTTTATTAAAATAGCGCAATAGTCTGCACTAATACTTACTATCTAACTACGTAGCAGGCAGTCTGGCCGGCAGCATAACATCACTCGTGCCTGCTCCGCCTGCTTAATTAATAAAGTGGGAGGAGCAGATTTTACTGCTGTGCGCGGGGCCTGCTGTATTAGAGTAGAGTGACTGCACCGAGCCCCACCACGAGTGTTGCCAGCCTCCAGCCCCTCCTCCCTCCCCGCTGATACATCGCAGGCCAGCGATGTATCAGTGGTAGCAGAGTAAAAATAGCAGCATTCGCTTTATAAGATGCACTGCCATTGGCCCCCCCCCCCCCCCCCCACACACACTTTTTTTTTGGGGGGAGTGCATCTTATAAAGCGAAAAATACGGTAAATGGTAAAAAGTATAAATCTGAAGGTGTCGGCCCTTTACAGAGTAATGAGGGGGGAGTTGCAGAGAGTGATGAGGAAAAACCAAAGCTATTAAATATTTTTTTCTCCACTGTATTCACTGAAGAATATAAACAGATGAAATGCAAATTGTAAAAGTAAATTCCCCATCAAGAGTGCCCTGTCTGACCCAGGAAGAACTACAGCAGTGTCTTAAAAAGATTAAAATAGACAAATTACCAGGACCAGATGGCATACACCTCCGTATCCTAAGGGAATTAAGTGATGTCATAGCCAGACCTTTATTTCTGATATTTACGGACTCTATACTGACAGGGAATGTTCCACAGGATTGGCACATAGCAAATGTGGTGCCAATATTCAAAAAGGGTCCAAAAACAGAGCCCGGAAACTATAGGCCGGTAAGTTTAGCATCTGTCATGGGTAAACTGTTTAAAGGTTTTCTAATAGATGCTATTTTGGAGTACCTCAATGAAAATAAGTGAATAACGCCATATCAGCATGGCTTCATGAGGGATTAGTCATAGCAAACTAATTTAATCAGTTTCTACGAGGAGGTAAGTTCTAGTCTTGACAGCGGCAAATCAATGGATGTTGTATATCTGGACCTCTCCAAAGCATTTGACACTGTACCACATAAAAGGTTAGAATATAAAATGAGGATGCTCGGACTGGGAGAAAATGTCTGTATGTGGGTAAGTAACTGGCATCACACTCACTGTCACTAGTGGGGTACCAAGGGTCAGTACTGGAGGGGTCACTAGTGGGGTACCACAGGGGTCAGTATTGGGTCCTATTCTCTTCAATATATTTATTAATGATCTTGTAGAAGGCTTGCACAGTAAGATATCAATTTTTGCAGATGACACTAAACTGTAAAGTAATTAAGAGGACAGTATACAGAAAACAGAGGATGGTTATTAACAGTACACACTCAGATTGGGTCACTGTCACTAGTGGGGTACCTCAGGGGTCAGTACTGGGCCCTACTCTTTTCAATATATTTATTAGTGATGTTGTAGAAGGCTTGCATAGTAAAATATTAATTTTTGCAGATGACACTAAACTGTGTAAAGTAATTAAGACGAAAGAAGACAGTATACTGCTACAGATGGATCTGGATAGATTGGAGGCTTCGTCAGAGAAGTGGCAGATGAGGTTTAACACTGACAGATGTAAGGCTATGCACATGGGAAGGAATAATGCAAGTCACCAGTACATACTAAATGGTAAAACTCTGGGTAACACTGGAAAAGGACCTAGGAATTTTGGTGAACCGCAAACTAAGCTGTACAAACCAGTGTCAGGCAGCTGCTGCCAAGGCCAATAAGATAATGGGTTGCATCAAAAGGGGCATAGATGCCCGTGATGAGAACATAGTCCTACCACTTAACAAATCACTAGTCAGACCACACATGGAGCACTGTGTACAGTTCTGGGCTCCTGTGAACAAGGCGGACATAGCAGAGCTGGAGAGGGTTCAGAGGAGGGCAACTAAAGTAATAACTGGAATGGGTGGATCACAGTACCTTGAAAGATTATCTAAATCAGGGTTCTTTACTTTAGAAAAAAGACAACTGAGGGGAGATCTAACAACTATGTACAAATATATCAGGGGTCAGTACATGTGTGTTGCGACTTGGTGCAGATATATGCATATATGATTGCGCAATCATATCTGCATATATCTGCACTAAGTCGCAACACACATGCAGTCTGATAGATGACCAAATTGCTATAATATCTCAGGTGTATTGCGGTTCGGTGCCGATTAAAAATTTTTAAAAAATGTTTTTTTTGTTTTTGTTTTAATTTTTTAATTCTGTTTTTGTTCTTATCAAGTGATTTTTAGTGTTTTATAATAAAGAGTGTATACATTCCTAAAATAAGCTGCCATAATCATCTATTATTTTCAAGAAGAGTGGTAAAATAGAACCAAGTTGCCACAATCGGATACAGACCCCACTATTTATTGTCACATCGTATGCAGTGCCAGATGAGGTGTGCCCAACATAACGATACATTTTATACATTCTATATGCTTTTATAGACAGGGTGAGTCTAATATTGTTGGAGGCACCCATTCTAATAGCCTGTGTTTAGGTGAGCCATCACAAATACTGTTTTTCATAAATTCTGTCTATAATTGTTTATATCCATTACCCCACCATGTCCTTCATAATACCCATACGACTGACAAATACACTATATAGACAAAAATATTGGGCTCTTAATTATTGAATTCAGGTGTTTCATTCAGCACCATTGCCACAGGTGTATAAAATCCATCCCCTCGACGTGCAGTCAGCCTCTGCAAACATCTGTAGAAGAACAGCTCGTTCTAAAGAGCTCACTGAATTCCAGTGTTGCCCTGTACTAGGATGTCACCGCTGCCACAAGTCAGTTCATGAAATGTCTTCCCTCCTTGACTGTGAATGGTAAAGTTCTGCTGACTCAATAAATACACTTTAACGGGGAAGCGAACTATTCCACTTTTTGGCATGCGTTTGTCGCAGATTCGGTCGCAAGGGGGATCAATCTGCGACTTTCCCCATTCACTGTACCTTTCCAAGGTGATAGAAAAAGGTGATGGGCTGCCCGGCCAGTCTCATTTATCATTTTCTATGCCTCTTTTTGGTGTAGAAAATGACAAATCTTTGCCAGTAGGGGAGCTGGTGTAGATTTTAGCAAGTCGAACAGCCAGCTCCTAAGTTATTTAGAGACTGGCGCCGCTACATAACTTAGGAACATCTAGTGCCAGCGGAGGGGGTATTAAGACCGGTCTTATTAAATGACCCAATAAGTTTCTATGTGATATTCAACACCGTTTTTGATCTTACCCATTTCATTGGGATCTTTGAACATGGATTTGGCACTGTAATCTGCATAAAAAATGGGCAGCATGGTGTCTCAGTGGTTCGCACTGGTGCCTTGCAGCGCTGGGGTCCTATGTTCGAATCCAACCAAGAACAACTTCTGCATGGAGTCTCTTATGTTCTCCCTGTGTTTGTGCGGGTTTCCTCCAGGTTCTCCAGTTTCCTCCCACACTCCAAAGACATACTGATAGGGAACTTAGATTGTGAGCCCCATTGGGGACAGTTGGATGCTAAGGTCTGTAAAGCGCTGCGGAATATGTCAGCGCTATATAAGTGCATAAAATAAAAAATAAATAAACTTGTGTTTTCCACAACTTGGTTTTTAAAACCAAAAGTGGTTTTCTTATTGAAATCAAAGGGAGGTGGATCGTATGCATTTTCTGTGTTGATATTAGGTGCACCATTATCCATGCCAAAAATTTTTGAACTTACCTTCAAGGCTCATGCACACAACTGTATGTATTTTGCGGTCCGTGTATGTATTTTGCGATGACATCCGTGTGACATCCATATTGCATCCGTTTTTTGTGGATCCATTGTAACAATGCCTATCTTTGTCCACAAAATGGAAATCTTTTTTTGTGAAATGGCCATGCTTACATACAGAAACAGAGTAATTTCCTTTTTTTTTTGCGGACCCATTAAAGTTAGTGGTTCTGCATACAGGCCGCAAAAAAAAAACGTACACGGAAAAAAAATCGTGTGCATGAGCCCTAAGGAGGCAAGTGAACAGTTAGGAAAAATTGGTAAGCATAAGGTGCTAAGTGACTTATCAAGGGCCCAATTGGGGTGGCTAGAAGACTCCATAAAGGCAATCCTTATGGGGTGTTAGTACTAAATTAGTCCAAGGAAGAATAAGTGGTTAATTGTCAGTGGAATCATGAGCGCCCAAAGGCTCATTGATGCATGTGAGGAATGAAGACTAGACCATCCGGTCCAGTCCCACAGATGAACAACTTCACAGACTTCACTGCATGGGCAGAACTACTGCTGTAGCATCCATATCAGCTGCTACAGGAACCAGTACTTATGGATCACAACGGTACAGACAGGGGTGCACCACCAATGAGGCCAGGTAAGGCAATCGTCTCAGGCAGCACTAGGTGGGGGCAAGAGGGGGCAGCAGAAGGGCCATGGGCATTGAGTACTTTCATTGTGGCAAAGGGGTTAGGTTAAGAAATTGGCATGGGGGGGCTCCATTTCTGTTTCTCGCATCAGGCAGCAGAAAGCCTAGGGGCACCCCTGGGTACAGCCACTGAGAGAGCTAAAATTTACCCACAAACTGAAAATACGCCTGATAGATACTGATGAGAAACTTGTCTGTGTCTTATTTTAATGGGCTAAAGGACAAGTCTCTACGTCTGCAATTCATTAATATAAGCGGGGAGTTTGATAACATTTTGTACTTCTTCGTTCGATGCCATTCGCAGGATCTGACGTTAGAACTAACGTGACAGGAATGGAATTAATCGGTTCCCTGTAGCAAAAAGGCTATGAACACAGCGCTCATATTGAGTACTGTCTTCCCAAATGCGGAAGTACTGCTTCTGCCTACAGACACTAGGTAGGGAACCCCATGACCTGCATGCAGAGTAGATGTTTCTGTGTCTGTCTATACCGGTCACTGGTAACAGTGATCTATGGGGTTTTGGATACTTGTTATTACCTATCAGTATAAGGGGACAGCAGGGAACACATAGGTAATAGGGATAAAATATATGCAATATATATTCAGGTATACAGATGCAGCCGAGCTAAACCTGATGGTTAACGCGTTACGTAAAAAAAGGCAAGAAAATGATAACTAACTTTTCAATGGATTTCAATAGTGTGCCATATGTTATCAGAGTCAAGTTTAGCTCGTCTACATCTGTATATAAACTTAAAAAATACTAAATAGTTGTAAAAAATTATACAAAATGATATCTTAATGAAACTATTAAGTGTCTTATTTCTTTCTCAAAAAAGTTTTCATGTCACCTAGTTAGTAAGAAATTGTCAAAGTATAAAACCCTACATTTAGCGTAATATTGTTCTCAGTAAGCAGGATGTACATTTTTCATGTTCTTATTAACAACTCACCAGTCACCAGGGTGAAATGGCAGGGGCTTGTAATACTTATAAATGCTGGAGTCATGTACTTTGCTTTTACTCCATCATTATTCATTATATCCATATTGGGGGTATCAACATCTTGGTCGTAGTCCCAACGGAATCCGTCAAAAGAGATGAGCAAAAGTTTATGGGGGGCTTTCCTTCTCGCTTGCAAAGGGATTGATGACCCCAATGCTAGAAAAGTTAGGATTACTGCACAGAAAGTCAACATCTTCAAGAAAGCTGAGAGAGACTGATCAATAGAGCGAGTGAAAACCACGTTCATATATTTATAATGAGCGAGAACAAAGTTTGTCCAGATATCTTATCTAAGAGAATCTTTACAATGTACAGGGATCAATAACGAGCTGGCATCTACAGTTCACAGGTTCCCTTTATCAAACGAAGAGCAGTGTGGAATAAAGCTGTAGATATGGTCTTACTTTTTTATGTAACTGGAATTAAAATAATCATATTTCCTCATGGAGGACAATACATCTGTTCTGCATGTGTTTGCTGCATGTATGCTAAGCAATGCAGATCTGAATTTCTCTACAACTGGACATACACACTAGATAAATGTTGTCTAAACCTATCGATTTTGGCAGGACACCTGCTGGTAATGCCAGTAATGGGACACAACAATGATCATGCACAACAACCACTGCAGTTTACTGGCAATTTACTGGAAGCTTCCAGTGAGCAAATAACAAACCTCCCCCATCATGATATCGCAGAAGCCATACAGTTCTCCAGCGTTGCTTTAGCAGTGTGTTTGGGATCATTGTCCTGCTGGAAGGTGAACCTCCATCCTAGCCTGAAATCACGCACAGAGTGGTACAGGTTTTGCTCAAGAATATCCCTGTATTTAGCACCATACATCTTTCCTCAACTCTGACCAGTTTCCTAGTCCCGGCTGCTGAAAAACATTACCACAGCATGATGCCGCCACCACCATGTCTCACTGTGGGGATGGTGTTCTTTGGGTGATGTGATGTGTTGGGTTTGCGCCAGACATAGCGTTTTCTTTGATGGCCGAAAAGTTCCATTTTAGTCTGATCAGACCAGAGCACCTTCCTCCATACATTTTGGGAGTCTCCCACATGCCTTTTCGCAAACTTACAACGTGCCTTTTGTTTTTTTTTTAGCTGAAAGTAATGGCTTTCCTCTGGCCACTCTGCCATAAAGCCCAACTCTATGGAGCGTACGGCTTATTGTCGTCCTATGTACAGATTCTACAGTCTCTGCTGTGGAACTCTGTAGCTCCTCCAAGATTACCTTAGGTCTTTCTGCTGCTGATTAATGCCCTCCTTGCCCGGTCCGTGAGTTTTGGAGGGCGGCTGTCTCTTGGCTGTTGTGCCATGTTCTTTCCATTTGGTTATGATAGATTTGATGGTGCTCCTGGGGATCATCAAAGATTTGGATATTTTTTTATTACCTAACCCTGACTTGTAATTCTCAACAACATTGTCCCTTACTTGTTTGGAGAGTTCCTTGGTCTTCATGGCAGTGTTCGGTTAGTGATTACTCTTAGGTGTTGCAGCCTCTGGGGCCTTTCAAAAAAGGTGTCTATATGTAATGACAGATCATGTGACACTTAGATTGCACACAGGTGGACATAATTTCACTAATTATGTTAAGGTAATTGGTTGCACCAGAGATTTTTATGGTCTTCCTAACAAAGGGAGAGAATACATACGTACATGCCAATTTTCTGTTATCTATTTATAAACAATAGTTTCATATATATATATATTTTATCATTTCACTTCACCAACTTAGACTATTGTGTTCTGATCCATCACATAAAATGCTGATTAACAAAACATTGAACTTAAGGCTGTAATGTAACAAAATACAAAACAAGTCTGGGGGGTGAGTACATTTGCAAGGCACTGTATATGTAGAACTCTCCATCACTGTATGGTCATGAGCGAGGGCTACTGCCATCACTCGTCCTCATACAGATTCATTGTTTCTGGGGAGCAGATCACTGATTTAATGTGCTGCATGAGCGATGAACTCACGCAATTAACGAGCATTGTGCATGTTCCATCAGTTGCTCAGCAACACATTTATATGCGCCTATTATTGGGAAAGAGCATTTAGTAACGTTTGTTCTCTATAATTTGCCCCACAATTGTGCAGTGTAAATCCGCCATAAGGCTCCTATTTATCAAAAACAGTGATAAGCAGGGTGTTCTAGTGGCGATAGATAATCAGTTCTCACCTGTCCTGTGTTCTGTCCTTTCTCTTATACTATAAACAGTGATAAGCAGGTTGTTCTAGTGATGATAGATAATCAGTTCTTACCTATCCTGTGTTCAGTCCTTTCCCATATACTATAAGCAGTGATAAGCAGGGTGTTCTAGTGGTGATAGATAATCAGTTCTCACCTATCCTGTGTTCTGTCCTTTCTCTTATACTATAAACAGTGATAAGCAGGGTGTTCTAGTGGTGATAGATAATCAGTTCTTACCTATCCTGTGTTCAGTCCTTTCCCTTATACTATAAACAGTGATAAGCAGGGTGTTCTAGTGGTGATAGATAATCAGTTCTCAACTGTTCTGTGTTCTCTCCTTTCCCTTATACTATAAACAATAAGTAGGGTGTTCTAGTGGTGATAGATAATCAGTTCTCAACTGTTCTGTGTTCTCTCCTTTCCCTTATACTATAAACAATAAGTAGGGTGTTCTAGTGGTGATAGATAATCAGTTCTCACCTATCCTGTGTTCTGTCCATTCTCTTATACTATAAGCACTGACAAGCAGGGTGTTTTAGTGGCGATAGATAATCAGTTCTCACATGTCCTGTGTTCTCTCCTTTCCCTTATCCTATAAACAGTGATAAGCAGGGTGTTCTAGGGATGATAATCAGTTCACACCTCTCCTGTGTTCTCTCCTGTTCTGTCCTTATATTATAATCAGTCATAAACAGGATGTCCTAGTTATCATAGATAATCAGTTCCCACCTCTCATGTGTTCTTTCCCTTATACTATAAACAGTGATAAGCAGGGTGTTCTAGTTATCATAATTAGTGTAGATCGTGAATATTCTAATCGCAAATTTATATTGCGAATATCTGCACTTCGAGAATTTGCGAAGATGTAGAGGATAGTGCTATATATTCATAATCGCGAATATTCTAGTTTTTTTTTCATCAGTAACCTCCCTTCTTGCTTGTGGGCCAATGAGAAGGCTGCAATGTCTTTGTCAGAGCTTAGCAACATCCCTAGCAACCAATAGGAAAGTTGTACAAATTTATTGCAAATATTAGGCCAAAAATTTGTGAAATATCGCGAAAACGAATATTGCCCATGCTGCTAATAACTAATGATAATCAGTTCTCACCTCTCCTGTCCTTATACTATAATCAGTAATAAGCAGAGTGTTCTAGTGGTGATAGATAATCAGTTCTCATCTCTCCTGTGTTCTCTCCTGACCTTATATTATAATCAGTGATACGCAGGATGTCCTAGTGATCATAGATAATCAGTTCCCACCTCTCATGTGTTTTTTTTCTTATACTATAACCAGTGATAAGCAGGATCTTCTGTCCTTATACTATAATCAGTGATAAGCAGAGTTTTCTAGTAAAGATAGATAATAAGTTCTCACCTCTTCTGTGTTTTCTCCTGTCCTCATACTATAACCAGTGATAAGCAGGATGTCCTACTGATCATAGATAATCAGTACCCACATCTCTTGTGTTTTCTTTAGTCCTTATAATATAAACAGTGATAAGCAGGGTGTTTTAGTGGTGATAGATAATCAGTTCTCACCTCTCTTCTGTTCTCTCTTGTCCCTTATACTAGGGACCTTAGTTACAGTGCCTGAAACATGCTCCGTAGTAAAGACCAGAGGAGGAAGTTAACTACTAAAAATGCCTGCAGTCATCTCAGAACTTCTAACCAGAACAGGAAGACCACATTAAAGGGGTTGTCCGGAATAAATAACTTTTCACAGGTGCCTGCAGCCTGTTTCTGCTATGAAAAGATTCCTACTTACCTACTACCTGCAGCTGCAGACATGCACACTTGCTCTTGTGTGTCCGTCTTCTGGTAAAAGTTGTTTACCTTCTACCAGGCATGGTCACCTGCTCTTCTGCAACCAGTAACTGGCTTCAGTGGTGATGTGACTCTTGTTGACAACAGTCATTGGTAGTCAGTGTAGCAGATGATTATGCCGGAGAGGAAGTAAACAATCTGTGAACTAGAAGATGGACACATGGGAGCCAGTGCTCAGGACCAGAGCTGCGGGTAGCTGCACTTACATGTTTTTTTATTCCCATTTAGACTGGCACATGATTCTTTGCATTTACAGGACTTATAGATATAGAGCTTCTCTAACTGTCTCTGAGGACAAATTTGTAGATTTCTTAAAATTATTAAGTGTATTATGATGTTTTTCAGTTATTGAGTACACACTGTATTTCATATTTATTTAAAAGAATTTAGAAAATTTCAGGAGTTCCAGAAATTATATTCCATCAAATGTGGTTTAAAGGGGTCGTCTCAAGAAAAATGTTCTATAGTTTTCAAGCCAGCACCTGGATGTAAATACTTTTGAAATTGTATGTAATTAAAAATTTTGCATACCCACTGATTTATTCAATAAAATGTGTCTGTATAGTGCCACCTGCTGTTTTATTTTTTTCCCTATTTCTCTGTCCTCCTTGGTAACGTGGCTAAAATGCTTAGTTTCATCATTCAACTGCCTCCTGAGCTGCGATAGGGAGAGAGCTGCAGCGAAATGGACACGCCCCCTTAACTGCAGCAGAAAAGACATTCCCCTTGAGCTGCCAGCTTGATATAAATTTAGAAGAGCAATGAATGTGAAGACCTCTGGATCAATGTGAGGTACAGGGCTGGTTAGAAAGGAATTTCATGTACTATATACTTGATATTAATTATTTACCTTAGTTATGGGACAACCCCTTTAAGCCCTGTCTAAGTATCCTGATTACTTACATCACGAATGCTCAACCTGCGGCCCTCCAGCTGTTGTGAAACTACAACCCCCACAATGCCCTTCTGTAAGATGATAGCTGTGGGCTGTCAGGGAATGATGGGAGTTGTAGTTTTGCAACAGCTGGAGAGCCGCAGGTTGAGCATGCCTGACTTACATGATGGTGAGAAAAATCCTGATCCTGACCATTCTACCACAGGGAATTTATTACTAAATTATTGGCTATTTTTGAGGGCGTTGGAGCCGCAGATGGACTGTGATAAAATGCAGAAGTCAGAGTTGGAGTCAGAACTTTGGCTTACTGACTCCACAGCCCTGGCAGCTGAGAGCCTTGTGAAAACTATTACACCTGACATAGGAAGCTCCAATTGGGGCTGAAAAGGGTTTTCCCATTACAATAACTTATCCTCTATCTATGCAATATGAGATAAGTGTCTGGGGCCCGTTTTCCCCAATTTGAATGGAGCACCAGACCCACATACATGTCTGCAGCTCCATTCAAATCTATAGGACTGCTGAAGATAGTCAATTACAAATGCTTGGCTATAGAGCTGTCCACTGCTCCATTCAAATAGTGGGAACACAGGCCCAGCGGTCGGACCCCAGTCAATCAGACACTTATCAACTAAGTGCCCTAACGAGAGTTCTAAGTGTACCAATTCAGCAGACTTTGTCAGGTTACATGATTGAGCAATCGGCTGCAAAATCCTCTATTCTAAGAGAAATAAATAAGAGCAGAGTTTTATAATCTTGTAGGATTTATAGCTGCCTTTCTCTAAGAGTGATAGGTAAAAAAGCTATACTATGATCCATAAAAGAATGGAATTTTCTGCCGAAGATAATTTTGTTGAGATGTGTTGACTTTTCCCCCCAAAAATGGTACTGTTAAATTGGAGAAAAGCAAGGTCACACTGGCATCTGTAAGTTGCAGCTAGGCTGGTTGAAGAGTCTTTTACTCAGCTTGTGGTTCCATCTGATGCCAACTTTGGGAGAAGAGTAAGGTCATGGATGCTAAAAGACATTTGCGGGGCTATCTGAAACAGAAGCGTAAGCCAATACAATCTCTGGAGAAGAATGGAGCTGGTTATATCCTGCAGTTCTAAGATGGATGCTAAGTACAATACAGAAAAACGGAGAATTGCAAAGCTTAGGGACTTGTTTACTTCTACTCATTTTGAAGAGTAGTCTTCACTTTGTATTAGCACCTCAAAATTTATATCAAATATAAAAATGTATAAATCTTTAGAATGGTGGTTGGATTATGCTAGTTTTTAGAGAGTCTAGAAAGTAAATAGGGTTACAGAAATAACTGAACAGCTCCTTGAGGTCTTGAGGTGTTAGCCTAAGTTCACATCTGTGTCGGAGGTTCCAGTTGGTGCCTCCATCTGAAATTTTTGCAAAAATCAGGAAAATATACTGGTGCATACCCGGGAGAATGAGGAAAACTGAAATAGAAACTGACAGACCACATTATAATCATCTGCCTTTTTCTTTTTGTTCCCGTTTTATTATTCCTGTACTGGAACAGAAAAATAGAATAGCAGATGACTCAGCCTAAGTCATGGTGTTTTGTGCCTACTTGTTTTACCTAACTTTGGGCCATTCTCGCATCTTAAATGTGAGAGGACCCTGCTGCTGGACTTTTATCAATCACGAGGACATGTAGGTAACATAACATGGGGAAAAAGTAAATATTATGTAAGTATTACATAGTGCTTCCCATCCATTGAGTTATTTTATTTTATTTTTGGGGTGTAGAAAGTAGAAATTTGTTAAGAATAAGTAACAAAATCCCTAGTAGGCACATATGTGAGCTTCAGAGCAGTTGTGTGTGCTAATTGCAAAGGTAGAAATTGCTTGTTGTGGTGACACTGGTTGCAGCCGAAGTAGGTGTGGGGTGCATAGTTGCTTTTACTTGGGGAAAGTGTTATTGAGAGGACATTGAAAGTTCAGTTTCTGTCAGGCTTGATTACTTTAGTATGTGTATCACACTGCAGGCCAGTGTCCATGCTTGAGCAATTGCTGGAGGACAGATGTAAGCAGTGTCGGACTGCGGTGCCTTGGGCCCAGCAGTAAAATTTATTTTGGGGGCCAACATACGGATACATTCACACAGCAGCACGATGCTACCAGATGATTGAATATGGGGGTCCCTACAGCAGCTTTGAGAAGATAGGTCCTGGGGAGAAGAGGATACTGGTAGCTTTCCTCTATTTCTAGAAGTCATCTCAGCTCTGATCGTATCTATAATAATAAATGGGGAGTTTCTTTGATAATATATCAAGTTTTTTTATATGAAAATAGGCAGTATGAGGTGCTGTACATTGAATCTATGTATGTAGTGCAGTAAGTCTACTGTGTTTTGTGCCTCTTGTGCAGGGGGTGGGAGACTAGGGGACCACTTTGCTCAGGGGCCCACCAGGGGATTCACCTGTACCCCTGTGGGCAAGTCCGAGTCTGGATGTAAGCCGACCACAAACATGAAATTAGAGTTGGCTGAAATGGGCAATTTCAGATTACATCAGTTGGAAAAATTACTGCGAATGATCATGAAGGGAGTAAAAGAAAGCATATTGGATGCAGATGCAGCATGATTTGTAGCTCTTGGTAAGGCCCCATGGACATGAACATATCTGTTTTGCAGTACGCAAATCACGGATCCACAAAATACGGATGCGGTCCATGTGCTGTCCACATTTTACTTTACATTCAATAGGTCAGTGGTTTGCATTTTTTTAGGCATAGTTTTACTTTTTGTGGAATCGACATACGGATGTGCAAATCACACGGATGATCCATGTGCTTTACACATCCAAATGCCCGTTCCGAAAAAAGAGAGAACATGTCCTATACTTGTCCCCAAGATGCAAACTGAAGACCCATTGACTTTATTACAGATGCAACATGAACAAATACTTTTTGTCCTTAAACTGATTTACTAATTTAATTGTTGGTACACTATGAGGCATGTTTTTTCTTTTGACCTCTATAATAAATATATTTAAGCACTGACCACCGCGTATATGGACCCCATCCAATCATCAGGAGACATCTGGGAACCTCCATGTGATACTGCCACCTGATAATTTCTACTATTCACAGCTAGGTTGCTAAGTGGATCAGGAAGGACTGTTCAAGGTTTCTGTATTGCTATGTACACTGGCATCTTATTTTCAGCAAAAGGACTATACAGAATGTGACTGTGACCAAGAGTACTGGCACTTTGTGATCCTCCTACTTGAATGGGAAATCGCTGTTTATTTTTACGAGGCTACCAGATGGAAAAGAAAGGACTATGGGGGTCATTTATTATTCAATATACAACAACATTTTGGGCATATATGCTTCACAGATTCGGTCGCAAAGGGGATTTGCAGCCGAATCTACAGCTATTCCCCACTCACACTGGGTCTAAAACAGGGGCCCATCTTCCCTCATTTATAATTTTCCACGCCTGTTTTAGGCGTAGAAAAGTATCTAAATCTACGCCAGCAAGGGAGCCGGCACCTCTACATAAATTATGCATCAGCGCAAGCGGTATTAAGACCAGCATCTAAAATACAAGTCTTAATAAATGACCTCACATGTCTCCAGCCAGTATACCAGTTGGGAGGCCAGCTGAAGGTTGGGTTTCCACTATTTATTGGCAGAAAATTTCCACACTAATGGTAGATGGCATTTAGAGGGAAATGGAGGAGGAAAGGAGTGGATTTCATTGTTTGATGCACCTCAGATCCATCACCAATTACCTCTTTGGCACCCAACAGCAGTAATAGCTCATATACTAACAATACCAGAAAAATGGGCGAGATGATGGCCAAAAATGTACTTACTTACAGCAGAGCCTATTTTCTTCCCATGCAAAATTACTAATACAACTAATATGGACACTGTACACATGGCTTTGGCTGAGCTGGTATGTTTGTGCCCAAGGAAGTGGTTCCACATGGCACCCATACACCCTATGGTCCTTGAAGTTCAGCATTGTATGAAAACATTTATCAATCAATGGTGTCTGTCAAGCATTGTTGGTGTCCATCAAATGCCAAATCTGGCACTACCATTTTTGTTTTTCATTTCACTGTTCCTTACCGCAGTTCCCTAGACATTTACGATTCAGAGTGATGCAGTCTTTACTGAAATAAAACCGTCAGTAGAAGACGGTACATTCTTCTATCTGCCTTTATTGACATCAGTGATATAGTTATTATCTTGTCTGACCTTGTTTGTGTCCATGACTCAATGATTCTTGTTTGGATCATTCTAGAAATTATCTTCATTGTCCTGTCTTGCCTTTTATTTCAGATGGATTACAACTGATTTACAAGGAACAATAAATAGAAGAGATAAGGAAAATGAAACAGATGGACTCTGCATACGGCCAATGTACAATTCTCTCCTATCACTTGCAAGGTATGCCGACAAACCTTGATCATTATACTTCATTACCTACTCCTGAGGTGAGCTTAAAGAGGACCTTTCATGGGTCCAAACATTGTAAGATAACTATCTGGACATGTAGAGCGGCGCCCAGGGATCTCACTGCACTTACTATAATCCCTGGGCGCTGCTCCATTCGCCCGCTGTGGCCCGTTACCGTCTCCCGCGCTGTATGGTAATTGCTACTGACTTCGCAACAGGGAGGAAACATCAGCTTCTCTCCCTGGCTGTAGCGCTGTCTAACCGCAGCGCAGAGCTCACAGCCTGGGAGGTTTTTTTCTCCTCAGGATAGGTCAACAATATCTGACATGTGAGGGTCACACCCCTGGCATCCCACCAATCAGCTGTCTAAAGAAGCGAGTGATGTCATGTTCATTGGTCACATGGTTATTTGCAGCTCAGCCCCATTCAAGTGAATGGGCCTGGGCAGCAATACGAAGCACAGCCACTATACAATGTATGGCCGGGCCCTGTCAATCAAAGTGCAGAGGGAGCGGCAGTTCCTAGAGACTCATTTGCATATATTAAAACATATATTATTTATTCTCAGCAATGTGGGCACATATGAACATGGGAACCAACACAGATGCCTTCAGCTGCCAACTGCACAATCAACAGGTACAAATCTGCTGACAGATTCCCTTTAAGCGCAGGGTTACTTACTTTTTCAGTCATTTCCAAATCATTAGTGAGAGCTCCAGTTCCACTGGAGTCCTAAAATCTTATATTCATATGGTCCTATTCTTCCTGAAGATTATTGCAGCTTTCATTCAATACTTAATATATGGAGAGAACTGCTATTCAGCAGCAAGGAGCTCAGGAGTATGAGGACAACCCTTTAAAGGACTTAGCAAAGGGTAGCATAAACTGTTGACAAAGAGACCCTGAGACAACCAAACAGTTTGGGAAAGCAAATTAGGAAACCGTTCCTTCCCCATTCAGTTGTATTGATTATTGGCAGCACATCCCCAATGACAAAGGACAACTTGATGCCAATAATCAAGCATCTTTTATTCTATCTACTCAAAAGATGCAATTAGCCAACAATGCAATCAGTGTTAGTTTGTCGGCTGATCTGCTGCACAATTACACAGGCCAATAATTGTGTTCCTGAGCGCTTGTTTTCTTATAATTGCCCCCAAAATCGTGAAGGGTAATATTCACTTAATGGTGTTCAATTCATTTCAGGGCACTATTAGCCCATTCCTCTGGCAAAGCACTTAAATTATTATCCATGGCAAATAAGTCATTAAACAGTCTCTGTCAGCATGATCAACGCTACTAAAATAGGTTTACTGCCTGGTAGGGTTGATCATGCTGATTAAAATGATACTTTTCTTTTGTCTGTATGTTAAGCCATTCAGTTTTGCCTGCGATTGCGTTCAGTTGTTCAGTTTTTTCCGCGCGGGTGCAATGCGTTTTGACGCGTTTTTCACGAGCGTGATAAAAAACTGAAGGTTTACAAACAACATCTCCTAGCAACCATCAGTGAAAAACGCAACGCACCCACACTTGCTTGCGGATGCAATGCGTTTTTCACGCAGCCCCATTAATTTCTATGGGGCTAGGGATGCGTGAAAAACGCAGAATATAGGACATGCTGCGATTTTCACGCAACGCACAAGAGATGCGTGAAAAAAAATGCTCATGTACACAGACCCATTGAAATGAATGGGTCAGGATTCAGTGCGGCTGCAATGCGTTCACATCACGCATTGCACCCGCGCGGAAAACTCGCTCGTGTGAAAGGGGCCTAAAGGTACTCATTGGAATTTGGGCCCCTTTGCGCATCTTGGCTGCAAAAAAGTATCACTCATGTGGTATCGCCGTACTCAGGAGAAGTAGGGCAATGTGTTTTGGGGTGTATTTTTACATATAACCATGCTGGGTGTGAGAAATATCTCTGTAAATGACAACTTTTTAAAAAAATTTATACAAAGTTGTCAGTTTACAGAGATATTTCTCTCACCCAGCATGGGTATGTGTAAAAACACACCCCAAAACACATTGCCCTACTTCTTCTGAGTATGGCGATACCACACGTGTGACACTTTTTTGCAGCCTAGGTGCGTAAAGGGGCGCAAAGTCCAACGAGTACCTTTAGGCTATACAGGGCTTCTCACAATTTAGCCCCGCCCAAAATGCCAGAACAGTAAACACACCCCACAAATGACCCCATTTCGGAAAGTAGACACCCCAAGGTATTCACTGAGGGGCATAGTGAGTTTTTTTGCCAGAAGTTAGCAGAAATGTAAACTTTATTATTTTTTTTTTTTCCTCAGAAAGTGTCATTTTCCGCTAACTTGTGAAAAAAAATGAAATGATACATGAACTCACCATGCCCCTCCGTAAATACTTTGGGGTGTCTTCTTTCTAAAATGGTGTGATTTGGGGGGTATTTATACTATCCTGACATTCTAGCACCTGAAGAAACATGACAGGTGCTCAGAAAGTCAGAGCTGCTTCAAAATACGGAAATTCACTTTTTTGCACCATAGTTTGTAAACGCTATAACTTTTACCCAAACCAATAAATATACACTTATTGCATTTTTTTACTAAAGACATGTAGAACAATAAATTTAGAGAAAAATTTATAGAGAAATGTAGTTTTTAAAAAAAAAATTACAACAGAAAGCGAAAAATGTCATTTTATTTGCAAAAATGTTGTTAAATTTTTATTAATGGCAAAAAAGTTAAAATGTCAGCAACAATAAAATACCACCAACTGAAAGCTCTATTAGTGAGAAGAAAAGGAGGTAAAATTCATTTGGGTGGTAAGTTGTATGACGGAGCAATAAATGGTGAAAGTAGTGTAGTGCGGAATTGTAAAAAGTGGCCTGGTCATTAAGGGGGTTTAAGTTAGGAAGCTAGGGGGACTGAGGTGGTTAAAAGGACTGTTTGGTCTTTCGATAAGGTTTTTGTAATAAAATCAGTAATTTTACAGCAAAACGCTATCTGTCCCTGCCTACTGTCTGCTCTCCCTGACGCTGAGTGATCCGATTGCCGGACCTTAGCTCCTATATGAACTTGTATCATGTGTTCTGGCCAGCCAATCAGTGTAAGGCTTACAGCTAACATGGCTATGGTCTTACACTGAAGGGAATTACTTACCTGGACCTTGATTGGCTGCTTAGGAGGCGCCAAACGTGAGGGGAGGAGACTCGAGCAATGCGACGAACACATGTGGTGCATAGCGATGCTCGAGCCGAACCTGTACTCGGCCAAGCATGCTCGCTCATCACTAATCAAGACTTATGAAAAATAGCAAACACCACAGAATATCAACAAGGTGTATATTGGTAAGTGCCATATAGTCATTTTACATACTGTGAGACAGTGACAGGAAAAGTGATTGATGGCAGGTATTTTTCCCCCAGAATCCTGTCATATGCTGCTTAGCTCCAGGGATTGCCCAGTATGTAGTGGAAAGCTCATGCTTTCCTGAGGTGGCTTTGTGGAAAAGCCAGTATAGGGCCTGGAGTTTTGGATTGGGGAAGAGTGGGCGGGTTCCCCAATCCACAGTCCACTTCTGACAAGTGTGGGCTGCCTGATTAGCTGCACCTGTAGCACTTGCATAAAGATGCAGGATCAGAGTGAGCAAGGGAGATCTGGAACTGACATGCTGCTGCATGGGAGTGTGCATCTGTGGTGAACTACAGAGATGATCAAACCGTACCTAGGACAGTGAGTACGATACTGTTAGTCAGCGCTCAGACGAGCAGGTTTTGTTTTGTATTTTGCCTGAGATGTAAAGGCCGTATTTTGTTTTTGCTGCTGGGAACAAGAGCCCACCCCTTACAGGAGTGTGATAGAACATATCTCGCTGATGCAGGACAGAATTGCTGTTGTTATGCCAATTGTTAAAGAGCATCTAGAACAGGCTCAGGAGGCCCAAAGTCGGGTATATAATAGGTCCGCTAGAGTAAGAACCTTTAATCCCGGGGACCGAGTGTTAGTTTTAGTGCCCACTGTAGACAGCAAATTTCTCGCTAGGTGGCAGGGGCCATATGAGATAATTGACCAAGTGGGTGAGGTAAACTATAGGGTGTACCAGCCTGGTAAGAGAAAGCCAGAACAAATATATCACGTGAACCTTATTAAGCCCTGGAAAGACAGAGAAACTCTGTCAGCAGTGAGCGCCCTCTGCAGTGGAACTCCAGAAGTGCGTGTGTCAGACTCTTTGTCAAAGTCACAGGGACAGGAGGTCAAGGAGTTCGTGCAGAGGAACACTGACGTGTTTTCAGAGTTGCCAGGACGGACAAATGTCATTAAACATGATATTGTTACTGAACCACATGTACGAGTCCATTTAAAACCTTACAGGGTCCCTGAAGCCCGTAAACAAGCCATATCTGAGGAGGTCAAGAAAATGTTAGCCCTAGGTGTGATAGAAGAATCAAAAGTGACTGGTCCAGTCCCATAGTGTTGATTCCTAAACCCGATGGCACAATACTTTTTGTAATGACTTTCGAAAGTTGAATGACATATCAAAGTTTGACGCGTATCCTATGCCACGGGTTGATGAACTCATTGAGAGACTGGGACGTGCTAGATATTTCTCCACTCTTGACCTAACCAAAGGCTACTGGCAAGTCCCTCTCACTGATAATGCCAAAGAGAAAACTGCATTTGTTACCCCAGATGGGCTCTACCATTATGTCTGCTTGCCCTTTGGGTTACATGGGGCTCCAGCGACCTTTCAAAGATTAATGGATATAGTCCTTAAACCCCATCGTCGGTATGCTTCAGCATACTTGGACGATATAATTATCTTTAGTGAAGATTGGGAGAGCCACTTACCAAAAGTACAAGCGGTAGTAGATTCTCTCAGAGCCGCGGGTTTGACAGCAAACCCTAAAAAGTGTACTTTGGGGATGGAAGAAGCACGTTATCTAGGGTACATAATTGGCAGGGAGTGGTAAAACCCCAGATGAATAAGGTTGACGCTATTCAGCAGTGGCCACGTCCTGTAACCAAGAAGCAGGTAAAAGCCTTTTTAGGCATTGTAGGGTACTACCGCAGGTTTATTCCTCACTTTGCCAGTATAGCAGCCCCGTTAACAGACCTTACTAAGGGAAGTAAGTCAGTCATGGTCAAGTGGAGTGTCGAGGCAGAAAAGGCATTCCAAGAATTAAAAGTGGCACTGTGTAAACAACCGGTCCTAGTCACACTAGACTTCACAAAGCAGTTTGTAGTCCAGACTGATGCGTCTGATGTAGGACTAGGTGCAGTATTATCACAGGAGATTGACGGTGAGGAACATCCTGTTATATATCTGAGCAGGAAGCTTACTCCCGCTGAGAAAAATTACAGTATTGTGGAGCGCGAATGCTTAGCGATCAAGTGGGCCTTGGAATCCCTTAAGTATTATCTGTTGGGGCGCCGCTTTAGGTTGGTCACCGACCACTCTCCACTTACATGGATGTGCCAGCAGAAAGAGAGAAATGCACGTGTGACTAGGTGGTTTCTCACTTTACAAAATTTTAACTTTTCCGTTGAGCACAGAGCAGGGAAGCTACAAGGAAATGCAGACGCTCTGTCGAGAACACACTGTCTGGTAGCAAAAAATGTCCGACCCCACAGGTTCGAACAGAGGGGGAGGGTATGTGAGACAGTGACAGGAAAAGTGATTGATGGCAGGTATTTTTCCCCAGAATCCTGTCATATGCTGCTTAGCTCCAGGGATTGCCCAGTATGTAGTGGAAAGCTCATGCTTTCCTGAGGTGGCTTTGTGGAAAAGCCAGTATAGGGCCTGGAGTTTTGGATTGGGGAAGAGTGGGCGGGTTCCCCAATCCACAGTCCACTTCTGACAAGTGTGGGCTGCCTGATTAGCTGCACCTGTAGCACTTGCATAAAGATGCAGGATCAGAGTGAGCAAGGGAGATCTGGAACTGACATGCTGCTGCATGGGAGTGTGCATCTGTGGTGAACTACAGAGCTGACCAAACCGTACCTAGGACAGTGAGTACGATACTGTTAGTCAGCGCTCAGACGAGCAGGTTTTGTTTTGTATTTTGCCTGAGATGTAAAGGCCGTATTTTATTTTTGCTGCTGATACCACAATAAAGTGGAACTTTGTTGGACTTAACCCTGTGTGTCACTGTCTCTGACTGTCCGCCAGCAGGGCAATCCTGCCTCTATCAAAAGCTAATTCCCACAATACACAGCAGTCAAAAGTAGCCAGAAAGTGGCCAACCCCTTTAATATTATAGTTTCTCTATAGTTTATGTTTAATGACACTATACATTGCCACAATTTTTACTGTAACTGAATATGTTGGTTAAAGAGAGTCTGTCACCTCCAAAAATCAGTTTCAATGTAAGCATACTGCCAAGTAAGTTAGATGCACCAAAACATAACCATATCTTTCTTGGAAAAATCTGGTCCTCTAATCCTGAAAACATATTCTTTAGATTTTTATGCAAAGTTTTTGGTGCACTGTGGGTGGGGCCTCACTGTTTGATGCATCGGTTTTCCCAGCACCATCACTATTAGGGCTCATGCACCCGACCGTATGCTTGCTTCAAATCTAATGAAAACACAAGCTAAATATAGTGAACTAGATACTGCGCCCTATAATTGAAGGTAACTGACTGAGAAAGACAGCGCTAAAAACTAACTTTTATTAATCAATGTTAAAAGCTAAACCAACAAAAGTCGGACTAGGGTGGACATACAGAGAGATGACGAATGGAGGCGGAGGAATAGGAGGCTATATCACGACGTGCAGATGCACAAACAATGTTGGTCGTGAATGCAAACCTCCGTCCCACTCGCATCATGGACACACCGGCTAGATAATTTAATGAGTCATAGATGGCCGGATATCTATGTATAAACAAAATAATGCTATAGTGTCACACACAGAGCAATATGATCAAAAAGCTCTGGTGTCGGTACTCCTGTGAGAATGCCCAAAAATAAAACTGCGGTGCAGCAAAATATAGGGGGCAACACGAGGACCGAACTAACACTAGTGCAGACACAGGTCAAACGGTCTTCTGCACACGATGTCCCATCATGTCATTACGCTTTTCATTTATTTCTAAACTCATCAGGAGCTAGAGGGACTAACAAAAAGAGACCTGCCTAGGGCGCTGCCACGCTAGTGTGTCGTGACGGCACCTCCCGGCGCTATGATGGCCGTAAGGCGGCCGCGCCAAATGCCGGGTTAAATATTGTAAGCCACTCCCCTAGGGAGGGAGGAGGGTGCGCGCACAACCAATAGAGATATGGAGGGAGTGGCCAAAGCGAATACACCTCCAGTTGCCATGGTAAGGTATACAAACCCGCCTCAGATTCAAATGAACATTGTTCATCATATCGGGGATCTAGTAGGCAGAAAGTCTAAATGGGGGGGGGGGGCGCGGGGGGAGCAAAGAACAATCGCGAACAAACAGGGAGGCCAATATCCATATAAGCAGGAGTACAGTAGTGAAGAACATGTTATCAATAAGATATACGCTTATGATGGAAAGATATGTCGCGGCAGGACGTCCCAATGGATGACAGATTAGGTAACATGGCCAACCACTGATACTGAACTGAAGTGGCTGAGTAGATATCACATCTTAAACCAAGCCCTGCCAGGTCAATTGAGAAAGAGCCAAATGCAGAAAGCCGGACGATTCAAACCATGTGGTAACCATGGGAAACGGCAAGGTGAGCACTCCTGTCTATTGACTATAGCAAATAGTCACATGTTGTCAATAGTAACTAGAGGTGCAGGAGTGATCTCAATGCCAATGTAAACAGCTAAGCAGGCTCAAATTGAAAGGTATAAAAGGAAGGGGGGTGTGTGTAAATGTGAGAGCCACTGACAGCAAATTATGGAATATGAGCAGAGACTGGTAGAAGGCACAATATATATATATATATATATATATATATATATATATGCAAGACCACATGTATCCACACCTGTACTAGTTAATAAAGCAGACATAGGAAATATGGTCGTTGAGACCATCAGGTTTAACCATGCCCAGCATAAAGGTCCACTGGGCCTCTTTGCATAGAACCCTCCTGTCAAAGTCCCCCCCTCTAGGAGAAGGACGCACCACCTCAATGCCTTGAAAGACAATGGGGGATGCTACTTGAGGATGGGAACTGTTGACGTGTCTCGCTATAGGCGTATCTGCCTTCTTCCTAATGTCAGCAAGATGTTCGCCAATCCTGCGACGAAATTCCCTAGTGGTCTTGCCCACATATTGTAGACCACAGATGCACGTGGCCAAATATACCAAGCCCGATGTTCTGCAATTTACGAAGCATCTGATTTCAAAACTCCTGGACGTTTTGGTGCTGATAAAGGTATCACCAGTTTTGATTGCGGGACAGGCAACGCAACCCCTGCAACGAAATGTGCCGTTGCTACGGTTATGGAGCCAAGTCCGTGGAGTGGGGGTCTGAAAGAAGCTATGGACTAGCCTGTCGCCCAAGCTCCTCCCCCTACAATAAGTGACCGAGGGTACCTCGCTGACACAGTCAGCAATGTCCGGATCCATACAGAGAATACCCCAATGGCGTTCAAGAATACGTGTCGACTGGCTCCATCAAATGTCCCTATGAGGCGGATGACACCCTCACTCTCCTTTTTGGGCCTCGGATTCAAAACAGAGGTTCTGGTACAGGCTAAGGAATGTTGGTATGCAGATGATAATACTGCCGGTGGGTATCCCCTATTGGAAAATCTTTTCCTTAGGTCAGCAGCCTTTCTCCTGAAGTCCGATAGTTCAGAACAATTGCGTCGGACCCGCAAATATTTGCCACGTGGTATACCCCTCTTAACCGTTTCAGCCCCCCTAGCTTAAACACCCTTAATGACCAGGCCACTTTTTACAATTCAACACTACACTACTTTCACCGTTTATTGCTCCGTCACACAACTTACCACCCAAATGAATTTTACCTCCTTTTCTTCTTACTAATAGAGCTTTCATTTGGTGGTATTTCATTGCTGCTGACATTTTTACTTTTTTTGCTATTAATCAAAAATTACCGAAATTTTTGCAAAAAAATGACATTTTTCACTTTCTGTTGTAAATTTTTTTTAAAAAAAACTACATTTCTGTATAAATTTTTCTCTAAATTTATTGTTCTACATGTCTTTGATAAAAAAAAAAGTCCAATAAGTGTATATTTATTGGTTTGGGTAAAAGTTATAGCGTTTACAAACTATGGTGCAAAAAAGTGAATTTCGGCATTTTGAAGCAGCTCTGACTTTCTGAGCACCTGTCATGTTTCTTCAGGTGCTAGAATGTCAGGATAGTATAAATACCCCTCAAATGACACCATTTTAGATAGAAGACACCCCAAAGTATTCACGGAGGGGCATGGTGAGTTCATGTATCATTTCATTTTTTTCACAAGTTAGCGGAAAATGACACTTTCTGAGAAAAAAAAAAAAAAGTTTCAATTTCTGATAACTTCTCGCAAAAAAAAAAAAATCTCAGACGGACTCACTATGCCCCTCAGTGAATACCTTGGGGTGTCTACTTTCCGAAATGGGGTCATTTGTGGGGTGTGTTTACTGTTCTGGCATTTTGGGCGGGGCTAAATTGTGAGCCGCCATGTAAAACCTAAAGGTACTCGTTGGAATTTGGGCCCCTTTGTGCACCCAGGCTGCAAAAAGTGTCACTCATGTGGTATCGCCGTACTCAGGAGAAGTAGGGCAATGTGTTTTGGGGTGTATTTTTACATATACCCATGTTGGGTGAGAGAAATATCTCTGTAAATTGTCAACTTTGTATAAAAATTTTTAAAAGTTGTCGTTTACAGAGATATTTTTCACACAAAGTATGGGTATATATAAAAATACACCCCAAAACATTGCCCTACTTCTCCTGAATGCGACTACCATGTGTGCCACTTTTTTGCAGCCTGGGTGCGCAAAGGGGCCCTAAAACCAATGAGTACCTTTAGGATTTCACAGGGCATTTTTACGCATTTGGATTCCAGACTTCATCTCACGCTCTAGGGGCCCCTAAAATGCCAGGGCAGTATAAATACCCCACATGTGACTCCATTTTGGAAAGAAGACACCCCAAGGTATTCTGTGAGGGGTATGGTGAGTTCATGTAAAATTTTATTTTTTGTCACAAGTTAGTGGAATATGAGACTTTGTAAAAAACAAAATAAAAAAAAAAACAATTTCCGCTGACTTGTGCCAAAAAATAAAAATTCTCAGTGGACTCGCCATGCCCCTCACGTGAATACCTTGGGGTGTCTTCTTTCCAAAATGGGGTCACATGTGGGGTATTTATACTCACCTGGCATTTTAGGGGCCCTAAAATGTGAGAATCCAAATGCATAAAATGGCCTGTGAAATCCTAAAGGTACTCATTGGTTTTAGGGCCCCTTGTGCACCCAGGCTGCAAAAAGTGTCACTCATGTGGTATCGCCGTACTCAGGAGAAGTAGGGCAATGTGTTTTGGGGTGTATTTTTACATATACCCATGTTGCGTGTGAGAAATATCGCTGTAAATCGACAACTTTGTACAAATTTTTATTCAAAGTTGTCAATTTACAGAGATATTTCTCTCACACAGTATGGGTATATGTAAAATACACCCCAAACTGCCTACTTCTCCTGAGTACGGCGATACCATGTGTGCCACTTTGCAGCCAAGTAGCAAAGGCCTAAATCAATGAGTACCTTTAGGATCACAGGGCATTTTACGCATTTGTTCGATTCATCTCACGCTCTAGGGGCCCCTAAAATGCCAGGGCAGTATAAATACCCCACATGTGACCCCATTTTGGAAAGAAGACACCCCAAGGTATTCCATGAGGGGCATGGTGAGTTCATAGTAAGATTTTATTTTGGTCACAAGTTAGTGGAATATGAGACTTTGTATTAATTTAACTAAACAAAAAAATCACTTTCCACTGACTTGTGCCAAAAAGTATAAATTCTCATGGACTCATCATGCCCCTCACGGAATACCTTGGGGTGTCTTCTTTCCAAAATGGGGTCACATGTGGGGTATTTATACTCACCTGGCATTTTAGGGGCCCCTAAAATGTGAGAATCAAATGCATAAAAATGGCCTGTGAAATCCTAAAGGTACTCATTGGATTTAGGGCCCCTTTGCGCATCCAGGCTGCAAAAAGTGTCACTCATGTGGTATCGCCGTACTCAGGAGAAGTAGGGCAATGTGTTTTGGGGTGTATTTTTACATATACCCATGCTGCGTGTGAGAAATATCGCTGTAAATTGACAACTTTGACATTAATTTATTCAAAAGTTGTCAATTTACAGAGATATTTCTCTAACCCAGCATGGTATATGTAAAATACACCCTAACACATTGCCTACTCTCTGAGTCAGCGATACCATGGTGACACTTTTGCAGCCAAATGCAAAGGGCCCTAAACTAATGAGTACCTTTCAGGATTACGGGCCATTTTACGCATTTTGCTTCTCACGCTTTAGGGCCCCTAAAATGCCAGGGCAGTATAAATACCCCACATGTGACCCCATTTTGGAAAGAAGACACCCCAAGGTATTCCATGAGGGGCATGGCGAGTTCATAGAAGATATTTTTTGGCACAAGTTAGTGGAAATTGATTTTTATTGTTTTTCTCACAAAGTCTCACTTTCCACTAACTTTTGACAAAAAGTTTAATTTTCATGGACTCATTATGCCCCTCAGCGGAATACCTTGGGGTGTCTTCTTTCAAAATGGGGTCACATGTGGGGTATTTATACTGCCCTGGCATTTAGGAGCCCTAAGCGTGAGAAGAAAATGCGTAAAATGCCCTCTAAAAGGTACTCGTTGGAATTTGGGCCCCTTTGCGCATCTTGGCTGCAAAAAGTGTCACACATGTGGCATCGCCGTACTCAGGAGAAGTAGGGCAATGTGTTTTGGGGTGTATTTTTACATATACCCATGCTGGGTGAGAGAAATATCTCTGTAAATTGACAACTTTGAATAAAAAAATTTAAAAAGTTGTCGTTTACAGCGATATTTCTCAAACCCAGCATGAGTATATGTAAAATACACCCAAAACATTGCCTACTCTCTGAGTACGGCGATACCACATGAGTGACACTTTTGCAGCCAAATGCAAAGGGCCCTAAAACCAATGAGTACCTTCAGGATTTCACAGGCCATTTTTACGCATTTGGATTCTCACGCTTTAGGACCCCTAAAATGCCAGGGCAGTATAAATACCCCACATGTGACCCCATTGTGGAAAGAAGACACCCCAAGGTATTCTGTGAGGGGCATGGTGAGTTCACAGAAAAAAAAAAAAATTGGCACAAGTTAGCGGAAATTGGTTTTTTTTTTTTTTTTTTTTACAGTCTCATATTCCACTAACTTGTGACAAAAAATAAAATTTTGCATGAACTCACCATACCCCTCACGGAATACCTTGGGGTGTCTTCTTTCTAAAATGGGGTCACATGTGGGGTTTTTGTACTGCCCTGGCATTTGAGGGTCTCACGCAATCATTACACGTATGGCCAGCATTAGGAGTTTCTGCGATTCTCCTTATAATGAGCATCTGCGCTGAAAAAAAAAAAAAAATGAACGGCACAGATTTTTTCATTCGCATCGGTCAATGTGGATGAAAAAATCTCTGCCAAAATCAGTGACTGCGGTGCGGTGGGCTGGGCGCTAGCTACCTAACAAGTAGCTAACTAACTGGCGGTGATAAGGGACCCTTATGCCCCATTCACACGTCCGCAATTCTGTTTGCTTTAGAACTGCGGACCCATTCATTTCTATGGGGACAGACTTTGTCCTGCTCGGATCCGGAATTACGGATCCGCGCTTCCGGGTCTGCACTTCCGTTCCGCAAAAATATAGAACATGTCCTATTCTTGTCCGCAATTGCGGACAAGAAAAAGCATTTTCTATATAGTTCTGGCAATGTGCGGATCTGCAAAATGCAGAAAGCACATTGCCGGTGTCCGTGTTTTGAGGATCTGCATCCACGGATCCGTAAAACACGTATGGACGTCTGAATGGAGCCTTACAAGGGGTGTGATCAATGACAGGGGGGTGATCAGGGGGTCTAGATGGGGTGATTAAGGGGTTAATAGGTGGGGGGGGTGGGGGGGGGGGGGTTAGTGTAGTGTTTGGTGCAACTTTACTGTGTTACCTGGTCCTCTGGTGGTCGATCCCAGCAAATGGGACCACCAGAGGACCAGGTAGCAGGTATACCAGATGCTGTTCACAAAACAGCGTCTGGTATACATGTTTGATGCGATTTATATCGCATCTACAGCCTGCCAGCGATTGATCATTGCTGGCAGGCTGTAGTTTAACTCTCCAGACGCGCGCTCCTGTGAACGCGCGCGTTCACAGGAACTCACGGGTCTCGCGAGAGGACGCTCCGATGCGTCCACTCAGAAGATCCCGGCCGCCCGCAGGACGCAATCCTGCGTACGGCGGTCCAGGGACTGGTTAAGCGCCACAGGGTGGCAACTATCCCAATGAAGGAGGGAATTGGTGGCAGTGGCCTTACGGTGTAGGTTGGTTTGTACCTGACTGGTCTCATTCCTAAAGTTGGTAAGATCAAGGAAGGTGATTCTGTCACTGTGGATCTCAGATGTGAAAAATAATCCATAGTTGTTAATATTGAGGTCCCTGACAAAATCACCAAATTCCACCTCAGTGCCTGACCAGAAAATCAAAACGTCATCAATGAACCTCAACCACAAAGAAATGTGGGAGGTCCATTGCTGACGCTCATCTCCAAATACGACTTCCCTCTCCCACCAGCCCAGATACAGATTTGCGTATGATGGGGCACAAGGACTCCCCATCGCCACGCCTCTGAGCTGGTGGAAGAGGCGTCGGTTGAAGGTGAAGATGTTGTGATTTAAGATGAAGTCCAGGAGCTGTATCACAAATTCATTGTGTTGCACAAATGCAGTACCCCGCTGGCGCAGAAAATAGCCTACTGCCGCCTTGCCCCCATCATGTGGGATGGAGCTATAGAGCGCCTCCACGTCAAGGCTAGCAAACAGCATATCATCCTCGACGTGGAGGCCATCCAGTTTGCTGACTATCTCCATCGAATCACGCACATGGGAGGGCAAGGTGAGCACAAATGGATGTAAAATCTCCTCCACATAATCACTGATCCCCTGTGTGAGGCTATTTGACCCAGAGACTATGGGTCTACCCTTGAGGGGCCGAAGCCCCTTATGTACATTTGGCAAGCTATAGAAACATGCCATACAGGGAGCTCCTGGAAGAAGAGACTCATATTCAACTTTGTTGATTAGTCTCAGTAGCAGGGCAGCGGACAAGATGTCCCTCAGGGCGGTCATATATTCTTCCATAGGATTATAGGTAAGTAATCTATAACATTCCTTGTTATTAAGAATGTCTAGACACATTTTAGAATATTGCTCCTGTCCCATGATAACAATATTACCCCCCTTGTCTGCTGCCTTGATTACAATAGATTCATCTCCTTCCAGTGACATTAGACCCTGTAGCTCCTCTTTGCTTATATTGTGTTGGAACCTGGTGCCTTCAAGGCAACGAAGGTCCTCTATAACCAAATTGACAAACACATCAGCAGGGGTAGTGTCATTGATGGGTGGAGTGGCCCTAGAGCGGGGTTTCATGGTAGTAAATGGGCCCTCGCCAAGTGGGCGTTCACAATCACGGAGCAGTTCCATCAAATTTCTGATACCACCTAAATCAGTCTCATCAACCCCCAGTTCCGCACACTCGCGTCTGTCATGATGTTTGAAGTATTTTTTCCATTTCAATTTTCTCAAGAAGAGGTTGAGGTTCTTGACCCAACTAAAAAGGTTAAAAGCCTGAGTGGGGACAAAGGACAAACCCTTCTTGAGGACACTCACTTCATCTGGTGTGAGGATACGTTCCGAGAGATTAATGATCTGCAACTCATCGGATTGTTCATCAATGTGGGGGGGATTGGGACACATATTAGCTATTACTTGCGTCCCCTGAGCAGGTAGGTGGAAATAGGGATTATTTTGCCCTAAAAAAATATTTTTATTGTTACCCCTAGGGCGACCCCTCCTACCTCGTCTGGGAAACCCTCTATTGTAGTGTCCAACTGACGACGATGGTGGTCTTCCCTGTGCTAGACGGTCGGCAGATTCTGACTCCCCCTCCCCCTCTGAGGACGAAGGCTCAGTTTCTGCCTCTAACACTCTCACTGGCTTGGTGGTAAAGTCAAACAGCCGCCCCTCGCGAAAATCTGCAGTATCCCTAAGGTACTGTCCGTGTTTCCGCTCTTTCAACTGGGCAGTGTATTTCTGAATGGCCTGTTCTAAAGCCTGCTCCTTTTTGCTGAACTCTGCGTGATCTGAGAATTTTGTGACCGCCTCTACCTGATCCTGAAGCTCACTAACACCTATATCATACACCCTGCGCTCCTCATCCACCAATAATTGCATCAGACGGAGGGAAGACTGAATGGATTCTGTTTCCCACCGTTTAATGAACTCAGCTGAATTCAGGCGAACATTAGGGAGTATTGGTATGCGCAGACCCCGGGTACAATGTTGTTTTTCAAGTATGTCTCCAGGGTCTGTGTCTCCCACCAACTCCGGACGTTGTTCTTGTAAGCTCGAGTGAGATTTTTAAAACTGCCTGTGATGGTGGGAGTGCTAGATGTTGTGGGTAACTGAGCCTCAGAGAAAACAAGTTTGGCCTCTGAATCCCATTGCTCACGATTGATACCCCCAGACAAGAATCCTGCCATCCCAACGGCAAAATAATGAAGTGAAACCACAAGCCAAATATAGTGAACTAGATACTGCGCCCTATTAATTGAAGGTAACTGACTGAGAAAGACGGCGCTAAAAACTAACTTTTATTAATCAACGTTAAAAGCTAAACCAACAAAAGTCGGACTAGGGTGGACATACAGAGAGATGACGAATGGAGGAGGAGGATTAGGAGGCTATATCACGACGTGCAGATGCACAAACAATGTTGGTTGTGAATGCAAACCTCCGTCCCACTCGCATCAAGGACACACCGGCTAGATAATTTAATGAGTCATAGATAGGGGGCAACATATAGGGGGCAACATATAGGGGGCAACACGAGAACCGAACTAACACTAGTGCAGACGCAGGTCAAACGGTCTCCTGCACACGATGTCCCATCATGTCATTACGCTCAACGCGTTTCATTTATTTCTAAACTCATCAGGAGCTAGAGGGGCTAACAAAAAGAGTATTGTACAAGAATTAACTGGGCACACCTGTGGATACTTGTTCCCAGTTTATTAAAACAATACAAATAAATTAAAATAAACCACCAAATATTAGTTCGTATATATACACAGAGATGGCTAGTTGTGGGAGGGATACGCTTCCCAAAATTGCCCTCTCTGTGTAATTAATTACAAATACAAATAACCATCCATAAAAATCATATGAGTTCAAGTGCACAGTCAATAATGGGAAAAAATTGTGCTAAAAGAAGGTGGATCCTCAATGTTCCAATAGATATATTCGACCTCAATATTCACAAAATGGTCAGCATAAAGTGCTCCTTTCGGATAACTTATGGAGATTTCAAGCGAATAACAGAATAGAACTAACCGTCTCTGAGCAGCGTCCCTGCTCTCACGGAGATCACAGCGGCGTCCCGCTGGAACAAATCCCTGCAGGGAAATGGGTGTCTTACCCGAATAGCCGCATATTACGTTTGCGGTTGTGTGATGACCTGCCTGCTGCTTCAATCCTTGTTTGTCCGATCTCTACCACGTGTGGTAAATCCAGCTACGATGTAAATGAAGCTGTAGATGGTTCCTATGCGTGGGCCCCGATGGTAAGGGGATCGGCTGATTAATCCGGATTTTCGAAGCTTATAATCATCACAACTTGCGGCTTTCAATTGGGGGTCTTGACCAGACGCGTTTGGGGACATCCCCTTCATCAGTGGTGATCAACTGATGAAGGGGATGTCCACCAAACGCGTCTGGTCAAGACCCCAATTGAAAGCCGCAGGTTGTGATGATTATAGCTTCAAAATCGGATTAATCAGCCGATCCTACCATCGGGCCACGCATAGGAACCATCTACAGCTTCATTTACATCGTAGCTGGATTTACCACACGTGGCAGAGATCGGACAAACAAGGATTGAAGCAGCAGGCAGGTCATCACATGACCGCAAACGTAATATGCGGCTATTCGGTAAGACACCATTTCCCTGCAGGATTTGTTCCAGCGGGACGCCGCTGATCTCCGTGAGAGCAGGGACGCTGCTCAGAGACGGTTAGTTCTATTCTGTTATTCGCTTGAAATCTCCATAAGTTATCCGAAAGGAGCACTTTATGCTGACCATTTTGTGAATATTGAGGTCGACTATATCTATTGGAACATTGAGGATCCACCTTCTTTTAGCACAATTTTTTCCCATTATTGACTGTGTACTTGAACTCATATGATTTTTATGGATGGTTATTTGTATTTGTAATTAATTACACAGAGAGGGCAATTTTGGGAAGCGTATCCCACTCACAACTAGCCATCTCTGTGTATATATACGAACTAATATTTGGTGGTTTATTTTAATTTATTTGTATTGTTTTAATAAACTGGGAACAAGTATCCACAGGTGTGCCCAGTTAATTCTTGTACAATACCCTTTTCCCACTAGGTAGTTGAGTGGAACTACCTTAACTGAGAGCACCCTGAGGGGGTTTAAACAGCCCTGTGCATCACCCCACTTCTTTTTACTAACAAAAAGAGACCTGCCTAGGGTGCTGCCACGCTAGTGTGTCGTGACGGCACCTCCCGGCGCTATGATGGCCGTAAGGCGGCTGCGCCAATTGCCGGGTTAAATATTGTAAGCCCCTCCCCTAGGGAGGGAGGAGGGTGCGCGCACAACCAATGGAGATATGGAGGGAGTGGCCGAAGCGAATACACCTCCAGTTGCCATGGTAAGGTTTACAAACCCGCCTCAGCTCTCTGTATGTCCACCCTAGTCCGACTTTTGTTAGTTTAGCTTTTAACATTGATTAATAAAAGTTAGTTTTTAGCGCCGTCTTTGCTTCAAATCTAATCCACATTTTTCCAGACCTATTTATTAAAAAAGATTTACCATGTCCTATTCTTGTTGATTTTCTCTTGTCCATTTTGCAGACATTTCTTCAGATCCGTGCGAACATTTCTTGCGGATCTGTGATATGCGGACTGCAAAACAGTTCAGGCCGTGTGCATGTGCTCTTAGCTCTGAAATCTCAAGGACTTTCAATCTGAGTATAGGGGGAGTTTTGGTTAAGTTACTGACGAAGCTGCCCCACCAATAGTGCACTGAAAATCTTGCTTGCATGAAAATTCAGAGACATTTCTCAGGATTAAAGGATAAGATTTTCACAAGAAAGATATGAGTATGTTTCAGGGCACCTAACCTACATGGCAGTATGCTCACTTTGAAAACGATATTGGAGGTGACAGACTCCCTTTAAGAACACTTTTTTTATACTTGTTATATTTTTCATTTTCCGTTGAGTGGCAAGTGTTCTACAATATTTATGTTATACTTTATCTTTTTTTCTACCTAGTTTTTTCCTACTTTTTTCCAGCTGGTAGAAATCATGCTCCTGAAAGAAACAAAAAAAGTAAGGAAGACTTCATGGTCTTTTTCATGGTCCATATATCAGTGTTTTTATGTGGTTTCTTCGCAAAGATTACTGAAATCTAATGATCCTCTGATCATCTCTAGATAAACGATGATAAACAACACTTTATTAATACCTAACTAAACATGGGTTTAATGATATCCAAGACTGCTGAGAGCAGTTATCAAATCAACAATTTTCTTGGGTTTATCCATAACTCATCATATTTTTCTAGCTGGCTTCAAACGCCTCCTTGTAAGAGATCTGGATTGTGAAACGCTGATAATCAGAATATGACTGTAATAATGATGATAATCAGTAGTTCCATCAGTACACGGTGTAATACAATAAGGTTTATTTTCCAAATGATAAAAATATCCAGGCTCAGGCATTATACTTAGACCCTACCACACTCAATGCCTTCTACTGGTGGATGGAGATCCTACTAACATGACCATAGAGTTAAGTGAAGTCTTCTCACAACCCTCTTCTCTGGACTCTCTTTTTTGTTAATGTTATTATCTGAACCTGCTGATTTCAGCACATCTGTCCATCCAACCAGCAGTTATTGTGGTGCCCCAACTTTGAATGGCAAATATGAGATGAAAGAAGATCTGAGCAGTGGGTTTCAACATACTTGATCCTTATGTTCTCAAGGAAGATTAGCCACCGTCAGATGTAATTGGTCTGGACTACTCCAATCTCCATATCGAGAACACATGCATGTGTGCATGTGTTTGAGGAATGGAGTTTGGGATGAACGTAGTATTCACTACAAGCAAAACCCAACATACCAAAATATCGCATTAGATCTAGGGATGAATAAATCAATTCTAACAAATTGATTTTAGCAAAAGTGTGGGACTGTCCCCACAGGTGAAGAAGAGCCCATCTACCTATTGATTGACAGGCTGGATATGTGGTCGACCCTGACAATCTGGTGCCTTCACTGTTACTCTCTGTTCAACAGGGCAACATGGTGACTCAATGGGTAGCATTGTTGTTTTGTAGAGGTGGGTTTCTGGGATCAAATCCAATCAAGGGCATCATGTTGGGTTTACTCTGGTTTTCTCCAACAGCCCAAAGCATTAGCACTGTGGAAAATGTCAGTGCTATATAAAATAATTATAACTTGTGTACTATACCAATAATTATCATCAAAGTGGGTCAAAATAAATATATCCTGGCTCATAATGAAATACTATTTCAAGTATTATTTCACCAGTTTGAAATTTACTGAAGGACTATAGTTGCATAGTTAATACAGTTGAAAAAAGACATAAGTCCATCAAGTTCAACCAAGAGATAAGTGGGGCCGCGAATCCCAGAAGGAAGTGAGACTCAGATTTCTACATGTTTTCATAAGCATTAATGTCATTTACTTTTAAGAATTCCTCTAAAGCTATTTCAAAACTGTCCACTGTTCCTGCTGTGACCACGTCCTGAGGAAGTCTATTCCACAGATTCACAGTTCTTACAGTAAAGAAGCTTTGACGCTTCTGAAGACTGAACTTTTTCTTCTCCAGTCGGAGGCAATGCCCCCTTGTCTTTTTAGGGCATTTTATATGGAACAGTTTTTCACCATATTTTTTGTATGGACTATTTATATATTTGTATAGATTAATCATGTACCCCCTTAGACGTTTCTTCTCAAGACTAAATACATTTAATTCTTTTAATCTTTCTTCATAACTAAGACCCTCCAGGCTTCTTATCAGTTTAGTCGCTCTCCTCTGTACTTTTTCCAGTTTCTAAGCATACTTCTATGGACTGGTGCCCAGAACTGAACTGCATATTCCAGATGAGGCCGCACCAACACTTTGTAAAGTGGTAATATTACATCCCTGCCCCGCGAGTTCATGCCTTGTTTAATGCATGACAATATCCTGGTGGCCTTAGAAGCAGCTGATTGACATTGTATGCTGTTATTTAATCTATGATCTACAAGGACACCCAAATCTTTGCTGATAATCATGTAGTATTAGTCAATAAAGTTGACGGTAGTTGGCCTCATAGACCTCCAGCACTTTTTTGTTCCTGTTCAGATCACATTTTTACATCATACCCGATGAATAACTCAGCTGAGGGCTGTGACCCTGTAACCAGGGACATAACTAGAGTCATAGCAGCCATAGCATTTGCTATGGGCCCCAGAGGTGGGGGGAGGGGGGAAAGATAAGCAGTCAGGTGCAAAAACATTGTACCTTTTTTATGAGAAATAGTGATATAGTGGCTTTTTGCTATAATAGAGGTTTTCTGATATATGATGCTATTATACTTTTCCTTTAATTATTGTCCTTATGCCCTTATGCTGATGTTTTAATTTTCTTACACTAGGCGGTGCGGGCCTCATTTTATTTTGCTATGGGGCCCTATGAATTATATTTACTCCCCTGCCTCTTATGTACCACACTGTATAGGTATACAATGGGATGCATGGCCCATAAGTCCAAAGGGCACAGCAGCAAGCCTGGGATATGAGGACATGTCAACATGGGCTGCAGGGAAGTTAGTATAAGCTACTGCTGACACTGCTTCACAGGAGACCTTTGTCCTATTTAGACTGGAGTTGTTTTTTTCCTTGTTCGGCTGAGCCTTCCAAGTGTTTCACCGAAGCAGTTTGATGAAATTATAGTGTGGAAGCAGCTGTTTACCCTACACAACACCTTATAAATAGGAGATCTCAGTTATGGAGCATCAAGGTTGAACTCACCAATCCAAGTCTACAGCTGTGAGGACACAGTGGAGACTATCTGCATGGGAGAATAAGAGCCCATTCTTGGATCGTATCTCAGCATAGAACAGAGAAAGCAGGAATACTGCATACTGCCATCTGTATACCTAACTGGTCCTGGCGGTGGAGATAAGCACCAAGTAAGCTGAAATCCCAGCAATCCTGATGTGTTCCCCAGAACCTAAGGCCTCTACATTTTTGCCCAGTTGTTCAATATCCTCCTCACAGACCCCTTTCAATGATAATTATTTAAAGTAGTCTTCCAAATGTTTTTTTTATCGATGACCTTTTCTCTGGATAGGTCATCAGTATCTGTTCGGTGGTGACGGACCTCCACTGATCAGATACTGATTGGTGGGGGTCCACCAACCGGGACCCCCACGATCAGCTATTTGAGAAGGCAGTGGCATTCGCCGTCTTCTCCAGCTTTTCCTAGGCTTTGTGATGTCAGATTCATCAGTCTCATGGCCTAGGTGCAGCTCAGCCCCATTGAATTAAAGAGGTCCTTTCACTGGTCCACAGTTTATCATTTAAAGCTATGTACATTGAGAGCGGCACCCAGGGATGTCCCTGCACTTACTTGTATCCCTGGGTGCCGCTCCGTTCGTCCTCTGTAGCCCCCGGTACCGGCGCTCCTGCTGCTGTAATTTTGCCTGGGGCGGAGACTTCTTCTTCTGCCCTGGGCGTCTCCTTCTCCCAGGGCTGTAGCGCTGGCCAATCGCAGCGCTCAGCTCATATTCAGGATATGAGCTGAGCGCTGCGATTGCTGCGCTCCAGCCCTGGGAGAAGAAGCGCCAGGGCAGAAGAAGTCTCCGCCCAGGCAAATTACAGCAGCAGCGCCGTACCAGGCCACAGAGGCAACGAGCGGCACCCAGGGATACAAGTAAGTGCAGGGACATCCCTGGGTGCCGCTCTCAATGTACATAGCTTTAACTGATAAACTGTGGACCAGTGAAAGGTCCTCTTTAAATGGGGCTGAGCTGCAATACCAATCACAGCCACTATACAGTTAGGCATTGTGCTTGGTGAGTGGGGAGAAGACTGTGGAACTACTGCAAGCACTGCTGCCTTTTCAAACAGCTGATCAGCCGGGTCCCAGGTGTCGGACCCCCACCGATCAGATACTGATGACCTATCCAGAGGATGGTGGGCAATTTCTCAAAATGACCATCCTGCTTCTCTCAGTCCAATGATGCGCATCCTCTCAATGTCTTTCAACTGGGAAAAATGTCTTCAAGTGTGTCATAGAGGCATGTCTAGCATTCAACAATCTCTCACCTGTTATGAATCAATGAGTGTGGACCTACTGTGCCAACTAACTGGTTTGGCTTTGGGCTAAACTCTAAAGACATTAAACTGGCGCTTCCCTGGTATTCACACTTTAACTTCTGTACAGGTATGTGGACTTCACTGCAGGTGAGCAACCAAACTGCTAGCTCTTGGGATGGCCCCAGTATAGTAGGAAACTAACTGACCGACTAGGTTCAGAAAATGCACCAAAATCGCAGGTACAGACTGAACAGTTACTTAAACTGAAATATGTGGGTTTTGACAGAACTTGACTGTGGGAAACATCACTGGAAGGCAGAAATGCAGGGAAACTGTACCATGATTGCAAAGGCAGTCAGAATGTTCTCTGACAGTTTTTTTTATACTTTTGTACAAGATGTTTTAATTGCATTTACAATAAAGGATTGATTTTTTAAGGAGTGCTGGATAAATAGTTTTTTCTACATTGGAATCCCACATCAGTGCCTGTCTTTGGTTCTCCGTGCACCGAGGTCTGGATGTTGAAGTTAATGACAAGAGTGGTGAGTGAATAACCTTTTTTTCTGTTATTATTTTTTAATGGTCTCTAAAACTGGAACTACAGATATTTGCAACACTAAACAGAAGACACTAGGAGAGCTTTCGGGCGAGGTAGTGATGCAGGAAGAAGGCAGGCAGAAACTTTAATGGATCGCCTGGCACCCCAACTGGGTACCTCCGTTAAAGGATGCTCCTAGCGTTTCCTGAGGACTCCAAGCACTCTAGCAGACACCTCAATCACCGAACCTGAGAAGCATATGAATCCTCTCAAGCCTCTGAATGCTGTAGACAGTTGAATAGGAACCATACGAATAGTTTTGTACTCCTAGCAGTCAAACTGGAACAGCATGCAATAAATCCTCCCCCAATAATGAGACGACACTTCACTTTGAGGGTTAAACAGGAACTCTCACTTTATTGAGGGCTACCTGCCGGGTATTTATGCAGGTCTCCCACCTGGTGGACACTCCCCTAGGGGACCAGAAGGAAGACTGAGATACAGGGGATACAGCAGCCAATCACACACAATGGGACAATAGAAACACACCCTCCCTCCCCTCTGCCTGTGATACAATTACCTTACACGGGTTAATGTAATCATCACAGGCCGGAGAATACACAATGTCTTCTGTCCTGGAGACAACAGAGGAGTCATTCAATTATCTCTCAGGACAAAGAGAAATCGCCAATACACACGTGGGGATAATAGGACAGACATCACTATTCGAATATACAATGTCCCACCTTTTACAGTACACAGACATTTAACATATCCCCAGATGGCTTAGGTCTGAGCGCACATTATTGAATGGCGCTCAGACCACACACATCCAGTTCAATTGCCATGGAGCTAAAGTCTTTCCCATAGTCTTTCATTATACGAATGGGCTCCATAGCAGAGCTATCTGGAGTATCACCGCTCAAACAGGACAAGCATACATGGGGCCATAGTCGCAGGGCAGGAGGCGAGCAAGCAGTCCCCTCCAGGAAACTGGGGCAGACTCTGGTACAGGGTCCAGTCCGCTACATTTCTCCCCTTTACCAAAGAGACTATCCAGACTCCAGACCTCCAATCGGTCTGGGGCTCTGATAGTCGGTCGGCCTTTCTTACCCGGTGTAGCTGTCCTGGTGTTCTCCTGCCACATGTATCCAGTGGGAAATCCATAGTCTGGGAAAAAAGTAACAAGGGTGTCCTCTCTCCTGGTTGGATAAAGCTGTTGCTGGGGAGAAGGGGTAACAGGCTCCTCTCCCTGCGAAGTCCTCTCTTGTATTATGGGAAAACAAACCGCCTTCTCTTCCAATACCTTGTCCTGTTGTTGGGGACCAGGACAGACTGTCCATATCTCCAGTGGTGCAGGTGCAGAGATTATGGTCCCATCTGCACTGTTGTGGGGTTTACTGTCTCCCCTTGGTGGGCTAGGCTGCTGCTGGGGAGGAGGGACAAGACTCTCCCCTCCTGGTAAAATATTCTGCCGCTGGGGAGCAGGGCTGATCCTCCGTACTCCCTGTAGCTTGGGTGCAGAGACCGCGGTCCCATCTGCGCTGGTGAGGGGCTTAGTGTCTCCCCTTGGTGGGTTATGCTTCTGCTGGGGAGAGGGGGTAACCAGCTCCTCTCCCTGAACAGTAGACTGCTGCTGGGCAGAGGGGTAAAAGCTCCTCTCCCTGTACTGTAGACTGCCGCTGGGGAGCAAGGACGGCACCTTCAGCTCCATGTAACACCCACTGCCGCTGGGGAGCAAGGACGGCACCTTCAGCTCCCTGGGATACACACTGTCGCTGGGGATCTGGGCCGACTGCCCAGCATCCCTGTAGGGCCGGTAGAGAGATCTCGGTCCCATCTCCACCTGCCATCTGGTCGCTCCAGGACCAGTCTATGAGGTCCCCTACTTCTGCAGTTGGTAGTGAAGCAGGGGGTACCTCTGCCACGTTTTCCCAGCTGTAGGCTGGCAGGTCTGGGTCCGCCACCCAGTTTTCCTGTTCTGCGTCCATGCTTTGTGGCTGACATGAGTTGAGTAGTTCCACATAGTCCATCTCCAGCTCTCGTTCCATGGCAACGAAACGGCGGAGATCTTCTCCCAGTCCAATAGATTTCGGGCCCCGTAGCATCTCATAGTAACATAGTAACATAGTAACATAGTATATAAGACCGAAAAAAGACATTTGTCCATCCAGTTCGGCCTGTTTCCTACAAGTTGATCCAGAGGAAGGCAAAAAACCCCTGTGAGGCAGAAGCCAATTTTCCTCACTTAAGGGGGAAAAAAATTCCTTCCCGACTCCAATCAGGCAATCAGAATAACTCCCTGGATCAACGACCCCTCTCTAGTAGCTATAGCCTGTAATATTATTACACTCCAGAAATAAATCCAGTCCCCTCTTGAATTCCTTTATTGTACTCACCATCACCACCTCCTCAGGCAGAGAGTTCCATAGTCTCACTGCTCTTACAGTGAAGAATCCTTTTCTATGTTTGTGTACAAACCTTCTTTCCTCCAGACGCAGAGGATGTCCCCTCGTCATAGTCACAGTCCTGGGGATAAATAGATGATGGGACAGATCTCTGTACTGACCCCTGATATATTTATACATAGTTATTAGATCTCCCCTCAGTCGTCTTTTTTGTAAAGTAAATAACCCTAATTTTGATAACCTTTCAGGGTACTGTAGATCCCTCATTCCAGTTATTACTTTAGTTGCCCTCCTCTGAACCCTCTCCAGCTCTGCTATGTCTGTCTTGTTCACAGGAGCCCAGAACTGTACACAGTACTCGATGTGTGGTCTAACCAGTGATTTGTAAAGTGGTAGGACTATGTTCTCATCACGGGCGTCTATGCCCCTTTTGATGCAACCCATTATCTTATTGGCCTTGGCAGTAGCTGCCTGACACTGGTTTTTGCAGCTTAATTTGCTGTTTATTAAAATTCCTAGATCCTTTTCCATGTCAGTGTTACCGAGTGTTTTACCATTTAATATGTACGGGTGACTTGCATTATTCCTTCCCATGTGCATAACTTCACATTTGTCAGTGTTAAACCTCATCTGCCATTTTTCTGCCCAAACCTCCAATCTATCCAGATCCCTCTGTAGCAGAAAACTGTCCTCTTCAGTGTTAATTACTTTACACAGTTTAGTGTCATCTGCAAAAATAGATATTTTACTGTGCAGGCCTTCTACAAGATCATTAATAAATATATTGAAGAGAATAGGGCCCAATACTGACCCCTGAGGTACCCCACTAGTTACAGTGACCCAATCTGAGTATCTACCGTTAATAACCACCCTCTGTTTTCTGTCACTCAGCCAGTTACTTACCCACATACAGACATTTTCTCCCAGTCCGAGCATCCTCATTTTATATACTAACCTTTTATGAGGTACGGTGTCAAATGCTTTGGAGAAGTCCAGATATACGACATCCATTGATTCGCCGCTGTCAAGTCTAGAACTTACCTCCTCATAGAAGCTGATTAAATTTGTTTGGCATGACCGATCCCTCATGAAGCCATGCTGATATGGCGTTATTTGCTTATTTTCATTGAGATACTCCAAAATAGCATCTCTTAAAAACCCTTCAAACAGTTTACCAACAATAGATGTTAAACTTACCGGCCTATAATTTCCAGGCTCTGTTTTTGGACCCTTTTTGAATATTGGCACCACATTTGCTATGCGCCAATCCTGTGGAACATTCCCTGTTATTATAGAGTCCGTAAATATCAGAAATAATGGTCTGGCTATGACATCACTTAATTCCCTTAGGATACGGGGGTGTATGCCATCCGGTCCTGGTGATTTGTCTATTTTAATCTTTTTAAGTCGCTGCTGTACTTCTTCCTGGGTCAGACAGGGCACTTTTGATGGGGGATTTACTTTTACATTCTGCATTTCATCTGACAGTTTATTTTCCTCAGTGAATATAGTGGAGAAAAAAATATTTAATAGTTTTGCTTTATCCTCGTCGCTCTCTGCAACACCCCCCTTATTGCTATGTAGAGGGCCGACTCCTTCAGATTTATATTTTTTACTATTTATATAATTGAAGAACATTTTAGGGTTAGTTTTACTCTCTTTGGCAATTAATCTCTCGGTCTCTAGTTTGGCAAATTTTATTAGTTTTTTACATATTCTATTTCTTTCCTTATAGTTTATCAGTGCTTCCTGACTCCCCTCCTGTTTTAGCGATTTATATGCTTTATATCTCACTTCGGTAATGATAGATAGCCCAGTACCGTGACTCTGCTGGACTGCCGAAGTCGACGTCCTCCGCTAAGGCTTTCCACAACAGGCCAGGGCTCGTGTAGTTCTCCCCCTCTGGCTGGATGCCCTCTGCCCTCCACGTCTCTGGCTGGACAGTGCACCACCACAGTGCCCGGTATGAGGCGTCCAGGCTCAGTTCCCTTTCCACGAGGTACTCAAGTTGTCTTACCTGCTGCCCTCCGGGTTGGTCTCCCAGAAGCGGCATCCGCCAGGCTATTTGCTTCTCCAACTGGTATGCGACACCAGGAAGGCGCTGTTGCCGTTGATACTGGACTTCCTCCAGGGCATCGTACCATAATTCTTTCCGGGCATTATCTCTCCATTCCAATTCACTCTCTTTCTCCGGTGTGTGTGCTGCCCAGGGGTCCACGAACCCCATTTTCCCAAATCTTTCTGTAGATAGGGACGCTGTATGAACCCTAGCGTCGCCCTCAATTTGTAAATCCACGAACGGTGTCTCTGAGCTGCTTTACCTCGCACGACGACGCCATCCCACCGCTTGCCACCAATGTAACGGATCGCCTGGCACCCCGACTGGGTACCTCCGTTAAAGGATGCTCCTAGCGTTTCCTGAGGACTCCAAGCACTCTAGCAGACACCTCAATCACCGAACCTGAGAAGCATATGAATCCTCTCAAGCCTCTGAATGCTGTAGACAGTTGAATAGGAACCACAAACTGGAACAGCATGCAATAAATCCTCCCCCAATAATGAGACGACACTTCACTTTGAGGGTTAAACAGGAACTCTCACTTTATTGAGGGCTACCTGCCGGGTATTTATGCAGGTCTCCCACCTGGTGGACACTCCCCTAGGGGACCAGAAGGAAGACTGAGATACAGGGGATACAGCAGCCAATCACACACAATGGGACAATAGAAACACACCCTCCCTCCCCTCTGCCTGTGATACAATTACCTTACACGGGTTAATGTAATCATCACAGGCCGGAGAATACACAATGTCTTCTGTCCTGGAGACAACAGAGGAGTCATTCAATTATCTCTCAGGACAAAGAGAAATCGCCAATACACACGTGGGGACAATAGGACAGACATCACTATTCGAATATGCAATGTCCCACCTTTTACAGTACACAGACATTTAACATATCCCCAGATGGCTTAGGTCTGAGCGCACATTATTGAATGGCGCTCAGACCACACACATCCAGTTCAATTGCCATGGAGCTAAAGTCTTTCCCATAGTCTTTCATTATACGAATGGGCTCCATAGCAGAGCTATCTGGGGTATCACCGCTCAAACAGGACAAGCATACATGGGGCCATAGTCGCAGGGCAGGAGGCGAGCAAGCAGTCCCCTCCAGGAAACTGGGGCAGACTCTGGTACAGGGTCCAGTCCGCTACAGAAACCAAGACTGAAGCAGACCTTAAAGGGGTTATCCAACCCTAAAAAAAGCCCCCCCATATGCCGGGCCCCCCACGCTGAGTATAGTTACTCCTGGACCCCACACCGCCGCTGCACCTTCTCCCCGTGCACGGATAAAAACATCCAGTGTTAGGGGGGAGCAGCCAATGGCAGACGGAGACGAGCCTCTCTAGCGTCACTCACGATGCTAGGGAGGCTCGTCCCCACCTGCCATTGGATAATCCCCCCCCCCCCCCGACACCAGATGTATTAATCAGGACACGGGGTCAAGCAGCAGCGGTGGTGCAGGGACCAGGATCGGCGCAGGGAGCAGGGACCCGGGTAAGTATGCCCAGTGTGGGGGGCCTGGCATATGGGGGGTGTTTTTTAGGATTGGATAACCACTTTAAAACTCAGGCATCCTCTGCCTGGAAAGGGTGCATTAAATATCCATTGGCTGGGAAAGGTTTAGTGAGCGCACATATTAACAGTTTAATAGGCCTAAAGGGAATATATGCGAACCCTAAGGGTTCATTCACATGTCCACAACTGTTTTGCAGTCCCCAAATTGCAGATCCGCAAAACACGGATACCGGCCTTGTGTGTTCCGCATTTTGTGGACCGCACATGGCCGGCACTATGATAGAAATGCCATTTCTTGTCCGTGGCTGCGGACAAAAATAGTACATGTTCTAATTTTTTGCGGGGCCGCGGAACGGAAGTGCGGATGTGGACAGCACACTGTGCTGGAAATTGCGGAACGGATGTGGACCCATTGTGCTGACGTGTGAATGGACCCTAAGGGCATACTAAGCAAGATGATGAAGGCTGCAACATGAAGCTATTGCCGGCAACTAGGACACCAGATGGTATGGCGAGTGGCTCTATGTGCACTCCCACAAGAGACTGCAGGAGGGTGATCTGCACGAACTGCACAGCTAATATCACCAAGCAATGAGAGGGTACACTACCCAAAAGTAGCCTAAGAGAGCCTTTTATAGGACAGTGGGGGAAGCAATTTTGTGGCAAAACCCAATGTCTAATCAGACCACACCTGTAAGCATTTACATACCTGCCTCAGACATAACAGCGTGCCGAGTTTTGTTAAAAACTGACATTTCTATCCAAAAAAAGCTAAGGGCTCTTTCACACTTGCGTATTTGTTTCCGGCATAGAGTTCCGTCGCCGGGGCTCTATACCGAAAAATCCTGATCAGGATTATCCCAATGCATTCTGAATGGAGAGAAATCCGTTCAGGATGCATCAGGATGTCTTCAGTTAAGAATCAGGACCGGAACGTTGTTTGGCTGGAGAAAATACTGCAGCATGCTGCGCTTTTTGCTCCAGCCAAAAATCCTGAACACTTGCCGCAAGCCTGGAACCGGAATTAATGCCCATTGAAAGGCATTAATCCAGATCCGGCCTTAAGCTAAACGTCGTTTTGACGCATTTCCGGATCCGACATTTAGCTTTTTCTGAATGGTTACCATGGCAGCCAGGACGCTAAAGTCCTGGTTGCCATGGTAAAGTGTAGTGGGGAGCGGGGGAGCAGTATACTTACGCCCATGCGGCTCTCGGGGCGCTCCAGAGTGACGTCAGGGCGCCCCACGCGCATGGATCACGTGATCGCATGGATCACGTGATCCATGCACATGGGGTGCTCTGACGTCATTCTGGAACGCCCCGGGAGCCGCACGGACTGTAAGTATACTGCTCCCCCGCTCCCCACTACTACTATGGCAACCAGGACTTTAATAGCGTCCTGGCTGCCATAGTAACCTCAAAGCATTTCGAAGACTGATCAGGATCCTGATCAGTCTTCTAATGCTTTCAGGCAACTTGCGTTCTGACGGATCCGGCGGGACGGAAGTGCCTGCCGGATCCTCAGAACGCAAGTGTGAAAGAGGTCTAAAGTGTACAAAAAAGCATATTTTTTATCTTATAAACCTAAACTTTCTATAGAACCTAAATGATAAATATAAAAAACTCATTATCATGTCGCAAGCCCAAAAAGTTGCAGCTGTTAAACTAATGCATGTGAAAAGCAGCTAAATTGTGCCTGGTTTTGAATTTGTCAGTTTGCCTAAAATGCTTTATTTTCATCTTTTTCTTTTAGTTTCAACTGTTCTTGAAAACTCTTTTATCATATGAAATCGGCTGAGGACTAATGTATTGTGAGTTTAAAATGTACTTTAAAGGGGTTGTCCGAGTTATTTTTTTGTTCTTTGTATGTTTCTAACTAGGCAAATGAAAGGACTTTACAATTGACTTACTTTATCTCTCTATCTACCCCCCCCCCCCCCCGCTCTGCCGTCTGCTGCTGCTCTCTGCCCTGTGTCTCCCTCACACTGTATACTTCAGGAAAGATTAACCCCTTCAGGAGCACAGACTCAGGGCTGAAGGCTTTGCCGAGTAGCTGGAGGCAGTGAGGAGACAAATGCTGGGCACAGGAGCTGACAGACTAGAGGAGTTCTGCACAAGAACAGGTAGGGAGAAGATCCCGTGCGTATCAGCAATGTAATTGTATATATGTAATGTAATGTAATTGTACAATTATACAACATGCTGCTGAGTCTCCCAGCAGGTAGACATGTCACTCAGGGCAGCACTTGTATTCATTCCCTTTGCAGAGCAGGGGGGGGGGGGCAGAGATTGGTGTAATTGCAGGTAAACAAAGGGTCAGAAGAGAACCAGGGAAATGAGAAAATAGATTTTTTTTTTTTACCTAAAACTTGCTTAGCTCAGTTATATATTACTGCCCATCAGATTTACAGTGCTATGTATTTTTTTTCATAACTCGGACAACCCCTTAAAGAGCATGCTCCTCATTTCCTGCATTTTGCTGCATTCATTTTATCTCCGTAATCCTTCATCTTTACAACACTTTCACAAAACTGCATACTTTATACAAGAGATGGTCAAAGTGCAATTTTATTTTCATCTCAAAATCTTAAAGGGATTTTCTGGCACTAAAATATATTAATGACCTTTCCTCTGGATGGGTCATCAAAATCTGAACAGTGAGGGTCAACACTGCTGATCGGTTGTTAGAAGGGGCCCCCACCGATGATACTGAGAGGTCATATTATATTGCTTCTTTCTAATAAAGCTGTGAATAGTAAAGCACCTGGACAAAAGTTTATGCAACTTTTAACACAAGTAGGAACTGTATATATGTAGTTTACTTAATAGCAGAGTGCCCTGTGTATCTCAAGCAGTGTACTGGGATGACAGACAATTCATTCAGCAAAGTGATGTGGATTTAGGCATGTGAAGAAGGGGATGAGAGTGCTGACTGCCAAAAACAGCATAGAAGCTAATAACAAACCAAAGGAAATGGCCACACATAAGCCCCATCTCAACTCTCTAGCATTCACTAAGCTAATTAAAGGCGTTATCCTTCCCTGAGGATAGGTCATCAATATGGGAAACTAGACAACCTCTTTAAATTCCCTCCAGGATGTCAGTCTTCTTGGAGCAGACCGGCTGTCTCCATCTGGTCTACAGTTCACCTGCTCCTTGCTGGATTCCAACTGCACTTCCACAGTAACCTCTTCTCTGTGAAGACCACCAAATCAGATGTGGCTGATAAGTTCCTGATAAGGTATCTATCAAGGGAGGGAAACATCCCAAATGACCATTCTCTTAAACATGAACTAGAAACCTTGCCAAGGTATGTACTTGCAAATCATGTATAGGGTGTTACTGCACAGATCATCCACCCGGACCAGACCTGTGACATTCCTGGTCTTACCCTCATTAGAAACCTTGTGTAATACATAAGACTGCAGGAGAAGCAAAACGCTGCCATGGATTTCGTCTGCAGATTAAAGGGCCCTTTACACGGGCCAAGAATCGCATAGATTATCATTAACGTGCACTTATAGCAGTGGTGGCAAACCTATGGCACAGGTGCCAGAGGCGGCACTCAGAGCCCTCTCTGTGGGCACCCGCACCCTGGAAAAAGTCTATGGTGTTCCAATATGCCTTAGATGTTTCCTGCAATTCATTAGCACAGGCTGTACTATGAACAACACAGTACAGTAACTCAACCTGCCTATGTTCATATAAAAAAAACTCAATAGATTATTAATGAAACTCCCCAGTTTATTATTATAGACATGGAGCTGAGATGACTTCTAGGTATAGAGGAAAGCTATCAGTGTCCTCTTCTCCCCAGGACCTAACTTCTCAAAGTTGCTGCAGGGACCCCCATATTCAATCATCTGGTAGCATCTGGCTGCTGTGTGAGCAGGTAATATTTAAATGTATCTGTATGTTGGCCCCCAAAATAAATTTTTACTAGTGGGCCCAAGGCACCCCAGCCCGACACTGACTGCACCCACGATTAAAAACGATTTCACCGTGAGTGTGCTTAAGCATGCCAATCAACTTATCGCTTTGTGTAAATGCAACTGTAAATACTTGCTTTACAAACGCTGGAATATGCGATTGAGATTATGATTTTGTGAACGATAATCGGCACGTCTAAAGGGTTATTATTGAAACATTCACTACCCCAAGAAATGACTCGTTCATCGATCAATCGTACCAATCATCTAGTCGTGTAAAGGTACCTTTAGGGGTTACCTTGGGTTCTTTTGTCTACACTCCTTGCTATTGGTGTGATCTCTGTCTGTCATCCCCTCCTGGGTGGTCTTGAATTTCCCTCATTTGTACACAATCTGTCTGCTTGTGGATTGGTGGAGTCCAAACTCTTCAGAGATGGATTGTAACCTTTTCCAGACTGATGAGCATCAGCAATTCTTCTTCTGAGGGCCTCAGAAATCTCCTTTGTGCCATGATACACAAATCTGATTTAGTTTTAGGTCAAATTTATGCAGACATATAGAAAATTCGGAAGGGTTCATGAACTTTCAAGCATGACTGTAACTGGGAAAGTCTATACCTCCATGGTAGCTAAATAGCACCCGTCACCACTATTGTGGTAACTACCTGCGTTCCCCACAAAATAACAATTCTGGAACATCTATTCTTATTTCTCTGTGTAGTGCTATTTCTCTCTCTTTTTCTGCTAGAAGTTTATGAATGAATTGCTAGCAGTTTGCAGTAAAGGTACAGATGTTTTTTACCAGTTAGGGGTGTATCCCTGCACAGTCTGAAACCAGCAGTACTGATTGGACAGAGGCAGACACACCCGCTAATGGTAACACCCAACAGTACCTTTACCGCAGACTGCTGGCAATTTATTTTTAAACTTCTAGCAGGAATAACACAGGAATGGTGCAGCATAGAGTCATAAGAAAAGATGCTCCAAAATTGGTGAGGTGACAGCTCGTCTTTAAGGCTGAGGAATGGGGAGATTTGAGTGACCTTACACCCAAGTCCAGCCAGCCAAACTGTGGCTTAGAAAATTCACTCCTCTGGTGAGAAACAAAATGATCATCAAGAAAAATTAAATATAAGGGATAAAAGTAATAAACATTAATTAAAATGAAATAATAAGACTAAAAGAAGAACTTCCATAGCATATATCCGTTTTCATTTCAAGTTTAATGGGCATGTCAGTATTACATTTCACATTTTGTGTAAAATTTAATATAACTAAAAGCATTAAAACTTATGAAATAATATCAGTGTGGAACAAAAACAAGTAATGACACAAGGCCAGTTTAACCATATGCCACTGGCACTACGCCTATAGACTCCAACATACAGTGTTATATACATAACATGCAAATGTAAAGGGTAAGTCTTTTTGGGGACAGAAGTCGTTTTTGGGGTGAGGAAGGGACATAAACTTGTGCATTGAAAGTAAAGAATTACATCATTGCATGTTTTTATGCTTTCATCAAAATAATTCACTCGTCGGACAAAAGTGCTATATGAGTATTAACTATCACAAGTTCAGTACCTGCCATGGATACTACATGATGAATATACTGTGATTATGAGGGTAACCATCTTGCTGCACAGTAGTTGCAAAGATTTGCTTTAAAGCAGGCACCTTGACTAAAGAAAAGACATCACTGGGACAGTGTGCATGCTATGTGACATAGAGTGTGCATGCTGTGTGACATAGAGTGTGCATGCTCTGTGACATAGAGTGTGCATGCTCTGTAAAATAGAATGTGCATGCTCTGTGAAATACTGTAGAGTGTGCATGCTCTGTGACATAGAATGTGTATGCTCTGTGACATAGAATGTGCATGCTCTGTGAAATAGAATGTGCATGCTCTGTGAAATACTGTAGAGTGTGTATGCTCTGTGACATAGAATGTGCATGCTCTGTGACATAGAATGTGTATGCTCTGTGACATAGAATGTGCATGCTCTGTGACATAGAATGTGCATGCTCTGTGAAATAGAATGTGCATGCTCTGTGAAATACTGTAGAGTGTGCATGCTCTGTGGCATAGAATGTGCATGCTCTGTGACATACTGTAGAGTGTGTATGCTCTGTGACCTAGTGTGCATGCTCTGTCACATAGAATGTGCATGGTCTGTCACATAAAATGTGTATGCTCTGTGAATAGAATGTGCATGCTCTGTGACATACAGTAGAGTGTGTATGCTCTGTGACATAGAGTGCATGCTCTGTCACATAGAATGTGCATGCTCTGTCACATAGATTGTTAGGGCTCATGTGCACAATCATATTATGGCTCAAGGTATGAGCTGTATTTTTGTAGTTAAAGGGGTATTCTCATCTGAACATTTACGGCAAATTCACAAGATATGGTATAAATGTCAGCTAGGCGTGGGTTCCCACTCTGGAACCAGCACTTATTCAGACAATGGGGTCCTATCTCATCACCATAAATGGACAGGTTGGAGCTTATGCACAAATCTCTCCATTCACTTCTATAAGAATTCCGAAAATAGCCAAGGAGGAGTTAATGTGCCATAAAAGTCTAGTTTGAAATACCCCTTTATAGGGTCATTGAGTTTTCATAAAACATTTGATGTCGTAGAGACACATCAAAGGATTTGATATGGGGGGGGGGGATCTGAGTGCTGAGACTCGCACCGATCGATAGAACAAGAAGAGATAAGCTCTTGCATATCATGCGCTTTATACTACTGGATAGGAGGCAGTATTGTAGTAGTTATATTCATCTTGTACATAGGAGGCAGTACTATAGTAGTTATATTTTTGTACATAGGATCAGTATTATAGTAGTTATATTCTTGTACATAGGAGGCAGTACTATAGTAGTTATATTCTTGTACATAGGGGGCAGTATTATAGTAGTTATATTCTTGTATATAGGAGCAGTATTATAGTAGTTATATTCTTGTACATAGGGGCAGTGTTATAGTAGTTATATTCTTGTACATAGGGGCAGTATTATAGTAGTTATATTCTTGTACATAGGGGCAGTGCTATAGGGGAAGTCCACCTCCCGTCTTCTCTTCCAGTGAGGAGTGAAAACGTGATATGCAAACACTTTTCTATCCACATTGTAGCGATCATGGGAGTCCCAGCACCTTTGATATGTCTCTCTAATATATCAAAAATGTTATGAAAACTCAGTGACCCTTTAAGGTAAACTGTGCTATACATTTTTTTTATGGCAGTACAAAATAAAACAGAAATTGTAGTTGTCCTCCACAATCAGCTTAGTTATTCACCTCGGTAAAATAAAACACATGGCTATTAGGATAATTATTGTCAGTCTAGATTATATAAGTCTTAAAATAGCAGTAGCCAATTTGCAATGAAAGTACAGGGTGAGGCAAAAGTCTGGACACACCCTTTTACTGGTGTAACATGTGGAAAATTGACTTCCACTGTGTGAAAGTATTAATTTGGAGGCATGCTACATTATTTGGTTTTCAGTCACCATTTTAAAATCTTCCATGTTGAATTCAGCTAAGGTTTTTCCATACATCAGCCTTGGCTAGAATTTACTCAGAAACACACTGAAAGTGTCCGTTTTGACCTATTTTTACTTGTTTAGGATTTAAACGACATGTTCTATGTGTCCACCATTTTGCTGGATGCACGTGGTTAAAAATGTCATCCAATCTTCACAGCACTGTAGGATTCGTCATTTCAGATAAGCCATACTCTCACCTGAAAAACCTGAGCTGAATTCAATATTGCGGATTTCAAAATGGCAACCGAAATCATTTCCGCCATTACATAATGCAGCCTCCCTCCTAATTAATACTTTCACCTTCACATTGAAAGTCAATTTACTACAAATTACACCAGTTAAAAAGGCATATCCAGACTTTTGCTACACCCTGTATATTGTTGGGGCAAAGACCCCAATGCCGGATGAATGGTGGACTCCGAATTAGAAGTTATGAGTACTCAGAGAAAACTGCTGTGTATCAAGTGTTTCTACGCGTTATTTTTCACACACGTATACATATAACAGATTGTTCATAGATAAATCTGTCACACCACCAAGAGGTTGGCAATTGAAACTAATGATTTGATTGGCTATTCATGAAAGGTAATACTTTCACATCATACTGAAAGAATTCTCATAATTAAGAAGTTTCTACTGGCATTCTTATCTCAAAGCTAGTTGCTCGTCAACAGTGTATCCCTAGGAGGAAAAGAAACATAAGGCCTTATTCACACGTCCGTAGTGTTTATGGATCCGCAAATTGCGGATCCATAAACACACCCGGCCGGCAGCCCCATAGAAATGTCTATTCTTGTCCGCAATTGTGGGCAAGAATAGGACATGCTCTACTTTTTTGCTGAGCTCCGGCCGTAAGATCGGCGGCGTGCTCCGCAAAAACTGATGTGGAGAGCACAGTGTGTGCTCTCCGCATCGTTCCGTGCCCCATTCACAGTCAATGGGTCCGCATGTATTCCGCAGAATTGCGGAATACATGCGGAAGACATTGCGGACGTGTGAATAGGGCCTAACTCTCTCTCTTGTCCAACAGATAAAAATTAATGAGCTGCTACCTTTGGCCGTGTAACTATCTATACACAGAAATTGCCATGTTTTCACAGGTGCTCATTTATTTTTCCACACATAATATAAGATGAAGGACATCTTCATACAAGGTGTATTCTCATCCCTCACAATATCCAGCACTAAGAAGTTGTTCCATAGCTGCAGATACCTCTTCAAGCTTAAGACCATTTGATTTCAAACTTTTTTCCGATTGGTAGAGCAAGCTTCTCAATATTCAGAAGCTGAAAATAGACAAGCAAAGATTAAATTTCACATGAATACATAATATTAGCACTGGATTAACACTTTACAGACATTTGATATCTAACTTAACATACAGATGTAGCAATTTTAAACCTAAATGTAATTTCACGTCATGTGGAGATATCATGTAACAAAAACCATTGAAACAAGTCATTTGAAAAAGTCAAAGTCATTAAAAGTATCTTGCCATTGTTAACTCGTAAACATTCCTGATGACGATTGCTATATGGGTTGGTTCACCAGATGTAGACACTGGCTTTAAGTGTTTTCCAGCTTTTACCCAATGTTAATGGGGGTTCTGTAGTTTTTTCTTTCTGATGATCTATCCTCTGGATAGATCATCAGCCTCTGATCAGCGGGGGTCCAACACCCGGGAACCTCCCCAATCAGCTGTTTGAGAAGGCAGCAGTGCTCCAGCAGCGCCTCAGCCTTCTTGCTGTTTACCGTAGGCCCGGTGACCTCACGACTAGTATCACTGGCCCGGGCACGGGTAAGCCCTGTTTACCGGGTGTCGAATCCCTGCCGATCAGAGGTGGATAATCCAGAGGATAGATCAGGGATGGCTAACCTGCGGCTCTCCAGCTGTTGTAAAACTACAATTCCCACCATGCCCTGCTGTAGGCTGATAGTTGTAGACAGTCTAGGCATGCTAGGATTTGTAGTTTTGAAACAGCTGGAGAGCCACAGGTTGACCATCCCTGGGATAGATCATCAGAGAGTAAAACTGAAGAACCCCTTTAAATGTAGCCAGGACTGTGCTATACCTCAAGATAAAAAACACTCACCTGTTTCCTACTGCTCTGTTCTAGCGTTCAGTGTCCCTAGTCCCCAGCGTGTAAACCTCCACACGGGGTCATGTGCACCACTGCAGCCAATCACAGGTCTTAGTGGTGATGTGTCCCCATGCGGTATGTCACTGCTGGGTCATGTTGTTCATGGGGACACATCACCATGGAGGACAGTGATTGACTGCAGAGACACACTTGACCCTGTTCAGAAGTTTACACAACCACAACTAGAAGGTGCCAGACTCTTGGTAACGGAACGGTGAGAAGCACATGTGTGTATTTTTCTTTAAGTACAGCACAGTCCAAGCTATATTAAACATTGCTGAAGCTGAAAAACCCTCTTAAGGGTATATACACACTATTGTATTATGGTATAACCTCCAAGTTGTTTAGAGTACAGAGTTGTAATATGGCACCAATAGCCTTATATGCAGGGCCGCTTTAACTATAGGAAGCATTATTACTGTTCAGTTGCAATGGGGGTGGGGGGGGGGGGCACTACGGGAGTACTTTTCTGTGTGAGGGCACTAGTAGGCACTACAACTGTAAAGGGAGCACTATACTGTGCGTGGACTCCAGACACAAGAAGTGGGCCCTGTTACTGTGTGGAGATACTAAGGTGGAACGGTTCTTGTGTAGGGTGCACTATTATTGTGCTGATGCCTCTAAGGGAGCACTATTACTATGTGGAACAAAAAAAGGGAGGTCCTATTACTTTGTAGGGCACAAAGGGGAGCACTAGTATTGAGTGGCGAACCATTAACATCTTGGGCTCTATAGTTCTGTGAGCACCGGGGGCAATTGCTGGCACACTGGGGGAAGCCACAGGATTGTACTGTAAAAAAGGTGGAAGGATGGGAAGTTTGTGTAGGATGGAAAATAGAAGGAGATGTACTGGAAAAGCAAGAAGGCAAAACATCTGTATGTGGCAAACTCTGCAAAGATGAGTCATGGCTGAAAGATGTCTTCATGGCGGTCTGGGTCGAACGGAGGAGAAAATGGAAGAAAATGACTCCACTCAAATGTATGTCAAAACCTTTCCCATTGATGTGTCTAAAACACTGCCTCTAAATAATGTTTGACTTTGGGTATATCTAAGGATATCCATTCAGACGTCCCCAAATGGGTCCGCATCCGTTCCGCAGGGTACGGACCCATTCATTCTCTATGGGGCCGGACGTGATGCAGAGAGCACACTATGTGCTCTCCGCTTCCGCATTTGCGTAGCGCGGCCCTGAACTTCCTGGCTTCGGCTCCGAACTTCTGGTCCGCAACTCCGCAAAGAATAGAACATGTCCTATTCTGGTCCGCAGCTGCGGACAAGAATAGGCAGTTCTATGAGGGGTGCCGGCCAGGTGTGTCGCGGATCCGCAACACACCACGGACGTGTAAGTGGACCCTTAAGATAATGAAAAGTGTTCAGGAGCTGGGGTTTACTCATGAAAGCTTTGGACTAGGCCAGCCAATGTGTTAAAATGGCCCTGCTTATATAGGACACTACTGTACCGTTATAAGGGTGCTTTCACACTAGCGTTTTTACTTTCCGGCGTAGAGATCCGTCGTCGTGTCTCTACCCCGGAAAGAAACTGATCAGGATTATCCTAATGCATTCTGAATGGGGAGAAATCCGTTCAGGATGCATCAGGATGTCTTCCGTTCAGTATGTGAACGTTTTTTGGACGTTGACAAAACCGTAGCATGCTGTGGATTTGTCTCCGTCCAAAAATCCGGAAGACTTGCTGTAATGCCAGATCCGGAATTAATGCCCATTGAAGTGCACTAATCCGGATCTGGAATTAAGCTAAACCTCGTTTCGGGGCAATGCCGGATCCGACATTTAGTTTTGCGCATGCGCAGCAGCAGTTTTGATCGGGGCCCCAGTGTAAGCTGGGGCTCTGATCGGTTACCATGGTAGCCAGGACGCTACTGAAGTCCTGGCTGCCATGGTAAGTACTCCGCAGCAGTGTACTTACCTGCGCTGCAGCCTCCGGGCGCTCCTTCGTGACGTCACAGGTCCGGGCGGCGCATTGATCTATGCGCTGCGGGGACCTGTGATGTCATGAAGGAGCGTCCGGCAGCCGCAGCACAGGTAAGAACACTGCGGAGTACCATGGCAGCCAGGACTTCAGTAGCGTCCTGGCTGCCATGGTAACCTGAAAGCATTTCGAAGACTGATCAGGATCCTGATCAGTTTCAAATGCGTTCAGACGACTTGCGTTCTGGCGGATCCGGCGGGACGGAAGTGCCTGCCGGATCCTCAGAACCCAAGTGTGAAAGCACCCTAAGCCTATGATTTCAAATGGAGACCTATGGAATTTTTTGGTTCCATTCTGTATGAATCTCTGAAAAAAAACATTGTGGCGTGCTCAATCAAACTTCATGTTTCTGAGCTATTCTCATCTAGAACCAACTCATCTAGGGGAGAATATCTGTGCAATATGGCGTCACACAAAGCACCATACAGTAGCATGTTGAGCTCTTATAGCTGCACCATATGCATTAAGCTTTCTTGTAATGGACAAAAACAGAATCAATGAAAAGTTATGAAAATAAGAGTGGTTCTCCAGGTTTCTAGATATTGAGCAGAGGTCGTCAACATAAGATGGGTGGAGGGTCCAACATCAAGCATTTCCACCAATCAGATGTTTTTCACAGCTGTTGTAGAGGACAAAGCCAAAAGCAGAATGGTCCATCCGCTGTGTAGTGGGAGCTGAGCTGGAGTACATAGGCGCATTCACTACACAGTGGATGCAGCCTTCTGTTTCCAGCTTTGTTTCGGTAGGGGTGCTGGGTGTTGGACCTCCACCAATCTCAAATTGATGACCTATACTGAGGAGAGTAAATGATGAACCCTTCCATTTTCTAAGTTACACAGGATACCTGACTGCCTGCATGGAACTTGCTTCTTTAGCAATTATAAGTTTTTGATCAAATAAATACCTTAGTTTCTGGCAAGTACTTGAAATTCTCATTGACAACACCGTTAACCAGAACTTTTGAAGGGGTAGCCTTTACACCAAACACTTGTACAAGATCTAGCTTCAGATTTTCAGCTTCAGGTTTTATTTGCATCACCTCATTCTGAAGAACATTCTGAGAAATAGAAAAGATTAACAAAAAAAATCAGTTGACACTTGAAAGTCTGAAGTACCAATTTAGTCATTATGATAATAGATGACTTACATTATGTGCCTTGAAGAGAATCATGCTATAATCTCCCTTCTGATATGTGTCTAAACTGTCTCCGTCATCCCAGTATAGGTCCCCTTTGGCAAATCCACCTGCTGTAAGTGCTACTAGGAGGTATAGACTGTTTTTTCGTGATTCTATTGTGGTCATTCCAGGCTCCTGTGGATCAGATACATACAACAACAAAAAAATTATTTTGTGACAATCATTTTGGGACTAAAGGGAATGTGTCACCAGATAGGCAATCCGATTCCAGCGCTGCCTCTTATGTCTATATATAACATGCTTTTCAAGGACATTAAAAATGTTTTCCTAGATCTTTTTTACTGATGACTTATCCTCTGGATAGGTCATCAGTATCTGATCGATAAGGGTCTGACACCCAGGACCCCGGGCGATCAGAGGTTTGAGAAGGCACCTCTCAGTAGCACAGTGGCTTTCTCCCTGCTCACCAAGCACATCGCCATACACTGTACCGTGGCTATGCTTGGTATCACAGCTCAGCTCTGTTCACTTCAATGGAGCTGAGCTACACCTAAGCCGTGTAACCAATGAATGTGACATCACTTTACCTAGGCAATGCTGCAAGATGGAGGCATCGCTACTGTGAGCACCAGTGTCTTCTCAAACAGCTGATTGGTGGGGGTCCTGGGTAAAAAGATCTCTAAAAACCCCTTTAATCACGACTTTTCTGAAAAACTTTTTGAGACACAAGGGGAGATTTATCAACCCCCATACACTAAAAAAACTGGTGTAAAAAGATTATAAACGGCAGGTCTATTTGCTCAAAAATCTTTGGTGTGACTGTGAAGTGGGTAGGGCAATCGGCTACGGAAGATTTATCACGGTTTTATGCCAGTTTTATGGCATAAACCATTACTGAAATCTACACCAACTACAAGCTGGAGTGGATATTATTCTTGGGTCACAGACTGCCGGAGGATGCACTTATATTTATGACTAGGCATGCACCGCATCGTAAATTAAGCATATCATCTGCTGGCACAGAAGATATGAAGATCAATGTAGACAATGCTGGTCTTGATTGAATTCTCCCCAACAGAGTGGATCTTGAAAAATCACTTCCTCATTTTTTGGCAAAAGTAAATATGTCATAAATTGGGGGATAACTTATGCCTCTGAGTAAGAATAAGGTTTTAAAGTATCAGTGTATAATGAAACCAAAATTTATCAGATTACAACTAGTGTTGAGCGAACTTGTGTTTTAATTTTGGCGTCCAAAGTTCGGGTTATCGAAGAATCCCGTTATGGTCCGTGGTAGCGGAATCCATAAAGGGATTCTTCGATAACCAGAACCCGAACTTTGGATTCCAAAATTAAAACACAAATTCGCTCAACACTAATTACAACCATTTCAAGAATTCTTTCAACCACCCCAGGAATAAGACAATTGCAAAGTTTTTACTAATACTAGTGCATTTGGATGTGTATGTGCACATGCACCTACATGCACCAAGTTTTCTCATTAAATGGGAAGATAAGTAAATAAAAACTCTGTTCTCTACCATTAAACCCCTGAATTCCAATGGTTAGACTTGTGGTTTCCTCAGTGACTGAACAGAGATAGGCACAGTAGGCAGCAGCCTAGGGCAACACTAAGAGGAAGGACACAATTTCTGCCTAAAAAAATTAAAATCTAAATACATATCTAAATATTCATTTAAATAAATATATCTTTGTTCATTTAAATGGAGGGGGTGAAGATCCCGTAAGTGATCAGGGGCATTGGTGAGAATATGTCACATTTTATCGAGCTGTGGTAAGATGGCCCAATTTTGATTAAATCTGTGCGAAATGGTGCAGCGTGTTTTGTGTGAGCCTATACTTCTTACCTGTGCCGGTATAATGTAGCCACCTCTAATGTGCAAATTTATAGTGTCTAGAGGTGCTGGAAGAGTAAACCATTCTCCTTTACTTTCAAATCCAGCACCCTGTCAAAGGAAGAGAAATAATAAGTTAATTAATATCATATTATTTAACTTAACGGGGTTGCCCAGTATTTAGTTTTTTAATTCACCCCCCTCCCCCCTTCAGCAGTATCTGTGAAGAGATCTATACTTATTTGGTTCACTTCTGGTCCCCTTTCTGTCTACTTCCACCGAAAATGAGGTTCACCGAATGTAGACATGAGATTCTACTCCTATGTTAAATGTAGCCAGGGCTGAACTGTACCTAAAACAAAATACACACTTGCCTGCTCCCTGCCTTTCCATTCCAGTGCCGAGGGTCTGGTCACTGGTTTGCAACCCTCCAGACGGGGTCACGTACACCACTGCAGCCAATGACTGGCCTCAGCAGCACATCACTGCTGTAACAGGTTAACAGCTGCAGCAGTGGACGTGAACCAATTTGTCTTGAAATTGACAGGTGGGGAACTGGAAGGCTGGTGAAGACAGCCCCAGAGCAGGGAAGTATGGATCTCTTCACAGGAAATGTAAAAAATCCTGGGCAGCTCCTTTGAGTTAAAAAATATAGAAAATTATGTAAATAATTATGTAAATCCATTAGCATTTCTGTATTTTTTTGACAATTCCATAGACAAGTCCCATCTGGATGACAGAGACCGCCTCACCTTGCAAAACAGGGGCAAGGGTTACCCATTCTTCATATGGTGGAGGTCCCAGCCGGTGACTGATTTTGCCACTTTGCAATGTCACCAATTCTTACTTATTTTAGAGAGGAAATTCACCACACACTTTTCTTTTTAATTTAGAACGCTAGATTTATAGTAGTATTGAAATAAGCATTCTTTTTCTATCATTTCTATTTACGATGTTTTATCCAATGTATAAAATGTAAGTTACATAATGAAACATACCGAAACCAGATCATACCACACCCCAGCAGGAAAATATCCATTTACTTCAGTTTTCCCCTCTTCCAAGACAGGGGTGATATATAAAGCTTCTCCCCAAAGAAATTGGCGATCAATTGTCCAGGTATTTCTGTCAGACGGAAACCTAGTGAAGGAAATGTGGACCTTTAATATTTAATACTCGTCAATAATATGGAAAAATTAGTTCCAATCTCCTAAATTTAAAGGGCATCTGTCAGCAGATTTGTACCTATGACACTGGCTGACCTGTTACGTGTGCACTTGGCAGCTGAAGGCATCTGTGTTGGTCCCATGTTCATATGTGCCCGCATTACTGAGAAAAATGATGTTTTATTATATGCAAATGAGCCTCTAGGAGCAACGGGGGTGTTGCCATTACACCTAGAGGCTCTGCTCTCTCTGGAACTCCCGTGCCCTCTGCACTTTGACAGAACCAGGCATTAAAAACGTCATCATGCCTAGATCTGTTAATTACAGTGAAGACGACGGAGCAGTTACAGAGAGAGCAGAGCCTCTAGATGTAACGGCAATGCCCCCGTTGCTCCTAGAGGCTCATTCGCATGTAACAGGTCAGCCAGTTTCATAGGAACAAATCTGCTGACAGATGCCCTTTGAAGAAGTAGTCCAGGATTAGACACACGTGGCTTTCTTTTCTGCCTAAGGGTTGTGTCTGGTATGGCAGCTCGACTTCACTGAAGTGAAGGGGAATGAGCTCCAATACCAAACATAACTTGTGGACAGGGGTGGCACTGTTTTTGGAAGAAAAGCTGCCATGTTATTCTAACCGTGTAAGCCCCCTGTAAATGTACTTACTCTACAAAAAGTGCTCTCGCCACAGTATCCCCTGAAATGTGAGCCTTGTGGAACAAAGTGTACAGATAGGGAAGCATCATGTAACGCTTTAACACAGCCTCTCTGATGGCGTTTTCAGATTCTTTACAAAAGGCAAATGGCTCCTGTGCCTGAAAATGCACAAATGAGGTGAATGTTACTGTAAGTATGATGGCAATGCACACATGTAGCAAAAACTATCAACGTGCACATCAAATGCACTGCACATTCAAAGTTCTACAGACACAGAGTTGAATAGATTACAGCCCATGTACAGATTTGCTGCCCCTTAGAAGAACGCTTGCAAATTGTCTTGTTTAATTTTTTTTTACTACAGCTCATGTGCAAACATATGTGTCACTACAGACTACGTACAAACCCCATGTAGTCTGATGGTTTTCATCTGCTCCCTCTTGTGCACGTAGCTTAAAGGGGTAGGCCATCTTTAGGGGTGGGTTTGGCCAACACCCCTTCTCGCCAGACCTGCAAAAGGAAAGGATACTTACCTACCTGCTCGCTGCCGCTGGGTCCTAGCACCTGCGTTCCATGCAGGGCCGGCGCGTCCTATAAGCGGACTAGGCCGCCGCGTAGAGCGCCCCTTGGCAAGGGGCGCTGCTAGGAGCGCCGGCCCTGTCTCATGCTGCAGCTGCCCGAGCGCTCTGAATTGAGCCTTAGGCGGCTGCAGCACTGCCCGGGCTGGTGCGTCCATGAGGACGCACCGCCCGGGCTCAGCATGAAGAGAGGAGCTCACACAGGGCCGGCGCGTCCTATAAGCGGACTATGTAGATTCCACTGCACACACAATATGAAGTATTATGAATCAAGTCCAATTTATTGACAGCCACCACCTAAGATGCGTAAACATATACAATTCATATAGGGCCAACGTTTCGGTCCGCCCGGGACCTTGGTCACGGCCTCATCTTGTAGTTTGTAGAAGCTTAGTCGTTGGTGGCGACTACCAACGACTCCAACGACTAAGCTTCTACAAACTACAAGATGAGGCCGTGACCAAGGTCCCGGGCGGACCGAAACGTTGGCCCTATATGAATTGTATATGTTTACGCATCTTAGGTGGTGGCTGTCAATAAATTGGACTTGATTCATAATACTTCATATTGTGTGTGCAGTGGAATCTACATATTTCTGAAATTTGGGTTTTCAAGCCTCTTCACTTGCACCACTACAGGACTAAGTATCCTGAAGTAAGGGCAGTAGTGCCATTCAAAATTATTTTCTCTATAAGCGGACTAGGCCGCCGCGTAGAGCGCCCCTTGGCAAGGGGCGCTGCTAGGAGCGCCGGCCCTGCCTCATGCTGCAGCCGCCCGAGCGCTCTGAATTGAGCCTCAGGCGGCTGCAGCACTGCCCGGGCTGGTGCGTCCATGAGGACGCACCGCCCGGCTCAGCATGAAGAGAGGAGCTCACAGGAGGAAGCGCCAGCGCTCCCTCCTGTCAGTCCATTAGCGTGGCTCAGCTCTTTATGGCGCGGGTACAGGAGCATCTGTCTCCTGTACTCGATCAGACTGACATGAAGTGCGACACAGTGTGCACTTCCTGTCAGTCCGTCAGGGTACAGGAATCTAAAGCTCCTGTACCCGTGGACCATAAAGCGCCGGCCACGCTACATTACAGGCGGGGAGGGAGGGGGAGAATGACAAGAGTGGGGGGAAGAAGAATGACAAAGGGTGGGGAGAGAATGACAAGAGGGGGAAGAAAGAATGACAAGAGGGGGGAGAAGAATGACAAGAGGGGGGAATGACAAGGGGGGAATGACAAAGGAGGAGGGGTGAAGAATGGCGGGTGGGGTTTGGAGAATGACAAAGGACGAGGGGTGAAGAATGACGGGGGGGGGGGAGAATGACAAAGGAGGAGGGGTGAAGAATGGCGGGGGGGGGGTTTGGAGAATGACAAAGGAGGAGGGGTGAAGAATGACGGGGGGGGGGAGAATGACAAAGGAGGAGGGGTGAAGAATGACGGGGGGGGGGAGAGAATGACAAAGGAGGGGGGGGTGAAGAATGATAAGGGGGGGGGGCGGCAAACTTTTCTTTTGCCTAGGGCGGCAAAAATCCTTGCACCGGCCCTGGTTCCATGGGCTCAGCTGGCTTGCTTAGATTGTCTGCCATCAACATCTTTGATGCGTCTGCAGCCAATGACTGGTCTCAGCGATGACCTGCTCCCCTTTAGTCATATCAGTTGGTCACGTGATGAAAGGGAGGCATCCTCCCACATAAAAACAACAGGGTCACGTCTGTTCCTCAGTTCTCTGGAGGTAACACTTTGTACTCCTAGCTTTTGTGGGTGCAGGTGCTCCAACTTCCCATGTTCCTTCCAGAGTCCTCTTCCCAGTTCCCATTCACATGTCTCATACTGCCACAAAATGACCATGTTCAATGTGTGTAAGTGCACTCATCTTATGTTCTAGAGGTCCTATGGGCAGTGGCGAGCTGATGAGACTATGAGACATTGGCAGCTCATTAAGGAACGCTCAGAACTTTTGAAGAGGTGACCCGATTTGTTGCCAGATTGGGTGTGGAAAACCACTTTTCCACCCTTATTCCACATCACCTTTTTGTTGGGGGCCTACTTTGAGATTAGAAAAAGAAAGTGACGATCATATGCTTGTTGACCACAAGGAAAAAGAGGGAAAAAACCCCTGATGCAGTGTCTGGCACTGCTAGTGGAGATGCTAGGTGGGATTCGGAGGAGGAAGATGACTAAGAATATGGAGGGCACACAAAGAAGCTACTCTGTCACTCAGCATTTTGTTATCATTGACAAGTTGTCTGCCTGCCTAGAAATAAAAGGTCATAAAAGACGTAGATAGACATATCTGGACTCTAAAGACAAAATAGGATAATTGTCTTCTCGCTTTCCAGGTCAGGTTTGCTCATTTTTAGCCAGCTCTCTGCTCCACAGTAGCAGATGCATTCATGACCAGAGAGGGCAGCTGAACAATAGAAGGATTACTCCAAGGAAGATTTCCCCTTACATTGGTACACAAGACCTAACCATGACAGTTGCATTAGCACCAGTACCATCATCAACCACTGTAGCATTATTGACATGATAAGGAACACATCCCATTTTTGGGGATCTGGCCATCAGTGGCAAAACTTAACCATGATGACAGGATGGAAGCAACGGTAAGATCCTACAAAGTCTGCTCCCTGTTATCAGAAGACCTACAAAGCCTTGTTATCATGGACTTTTGGAACCACGGCATACATTTTAGGTGTGTTTTGTCCATACGTATCTTTTTATTCCTTTTTTTTTATAGGGTTTTATGCAGCCTTGTTTCATTTGCTTACTAACAATATGCTATCCTGCTGTGCTGACTTTATTTTTTATAAAGATTTGTATGAGTTTTCTTTCCTATGAACTATTATGGCATTTCAATTAAGACACATAACGATATGGACACACCACATTTCAGAAATACATTGAGTGGGAGCTGATCCGAACATCTTCTGCGTTCCTCCAGTCAACAAGCCCAAAACAAGATCAAAAGGGCCTTTCTTTGCCCATGATGACCAATGATTCCCAAAATACTGCCATACCATAACAGTTGATTTGCAGAAAACAAGTGATTCTAATACAGAAATAGGCATATGTCCTTATTAAACGTATGGTATCACAAAAGCATGAGGGAACACATTTTCTTACCGTTGCATAAAGTGTGTTGTGGTTCCTCATAAATGGATAAAATGCACCGACCTGACTCCAGCGCACACAAAGTTCTTCTGTTACATTACCCACAAATCCACAAAGATCTGCTCCAACTAAAGGAACCCCATACATATTAAACAGTAGTATAGCTGCAAAGGAAGGAAAGAAGCCTTATTAGAATTGTTATCTGGTTAAAAGGACAGTCCAAGCATACTCTGTAGCCCAAACTGACATCGGGCAGCCATCCAATGCCAAGCATCATGGACAGGTCCTATTCTGAATAGTAAGATCCAGGGCAATGCCTAATAGACCCAACAGCAAAATCCTAGAAGGCAATGGTATTGTGTCTAAAGTATAACTTTTATTTGGTTATCTTAGAAACTCATAGGTAGCAAGCAATAAATGTAATTTGGGATTAGGTACTCTGTTCAGACGGATCACTGGGGTCTCTATTAGAGATGAGCGAATTTATTGAAAATTATATTTGGTTGATTCGCCGAATTTGACAAAAATTTTTTTGTAAGTAGCGGGTGCAATGACAGGGAACTGAGATAGCGCAGCCCCGTCATTGTACTCCTCTGATACATACATGATCGCGGCATCTGAGTGTAATTTTACACAGTTTTTAACAATAAAAAAAAAATGAAATCAAAGTTACCACCTCCATTTGCTCACGACGGGCCAGCCGCCGCCATGACGTAATCTCGCGCCACACGGGATTTCGGCCTAGGTCTTCAAGCAAGATGGAGGCTGGCGGCCCATCGCGAGCAAATGAAGGAGGTAAGTTTGAATTTTTTGTTTTTTTATACTATTTCAGGTTAAATTGATTCGCTGACACAAAGCATGAGGAAATTCAGCTTCTAGGCGAATCAAATTTATCCAGAAATTCGATTCGCTCATCTCTAGTCCCTATCAAGCCCTATGATAATGTGGCTGGGTGTTAATCCACTGTAGTCTATGCCATCACATCCTTGAGAAACTCTTGGGGTAATTCGCTCACAGGCCATGCAGCTTCCACAGTGAAATGTTCCTAGTGATCTCCTACCGAGACACGTCTGAATTAGGTGGTGGGGTAAAATGACTCTTCAGGGATTAGCCCCTCTGAATTAAATCCAGGCCTGTGTATGTATATAATAACGATATCTGTAATGCATCGCCACTTACCAAGCTGTAATGCAATGCTGGGAGATGCGTTATGTAGGTGTCCATGGTAAATGAACACTTAATCCACAGGAGACAGGACAGGACCAGTTCAATCACATATAATGACGTTAGGTGTAGGAAAAACCTATGTACTGTGATTGGCTGTTTTGGATACCGACAACTTGCTACTGACGTTTTTGATCCTGCTCCCTTTTACTCCCTGATGAGCCAGATGATAACATAGGAGAATAGGGTTGAGCATGTACTCAGGTTATGGATTAGGTTCTAGTACCAGCCTGGGGTTGCACTTTTCAGGGTGGGTTTCTCCACTTTGCCAATGTGAGGGTGTGAGCACAGTAACTAATCCAAAAGTTTTACTCCAATACTCCTAAGCGTGCTGAAAGATCTGGACTGTCCGATAAATGAGCTCGTTCATCAGGCAATTGAAGGCAGTATTAGACTGCCAGATGACCCCTAATGAGTTTTCATAGGAATGCGCGTTAGTGATTATCGGGCAGAAAATCCTGCAGTCTAATATACCCTTTACCTTCGTATATTTTAGTTGCTACCGATAAGTTTTTAAGAAAACCAATAAAAGTTCAATACCACTCCCTTTTTCTCAATGGGATCCATACACAATAAACTGGATATTGACGGCTGCTTCGGCAACTGTCTCTCCGAGTGTGCAGTTGAGTCTCTCCATGTCCGATGTAAGATCAGGCAGGAGAGTATACCTGGAGATAAAATGAAACACCTCTTACCAGGTATAGAGTAATACAGCTGTTCCCAGGTGCTCTCTACATCCCCTGTCCAATGACCTGCATATCGACCATGACTGGCGAATGTGGATCGAGAAATCACAAAGGGACGTTTTCCTCTAATTTTTATCAGAGCACTGACAAAATAGATAAAAAACATCTATGAATTAAACATTGTGTGGGTTTTGCTGCAGATCTGCAGGCTACTTCTGGCATTTTTTTCCCGACTGTTATGACATTTCTGCTGACTGCCAGAAGGCGGCAGCAACCAGTAACTGATGTCTTCCCACAGTATTTCTTGGGCTTATCAGTATCTTTTTCAGCAAAAGGAGTTAAAAGTGTCTGCCTCAAAGGTCTATCAGACATCTCCTTTTCAGAGGCAGCACTTATCATGGATGACCTCCCTCACAGGTTTCTAGGAAAACATTCACCAGTTTACCAGCCATACAGTAATTGTAAGCAGGCTCGGACTAGCCCACAGAGGTACAGGGGAATCCCCCGGTGGGCCCCTGAGCAAGGTGGGCCCCCAGTCTCCCATTCCCTGCACAAGTGGCACATGACACATTAGATTTACTGCACTACATATATATATTCAATGTACAGAACCTCAACCAGCCCATGTTCATAAAAAAAAAACTTGTTAAATTATTTATCATATTTGAATGTATCCATACAGTGGGCCCCCAAAATAAATTTTACTGGTGGGCCCTAGGTACCCCAGTCCGACACTGATTATAAGCCGTATGAAACTTTAGTGTTCAGCATAGTCTCTTCCATCAATGAGCAAGGGTTGTTTATTAAAATATAACCTTTATTAATGATGCTCTAAAGTTGTAACATGTTTCTACCACAATTGCTCCCATTTAGGCTAGGGCTACACGACGACAATTAGTTGCGCGACTTATAGGGCACAACTACACTGCAACATGTGACGCGTGACATTGATGTCACACCAATGTTGTGCGACAATTTTTATAATGATAGTCTATGGTGTCACCATAGATTATCATTATAAAAATTGTCGTGCAACATTGGTGCGACAAAATGTAGTCATGTAGCCCTAGCCTTATCAACCAACCTTGACCCAGTCCTACCAGCAGATCACATTATGAAGATTTTCCAGGAAAACTGCACTGATGACAGCTACTGAAGTAACCATATTAATGATATAACCTATGCAAAAGCCTTAAAACACAACCTTCTAGGGTTTCTGACTGAATTCAGAAACAAAACTCTGAGTTCGACTTCCTTCCCCCAAATTATGTGAATATAGCTGATTCCAAGATATTGGCTTGCTGTCATTGAAATGGAACATTCACATTTATGTTCAAAGATGTAAAATGGCTGTGATCATGTCAAACCAACCTGTGCGCATATATTTCCCAAAACAGCCTCTATGTCAAACTAAAACTATCAAAAGTAATGAGCTCACCATCTAATTTCACGTCAATGGGAACAGAGCTGCAGTAAACAACTCCATCCACTGCATAATTACACCACAAATTTGTTGGACAGGGGCTACTCTGGAACAGCTGATAAGCAGGGGTTTCAGATAAGCCATCAATATAAAAATACTGGACAACAGCTCTAACCCATTAGTGAGCGCTAGTTGCCTTTTTTTTAGGCTTGGTTAACGTAAAAAGGCAGCGGCCTAGCCTAAAGCCCATAAGTGACCTCTGCCTGTTTACGGTGACCGAGCCTAAGCGCTGCATGGGTCTCCTGTGCAGTGCAAAGTAGAATTGGGGCTCTCACATAAGAGCTGGGCTCCTGCTTTAACAGCCTGTACTGGCAGAAGTGCCAATCAGGAACGTTTAACCTCTTAGATGCAGCGTCCTATAGCGCCCGTGGCATCTAAGCGGTTTAGAGGGCGTGAGCTTCCTCTGTCAGGCATCAGCATCTCTCTTTCTTATGCCTTATTTGGTCAGTGATTTCCATCAGTGATTTTTGGTCAGTGATTTCCATCCCCAGCATTGTGATTGCCGTCACGCCGCCCTCCCCGGCTATGTCACTAGTAGCCGTTAACCCCGCCCACTCCTTCCCTTCAGCTTCATTAACAGTCCCCGAGTCGGCTCCTGCACTCTTCCTGTTTAACTGAACGCATCAGCCTCAAGTGTTTCACTGTGCGTGCGCTCAGTTAAACAGGAAGAACGCAGGAGCCGACTCGGGGCCTGTTAATGAAGCTGAAGGGAAGGAGTGGGCGGGGTTAACGGCTACTAGTGATGTACCCACGGGGGGCGGGGCGTGGCAGCAATCGCAATGCTGGGGACATATTATATGAGCAGAGAGAGGGGCGGGTCTGGGCACTGGATGGAGGGCATTCCTGGGCACCTTTTGAATGAAAATAACGCCCCTCTGGGCACCTTCAGGGTCATTTGCATAAATATAAAGTTGGATTTTTATAAAGATAGAAAGCCAGATCCAAATGAAAAGAACACCTATGGAAAGAAGGTATGAAGAGATATAAGTACCTATGTTTGGTTTAATATTGATTATCCAGGTGACAGATTCTCTTTAAAGTTGTATTAAATAAATAAAAATCTCCAAGTTAAAAAATACACAATTTCCATTGAAAAAAAAAATGATTTTAATTAAACAAATTGCAAAACTAACTCCCCTTTCCACCTATACACAGACACATACAACTGCTCACAAAAAGTTAGGGATATTTGGCTTTCGGGTGAAATTTATAGAAAACATAAAAAGTTTACGCTACAGTGATATTATATCAAGAAAGTAGAGCATTTACGTAGAAGCAGCAATAGTGATTTCCTCATCTGAAACAGTTAATTGAAACAAAAGCCAATACCAGTGGTGGATATAACCTCACAAAAAGTCTCAATTACAGCTTGACAACGACATCTCACGCTGTTCACAAGTCGACTTATTGTCTGCTGTGCTGAGGCATGTCATCCCACTCTTCTTGAAGTTCGGCCCTCAGAGGTTCTGGGGTACAGAGTTACGAGCCTCTACACGGCGACTCCGTTGATCCCATAGGTTTTTAATGGGATTTGAGTCTGGAGAAAGTGCAGGCCATTCCATTTGAGGTACCCCAGTCTCCAGCAGCCGTTCCCCAATAATGCGGCCTGTGTTGTTCATGCAGAGACACAATGACTGGACTAATGATGTTATTCAAGTAGTACGGGCTGGTCACTGTACCATTCACAAAGTGTAGGGCAGTTCTGTATTGACTAGACACACCTTCCCACACTGTAACACCACCACCACCAAAGGCCTGTCTGGTGACAACAGTGGCTGATGCATAGCGCTCTTTTTGATGTCTCCAACATCGTCATAATTTCTGATCAGCGTGAATCCACTTTCATCAGTGAACAGCACTGAGGCCCACTAGTCCTCATCTAGTGTAGATGCTCCCTGGCCCATGCAAGACGATGACTGTTCCTGGTGGTGTGGTCAGGTACCCTTGCATGTCGTCTAGCATGCAGACCTCAGTGATGTAAACAGTTTCGAATGGTCTGATGTGACACTTGGATGCCTCTCACCTGCCTGGATTTGTGTGGAATTGATCATCCAGTTCCGCAGGGCATTGTTCACAATGAAGCGATCATCAGTGTGGGATGTGGCCAAAGGACGTCCACCCTGATGCCTTTCTGTGACTCTTCCAGTCTCTTTATATCTCTGTTGCAACCTGCTGATGACACTCTGTGAGACTGTGACACTCTAAGCTCAGTGGCCACTTCCGTCTGAGAACATCCTGCTTCATGCCTCCCAATGGCGAGGTACTGTTGATCAGTTGTTAGGTGTCGTCTTGGTCTCATGATGTCAAAATGTGAACAGCATGATGAGGAGGACTGTTTAAATACCAATTCTAATTGAATTCATGGATCAAACACCTGTTGTGAATTTTGCCATTAAGCTCCTTGTTAGTAGAACAGCAAGTTGTGCAAAAAGTACTGAAACATTGAACAGTTGGACATGTGCATTCAAAAGTTTAGAGAAGGTCACATTAAGTCCACCTGTAAAGGTTAGAGTGCATTTGGGTTCATCATAAAATTTCACCCACAAGCCAACTTTTTGTGAGTAGTCTATTTGGTATTGCTGCATCCTTAACGACCTGCACTGTAATTATCTCAAACTTTTTCCCCCCACATTGAGCACTGTAAAAAGACTGACAAATTCCAGCTACATTGACGGACAAATAAAAAAGTCACAGCTCTTGGAAAAAATAAAAACATTGCTTGGTCACTAAGGCCAAAAACAGAAACTTGTGTAAGTGCATTTCTCATACCATAATTCTGGAGCATCATTTTTTATAGCTTGTTGTTGTACCATTCCTATATCATTCCTCCCAGAATTTTAGAAATATCACCATCTCCAAATAGTTAATGTTTTATGTTTAAACAAGATTATAACCCACTATGCATTTTCATCGAAGGAAATGAAAATGTGAAAACCTGCAGGCAAATGACACATGGTATTGTTATAGCCATCATTTCTGTGTAGTGGAGCTTCTCCTCAAACCAATTTCACTTACTCATGAGATGCTATGGCTTCAAAGAACCCATACATATTATGAAGGTTGTAGTGTGATGAGAGATGTTGGTGACTGGAGGCACAGATTGTAGTATCTCGAAGTACACCTCCTACCACCTCTGTAAGTAAAGCGAATAGAGAAAATCAGTTTACAAAGGCTAGGTAAAACATTTTTAAAATAATTTTTATTTTATTCTTTATGTGTGGTTTGTATCAGAGCAAAAGGCAAACAAAATTTGTAATAAAAGCATTTTAATATTTTTGTTTCTTTTATATTTAATAAATTCTAATAGGCTTTTCCAAAGTCTTTTAGTTTTCCTCAGTGGTTTACCCATCAGAATTAGACACTAAAAAACTAGTTGTTTTTTTTTTTTTTGGGGGGGGGGGGGTTTACGTCACCTAATTTAAATAGTCATGGGTAATACAGAAAATTCTTGGGCCTTAAGTGGGTGGATATTTGAATCAATTTGATGGTATATGTTTTATGCCGGAGATATGCATGCTCGGCTCAGCCATGTGTATGTAGTGAGAGGGGAGAGGGAAGAAAGCCACTGCGAAACACCTCCCCGAAAACAAAAGTGGACAGTTGAAATCCAATATGCCTTTAAAGGGAAGTCAGGAGGACACCATACATGTTAGATGCTCAGATGGACCCTAATGTGTATGACCACCTATATGTAGGCCATCCAGCTGTTGTATCCTCAGTATTTATCTTTATTTACAATTTATAAAAGTTTTAAGATCACATAAAAAGGAGTTTGACACAGGATCCTGTACATATGTGGTATCATATACAGCAAACACGTAAAATGGAAAATACAATAAAACAAACAAAAGAAAAACTAATTCTTTTGCAGGATCCAGTTAGTGTACAGATTCTACCCTACGTATAATGAAACAAGTTATGCATACAAATAGGCCATGAGGTATCACCTATAGGGTAGAACAGCATTGGTAAAATCCAACCATCTCGGAGGGATAAAATCTCCTCTATAGGCGCACAGATCCCCAAATGAAAAGATTGGACATCCCATTAAACAAATGCCTAGCTCTATTCTTATTATATTGTACCCACAATTCCCAGTTCTGCGAGAAACTCATCGAAGTGTGAGTACGAATAGCAAAGAAATTTTTCCATATCATAAAAAACCTGGACAGTATAAAGGAGTTCCTTGATAGTCAGAGGGGTACTAGATTTTTGTAATTTGGCTATCATTAATTGAGCAGCCAAAATAATATGCCCCACTATCGTACTTAGGCATTTAGGGAGGTCAGGCAATCCTAGAAAATATAGCACTAAATCAGCGGAAAATATACATTAGGACCCATCAGCCTGCAGAGGAGATTGAACACCACTTTCCAAAATATGAAAACAAGAGGACAATTACACCAGGCATGCATATACTGTACGGCCCAAAATTTTGAACCACTGTCTTTGTGCTGGCTTGAGTTTCTTTAGTAGCAAGATCTCAAATTTCACTCTGTTCCATCAGGTAGCTCCTTATCTTTGATCTCTGATATCTGACCTTATTAACAGTCATTATAGCTCAATTCTTATCTTACTGATAAGAATGTGGCTTAAAAGAGTGTTTATGACCTTTATGAGATAAGGTTTATTAGATGACTACCACAAAGTAGAAGTAAAAAGTAGCTAGACAAACAGTTAACCCTTTGTGACAGAATGGCTCAATATTTTAATAAAGACCAACTAAAAAATTATTTTTAGCCCAAAATCCGTAAAATGCAATCATAAAAAAATTGTTCCCGTAGGTGTACACAGTCTTTAAATTATTCTTAGCTATGTGGGTAGGAGTGAGTTACCAGCATAGCAGTATTTTAAAGGAAGTTTCCCAGTGGCGAGCTCCTTTAGATATCTGTTTTACCACCACAAAGCCTTATACCAATAGCTAAGACGAAAAAGTATCTTTCATCATGATCAACCCTATTAAACCAGGCATACTCCCAGGTAGGGATGATCATGGTGAATAAAATGCTGCAAACAGATGTACTGTAACAGCATAATTATTATATTTTATACAAAGAAGGTAATCTGACAGAGCACCAATGGGGTGGTTTAGCCCCTCAGAGTACCTACCTCCTCCTCTCCTCTGTAACCACTCACCCTCATGATCTGATTGACAGGGACTGGCATCCTCACTATTTGAATGCCTGGCCCTAAAACCCCATGCTTGTGCCGTCGAGTAGATCTCATGAAGCTGTCTCTGCTGAGACCCGCACTGCGCAAGCACCAATGACGTCAGTTCCAGGCATCTGAACAGTGAGGTTTCCTGACCCTGTCAATCAGGCCATGAGTGGGAGGTGAAGTGGTGCTCAGAGGGGCTAGTGAGAATTGACTAGATGGATCCTCAAAAGAAAAGACTTGAGAGTCTTTAAACATTTTGTAATCTTTCGAATACCAGCAGTTTCCCAAGCCCCATGATTTAGATCAGGCATTAAAATATCTGGGTAATGGAGGTAGAAGTTGTCAAGCTCCACAAGGTCAAATATAGAGGTATGTTTAGAGAACAACTGCCATGCTTTAATAGAAGCTACAATACTAGAAAGGGCCGTAGATTTGTGGCGGTAATGGGTACAGGAAATCTTCAGTGAAGAGATTTCCCAAACAATGTACCTTCAATTTCAGAGCACTTCCTTCTATGACCTATGCTCCATCAGCCTTTAATTTTATCCAAATTAAGGACATATAATAATATTTTTTAAAGGGGATATCCAACCACCATAATGCCCCCCCTCCCCTGAATGCCCAGGCCCCTAGTATACCTTGCTGAACGCTTTCTCTGCATCCAATGCAAGATGCAGGGAAGGTGCTTCAACTAAATTAATAGACCTGTGATTCCAATCCGAATCTTGTCTACCCATTGCAAACCCTACCTGATCTTGGTTCATTCGTTGTAGGAGAGTGTTCAGGAGACGAAAGGAAAGAACTTTTGCATACAGTTCCTCTTGCAAGATAACAAGCTGAACTGTATAGAGAGATGTCTTTTTTTCAGCCTTACAAACTATATTACTGTATTACTATCTGTGTTAAGTAAAGAAATGGGCTGAAAATTTTCTTGGGAAGTATGGCTCTTACTAGGTTTCAAAAAGCAACTATATTGGTTCTTAAATTTAAGGAGGGAAACTACCCTCTCGCGCCACCTTGTTAAAAAATGTCTTTGAGGAAGGGGACTAAAACTAAGAAGTGTTTATAGCAGAAGTTTGTAAAGTCATAAGGGTCCAGATCTTTATGAGGCTTAAAAGAAGTAAAAGCCATTTAACAATTCGGAAGCAGTTATAGGTAGAGACAGGGTCTGTAGTTGCAAAGGGTAAAACTAGGGAGATGGACAGCCCACAAGAATAAATGTATTTCCTCTTGTGAGGGACAAGTATTCGAAGGATTGTCTTTTAAATTATAAGGGGAGATGGAGTATTGTTTAAATTGGTCAGCTATGAGTCTTGGATCTATTATTTTGCTCCTGTTTCAGTGTAATAAAAATGCAATGCAGGCAGAAGCCAAAGACTCATGTCGTTCAACGAACAAGGACTGCAATTTTAATCTAAGAGCACGTAAGGTGGCTAAGCGTGAGACAAAGACAGAGGTCTCTAATAGAAGCCTCTAATAGAGGCCATAACTTTCTGAATCTCTTTGTTACGTTTTTCCTTCAACTAAACTCAAGATTGAATGAGAATCCCACGCATGAATGCCTTATGGGCATTCCGTAATAAGCAGTCTGACACAGACTGCCAGAAATAATAGAAAAGTAAGAGGCAAGTTCTTGTTGTAGTTTTAGCTTATGGTCGGAGTGAAGCAAGATAGAGACGTTGGATAGAAACTGTTCGTGCAGGGACAGCACTACTGGGACATGATAGGACCATGTGATAGTTTTCTAATTTAATAAGTTTGAGACAATTTGTTAAGAAGGCCTGTTTCACACTTGGGTTGTGGCTTTCCAGTTTTGAGATCCGGCAGAGGATCTGAAAACTGGAATTAAATTGATTCATACCATTTAATACATCTGGATGCATCCGTTTCAGCCAGATCTGGTTGTATTAAATCTAAACTAAACAAACCAGATTTAGTATGAAAATCATTGTAAGTCAATGGTCGCCAGATCCTTTTTTTTTGTTAGCGAAAAAGCACTATTGACTTACATTGATTTTTATGCTAGATCAGGTTTGTTCCATTCCGCAGACCGTATACAAAACAGCAGCTTGAAAACGGTAAAAAATCTGGAGTGAAACTAATTATCACAGCTAACCACCCCTATTCCCCTTCCCACAAACTGGAGTGCATTGGGTAAAAATGGAAAAAATTAGCAACATTTTTGCATGAATAACCCCAGAAAGTCACAAAGCCCTACTTTTCCAACTTTTTGAAGCCAGAAATGCGGGGCATCATAAATTCCCTCATAGAGTGTAAAATGGTTCTCTATGTGTGTACAATATTAATTGATACATGAATGCATTACATGCGTTATTCCGCAGTATACAGGATATTGAAATCAGTGTTTTCCTGAATCTCACTTGTAGAAACTTACTAGGGACATATGGAGGATTTTCTAGTGTATCATCCGGGCAGCCATCTACAGATCCATGTACATTGTTAGCTGGTTCGTTCATATCCTGTGACAAAAAAAAGGGCAAGTTTGATGCAATTAATAAATCAGATCCTGTGATATTTAAAGTCTTTATAGTGTTTTATGGTGTTCCTTATTTTCAACACATTTTGATCTCGGATGGCAGCGATGCTCCTTGTGGAAATCTTCTACTGGAGGTGAAAACGTGGTCAGAATTCTACCTTCTAAAACAGTGGTTCTCAACTCCAGTCCCCAGGACCGACCTGTCAGTCATGTTTTCAGGATTTCCTTAGTATTGAGCAGGAAATATGATTGGTGTCAATGCATCAGGACTTACCACAGGTGTTTATTCTGTGGGATATTCTAAAATCAAGACCGGTAGGTGGGACCTGAGGACTGGAATTGAGAACCACTTAAAGGAACAACTCTTAGCAAATGAGGCATTGGAAAAATGGCCCAAAGGTAATTGAAAAGGGTTTAGGCAGAAACCCTTCTGTCCTGTGTGATCCTTGATCCTTGCTATGGGGCCCTTACTTCTCTGTGTACAACACTGGCTGGTAGTAAAGCTTTAGGACAATATTCCCTCAGAAAATAAATATACAAAATAGAACTCTCCTCCGGATAAGCTTCCTGCCAGCTTGATCTCTAGAAGAAGAATCAGTCCCTTCTAGGAGACATACATATGGCAACTCACACATCCAACCAGAAGCCTACTCCACATTAATAAGGAACAATACCTCCAAAACAGCCCTTGGTAGAGATCTACTGTATGTCTCTGGTTTGGCTGATATCATGTTTTAAGGCTTCATAAATGGTTGTCTATCAATTTAAAGGGGAGCCACCTAGAGGTACTACTAGAGAGACAGCTAGAATTTTTTTTGCCAGTATTCAAGGCTTCTTCTTTAGCAATAATTTTATGGTTAACATGTGCCTTTCTCGTTAAGATTTCCCTTGAGACATGTGGAGAGGCCAGCAGTTGTGGTAAGACAAGGAGAGGGATATTATCTGCACATGTACTGTAGATACAACGACCTGCATCCCATTATATAGGTCAGGAAGACTCTGATCATATTGCATTTGGGCCTTGCATTTGGTATACATGACCGAAAAAAAACTCTCAGCACATACATCAGAGCTCATCTGACAGCTCAGCCTCCCTCCTCTCCTGAATAATAATCTAAAAGGATTTATGACCAAATCAAAGCTGCAAATCAGCCAATCTGATGAATCAACAAATGCTCATCTATAATTTTTGCTCTTCCAAGCCAGGAAATGTAACTCATGTCTTTTTCCCTCCTGTCTAGCTGAAGCTCTACAGAGCTGGGTCCACACTAAGAGATAAATGGGGAAATGTATTAGTTCCCCTATGTCTAATTTTGGCATAGAAAACTTGAGAATCTAGTTGATTTTCAATTCCATGGCAACTTTTCTATTCACAATTGGAGTTTTAGGTCACCTTCCTCAATTTTCCAAAAGGAGGCTTGGCGAGGGCATAGTTTGGACCGGGCCATTGGCCCAGCTCTTTCATCATTATTTATACCAGAAACCGGCGTAAAACATTACTGAAATGTATGGACTGCCAGACAAGCCAGGTAATTTATGAAGAGGCCTGTTCCTCATCATAAATTGCATGGCTCCTCCAGTAGTGCAGGCCCCATGAAGACTGGCGTAGCAGACACCGGTATTGATTAGACAGAGGCTTAATAAGTCACCCTCCCATTGGAAAGTTTAATACAAAAATGAAATGCATTACTACTTGCATTGACCCAATGGTTACTGCAAAGGGGTTAAAATGTGCATTTGTGCAGCATAATGTGTATTTCCAACTAAAGGCTCCACACGTGGAGAAATAGAGTTAATAACCAGCCTATAGTGATAGTTTCAAGGTTGGGCTGTTCCACCCTGAGCCAGAGAATTAGTTAATTGGCCTAAGAGAAGCAAACAGAGAGCAAGCAGCATTGGGTTAGCAGGAGTAGTCAGCCCAAGGGACAAGAGGAGACAGTGTCAAACACCAGCCTTTGAGCCAAAAAAAAAAATATGAAAAAATATGAAAGATGAAGATAAGGCACTTTGAAAACTTTTTGGCTTTACAGGATTTTTCTCGGCTAGAGGCTTTCAGCTCCCAGGCGTACCCTAGAGACAGACTGCTGGTCTGTTAAAGGACTACACCCCACAGCTGGGTATTGTAGAACCTCATATTAAGAGAAATAGAGAGAACTGCGCACCTTGGCTGGATTAGGGTACTTTCATACTTGCGTTGTTTGATTCCGGCAGGCAGTTTTGTTGCCTGAATTGCCTGCCTGATAAGGCAAACTGTATGCAAATGCTTGCCATTTTTTCTGACTGATCAGGCATTTTTCAGACTGATCAGGTCAAAAAAATGCCTAATCAGTCAGAGAAATGCATTGCAATACCAGATCCGTTTTTCCGATGTCATATTTTTTTTTTCATATTTTTAAAGGTCTGCGCATGCGCAGACTGGAATGCCGTATCCGTCATTGCGGTATTTTTAATGCCGGATCTGGCACTAATGCATTGCAATGGAATGTGTTACGGAATTTTGCATGCTGCGGTATTATCTCCGGCCAAAACGCCGTTCAGTGACTGAACTGAAGACATCCTGATGCATACTGAACGGATTTCTCTCCATTAGGAATGCATTAGGATATAACTGTAGCGTTTTTTTCCGGTGTTGAGCCCCAAGGATGGAACTTAATGCCGGAAAAGTTTAACGCTAGTGTGAAAGTACCCTTAGAGAGAAAGCACAGATATTCTGGAAGTGGCTCAGAGAGTGAGGAACTGTGAAAAACTGTTGGAGCAATGTTTAAGTCTTACGCCTAATTCTAACAGTACGTGCATTTGCACTTTTCTACTACCCTCACTAAATAATTGTTTATTTCTTACCATAAAGCCGGTCTCATCATTGAAGCCACCTTTCTATTACGTTTCTAAAGGTATCCCTGCCTTGCACACCACAATACCACCAACACCAAGGGCACCCCCACCACCATCAGGCAGAAGACCCACAAACCAGGGTGTGCCTCAAGGGAAAGAAAGGGTACACCGCTCCATTGTATGCCCGGCCCAGGGAGTGCTGGAGCAGGATCACCACCAAGAGTACTACTCCCACACCAAACCTTGCTACCACTCCTACCCTCTCCACCTTGTGCCTCCCCTGTGGGACTCTGTATACTTACAATCCACATTCCATCAAACGGCACCTTTTCATGAAAATCCTTCAGCATATCATACCACCATTTATGTGCTTCTGGGTTTGTGAAGTCAACAAACGCTGTTTGTCCCGGCCAAACCTACAAAGAATAAATGAATAATGAAGCAAATTTTTGTCACACCTTATTACAAAAAAACTTGCAATTTTTTTCTTATTCAGCACCGTATCACTGCAAATGAATGATAAAAACCATGTTTAGGTCAACATTTTAGGCTTAGCATTAAATGGGTTTTCTGGTGCTTAGATTTTGATGACTTATACTCAGGATAGGTCTTTAGTATCAGATCTATGCAAGTCCATTGATCCATAAAAACATCCAAAAGTGTCTAAAAAAAACAGCAAATCAACCATTTCAAATTTTTTTGGTTACGCGATTCACGGTACAGGATAAATACATGTACAGTTTAATATTGCGGGCATTTGGGACATAGCAATGCTGATGATTTGTATCTTTTGTTAATTCTTAAAATAGGGAAAAGGGGGTAATTTGAATTTTTATATCTTTTTACTTTTTTATATTTTTAAAACTTTTTTTCACTTTTTTATACACTTTAAGTTCCCTCCAGGGACTTTAACGTGCTGTCATTTGGTTGCTTCTCCCATAGACTGCAATGATTTACCATTGTAGCCTATGCGAGAATCACTATATTAGGAACTTAAGAAAGCCCAAGGCTGACATAGCAACCAAACAGCTCCTGTGATCTCAGCGTGGCGGGGCCTTTCAGTCTTCAGGAGACCCACCACTCACGGGAAAAGGCCATTTAGATGCTGTGGTCAGGCTACTCTGTTTGGTGCACAATCACTCCACCATTACACCGCCCAGTGCTTCCACCCCTTGCTTGATTGAAAGTCAATTAAAGTTAATTAAAGCAAATATTACACCATAGATAACCATATTTTTCATAGTGATTTTTTCAGTAAATGAAATATTATGTCAAACAGTGCTTACCCAGTAACATAATATCAGATATGGAGCTGTAAAACATAAATGATATTATACCTTGCCCACAAGTGGCTTGCCATCTGCATTAGTGACATAAACTCCTCTCTTCAGTCCATCTTCATAAGGTTGATAACTTCCTTTGGGGCTAGTAAGGCCAATAGCTGGTTCCTTAAACACATAAGCATATATAAAGGTGTGCACAAAGGCAAAATCATATAATAAACATAAGGATATTGCCCTATAGTTATCTTTAATCCAAAGACCCATGCCCTCTGCATTTTTTAAATACATCTTCTATTACTCCCCCTTTTCCCCCTGAAAGCCACCAGTAAGTTCTCTCATCCAGTACCCTGCTCAGTAGTAACAAAGGGCAAAACTGATGTCTACAGATGGGCCCAATCCCAAGTCATGTTTCAAGGCTCTTTAAAGGAGTTGTCTCATCTGAGACATTGGTGGCATATCACTAGGATATGCCATCAATGTCAGATAGGTGTGAGTCCCACCTCTCTACAGAATGGGACCCCCGAAGTGAGTGGGGAGCAGTGTACATGCCCTCTCCTTTACTATTTGGAGATAGGTGCAGGTCCCACATTATATAAAAAAGACACTATATTGTTATTCCCAAATGGAGTAGTGAAGAAAAACGAGCGGCACTCACCAAGTCCATTCCAAAAACCTTCTTTATTGATCCATAATATGTAGATGAACCAACGTCACTGAGGCATCAGGGGGGCACAGAAAGGATTGCGGTAAAGAAGCTGCGACCGCTTCTTTACCGCAATCCTTTCTGTGTCCCCCCCCCTGATGCCTCAGTGACGTTGGTTCATCTACATATTATGGATCAATAAAGAAGGTTTTTGGAATGGACTTGGTGAGTGCCGCTCGTTTTTCTTCACTACTCCATTTGGCTATATTTATGTTCTATCTTCTATTGGAGCTGAGCAACACCGTTGACCATAATACCACTGCCACAGTGAGTCTGAATTAGCGCTGATTTACCTGTAGCTACGGGGCTAAAAGTAACAGCAGTGCCGGACGATTTTCTTCTCTTTTTTGTGAACTATATTGTTATTCCCCCCCAAACTGTATGTATTGGTCCACCCCACCTCTGGGCCCCATAGCAAGTGCTATGGCTGCTATAGGTATAGTTCTGTCCATAATATCTATGTATAGGTGACATTAGAGATACGTTTTTTCCTTCTAGAGAAGAACTCATTTTTGTATACCTTTTCCCAGGGAACATTGCCTCTCACACCAAGTGGTGTCTCCACAAGGAGAAAGCCCCCAACAGTTTTATGGTACCCTGCTTAGACAGCTCTGCTTAGGAAACTCTGGGCAATTTCTTACCTGCAAGACTCAGAGTCCACCTCTCTGAGACAGGGTCCCCATAAAGAACCTTGTGAGTGGGTGAGCAGATCGAATTTACAGTAAAACCTAAGATTTTATTTTAGTTTACTTTCTCATAGCCTTCCAAGCATAAACTGTATATAGAATATATTGGCCTTCCATGGAATTATCAGCTTATCTGCTATTTCCAAGAATGCTGTCCTTACCACAATTAAGATGTACTTCATTCCATCTTGATGCAACTCATTAACCATTTCTGGCATATCTCCAAAGCGGTCTGGGTCATAAGTGAAATCTAGGTTTGCGTGCATATAATCAATGTCATTCCATTGCACCTCCTAGGAAATATGGAACAGATACCTGCATATTATATACAGAACAGACCTGATTGCAGAATGATGATATACTGGTTCACTAGTAAAAGCAATAGCCTACATTCCTCCTGCTCTTTGTAGCAGAAGGATTACCATATTTACCTTCATCTGAACAGACCCCATAGCTAAGTACAGAACCACCCCCCGAATTAGATTCCTGTCTCAGCGTGATCCTTGATCTAAAGCATGGGTCATGGTTACTGGTCCTGTAATAAGTTTCTGATAAAGTTACGTTCAAGTCCTAATGATCCCTGGTTTTGACTTTGCATGTGTTACCTTCTTGAATCCATTTACATTTTTTTTATATTTTTACAATTCTTATCCTTGTGCTCATCTTGTCCCCTTCTTGTTACTGAACATCTGGATCCTGCTCACAGAATCCCTAACTCTATGCCTTCAATATCAAGGGCAACATGGGCTGCACAGGAACAAGACTCCTACCATTTGTAGCGGTAAAACCTAGGGCCATCCCCAGAAAACTCCTACTAATATACTGTAGTGCTACGTAGTAAGGTGATCGGTATTAAAGGGAACCTTTAAGTATCAGCATGTCCTTATGCATCTGGGGTTTGGCTTTCCAAAAATGCTACAACTGTCAGTTTCGGCATTATGCAATAAAATAACTAATCTACTATTACCCAAGATGAGCTTGGCTCAGGTTCGTGCATATTGCCCAGATAATGCCAAGGACTCGCCAGATTTGTACCATGTGGGACACGTGTGTAATATGGAGTTGCTATGAAAAAACAGAATGTTCTATTTTGTTACCAGAGGAATTTTAGCTTCCTTCATTTTTTTCACGGCTTCTCGGGTCATGTCGGAACTGGCGTACCCCCAGCGGCAGAGGTGAAATCCAAGGCCCCAATATGGAGGCATAAAGGGAAGCCCTAAAATGAAAAAAATTCAAAAACAGAACATAGATCATTTTCTTTATTCCCCACTATATATAATGCATATTCTGCAGCACTGTTTAGCCTATGTACTACTTCTAGAGAAGAACTAATTTTTGTATACCTTTTCCCAGGTAACATTGCCTCTCACACCAAGTGGTGTCTCCACAAGGAGAAAGCCCCCGAAAGTTTCATGGTACCCTGCTTAGACAGCTCTGCTTAGGAAACCTCTAGCACGTGGAGCTCATATTCAACAGTCAGTCCAAGTGAAAGCCAAGTAAGCTTTCTGGAATGTGTGAAGAAACCCATGGATTGTAGATGTCCTTTCTCAACACAATAGCTTCCTCTATTTAGTAAAGTGCCAACTACTCACTGTGCTTCAGTAGTCTGAGACTTTTCCCTCTGCCCGTGTCGTGGACGATCATCTAAGACTATGCATTTTAGGTGAAAGCAGATGGGAGCAAGGAATAGGAAGATCCACAACAGAATGAAGAAAAAGGAAGGCACTGGCTCTTTAACCTTGCACTCCTCAGTTATATCATACAGAACCAGGGGGTCACTTTAAGTTGTGGAATGCCCTTACCCAAGAGGTAGTAACTGTAGGTGAGGCAACCCTGACAACAGTTCTGCTACATGCCAGGAAACAGAGATCGGTTATTAACATGGTGCTGGGTTTCAAAGTAGGGGCCTTTGGGTACAACGGTCAGATTTGTGCATTCAGTTTTGGAAGCCAAAATAAGAATTGGATCATAAAAGGAGATCAAGTAAAAAGGACAGATACAACTACTCCTCTTTTTTGAATTTTTCCCTGGTTTTCCCTGGTCCAAAATTGCAACAAGAAACCTGACCATGTGGCCGTACACTTTGAGTAAAAAGAGTGTAGGCTAAAAATTGCAGGATGAAAACAGATACCACAACTTTTTTTTTTTTTTTTTTACAGTATACATGTTCTTACCAACCACTCCCTGGTATTGCTTGAGAACTGTTTGAGGCTCTGGACCCAAAAAGACATAAAAATCCAGAATCCCTCCTGTAGTTCTCCATGTCAAGGCAGGAGCAGGCTGCAGTATGATATCTAGAGGTATATTAATAAGTATTATTTTACGTATCATATAATATACTGAATTTTAAAAAGTTAATATACTGTATATATAGAATTTCATTAGAATATTTGATCATAAAATATTTTTCTTCACACATTACACACTTACCCATGGCATTGCTGTTGAGCAGAAACACACCATGAGCTAACCCATCATTTTCCATTGCAACATAGAAAGGATGAGTGCCATAGAGGTTTGCATCTTCCTAAAATTGTGAAAAACGGAGACACTGTCAATCATATGCAAAAATGATAGAATATAAATACAACTAAGGCTACATTTACACGTCCGTGTGTGTTTTGCGGATCCACGGATCCGCAAAACACAGACATCGGCGATGTCCGTTCCGCAATTTGCGGACTTCACATCGCCGGCACTCTCAAAGAAAATGCCTTTTCTTGTCCGCAATTGCGGACAAGAATAGGACATGTTCTATTTTTTTCGGGAACGCGATTGCGGACCCGGAAATGCAGATCCGCAATTGCGGATCCGGCCGGGACATCGTCTGTCCCCATTGAAATTAATGGGTCCGCAATTCCGTTCCGCAAAATGCGGAACAGAATTGCGGACGTGTGAATGGACCTTAAGGCTGTGTTCATACTTCAGTTATTTGACCAGTTATTTCCATCAGTTATTGTGAACCAAAACCAGTAGTGAAGCTACTCAGAGATAAGGTATAATGGAAAGATCTGCACCTGTTCTGTGTTTTTGACCCGCACCTGGCTTTGGCTCACAGTAACTGATGGAAATAACCAACCAAATAACTGAATTGTGAACTCAGCCTAAGAGCTCATGCACACCACCGTTGATCCGCCGTTCCGTGCTTTGGGCACCATAATTTGCAGAGCCCAATGCATGGGCAACATCAGTGCGAATTCCGCAGACGGATCCAAATCTATTCAACTTGAATGGGCCCGTGATCCGTCCACACCGAAAAAAAATAGAACATGTTCTATTTTTTTGCGGTGAGAAGGCATGGAGAGAAACTCCATGAAAGCTCGCTGTAGTGCGTCGTAGGGTTAGGTGCTTCCGTTCTACACCTCAGCTTTCGGATTGAGGATTCAAGTGATGCGGGGTGCACGCGGCCGGTGGACACATATTGTGGACCCGCTGTTCCTGGGCAATGGCCGCGTGCATGAGCCCTAAGTCCAACACCTCTTTTTTAGGAAACACATGGCCTGTGACCTCACAAGCTTCCACATAGCCATGGTTTTCATATGTGACACTGATGGTATCTTATAAGTATTTTAAAAGATGGCCGCACAATACATCTCAAACTAACAGAAAAACAAAAAAGGGGCTCATTCCAGAAATAGGAATGAAGGAAGCTCTTTGTGCACATTTTTGTTCAAAAGTATGTCGGGCCCAAGTGCCACTTCACGGCGACTTCCGCACATGGGTCCCTAACACTACAGATACTGCCTCTTATGGACTTACCAGTCTCCTTATTTTCAGGGCACTGTAGGAACCAGCTAAATTGCTTTTGTGCTGAGAAGTACCAGGAACTTGGGCGGGTCTCAGTCCAAAAGAGGCGCCACCCTCAATATATACTATAAGACAAAGTTCAGACTAAGCACCTATATTTCTACACTCAAAGTGCATGACCATAAGGCAAATTAAGTAGGTTAAAAGATGGCCGCACAATACATCTCAAACTAACAGAAAAACAAAAAAGGGCTCATTCAGAAATAGGAATGAAGGAGCTCTTTGCGCACATTTTTGATCAAAAGTATGTCGAGGCCCAAGTGCCACTTCACGGCGACTTCCGCACATGGGTCCCTAACACTACAGATACTGCCTCTTATGGACTTACCAGTCTCCTTATTTTCAGGGCACTGTAGGAACCAGCTAAATTGCTTTTGTGCTGAGAAGTACCAGGAACTTGGCGGGTCTCAGTCAAAAGAACGCCACCCTCAATATATACTATAAGACAAAGTTCAGACTAAGCACCTATATTTCTACACTCAGAAGTGCATGACCATAAGGCAAATTAAGTAGGTTAAAAGATGGCGCACAATACATCTCAAACTAACAGAAAAACAAGAGCTGCCTCATTCCAGAACTAGGAATGAAGGAACTCTTTGCCATTTCTGATCAGTAGTCATGACAGCTCATATGCCACTCTCACGTACCTGATATGGTCTAACACTACAGATGCTGCAGCTTATGGACTGCCAGTCTTTATATTAGGGCACTGTAGGAACTAGCTAGATTGCTTTGTGCTGAGAGTACCAGAACTTGGCGGGTCTCAGTCAAGAGGCGCCACTCAATATATACTATAAGACAAAGTCTCAGACTAGCACCTGTATTGCTACTAAGTGCATGACCATGAGGCAATTGAGTAGGTAGCTGATGCTCACAAACATCCAACAGAAGACAAAGAGCTGCTTCATTCCTATTTCTGGAATGAGCCCTTTTGTTTTCTGTTAGTTTGCAGATGTGTGCCATCTTCAACCTACTAATTGCCTATGTCATGCACTCTGGTGTAGAAATATAGAGTGCTTAGTCTGAACTTGTCTTATAGTATATATTGAGGTGGCGCCTCTTTGGACTGAGACCCGCCAGTTCCTGGTACTTCTCAGCACAAAAGCAATTTGCTGGTTCCTACAGTGCCCTGAAAATAGGGAGACTGGTAAGTCCATGAGAGGCAGTATCTGTAGTGTTAGGGACCCATGTGGAAGTCGCCGTGAAGTGGCACTTGAGCCCGACATACTGATCAAAATGTGCGCAAAAGCTTCCTTCCTTCCTATTTCTGGAATGAGCCCCTTTTGTTTTTCTGTTAGTTTGAGATGTATTGTGCGGCCATCTTTAACCTACTTAATTTGCCTTATGGTCATGCACTTCTGAGTGTAGAAATATAGGTGCTTAGTCTGAACTTTGTCTTATAGTATATATTGAGGTGGCGCCTCTTTTGGACTGAGACCGCCTAATTTCCTGGTACTTCTCAGCACAAAAGCAATTTAGCTGGTTCCTACAGTGCCCTGAAAATAAGGAGACTGTTAAGTCCATAAGAGGCAGTATCTGTAGTGTTAGGGACCCATGTGCGGAAGTCGCCGTGAAGTGGCACTTGGGCCCGACATACTTGATCAAAAATGTGCAAAGAGCTTCCTTCATTCCTATTTGTGGAATGAGCCCCTTTTGTTTTTCTGTTAGTTTGAGATGTATTGTGCGCCATATTTTAACCTACTTAATTTGCCTTATGGTCATGCACTTCTGAGTGTAGAAATATAGGTGCTTAGTCTGAACTTTGTCTTATAGTATATATTGAGGGTGGCGCCTCTTTTGGACTGAGACCCGCCCAAGTTCCTGGTACTTCTCAGCACAAAAGCAATTTAGCTGGTTCCTACAGTGCCCTGAAAATAAGGAGACTGGTAAGTCCATAAGAGGCAGTATCTGTAGTGTTAGGGACCCATGTGAAGAAGTCGCCGTGAAGTGGCACTTGGGCCCGACATACTTTGATCAAAAATGTGCGCAAAGAGCTTCCTTCATTCCTATTTCTGGAATGAGCCCCTTTTGTTTTTCTGTTAGTTTGAGATGTATTGTGCGGCCATCTTTTAACCTACTTAATTTGCCTTATGGTCATGCACTTCTGAGTGTAGAAATATAGGTGCTTAGTCTGAACTTTGTCTTATAGTATATATTGAGGGTGGCGCCTCTTTTGGACTGAGACCCGCCCAAGTTCCTGGTACTTCTCAGCACAAAAGCAATTTAGCTGGTTCCTACAGTGCCCTGAAAATAAGGAGACTGGTAAGTCCATAAGAGGCAGTATCTGTAGTGTTAGGGACCCATGTGCGGAAGTCGCCGTGAAGTGGCACTTGGGCCCGACATACTTTTGATCAAAAATGTGCGCAAAGAGCTTCCTTCATTCCTATTTCTGGAATGAGCCCCTTTTTTGTTTTTCTGTTAGTTTGAGATGTATTGTGCGGCCATCTTTTAACCTACTTAATTTGCCTTATGGTCATGCACTTCTGAGTGTAGAAATATAGGTGCTTAGTCTGAACTTTGTCTTATAGTATGGCTTATAGGTATTGCAAGGGATCACTCTCTCAAGCAGGGCGGCGATGACAGATTCTTTCTCAGACAACAGGGTTCAAGTCCAAATGGTGCTTTATTCTGGCACTTCAGCACCATCACAAACACAAACCAAAATAAACACCTGCCCGTCTGGGCTCTACCTAATACATGTGTCGTCTCTATTCCACCTATAGAGCGCAGTTCAGAAACAGGGTATCAGGTTCCGACACTCATCAGGTCAGCTCATCAGGCACAGTCCCACATAGGGGAGAGATCCGGCATCACACAGCCTCATGGCCCCTCAGTCCTCCTGGCTGAGACCACACAGAGCGTCTGCAGGCCTCCCACACTGAGGGTTGGTTTATCCCTCAGTGATTACTCCCCTTCTACACCTCTATCATGTATGAGGCCTGTCACTGCCTCACAGTATGAACCAGAATGTTGAAAGTTTCTTATAAGGCTCTATTTGTTTTATAAACCAACATTTGTGGCTGCAAAGGATTGGGGTACTAGAGTTTAGGCTGTTTACCATGTGTTGCTGTTAGGGATGAGCGAATCGACTTCAGATAAAACATCCGAAGTCGATTCGCATAAAACTTTGTTCTCCGTACAGTATTAGAATATATTGGCTCCGATGAGCTGAAGTTATTGCTTCGCGAAGTCTCGCGAGACTTCGCATAATAACTTCAGAAATTGATTTATACTGTAAATAAAACCGAACTCGGGTTCGGTTCCAAGGTACCACTTGTTTGGTACCCGAGTACCCGAGTTTGGGAAATGTGCCCCCCCCCTTTACTAAACTAACCTTCTCTCTGTGATAGCTCTGTCTTTTTAAAACAAAGATCAGCTGCCAGCTCACCGGAGGATCAGACAGAACCATATGGAGGAGGGGGCAGCAGTCTGAGAAAGAAACCAACTGATAGAGACATGATTCAGCAGAAGTGATTAGGGGCAATCAATCCTGATTCTGGCTTAAAGGGGTTGTCCCATGAAAAATATTCTACATTTTTCAAACCAGCACCTGGATCTGAATACCTTTGTAATTTCCAGTAATTATAAATTTAGCATAGCCACTGAGTTATTCAATAAAATGTATCTGTATAGCGCCACCTGCTGTATGTTTTCTTTCTTATTTCTTTGTCCTGCTCACTGAGATGGCCGCACATGCTCAGTTTCAACCTTTAACTGCCTCCAGAGTTGTGATAGGGAGAGCATGGACACACCTCCTAAGTTGTGATAGGGAGAGCTGAGACACACCGCCTTAGCAGCAACAGAATGGATACTCCCCTTGACATAAATGTAGCAAAGGAATGAATGGGGAGATCTCTGGATCTATGTGAGGCTAGCTTTGTTAGAAAGTAGATTGTTAAAAAGTAGAGCTCTAACTGTTACTAAAAGTGTTGTTCACCCTTATGATGTTTTTACAGATGGCTGGACTTGCGTTGGTGATCATATTTACCTGATCCATGCAGCGGTCACGGGTAATGTGACCGCTGCAGCCAATCACTGTCTACAGTAGTGACATGTCATCTGTACGGCATGCCACTTGACCCCGTGCCACACAGGTGACATGTCACCTCCCTACTTGTGAGTGCAGGGCCGGGCTGACACAGAGGCTGGGGAGGCTCCAGCCTCAGGGTGCAGGCAGGGGCCGGCCAGAGGGAGAGGGACTCACAGGGGGGAACCGCTCAGCGCTCCCTCCTGTCATTCCCTGATTGTAGCGTGACCAAGCTCTGTCCGGTCCGCAGGTACAGAGAACATCAGTCTCCTGTACCCGGCCGGACTGACAGGAAGTGCGCACACAGTTTGTACTTCAAGTTAGTCAGCTCGGTACAGGAGACAAAAGCTCCTCCTCCTGTACCCGCGGAGGCGCAGACCATGCAGAGGTTGGAGGAGAGGAGGGGGAGAAGAAGGAGCATGACAACATGGGGGGGCAGAAAGCATGACAACATGGGGGGGGGGAGAAGAAAGAGCATGACAACATGGGGGAAGAAGAAAGAGCATGACAACATGGGGGAGGAGAAGAAGAGCATGACAACATGGGGGGCAGAAAGCATGACAACATGGGGGAGAAGAAAGAGCATGACAACATGGGGGGAGAAGAAAGAGCATGACAACATGGAGGGGGGAAGAAAGAGCATGACAACATGGGAGGGGCAGAAAGCATGACAACATGGGGGGGGGGGGAGAAAGAGCATGACAACATGGGGGGGCAGAAAGCATGACAACATGGGGGGGGGGAGAAGAAAGAGCATGACAACATGGGGAGGGGGCAGAAAGAGCATGACAACATGGGGGGGCAGAAAGAGCATGACAATATGGGGGGTATGAAGAGCATGAAAAGATGGGGGAGAATGACAGGGGGCAGAAAGAGCATGACAAGAAGAGGGATTATGACAAGAGGGGAGAATGACAAGAGGGGAGAGCATGACAAATTACTATGTGGGGGCACTGCTGTGTGGTTAAGGGGGTGTGGGGACATTACTGTGTGGGGGCAGTGTGGCGGACATTACTGTGTGGTGGGCAGTGTGGCGGACATTACTGTGTGGGGGGCAGTGTGGCGGACATTACTGTGTGGGGGGCAGTGTGGCGGACATTACTGTGTGGGGGGCAGTGTGGCGGACATTACTGTGCGGGGGGCAGTGTGGCGGACATTACTGTGTGGGGGGCAGTGTGGCGGACATTACTGTGTGGGGGGCAGTGTGGCGGACATTACTGTGTGGGGGGACACTACAGTGTGGGGTGGCATTATACAAAAGCTCTGCAGATGCAATTCCCATGTATTGGGTCACCTTAATTTGGGTGGTCATTCACTAAATGAACCCTGTTATGGGGAGAATCTGTGGATGACACATATTTGTCATCCACAGACACCCCCCCCACCCCCCCAAAACAGGGTTAATTTACTTAATTGCCACCAATAAAAGAGGTGGGGGTCACATATGCTATTTCATAATGACAGCAGGGCCCGTGCAGTGACTGTAATCTACTACACCCCCATATGTGTCATCCACATATGTGTCATCCACAGATTCCCCAATAACAGTGTCATCCATCACAGATCCCCCATAGCAGTGTCATCCACAAGTTGGAGGGGGGGGGGGCACACTTGGGCAGCTCAGCCTCTGTTGGTGGTGGACCTTGTCCCAGCCCTGTGTGAGTAACCGCTCCCCGGTCCCTCTCGACATGGACATGTGATGCTGTAGCTAATCACTGACCATAGTGGCACACCGCTGTGGCTAGCGATTGACTAAGCCCTTACATTTGCATGTATATGTCAAGAGGAACCAAGAAGTAGAGACCAGTGGGTAACCCAGTAGGCATTGTAATTGAAGTGGTGTGAGATCTGTCAGTATATTCCTTTTTTTTATTTGAAGCATTCTTAGCCTCTTAAACATGTTTTTACTATCTGGACAATCATGTTCTTATAGAAAACGATACAGGTGGAGTAGCACAATACATGGAAACCTCATAGGTAGGTAGCCGTAAATCTTTCCAGGAACTTCAAGGTCCCCAAACTTTCAAAAATACTGGAGCCATTTTCAAGCTCCATTTTTCAAGGTTTAAAAATGGCTCCATGGTGGGGCTGAAACATTACCCCGATGACGTGGCTGAATAAGTCTGAGGTGCCCCTTCTCCCCCAGTATTTATGCATTTATTATATACATATTATAGCACACATGAACTATATAAACCATTATTTGGGCATAAACCACAACCTGTATATATAAAAATATTTTTCACTGAAATACATATTAAGCTAATTTTACTATATATCATGCCGCATTAAATAAACAGTACACAAGAAGTTATCTTGACTTTTAGTGATTTTTGTTGTGTTAAATGATTGATGGCCTAGGTATAGAACCACCATCCTTAGGCTACTTTCACATATGCCTTCAGAACGGATCCATTTGCATTATCATGAACAAAGTCAAAACGGATCTGTCACCATTGAAATTCAATGGGGGACGGATCCGTTTTCAATTGCACCATATTGTGTCAATGAAAACGGATCCGTCCCCATTGACCTAAATTGTAAGTCAGAACGGATCCGTTTGATCTGCATCGTCAGGCGGACACCAAAACACTGCAAGCAGCGTTTCGGTGTCTGCCTCCAGAGCGGAACGGAGGCGGAATGGAGCCGAACTGATGCATTCTGAATGGATCCTTTTCCATTCAGAATGCATAGGGGCTAAACTGATCTGTTTTGGGCCGCTTGTGAGAGCCCTGAAACGGATCTCACAAGCGGACCCAGAAACGGCAGTGTGAAAGTACACTTACCCGAGGTATCAAGTCTCTGTTCCAATATGTTAAGGTTTTCCAGTTAAGATCCAGGTTAATTGATGTAAGATGTTCACCCAGTCCATATATATATTTTGAAGAAAGATGGGTGGACATCTGAATAAACTGGTCTGCAAACAGTAATGGAGCCACAGTAGTATCTAACCTAAAGTAAGGAAAAGAAATGAATTTGTTGTATTAAAATTTTGTTAGAAAATAAATTCTCAAGTGTGAATAATCATTTCTTAGGCCATGGATATAAGGCATGGATTGCCCTAGGCAAATACACCATGGCCGTGGATTTCTGCTGCAAACTGACCAGAAAATCTGCATGCTGATAATCCTCACTGCAATTTCATGGAACTTATCCATGGCGTTTCCATTTTTTCATTATTCTATGTGATTGTCTTCTGGAGCATGGAACGGGGGTATAAAATACGCACAATAAATGAAGCAGTGGACTGACATGCATACTACCTGTCCATTCAAGGATCCCTCTTTTTCAGGATCACTGATGTCCAAGCGTTCAGACCCCTTCCAATACAATACTTATATCATGATTGAGGTGGGGATTGTGAGCTTGTATGTTTTGGAAAAATATGCATTAACACATGTAGGCTTTGCCTTTGATTTGCAGCCAGATGTGCAACAATTATTAACATAATGTATCTTTGGGTAACCAGATGGAGGTCGGGTGGGCCAGCTATGGAAGCGTGAGGACATGCATTCCTGATCTGCGGACATTCAACTCACCAAAATGAAGAAAACAAGTAACTAATGCTAAGACCCCCGCACTTCCTGCATCACCCCAAGGAGAAATTGACCGCTATTTCACCCATAAGTCATTCTCTCTGGATGCAGACTTGTATGCTAGCATGGCAAGGTCCTAAGTTAGGCACCTGGCTTCCCCTCCATCAGCACTATCATTGAGGCCGCCAACGGTTCTTATGCCCTATGCCCCCCATGGGAGACAAAGGAACAGTATATGTGCAATCTCCACCTGCTTCAATACTCAAGCTGGTGGCTGAATCCTTCCACAAGTCCTCATCCCCTCCCGCGGGATCACTCCCCTGCTATGGCTCCATGTGTTGCACTGTGTGCAGAGGAACCAACCACATCATCTCAGCAGCAGCTCTCCCTGCTTCTTCCTGTGGGAAATTGGTTCCTTCAAGATGCCTCCTTACTGAACTGCCCAGTTCATGCTTCAGGCACATGACCCACAGCTGCCTCCCAACATATTGTTGCAACAGCGGGCTCACATAATACAGTTGTGCTCTTGCTTTGCCCAAAATATCTTGAAGGACTGTAAACAGGGATTTGCGACTACGTGTGGAGTTATCTTCACTTACAGGCAGGGTAGATGTCTTGGATCAAGCTTGGAATGCCACCACAGAAAATATTGCCACCATACAAGACACTGTACAACACACTCTGCTCAAATATTCACTGTTCATCTACATCTGGGTGATACTGAGAATAGAAATTGGCGCAACAATCTCCATGTACAAGGACAGCCAGAATCGGTTTCAAAAGCTGAAGTAAGATTACCACCACCCTACCTCCTTCCTCAATGGCTCAAAGGTATATCCCATTCATTTCTATCATGTATTATTCACAGGATCACTGAAATCTCTATCCTATGTACTGCCTGACCAAATTCTCATTGTTCATAATCACTTTTAGTATACCCAATTCCAACATTTCCAGACTTCTAGTAAATGATAGACTGATTTGACTGGCTTATTGAAACATTTTGAAAAAAAGGTGTCATCTCCTCCACTATTCCACATGGTGTGTCTGCAATATATAAACTTTCGATCAGCCCCACACTTTTGTTAGGCTTGGGGGTCTGAATTGGGAAAATTATATTCCTCACCCCAACGGTTCAAGCGCTTTTATCCTTGTCATAAGGTGTTAATAGCAACGTAGGCCCAAGAAATGAGCCGTAAGGTGCTATCCCATTGGTATCACGTCTGACTCTCCTCCGCAAACGGTACCCTTCCATATCTTATATGTGCTGGCAATGAGGCACCTTATCCCACATATGGTGGAGTTGCCCCTCTCCAATCATTTTAGTCCTTAAAGGGTTATTCCAGTTATAGAAAGTTATCCCCTATCCACAGGATATCCCCTATCCACAGATTAGTGGGGGTTCTACCACTGGGACCCTCCCAATCATGAGAACAGGGCCATGTATCCCATGGAGCTACCCTGAAATGGATGGAGAGGCTGGTCGGAAAAGTGCGCCACCGCTCCAATAATTTCTATGGTTCTATGGTAGCGTCAGACATAGCCGAGTACAGTGCTCCCATAGAAATGAATGGAGCGGCAGTGCACTTTTATGACCAGCTGCCCTGTCCATTTCAGGAGGGGCACACAGGGTAAGGGGCCCTCATTCTCGTTTCAGGGGTCATCGATCTGATAGTTATCTTCTATGTTGTGAATAGGGGATAACTTTCTATAATCAGAATACCACTTTAAATGCTATGGACACATTCGTGGCAATTTGTTTATGATTGCATTTTTCTCATTTTGGGCGAAAAATCATTCTTCAAGTGGTCTTTTTAAAATATGTTCAGACGTTTTTGAGTTACAGGGGTTACAAATCAGTTTGTTTTCAGAGTATTAATTCTCAGTCCCATCAGCTGACGGCTCATGTGAAGCCTTATCGATGATCTCCTGACCTTATAGACACTAATTTCAGCCATATTCTTATCCGTTTGGTAAGAGTTTAGCTATAATGAGTGCTGAGATTGAAAAGTTAAAATCTGCAAACAGACTGATTTTAACCCCTGTTTCTCAAAAGCTGGGTGACAATACTATTCAGCTGCATTGGTAATAGCAGATTATATTACTGGAAAAGATTGTGTGTATTTTATATAACAAATATTCCCCCATCACTGCCCCACAAAGGTCGTTACCCAGCTTTCCCAGACTGCAGACTTTCCGATCAGCCCCTTTATGAATTGGTAAATCCCCAGTATTGTAGAGTACCTAGCTGGATTTGCTAGCCACCAGCCTGGAAATCATGAGTAGGAATCCCAGTGACATATTCTCCATACTGTAGCATAGCTAGACAGATTTGTCATTCAGGGTCTCGGGAAAACTGGGTAACAAATCAATGATGATAATGCCTGTAAAGTGTTGTGGAATATGTTGCCGCTATTCAAGTAAAAAAAATAGATTATAGGGACCCATACTAAGGACTGCTAAAGAATAAGTCAACCTAAACAAATGCTTCTCCGTAATCTCAAATAATGCCATAGCTACGCAGATTTAGCCTTTCAGGTTCTAGGAAAGGCTGTAATAGAGTCTGCAGAATATGTAATCTACCAAGAAAATTCCCCTCCAAACTCTTAAATAATGCTATAGCTGGGCAGATTTTCCTTTCATGGCCCTAGGAAAGCTGGGTTGTCACCATGTGGGGCTGTAATAGACTGCAGAATACTAAATCTAGCAATATAAAGCCCTGTCCTCACTCCTAAATAGTGCCATAGCTGGGCAGATTTACTTTTCAGGTTCCTGGGAAAGGTGGAGTCACGGTCCCTCCAATGACAGAGGTGAGAACATCTGAGAGACTGGCGGCACGTGAGGGTATCTGACAGTCTCTCTGTTTTAATCTTGCAATGTTGTTGTTTGGTAATGACCACACTTCTTGTCAGGTGCAGCTTGTGGTCCTTACTGAGGCTCTATTTAGTTCTAAATCACACTGCTTACCATGCGGTTGATATTTCCTACTGGAGTTGGTTGAGCTGGTGTGTTGTTCCTTTGGGTCTCCTGCTCCTCCATTCTTCTTTAAGCTAAGTGCATTTTGTTTTGCATTTTGTTGTTCCCTTGTGTGTGTGTTGCTGTCTAGGCCTCAGGAAGATGCTGGTTCCTTCATCTGGGAAGGAACCAGTAGTCTCATTCCCTGCCACCACTCCTAGGGCCTTCCAGGGTCTCCAGGGCTAAGGTTTCGGTGTATAAGGATTTCCACCTTAAGAGTCTACTCATACTGGCAGGAGTCAGGGAGAGGTCTAGGGATTCTTAGGAGGTCACCATCCCTCTTCCTTGGCTTTAAAGCTTAGACTCAGGTCTATTCCTTATGTGTGTTATCTGGTGTTATCCCCTCCCCATTACCCGTGACAGCTGGGTTCTCCTAAGTAGTGCCATAGCTAGGCAGATATGCATTTCAAGATCCAGCTTCCATCTCTTTCACAGTGCCCTGCGTGTCTAATAAAGTAAGTGCAGTGTTAAGTTCTGATTCCTTCCCAAACTTTCTGTTTGCTAGTGCACAGAGCCAGTCCCCAGCCAAAGATGGAGAGGCAGGGAGGAGTGAGGCAGTTCTCTGATTGCAGAATACTCTTTTCTGCATCAGCTTGCAGATTTCCATGCAGAAAGAACTAAAGGCAAACTTTCCTTAGCAGGTAGTCTTATTTCTTTTTCGTGTTTTTCAGGGTTTAGTGGCCCTTTAAGGTTGATGGTGGCTCCTATTCCACTTCTGGGACCTGAACCCACCTTTTCAAGAGAGGAGGAGGTCCATGAATCGAGTAATTTATAGACTATGTAGTTGAATCCGCAGCAAGGTTAATGCTGAAATACCTGTGAATTTATTCCAATTTACAAGTGAACGAATTCCCTGTTGTTTATTTATTGGCCATAATAAATTTACATTTATTTAAGCATCAACTTTAAATTACTTTTTTGTGTGCAGTGAATCGAACCACATTGTGTTTCCAGGTCTTCGACCGTTTCCAAGTGGCACCAACACTTGATAGGCGGCTGGAATACACATAAAAATAGTGTATACACAACCCATACGACTAGTAGTGATGTCGCGAACATAAAATTTTCTGTTCGCGAACGTGAACTTCTGCAAATGTTCGCGAACGGGCGAACCGGGCGAACCGCCATAGACTTTAAAAGGCAGGCGAATTTTAAAACCCACAGGGACTCTTTCTGGCCACAATAGTGATGGAAAAGTTTTTTCAAGGGGACTAACACCTGGACTGTGGCATGCCGTAGGGGGATCCATGGCAAAACTCCAATGGAAAATTACGTAGTGGACGCAGAGTCGGGTTTTAATCCATAAAGGGCATAAATCAACATTCCTAAATTGTTTGGAATAACATGCTTTAAAACATCCAGTGTGTGTATACGATCAGGTATGATGTTGTATCGATCAGGTAGTGTAAGGGTTACGCCCGTTTTACAGACATTGACAGACCAAACTCCCTTTTTAATGCACCGCAAACTCCCCATTTGCACAAGGTTGGATACCAAGCTAGCCATGTCCCGGTGATGTCATTGAAGGTTTTTTCCTCTACCCAGCCAAGGGTCCCCGAAAGGTGAATTGAATTGATTTTTCGAACGGGAGATGGTTAAAAAACACTGGCTCCCTCCCCTTTGTTTTTATCCACGGTCACTGCGTCTGCGCCGTGCAATTTACTGTCACACCCGATATGAGTGGTATTTTCTGTAGTGCTATTCTCATCAGTTTAATCCCTCTAATGTCCCCAATCTGGGGTCCATTTATTGAATTGATTTTTCGAACGGAGAGATGGTTGAAAAAACGCTGGCTCCCTCCACTCTGTTTTAATCCACGGTCACTGCGTCGGCGCCGTGCAATTTACTGTCACACCCGATATGAGTGGTATTTTCTGTAGTGCTATTCTCATCAGTTTAATCCCTCTAACGTCCCCAATCTGGGATTGCCTTTTGTGAAAAAAAATTTAGGCCGGGTACCTTCAACTGCCTTCACAGTGACAGACCAAACTCTCATACACCAAACTGAATTGATTTTAGGAAGCGGGAGATGGAAAAAGCAGCTTGGTCGGTCCTCTTACTCCCGAATTGGGGCACTGCGCGTGCATAGAGCAATGTGCTGTGACACCCTATATGAGTGGTGTCTTAACTAGTACTATTCCTATCAGTTTAATCCCTGTTACGTACCCTATCCGGGGACGTGTGTCAAATTAGACTAATGTGTAAAAATGAAATGCCTTATTTATCGGCAAGCTACTGTGCCACCCGGTATCAGTGGTGGGCACTGGCAGTGGGGACACTACAGTCAGTGGAAGTGGGCCTGACACACACTGGCAGCAGGCAAGCAACTGAAATTAGACTACTGTCTAAAAATGAAATGCCTTATTTATCGGCACGCTACTGTGCCACCCAGTATCAGTGGTTGGCACTGGCAGTGGGCACACTACAGTCAGTGGAAGTCGGCCTGACACACACTAGCAGGCAAGCAACTGAAATTACACTAAAGTGTAAAAATGAAATGCCTTTTTTTGATGCAAAGTCCTGTGCCACACGGGATGACAGGGTTGGGCACTGGCAGTGGGCACACTACAGTCTGTGGGCCTGCAGCTCCTCACACACAGGCAGGCCAGGCAACTGCAATATATATATATGGAGAGAAAAAAAAAGCAGACTAATGTTGCAGCCCTAAAAAGGGCTTTTTTGGGTGCTGTCAGGACGCTGTCCATACAGCAGAGATCAGATGAGTCTTTCAGGACTGGAGTGGACACTGAATTCACTACCCTAGCTATCGATTTCCCAATTAAATTAGCAGCAGCTACACTGTCCCTCCTCTCACTAAGACTCCAGCTTCTGAATGAATCTAAAATGGATGCTGTTCAGGAGATGGGAGGGTCTGGGAGGGAGGGTATGCTGCTGATTGGCTGGAATGTGTCTGCTGACTGTGAGGTACAGGGTCAAAGTTTGCTCAATGATGATGTATAGGGGGCGGACCGAACATCGCATGTGTTCGCCCGTCGCGGCGAACGCGAACAAGCTATGTTCGCCGGGAACTGTTCACCGGCGGATAGTTCGGGCCATCTCTAATGACTAGTATCTAGAACAGTTTGAGCAGAGAAGATCAGAAGAACTGGCCTGCCTCATGAAGGTACTCTAGGTGGTCTTCAAGGTGGTGGAGACCAAGAGGCACATGCCTTGTATGCCCAAGCTAAAAGCTGTAATGAGAATCATAGACACTTATTTTAATTATACATAATAGAAGCCAGTTAGTCAGACATGACTCCATGCAAATTTGAACCACAGATGCCTGAGTCATCATGCAGTCCACCATGTCTGTAGCAGAGTTCTCTGGTCATTGAGGCTAAAATGTCTAATGATAATCAACAAAAGCGTACTTTTTAATTATTACTTTCTAGTTAATTGCATCTGCCCAATAATTAAGTGCTGCATAACTAAGTAAAGAAGACAATTAATATGGTTTAGATGCTCCACCCAGACGACATAATCTCTTTATGCACTTCAGACTAATGATAGTTTTGATCATTTTTATCCTTCATTTTATAGCATCAACATATTTTCTAGTAGTGCGCATCATATAAAAGGAATGGAAACTACAAACATACTGTACATTCAGTGCACATGCCGCCCTAGCTAGAAGGAGTGTATTAGGTCTGTGATATATCACGAATTGTATGAAGTTATACTGCCATCTTGTAATGTAAACAGGAGTGTTCCACCCTAAAAAGTAACAGAGAAGAGAGCCTGCATTCATCAGAATTTAGCCTGTGTCACATGGTCTGTTGTAGGTGCGGCCTGCGGCCTCAGTTTTATCCCATTGCTATGCTGGTCCTGCAGTGCAGGTGAGTGGGAGTTGGGCTGTGAGCTGGATATCAGCACCTTTCAGACCCTGTTCACACACCATAGTTAGTCTAGTGGTAGGACCCCATGCCATGCTGAGAGACCTTGACGTGGTGCATGAAGGGGCTCCGATATGTTCCTGACTGGAAGATATTGGCGAATGGCTCAGCTTTTAACATCAGCTTGAGGGATTAGCCAGTGTTGTCAGGTGCTTGTCTTTGTGGTGCCCTTTTTTTCAGTGATTTGTGTGTTTTATATATTTTCATCCGCACATTGTTTCATTTTATGTAGGATGTTTTGTAGTGCATGTGGTTCGCGCCGGCATCTTCCATTGTATGCAATTTTTGCTGGGGATGGCCGCTCGCTGCGAACCACATGCGGAGGAGCTGCACCTCCAGTTAGAAACACGCAACAGTGTTTGGGGTTTGAGCAGTTTGGGGTTTTGCTTTATACGTATTGAATGTGCCGTTGCGTATGGCTGGTAACATTCTGCTGCACCTGGGAGCCTGTGTCACATGGTCTGTTGTAGGTGCGGCTTGCGGCCTCAATTTTCTCCCATTGGTTTGGTTGTCCTGCAGTGCAGGTGAGTGGGATTGGGGCTGTGAGCTGGATATCTGTACCTTTCAGACCCTGTTCACACACCATAGTTAGTCTAGTAATAGGACCCCATGCCATGCTGAGAAACCTTGACGTGGTGCATGAAGGGGCTCCGATATGTTCCTGACTGGGAGATATTGGCGAATGGCTCAGCTTTTAACATCAGCTTGAGGGATTAGCCAGTGTTGTCAGGTGCTTATCTTTGTGGTGCACTTTTTTTTCAGTAATTTAAGAATTTAGTTTTACACTAGATACACCTAGTTCCGCAGAAAAATAGGCACAACTTTGGTATAGTTATGATGTAGGCTTGACAATGCACATTGCACGCCACAGCACTCCTGGTATAATTTCTACTAAATTAATAAAATGAACAGACCATAAAACGAATAAACAGACCCTAGACCAGATTTCTGATTTCATCAGATTTCAGACCAGACCCCTACATTATCAAATCCCTTTATTTTCAGATTCCAGATCCCTAAATTGTCAGAGCCCAGATCCAGTACCCTTAAAGGGGTTGTCCACTTTATTTATATTCATGACCTATCCTCCTACCCAATAATTATTATTAGGATAATTATCCTCCTCAGGATAGGTCATCAATATCAGATCGGTGGCGGTCTGACACCGAGCACCCATGCCGATCAGCTGAAGAGAAAGCGGCGCTCATATGAGAGCAGAGTTGCAATTACACCTGCTCACTGCTACGGTTGCAACGGTAAGCAGGTAAACAATAAAGGGACAGACAGCACTCGTAGTAGGATCCCCGCCGATGTGATATTGATCATCTATCCTGCAGATAGGTCATCAATATAAATAAAGCGGACAACCCCTCTCTTTAAATTATCAGACCCCAGACCCCTCAGTTATCTGATCCTTAAATTATCAGACCCCCTAAATTATAACTCCGAAACGCTGTTTTATCAGATCACAAACCTAAATTATCAGACCCTTGACTCCTACATTATCACACCCCCAACCAGACTTCTAAACTATTAGAGCCCACACCCCTTAACTATCAGAACCGAGAACAACCCCTAAATTATCAACCCCTTAATTATCAGATCCAAAACCAGACCCCTATATTATCAACTTCCCACCAGATGCTTAAATTATCAGACCCCAGACCAGATCCCTGAATTATCAGACCACAGACCAGGCCCTTAACACGTAGACCAATCATGACCTTGCTGGGGTTAACTGGTGTAGATGTCATTTCTGTATAGACTGTTTTGCTGAAGTTGTAGACTATGAAAACCGAGGTACTCGCAAGTAGCTCAAATGAAGACGTTCTTTATTGGTTACCCATCAGGAAAAAAATAAGGTCAATCCTTCCATAACCCACAACAAGCTGTAATCAAGGACAGAAACGTTGGCCATTATTACTGCGTGCATTGTCCTTATTTTCTTCCTGCTGGATGACCAATAAAGAACATATTTATTTGAGCTACTAGCAGAAGGACCCGGCTTCGCACGGGTATAATTCGTCAGTTTTATTTAATGTTTGTGTGTATCGTTAAAAGATATCAACAGTATCCACTATAACAGTGACATCTACAGTACCCTGCCCCTTTAACAGTGACCTCCACAGCGGCCGCCCCTTTATTAGTGACATCCACAGTACCCCGTCTTGTTAACAGTGATTTTCACAATAACGCGCCCCCTTAATAGTGACCTCCACAGAGCTCCATTCCCTTAAAATGTAACCTCCACAATACCCCGCCCTTTAACAGTGACCTCTACAGCACCCCGCCCCTTAACACTGACCTCCATAGCGGACCGTCCCCTTAACTGTGAGAGAAGGTGGCTTAGTGGAACCTTGGGGGCGGGATTTTTAAGTCCGTCTTTTGAGGGTGGCCTGAATGACCATCCAAACCTGCCTCCTTAACTGTGACCTCCACAGCACTCCGCTCCCTTAACAGTGTCATCCACAGTGCCCTGCCCCTTTAAAGCTGACCTACAGCAGTGATGCAAAAATGTCTGGGTTGTTATGGAAACCTAATGTAAAACTGTGTGTATGTGGAGACTAAAGGCCTGCAAGCTTCATTTGGCTGATAAGGGTCATGTGACCAGGCTTCTAGTGGCTAATGCATGTTTTGGGAATATCTCAGGAACGATACGTGCTAGAGAGCTGAGATCCGGTCTAAAACCTTCCCAGACACCTGATGTACCTGTGTGCCAAATTTCTTAATTGCAAATGCAGTGTCCCACTAAGTGTGAAAAGGGGACACTTCAAACATTCGTGTATGTCATCTTATGCCATTGTCTAATTTCTCTTGTAATAGCTGTCAATTCCTCACAACAGGCATGTAACTGCATTTACACACTTTTACCACTAGGTGTAGCTGTTACATCATATATAGTAAGAGGCAGGCATAGGAAGTTAGTTGAGAGTTGAGTTGGGAGTAGGAGGAAGTTAGGAGAGGAAAGCCTGTAACTTAAGCTGTGTGCCCCTGGGTACTCCCCAGGAGAAGAGCAAGATAGATTGGAGACCAAGCCCATGGACTACTGGATCCCTTCTATTTTGTAGTGCCACTGTCCTGGAGTCAGAGACGAAGTGGATTAATTGTATTAAAGCAACCTGTTCAAATAATGGAACAGGTGACTGATGCCTGCCGCTAGGGAGACCGCCCTGTTGGTTGCCAAGTGCTAAGTTCTATTTAGAGGAAGATCCAAGGACCCGAAAGGCTGAATTTCTAGAGCAAGTGAGACAAGTTAAAGGAAAGTGTTATCCTCTCCTAGATTGAGTTGGAAGCTGCCATCTACCACTGTCCCACCGTGCCTGTTGTCTGGAGTTGCAGCTTATCTCCATCTTGTGTACCAAGGCATTACTTGCGTGGATCTTATCTAACTCAAGGCAAATATTTCAAGTAAAGTTCTTGTTGGTTCAACTCCTGCCTCTCTCCCTATTCTACACCATCTCTCAACGCACCTTACGATGCTGCCGTCTCGGACACCAGGGACCCTGCCTCCACGGCACCTTAAACTCACGCCATCAAGGGCACCTCAAACACCATCTGGTGGCATTCCCTGGACAAACAGAGATTGCCCTGAAGGAACTGGTGCTGTCCTTCCCATCACTGCATGCCGGCTCAGGGAGCGCTGCTAACCGTGAGTAAAACTACTTCTACCTCCATCGGCCTACCGTAGGCATGTGTTGCCCCTGCGACCCGGTAGCCGCATAAATGCGCCGGTGCTGATTCCTTATATCTTTCAGGAGATAAAATTTATCTGTTGCGCCATTCCTCTGGGTGTTATGTTACCATTCTACTTGTCAATGGGGTATGCCATTGTATTGGCAGCACAGACTTTTTTTGCCACTTTTTTGAAGCTCAAAAAGTTGCAAATTTTGGCACAAATATAAAAATATATATGCGCCACAATTTACAACTTTTTTATGCCAAAGTAGTGGCGTAAAAGCTTTAATAAATGTCCTCGTATTATACATTTCTGCTTTTTAAAAGCAGTTTTGCAACAGCTGTAAATTTCTGGATTTTCCATACTCTTTTGTTTTTGTTGGCCTGTTCTATGTCTTGTAGAGAATATTCACAACAGCCAATAGGTCAGTAAAGCAAAGACAACTCACAAGATTTGCCCATTACTCTTCCGACTGATGCTCAAGCCAAAAGGATCAGCGATGACTTTGACATCATACTGCATATTAGTAGGTAGACTTTTAACCCGTGACCCCAGTCTTTCAATAGGAACTTCATAGCGTTTTTGAGCAGGATCTGTAATCTAAAGACAAAAAAAGGAAAAGTTGAAATGTATGAGCATACAAATATTGGTTTGAGGTCTTAAAAATGTATCTATAGTTAGACTGTGACTACTCTGAAAACAGTTTAGGTTTATGGCCCATTACCAATCTGAGTATTCACAATGTACCTTTAGGAAATCTGCAATGTGGCAGAATTTTTGGCACCCAAAATCCAACCCAATAAATCACACAGTTACTCTCTTTATTATCAAAGGGTCTTTTGATTCTGTGTGAATAAGGCCTTGTGCACATGGCAAAGCCAAATACACAAGACTGTATAGCAACTCAAGGAGCATGGGCTACCATTTGGCACTCCAGATAGTGCTACATTTTACCTTCTAGATGCAGTCCTTCTAGAGAAAAGTTACATTTGCAGGGAGGAATAGTCCAGAATTCCTCCTCAACATTGTGCAAATCTCAGCTACAGGAAGGTGATTGCTTCTAAAGGATGATCTATAGTTTCCTAAATTCAAGGGTGCACTTACTTTTGTCCCTGCACTTTGGATGTTTATTCAATTTGCTCAGTAAAGGACATAAATAGTAGAATAGTATGTATGCTACTAGTTTACTGTAGTTTTTGGACTATAAGATGAACAGGACTATAAGGCCCACCTAGGATTTGGAGAAGGAAAATCAGAAATGAATCAAGCTTTAAAGGGGTTTTCCAACATTTAGATATTCATGACCTATCCTTAGAATAGTTCTTCAGGATCACATAAGTGGGAGCCCAAATCCCGGCACCTCTGCAGTCAGAACTAATATAGCTCCGTACACTGTGTATTGGCAGGAAAATATGCTGCAAGCTGAGTCCCATTCACTTAGGATAGGTCATCAATATTAGAAGACCTTAAGATAGGTCCTCAATATCACATCAGTGGGGGTCCAACTCCCGACACTTCAGCATTCATGTATGGCGCTGGTAGCGAAAGAGTTCAATACAGAGCTTGATTTGTGTGTGTCTCAATAATAATTCCAGACATCTATGTCACTTGTACTCATAAATACTTACAGTGAAATGCATTCTGTCATCTGTCTCGAAGAAAACATCAAGCTGTAGAAGCATTAAATCATTGGGCATGAAAGTTTTGGCAGTGCGTACAAGTGATAAAGAATATCCATTTGCGGTGTGGGTAAAGTTGACTGCTTTGTAGCTTGGGTAGTTGACAGGGAAAAAACATGAGGGTTGTTCAGGTTCTGGTTCTTTAATATAACAACACCCACGCGCTTCACATTCATCTTGGTTTAAAGTCTTTTCTGGAGCACAGTCAAATCGGTTCGGAGGTTCTAGACGACATTTTATAAGGTCAGGGTCTTCTCCAAAACATGCTGTACAAAGTAGTAGAAGTAAATATAGCCTCCACGTTGTGTTCTTACAACCGAACTTTTTTCTTCCTTCAGAAAAATCCAGCATTCTTTCTGAAAGTCAGTACATACATTTTACATAATGAAAATACTAGAATTTATAAAAATCCATAACACGCCTTTAAGAACTGTTTAAACTAGTTGTATAGTTTAGACAAGCCTAGGCAAAATTTATGCAGCTTTTAGGCAATATTTATTTTGTGGTCTTTTTAACCCCTTAAGGACACGGCCATATTTCACCTTAAGGACCAGGCCATTTTTTGCAAATCTGACCAGTGTCACTTTTTTGTGGTAATAACTTTTAAACGCTTTTACTTATGCAGGCCATTCTGAGAATGTTTTTTTCGTCACCTATTGTACTTCATGACAGTGGTAAAATGTAGTCGAAAAATTTCATTTTTATTCATTAAAAAATGCCAAATTTACCAAAACTTTTGAAAAAATTGCAATTTTCCAAGTTTCAATTTCTCTACTTCTATAATACATAGTAATACCTCCAAAAATAGTTATTGATTTATATACCCCATATGTCTACTTCATTTCTGGATCATTTTGGCATTGCCATTTTATTTTTTGGGGACTTTATAAGGCTTAGAAGTTTAGAAGCAAATCTTTAGAAGCAAATTTTAAGACATTTTCAAAAACCCATTTTTTTAGGTACTAGTTCAGGTTTGAAGTCACTTTGTGAGGCTTACATAATAGAAACCACTCAAAAATGACCCCATTTTAGAAACTAAACCCTTCAAGGTATTCAAAACTGATTTTACAAATGTTGTTAACCCTTTAGGTGCTCCACAAGAGTTATTGGCAAATGGAGATGAAATTTCAGAATTTAATTTTTTTGCCAAATTTTCCATTTTAACCCATTTTTTCCACTAACAAAGCAAGGGTTAACAGCCAAACAAGACTGTATCTGCCGTTTACAGAAACACCCCAAATGTGGTCCTACACTACTGTACGGCCACACGGCGGGGCATAGAGGGAAAGGAGCACCGTGTGGTTTTTGGAAGGCAGATTTTATGGACCGGTTTATTTACACCGTGTCCTATTTCAAGCCCCCCTGATGCACCCCTACAGTAGAAACTCCCTAAAAGTGACCCCATTTTGGAAACTACACCCCTCAAGGTATTTAAAACTGATCTAACAAGCTATGTTAACCCTTTAGGTTCTCCACAAGAGTTTTTGGCAAATGGAGATTAAATTTCAGAATTTCATTTTGTTGCCAAATTTCCATTTTAACCCATTTTTTCCACTAACAAAGCAGGGGGTTAACAGCCAAACAAGACTGTATTTTTATTGCCCTGACTCTGCCGTTTACAGAAACACCCCAAATGTGGTCCTACACTACTGTACGGCCACACGGCGGGGCATAGAGGGAAACGAGCACCGTGTGGTTTTTGGAAGGCAGATTTTATGGACCGGTTTATTTATATTGTGTCCTGTTTCAAGCCCCCCTGATTCACCCCTGGAGTAGAAACTCCCTAAAAGTGACCCCATTTTGGAAACTACGGGATAAGGTAGCAGTTTTGTTTGAACTATTTTTAGGGTACATATGATTTTTGGTTGCTCTATATTACATTTTTGGGAGGTAAGGTTACCAAAAAGTTAAATTCTGAAATTTCCTCTCTATTTGCCATTAATTGTTGAGGAACACCTAAAGAGTAAATAAAGTTTGTAAAATCAGTTTTAAATACCTTGGGGGGTGTAGTTTCTTAGATGGGGTCACTTTTAGGGAGTTTCTACTCTAGGGGTGCATCAGGGGGGCTTCAAAAGGGACATGGTGTCAATAAAAAAGGCCATCAAAATTGGCCTTCCAGAAACCATGTCGGTCCTTTCCTTTTGCGCCCTGCCTTTTAGTGATGCAGCAGTTTACGACCACAAATGTGGTGTCTCTGTAAATGGAAAAGTGCAGTTTTGGCACAGTTTTAAATATTTTTTTTGTACCGTGTTAATCTGGGGGGTTAGGTCACAGGCTATTTTTATAGAGGAGAATATTACAGACGTGGCGATACCTAATAAGTCTACTTTTTTACAATTATTTAGGTTTTAGACTATATTATCCTTTTTGTTACCAAAAAAAATTTGTATCTCTAAAATCTAATAGTCATTTCTTTTAATGTTTTTGACCCGATTGTATTAGGAAGAGGCTCATTTTTTGCGGGATGAGGGGATGGTTTTAATGGTACTATTTTGGGGGGCATGTGTTTTTTTGATCGCTTGCTATTATGCGTTTTATTATGTAAGGTGACAAAAAAATTCCTTTTTTTTTTTTTTTACCTGTGTTAATCTAAGGGGTTAGGTCATGGGGTATTTTTATAGGGCAGATTATTACGGATGCGGCGATGCATAATTTGTCTACTTTTTAACAATTTTTTTTGTTTAACACTATATTATCCTATTTGAAACAAACTAAATATATTTAACTATCTACACAGTCTATGGCCTCATGCACACGACCGTTTTTTTATGCTGTCCGCAAAAAGGGGTTCCGTTGTTCAGTGATCCGTGTCCGTTTTTGCCTTCCGTTGTGTTTCCGTGTGTCTTCCGTTTTTTTTAGCGGACATGACCCAAAAGATTTTACCAAAAGACAGGCTGACAATTTTTGCCAAGTGCCTGCCAAGGGATCCGCAAGAAAACGGACGCAGAACGCGGATGACACACGGATGGCCATCCGCATTTTTTTTCACGGTCCCATTGACTTGAATGGGTCTGTGAACCGTTTTTCACGGACAAGAATAGGACAGGTTATATTTTTTTGACGGACTGGAATCACGGACCACGAACTCGGGGGACAAACGGTGCATTTGCCGAGTTTTCCACGGACCCATTGAAAACCAATGGGTCCGCAGAAAATCATGAAAAACGGAGCAACGGACACGGAATCAAACAACGGTCGTGTGCATGAGGCCTAACAGTCAGTTTTTTTAAGTTTTTACCCGATTGTCTTTGGTAGGGGTTCATTTTTTGCGGGATAAGGGGATGGTTTCAATGGTACTATTTTGGGGGGCATGTGACTTTTTGATCGCTTGCTATTACGCGTTTTATTATGTAAGATGACAAAAAAATTCCTTTTTCCCACTTTTTTTTTGTGTTAATCATGGGGTATTTTTATGGGCCAGATTATTATGGACGCGGCGACACATAATTTGTTGACTTTTTTAATTATTTTGGATTTATAAACTAACATTTAAAAAAAAATTTTTGGGGTGTCTCAAGTCTGAGAACCATAGTTTTTATCCGATTGTCAGTGGCTACATGGAAAAGGGGATAATAAATTTAGTACTCCATGGAAGTGTGGTACTCCCTGAAGCAACCAATAACGCAGAGGCCCGGATGATCGGGGCACGTGTCACACTGAGTGGTGGTGTCCTTCCATATCCCCCTCCTGTGACACACTTTGCATCTTTTTTGGGTTCGTCCCTTCTTTCCAGTATGGGGGACCACACCTGAAAAGTGTTGGCCAGGGACGATCCGGGCGCCTCCAGTTCCTGAGGTACTCCGGCCTGCTCTTTCCCAGTCAGAAAAGATCAGGGCCTTGAGGACTGCCTCATAAAACTGAAGGAATTTCCCTGTGTTGCCAGCGCACTGGAACAGTACAAAAGAGTTGTACATGGCAATCTGCACCAAGTAGACCGCAACTTTTTTGTACCATGTCCGGGTTTTCGCACATGGCGTTATATGGCTTGAGGACTTGATCAGAGAGATCAACTCCTCCCATATCCAGATTGTAGTCGACGATACAATCGGGCTGGAGGACCGTTGTTGTGGTACCTCGCACAGGGACAGGGGAGATGCCATTACCGTGAATTGTGGTCAGCATAAGTACATCACTCTTGTCCTTATCTCTGACCAGCAGCAGGTTTCCACTGGTAAAAGCACGGGTCTCACCCCTGGGGATAGGTACCTGGAGGGGGACGGTAGGGAGGCCGCGCTGATTTTTCCGCACGTCTCCCAAAAGCAGACGTGGATCTGGCGGCGAGGGACCTGAACAAGGGGATACTAATATAAAAGTTGTCCACGTACAGGTGGTAACCCTTATCTAGCAGTGAGTGCATAAGGCCCCACAAAAGTTTCCCGCTAACACCCAAAGTGGAGGGACATTCTGGGGGTTCAATACGGGAATCTCACCCCTCGTATACACGAAACTTGTAAGTGTACCCTGAGGTACTCTCACAAATTTTGTACAGCTTCACGCCCATACCTCACCCGCTTTGAGGGAACATACTGGCGGAAAATAAGTCTCCTCTTGAAAGCAATGAGAAACTCATCAACCGCGACCTCCCTTCCAGGTACATAGGCCTCCACAAATGTGGCCCCAAAGTGATCGATGACCGGCCGTATCTTATACAGACGGTCATTGGCAGGATCACTACGGGGGGGACATGCTGCATTATCTGCATAATGCAGGTATTTCCGGATAGCCTCAAACCGGGAACGTGTCATGGCCGTACTGTAAAGTGGGGTCTGGTAGAGGACATCCCCACTCCAGTACAGCCTGGCACTGGGTTTCTCGACTAGGTCCATGTGCAGCACGAGGCCCCAAAATGTCCTTATCTCGGCTGCACTGACCGGCGTCCAGCCACCGGGCCTAGCCAAAAAAGAGCCCGGGTGTTGGGCAACGAACTGTTGGGCGTACAGATTCGTTTGCACCACCATCAGATTCACAAGAGGGTCACTCAAAAAAAGACTGAAATAGTCAAATTCAGTGAAGCCCACTGTGGGAATCTGGATTCCTGGTTGACCAACAAAATCAGGAATCGCGGGCTCAAAATTCTCTGGGGTACACCAGGCAAGTTCTTTCTTCAATTGTCTTTTTATTAAAAGATGTGTAAACAGACATGTAATAATAACATTTCTTTTACATGTTTTTCAATTAGGTAAAAGTAACAAAAGGATGGCACATCCAAAGAATATATGAATCTCAGTATAATATACACAAAAAAAAAGAAAGAGAGGTCGGTATCACCTCAGCAGTAGTGTCCTGAGAACAGCAACAGAACCATCAGCATCTGGTCTGTAATATGTAAAGCAAAGTAGTAACATATACTAGAATAATAATAACCATGAGAAAGAAAATGGTAGAACAGGACATAAAAGTAAGACAAAAGGGGGAAGACAAACCTCAACAGGACAAGACACGAATAGGGAAAAATGAGCTGGTGAAGAAGATCCACTATAAGGAATACAGCTGCGAGACTCAAGGCTGGCAGGTCTTGTCAAATCTGGTCACCTGATCCTTCAAAAGCGCCGTTAAATACTCCATACGAATAACCTCCATGATACTAGCAGTAAGGTCAGTGCTCAAGGGCCTGGCTTGGCGTTTCCAAAAACCAGCTATCAGGCATCTAGCTGCTGTCAAAACACGGAGCACCAGTATAAGGACATGTTTTTTCAACCACAGAGGGGGCATGTTCAACAAGTACATATATGGATCCAGTGGGAAATCTAATTTTGTCAACTGTGTCAAGAGCCTCCGCGTGTCTTCCCAAAATGGTACTATAAGGGCACACGACCAGAAGATATGAAACAGAGATCCAACCTCAGACTCACATCTCCAGCATCTATCCGAGATTGTAGGATTTAAGTGTCTGAGTAGTTGGGGGGTGTGATACCAAAGCATCAGAATTTTATATGAGTTCTCCCTGTGTGTGACACAGGAAGAAGTCAGGGCTGTCCGCCTCCAAATTAATTTCCATGCTTCTGGAGAGATCTCTCGCCAAAGGAAAGTCTCCCATTTGGACATATAAGAATGTCTGGCAATAGCCAGCGGGGATGGGGAGGAAAGAATCAGATATATCTCAGATATCAGTCCCCTAGTGGAATCAGAAAGCTTGCATATTTTCACACACCAGGCAAGTTCACTGGTTGGGGGCTCAGGTGAACTTAGCTGGTGGGCCGGGAAACTAATACGAGCCCCAGACCTGCTCGTACTAGGGTGGGCTACAGGGTTCCTGACATGGCGGTCCCCTTGCTCCGCCTGGTGGCATCTCCGCCGCCTTGGGGGCTCATCATCATCGCTAGATGATGAGGAGGACGCGGATAACAAAAGATACGTTGGGTCATCCTCGTCCTCACTGGGACTCTCGGATTCGGAGGCAAGCTAGGCATATGCCTCCTCAGCCGAGAACGTCCGGCGGGCCATAAGGGAGTGTGTGTGTGCGTGTGTGTGTATCTGTGTGCGTGAAAACCTTTATTTAGTGTGCATGTGTGTGGGGGCACGGGTGTTCCCGACTTTTTCCTAAGACTAACAGGGAAAAATAAATAAATAATAACGTAATAATAATAATAAATAATAATGTAAAAAGTGTTAAAAAAAAAATCAAACTAGTTGAAAAGCAGTCCGGTGCTGATCAGCAGTGGGGTGGGCGATGCGCTAACAGTGGCCGGACGCTAAAGAGCGCCAGCCATTGTCAGCGGACGCAAAAAAAAAGCTTGCGCCCCAAAAACAGGTGGTGGGGGTGGGGGGGCAAGCTGCAGCACCCCTTGGGGGTCTAGGGCCACACAGCTGTGCTGTGGACCCCACACACCCTAAGAGGGTGATGATACACTGAAAAAAATTTTTAACTCTAAACTGTCCCTAACTCTCCCTGCCTGAACTAATGCTTGCCCTGGCTTTCCCTGACCTATCTGCAAGTGCCAGATGGCACTTTGGATGGGCACAGGGGGTGAAGGCTGGGTGCTGGGGTGCTGGGCTCTCTGGATTCGATGCAGGCTCTTCTCTCCTCGCTCCTCCGACGCAAAATGGAGGAGGAGGAGAGCAGGGGGAGTTAACCCCCTCCCACCCGTGCAGCCCTTAAGGGGTTAAAGGGAGTCTATCACCAGTAAATTCACTGCCATATTAGGTACCAGGTACTATGCCTCGTAGGGCTAGCTCAGCTGAATGTAATGATATTTTTCACTTAGTATTCTGTTGCAAACTGTACTTTTAGGCACATGCAAATGAGCAGTTAAGGGCAGTGAGGGCAGGCCGAAGCCACTCTGTGCACCTTTGCTCCGCCTGCTTCCTCTGCCAGCCCCTTCTTTTTCTTCTTGACTGACAGGACCAGGTAAGTTGACTATGCAGGAACATGATCCAGCCAATCAGGGTATTGTTGTTATTGAGAAGCTGTAAAAACTATTTGTGGGGTCTAATGGAAAAAATACAGTAATTCCACAATTGTTTTTGGATTTTTATATTACATATAATCTATATTTTGTGGGTCAGTATTACTACTTAGTTTTTTTCTCCATAGATGTAGCTGTGTTTTTTTTGTATAATTTTGGGGTATAATTTTGATATTTTTAAAAAAAAAATTGAGAAGCTGTGAACCTAGAAACAATTCTGGAATTGTTTTTTTTTTATTTTCGGTGTTCACCATGCAAGATAAATACCCTGATACTTTTAATATTTTAACAATTTTTGTGCGCTCTGATACACATTCAGAAATACAAATTGGGAAGTGTTTTAATATTGTTATAGGGTTTTTAGAAATAATAAACTTTATTAGACTGTTTTTTCATATTTTATTTTTAGATCCCGTGAGGGAATTGCACCTGTGCTCCTTTGATCTGTTGTAAGACAGGGAGCTATACTTCTGCCTTGCAGTTTATTGTTCTTTTACTATGGAATAGGAGTTAGCACCGGCTGCCATCACCACTACTTGGCACCCATTGACTGCATCATGGGGGAGGGGAGGGCTAATTAAGGGAGTAACAGCTTAGGTGCAGTGACTAGGGATGAGCAAATCAACTTCGGATGAAACATCCAAAGTCGATTCGCATAAAACTTTGTTCTTATACAGTATGGAGCAGGAGCTCTGTACAGTATTAGAATATTTTGGCTCCGATGAGCCAAAGTTATTGCTTTGCGAAGTCTCGCGAGACTTCGCGCAATAGCTTCATAAATTAATTTGTACTGTAAAAAAACATTTCCCGAACTCAGGTTCGGATCCTTCGGTCTCACGAGACTTCGCAAAGCAATAACTTCGACTCATCGGAGCCAATACAATCTAATACTGTACGGAGCTCCTGCTCCGTACAGTATTAGAACAAAGTTTTATGCAAATCGACTTCGCATGTTTCATCCGAAATCGATTCGCTCATCCCTAGTAGTGACCATGGCATCTTAAGGGTAAGACGGCCAGGACAGCCAGGAATTACCTGCGAACCCGGCTGCTGCAGGCGAGTGTCAGCTGTATAACAATGCAGGCACTTGTGTATTCAGCGCACTCAGCACCTTCCAATTTCCACCTTACATGTATAATGAATGATGGTAAGGGGTTAAAAATGCCAGGAAAAATGCTGCAAAAACAGTCAAAGCCCTACTGACTACAAGCAAACTGCTGTTTGCAGCCTTTTTAGCATCCAAAATTTACTAAATAAGGGCTCATGCAGACGACCGTATGTATTTTGCGGTCTGCAAAATAATACGGCTGGCGTCCGTATGATATCCGTATTGCATTCTTTTTTTTTGCAGATCCATTGTAACAATGCCTGTCCTTGTCCACAAAACGGACAAGAATAGGACATGTTCTATCATTTTTGAGGAACGGCCATGTGGACATACAGAAACGGAATTCAAATTTTTTTTTTTTCACATCTGCATTTTTATATCTATATGCAATATACATTGACCAAAACACAGCATTGGCCTCTTTTACACAGGCGTGTTGAAATCCGTCAGTATTCTGGCTCTCGATTATTCACGGATTCCTGATGATAAACCACCAGTATTGCCATCAGTATTTCTTCAGGATTTAATCAGGATTTGCATGGGTATTCTTTCCTCCTTGCATTTTTAATGCACTCCCATAGACTGTAATAGGCGTATTTGTAAAAGAATACGCATTAAACTTGAACATGCTGTAGATTTTAAATTCTGACTTAAATTACACGCCCATGTGAATAGCCTTTTTCATTAAAGGGGTTGGCCACTCTGGCTACTTGTGACCAATGTATATACAGTATAAGATGACTATATGGGACTTAATAATATAGTCTGTTGAAATTCTGCTCCATTTGCTATATTTCATAAGGTATGCCCCTTTGTTTGCCAAATCTTTTGTGCTGTCCACACAGAGGTCTTTTCCATAAAATGGCCGCTGATGGAGGGTCATGTGACCAAGCAAGTTACCTCCATGTGATGTCTCCTCCATTCAAACACACTGCACCTGTACTAAACTCCCAGCAGAGCAAGTGCGGATGGCAGGTGTGGTGTATCTGAATATAGGAGCCATCGCAAGGAGGTGATTTGCTTGATCAGTGGCCACTTTATGGAGAAGGCTATATTAGTAAGTACCATATAATCATCTTACAGACACATTGGTCAACAGTAACCAGAAAGTGGCCAAAATCCAGGCCATATATGGATTGCAAATACGCTCGTGAGACAGAGGCCATACTCAAGGTTTACGGTGTTTTTGAGGGTGTTTTCTACCCATACATCTTAATTTTGCTGCATGGCTTCTTTGAGGTCCCAATATAGGGTTTCCTGATTTATTTTTGGAAGCCAACACCAGGAATGAATTAAAAAAGAGGAGAAGTTGTATCTGTCCTTCATTCGTTTTTCTCCTTTTATGATCCACTCCTGATTTTGGCTTCCAAACTGCATCAGGGATCTTGACCATGTGGCCCTACCTACAGTGTATATAGGCACACCAAAGACCGGTACTACTGACCTTCCAGGTGTACTGAACATCTCTAGTTCAGTTTCCCATTTTCCCATTGTTGGAAGGTTTTCTAACAATTCAGGGTCAGACTGGCCCACCAGAGGACCAGTGGCTCAGCCTCTGAAGCCATAGTGGGCTCCAAAGGTCCAGGAGGAATGAAAAAAACAACGTTGCTTACCGGTAACAGTTTTTCTCGATACCCATGACGGCACCCCTGCGACTCAGGACCACCCACTGGACAGGAAACCTGAGAAGATAAAAAGGAGACATCCCCTACCGAGCACCAGTTCTTATAAAATGAGAGAGAGGAGAGAGACCCAGGGAAATGTAGGCTCTGGAAATGGCTTTCTTAACCCATCTGGCGATCACAGCAGAAGAGACCTTACCCTTGTTTTTACCCTGAAACTGTATTAAGAGGTTCTCATCTATCCTCCAGGGAGAGGTCACTGCTAGATAAGTTAACAAACATCTGCGGACATCTAGACAATGAAATCTCTTTTCTGAGTCATTTGTTGGACTAGGAAAAAAGGAAGGGAGTACAATATCCTGGCTCCTGTGAAAATTTGAGACTGCCTTTGGAAGGAAGGATGGTAGAGGACGAATAATCACCTGGTTATCTAGGACGGAGGTATAAGGAGGGAAGGCCGAGAAAGCCTGAATCTCTGAGACCCTCCTAGCTGATGTGATCGCCAGAAGGAAAGCAATTTTTAAGGGAAAGAATCTCCAGGGAGACCTCCGACAGGGGTTCAAAGGGACTTTGAGAAAGGGCAGTCAGGACTTTATTAAGGTCCCAAGGAGGAGATAAGGGCCTTAAGGACGGATGGATTCTGCTGGCTGCTGAAAGGAACCGTCTAATCCAGGGATGACCTGCAAGTTGAAAATCAAAAAAGTAACTTAAGGCTGCCACTTGGACCTTAAGTGTAGAGGCTTTGAGCCCCTTATCTAGACCCGCCTGCAGAAAGTCTAGAATCCTTGGGATATCTGGAGGTTTAAAGGGGTCAGGATCTGTCTGTAGAAAGGTAGCAAAAATCGTCCATACTCTATTGTACTTTCTAGTTGTAGAGATCTTCCGGCTGTTCAGAATTCTAGAGACCACCTTTTCAGACAGCCCTCTCTTTAGCCAGATACCCCTGTCAGTCTCCAAACCGTCAGTTTGAGGATCTCTGGGTTGGGATGAAGGGCCGGACCCTGGATTAGAAGGTCTTTCCGTGGTGGGATCACCCAGGGAGGGCCCTGTGTTAGATTCTTCAGGGGAGCATACCAGATTCTTTTTGGCCAATTGGGAGCTACTAAAATGATGGAAGCATTGTCCTTCTGAACCTTTCTCAGGACCTGCGGAATGAGGGAAATTGGTGGGAAGGCATACCCGAATTCTTGACTCCAGTCCTGTGATAAGGCATCGATTGCTGTAGGATTGTCCATCTGATTTAGGGAGAAGAAGCGATCCACCTTTTTGTTGTTTCTTGAGGCAAACAAGTCTATGGTTGGACATCCAAATCTTTTCACTATCTGCAGAAATATCTCCTGATTCCGGCTCCACTCTCCCTGCCTGAGCGGAACTCTGCTTAAAAAGTCCGCTAGTACATTTTCCTTCCCCTTCAGGTGGACTGCACCGAGGGATAGATTCCTTTCTTCTGCTAGAGAAAATATCTGTAGGGATAGGAAAAAAAAAGGACCGGAACTCTGGTGCCCCCCTGATGGTTTATATAGGCTACCGTGGTAGCATTGTCTGAGTAAAAGACGAGCCTCCTGTTTGTCACTTCTGGTAATGCCACTGTCAGAGCCATATGTATGGCTTTTAGCTCCTTGTAATTTGACGAGCAGTTCCTTGTTCTTAGGTTCCACCTGCCCTGCCAACATCTGTCCATGGAATGTACTCCCCATCTCCAGGAGCTGGCATCTGTCGTCACTGTTATTGGATCGACAAAGGTCCAGTGAAGGCCTGCTGAAAGCTTTGCCTGGGAGGTCCACCATAAGAGGGACATTCTTGCACTTTTTGTCCAGGTTTTGAGCACGGCCATCCCAGACTCTTAGAATCTCGGCCTGAAGAATTCTGGTATGAGCTTGAGCGTAGGGTACAGCAGGAATAGTTGCCGTCAGGTGCCCTAGAACCATCATCGCTTCCCTGAAGGAACAAAGAAATGAATGAAAGAGATTCCACACGTGGTAAATGATGGACTGGACCTTCTGATCTGGGAGGAAAGTCTTTTGCACCCTGGAATTGAGCGTCATCCCTAGGAAAGTGCAAATCTGTGAAGGCTGGAGGCAAGACTTTTGCATATTTATTTGCCATCCTAGGTTGGAGAGTGTGAGCTGCACCTGAACTAGATTGTTCTGTAGGGTCTCTCTGGTTCTGGAGATGAACAAGAAGTCGTCTAGGTATGGGACTAGAATGATTCCCGAGCGTCTGAAATAGGCTACCATTTCCGCCACAACTTTGGTAAAAACTCGTGGAGCCTGAGAAACTCCAAACGGTAGGGCTCTGTATTGTAGATGCATCACTTACCCCTGAACCCTTGTTGCCGTTCTCAGGAATCTTTGGGAAGATGGGTGAATTGGAATATGGTAGTAGGCGTCTTCTAGATCTATACTCGCCATCCAACAGTCCCGAAATAGCAGATTCAGGGTGGAAGCAATCGTCTCCATTTTGAACCTTTTGTATTTTAGATATTGGTTTAGCCTCTTCAAATTCAAAATCATGCGGAAGGAGCCGTTGGGCTTTCTGACTAAAAATAGTGGGGAATAAAATCCCCTGTTTTCCTCTTCTTTGGGAACCCGGCAGACAACTCCCTTCTGGATTAGGGAAATTACTTCTGACTCCAAGGCAGCCGCCTTCCCTGGATCCTTGGGAAATGGAGTCTGTACAAAAAAGTCCTGAGGATAGGAAAGAAACTCCAGCTGGAATCCCTTTTCTATCCCCCCCAGAACCCACTTGTTCTGGGTAATCTCTGACCAGGCAGGGAAGAAAAGGGAAAGTCTTCCCCCGACCTGGAATCTGGCGTCATTGCTTTTCTTTGGTTTTGGATTCTTGGGGCTTAAAAAGAAATCCGCTGGATTTTTCTGAAATTTATCTTTATCCCTTCGGTCATAGGGCTTTCCCCGCTGTCTTCTGAACTTGGACTGTGGGGGACGAAAAAAGGTAGATCTCTGGGGATTAGGGAAGCCCTTCTTCCTGTCAGATGCCTTCTCTAATATATCGTCAAGGGAGGAACCAAAAAGCCTTTCTCCCTCGCAAGGTAAAGCACACAACCTTTGGCTTTAGACCCCTGGTCGCCCTTCCACGACTTTAACCAGATCGCTCTTCTGGCCGCATTGGACATAGCTGCTGACTTGGCCGTGAATTTTATTACATCCGTAGCGGCGTCAGTAAGGAAATGTACTGCCTTAGCAAGAGTAGGGATAGAGGCAATGATCTCATCTCTTGGCTTCTTTTCTTTTAGATGTCGCTCTAGCTGATCCAGCCAAAGGCTATAGCTGGACGGAAGCAGGAAGAAGAAGATTCCCAGGCCCTTTTCAGGTAAATGTCCGCCTTCTTATCTAATGGATCGGATAGGCATCCCAAATCGTCAAACGGGAGAGCGGATTCTTTTGCAATTTTGGCTACCGGGGCATCTACCATGGGGGCTTTATCCCACGTAGCAGAGACTGATTCGCTGAACGGGTACTTTCTTTTAATGGTGGAAGGAATAAAGAATTTTCTATCGGGGTTCTTCCATTCTCTTTTAATAAGGGCCTGCATATTCTCATGGATAGTGAAGATTCTATGCTTCTTAGGACCTAACGTCCGGAATGCCTGGTCTGCTACTGATTTAGAAGGCTTCTCATCCTCCAACTGCATAGTAGCTCTTACTGCCTTTAATAAGGGCTGAGTATCCTCCGTAGGAAAAAAGGATCTGGCTGCGTAGTCTTCCTCCGATGAGTCGGAGTCTGTAGAATATAGTTGACCTGGTTCCCTGCTCTCATCCTCTGAAAAGTCCCAATCTATACCGTACTCTGGGGATTTTTCTGGTGATTTAGCCTGGCTCCTAGAAAAGGCTTTAAGGGAAGCTTTAACTTCTGATCTGATCATGGATTTCATGGACCTTGTTAAACTCTGGGATTCCTCCGCCATTAGTTTATCAATACAAGCGGGACACAATGGTTTGGTATAAGAAGAGGCTAGGGCTGAGCTGCATCCTGCACATTCCTTGTGTTTGGCCTTGCTAGTAGCCTTTTTAGGAGGTCTTACCACAGAAGAAGATACGACAATCCCCACACCTTTAGACATTTACCGGACTGGATGATCTCAAGGTCTCCAAGGGGTCAGCGCGTCCGTCCGAGGGATCAGTCATATTGAGTCCCTCCACACACCACTCCTCAACCAAATGTTGCACCAGGAGGAGGTCTGTCACAGCTGCTGCCTGTGCCTGCAGATGTCCGGTGTGGATACACGCCGGCTTTCACCCCCTGCGGCCTCATTTATATATCTTTGGACGCGCTAAGGCACCACTTCCTGGTAGGAGGGGGAGGCTCCACCCCCTAACCTACGTCCTAGAGACGTGACCCGGCACGCAGCCTCATTGCCGGGCCGCACATGCGCAGAGGCTCCCTTCCCTCCAGCGGCCGCCATCTTGGAAAAGGGCGCCGCGGCAGCAGCCAGGGAAAGGAGCGGGACGCGAGGAGAGAGCCGCCCGAACACGGCCGCAGCGGCTCTCTCAACCAGGAAGCGGGCAGGAGGAGGAAAGACTGAGGGATACCGACTCCCGGCACGGCCACAGGATACGCCGGCTCCCAAGGGTAAGGCCCCCCACGGTAAAACAAGCACCGGGCCGCCCTCGGCATCTGGTGCCTCAGCAAAAAAGTAGAATAAAAAAGGTGGGGAGAAAAAATAATAGTGATAAAGCTAGCGTGGAGGTCCAGAAAAAAAGAAGGACCCCTCTTCTCAGGACCTATCCACTGGACAGGAAACCTGAACTGGTGCTCGGTAGGGGATGTCTCCTTTTTATCTTCTCAGGTTTCCTGTCCAGTGGGTGGTCCTGAGTCGCAGGGGTGCCGTCATTGGGTGAGGGGAAAAAATAGGGGGTTAATCACTTGACACTAAGGTCTATTTCTTTGATTCAAACCCTATTAGACTTTATTGAGGATATAGAGGTTGGGCCCTGAGAATACTTTCCTCTGATGGGCCCAAGAAGCCCAAGCCCGACATTGTGCCAAATCATCTGTTTCCGAAACCCAATGAACTGCATGCAACCGCTGACAAAATTATGTTAGTCACTGGAGGTAAACTTAGATTTTTTATATGAAATATAATTGCTATCTTTTGTACTGTGTTGTGTAACTAACACATTATATGATATTTGTGCTGTGTATTGTGATATGCGACCAATGTAAGATAGAGATCTGCACTTACTTATACAACAGAGCTCCCAAAGTTCGGGAGAGCGCACCATGCATGCGCGGCCACCTCCATTCATTTCTATCAGAGGGCTTAAAATAGCTGAGTGCCTTGCTTGGCTATTTTCAGCAGTCCCATAGAAATGTATGGAGAGTGTACTGCACAAGCGTGGCCACTGCTCCATTCACTTGTATGGAACTGCTATAAATAACTCAGCTATTTTTGGCACTTTAATAGAAATAAGTAGAGGATGGCCATGCATGTGCGGGGGGTTGACTGGACAACCCTCAGGATCCACCTGCAGTAAAGATTACTTGACAATTTGTGGGGTCTATTTACCATGCACTGATGAGGCCAGGGATTGGCTGTAACAGTAACGCGTTGTCAACGTGCCGTCACCACTGCAACTGGGTAAATAACAGAATGAATTAAAGAGGTTGTCCAGCTTTGGAGCCAAAAAACTCTAAAGCCCTATCCTGTGCCCCTGAACATAAAAAAACTCACACCCGCAACTGCTCCATTCTTGACGCATCTAGTCCCTGCAGGACTACAAAGCAGCTTGGTCCAGTAAGTGATGTGGCCAATAACAGGCCTCAGCAGTCATAGTGGCTTCAATACTACGTCACAGCAGTGATGTACCGTTCAAGCCGATGTGACCGCTGAGGCCTGTGATTGGCCACAGTAGTCATGGGACCAAGTGGCTTCCTGGACCTGTGGTGACTGGTGGAAGCAGCCTGGAATGGTGGAAGCAGGGGCACAGGTTAGGACCCCAGGAGTTGTTGTCTCCAAGGCAGAACAAATCCTTTAAGAGTATCTCCACATGTGAGATTAAAAAAACTGCTGATTTTCTGCTGAAGGGTGGAATTAGGATGCCTTCACACGTGGAAGATATTGTGGCAGAAAATTCCGCAACTGAAAATCAGCTCTATTCACCTTCATGGGCTTGCAGAAATCTATGTGCTTGCTGCCCCATTCAAATGAATGGAACTGATTTTCAGTTGCAGAATTTTCTGCCACAAAATCTGCCACGTATGAAGGCACCCTTAAAAGTGGCAAAAAGGATGAAATTTGAGCAAAAATCCACATGCTGGGTATAACATCAGCGAGGAATCTGTGCGGCGATTAATATGCAAGGAGAAACTTAATCTGCATCATGTCAGTTAGGCCTCATGCACACGACCGTTGTTTGTTTCCGCGTCCGTTCCGTTTTTTTTCACGGATAGGATGCTTCCCCATTCATTTCAATGGGTCCGTCAAAAAATGCGGATGGTCAACCGTTTTTGTTCCGCATCCGTGATCCGTGTTTTCATTCCGTCAAAAAAATAGTGCATGTCCTATTTTTTTCACGTTTGCGGACAAGGATAGGCATTTTTACAATGGATCTGCCATAAAAATCGGATCCGTCAAAAAAAACGGTCCGTCATCCGTTTTTTTTGACGGACGCAAAATTTCAAGGAGGAGCGGACGCGGAGGCAGGCAACGGTCGTGTGCATGTAGCCTTAAGGGTATATTCACACAGCAAATCCTTCATATGGCCATGCATGTTTTCTGCATGGATTTGCAATCTGTCTCAAGAAGGCAAGACAAACTAGAATTCCGGGTCAGCACTGGAATTCTACTGTGTATTCCACAGCAAATGCATGGAGGATTTTTCCAACGTGTAATTTGTTGTGTGAACCTGACCTTATGCTGTGAATTTCCCCAACAGATTTTACCCTTTGCAAAGGGTGAAATCCCAGGCAGCAAAATACGCCCTGTGTGGAGACAGCCTAATACCGGAATTTTCAAAAGAAAGTTGCAATCAAATCTAATAGTCTGGGATGGATCTGAGCTCATTTTATTGATGCTGAATCAGCATTTTTCATCTTGGCAGCTCTTCAACCAAAGCTTCAATCCATAAAATATAGCAGGAATGTTTCCCAGAAGGCATGTCAACCAGGGTGTGCATGCAGTTTTTCAGTAATATAGGACGCTGGTTGCTTGCTTGTGTTTGCTTCACAGTCAGAAAGATTTTAGTCCTTTCCAGCATCTTCGGGGTCTCACTTTGACGCACCCAGGGTGCACCCCCTTGGGTTGGATTTGCTATGGGAAACTTTTCCACAACAAATTCTACAAAACCTGCAGGGAAATCCGTGGTGGCAAATCTGCACCAAAGTGTAAATTTTGCTGCAGATATCCCTTTTTTTTCGTGAGAAAAGGACTTTAGGGTACATTCACAGTTGCTTTTGCTAGTTACTGGAGTTTACTGCAATTTTTTAAAATTTTAAATAGTTTTCTTTTTCAATTTTTCAATGGTTAATTTAATTTTTTTTTACAAATTTGGTGGTAGATAACATAGGATATAGAGAACATCCATACATATGCCACAGAGCATGCCCACAACAGTCTCCCATGAAAGCTAACACTTTTTAAGTTTTTTTTTTTTTTTTTTATACGATCTATCCATTTCAGATATATACAGGGATACAGAATAACACCTAAAAACTACCGATATGCAATTTTACTCCTGAACTGAAGGTAATCCATGGGTAAGCCTGTAACAGTAGGGTTTTGTTGCAGATTTGGCACCCCCAGAAAAATTTGCAGCATATCCACGACAGAAACCAACAGGCGGCATCTCTATATTAAAGCTGGTGGCAGATAACATAGAATACATCTCTGACAAAAAATGGAGAGGGCATCCATACATATGCCACAAAGCATGCCCACAACAGTCTTCTTCAGAAGCTAACACTTCTGGCGTGTTTTTTTACTAAGATTTATCCCTTTTAGATACCGGTATATACAGGGATACATAATAAAACCTAAAAACGACCTGTTTTTGCAACGTTTGAGGATCTGAGAGTCCTTCTGCGAAGAGTCCCTGCTCAAGAATACAAATTCCCTGCAGGTGTAGTGCCCTGGAGCAGGGACTACTTTGACATTTGCCTATATCCCCTGTGCAAAGTTAAAACTTCTTACTTTATTTCTCTTGAAAGGGTAACTTATACTGTTTATTACTGTGTTACTGCATTTGATATATATGTTGTGATATATTTCCTGTTCATTATCATTGTATTTACATGGCTCTGTGGAAAGGGTTAATGAATACTGAGAGACTGTTAGGGCTTTGATTGAGAAGCTGGTAATTTTCCACAGCTGCCATAGTGTTTAAAGAAGACCATGTTTTGGAGGGAAAAACCCAGATGTTGTTTACCACCATATTTTGGAGGGGGGAAAAACTGACTTGTTTACCACCAAAAAGCAGACAGTCTGATCTTTTGAATATCTGGTTTTAGCTCTGTTGTTATGTCTGGAAACTTGCTTTTGTCTGGAAAACCTGCTGTGTCATTGCCATTGAGTATCATTGAAGCTTTAATGGAGGTCTATACCAGACAGGAGCTGAAACAATGTATCTGTTTGTGCTGCGTTTCTCCACTCCACCTCTTCCACTAGAAGGTTCTAGTCTGGCAAAAATGGTATATAAGGAGAGCAATGAGAGCCCCTAGTGTGCTGCAGTTAGGGAACAGTGCTTGGAAGAGGAGACTCTGCCAGACTACTGAGTGACCAAAAGAAGACACTGAGATGGGGATACGCTGCCACAGACCCTGGATCACCAGCCTTGGACCAAGATACCAGCCTTCTGAAGAGAAAGAGGGACAGCTAGCTCAGGCCTTTCCTCAGCATCAAACCCTTCTACCAGGGAGAAGACTGGAGAAGCCAGCCCAATGCCTCGCCTATATTGTTTTGTACCTGATTTCCTCCAGTAAAGAAGCATCCTGGTTTACTGGAGACCCTGACTCTCTGGACTTATTTTCCATTGGGGTGCACCACGCCTTATCATCCCTTCCGGAGAGCAGCAACATCTCAACAGTGTCCGGGGACCCAGCATGGCGTTGGCGCCACCCCAAACCCGGCCACTGCAATTTGGCATCACAAACAGAATCCGGTCCAGCACCAGCAGTTATTGTGGATATAGCTACAGTAGGAATGCCCCAGTCCGTATCTGATGTGAACCAGCAACATATAAGCATCTGTACTGTAAGTGTTCCCCTTGTGGGGTCTGCCACAAGCAGGTGACTGTGCTAGTGATACTGTGTCCTGCATTATTAGCTAGAGATTTGCTAGTGAGGGTCTGGGTTAATGCCTCATAGTGCTACTATACTTTGTTGCTATGTCAGTAGACGGAGACCGTAATATGCCTGCCAGTTCTGGGGTTTCTAGCCGTTCTCTAACATAACCCTTGTCAGTACCATATTTTTTGGTGCACCATGGTTACCGAAATATGGAGGAGAGTCTACAGACCTCAAAGCTTTTAGGCTGGGAACACACCTAGGCGTTTCTGAATCGCGCGTATGACGCGCGTTTTTGGATGCGCGTTTTTGTAACTAAGAAACGCGCGTCATACGCGCGATTCAGTGATTCTCCCCTATGGCATCATTGTCCATAGGTGCGTTAAAACGCCCCAAAGAAGCTCATGTACTTGTTTGGGCATGGGGCGTTTTACAGCACGTTCAAACGCGCTGTAAAACGCCCAAATGTGAACCATGCCCATAGGGAAGCATGGCTTTTCACATGTTGTGCTTTTTACAGTGCGTTTGAACGCGCCGTAAAACGCTTAGGTGTGTACCTAGGGTCAGGGATCAGATGAGCGCCATTTACAAGATGATTTCCCTTAATGATGACCAGAAAGTTGATATGTTGATTGGTTAATTGGAGGGAGCAGCCCTAAGAGAGGTTAAGTCATGGCCTAGTACTGAAGAGTATACTGCTGACCAAATTTTAGACAGACTTGCCAGCATGTTTATCAGGCGCACATTATCAGAGTTTAAAATGCATTTCTTTAGCTACAAACAAAGGATGCGTGAAAACCTGAGAGATTTTGCTCTAAGTCTCCAGGAATTTCTGTGTGCCATCCAGCACATGGGTCCACATGAGGTACTTAACCCAGAACGGACTCTGAAAGACCAGTTTGCAGAGGGTGCCAGACTAGATGCTGTAAAAACCCAGCTGAGAGTTCTTGCATTACAACACCCTGATATGCCATTCCTTGACTTTAAGGAGCTTGCAGTAAAGGTACTGGGTTCTGATTCAGACCCAGGTTATAATTGTGCCATTATGTCTGAACAAAGAAGCACACCAGTAGAGTCCAATGATAAGAAATGTGGTGAAAATACCGAAGTTAACTTGAAGGAGTTGGTGTTGCAGCTTGCAAAAAATGTTGGTGTTACAAAAAGAGGTACAGGGCATGAAGCAAAGCCGCCAGCGTAATAGAGGTACTTGGTACCGTAGAGGTAGACCGAGATATGGTTCTAGTAGTAATCCTAGGAATTATGGTCGATTACCCACTGACCAGTTTGATGCCAGTGACCAACTGATATGTCGTAAATGTCAAAAAGTGGAGCGGGAATGCAAGAAGTTAAACTAGTGTCTCCTGTGGCAATGGACCAACCCTCAGGGGCAGACTGCTTGGGTCCAAACTTTTCTGCATATATTGGTAAATGTCCTACAATTACTGTCAGAATCAATGGTGTGTCCTGCCTTGAATTAGTGGACACTGGGTCACAAGTGACTACTATGCAACTGCCATTCTATCAGCGGCATTGGGAGCTGGACCATCTTATCCATCCTACTCAGAGTAAGATAAATGTAATCGCCAGCAATGGCCAGCCCATAGCATCCCAGGGATAATGGGAACTATGCAAGTTGGTAATACTGAATTACAGTGGCAAGGGTTAATAGTTGTGCATATGCATGATGAGGGTTTTCCCCCAGTTGTATTGGGAATGAATATTTAGCAAAATTGTGTGGAAGAATTGATGTGTTTCCTCCAGCAAGAGTTAGTCACAGCCCCTTTGCCGGACTGCAGAGTGTTGCAGGATACACTAAGGGCATAAAAAATTCAGTGATCACAAGGGTGAGATTGGAAATGTAAGGGTTACTGATGCTGAACTCATATGGTTACAACCTCACTCAGAGACATTACTTTGGTGTAAAGCATGTATAAGACCACATGGGCAAGCTCAGGCCCTTGTGGAACCTATACTGGATGGGGGCAAGGAATATTTGCTTGCTGCCTGCACTCTAGCTATTGTGAAGCATGGCAGGGTGCCAATCCACATGCTAAACATTAGTGATCGACCTATTCAGTTGAAAAAATACCAGGCTTTTGCTAAATTAATACATGTTGGGAACGATCATATTGTCCACTTCGACTGTCCAGCCACACAGTCTGCCAGCCAAGCGGAAGTCTGTCCAGAGAGTCTCTGGTGGGAGCAACTGTACATTGGGGATCAGAACACCCCACTGAATGGAAGGACGGAGTCCTGAAGGTTGTTAAAGAGCATGAGGCTGCTTTCAGTAAACACCCCACAGATTTTGGGAAAGTAGAGGTGATCCAACACACCATCCGTACTGGGTTCACTTACCCATTAAAGAAAGATACAGGCCCATACCACCAGCCATGTACCAGCTAGTAAAACAGCTAGTGAACGACATGAAAGCCTCTAATGTAATTCAGGACAGTCATAAGCCTTGGGCCGCACCCTTAGTGCTTGTGCGTAAAAAGGACGGTACAGTACGATTCTGTGTAGACTACCGCAATTTAAATAACATCACCCATAAAGATGCGTACTCTTTGCCTAGAATAGAAGAGTCCCTATCAGCCTTAGGCTCTGCAGCATTCTTCTCTTCTTCAGACTTAACTAGTGGGTACTGGCAGCAGGGCCGGGCTGACAAAGAGGCTGGGGAGGCTCCAGCCTCAGGGCGCAGGCCAGCTCCCCAGCCTCTGGGCGGCAGGCAGGCCACTGACCACGCCGCTGCTGCCGACCGCTCCGCTGCTCTGGTCTCCGCTCAGTCGCTTGCCTGACTGGCTGCGTACAGCAGCACAGCACTGTGTCATGACCCAGCCCAGGCCCCAGCAGGGATATAGCGTGAGAGTCCGCCCTGTAGTGAAGTAAGAAAGTTCTTAAATAAAGATAATATTCTTTTCCGTCTGATCTGAGGTCTGATGGGGTTCTGGATGGGGGGGGGGGTTGGGTCGCACTTGGGCAGCTCAGCCTCTGTTGGTGGTGGACCTTGTCCCAGCCCTGACTGGCAGGTCCCCATGGCAAAAGGCAGCTTTTACCACACCAATGGGACTTTATGAGTTCAATCATATGCCATTCGGCCTGTGTAATGCACCAGCCACTTTCCAGCATCTCACGGGGTATTGCTTAGGTCACAAAAACTTTGAGACTGTGCTATTGTATCTGGATGATATTATTATATACTCTAAATCCTACCTGTCTGAAGTATTTGTTGTACTCATAAACATGGAATCAAAGTAAAAACATCCAAGTGCCACTTATTGCAGTCTGAGGTGCACTATCTAGGGCATGTGGTCAGTGCTCAAGGAGTCCTCCCTGACCCTAACAAAATCGCTGCAGTTAAAAATTGGCCCACACCTACCAATATCTATAAGGTGAAGAAATTTGTAGGCTTTGCTGGATATTACAGGCGATTTATTCAAGATTTTACTAAAATTGCAGCCCCTTTGCAGGACTTGTTAAAAGGCCAGCCTAATAAAAAAAGGTTCAAGTAAGACGACTATTGTATGGACTGCTGCTCAGGAAAAAGCTTTTAAAGATCTGAAAGGGGAACCTAACAAAGCCCCTATTCTTGCTTACCCAGACTATACTAAACCCTTCAGACTATATACCGATGGATGTAAAAAAGGCTTGGGAGCAGTGTTGGCTCAAGTGCAGGACCAACTTGAACAATTCATTGCATAGCCAGTCGATCACTTAGGCCTACTGAGAGGAATGACTGTAATTATAGCTCTTTTAAACTAGAATTGCTTGCCTTGGTCTGGGCGGTTACAGAAAAATATTTTAACTGAATTTGTGGCCTATACAGACAACAACCCGATGGTTCATCTTTCCACTGCGCATATAGGTGCCATAGAACAGCATTGGGTCTCTAGATTAGCTAATTACAAATTTACCATCAAATACCGTTCTGGCAAATGTAATATTAATGCAGATGCACTGTCCAGAATTCCTATAGGTGCACCAGCCAACCTGCCTGATGACTACTGGGAAGACATTGAAATGCCAGCCTTTTTCATCTTGGGGCTCAAGCAGGATACTATCACTGCCAGAGAGGCCAGTCAACAAAATCCCATCCATCCACAAGCAGCCAGAATGGATTGGACCCAATTACAACGTGAAAGCAGAGTGCTACAGGAACTATGGACTTTGCTACAATCTGGTAAAAGCCTTACACCACATCAGGGAGAAACAGCCGACCCCGAGGTACTCAAACTGTTGAGACAAAGGAAACACCTCTTTTATGAGATGGGTCAGCTCAAATGTTGCACTATTGATCCTCTGACACATGACCGTATTAAACAGATTGTCGTACCTAGACAGGATGCCCTTCTGATCCTGGATGCATACCACAATCAATCAGGACAGTTTGGGTGCCAGAAAACAGAGTCACTAATCAGACAGAGATTTATTTGCGTTGGAATGTAAGATGACATAAAAAAAAATGGTGTCGTGAGTGTCCTATCTGTGCCATCAATAGGGATGACCAGCCTAGACAAAAAGCACCACTGCACCCAAATGAGAGTCATAGGCCATTTGAGCTTGTTGCCTTGGACCATGTTAAATTAAGACCCAGCCGAGATGGGAATGTGTATGCTCTAACAATCATTGACCATTATAGCAAGTATGCCATGGTGATACCAGTAAGAGACTTATCAGCGCAAACCACTGTGGATGTGTTTGAAAAGAGGTTTATTGAGGTCCACAGATCACCAGAAAAGACTCTGACTGTTACCACAAACCAACTGAGCAAAAGACCAACTGAGGCGCCTCAAACTGATCCAACAAATAAACAATGAAACAACCCAGGAGGCTCAGCAAAAACAAATGGATGACTATAATGCCAAAGCTGAGGCTAAACCACTATGTGTAAGAGATCACGTATGGTTACGAAAACAACACAGGTCAAACAAACCGGGAAATAAAAGGCAATCTGTGCCCTAAGAGATCAAAGCCATACCAACTGCTGAAACCTATCAGATAAATAAACAAGGTGATGAGAACCTAAAAATTGCTCACCATAACCAATTGAAGCTGTGTTTATCCAGGGAACTTGGGGAAGAAACCCCTACGTCTAAAGAAAATGTACCAACTGAAAATGTATTACCAGAAATTAAATTAAAACCAGCTACAGTCATTGAGACCCTCTTTCGCTGTTTTTCTATTCTAGAATGGTGGATGGTACCAAAAATGTCATTACCTGTGTCTAATATTCCTGGACTTTGTGGTTCCAGTGCCAAAGTCACCAATAATGCTCTTTTTGATCCTGTGATCGACACACAGCCCAGGAGATCTGAAAGAGCCACCAAGGGTATCAAACCAGCCAGATACCCAAATTCTATCCACATTTCTGTTATGTGATTTATGGGTCAAACCTGCATGTGTATGAATACTGTATGTGATGATATACTGTATGACTATACCTAAGCATCTATGATTCTGCCCATTTTTGCTGATAATGCTGAAGATCTGTATCCTTTGGAAAATATTATTGTGTTGCTGAAAGCTGTGATGGCTTTAAGGTCAGCCCTGTAAAGGGTTCAGTGAAAAGGGGTCAAAATGATGCTTGACATACCGTAATGATCATGTTGAGAAGGGACTTTTTCATGTACACCATGTATATTGTGCACGATGACTATGTTGGTGGTACTGTTTGCCAGTCCAGTAATTGATTCGACCTACAGTAGTTAATGATGTCCTTTTGAGTCTTTTTGCTACAGGTGCAGATGCCGGCCAGAGAGCCAATAAAAAGGACGGGAGCGCCTAGCCCTACTTGTCCTAAATCTGCGACTTAAATACAGTACCTGCTATCCTGTTCTGCCCCAGCGGTGACCACTGAAGACCTTCTTAATCTCTGCGAAATTCCAACTTGATGACCACAGCCTTAATCAGCCACATGCATCCTGTCCACGTACATTCCGCATGTTCCATAGAACCAACTATCAGGATACATCATTGCCAGATGGAGAACAGCATCGTCAGCCCACCAATCCGAAGTTGAACACAACAAGCCCATGATAAATCCAGTTCGTAACATTTAAGAGCCTGAAACTTAGGGGAAAATTGAAGGCCTAGAGCTAAATTATCTCAAACACAATATACATAGTTGGTGCCCTGTTGCACAAATCTTCTTTGTTAAATAGTCCTGACTGTGTCGGGGACGCCACAGTTAAAGTAGGGGAGAGTGTAGTGCCCTGGAGCAGGGGGTACTTTGACATTTGGACATTTGTGGACATTTATTCAAACTACTGAAAGAAAACCAATGGGGTACTTGTGTAATAAAATCAAATAACCATCTTTATTAATCAATACAAAATGTCAATGATGAATCAGCAGGCAGAAAAAGGTACAATGGAAAATAGATACAGAGAGAGTACAGGGGTGCAGCCCCACAAAGTGGTGGATGTCTACAATTACATAGATTATTTACATATGAGGACCACCAAATACTGCATGTTGTTGCCTACTTCTTATTACGAAAGGATCTTATGTTCCGAATATCAAATAATATTCAGTCACCTATAAATCAGAAACACACTTGAAAGTGTGAGTTCATATAAACAGCGCTGCACGCTCTCAACGTGAAAAACAAGGGGGAGATAGCCCCCCAAAAATGGTACTTAAATGGCTAAACTGCAGCGCTGTAAATAGGAGCACACACGCACATGGTATAGGCAATCCCACTCAATAAATGAATAACCCGGCATGTCCTGTAATCAGATAATACATGATTAGGGTGGGTTCACACTAGCGTTATGGTTTCCGATAACGGAATCCATAAGACGGAAGGACGGATCCGTTCTTTTGCCCATAGACTTCAATTAGGACGGAATGCAAAACGGAAGCCTTTAAAAGGCATTCTGTTTGCTTTCCGTCATAATACAAGTCTATGGGAAAGCATAACAGATCCGTCTGGGTCCCGTTTTGCAAGACGGAAAACAGTGGACAGGACTTTGTTTTCCGTCTTGCATAACGGGACCCAGACGGATCCGTTATGCTTTCCCATAGACTTGTATTATGACGGAAAGCAAACGGAATGCCTTTTAAAGGCTTCCGTTTTGCATTCTGTCTGGGCATTCCGTTATTTTCCGTTATAACCATGTTATAACGGAAAGCAATAACGGAATGCCTAACACTAGTGTGAACCCACCCTAACATTCACATACCCTGAGACATGATACCACCGGCTATAAACACCTTGACGCGCGTTTCACCCCTCAAGGCGTCGTCAGGAGGTCCCCCTCCATTTGTGGACATTTGCCTATATCCCCTATGCAAAGTTAAAACTTCGTACTTTATTTAGCTTGAAAGGGTAATTTATACTGTTTATTACTGTGTTACTGCATTTTATATATATGTTGTGATAGATATCCTGTTCATTATCACTGTATTTACATGGCTCTGTGGAAAGGGTTAATGAATACTGGGAGACTATTAGGCCTTTGATTGAGAAGCTGGTAATTTTCCACTTCGGCTATAGGGTTTAACCCTTTCAGCCCCGGAGGTTGTTGTTGTTTTTTTGCGCTTTCGTTTTGCGCTCCCTGCCTTCCCAGAGCCATAACTTTTTTATTTGGCTTTTCACATAGCCATATGAGGGCTTGTTTTTTGCGGGCCAAGTTGTACTTTCCAACACCACCATTTAATATTGCATATGATGTAGTGGGAAGCGGGAAAAAAATTCCAAATGGGGTGAAATTGCAAAAAAAAAAAAGCGATTCCACCACAGTTTTATGGTTTTTTTAATTACGACGTTCGATGTACGATAAAACTGACCAGTTACTTTTATTCTACAGGTCAGTATGAATCCGACAATACCACATATGTATAGTTTTTCTATAGCTGTATGGGGGCTCATTTTTTGCGGGGCGATCTGAACTTTTCATTGATACCATTCTGGGGTAAGTATAACTTTTTGATCACTTTTTATTTAATTTTTTTTATGGGGAATATATTTTTATACTATGGGCGTTTTCGCACATTGCGACATCCATGATGTGTATTTTTTTTATTTCTTTTATTTTTATTTTGGAAAAAGGGGGGTGATTTGAAGTTTTATGTTTTAAAAAAAAAAATTAAATTTTTTATTTATTTTTTTACACACATGCAATCATTAGATTGCTGTTCTCATAGACTCCAATGCACTTGCATTGGAATCTATGATCATTTTACTAGTTTCCTATGAAGCCCTATTACAGGCAAGGGCTCCATAGGACATACTATGCAGCAGCCTCATGTTGTTCATAAAGACAAGGGCTGCTGCATACACGCTCCGGCTCCTCCGATCGCTACACGGGGATGCCGGAGCACCAACGAAAGGTTTCACTTTCGGTTTTCAGCGCTCTTAGATGCCGTGGTCAAGATTGACCACTGCATCTGAGGGGTTAAATGTCAGCGATCGGCATTATTGCTGGTTGCGGACATGAGCCGCAGATGTCTGCTATAAAAAGCAGGTGGCCACCCACAGTGGGCAGGAGCGGTTGCCATCTTTAAAGACCCGGACAACGCAGTACTATTACGGCACTGGTCGGGAAGGAGTTAAAGAAAACCATGTTTTGGAGGGAAAAACCCAGACTTGTTTACCACCAAAAAGCAGACAGCCTGACCTTTTAAATGTCTGGTTTTAGCTCTGTTGTTATGTCTGGAAACTTGTTTTTATCTGGAAAACCTACTGTGTCATTGCCATTGACTATCATTGAAGCTCTAATGTAAGTCTATGACAGACGGGAGTTGCAACAATGTATCTGTTTGTGCTGAGTTTCTCCACTCCATCTCTCCCACTGCGAGGTTCTAGTCTAGCAAAAACTGTATATAAGGAGAGCAGTCAGAGCTCCTAGTGTGCTGCAGTTAGGGAACAGTGCTTGGAAGAGGAGACTCTGCCAGACTACTGAGTGACCAGAAGAAGATGCTGAGAAGGGGATACTCTGCCACAGACCCTGGATCACCAGCCTTGGACCAGGATACCAGCCTTCTGAAGAGAAAGAGGGACAGCTAGCTCAGGCCTTTCCTCAGCATTAAACCCTTCTTCTGCCAGGAAGGAGACTGGAGAAGCCAGCCCAATGCCTTGCCTGTATTGTTTTGTACCTGAATTCCTCCAGTAAAGAAGCACCCTGGTTTACTGGAGACCCTGACTCTCTGGACTTATTTCCAATTGGGGTGCACCACGCCTTATCATCCCTTCCGGAGAGCAGCAACATCTCGACAGTGTCCGGAGGACCCAGCGTAGCGTTGGGGCCACCCCAAACCCGGCCACTGCACAGGCATTGCCCAATTCAAAATCAAGTCTACAATAACAGAGCAGCCGTTTAGGCCATGGACAGAGAGTTCAAGTGCACGGCTATCTCCGCCAGCACCATAGAATTGAGCAATAGCGCACGTGCGTGTCCACCTCTTCATTTAAATGGGGGACCATGGGCCCCCGTTCTTGTGGTCAGCAGAGACCCCAGCGGTCAGAGCCCAAATCCTGTGGATAGTGGATAAGTACTTTTAACAGGAAAAGCAGGTTGCATTCACATCTCTTTTTTGGAGATCTGGCTGCCTGATCCAGCACAGATGCTGGCTGTCGGCCAGACAAAAAAAGTTACATGCACACGGTTTATGACCGACATTTAGGCCGGAAATCAAGCTGATCACCGCCGAACCTCATTGCAGTCAATGGGGATCTAGCAGTGAAGTAGATGATACGGCAGGCTGCTATGTGCCGGAACAGCCTGATAGATCTCCAAACGGAGATGTGAATGAGGCCTTAGGCTGCACAACCAAAGAACGTTATGTTGCAGTGCAGCGATTGAACTGAACGAGGTCTCAGTGCGACTCACAAGTTGCCACAACCTTGACCCTAAAATGATTTAAAATTCCCAAACTGCTGGATTTTTGCAATTCCTGGGTCAAGGTTTTGGCCACTTATGAGTTGTACTGCAATCTGATACGGTTCATTCAATGGCTGCACTGCTACGCAGCGTTCTTCAGTTGTGCAGCTGGTGTTGCGCCTAAGACCTGAAATATTTACAAAAGCCACTTAGTTATTTTTGCCTTGTTTAATGTAAACTAAAAGTAACACTTTGGGCCAAAACTACTAAATAAAAAATCATGCCAGGGCACCTATATTTTTTGATAGTTTTATTTTTCTCTCGTCATTCCCCTTTTGATACCATTACACCAAGATCTGACAGTAGAAAATGATGGTGCCCAAGCATGCATGAAGCACGTGATGTTGTCAAGTACAGGGGCCCTGGAAGTAGTCGTTCTTTTATTTTATGCAAAGTCGTCCTAAGGTGTGTTTTTATTAATGTCATAAGATATCTTTATAGGGGTCAGAGATCAATTTTCCAATAGAGAGCTCCAAATCCCCAGCTTCCTGTGACATGTAGGGCATTCCAGTCAATTCCGTTCACTTCAATAGAGCTGAGCTGAAATACTAATGTGAAATACTAATAGCCTAACGTGTATTTTAGTAACTGAAGCATGTTTTAATATAACTTCATGTTGTGCCATTGCTTTATTATTCCTCCTAGAAGTTTATGAATGAATTTCCAGCAGTCAGCAATAAAGGTCTAACTAGTAGTGATAAGCGAGGATGCTCGGCCGAGTACCGATTCGGCTCGAGCATCGCTATGCTCGACACATGGCGGTACTTGGCCGCGGAATGCTCGAGTCTCCGCCCCACACATTTTGCGGGTTTTAAGCAGCCAATAAAGGTGCAGGTAAGTACTGCCCTCACTGTAATGCCATTAGCCATGTTAGCTGCTGGCGGAAACGCGTCATGGGAGGTTATATAGCATCGGGTAGGAAGGGAAAGCCAGAGGAGGGAGCGAATTTCAGCGATTTTAGTTAGAGAAAGCTTTTCAAAGGCCCAAAAGTCCTTTTAAGGACTACTGTGTGTGTGTGTGTTTTAGATCAACAATATATTTAACAGCAGTGTCAGGGACATTCGTGCTAAGGAAGGGACAGATTTAGTGACCATAGTGAGTGGCTTTGTGTAAAAAATACAGTCCTACATAAGCAAACAGTGTCTGCAGCGCAAATTTCATTAATCTGGGTCTAATAGTGTCCACATTCTGTGGATTTATGTGACATACTGTCCGGCCTCCCCAAACATTTTCTGTATTTCAAATAACATTAATCTGGGAATAATATACTGTCCATATTCTGGGGGTTTATGTGACAGATAGTGTCCGTCATCCGAAAACAGTTTCTGTATTTAAAATTACATTAATCTGGGCATAATATAGTGTCCATATTCTGTGGTTTTATGGTACATATACTGTCCATCATCCGAAAAGAGTGTCTGATGCGCAAATCAAAATAATCTGGGCCTAATTTACTGTCCACAGCGTGTGCCTCTCTGTGTCAAATACTGTACCACAGGTTAAACCAGTGTATTTACGGGGAATTTTAATTATTTGTGCAACATCTACTGTCCACAGCGTGTGCCTCTCTGTGTCAAATACTGTACCACAGGTGAAACCAGTGTATTTTGGGGAAATTTACATTATTTTTAATTTATTGGCGCATACACTTACAAATCCTACACTACTGTAGTGTAACATACTTTCAAGCATATATAACATTTAATATTAAGAATGCGGCCAGTAAGGGACGTGCAAGTGGCCGTGATGCTGATGGTGCACGCAGAGGCCGTGGCCCTGGGCACAATGAAACCGAGCAAAAGAATGTAGCTGAGGGCCTACAGGTGCGCTAACCCTCTAAAACAGTGATGTCAATGGCGAACCTTTTAGAGACTGAGTGCCGAAACTGCATCCCAAAACTCACTTATTTATCGCAAAGTGCCCACAAGGTCATTTACCCTGAATACTACAGTCCAATAAAGTATATCTTCCATGTTCCTTATCATTTAGCTATAGCTGCAGAGTGCCAGTTCGTGCCACGTGTCCTGTATGGACAACCAGTAGTTGTAAGGCACAAAGGGATCACTGAGGACGCTGACACGGTCTGCTATGTACTCCTTCAACAATTTTTCCTGCCTTGTGACACTAGGCCGCGCATCTGGGTGAGGGTGCTGGCGGGGTGTCATGAAACTGTTCCAGGCCTTGGAGATTGTTGTCCTGCTTCTGTTGGAACTGCTGTGTGTTCCCCTCATCTCCCCTCCTGGTGCCCAAGGACCTACGTACTCTGCCGAAAGCGTTGTCAGCTGGAAATTTTTCCGCAATGACATTCTGTTCTGTTATTATTATGGTTTGTGGTTGTATTATTGTTGGTATTATTAGTGTTATTATGGTTGTATAATATGTTATGGCTCTTTGGTTATTCATGAGTTAATTAACAGGCCATGGCATTGGTTTACCTCCACTCTCGTTATGTTTTTAGTTATATTAATGTATAAGTTTGGGATGTTTGTTGTGTATGGGACATATATGCTTGATGATTGCCCTGTGTGTGAGCTTGCCGACCTAAAAAGCCGCCACCAATTTACAGACATTTTCAGACACAACCAGGGTGGATTTGATTTTAATCAGACTGATTTAAATCACGATTTAAATCCCTAGTCAGTAAGGCATGATTTAAATCATAGTTTTCTACATAAAGACTAATTCTTGGTGGTATAACTTATAATATGCAAGTAGATGAAGATTTTTAGAATAACAACTTTTTATATTAGTTTTTTTTATCCCCAGTTTAATAGGTTAATCATTCATATTTGGACAACTTTTCTATTGTACTTAGGAAGGAGAAAAAATATTTGGGGAGATTTATCAAAACTGGTGTAAAGTAGAACTGGCTTAGTTGCCCATAGCAACCAATCAGATTCCACCTATTATTTTAAAAAGGAGATCTGAAAACTAATAGGTAGAATCTGATTGGTTGCTATGGGCAACTAAGCCAGTTCTACTTTACACCAGTTTTGATAAATCTCCCCAATTGTTTCTATTCTGTTCACTGAACTTCTTTAAACTCAGCACTGAAGGGGTTAATTCTGTATTCATAGGTTTGTAGAAGTTAGGATTAAGGTCTTTTTCTCCACTCTGTTCATGTTATAACATTTTTGCTGTGAAGAAGAGGCTGTGATCTCTGAGTCAAATTCAGCTTTGAGAACTGCAAAAGTGAACCAAGCATCTGTGATAATATCTTGTAGGCCGAGAAACTGCCCAATAATCTTATAAAAACCTCTGGAAGAGCAGGACATTGTGAATGGATTAATGGAATTTATTTACCCAAAAAATTAAACATATACAGCCTTATTCTACATAATTAAAAAAGTAATCTTTATTTCATGATGGAATAACTTTTGGATGGTAAAAAATTTTCCTCAAAAAGCATTTTATATTAAAAAAAAATCTGATTTAAATCAAAAAAATCCGATTTAAATCAAAAAAATCCGAGGTGGAGAAGGTGGGGTCGGAGTAGAGGGTTTGCAGCCGCTAATGTAGGTGGTGGCGGCGGAAATCCTGATGGAAGTAGTGCCCACAATCCTTTTCGTCGGTAGCACCTGTGCCATCCCAGGGTACGACTCGCTACTGGCCTCCACAAGGTTAACCAAGTGTGCTGTCATGGAAATGTAGTGTCCCTGGCCAAAAGCACTTGTCCATGTGTCCGTCGTTAAGTGGACCTTCCCAATAACTGCGTTGGACAGGGCACGAGTGATGTCACAGGACACAATGTAATGCGGGGACGGCACACCAAGAAAAATAGTGGCAGCTGGGGACTGAGTAACAAAGGACGGCCGCCGCCTGTGGACACTGAGGCTGAGGAAAGCCTCAGTGTCCACAGGCCTAAATGGCAACATTTCCATGGCCATACATTTTGTAAGGTGCGCATTTAGCGCATTTATAGCCTGTGGGTGGGTGGCTGGCTATTTGCACTTACGATCAAAGGCCTGGGGTAAGGACATCTGTACGCTGTGCTTGGGCACAGAAGTGGGTGTGCTAGCTGATAGTGCTTGCGAAGGCCCCGCTGCAGGACGGGAGTCATCCAGACCTGCGTCTAGGACAGAGGATTGGCCAGCACGTAACACAGGGGAGGAAGAGGAGGCAGTGGTGTGACCCACAGACACTGATTGTGGACCCAGAGGTTCGGCCCACCTATTAGGGTGCTGTGATGCCATGTGGCGGATGGTGTTGAGGTTGTTAGTGTTCCCACCCCTACTCATTTAGCCTCCAGTGTACAGTCTTCCCCCATTATGTTCCCGTGTTTAAGTTTTTATTGTTATTATGGTTTGAGTTAGAGTTAATGAATAGGATGTACGATATGTTATGGTTATTTGTTTATTTATGAGTAGAGATGAGCGAACATTTAAAGTCCATGTTGGTCAGTTGGTGGTAGTCACGATCTCGTTATGGATTCACTATAGCGCACATGGAATCCATAGGCGGTTGCCACCAACCCGATCTTATCGCTGAAGGATCTGGGGTGACGCCACTGTCATGTGATCAGTGCAGTGACGCCACCCCAGGTCCTTCAGCGGTGCAAAGCCTGGGTTGGTGGCAGCCGCCCTTATGGATTCCATATGCCGCTATAGTGGAATCCATAACGGGATGCGCGACTTACCACCACCCGAACGCCGAACAACGGACTTTTTTTAAATGTTCGCTCATCTCTATTTATGAGTTCTTATTTAGGTATAGCACAGTTATAGCTAGCAAATTACAATTCTTTTATCGTCCCCCACTTTCCTCAAAAAAGACCCAGACTGCGGAACACCTACCCCTTGGCAAGGGAGATTTCCGCAAGGGGGAACAGTTGCAGGCCTATTTGGTGTGGCCCGCCTTCTCCCTTTTGCCACCCCACTGCCTCTTCCAGCCTGTTGCGGTGCTGTGGATCCCTCCCCTTCTGTCCTGCTGTCCTCGCTTGGCTTGCCACCTTTCCAGGTTGGGTCAGTGATGTCATCGTTCCCCATCTCCTCTTCCACTTCCTCACTCTAGTCATCCTCCTGACTTGTGTTGACCTAACAAGACCCTCACTCATTGACAACTGTGTCTTATCCGCATCATACACCAAGTGAAACACTAATTGCCATTGTCCCCGTCATCTTCTTCTGACTGTGGATGCTGAAGAGTTTGGGGATCAGTGCATAAGATATCCTCATGTCCCTCTTCAGGGAGGGTCAGCTCACCTGCAGGCCCTCACCTACAATTTTTTGGGGGTCAGCTCACATGGTATATTCTGTTTCAGACTTGGAAGGAAACAATTGGAAGGAAATAATTTGCTTTCCTTCGGTGGTGAATCTTTCACGCATGTGTCTTTTTTTTTACAGGATTCTGTTTTTTATATAGTGGCACAGGGGTAAATATTTCAAATTTTGTCAGGCTTGACTCCATTTTCTCCTCTCTCCTTTGAAGATGCCTTTTGAGGAGATATTAGACCCTTTCGCTTTTCGGGCTTTGAGGAATTACAATTATCAGCAGACACTTGAAATTATGTCCGTTTCCAGGGAGGAATGACCAGTGTCACCCACTGAGGAAGGAGCAGAGGCTCCGAAACACGTTTGGGGGCACTAAGAAGGCCATTCTACAGCTAGCTGAATATTTTACAAAGATATCCTAGAAAGATCTAATATTAAGGCCATTCTCCCAATTGGATAACCAAGTGGCACCTTGGAACAAGCTTCCCGCTCAAAATTTCAACATGGGACACCAACCAGCGAGCTTCTAGTGACATCACCGGAAGTGACGCGCTAACCACCAACGCACATCCGGACCGGCCTGAACCGCGTGTCCTCACGCGTGCTCCACGCGGACGCCAACTATCCACTGCCGACCACCGCAAGCACTGGCCTGGAGGCAGGACTGCATTTGCCCACAAGAGAGTGGTAATGTACTCACCTTCGGGTGCGACTATATTATATTCCATGTTAATAGGAGTGCGCCACTAGGCTCCATCATAACCTGGACATAATTCGGGGAGAGACCAAAACTGGTCACAAATCAGGCCTTAACAAATTAACCCTACTTATCTGGGATTATTGTGACTGTAACAATTGTTGATATCATCTAACTACCAATTTGGGCAACAGTCGAACTGGACATAAACTGTACCATAATCAACCGATCCACCAATCCCATTAAATTGGGACTAACAGGACCATATCGATTGTGTAGTTAATTGGGACTATTTTTGATATCCTTGTGTTTTCAATACTACCTATCGTATTATTTATAATTCATTTTTATCACTATCTTAGTACTCACTTCTCCTAATTTTATTTACCTTCTACAATCTTGACCACTGACTATTTTAATATCTAATAAATATTATACTCCATGCACAACTGATGTTCTGAGTGCCATCCCTATACTTTTACAATTATTAACCTCCTTGTAATTTTTGCCAGCCCTTTTACTTAGTGTATAGGCTTTAGGAGTGTAGTAGTGTACCTGAACAATTGTAGCACCATGTGAATGAGGCCCTCCTTTATGTGATATACAGGCTGTATCAGAGTGCATCTTCCTTGTAATTTTTGGCAGCACTTGCACTGTATATACAACTGAATATAATGGAAAGAACGTTTCCTAACAATTTTACCTATTTTTACCTATTTTACCTATTTTTGGCGGTCTGTAAAAGTGGCGTACAACTCAGACAACATGTTTCCCAGCAGCGACATTGGAGTCCAAGATGCACCCAGACATGGTCCCCATGCTGTTCCCAATCCATGGTGTTTCTGTCACTTTCTGACCTTTCCCTATGCACCAGGCATCCTCCCCTCATCCGAGAAGTCTCCCATTGACTTCCATTATACTCGGGTGCACGAATATCATGGTGTGTTACTACCAGTTGGGGGGGCATTTCCCTGCACAGTCTGACACTGCCAGCACTGATTAAATAGTGTCAGACTGTGTAGGGACCCCCCCCCCCCAACTGGTAGCACCCGGCTGGACCTTTATTGCAGAGTGATGGCAAATCAACCCAGCCTAAGCCACTGCAACAGATTTGGTGAATCTTAAAGGGGTTTTCCACAAATTTTATATTGATGACCTATCCACAATATATCGTCGGGGGTCAGACAACTGGCACCCCTGCCGATCAGCTGCTTGCCAAAGACAGTGCAGTGGTGAGCAGGTGTAACTACAAGCCCTACCATTCTTTTCAATGGGCAGCTAGGTCCTATTCAAGTGGAACGAGCGGTCCCAAAGAAGTGAATGGGACAGCTGAGATGAAATTACACCTGCTCACCACTGCACTGTCTATGGCGAGCAAGTAAACAGACAAGGAGCGTACGGAGCGCAGTCTTCCGCTCAACCAGCTGATTGGCAGGGGTGCTGAATGTCAGGATCCCGCCAATCTAATATTGATGACCTATCCTGAGGATAGTATATCGATGTGGAATAGCACTCGCCGGATCTTGTTGCCGAAATGCAACAGCCAGCCTGGAGCCCTAGATCCACAAAGGCTCCTGAGTATATAGTCCAGAAAGAGATATCGGAGGCAGCATGTCCAGATGAAATCCCTTTATTTTGGGAACTGCTCACATGAAAAAATGTGAATACAAAAGAGTGCTACGTTTCGGCTCTCACACAGCCTTTGTCAAGCATATTGTGCTCTATACATACATGAGTTTATAAAGTGAAAACTCCACCCCTTCTCCGAGATATGTCCAATCACTGCATTTCATTACAAATAAGTGATATAAAAGGTTAAAATTTCTCAGCCAATCGAAGTGAGGCTATACAGCTGACGTGCATACAATTCATCCCCTATAATAAACAACACTCTCACCTGGTCATAAACAGTGAAAGGGCAGATAGTGTCATGTAGCACACTCACCAACGCGTACCTCCGTCTCTAATGCGCATGTCATACATTTTTACGTAGTCACATTATACACATCTATTGAGCATGTATTTGGATTGAATGTCGTCGATGTGGCCCTGGCCGGCACCGGGCTCTCCCTAGGGGGCTGTAGATTTGTCCTCAAGCTTCTGGAGGTGGTCCTGAAGCGGAATTATTTCCGCTTTGGGGACACCTTCTACCAGCAGCAGCGTGGCCATGGGTTCGAACGTGGGACCCACGTATGCTAATATGTTCATGGTGGAGGTGGAGGACAGATTCATATATAGGTCACCCTTGTCTAGGGGAGCCCAGTGCTGGTGGCGCTACATCGACGACATCTTTGTGATATGGGATGGTTCTCTTGATGAGCTACACCTGCTTCATCAGTTTTTGAATAATATGGTTCCGGGTCTGGAATTTACTATCACAGTATCCCATACTGAATTACAGTTCTTAGACGTGATAGTGCATATCAACGAAGGCACCATTTGGACAGACATTTACCACAAGCCCACAGACAGAAACAATCTATTAAGATATGATAGCAACCATTCCACATCAGATGGTGGAGTCCCTCCCTTGGAGCCAGCTGTTGAGGGTTAGACGAGTGGTATCGGATGATGAACAATTTGGAAATAGAGTTGATGAGATGGGGAGAAAATTCCTAAATAGGGGGTACCCACGCAAACTAGTGGAAAGGACAAAACAAAAAATGACATTGGTTGACCGAGAATCTACGGTTCAGAGTAGGACAATGAAAAAGGAAAACAAACGGATTCCTTTTGTCTCCACTTATGGTGCTCTTAGTGGGAAAATCACACAGATCATACGCAAGGAGTGGCATATTTTACAGAAAGGGCTGCCCCAGATACAGGAATTTGACAATTTTTCCATGATGGCATTCAAGAGGGGAACAAACCTGCGTGACAAACTGGTGAAAACGGAGGTCACGGAGCCGTGGGGATGGACAAACATATCTAGCACCAAGAAAGATGGGTTGCTACCCTTGCCTTGGTTGCCGTAATTGTGGTAATATGACCAAGGGAGATGTCTTTTTCCATCCCTACAGTGGTAAACCTTACAAAATTAAGGCGTTCTTTACATGTAGGTCTCGTGATGTTATCTACATGATCACGCGCCCGTGTGGACTCATCTATATTGGGGAGACTACTATGGAGGCACGTGAGCGGATTAATTCCCACAAGAGCAACATAAGGAAGGGTCTTGTTGACAAACCAGTAGCCAAGCATTTTGTGGAGCGTGGGCACTCGGTTAACCAATTACGCTTCCGCATTATTGATTCAGTGGGTAAAATGAGACGAGGGGGTGATAGACATTGGCTTCTACGTAAAAAAAGAGCTTAAATGGATATTCGAATTAAAAGCCCTTCAACCTCATGGGTTGAATATTGAATTCAGTGTGGGGTCTGTGTGACTCATCCATGATGTACTCTGCTGAATGTGTTTTTTGGATGTGTGTTTTTATATACATAAGGTTTTTAGGTTTTGATATAAAGTATTAATGTATAGTGAGCACTTATTCACATTGTACACGGCATGAGTTCATGATGCACGCTCGAACAAAACAATACGCCGCGATCTAGGTGCGCTGTATGTCCTCATCCACTGCGGGCTGTCATGTAGACATCCATAGAAGAATCTTCTCTGCAATGGGTGTTTGATTTGCACTTGAGAGACAATGCGTTATGCCTGCGACTGAGTAGATTAGATTCCTACATGATCGCAAAGACATGTCTGTCTGCGATCATGTGATGGATCACGTGAGGTAACTCTCCTCCATTCAGTCGTGTATATTGGATACAGGACGCGTTGCTATAGGATGTCATGTGACCGTTGTAGTCACGTGAACCTCCACTTCCTCTCTGTATGACATGTGCATTAGAGACGGAGGGACGCGCTGGTGAGCGTGCTACATGACACTATCTGCCCTTTCACTGTTTATGGCCAGGTGAGAGTGTTGGTTATTATAGGGCAGGCATCCTCAAACTGCGGCCCTCCAGCTGTTGTAAAACTACAACTCCCATAATGCCCTGCTGTAGGCTGATACCTATAGGCTGTTCGGGCATGCTGGGAGTTGTAGTTTTGCAACAGCTGGAGGGCCGCAGTTTGCTGTATAGCCTCACTCCGATTGGCTGAGAAATTCTAACCTTTTATATCACTTATTTGTAATGAAATGCAGTGATTGGACACATCTCGGAAAAGTGGTGGAGTCTTCACTTTATAAACTCATGTATGTATAGAGCACAATATGCTTGACAAAGGCTGTGTGAGAGCCGAAACGTAGCACTCTTTTGTATTCACGTATTCACGTTTTTTCATGTGAGCAGTTCCCAAAATAAAGGGATTTCATCTGGACATGCTGCCTCCGATATCTCTTTCTGGACTATCCTGAGGATAGGTCATCAATATCAGATTGAATTTTGATTGTCTATGCATTTCATAGCAATTTTTTCCAGCATTTTTTGTAATTTTAAAACCAATAAAGAAATAAGAAAACAAAAATAACTACAAAATACAGTTCTTTTTGGCGTTTTCTTCACTTTTGGTTTGCTTTTTGGGTTAGTGGCCTGGGTATGGTGTTTTTTTTTTCCCTTTTCTCATCTTTGGGATAGATTATCAATATCATATTAATGGGGGTCCAACAGACGGGACCCCCGTCGATCAGCTGTTAGAAGAGGCCGGCGCTCTGTGAGCGCTGTAACCTCTTCCTAGGCCAGGTGACGTCACTGTACATCAGTCACATGGCTTATTTGTAGCTCAGCCCCATAGAAGTGAATGGTGCTGAGTTGCAATACCAAGCACAACCGCTATACATTGTACGGCGCTTTGCTTGGAGAGATACCGGGAGCCGGCTGCGCTCACCAGAGCTCCAGTGAACGCGGTGGCTCCCTGTATCAGCTGATTAGCAGGGGTGCTGGCCCCCGCCAAGGTGATAATGATAAACTATCCTGAGGATAGGTCATCATTGTTCATTCCTGGATAACCCCATTAATATTTTTTTTTATTATTGACTCTAACTGAGGCTGACATACTAGACCGAGTTATAGGGGAAAACAGCCTCACTATAGAGCTAATCAGGGTGTGCTATGACCCAGAAGCTTGTGTAGTTACTCGGCACCTTGAGATAACAAAACCCTGAGATGGGAAAGGAGGAAGCGTTATTTCAGCTACCTGGTCTGTACACACAGCAGGTGGAGACTAGCTGCTATTATATCTCCCATACTCTGCACATGGAGAAAACATGAGACTCTGCTCCCTAACTCTCACCCACTCACTTAGAAGCAGTAGCAGAACCTTGTAGGAAGCAGTAAGTACAAGAAAACTCTGATTTTCTCTAACTTGTATCCTCTTCTTCTCCCCATTTTTCTCCATAAACTTCTATAAACAGCATATAATCTGAATCCTCCATGTGCTTATAGTCCATTTTGGGAGACCAAGACAAATTTAGCAGAGAATTCAGAGTGAAAACTTTAGTAGGCGGAAGTTGGGGCTGATATGTGGACAAAGAGGCATTTTCCTCTTATACGATTTATGCAAAGTTTGTACAAAGTTTAGTGTCTATTTAGTGGTATGTATCTACAGTTACCTACTATTTAAAAAATGTTGTAACAATGTTAACTACATTATCAGTGGTTTTAGTTATAAAACCAAAATAACCTCACAATAAGTAATGGTTCTGGCAATTTTTAACTTATCCTGCTGTTCATTTATATTAATAAATAATCACTTGTGTGAAGAATGCTTTTACTTGGCTTACATATTAGTCTTTATAGTACAGAGGTGAATAGATTGCAAAATATGTTGGCACAATATAAGAAAGAACTGAAAAATAAACGTAATTTGTAAATATATACATTCATTATTGATCAGTGCAAAAATGACCCTGCACACTTACTTTTCATAAACTTACCAAAAACAATCACAGAAGATATTGCTAGCAGCTTTCACGAGACATTGTAAAAATAAATATCGTATAATGTTTAACAGTTAATAAAAAACACATCAGAACAGAGCCCATTCCACACTCATACAGCAGTATAATATTATTTTGGATGAACATACCGTTCCTGGCTTCACCTGTTCGGATACCTGCTTTCTAGTACAGAAGTTTCTTTTATAGGAGAAGATCATGTGACAACCCAGGAGGGAAGTCTTGGAAAGGTAAAAATGGGTGAAAGCTAGGGCATAGGGCACAAATCTGTAATGATAAACAGATTATATAAACATATATGAATATCTATTCTCACCAGATAATTCACTTAAAAGGGTTGTCTATTTAAGATAACGTCCCTTATCCACAGGATAGGAGATAAGTGTCTGATCCGTCTCAAAAACTCCCCATTCTCTATGGAAATACCTGAAACAGCCGAGTACAAGTGCTTGGCTATCTCAGGCAGCCACGTAGAGCTGAATGGCTGGAAGTGTACGTATGTGACTGCCACTCCATTCACACTGGGGAGCACAGGCCCTTGTTCTCATGATTCGCAGGGGGCCCAGCAGTTGGACTCCTGATGATCAGACACTTATCCACTATGAAGCCGCGGTGGGTATCTACACGCAGACTAGCCCAATGGAATGGGGCTAATTTGCAGTTTTATCTGCTGCATGGCAAACTATAGATCCAAAAATCTGAGGGTCATGCTATGTCTATTCATTTGCAGATTTTGCGGCCAGTACACATGGGAAGTTTCAACGTGTATTTTGTTGTGTGAACATGGCTGTAACAGACAGTCGATTTTCCTAGTAATCCCCTGGTTTTCACCCTTTAAACTGTCTACAGGGATCTAATCTTTGCTGCTGATGACCCACCAGGCTGCTACTTGCTGGAGTAGAACTGGTGTAGTTAGCAGCTAACCAACAGGGGTCAGAGATATTGGTGTGAAGCATCAAGGAGTCGGGCAATATTCGTAGTCAGGGAAACAGGTAGATGGTGGGACAGGCAGAGTTTTGTGCATATCTATAAAAGAAGTCTGAGGTCAGGACAGGCAGAGTTTGTGCGTATTTGTAAAAAAAAGGCTGAGGTCAGGAAAGGCAGAGTTTGACTGTATCCGTGAAACAAGTCCAAGATCAGGGCAGGCAACAGACAAGTCGGTAAACAGGCAGAGTTTATACATGGGTAGACAGACAGAAATAGTACACCTTCACCAGGATCGGTAAACGTTACAATAACTAAATCTCAGGCAAAGGAGTGAAATAAACAGTTCAGAACAAATAGGAGGGTTGATCAGTACCTTAATATGCAGTTGAACAGAAAGCAAGAGGGAAGTTTAAACTTTGCAGTAGTACAGAAAAGTTTTACTAAATACTAGTCCTACTACACACAGGGTAAATGAAGCAACACTCGTGCCTGCCCAGGATAGCAGAGCATTGGTGGACATGGGTCACCAGCATAACAAGGGCCTTATACTTTGGCTTTCTACCATGGATTTTAACCTTTGCATTGAACATGGTAAAATCCCTGGAAGATCCACAGATTGTGACACGTTTTCTGCTGTAAGTTTGTTGCAGATTTTCTGCAACGAAAAATGTCCTGTGTGGACACACCCTGATACTGGAATTTTCAAAAGAAAGTTGCAATCAAATTTGCAATACATTTGGATGAATCCAAACTCAACCTGTTGAATCTGAGCTCAAATGCTGAACCGGCATTTTTCATCTTGGCAGCTTTTCAACCAAAACCTCAATAAATAAAATTTAGCAGGAATGTTGTACAACCAGCATTTAAATCAGAGTCTTCACACAATTTTTTCAACAAAATCAGTCAGTGCTAAGGCTACATTCACATCTGCGTAGTAGGCTCAGTTCAGGGCTTTCGTTGCACGGTTGGTCAAAAATAGCGGAGAGAAAACTCCTGTATGCAGAACTTTTTTTTCCGCTAAAAATTGTCCTCCCAAGCAGAAACTGAATGGATCCCGTTATAGTCAATGAGATCTGTTAAGCTTTGTTCCTGTTAGTTACAGGCACTTCCATTATTTTCGCTCTTCTGCTCCTACAATGGATTCTAGTCCTACATTTTCAGGATCACATGTGGGTATCTTTTTCTTACTGAAACTTTTTCCAAGCAACTAAACTAAACCTTTGTAAAAATCAAAAAGGAACATAAGCACTGACCACTGTGCCCCATTCGGCTGTCTGAGCGTGTTGAGCACTCATCCATGGAAACTATATGGGTTCCGTACGCTGATCCGAGGCAAAGAAAGCTGAAGGGGCGTAGAATTCAAAACAGCATTTTTGGCCATTCATTTTTTACAGAGGTTTAGTGACCCTCCAAGGGCGGGCCCGCTGGGGTTCTATTTGCTGTGGGAAATTTCCACATCAAATTTGAAAAAATCTGCAGGGAAAATTCCCCCTTTAACACCATCACACCAGAGTCTGGCAGTAGAGAAATGCTGGAGCCCAAGCCAAGGACGCACATCATGTATGAAGCGTGTGATGTGTTTATGAGCAGGTGCCCTGTAAGCAGCTGTCCTTTTACATTATTCAATCTACTTGGTCCAAAGGTGTGTTTTTATTAATCTCATACGATATTTTTATAGGGGTCAGAGGTCAGTTTTCGATAAAGAGCTCCAAATGACACATGTGGTCAATTACAGGTCAGTCCCTATCACTTGAAGCCAAGGTGAAAGATTAGATGCAAACCATAGTCAGGTGTGGAGTTACTTTTGATGGAAGCAGACACAAGTTTGAATTCAGTGGATACTTTCTACATATAGGATAAGAGTTCACATTTAGGCCTGCGTCACATATATCAGTTGTGTCTGGCCTGCTATTTTAGGCTGGGAGCCGGACACAACTGATATATATGTACTGTATGTCAGAGCACAGATCAGATGTCTATACACTGCTAGACCCAGAGAGAAAAGCTAAGCATGCATCATTTTTCAATCTGCCGCTATTTGACATGTTTAGAAAACTTCCCCTTAGTATTTTGAACTATTCTTATATTTTCTGAAATGCATATTTTTTATGTTTAACTACTGTCAGGATGCGGTTCACCGTAACGTGGTTTGTGCCCCCTCTCAGGCGGAATCGTCTCCCTGTGGGTAGTCATGTCTGTTGCGCCCTTGCGTTCTGCCTGCGCGTTACGTGCTTTGCTGGTTGCTAGGGGCAATGTCCTGTATCGCAGCTTCTTTGCTGTGGTTTCTTGTTTACCCAAGACTTGATTTGGTACCTCCCTGCTTGGTTCCGATGGGGTTAATCTCTCTCTTCGGTTCCTAGGTGTGTCCTCTCAGGTGCGCTCGTTAGGCTGCTACTTCTGTCTTTGAGCGTGGATTTTCAGGGCTCAGTCTGCATAGCTTGTGGTCAGTTCTGTTAATTCAGGCTGTTCCTGTTCTTGTGTGCATTCTGGGGGTCAGAACTGTTAATTCAGGCTATCTAGTACCCTGCTATGTTTCTGCTCTGTCTGTTCATGCCACGCCATTCCTTGAGGGTAACCATTTTGTTTGTTGTGTATTTACATCCCTAGGACTCAACCGAGGGAACAATTCAGTTTTTGAAGATCCAAGAATCACACTTGATGTGTAGATGTATGTAGTCACAGGAAAGACTGACAGGCGGGGTAGCAGTGCAGACTCAGGCATGGCCGGCTGGGTGTTTGTCAGAAACACAGACAAGAAACACAGACAAGGCAGACAGACTAGGTTCACTTAAACACAAACAGAACTAAAAGTTGACTTAAAAATGCTGGCACACATAGGCAGGACGGGAAGAGGGTTTGGAGCACAGCAGGAATACAGGCAGGAGATAACGCAGGAAAAACGCAGGTAAATCACAATAGCACAAGACTTTCAAAAAATCTTTGCTGGTCACCCGGGAACCTAACGCTCAGGCACCATCTGCCTGGGGATGGTGACTTTAATATTGGGACCCTCAGGCATTGCTCAGCCATTGGTTAGGAAACATTTAGTGAGAGTTTGCACTGTTCCTTTAACAGGCTGGGTAGGAGCGCACATTAAGGGCAGGAAGATGAAGGCAGCAACATGGAAAGGCTGCTGGTAATCAGGACGCCAGATGGCATTTTCAGTGGCATGGTGCCCATGCCAGCAGGGAACAACAGGAGAAAGGTGGGCATGGATTGTAGGCATAACAAGGATAGATGGTGCCTGAGCGTTAGGTTTCCGGGTGACAAGCAGAGATGTTTTGAAAGTCTTGCACTATTGCTATTTAGGACAGAGATGACACAGGAAAGGTTGAAACAGATAATCTATTTATTGGCTAGAATAGATGATAAATAAAATTAATAATAAAGATATTACCCTAAAAAGATCATTGTGCACATCATTATACGTAAGAATATACAGAGTACATATACATTAGTTTTAAAATGCAAAAAAAAAAGTGGAAAGTGAAAAATATAAAAAATAAATATAACAAATATATAAAAACAAAGTAAAAACAATATATCCTCAAATGTCCAAGGTGATTATAATTAATGATCCAATATGGAGTCCCTCTCCCCAGGTATAGCTGGTGTCCTTCAGATATTAGGGATAGTAATTGTATGGTCCCATGATCTGAAGGACCACAATGTCATAAAATTCACTATTAAATTGCGCAGTACCAATTTATTCCATATAACAGATAAAAACAGTCTAATGTCGTGTCGGTACTTCAGCAGTTCGTCAGTAGTTTCAATCTGCGCAATCTAGTAGGTATGAGATCAAATAAGTGCATTTATATAACAGTACTCCGTATTTAGGGAGTTATATTGACTGAGAGAGCGGACCAGTATAAGTATGTGCCTCCGGTGGCGTCCCACCATGCACTGGCATATTGGCCGCTGTTACCTCTCCTGAAGCCTTCACGGACTATGTCCGCTGATGTTTTGCCGGCAACCATATGTGTTGGCGTCCCACTTGGTAAGATACTCAGATGCTGAAGTATAGGCACTGGCCAATGCGGGTAAGTACACTGGATGCTGCTGTATGATAGGCAATGTGTGTGCCATGTCACACGTGGTTCTTTGCGGTTGTGCCGGGATGCCAGATAGCCTGCACGGGCCAGTTTAGTTGGATCACTTGGATTAGGGAAAGCGCTTCCCTATAATGAATCGCCCAAAGTTCATGCTGGTGTGGAGATATGCGGGTACAATAGTAGGTTTCACCAGACGCATTTGAAAAAATCTCACTGATGGTGGCGAGATGCTGTGGAGGTCACTGTTATAGGGGCAGGTGCTGTGGAGGTCTCTGTTAAAGGGGTATTCCCATCTTAATGATCACTGTTAAATCTGTTAATGATTTAACAGTGATAATTTTTCTAAATATATTTAATTAACTAATTCCCACCCCTTAGAAGAAAATGAAGATATACTTACCTGACTGTTGTCTTCCGCCTCCCCTGGTTACTGCCACCGCTCTTCACCGGAACCGCGGTGGCCGCGCTTGCGCAGACGACTTCTTTTCTCCCGGCCGGGCCGCGCACAGTCCCGAAAGCGCACGTCGATGCCGCGCATGCGCTATAGTGACTTCTTTATGGCCAGTATAGTATACTTGCCAGGAAGAAGTCGCAAGGGCGCATGTGCGGCAGCATGCGCGTTCAGTCAAACGCGCAGCCCGGCCGGGAGAAGACGTCAATCAAGATGAAGCCCGCCCCCTGCCGAAACCAGGATGTGGACGGCGCGCCGGGAGCAGGTAAGTATGAAAGAGAGGGATGGGAATACCCCTTTAAGGGTGCAGGGAATGGTGGAGGTCACAGTTAGGGGAAAGTCCACTATGGAGGTCAGTGTTAAGGGGTGGGGTGCTGTAGAGGTCACTGTTAAGTGGGCGAGGTGTTGTGGAGGTCACAATTTAAGGGAACGGAGCTCTGTTAAGGAAATCACTGTTAACGAGACGGGGTACTGTGGAGGTCACAAATAAAAGGCCGGCCGCTGTGGAGGTCACTGTTAAAGGGACAGGCGCTGTGGAGGTTACTGTTAAGGGGGAGGGGGACTGTTATGGTCTCTATTAAAGGGGCAGCTGCTGTGGAGGTCACTGTAAAGGGGGAGGGTTATTCTGTTAATTACTGTTAAGGAGGCAGGCTACTGTGGAGGTCACAGTAAAGGAGCGGGCACAGTGGAGGTCACTGTTAAGGGAGGAGGGGACTGTGGAGGCCACTATTAAAGGGGCAGCGTGGTACTGTGAGGTCATTGTTAAGGCAGTGGGGTACTGTGAGGTCACTGTTAAGGGAGTGGGGTACAGTGGAGGTCACTGTTAAGGGAACGGGGTACTGTTGCAGTCACTGTTAAAGGGGCAGCTTCTGTGGAGGTCTCTGTTAAGGGGGCCGGGAATGGTGGAGGTCACAGTTAAGAGACTGTAACCTATGGTCAGTGTTAAGGGGCGGGTGCTGTAAAGGTCACTGTTACAGAGGCGAGCCCCTGTGGAGGTCAAAGTTAAGGGGGTGGGCTGCTGTGGAGGTCCCAATTTTAAGAAGGCGGGGCACTGTGGGGGTCAGTGTTAAGGAGTGGGGGGCTGTGAAGGTCACTGTTAAGGGGGTGGGGTAGTGTAGATGTCACTGTTATGGGGAATACTGTCGATATCTTTTAACGACACGCACACAAAAAATAGAATTGATTAAATATACCCATGGGAAGTAAGGGCCCCATAGCTATTATCAAACCACGCCCCCCACACAGGACAGAAGGGTTTCCACCTAAACCCCTTTTAATGACCCTTGGGCCATTTTTTTCACTGCCTCATTTGTTAAAATTTGTTAGTTTAGAGGGTAGAGTTTTGACCAAGTTTTCCCCCCAGTAGAAGAGGGGATGATGCCAACATGGGCCCCTATTGCCCTGGGCTCCATAGCAGTTACATGGTCTGCCACTATGGAATGTACAGGATCTGCCCCTTGCTTCTCTGAGGTATTAACTTCTCAGAAGTCAGCTATTTCCTCCAGACTCTTCCTCCCACAGAAGAAGGGTGGATTCAGCCCTGACTATCCTCATGGGACCTCCCACTCTTTATGCAACCTTATGGCATTTGTAGTACATGCACATAATACATGAAATACAGTGATATTCAAACTTTCAGTGCTTTGCAGTGTATTTCAGAACAGCTGTGCATGTGACCATGAAGGGAATATCACACATCCAGTCACCCGGGTACCAGAAGGAGCAGCGATGGGAACCTCAGTGCTGGGTCAGAGCATAAGTGAGTGAATTTTTTTTAATGTTAAACACTTTTCCAGCCATCGTTATATATTAGCGTTGGGGTCAACAAACCCTTTTAGAGATTTTACACAGGAATATGTGACAGTAATTGATATCATCGGTGAAAGTCAGCACAGTTTTACTGATTTGACGTGTTTTTAATGGAGAAGTGAGTAAAAGCCTAAGCAGAGGGGCAGCTGTAGACATAGGGGCCCATTTATTAAGACCGGCGTTTTAGATGCCAATCTTAATAACCCCTATATCTGGCGATGGATTCGTTATAAAGAAGCGCCGGTCTCTAAATAACTTCGGAGAGTCCAGCGCCAGTCTAAATGTAAGCCAGTTTCCTTGCTGTCTTACATTTAGACCACTTTCTTCAGCTAAGGGTCCTTTCACACTGGCGTTTTTACTTTCCGTCCTAGAGTTCCGTCCTCGGCGCTCTATGCCGGAAAAATCCTGATCAGGATTATCCCCATGCATTCTGAATGGAGAGAAATCCGTTCAGGATGCATCAGGATGTCTTCAGTTCAGGACCAGAACGTTTTTTGGATGCAGCAAATACCGCAGCATGCTGCGCTTTTTGTTCTGTCCAAAAACCGGAACACTTGCCGCAAGGCCGGATCCAGAATTAATGCCCATTGAAAGGCATTAATCCGGATCCGGCCTTAAGCTAAACGTCGTTTCGGCGCATCGCCGGATCCGACGTTTAGCTTTTTCTCAATGGTTACCATGGCAGTCAGGACGCTAAAGTCCTGGTTGCCATGGTAAAGTGTAGTGGGGAGCGGGGGAGCAGTATACTTACCATCCGTGCGGCTCCCGGGGCGCTCCAGAGTGACGTCAGGGCGCCCTACACGCATGGATCACGTGATCGCATGGATCACGTGATCCATGCGCATGGGGCGCTCTGACATCATTCTGGAGCGCCCCGGGAGCCGCACGGATTGTAAGTATACCGCTCCCCCGCTCCCCGCTCCTACTATGGCAACCAGGACTTTAATAGCGTCCTGGCTGCCATAGTAACCTGAAAGCATTTCGAAGACTGATCAGGATCCTGATCAGTCTTCTATGCTTTCAGGCGACTTGCGTTCTGACGGATTCGGCGGGATAGAAGTGCCTGCCGGATCCTCAGAACGCAAGTGTGAAAGAGGCCTAAAACTGGTGTAGAAAATTATGAATGAAACGTCCCCTTCCCTTTAAGACCTGGCGTGAGCGGGGAAAAGTTACAGATTGCAGTGCAATTTGATCCTGTCCCTCATAGACGTTTAATAGGTAAAATAAGAGAGTTGTGGTCAATGATTCCTATTCAGAAAGGTCCCTAGTTATGTATCTGGGTACAAATTATTTATATGCATCATATGTCCTAAGGGGAATAACACTGGGAGAGTCACTTGTAGAGACGGATCTGGGTGTAGTTGTAGATGACAGACTAAATAACAGCATTCAATGTCAATCAGCTGCTTCAAAGGCTAACACAATATTGTTATGTCGTTGCAGGACAGGGGCATTAAATTACCACTTCACAAAGCTTTACTGTGGCCTTATCTATAATATGCAGTTCAGTTCTATGTACCAGGTCACAAAAAGGATGCACTGGAGCTAGAAAAAGTACAAAAAAAGAGCAACTAAACTAATAAGGAGCACAAAGGGTCACAGTTAATGAGGAAAAATAAAAAGAATACCATTTATTTACTCTTGACAATATTACAGGAAGTCTGCGTGGATCCATTGTACCAACCAACTATTTTGGCTAGGGGCATTATCCTCGTAGTCTCCAGGAATTTACTTCTAACCTGTTGGCTTAGCTTCATTGTGGGGAAGCTACCAAGCCTCTATCTCTTGAGAAAGTCCCGGTGAGGTTGGTGATTGACCAATGGTCAGAGACATGAAGTACCAAAGGGTCAGGCAATATCCATAGTCTAGAGACAGGTCAAAGTCAGGGTAGGCAGCGTATCAGCGTATATGTTAATCAAGTCAGGCAGGCGGAATAGGGAAACAGGCTAGGGTCAGGTCAGACAGCAAGAGTCAGAGTCGGTGTTGAGGCTGGAGTATGGTAAACGGGTAGTCAGAGAATACACCTAGTTACTAGAGACTAGGAAACCTAAAGCTCAGGCACCCTACAACTGGGGAGGGTGCCTTAAATACCCAGGCACAACAATAGCTGATCTCAGGGAGACCAGCTACAAAAAACACTGCGGAGCCTCACTTAAGAGTCTCAACAGAGCAATCCAAAGTGCAAAGCTCCCTGGGAAACAGGAATATGCAAAATAAATGTGGAGCCCCAGTTATGGGTCTACAACACAATGAAAGCCAGATATCCCTCAAAGGAAGGAAAACCAAGCAAAGGGGTGTCTCCATTACAGAGATCACCAAATCCACCATATTAAAGGGCTTCTGTCACCCCCCTTAACCCATTTTTCACTAGCTGACATTAGCTATTTGCTAATGTCAGCTGAGTTGAAAGATATCTTTTTTACCTTTTCTGAAGTTGTCAATTCTGTAAAAAAAGCCACTTTTATAATATGCTAATCATCTTCGCTACCAGCAAGTTGGGCGTGTACTTGCTGGTAGCCGCCGCATCTAGATTAGTTAGGAACGCCCCCATCCTCGTTTGATAGACAGGACAACGCTTTCTCCTCCTCGCACTGGCCCTGTCTGAAGATGAAATCCCGCGCCTGCGCCTGCACCGCTCAGTAGTCGGCGCAGGTGCTCTGAGTGAAGGACGTGAGCTTTGCCGTGACGCGACTACTGAGCGGTACGGCGCAGGCGCGGCATTTCATCTTCAGACAGGGCCAGCGCGAGGAGGAGAAAGCGCTGGCCCTGTCTACCAAACGAGGAAGGGGGCGTTCCTAACTAATCTAGATGCGGCGGCTACCAGCAAGTACACGCCCAACTTGCTGGTAGCGAAGATGATTAGCATATTATAAAAGTGGCTTTTTTACAGAATTGACAACTTCAGAAAAGGTAAAAAAGATATATTTCAGCTCAGCTGACATTAGCAAATAGCTAATGTCAGCTAGTGAAAAATGGGTTAAGGGGGGTGACAGAAGCCCTTTAAGAGGCCCCTATGTCAGATCCCGCTTTTTTACAAGCTTTAAGGATGTGACGGGGAAAACCTAAGCCAGTTATCCATCCACAGACAGCTGTTTCTGGGTGCTGCCCCTCATCAGTGCGGAGTAGGATTCTGGCTAACTGGGAGCAATGCCTGGGAGACTACTCAAACACAACAATAGCTGATCTCAGGGAGACCAGCTACAAAAACACTGCGGAGCCTCACTTAAGAGTCTCAACACAGCAATCCGAAGTGCAAAGCTCCCTGGGAAACAGGAATATGCAAAATAAATGTGGAGCAGTGTTTTTTGTAGCTGGTCTCCCTGAGATCAGCTATTGTTGTGTTTGAGTAGTCTCCCAGGCATTGCTCCCGGTTAGCCAGATTCCTACTCCACACTGATGAGGGGCAACACCCAGAAACAGCTGTCTGTGGATGGATAACTGGCTTAGGTTTTCCCCGTCACATCCTTAATGCTTGTAAAAAAGCGGGATCTTGACATAGGGGCCACTTAATATGGTGGATTTGGTGATCTCTGTAATGGAGACACCCCTTTGCTTGGTTTTCCTTCTTTTGAAGGATATCTGGCTTTCATTGTGTTGTAGCTCCACATTTATTCTAAATACCCAGGGACAGCCTTTGGATGAAGAAAAACTTCTCGCTTTGACTCTAAAAACTGCATCAAAAACTGTTACACCCTGTGTGCGGCACTACCCTAACTACGTAAATCCTGGATGCTTGGTATTTTTTAATCAATTGCACCTAAAAAAAACCTGTACCTGCAGGCAGCAAAAATTTTAAAATAGTTTCACCTGTTACAGTCCCCTTGTGGAACTAGTAAATGGTTTAAAAAAAAGAGTTTTAAAAAGTTTTATGAGATAAAATAATGTTAAGTTAAAAACTATACCTTTTTCCATAGGAAAAAAGGTTTAAAATGGAAATAAAATTAAAATCACCTCCACATATCACTGCATTAGTCACTACCCATCCTGAAAAAAATCAAGCCCTGACACAACTCTGTAGAACAAAAAAAATTAAAAAGTTCTGGGTTTTAGGATGCGGCGATGAAAAAAAAAGGGTTTTTTATTGTACAAAATTAGAAAACGTAAAAAAAAAAAATGTATTTGGTATCAATGTTATTACAGACCAAGAGAGTAAAATGATCATGTTATTTACGCCAAAATATGAACGCCACTAAATTTACACAGAAAAAACTCAGTGGCAATATTGTTGTTTTTTCCTATCCTCCCCCTTCCTGAAAGAGTTAATAAAAGTTAACCACTAAATGTGGCAGTGTATTAGACTGCCAGATTTTCTGGCAGATGATCACTAATGAGTGTTCCTATGAACGCTCGTTAGCGATCATCTGGCGGTCTGATACTGCCTCCAAATGCCCTATTGCTCGTTCATTGGGCAATTGTCATTTTTAAGCATGCTCAAAATTCACAATGGTGCTGGTGGCGGATCGCGCTGTGTAATAGCGATATGCCGCCGGCACACCATTGCCCTGAATGGGGACGGGGGATGGCATAGCGATTGTGCCTCTCCATGCCACGTAGGACATCGCTGCATGTAATAGCCGCAGTGTCCTCTGCTAGCTATCTGACGATTGCTGTGAGGAAGCGCTTCCCCATCCCAACAATCGTCTGCGGCATCGGGGTGTCTAATACACCGTTAAGTCTTGTGTACCCCAAAATGGTTCCATTAGAAACTACAGCTTGTCCCGCAATAAACAAGCCCTCATATGTCTAAAAAAAAAGTTTTAGCTCTTAGAATACAACAATGAAAAAAATTGCTTGGTATAATAGGGGTGTCCCCATCACATATAATGGGGGCATATCAGTAGGATATGCCCCCATTGTCTGACAGGTGCGGGTCCCACCTCTGGGACCTGCACCTACAAGGAGAACGGAGTGGGGAGAGCAGTGGCTGGAGGACCCGGGTTTCCTGGTGTCCGAGCTGTGGCTGGAGGACCTCGGGTTTCCTGGGGTCCGTCCACCACCAAGCGCTGCTCCCCACTGCTCCCAAGTGAATGGGAGCGAACTTCGCACGCGCGGCCCCTGCTCCCATTCATTTCTATGAGGCAGACGGAAATAGCAGAGCCAGCGCATTTATTTTTAATTGTGCTCATAGTAACAAAAAAAAGATCCATTATGTAATGCGTCTTCCCTGACAAACATTGATGAGTCAATAAATTCAAGGAAGTGCCTTTAACTCACAAGACAGGCTTTTCTACTCCTCGTACACTCCCATCTCAGTCATAACAACTGTTGTTAAGGATCAGAAAGAACGCATCGGAAGGAAGACCCTCCTGCACTGGCAGCAACGGGGTACGTCCATGTACATTACTCTCTGTATAAGGTAGGGGAAATGTATCTCATACAAGGAACTGGGGGAAAGCATTCAGATCTGGATTGTAAAACAACTAGAAGTAAATGATATCAACATCGTATTGTAGTACAAAAGTCTCTAATCTCAAATGTCTTCAAGTCTATTCTTTTCTGCCTTGAAAATTTAATCTTCCTGTGAAATACTTTACACTTATAGGGAATGTGTCATCAGAAAATGGACTATTTTTAAATCGTTTTTAGGCTAAACATATTTTATCGCAATTGTGGTGGGGTTTTTTCAAATTTTTTATGTCCCTATCTATATCTCTCTAAAAAATCCTAAAATCATGCAGTTTTCAAACGGGTCACTAGACCTACAATATGTCATTGTCTTTGAGAGCAGCCACATGGGCCATAGAAGGGGACCTCATTGGCTTCTATGACGGAGTATACTAGGTCAGGAGGGAGAAGATCATTTGTGATATCACCTATTGTGAATGGAGAGACCCGTGTTTTTATATAGATATATATATAAAACGCCTGCCAGTATAAGGAGATGACTGCAGAAAAGTTATCTCTATAGAACAGGAAGTCTATTAGGCCTAGTGGTCAGTGCAAAAACTGCAGGATTTTAAGCATTTAAAAAAAATATATATATATATACATAGTAAAGTTGAAAATGAAAACAAAAATCATTAAATATTTCTAAAAACTACGTACGGAGTTTATCATTCACCCCATGCTACTTTTCAGGTTTGCAATTTTTTTTAATGCTATTGTGACACAATTTTGTTGTTTTTGCTGCCCTCGCTACTTTCTGAAAATGGGACAGGGCAGGTCCATCAGTTACTGCACATTTACAGCTACGAGCAGTTATAGATTTCTACTGCAGCATCTTAAGCCATGTCCCTTTTTCAGAAAGCTTTTCCCCCGTGTCATTGTGCGTCCGTTGCACATTGTGCGTCCGTTTCCCCCCATGCACACGGTCATTGTGCGTCCGTTGCACATTGTGCGTCCGTTTCCCCCCATGCACACAGTCATTGTGCGCCCGTTGCATGCATTGGTGACAATGCAATTTGCGGTCCCCAATGCACGGGCAACGTCCGTGCGGCGGCCAGGACGAATCGAGACACATTCGGCTTGAATGGGTCTGTGATTCGTCCGCAACGCAAAATAATAGAACAAGTTCTATTTTTTTGCGGTGCGGAGGCACGGCCAGAAACACCACGCAAGCACTCCGTAGTGCTTCCGTGGGGTTCTGATCCATGCTTCCGTTCCACATCTCCGTGATTGCGGACCGATTCAAGTGAATGGGTCCGCATCCGTGATGTGGAGTGCACGCGGGCCGGTGCCCGTGTATTGCGAACCTGCCGTATGCGGGCCGCAATAAGGCGACGGCACACAACGGCTGTGAGCATGAGGCCAATATTTGTAGGGCAGAGCAGGATGGTAGCTCAGTGGTCAGCACTGGTGCCTTGCAGCGCTGGGGTCCTAGGCTCGAATCTGACCAAGGACAACATCTGCATGGAGTTTTTATGTTCTCCCCATATTTGCGTGGGTTTCCTCCGGATTCTCCAGTTTCCTCCCACACTCCAAAGACATAGTGATAGGGACATTAGATTGTGAGCCCCATTGGGGGACAACGTGATTCGATGCGGAATATAGTAGTGCTGTATAAGTGTGTCAAATAAATAAAATATGGCACGTATTCCAGTTTTTTGGTGGCAATTGTTCCAGAATTCTGGCGCATTTTGATTAGTAAATCACTCCCAATCATTTTTAATGAAAGGTCTGTCCAGCATTAGAAAATAAGGGTCCAACTCAATTAATCAAATATACTGAAATATATATGTTTATCTTGTGCTTATCCCATGCCTTCTTCAACTAGTATTTCTATAAATGTGTGCAGGGACATAGCAGGTAAGTAGATTATTAAAATAGTATGCACCCAATATATGGACAAAAGTATTGGGACTCAGCTCTTAATCAGTGACTTCAGGTGTTTTGTCCCTTGCCACAGGTGTATAAAATCCAGCCCCTGGCCATGCAGTCAGCCTGTACAAACATTTGTAAAAGAATGGCGCGTTCTAAAGAGCATGGATGCCTGCGTTGTCACTTCAAGTCAAGTCACTTCATGGAATTTCTTCCCTCCTAGACAGGCTCAGACTGGCCCACAGGGGTATCTGTTAATTCCCAGGTGGGCCCCTGAGCAAAGTGGTCCCCTAACCTCCCACCCCCTGCACAAGTGGCACATAACACAGTAGACCTACTGCACTACATTCATATATTCAATGTACGGCACCGCAACCTAAAAGTTCATATAAGACACTTGATAGATTATTAAAGGGGTTGTGTCAATTCAGCAAGTTGCATTTATCATGTAGAGAAAGTTAATACAAGGCACTTACTAATGTGATTGTGATTGTCCATATTGCCTTTTTTGCTGGCTGGATTCATGTTTCCATCACATTATACACTGCTCGTTTACATGGTTACGATCACCCTGTAATCCAGCAGTGGTGGTCGTGCTTGCGCACTATAGGAAAAAGTGCCAGCCTCTCTGGTGGCCGGGATAATGGAGGTGCACATAGGCCAGTGCTTCTTTCCATCCTGTGCAAGCACAACCACTGCTGCTGGATTGCAGGGTGGAAATGAGCAGTGTATAATGCAATGGGAAAGGAATGAAGCCAGGAAAGGAGGCAATATGGACAATCACAATACATTAGTAAGTGCCTTGTATTTACTTTCTCTACACAATAAATGCTATTCGCTAAAGTGACACAATCCCTTTAAAGAAACTCCCCATTTATTATTATAGGCAAGATGAGAGCTGAGATGACTTCTAGGAATAGAGGAAAGCTACCAGTGCCCTCTTCTCCCCAGGACCTACCTTCTCAGAGGTGCTACAGGGACCCCCATATTCAATCATCTGGTAGCATCGTGCTGCTGTGTGAATGTATCCGTACGTTTGCCCCCAAAATAAATTTTACTGGTGGGCCCAAGGCACCGCAGTCCGCACACTGCTCCTAGATATTCCACCATCAACTGTGAGTGATATTATTGTAAAGTGGAAGGAGTCACAGCAACTCAGCCACAGAGAGGAGCATAGTGCATAAAAGTCATCAACGCTCTGCTGACTCCATAACTGCAGAGTCCAAACCTTCTCCTACATCAGCCTCAGCTCAAAAACTGTGCTGTGCCGGGAGATTCAGGGCATGGGTTCCCATGGCCGAGCAGCTGCCTGCAAGCCTGCCATCACCAAGCACAATGCCAAGTGTTGGATGGAGTGGTGTAAAGTACAGAACCACTGGACTCTGGATGAGTAGAAACACATGATGATAAATGACACTTCTCGATCTGGCAGTCTGATGGATGAGTCTTGGTTTGATGAAGGACAGAAGACTGCATTGTGCCAGGTTTGTTGCAGGAGGAATAATGCTATGGGGTTGTAATTCAAAAGCTGGCCTAGGCCAGTGAAGGAAAATCTTAAAGGGGTTGTCTCACTTCAGCAAATGGCATTGATCATGTAGATAAAGTGAATACAAGGCACTTAGTAATGTATTGTGATTGTCCATATTGCTTCCTTTGCTGGCTGCGTTCATTTTTCCATCACATTATACACTGCATATATCCAGGTGTTACGACCACCCTGCAATCCAGCAGCGGTGGTCGTGCTCGCACACTATAGGAAAAAGCACTTGCCTCTCTGATGGCCGGGACCATAGGAGCTCACTTGGTCACGCATGCATAGAACCCCCAGTCCCAGCCACCTCGTATCTGCACTGCAGCAGTCGCCCTAACCCCACAGAAGATATTTGGGATACTCTAGATCAGAGACTACAAGCCAGGCCCTCTCATCCAACACCAGTGTCTGGCCTCACCAATGCTCTTCTGGATGAATGGGCAAAAATTCCCACAGACACTCTCTAAAATCTTGTAGAAAGAAGCTGTTTTAGTTGCAAGGATGGAGATGTCAACTCCATATTTCTGCCTATGAATTAACCACATAAGCCCCCCTAGCTTAAACCCCCTTAATGACCAGGCCACTTTTTACAATTCTGCACTACACTACTTTCACCGTTTATTGCTCCGTCATACAACTTACCACCCAAATGAATTTTACCTCCTTTTCTTCTCACTAATAGAGCTTTCATTTGGTGGTATTTCATTGCTGCTGACATTTTTACTTTTTTTGCTATTAATCAAAAATGATCGAAATTTTTGCAAAAAAATGACATTTTTCTTAAAAAACTACATTTCTATATAAATTTTTCTATAAATTTATTGTTCTACATGTCTTTGATAAAAAAAAATCCAATAAGTGTATATTTATTGGTTTGGGTAAAAGTTATAGCATTTACAAACTATGGTGCAAAAAAGTGAATTTCGGCATTTTGAAGCAGCTCTGACTTTCTGAGCGCCTGTCATGTTTCTTCAGGTGCTAGAATGTCAGGATAGTATAAATACCCCCCAAATGACACCATTTTAGAAATGTATTCGCGGAGAGGCATGGTGAGTTCATGTATCATTTAATTTTTTTTCACAAGTTAGCGGAAAATGACACTTTCTGAGGAAAAAAAAATAATTATAAAGTTTCCATTTCTGCTAACTTCTGGCAAAAAAAAAAAAAAAATCTCCCACGGACTCACTATGCCCCTCAGTGAATACCTTGGATTTTCTACTTTCCGAAATGGGGTCATTTGTGGGGTGTGTTTACTGTTCTGGCATTTTGGGCGGGGCTAAATTGTGAGCAGCCCTGTAAAACCTAAAGGTACTCATTGGAATTTGTGCCCCTTTGCGCACCCAGGCTGCAAAAAAGTGTCACTCATGTGGTATCGCCGTACTCAGGAGAAGTAGGGCAATGTGTTTTGGGGTGTATTTTTACATATACCCATGTTGGGTGAGAGAAATATCTCTGTCAACTGACAACTTTGTATAAAAAAAATTAAAAAGTTGTCACTTACAGAGATATTTCTCACACCCAGCATGGGTATATGTAAAAATACACCCCAAAACACATTGCCCTACTTCTCCTGAGTACGGCGATACCACATGTATGACACTTTTTTGCAGCCTGGGTGCGCAAAGGGGCCCAAATTCCAATGAGTACCTTTAGGATTTCACAGGGCATTTTTACGCATTTAGATTCCAGACTTCTCACGCTTTAGAGACCCCTAAAATACCAGGGCACTATGAATACCCTACAAGTGACCCCATTTTAGAAAGAAGACACCCCAAGGTATTCCGTGAGGGGTATGGTGAGTTCATGCAAAATTTTATTTTTTGTCACAAGTTAGTGGAATATGAGACTTTGTAAAAAACAAAAATAATAAAAAAAAAAATATCAATTTCCGCTAACTTGTGCCAAAAATTTTTTTCTGTGAACTCGACATGCCCCTCACGGAATACCTTGGGGTGTATTCTTTCTAAAATGGGGTCACATGTGGGGTGTTTGTACTGCCCTGGCATTTGAGGGTCTCCGCAATCATTACACGTATGGCCAGCATTAGGAGTTTCTGCTATTCTCCTTATATTGAACATACGGGTAATGAGATTTTTTTCTCCGTTCGGCCTCTGGGCTGAAAAAAAAAAAAAAATGAACGGCACAGATTTCTTCATTCGCATCGATCAATGTGGATGAAAAAATCTCTGCCAAAATCTGTGACTGCGGTGCAGTGGGCTGGGAGCTAACTACCTAACAAGTAGCTAACTAACTGGCGGTGATAAGGGACCCTTATGCCCCATTCACACGTCCGCAATTCTGTTTACGGAACGGAATTGCAGACCCATTCATTTCTATGGGGACAGACTTTGTCCCGCTCGGATTCGGAATTGCGGATCCGCACTTCCGGGTCTGCACTTCCGTTCTGCAAAAATATAGAACATGTCCTATTCTTGTCCGCAATTGCGGAGAAGAAAAGGCATTTTCTATATAGTTCTGGCAATGTGCGGATCTGCAAAATGCAGAAAGCACATTGCCGGTGTCCGTGTTTTGCGGATCCGTGGATCCGCGGATCTGTGGATCCGCAAAACACATATGGACATGTGAATGGAGCCTTACAGGGGATGATCAGTGACAGGAGGGTGATCAGGAAGTCTAGATGGGGTGATCAGGGGTTAACAAGGGGTTAATAAGTGACAGGGGGGGTGGGGGTAGTGTGGTGCTTGGTGCTACTTTACATAGCTGCCTAGTCCTCTGGTGGTCGATCCCAGCAAATGGGACCACCAGAGGACCAGGTAGCAGGTATATCAGACGCTGTTAACAAAACAGCGTCTGATATACTTGTTTGATGCGATTTATTTTACATCTACAGCCTGACAGCGATTGATCATCGCTGGCAGGCTGTAGTATAACTGCTGAGCCGCGATCTGCTGTGAACACGCGCGCGCGCGTTCACAGCAAATCTCGCCTCTCGCGAGATGACGCGCCGCCGCGTCAAGGAGGAACAAGGCTGCCGCCTGGATGCAGCCCTGCGTTAGGCGGTCGGCAGGCGGTTAAGAATGGGGTATCATAAAAGCTCCTGTAGATGTGATGTGTGGGTGTCACAATACTTTTTCCCATATAGTGTATCTATTTGCTAAATATAACTATATCTGAGATTTCCATCAAAAGTATTTAGAGCAGATAAGCCAAAAATAGCTGACACTAAATCTGGCTTGGATGCTTCTTGTAAATCCAAGGCGCATTTCTAGTTGTATTGCATATTTTTGACATCGATCTTTGTGATGGAATCTCAGATATAGTTATATTTAGCAAATAGATACACTATATGGGAAAAAAAGTATTGCGACACCTACACATCACATCTACGGGAGCTTTTATGACATCCAATACTAAATTCATAGGCAGAAATATGGAGTTGACATCTCCATCCTTGCAACTAAAACATCTTCTATTCTACTGGAAAGACTTTCTACAAGATTCTAGAGAGTGTCTGTGGGAATTTTTGCCCATTAATCCAGAAGAGCATTGGTGAGGCCAGACACTGGTGTTGGATGAGAGGGCCTGGCTTGTAGTCTCTGATCTAGAGTATCCCAAAAATCTTCCGTGGGGTTAGGGCCACTGCCGCAGTGCAGATACGAGGTGGCTGGGACTGGGGGTGCTATGCATGCATGACCAAGTGAGCTCCTATGGTCATCAGAGAGGCAAGTGCTTTTTCCTATAGTGTGCGAGCACGACCACCGCTGCTGGATTGCAGGATGGTCGTAACACCTGGATATATGCAGGGTATACTGTGATGGAAAAATGAATGCAGCCAGCAAAGGAGGCAATATGGACAATCACAATACATTAGTAAGTGCCTTGTATTAACTGGTCCCCACACCACTGCTGCTTCTCCCTGTACACGGATGAATACATCCGGTGTCAGGAGGGAGCAGCCAATGGTAGGCGGGGACGGGAATGAGCCTCTCTAGCGAAACCAGCGATGCTAGGGAGGCTCGTCCCCGTCCCCGCCTGCCACTGGATGCTACACCCCCGACACCGGATGTTTTCATCCGTGTACAAGGAGAAGCAGCTGCGGCGGTACAGGGACCAGGAGCGGTGCCGGAAGTGGGGTAAGTATATTACCTGTGAGGGGCCCAGCACATGGGGGGGCTGTTTGAGAAGTTGGATAGCCCCTTTAAGGTCTTACTTGTCTAAGTAAGGCTACTTCCACATCTGCGTTCTTACTGTCTGGTTTTGATATCCGGCATGGGATCTCAAAACCACAGCAAAAAGCTTTCGATATAATAATACAAAATGCTTTCAACCGTTTTGTGTCCGGCATGGGAACGCAGCAAACAGGAACTAAATGCATTCTGGATCACTCCGTTCCGGTTTGCTCCGTTTTGTCCCCATTGAAAATGCATGGGGACAAAACTGAAGCTTTGTGCTGTGGCTTTGAGACCCTTTGCTGGATCCGGACAGCACGCAGATGTGAAAGTAGCCTAAGAAAGCTTCTAGATGCTTCATATATGTGCGCATCAGTTGGTCCCGCAGCGCTTTCATCCTGTGATGTGTTTTTTTGGGCTACAGAGGAAGGGGACAGGAGCACCGAAACGCATTAAGCCTAGATATTAGCCGACTTATGTTACCACATTAGCACTATATGTGGCATTATATGTTTCTCGGTACAGTGGTTGCATCAAACAGCTGATCAGCAGGGGTTCCGGGACTCGGAGACTCGCCAATGTTATAATGATGACCTATCCTGAGAATAAGTCATTATCAATTCTTGGATAACCCCTTTAAGTGCCTTGTATGAACTTTGTCAACATGATAAATGCCATTTGTTGAAGTGAGAACACCTCTTTAATACTTCACCATACCAAGACATATTGGACAATTGTGTGCTTCCAACTTTGGGAAAAGCCTTTTCTGTTCCAGCATGACTGTGCCCCGCGTACAAGGCAAGGTCCATAAAGACATGGTTGGTGAGTTTAAAGTGGAAGAACTTGATTGTCCACCACAGATCACTGACCTCAACCCCATGGAAGATTTTTAGGATAATCTAGATCGGAGATTGCGAGTCAGGCCCTCTTGTCCAACACAAGTGTCTGACCTCACCAATGCTCCTCTGGATGAATAGTCAAAAATTCCCAGAGACACGTTCCACTATATTGTAGAAAGCCTTCCCAGAAGAGTAGAAGAGGTTTTAGCTGCAAGGAGGGAGATGTCAACTCCATATTTATGCCTACGGATTTAGAAGGGGATGTCATAAAAGCTCCTGTAGATGTGATGTGTAGGTGTCGCAACACTTTTTTCCATATAGTGTATCTATCTACTAAATATAACTATATCTGAGATTCCATCACAAAGGTCAATGTCAAAAATATGCAATACAACTAGAAATGCGAGATGCATCTTGGATTTACAAGACGCGTCCAAGGCATCGCCAGATTTAGTGTAAGCTATTTTTGCAGGTTGGATTTGCTGGATAGATTTAGTTGAAACCCACTCCCAATATAGCACACCACAACTTAGGCTACTTTCACATCTGCGTTTTTATTTCAGGTTTTGAGATCCGGCAGAGGATCTCAAATCCTGAATTAAACTAATCCGGTGCATTTAATACATCCGGATGACTCAGTTTCAGCCGGATCCGGTTGTATTAAATCAAAGCGCAATAAACCGGATCCGGTATGAGAGTCATTGTAAGTCAATAGGCGCCAACTCCATTTTTTTAGTAATGAAAAAAATAGGATCAAGTACCATTGACTTACTGTACATTGATTTTCATGCCGTTGATTTTGCACACCGGACACAAAAACGCTGCTTGCAGCGTTTTGTGTCAGGCTTCAAAATGCAACTGAACTGAATGGGGACAAAACTGATCTGTTTACATCAGGTTTCGAGACCCCCTGCCGGATCTTAAAACCTGAATTAAAAACACAGGTGTGAAAGTAGCCTTATTCTGGTGCACACAGTGATGTTACCTATTTAGGGCTCATGCACACGACAGTATTTTCTTTGCGTTTCCGTTCCGGTTTTTTTGCGGACCGTATGCGGAACCATTTACTTCAATGGGGCTGGAGAAAATACTGAAGGTACTCCGTGTGCATTCCGTTTCCGTATGTCCGTTACGCAAAAAAGTAGTGCATGTCCTGTTATTCTCCACAAATCACGGTCTGAGGCCCCATTCAAGTCAATGGGTCCGCAAAAAATACGGAATGCCCATGGAACACATCCGTATGTCATCCGTATTTTGCGGATCCATACTGTAGAAATGCTTTTCCCAGCACATATTGCTCATGTGTTTGGTGATTAAGTTACTGTTTCAGTATACGATCCGCAAAAAACAGATAAAATACGGAAACAATACGGATATGTTTTGTGCAATAACGGAACAGAAGAGGACTTAAATAAGGCCTTATTCACACGTCCGTAGTGTGTTTTGTGGAAACACGGAAACACGGATCCGCAAAACACGGATGGCTGCAATGAGCATTCCGCATTTTGCGGTCCGCACAATGCTGGCACTATATAGAGAATGCCTTTTCTTGTCCGCAATTGCGGACAAGAATAGGACATGTTCTATTTTTTTGCAGAAACGGAAACGCGGATGCGGAAACACGGATGCGGAAATGCGGATGCGGACATCACATAGTGTGCTGTCCACATCCATTCCTGCCCCTTTGAAATTAATGGGTCTGCAACCCTTCCGCAAAATTGCAGATGGGATGCGGATCCATTTTGCGGACGTGTATATTAGGCCTTAGAGGCAACAAACCTCAGATACTGAACAACGGATCCGTGAAAAACGGAAAGCAAAACAGCAACGGTCGTGTGCATCAGCCCTTAGACATACTTTGGAACCAACTGGTCTGTAACATCAGACTGAGCTACCTAACTATTTAATGTGTATGGGGGTGTACAGACTCTCCCCAGACATATGATGTCAGGGAAAAGGAGGATCAGGCATGTTAAATTTCAACATGTCTGATCAGTTTCTTCTCAGGGAAGATTTCAGAGGTGTCTGGCTGCAGCTTTCTCCCCTCTCCACATTGAGTCAGACAATCTAAGCATGTATGAGTATCAGGGCCGGCCTCAGATTAGTTGGCGTTCTGTGCCTGAATATATATATTCATTCCTATACAATATCCATGATACCATGCATTTCCTATATATAAAATAATATTTATAAACTAGATTTGCAATTCCACAAAAAAATAGTGCTTGAAAAGAGCTAAAAGTTTGTGTGAATCAGTGAGAAAGAGAGAAGAGCTTGACGTGTATTCTGACACCAGTATACAGAATATAGAATTGTACTGAATACTGACGCACGTATGTTAAGCAGTTTGGGCAAATTCAATCAATTTCAAAAATACATGGCACATCTCTCAGCACCAAGAGCTTTAAAACGCAGTTTGAACAGAGTCTGTATGTTAAGCGGTTTGGCCTGTATTAATTGCAGAAAACTTGAGAAAAATAATAATAAAATATAAGGCTATGAGGAATAACAATGCAGTGCTTTTTCAAGCACTATAAATATATTTTGTGATTATGGTAACTATTTAAAATAACATCCTAAATCAATAATCAAACATATATAACATATCAGGGCCGGCCTCAGGTCACTTGGTGTCCTGTGCATTTCCCTTGGTGCCCCCTCCTCCTCATAAAAAAAAAAAAAAATGAGTTTCTGAACATATATATATATCTAAATGCCCATACAGTATCCATGATGCCATGCAGTACACAGTATAAAATAATATTTAATGATGATGGTAAATATTTAAAATAACACCCAGGAGTTCTTAAAGAGCTCAGTTCAGTCATTGTTGTGCCCCTGTTTATAATTTTTAAAGATTCTCTAGGTACTGGTACAGTGCCAAGTGATTGGCGCAAGGAAAATGTGGTGCCCATATTCAAAAAAGGATCTAGGTCCTCCACAGGTAATTATAGATTTATAGGCTTGGAAAGTATAGTTTGTAATTGGATTGAAAACTGGCTGAAGGACCGTGTCCAGAGAGTTGTGTTCAATGATTCCTATTCAGAATGGTCCCGGGTTATAGGTGGTGTACCTCAAGGTTTAGTGCTGGGTCCTCTATTATTTAATGTATTCATTAATGATATCGAGGACGGGATTAATAGCACCATTTCTATTTTTGCAGATGACACTAAGCTATGTAGAACTGTACAGTCTATGGAAGATGTCCATAAACTACAAGCTGACTTGAACACTTTAAGTGATTGGGCATCAACTTGGCAAATGAGGATAAATGTGGATAAATGTAAAGTTATGGTAGTCTTGGTAGTAATAATCTCTGTGCTTCATATGTCCTAGGGGATGTAACACTGGGGGAGTCACTTGTAGAGAAGGATTTGGGTGTCCTTGTAGATGGCAGATTAAATAACAGCATACTGTGTCAATCAGCTGCTTCTAAGGCCACCAGGATATTGTCATGCATTAAACGAGGCATGAACTCGCGGGGCAGGGATGTGATATTACCACTTTACAAAGCGTTGGTGCGGCCTCGGTTCTGGGCACCAGTCCATAGAAAGGATGCACTGCAGCTGGAAAAAGTACAGAGGAGAGCGACTAAACTGATAAGGGGCATGGAGGGTCTTAGCTATGAAGAAAGATTACAATAATTACATTTATTTAGTCTTGAGAAGAGACGTCTAAGGGGGAAATGATTAACCTATACAAATATATAAATGGGCCATACAAAAAATACGGAGAAAAACTGTTCCAAGTAAAGGGCCCTCAAAGACAAGGGGGCACTGCCTCCGACTGGAGAAGAAAAAGTTCAGTCTCCAGAAGCGTCAAAGCTTCTTTACTGTAAGAACTGTGAATCTGTGGAACTGACTTCCTCAGGACGTGGTCACAGCAGGAACAGTGGACAGTTTTAAAAAGGGCTTAGATGAATTCTTGAAAGTAAAGGACATTAATGCTTATGAAAACGTGTAGAAATCTGAGTCTCACTTCCTTCTGGGATTCGCGGCCCCACCTATCCATTGGTTGAACTTGATGGATTCATGTCTTTTTTCAACCATATTAACTATGTAACTTTGTAACATCCTAAATCAATAATCAAACATACATAACACATGCATAACATAAAAAGAAAACTATTAGGGATCCAGTCTACATAAAACATGTGCTGCGGGCCCTGCAGCTACTACAGAAATATCAAGCCGTATAGTCAATAGGTATGTGCAATATCAGGATATAAGGAATCTTTTACTATAATATAATAATATAACACGTTCTATCACAGTCGGGGGGGTGTATGGCACATACAAGGAGTGAAATTCCGTTCTTCCAGTGATGAATGGGATCACTCTTTATGTCAATATTACCACAATAGGATAAGGAAATATAATGTTTGTGCTGTAGATCTCATTCACCACTTGCAATGTTTAAGAATTGTAGCAGTCGAACGGCAGCGTTCTTGGCGCTGCCTGGAAGGAAAACCCTGCGCCTGCATGAATCAGTCGGATTTCCCTGCTGCTTGGAATCTCCCGGCCCTCCAGTTCACTGGGATGACATAGTCGATTCATAGTTGACGCCTGCGACTCCTTTACATGGGCCGACAATTGAACAGATCACCGCTAACCAGCGTTACTAGTAATGCTTTCTAGCGATGATCTGGTGGTGTAAATGCACCACCGATTACCCGAGGAACGAGCAAAATGCTCATTCATGGGAAAATTTTATCTTTTGTGCAGCACAAAAGACCGTCGTTTCACAGTGCAGGTCGTGTTATGTAAATACGTTCTGCTGCCGGGAAACATGGAGACAGTACGGGGAAGAGCGATGACATTAGTGATCGCTCCTCCCCATACTCTGGAGGAGCTGGAGGAGTTCTTTTTATAACTAAATAGTGTAAGAATAAATCTATGAATTTTTACTTTTTTTATAGCTGTCTATATCTATATTTGTGGTAGGAGCTACGACGTGGTAGCTGATGGTGGGAGGCATGCCTAATACCCGACCTAAACCTAACTGGCTGATGTGTGCCCGGAGCCAGCGGCGGGGTAGGCTTGAATAAGTGGGCCACCCAAGAGAAAGGGAAAAGAAAAAAGGGGCAGGGAGGGAGGGGCACGAGAGGACCGTCCCCCCCCCCCTGGAAGCTGTGGGAGGATAAATAGGTAAAGGTAGCTCCGCCCACAAATCCAGGCTGTAACCAGCCTTGCCTATATGTCTACTGAACTGTGTGGGGGCTCATTTTTTGCGGAACGATCTACAGTTTGTATTGATACCATTTTGGAGTGTGTGTGACTTTTTGATTACATTTTATTACATTTTTTTTGGTAGAAGAAGCAATGTAAAAATGGCGAATCCACCATTTGCTGTATTGGAAACATATTTTTATATTTCAATAGTACAGGCATTTTTGGACGTGGTGATGCCCATGATGTTTATATTTTTTGTTATTTATGTATCTATTTTTTTATTCTCTGGAAAGGGGGGTCATTTAAATTTTTATATATTTTTTTAAATGTTTTAGATATTTTTTTACATTTTTAATACATTTTTTTAAATGTTTTTGTAGCCAGTATTTGAAGCTACAAGACACATTCATTTTTTATTTTATATTATCATGTTTCATAAAGAACCATAATAATACCTGCATTGCTCATTTTTTATGTTGGCCTGCCACCTGTTGGCCAAAATAAGAACTGCAGCTCCAATAGTCGGGGTCTCTTCAGAGAGACTCAGTGCATTGAAACCAATTACCGGCATCCTTAATGCATGCGCTTACGGATTTTTTAGCTTTTAGATGCCATGATCACGCTTGATCACGGCATATAAAGGCTTTAATGACCGTGATCGGCATTATTGCCGGTCGCGGTCATTAGCCGTGGGTCTCCGCTGTTTGAAACAATGGAGACCCGTCGCCCATGGTGCCCACTGCACGTGTGAGTGGGCGCTGTGTTTACCCATCACTCCAGAACCGTGTACGGTGCTGGTGGCAAAAGAGTTAGTGGTAGGAGCATCAGGTACTTATGCCCTTGGCCACCATCCACAATTGCCCTCATGAATTAAGTCCTCAGGACGGTGATACAGTTGAATACTGCAGCGGGGCTGCACTGTGGTATTTGGTTCTGCAGGGGTGGTATTTTGTGCTGCACTAAGGTATTGCTGACCCCTCCTACATCTGTTGTACCTGCCTACTTGTATTGCCTCACCTTCGTTCAGTTTGGACCCTCCTACAACAATAATAGTTTTATATAAGATGACTAGTATAGCATTGATACAATCCCTTTACTGTTGGAATCTGCAGAGGCAGAGACACTCGAAGAGGGTAGCTACCAAAAAGTCTGTACAAAGGACAACTAACTTCAGAAATCATAAATCTGATGAGTTCTAATGTTTGCCTCCTGTGGTCAGAGGATGATCAGAAATGTAATGTCTTCTAGGGTATAAAATCCGAGACAGTAAGTTACCAAACCTAAGGTCACTAACAGGCTGAGGGTCTGGGGTTTGATGCCACGCTCAAACCTGGGATTATGAAAAGTAGGATGAAAAAGTGAGGAACATGTATGACGTTTCTGTATTATAGTAAAGAATGTACTGAACCGAGAGGTACAGGGATTGTAGAGCCCTAGATCTCTCTGAAAATGTCTAGACACATGTATAATAGGCGTGGTAGCTGAACCATCTATCGTTAAAGGGGTTGTGTCATGAAGCATATTCTACAATTTTCAAACAAGCACCTGGATCTGAATACTTTTCTAATTTCATGTAATAAAAAATGTAGTATTCAGTGACACATTCCCTTTAAGGCAACTGTGTTATACGTCAATTCTATTTACTAGTGGCTAACAAATAGTTATTAAGGCTAAAATTAGCTACATCACTGAAGGTTTAAAATGCACTTACGGCACTGGAGTTTTGTAAGACAGAGCGTTGCCCCACACCCATTACATAATCGTGTACCAGCCTCACTGCTTGTTGTGCACTTTTATGCCAGGGATCAGCAACCTTCGGCACTCAAGCTGTAGGAACTACAACACTCAGCATGCAAACATGCACTGCTGTTCTCACAACTCCCATAGAAGTGAAAGGAGCATTCTGGGACGTCTAGTTTCAGAACATCTGAAGTGCCGGAGATTGATGATCCCTGTTTTATGCCAATATGTTAATATTTTTATTTTGTAGGTACTACGCCTTTAAAAGTTGCATACCGTGGGCAAGGTGGGCTGGTGAGGTCTTTGGTCATGTATGCTGACGCGGTAGCATGTACCACAAGGGCACCGTGCTTAGACAACGCGAGCCTATATATTGAGGTCGCTCCTCAGGGAGTAGGGTATGTGTGTGGGGAGGGGGCTTAGTGACTGGAAAAGGTCCTGTTTTTCCTGCGAGTGGTTTTGGACCACTTTCATTGTGTTCCCGTACTGAGGGCAGGTGGAAGCCAAGTCACATCTGCCTGTAAGCGTGACTAGAGACAGAGATGTTTCTAACCCACGGTGGGCTTGTGTTCACGAAATATTGAACTAAACAGAGACTGTAACCACTAAGCTGTAACTACCAAGCTGTGGTTCCCATCTGAGACTATAACCAACAAGCTGTGAATCCATCTGTGACTATAACAAACAAGCGGAGTCATTTACCATTTACTAATTTAGGCGAATTGTTAGTTGCGCCGCTATCTGCCACTTTGCCCCGTTCACGCCGGGTCTAAAATTGTGGACATGAAAGGGGACGAGCCGGCAGACCCATCTCATCCACCATTTTCTATACCTGTTTTAGGTGTAGAAAAAGGTCTAAATGTAAGACAGCAAAGAATCTGTCCTACATTTAGAACTGGCGCTGGATGCTCCAAATTTATGGAGAGGCTTGCGCCTTTTCATAACTCGGGCAGATCCACCTCTAGCACAGCGCCTTATTGAAACCAGCATCTAAAACGCCGGTCTTAATAAATGTGCCCCACTGTACTTTCACATAACTTTACATAAATCAGTAGTACAGGCGACCACAAGATATTTTGAAATGTTTTATCAGTGAGAAACGTCTACTTCACATGCTGTCAATGGACTAGCTCTACAGGGGGATCCCATTACACATGTCAATTCAAGTCTATGGAGAGGGGAAGTAGGAGGAGTGAGCAGCAGCATGAGTAAAGTGGGAATCAAAGAAAGATAGTAAAGAGACTGCACAGCTACACAGGAAAATGATATCTCCGCACAAGTGATAACTTCACAACCAATACAGGTCAGTACCTCTCTTTATGTCCTTCATGATCCTGGAGAATACTTCTGAGTCAGTATGAGGCGGTTAGGAAGCAGATTCTCCTCTACTTTCTGTGTGCAGTGGATGGCAGCTAGTCTACACCCGCCATGTCTAAGAGATATGCAAGCTAGATGTTCAGCATGTACAGAGGTAAACTAAGAAATGCAAGATACAAGTGATAGAGTGGCCAGAAATGGTGTTATTGCTCAGGGACACTCCTTGTACTGTTGATTAACGCAGAGTTTGTTGAAAGGTTAGTGATACTTTAACTACATATGCAATTCCAGTTACATTGAACAGTGTCTATATTCATAAGCTTACATAAGCAATGCTAAGGATAATGGCACTCAAGAAATGATACAGTACATAAATTATATAGAGCGTTATGGCTGCAATATGGCAGGAAAAACTATTTAGGTAACCCTTATATGAATTGCTATGGTATGTAATGTATTCCATAAGAGGCTGAGACTGCAATTATTGTGCAAAAGTAAGTACATTTGTAGACAAGGTAAAGCAACAAGGTAAAAGAACTTTGGCCAATTTATTGAATATAATGATTAGTGATGAGCGGCAGGTGCCATATTCGATTTCGACGAAATTCGCGAATATTCGAATGAATATTCGTTTCGTATTCGTCGAAATCGAATATTCGTCATTTTTTCTAGTTATCGCGATTAAAATGCGATTTAAATAATCGCATATTGCGATTTGTACTTAAGGCTACTTTCCTATTGGTTTCATATCTAGAATTAGCGAGGATGACGAATATGACGAATGTATTCGTCATATTCCTCAAAACGAAGATAACGAAGTATTCTACATCTTCGCTTTAGCAACCTATTCGTCAACCTCGCTAATTCTAGCAATCAAATAGGAAGGTTGACTATAGAGACAGCTGTGTTAAATTAGCTATGCGATTTTTTTTTTTAATACAATAATTATATTACTTGATATGATAATATTATTATAAGTATTCTATTTATTAAAAAAAAAAATCGCATAGCGAATTTAACACAGCTGTCTGCTATAGTCAACCTTCCTATTTGATTGCTAGAATTAGCGAGGTTGACGAATAGGTTGCTAAAACGAAGATGTAGAATACTTCGTTATCTTCGCTTTTGAGGAATATGACGAATACATTCGTCATATTCGTCATCCTCGCTAATTCTACCAAGCCAACCATAACTTCTGTGCTCATGGAGCGTCCCCATCACCATGGGAACGTCTCCATATACTAAAATGTACTGTCGGATTTGAGGAATTACGTTGAAATCGCAATGCGATTAATTCAAGTTATATTAATCGCATTGCGATTTCAACTTAGAGCTGGGTTTATAATGGGTCAGCTTGCTAGAATTAACGAAGTTAACGAATATGGAATATAGCAGCAGTGCTAAGTTGAAATCGCAATGCGATTAATTTAACTTAAAGTATTCGCATTGCGATTTCAACTTAGCACTGCTAGTGCATAGCTATATATTCCATATTCGTTAATTCTAGCCTATGTAAGATAGCAGTGCTAAGTTGTAATCGCAATGCGATTAATATAACTTGAATTAATCGCATTGCGATTTCAACGTAATTCCTCAAATCCGACAGTACATTTTAGTATATAGAGATTTTCCCATGGAAGGGGACGCTCCATGAGCACGGAAGTCGGCAGAAGCGGCAACGGGCACTGACTGGAGCAGCCAGGAAGCCAGGAATCCTCATGACAGGTAAGAACTACTTTTGGGAAGTGGGAAAGAAAAAAATATAACTAAAAAAAAAAAAAAACGAATATTCGAAATAGCGAATTTATGGCGCTATATTCGAAATATTCGCGAATTAGCGAAGTGCCGATATTCGCTAAAAAAATTCGCTTTTCGAATATTCGCGCTCAACACTAATAATGATTGTGCCTTGTCGTATAGAGAAGTATTCCTTATCAGTAAAGTTACATAGACAACATGGCACAAGCTCAGCTGAAGAATGTCACCTCATGCTTGCCGTCTGAGAAGATAGAAACCAAGCAGGAAGGGATCAGCTGGCTATGGTCATGATTGCACGGAGAAAAGCAGGGTACTTATTCCAAAGAAAAAAAACGGGAAAATTCTCCAACACATCTAAAATCTTGATCCCGTATTGTCACATCCTTCATCACAAGGATAATAAAAAGACTCTTACGTTTTTTCAAACACCTAACTATGGGTCCTTGATTAAAAACATATATTCAGGTGTTTGAAATGCGTAAGCATCATTTTATTACCCATGTGATGATTTTAAGATTTTAGACGTGCTGGAGAATTTTTCTCGTTTTTGCTCGGTCTGTGAAGATATCCTGCGCATGTACAGGATTTAGGCCGGGACGGCTTACAGGATTCACTGCACATGCGTTGAGACGCTTGTTGCAATTCAGATAGAAAGCTATATTGCGGAGAAGCGCCACGCCTTTGCCATTTTGTTGGGGCATGCACTCATGTAAATTTGTAATAAAGGCACAGTAACGTTGGCCAGATGCTGGAGAATAAATAAAGAATTTCACATAATTGCAGATATTTCGGAGCACTGCTTCTGGAACTGTTCGTGCTGGTAATTACATGAGTTAAAAACAAGACAGAGGTCAACCTTGTCCACAATATCAAGGAGTCGTAGGAATAATGCGGTTTTTCCGGTTATTCCATGAAAAATATTTAACATTTTTAAAACCAACATCTGGATCTAAATACTTTTGTAATTGCATGTAATTAAAAATTTTGTACAGCCACTGAGCTGTTGTTTGTTCTTTTCATTATTTCTTGACCACCTCACTGTGGTGGTCGCACGCGCTCAGTTTAAATCTTCAACTGTCATCAGCCATATCTTCTGTTAGAAGCTGTGGCAGTTACAGGGAAAGAGCTGCGGCAGAAAAGACACGTGCCTTGAGAAAAGACACAACTCTTGAGCTGCCAACCTGAATCAAATCTAGCAGAGCAATTGGAGCAATGAATGGGATGATCTCTGGACCCATGTGAGGTACATGGCTGGTTCTAGCTTTGTTAGACAGAGATTGTCATGTACTGTATGATGTCTGACTTTCATTTTTTACATCAGTCATGGCAAAACCTTTTAACTGCAGCATGCCTTAGTCATTGAAGGTCTTTGCAGTGATTGGCTGAGTAAGCACGTCCAGCGTGCCGTAGGTGGGCGGGCAACAATGAAGGGTTGGATTGGGATTGGCGGGAGATCAGTAAGAACTGAGCACAGATTTTATACTTTTTAACCATAGGGACCCTTTAAGAAAAACTTGTGCAGCCAGACAAGCCTTGAGTACTAAATCTGCTTATCTTTCTTGGTAATGAAGTCCTGTCAATGCCTAATGACTATGGTTGACACTTGGCTTCTCTCTTTTGCTCTTTCTTGTGTTTTCTGCCTTGAGGTATTCTAAGGCCGGTTTCAGACATGTGAGTCTAACGACTTGAAATAATGGGCTCATAGGCTGTGCACCTAGAATATGCTCACCTTAGGCTGGATTTACTGCATTCTCTAGTATTATTATGCATTCTGTCAACACCAGAGCTTTCCCAGCAGCCATACCAGCGTGGATTCTTTTGTAATTCCGATAAGTATTTCTGAAATATCAGACCTTGCAGTGATCCAAAAATAAAATAAAATATGAAAATCTACCATCAAAGCGCATATAATGATACAGACAGTAAAATCTAAATTATGATAAGCTATATAATTAGTAAAATCTGATGAAAACCTTAAAAATAAATTCTATTACAATTTAACACATATCTGATCAAATATATTTTGTGCATCGAACAAAATGTCATATATTAAAAAAAATAAAGTCATAAAAAACAATCAGACAAAAAGAGCACTAAAAAAGCATTTCACAAAACAGAGCTAAGCTAAAGCCTCCTAATACTGTATATATTGTTAAAGGGGTTATTGGGACTAGGACATTGATGGCCTATCCTTAAAGGGGTTGTCCCACAAAAAATATTCCACATTTTTTCAACTAGCACCTGCACTTTAGTAATTGCATATCATTTAAAATTTAGCATAGCCACTGAATTATTTCATAAAACGTATATATTCTAATTTCTAACCATTGATCTGGGATAGCTGTCTCGAAAGATTTTTAATCCTTCAGTGTTCATTTTGTAAAACATATCTGTATAGCACCACCTGCTGTTTGCTCACTTTCTTGTTTCTCTGTCCACCTTGCTGAAGTGGACGTACATGCTCAGTTCTATCCTTCAACTGCCACTAGCCCTAACTACTGTAACAATTACAAGGAGAGAGCTGCAGGAGAATGAACACGCCCCCTGAGCTGTGATAGGAAGAGAGCTGCAGAAGAATGGACACACCCCCTGAGCTGTGATAGGGGGAGAGCTGCAGGGGAATGGACATGTCCCCTGAACTGTGATAGGGAGAGAGCTGCAGGGGAATGGACATGTCCCCTGAACTGTGATAGGGAGAGAGCTGCAGGGGAATGGACATGTCCCCTGAGCTGTGATAGGGAAAGAGCTGCAGGAGAATGGACACGCCCCCTGAGCTGTGATAGGGGGAGAGCTGCAGGGGAATGGACATGTCCCCTGAGCTGTGATAGGGAGAGAGCTGCAGGGGAATGGACATGTCCCCTGAACTGTGATAGGGAGAGAGCTGCAGGCGAATGGACATGTCCCCTGAGCTGTGATAGGGAGAGAGCTGCAGGAGAATGGACATGCCCCCTGAGCTGTGATAGGGAGAGAGCTGCAGGAGAATGGACATGCCCCCTGAGCTGTGATAGGGAGAGAGCTGCAGGGGAATGGACATGCCCCCTGAGCTGTGATAGGGAGAGAGCTGCAGGAGAATGGACATGCCCTGAGCTGCCAGCTGGAAACAAATCTAGATCTAGGAGTGAAATATGGGTTGGTTCTAGCTATATTAGAAAGTGATTGCCATGCACTGTATGATGTCTGATTTTCCTTTTTTTACATTAAAGTGGTTATCCCAAGATTAATGTAAAAAAGAAAAGCAGACATCATATTGTACATGACAATCTCTTTCTAACAAACTTAGTACCAGCCCTGTACCTCACATGGATCCAGAGATCTCTCCATTCATTGCTCTTATAGATTTATTTGAAGCTGGCAGCTTAGGGGGTGTGTCCTTTCTCAGGGGAAGTGACCTTTCTGCTACAGCTGGTGGCAGTTGAAGGATGGAACTGAACATGTGCTTTCATCTCAGTGAGCAGGACAAAGACATTGGAAAAAAGCAAACAGCAGGTGGCGCTATACAGATGGATTTCAGTGAATAACTCACTGGCTATACAACATTTTTAATTACATGCAATTATAAAAGTATTCAGATCCAGGTGCCGGTTTGAGAAATGTAGAATATTTTTCAAGGGACAACCCCTTTAATCATGGGATAAACCCCTTTAATGGCTTCGATAGCTGTCTTTTCCTCTGGACTTTCCCCACCCCATACATATGCACGCAGGGGGAGAGGGGAGTAAACTGGGAACCCCTTACGGCAGTTCAACCGCTTTAGCTCCCGGAAAGCCGCTTTAATCAGATAGGTTTGTGCAAACCATTGTAGGAAACAGAAAGTACAGTAGTTACATTCTTGCCCCTTGTATAGTGGTATTTTGCGATATTTTATGCTTTTAACGAGAACTCGGTGACAGCGTCGGAGCTGTTGAAGAAGACATTATCAGCTGCTATTATCTACACCTTTCTGCGCGAACTTTGGTCATCATATTTTTTTTATTTATTTTACAGTGTGGAGTTTCACTGAGCCCTTAGGGTGAAATTCCAGCAATGCAGTGACATAGTTAAAGGCTAGGTTAAGACGTAGAATCGACGGCAGTTGCACTTCCTTCTGTGTTTAGATCCTATGAATCGCTGGCGATACGCTCATTGCTGCCGTTTGCTCGGATCCATAAATGTAGCTTTGTGTTGAAGGTGAGTCCCATAATTTGATAGATATTCCTATATTACATTAGCAGTTGTAATGGACTGTAGAAAGACATTCCATTAAGGCTTAGAAGGAAGACTAAACCTGGAACTACCCCTCAAGGTATTATTCATTCCCTTCAATGATTTCTATATATTTTTTTTAGTTCTTCTATCAAATCCAACCATGGCAGCGCCATCGCAGACCGACCCAGATTTAATGGACCTAGAGGACGAGGAGCTATGGGACATGATTGAAAGGCACAGGTGTAAAATTGTACAAAGACTGTCCCCCGAACGCCTGACCCCTTATTTGCGTCAAGCTAGAGTGATAGACGCCATGGACGAAGAGGATATTCTACACTGTGCGCGGTTTTCGACAAGGGCCATGAGACTGGGTGAGTCTTACCAATGGTTATACAGTGCTAGCACTATATCCGTGTAGTCAATATATTCACACTATACAACTGTTAGAAAGAGTATATGAGCCTAACTAATTAGTCTAAATTATACTAAATTATACTAAATTATACTAAAACTGCAAAGTTTAAAAAAAAAAGATAAAATGATCACATATAATAAAAAAATGAAATAAAAAAGACATCATTGTTAATCCCCTAAATAGAAAATGCATAAAAAATCTATTGAAAATGTCAACGTATAACTGAAAAAAAAAATCCACACATAGGACTTTGCTTTGGATTTTGCTGCGTTTCGGCAGGAGAATTTTCACTGTGAATTTGTAAATTTGGCCTGTAAGGCTTTAAAAAAAATGTCATACAGATGCTGCAAAAAAACAAAACGTGCAGCAAAGAAAGCAATGGACTCACATGACATCAACTATACAGACTGGTGATAGTAGCTAAGAAGACATAACACATTTACCGTGATGTTTAGTAGAAGGGAAAAATAGTAATAAATGGATCCTTGGGATTGGTCATCAATATGGACCAGTGGGGGTCCGACTGCAGCAACCTCCGCCGATCACCTGATTGCAGAGGTCATGGAGCTCCGGTAAGTGCTGTGGCCTCCTCATCCTAATCTTTCAATGCCCTAGATCACGAGGGAGGCTGACACTAACACTTTTACTGCCTAAGACCACCAGGTGTACAAACATTGACCCCTCACTGTCCTAGACCACCAGGGACACAGAAGTTAACCCCTTCACTGCCCTAAACCACCAGGAATGTAGACACCGAGTAAGAGACCATGCTGGTGTGTCTAATTAGGAGATAATGGGGACGATTTGGTAATAAAAGTCAGATTTCTGGCACACGTGCCATGCACCACATTTGTTATGTGTCTTAGGCTACTTTCACGCTTGCGTTTGTAATTCCGGTATTGAGATCCGGCAAAGGATCTCAAAGCTGGAAATAAATGGATCCATTTTGATTTCGCACATCAGGATGCATCCATTCCGTTAGGATGCAGTTGTGTGAAATCCAAACAGAAGAAAACGGATCTGTTACAAAATACATGGGCGATCGAGCCGTTTTTTTGGCTCCATAAAAAAAAGATTCGTCACTATTGACTTACATTGTTTTCAATGCCGGATCCGTTTTTTTCCCGTTTTTATGACCGGACACATAACCACAGCTTGCAGCGATTTTGTGTCCGGTCACAAAACGGAATGCTGCCGGAACTGAAGACATCACTTTCTATTCAGAATGCATGGAGCGTTTTTTTTCCGGTATTGAGATACTCTGCCGGATCTCAATACCGGAAAAGAACACAAGTGCGAAAGTAGTCTTAGGCACCTCGTCTGACGAGGGAGAGTAGCTTAAGATGCAATAGTGTGCACCAAAATTGCTCCAGAACTTTCTAGCACAATTTTGGCATACAGAAAGCCAAGACTTTCACATTGGCGTTTTTTGCAGATCTATCATGGATCTGCAAAAACGCCTCCGTTACCATAATACAACGGCATTCATCCGTCATGAACGGATCCGGTTGTATTATGTCTTCTATAGCCATGACAGATCCGTCTTGAACACCATTGAAAGTCAATGGGTGACGGATCCATTTTCTATTGAGACAGATTGTGTCAGAGAAAACGGCTCCGCTCCGTCAGACGGACAGCAAAACGCTGCAGGTAGAGTATTAGTATCCGCCTCCAGAGCAGAATGGTGACTGAACGGAGGCAAACGGATGCATTCTGAGCGGATCCTTTTCCATTCAGAATGCATTGGGGCTGAACTGATCCGTTTTGGACCGCTTGTGAGAGCCCTGAACGGATCTCACAAACGGAAAGCCAAAATGCAAGTGTGAAAGTAGCCTAATAGGTTATCTAAACTTAGACTGGACAGTCCGAAGATGCAACATTTTTATTATCCAGCATCAGCCACTATGGTTTATGCTGTCTAAATATCAGGCAGGATTAGTAAATCTGCCCAGTGTGTGCAACCAGGTTGAGAGCAAATCAGCATTTAAGAAACTTTCTAATCCAGTTAAGTGGAAGCTCAAAGGAGGAAATTCTATTTATATTTTCTGGGAAACCGTAGTTTCAAGAGTCAAGGACACAGGGAAATTCCAAACGTAGAGGAAAACCACACAGACCTGTGTTCATCCTATCAATCCTCTACTAAAACCAGCACTTATTTTCTTGCTTTAAAGGGGTTTTCCCATAAACCTTGTTTTAAAAATCATATTACATTGATAATCGAATAAATCTAATTTTTAGGTGCACATTTGGTACATTTACTATACTATACCTGTTGTCAGATTTTACCTATTTGCTCTAAATCTCCTCTCTGGGTCTCACCCTTTCCCCCAACACAAAGTGTCTATCAGCTCCACCTGTAAATGAAATTGTTTTTAAAGTATTGAAATATTATAAGTATATAGAGTATTATAAATTATATTAAAACATATTAAACAAAAAGTGTTGTAAAAATAATCTTTTACTACCCTAGATCACCAGGGATGCTGACACTAACACCTTTATTGCCGTAGACCACCAGGGATACAGATATTAAAGGGGTTGTGCAGGCAGTATATATTGATGACCTATCCTCAGGATAGGTTAAGATTATCTGATCGGCGGGGGTCCGACTTTTGGCACCCTCAACGATCAGCAGTTTGAAGAGGAGGTGAATGGAGTGAGTACTTGTAATTACACTGCGCTGACGAGACCTCCGAGACTATGGTCAGTGTAATGAAGAGAATTGATCATCGAGGGGGCCAGGAGTTGGACCACCACGATCAGATATTGATGACCCATCTTGAGGATAGTTCATCAATATGTACTACCTTCACAACCCTTTTAACCCCATGTGCTTAAAAGGGTTGTCTGAGTGTTTAATACTGATGACCTATCCTCAGGATCGGTCAATAATGTGTAATTGGTCGAGGTTGGACTCCCGTCACCCCTGCCGATCAGCTGTTTGAAGATACAGTGTCGATCCATTGAACTTCTTAGCTTCTTCCTAGGCCAGTGACATCACGTTCATCGGTGACACATGACCTAGGCACATATCAGTCCTGTTCAAGAAAATGGGGCTCAGCTGCAATGTGAAGCACAGATGCTATCCAATGACTGGCACTGTGCTTGGTAAACTGCAAGGAGACCACAGCGTTCATTGGCGCTCCACTGAGCACCTCAGCCTCTTCAAAAAGCTGATCTGCGGGGGTGTTGAGAGTTGGAGCCTCACCGGTCTCATCCTCATGACCGCCTGAGGATGGGTCATCAGTATTAAACACTTGGAAACCCCCTTTAAGATATATCCCTGTGTAGATACTGGCTCATGCAGGCCTACATGTTCTACCCTGTTTTATAAAAGGTGGCTGGATCATTACACACTTTTACCTCTATGTAATCCCTATCTCCTCACAGATTGTAAGCTCTTGTGAGCTGTCCCCTTTCTCCTCTCAAAGATGGAGCAACGCAGACACTGCGCGCGGCTGTACAATTGTTCTGCGCCATTGTTCATGAGTCTTAAAGTAACCTAAAAACAGCCCTAGTATTATGTAATGTTTATAAACCAATTATTAGTTCAAGACCAATTATCTCATAAAATCTATAAACTTGACTAAATAATATGATAGGAATGCTGAGTCCGCCATCTTCCGGCCTAATTTATGGATCCTCACATAACGACACGTTGCAGCTGTAATTCAGTCCTTAAAGGGTCTGTCCGAGAATGACAACTCATTGTCTATCCACAGAATAGGTGCTAACGGTGTCATTTATCAAACTGGTGTAAAGTAGAACTCACTTAGTTGCCCATAGCAACCAATCAGATTCCACCTTTCGTTTTCCAAAGGAGCTGTGAAAAATAAGAGGTGGAATCTGATTGGTTGCTATGGGCAACTAAGCCAGTTCTACTTTACACCAGTTTGATAAATGATCCCATAAGTGTCTGATCTCATCTCCCCATTCGAATGGAGCCTCAATCGTGCACACTGTCGCGTCATTTATAGTCTACAGGACTGCGGAGGATGGAAGTGGAATTCAACGCTCAGCTATCTTTGGCAGTCCCATAGAGTTTGAATGGAGCGGCAGTGAGCATGCTTGATGGCTGCCCCTTTGAAGCGGGGACACGGTACCCTGTTCTGTAAAATTGGAAACCAAATGAGGAGAAAGATCACATTGAAAAAAATAGCAAACTCACCCAGAAGTACCAACATGGCCTTGTGCTCCATTGTGCGTTTCAACGCAGCTTTGCGAGTTGGTACCCTGCTATAGATATTTGTGGACCCATTCATCCATCCATTACTAGGTCTTTTAATTCATTCTTAAATAAAGATTATAGATTTTACAAGATATGGGGGGAGATTTATTAAACTGGTGTAAAGTAGAACTGGCTTAGATGCCCATAGCAACCAATCAGATTCCACCTTTCATTTTCCAGAGGAGCTGTCAAAAGTGAAAGGTGGAATGTGATTGGTTGCTATGGGCAACTAAGCCAATTCTCCTTTACACCAGTTTGATAAATCTCTCCCATGGAGTCTTTTTCATATTTATCCAGCATTAAAAAAAAAATGGCCGCTAAGTACAGCACAATGCAAGTAAATGAGGATTTACCTAAATTTTTGACACGTGTCCTCCAGAGTGTTGGCTTGGACTGGAAAAACTGAAATTGGGAACTCTCCATTAAGATTTCATTTCTGTCTAAGCTTAGGTTTAGTGGACTTTATTACCGTGTCGGGGACTAATATCATATATTTTCTGGTTTCCCTATTTACAGATTAAAATAAATATTCTCAACCTAATTTTTTCCATAAATGCAGGACATCTACTGGATGTGCTACACACAAGAGGAAAGAATGGAGCCACGGCTTTCTTGGAGAGCTTAATGCTGGTGAACCCGCGACTTTATACCCTCATTACAGGAAAAGAAGCAAATAAGGATCCCAACAGCTTTACCAGTAAGAAATGTGCAGAGTTTACAGCCAAGGCCTCATTTTAGCTTCTGGATAGGGATATGACCACACGGTGCGGTCTTGTGGCAATTGTGACGCGGCCGCGCTGCTTTTGAGTACCGCATGGCCGTATGGGCTGCATCGGGCTCTAATTAAACAAATGAGCCTGTATTGTTAAAATGTAACTGTCATCTTTTTTTTTTTTTTTTGTAATGTGTAGGGGAAGTGACAAGGAAAGTTTTTCCAATATACTGTATTAAAGTACATATGTCAGCAGTTTTGTAGCTATGACACTGACTGACTTGATACATGTGCATTTGGCATCTGAAGACATCTGTGTTGGTCCCATGTGCCCACATTGCTGAGAAAAAGGATGTTTTAATATATGCAAATGAGCCTCTAGGAGCAACGGGGGCGTTGCCTTTACACCTATTGCAAGGTTCAAAAGCCAAAGGATATTTTTTTTCTGTTTAATGGCCTAATTAAAACGTAGCCTTTATTATCCATTTTAATATATGTTGCCCAATTGTAATTAAAAATCTCTAGTCTTCCAGTTGTATATAATACACTTTTTATTGTTTGTAGTTTTCTATTATTTCAAAAAACCTATATTATTTCTTAGTTTATGTCTGCAGATTTTGTTGGAAAAATCTATAGTGGTATTTTCCTCATACATTCTCTTGTTGCCTCTATTTGAACAGTATCATTACATTATTGGTGCAGGAGAAAGAGCTTTTACATATTCATATCTGTGCAGGCACATTGCCTGCTTCCTTATCAAGGCACTTTCTAAATGTACCTAACGAAGGCTGAGGGTCCTATTCCTACATATCTCTCCCTGCCTTGATCATAAGATCGGAGTGCCTGCAGTGCACTCCGCTGACCATTCTAACTAGAAGGACTATATTATTTAAAAAGCACAGTGCAGCTCCCCCGACATGTTTCGCTGCAGCGCGGCATCCTCAGGGGGTTGATAGTAGCTCCATACCCCCTGAGGACGCCGCCAAAACATGTCAGGGGAGCTGCTTTGATTCTCCTCTGGGCAGTGCCGTTCCTAGCACCAATGCAGCATATTATATACGTTTTATTACATATGGTCATCACCCCTATCAATATGAATGTGTCCTATCCGCAGGACTTATAGACAGCAGCCAGCTGAGCGCCTTCCTCATGAACACGCTGAGCAGTCTCCAGGAGGAGCTGGTGCAGGAGAAACAGCTCAAGGGGACGTTGCTCCACCATCTGCACAAAATGCGTGAAAAGCAACAGCAGCTGAAAGAGGAAGGAGAATGCATGCGAGGTATGGAGCACGAAAACCAGCGCCTCCGCAGAGAGATGGACGCCCAGAGCCAAATGCTGAGCAAACTGAAAGATGAGCAGTACGAGCTGTCCATGCGCTACTCGCACGCCTTGCAGGAGAAGGACGCCGTACAGGGCAGGAACAGCGACCTGCAGGAACAGGTCAGCAGCTGATTATTTTATACACGGTCTGTCGTGCCCTTAACCAATCACAGCATAGGATACAAAATGAAAGCTGTGCTGTAATTGGGCAACAAAGAGATTTTTTTCTTTTACACACTTTTCTCCCTATAGTTTTGGATGGGCCATCTTGAAATATGGCGGCAGAAAAGCTGTTGAGTATTAAAGGGGTTTTCCAAATTTTTTATACAGATGACCTATTAACTAATCTGGTGACCGCCAATGTACATCTAAACCCAGGGGCATAGCTATAGGGGGTGCAGAGGTAGCAGTCACTACTGGGCCCAGGCGCCTGAGGGGGCCCAAAGACTCTTATCCCACATAAGAAGACACCGGTATTATAGAAAGTGCATGCTGGTCAAGTTACCTCTCTGGCTGGGGTTAGGGTCAAGAATTTGTCTGGGGGGGGGGGGGCAGGGGGGGTTGTTGCCGTTTAACTTTTTGCCCCAGGCGGTAGAAAGTCTATGTGCTCCCCTGCCCCTGGCCACAAAGCACTGAGGGAAGGGAGGCCCAAGCTGAACTCTTGCACCAGGGCCCATGAGTCTTTAGCTATGCCCCTGTCTAAACCAACTCATTGTGCATAAGTACTATGGCATGGGAAATTGTTAGGGCAGATTAGACAATTCTAGTACCCCAAGCAAAGTTACATCTCGGCCTCCCATGGCAGCGACAAGCTCAGCGCCTTCAAATCGTTAAGCTTTGCCCCGATCCCGTTGCATCACTAAACTCCACCCCTGTCAGCCTGCTCCCATTAACCCGCTAAGACCCATTTTCAGTTTTTTAGTGCAGCCTGGGTACTTCTTCTTGTACCCAAGCACAGATAAACCAGCTGCACAGGCAGCATGTCGGCCCTTTAATCATTTTTATATTTAACCTGATGCTTATGACCAGCAGGGGGCCCCCTGATCTGTGGGGCTCCAAGAATTAGCTTGATTTGCGTAAAGTCCATCCCTTCCTGTTGTCCTCCTGGGTCAGCCAGAGGGTATTACGGCACATGCTTGTTTTTGGGGGGGGGGTTTACCATTATTCTTCCACCTATACACCTCAATGTTGGTGAATTTTTTTTATAGTACATTTTTGCAATGCTTTTTGCATTAAAAAAAAAAACAGCAATGAGACCCTACTGTATGATGTGTAAAAACACTTCCGTATAACTGAACATGGCCGTGCTGTCTCTTCCCGCTGTGACTATAGTTGGATCTGCTGTAACATCAATTTTTTTTTCTGTGGACCTTTCAGCTGTATTTGGTGAAGGAGGAGCTGCATAGGGTTAAAATGGAGCTGCAGGTAGCTCAGAGCTCGACTTCCCGAGTTAAGTGTGAAGAAGAGTTGGAAGTTCTGCAGAAGGAGAACAGGATGCTGAAGGAGAAGCTGGAAGGACAGAACAAGCTGGTGAGAGATGATGAGTACCATGTTTGTGGCCTATAATTTTAGCAGGATAAGGCTACATGCACAGAAACGTATTTCGTTCGTTTTTTTTTTACGGATGAGGATTGTAATGAACCCCAAGGTTCACTGCAGGGAACTGTATTATTATTATGGAGAGTGGATAAGTGATAAATGCTGTATTGTTAGGGGTCTGACCCCCTGGTTCCACATTTCTGCCCCAGCTATAGGAAGGCAGTGGTCACACATCTTCCCTGACTCTCTCAAAAAAAATCACAGCCATAATCCTCCCCCCATGTCCACCTCTCTACCCATAAGTATAGTCTGACTTTTTTATCTATCTACCCCTTTATTTTCTGCCTCCACATCCTTCCGTCTCATAGCTGACATAGATTTTAATTTCCGGTGCATGGTCAGATTAAGATGCGAGAGATCTTTTAAAGGGCATCTGCCAGCAAACTTTTAAAACTGGTTTTTGGCAGCTCAAGGCATCTAGCCCCACGTTCATATGTGCCAGCATTGCTGAGCATAAGGCCTCATGCACACGAACGTGTGCACCCCGTGCCCGTATTGCGGGCTGCAAATTGCTGGGGGGCAGCCGCAGCGGATCGCGGACCCATTCACTTGAATGGGTCTGCGATCTGCCCGTTCCGCAAAAAGATAGGACATGTTCTATCTTTTTGCGTGACGGAAGTACGGAACGGAATCCCACGGAAGCACTCGGTAGTGCTTCCGTAGTGTTCCGTTCCGTCATTCCATTCCGCACCGTTCCGCATCTCCGGATTTGCGGACCCATTGAAATGAATGGGTCTGCATCCGTGATGCGGAATGGCCACGGAATGGTGCCCGTGTATTGAAAATGCGGTCCGCAATACGGGCAGGGGGTGCACACGTTCGTGTGCATGAGGCCTTAGGAGCAACGGGGGCGTTGTCATTACACCTAAATGCTCTGCTCTCTCTGCAACTGCCGCGTCCCCTGCACTTTGATTGACAGGACCAGGCGTGAGGATGTTTACACTGCCTGGCCCTGTCAATCAAAGTCTATGGAGACGATGGAATCCTCTTTGCTCTGACTCTACTCTTGACTGAACTCTGCAGAACTGATGATAGCCGAAAATGGAACCAAGGTCTTTACGGCTGCCGAAACAGTGTGGCCTGCTACTCGTTATTCTCCTGCTAGTGTATGTAGTCACAGTGTGGAATGCAAGCAGCTTTTCTGGTATTACTGCCCTCTATGTTTTCCTGTGCAATTGTTACATAAAAGACGATTTAACCTGATGCTATTAGAGAACGGCCTCCATGCTCACCATCGTGCTTGTTTTATGATTTGCAAACCGCGGATCCGCAAAATATGAATGCGTTCCGTGTGCCATCCGCGTTTCTTTGTGGACCCATTGGCTTCAAGGGGTCCATGGTCCACATGTTGCAGACATATTCTGTCTTTTTTGCCAAATGGACATACAGATGCAGAAAGCGCACAGATGATCTTTGCTCCTTCCACATCCGTATGTCCATTCCAGAAAAAGGATAGCACGTGTCCTATACTTGGCCTCAGAATGTGGACCACGGGCCCAATCAACAATGGTTCCACAAAAAATGCGGATGCAACACAGACGATATCCATATTTTTCAGATCCGCAATTTGCAGACCGCCACATGCATGAGGCTTCAAGGTCAGTACACATGTAGAGTTTGTCTTGCGTTTTGGCTGTCATTTTTGGTAAAACAATTAAAAAATGCTTAACTAGCAATACATACAATGGAGTGCTCACCAGGGTACAGCACGGTCTGCTAATCCACCTAGCAAATGTCTTTCAAATGTGCACGAAATGACCGGCTTAATGGAAACCAACATACTTGGTTACATGCACGTTACATATATTCCCCTTAAAATATAAAAAAAAAACTTGCACTATTAAAATGTATCAGATAAAACAAATCACATAATATGAGGAATAAATGCGTATTCATACATAGCCACGGTCCCTCTGCCTTACTGCTGTGCGGAGCTCACGCGCGGCTATGAAATAGTAGTCAATGTTCCTTAGCGATAGGCATATGTTATTACTAATCCCGGAGGAGACACAATATAGCAGTTCGAATGTTGTTGTGAGCGGTCTCCTAATGCTTCCTCACACTGTGATTTAAATATACAATCTCCTGCTTATATATACGAGAGTAACAGGTTCTTACCGCACAGCAAGTTCTCCAGTTACACCGATGTGTGCGTGCATGCAATGCGGCTTGTAGTACCTGGAATTCACACCCTAAGGTGTTTGCACTTTCGCTGATGCCACTATTCAATCCCGCGCCAGTGACGGCACTCTGTGTATAGTGCTAGTGGGCTTTTGTTGTTAGCTGGAGATATTATCAATAGTCAATCACCGTATCGAGCACGTCACTTACAGTAATGGACTATTGCTAATCTCCAGCTAACAACAAAAGCCCACTAGTGCTGTACACAGAATGCCGGCACATGGTCGTACTTCTATTCCGGCCGCCTCTTAGCATGTTTGCCGTGCTGCTGCCGGAACTCTGGCCTGCCCCCATTATAGTCAATGGGGCCGGAGTGGTAGTCCGGGGGCACGCGTGCACTAGCGGCAGTACGGATCCGACAGGCTGTTAACCCGCCAGAACAGCCTGCCAGAGTTCCTTGCCGTTAGTGTGAAAGTAGCCTCACTCTATACCAACTATAGGTTGACTTATTGTGAGCTAAAATTCTATGTCGGGATTGTGGTGCAATTTAAGCCTCATTCACACATCAGTGTTTTGGTCGGTGATTTCCATCGGTGATTGTGAGACAAAACCAGGACTGGAGCCTCCACAGACATAAGGTACAAGGGAAAGATCTGCTCAGGGGCAGAACTATAGGGGAAGCAGGGGAAGTGGGTGCTTTGGGGCCCTGACCCAGAAGGGGCCCATCCAAGAGGAGGAGAAGTACCAAAAGATTCTGTCAGGGGCCCTCAACATTATTACACAATGAAATTATATACAGTGGCAGTATAGACAGTGTAGAAAACGGATGGAACAGCTGCCGGGCCTGGTCTGAGAGAGCGATCTTTACTTGCCACAGGAAAGGGGGCGGCATGAAAGGAAGGGGTTGTGAAAAAATTACTGGGGGCATTCAAAAATGTTCTGTGGGGCCCAGTCATTTCTAGTTACGCCACTGGATCCGCTCCTATTCTGTGTTTAGAGTTGCACCTGGTTTTGGCTCAAAATCACTAATGGAAATCGCTGAGCAAAACACTGATGTGTGAATGAGGCTTTAGGTGCAAACCAGCGCATCTTAGGTCACGCCCTTTCCCGTAGCCACACAACCATTGCCTGATAAGCCATGCCCCTTTTCAGGCTACGTATAGAAACTATCTCTAATCCTAGATTCAAACTGCCATTTTTTTGACCAATTTACATCAAAATCTAAGTGCACTCACATTAGTAAATGTAGGCCAATGACGTGTTGTTTTACCCTAAAGGCCTAATGCATGAGGATATGTGCATAAGGCCTAAAATGTAGCAAATTGCACAAAATACCTAAAACATTTATCTGAAAATATAAATTGTGGTTTGCGGGTGTTTACGGAAATACGGTTTCTACTGTACAGTACCTGTATATGTCCTATTTCTTTGCTGCTCATTTTGTATTTACCTTACCCAAGGTGGAAATGGATGGGTCAAAGCAGAGTTTCGATGAAACAATACCCGATTCAGAAAGGTTAATGGCTCAGCTTACGACAGCCAAAAAGAAAATTGCCGCTGGTGAGGCATCTGAAAAGCTGGTAAGTCTATGCCCTCTTTCATGCTTTCTCGGTCAGGATCGCAGTATAGCGGTGATCCCAGAGAAATAAATAGGATCCTGTTCAGTTCTATGAGATCATCGCACTCTCCAATATGGCCGCGACCAGTGTTGCCGTCCAGGCCTAGTCTTAATCTCTGCTTAGGACATATTCAGATGTAGGCCTCAGGTGTGGTTAAAACTGTATCAAAGCCGAAAAAAAGGCAAGAGGGTTTGCCACGGTTTTTTATGTGGTTGTACTTTTTACAGATGAAACACATTTATTTAACAAGTTTCAAATTTAAAAAAACCATAACTGCAACAAAAAATGTGGCAAAAACTGCCGCTTTGCTTCCAATGCTGTTTTAATGCAGTTTAAAGGGGTCTACTCTGGGCTCTGCTATATTGATGCCTTATCCTCAAGGATAGGTCATCAATATCAGATCAGGGAGGTCTGACTCCTGGCACCACCGCAGATCAGCTGTATGAGGAGATGGCGCGCGCGTGCAGGTGCCGTTTCCCGTCTCTCTTCCTGTTCGCTGCTGCTTTGCCATAGACAGCAGCGGTAAACAAGAAGAGAGATAGAAAAAAGCACGTGCGCACTGCATACAGCTGATCGGCGGGGGTGCCAGGTGTTGGACCCCCGACGATTTAATATTGATGACCTATCCTGAGGATAGGTCATCAATACAGGAGAGCCCGGGGAACCCCTTTAAAGCCCACCTCAAGGTGTATATGTTCTTAAGCTTTTTTCCCCATGTTAAGAAATTACATAGATATAGTTATTTCTACATCGGTTTGTAGTGTTTTTTGTTTAATGATATTCTTATTCTGGACTGTATGAATGAAGGTCACATCTATTAGAAAATAATTTTGAAAAAAAGGAAACCTTTGCATGAGGTGTCCTCGAAGGGGTATTCGCATCTCGGACACTTATGGCATATGCACAGAAGGCGTTCACATCAACATTTAGCTTTCCGTTCTTCTGAAATATCAGAAGAACGGAAAAAACACACAAAAAAACCTGACCCTTTATTTTAAGCACGAGTTGTGCTCAGCATCAGTTTGCAATAAAAATAATTGGTTCGTCTTTTTTTGAGCATCAGTTATGATCAGTTTGCATCAGTTTATGTCACTTCCAACAGAGTTATTTTTGACGGGAGAAGCCGAAACCCAGGATTTATGCCGGAAATCAGCCGGATCACCGCCGGACCTCATTGCAGTCAATAGGGATCTGGTGGTGAGGTAGAGGATCAGGCAATGCCAGACCGGTGGGATCCGGGGTGTCTGAACAGCCATACGGAGATGTGAACGAAGCCTTGGCCACAAATGACTGACAGACTCTGGGATTGACATCTGTCTCTAGAGTGTGCCCCCCGCCAACCTCCTCTTGGCTGGCCAGTGGTGGTTAGGACCAGGGAAAATGTCCTAAAAATTCACTACCTATTTGCATTGTCCGCGGGATACTTACACTGAAATTGTGTTTCGTTGTGTTTTTCTTTTTTAAGTGGAAAGAGGAAAAAGAGACAATTCTTCAGGACTGTCGACATTTACAGAATAATTATGACATATTGAAGAAGAAAACTGAAGCCTTCCATGATCAGGTCGATGAACTGCAGAAGGAGCGTGACCAGGTACCAGTGTTGCCAATCTGATTTTTTTATTATTTTTTTTCTATACAAATTATCCAAAAATCACAGACATGGAACATTTTTAAAGACAAACTGGAAAACCAAAATGAACAAAAAAGATTATTAGTAATTCATGTAAATATACTAACATAGCAGCATTTAGTGTGCGCCCTATAATGAATGATGATAATTACAATGATATCAGAATGTTCTACCGCCCTACAAAAATATGAATAGAAAGTGTACCATTTGTAAGGACTGTCGAAGAATTTCTGGACAAATGGCATCCCTGCCAGGTACCGGAATGCAAAAAAGAGCAACTGAACTTAACAAAGTACAATTATACTATAAAAATGGCGACATATTAATAAAAAAATGGTGCAATATCCATTAATAGTGCAAATGAAAATGAGTGAACAATGGCATATGACAGCTAGCATTGCTGCTATTGAGGGCTGGCCAGGAACTATTATACAAAAAAAATATCATAAGACTTGATTCGCACATAGGCCGACATTTACTAATGCGATTGCACCTAGATCTTGCCCTACAATTCACACAAATTTCTGCAGTTTGGTGCATTTTTTTTAGCATGTTACTGCCACAAATTGTCATGGCACATTTAAAACATACTTATGTAGCCTTGCTTAATAAGGGGGCATTGCTTAGTGGGTGTGGCTTAGAAAAGGGCGTGGCCCAATATGTGACAATTTGAACCGAAATGTTGGCACAAATAAGCCAATCCACAGGCGGTGTAAAATTTGGAAGAAAGTGTCTAGCTGCGCACCAAATTTATACAGCACGAGCCACTGTGAACATCTTTAGACCGCCTAAGTTTACGCTATCTATATTTTAGATGGGATTGGTAAATCTGCCCATAGTCTTTTGGTTTTTTTTTGCTTAAATTTTTTTGCTTAGATTAAGGCCTCTTGCACACGACCCTGTGCTGGCCGAGCCCGTGCTGCAGAATGCAAATTGCATGGGCACCAGACCATGGGGCAGCCGCATGCGGATCGCGGAACCATTCACTTGAATGGGATCCGCGATCCGTCTGTTCTGCAAAAAGATAGAGCAAGTTCTATTTTTTTGCAGAACGGAAGCACGGAACGGAACCCCTCGGAAGCACTCGGTAGTGCTTCCGTTCCGTGCTTCGGTTCCGCACAGCATCTCCCGATTTGCGGAACCGTTCAAGTGAATAGGTCGGCATCCGTGATGCAGAATGCACACGGCCAGTGCCCCGTGTATTGTGGATCCACCATATGCGTGTCGCAATATGGCCACAGCGGGGCAACAGCCGTGTGCAAGAGGCCTTAAGGTGTAACTCGCATGAGAAAACTACCATAAGTAATCTTAAATCTGTCACGCTTACAAAAGTAGTGAACATGGCCTAAAAAATAGCAAAAAAGGGCAACACTTTGGACAAGCATGACCTTTTTGCCACCAATTTCTGGCACAAATGAAAGAATAAATTCCCCCCACACGCACACCTCTTTGTTTAAATGCACTCTATTTCATTTGTGCAGGCATACAGAGCAAGAGACATGGTTCAAGCTGAGAGTTTACAATTTTTAAATGAAAAGGATTCACTCAGAAAGCAAGTTATGAATCTTACTGAATGTAATTCAGAGCTTAAACAGCAGATTCGAAGTTTGGAGGCGCAGCTACAGATCTGGATGGTAAGATGACATTTGGTCATACAAACTTAGGCCTCATTCACACGTCCGTGATGACATCAGTGACAAGATGGTCAGTAGTTTACCCGTGAAGATGTCCGTGAGGGCGTTTGGCCCTTGTGTCTGTTTTTTGCCCTCCGTGTGTCATCCGTATTCCACGAACACTGCTCAGTTTAAAAATAATTTTAAGAGCATCTCCTAGCAATGATCTGTAAAACACGGATGAAACACGAATGCCATCCATGTCATGTCCATGTTTTTTCTTGTCCATATAGACTATAATGGGCGTGATGGATCCGTAAACACAGACAAAAATAGGGCATGCTTCTGTAGTGTAACCCTGGAACCCCAGACCATGTTAAGTCACCGATGTGTGAATGCACACATTAAAATCAATGGGTACGTGTGCTGTTCATGGAGAACAGACATCTGAATAAGGCCTTACCTGGAAATTTTAGATCTGTGGTAGACGGGACAATTTTCACAGGTACTGACATGTGCAAAAAAAAACTGAATTATAGAATAAAAAATGATATTATATCTCCAGAAAGTACACATCTGGTGAATCAGGGTACCACCAAAAAGTATACACTCATGGCAGCTTTCATGCCATTTTGCATCAAACAACCATGTGAAAAAGTCCATATTTGATATCTGACCCCAGCAAAGCTTTAGGCCTCTTTCACTCAAGCAAGTTTCCTGTCCGGATGCGATGCATGTAGCATGAACTCTGCCTGTCCTGATCTTCGCCTGTTTCCTGACTTCGAGTGTCACCTAATCCTTGGTGCTTCGAACCAATGTCTCTGACCCCCATGAGTCAGCTGCTGACTACACTGGGACTACTCCAGGAGGTAGTGGCCTGGTTAGTTTCCTGCAGGTGAAGTCCACATCCCTGTACAGGGGTTAAAGGGTGAATACCAGGGAATCGCCAGGACAACTCCCTTAGGTTTAGCCCAAAGCCAAACTGGTTAGTTGGCACAGTGGTTCCATGCTCACTATCACAGCATCTGGCACTCTCTATCTAAAGTTCCCATGTAGTAATTTGAGTGCCAGTTATTGTTTCATTCAATCTGATGTGATATTGTCCCTGTGATAGATTCTCCTTGTTTCCTGACCCAGCTTTTTATTTGACTACACTTCTGGATTTGCCCTTCCTTGTCTACAGTGATTCTGACCCTGGCCTGCCTGACCTGCCACTTGCCTTTGGCTTGTCATTTATAATACCTCCTAGTTGGACCTTGTAATGACTCTGTCTCTTAGACTGGATGTCATTGTGGCCTGACATTGTCTGATTCCCTCTATTAACCAGGCTTTGTTTCTGGCTTATTCTCCCCTTGCTTGCTCCTCTGGTTAGTGACTACTCTGTAGATGCAACCAGTGAAATCCAAGCAGTGACGACCCCTTCCCTGTGTAGGGGTTAAAGGGTGAAGACCTGGGAGTCCTAAAGATCCTAATAACCAGAGTGGTCTTCCGAGTGTGGAAGCCCTATTGAAAGTAGGAGGGTTACAATTACACAGAGCTGAATTAACTTCCCAGATTTCAATGAGTTAGGGGGTAAATTATAAGATTCAGCTTCACTCTTTATTACTGTCTGCTTTTCTCGGACAGATGAGAAAAGGCTATCAAGAAGACGCCGAGCCAACCGACGTCTGTCAGCAGTCTAAACATCAAAGGCTTGTGCGTATGGATGCAATTTGTCCTTCTGATGACGGTGACAGGGGCTCCTCTTGCAGCACATCTGAGGTTTGTGAAATTTTATAATGTCGTTAATGTTTAATTTACCATAAATTACCTTTTTAAGAATGTATTACGTAGATTAAAATTTGCTACGGTAGACAGTTCATGACGCGAATACGCATTTTGGCACAACGTTCTTAGTGAATAATCGACACAATTTATCATCAGACATGATATTATCAGGAATCTAAAATTTAAAATTGATATTAATTATGAGATTGATCAAGTGCTTGTTAATTGAATCATAACTCTCTTTAAATACAGTGTAATTCTTCCTACTGCAAATTGAGTTTTGACTTGCCGTAACATTTCATCATTATTTTGCGGTTCTGTTTTAGTCTTGGCAGGACCTCGGTTGCCAGGCAAACAGTGACTTCGCTGGACGTAATTCTTGCAGCTCCCTTGATGATGTTTGTATCTCCAGACTTTCTAAAAGGTAAGTGGCTCAGACAGACCTAAAAGCAGGCTGCAAACCTAAGGATCTGCCCACACTGCCATTAAGTTCCCATTAAGTTCACACTACCATTAAGATTCCACAAAATCCTTCAACACCTATGTGATTATGATATTATCAGTGGCCTACCTTCAATGGAGGCAGACCACGCAATTTAAAGTGGCCCTGGAAAAAAAACTAAAAGTGGCCCCATTTTGTAGGCGAGTCCAAATTAACAGAAGGCGGGGCAACACAAGTAGACGGGGTCTGCCATATCATAGCGCAAAACACCATCTCAGCAGAACCAAATAACAAAGTGTAGCACAATATACTGTCCCAAAAGCTAGCCCTCTGTGGTGGCCGTCAATAGCTACCATCTTCTGTCCTCCTCTTCCATTTGTCTATGGAGCAGCGGGCTTACGAGGTGAGGTGTGGGCCACAGCAGTTGAATTCAGGAGGACATGTGCGGCCACTGGCTGGGTACATGAGTGCATGATTTCCACAGCATTAATTACTGTTGAGAGCTCAATGGCAGAGAGGAGGACTTCGGTGGCCCACTGGGTATTGCCCCACCGGAAAATTTCCCTGTAGGGTCTATGGCCAATCTGACCCGGGGGAGGGGGGGCTTTGCGTGGAACTCCTTTTTCTTTTCCTGTAAACACTGCATTTTCATGGAACTACCACTAGGTAGACGTCAATGCAAAGAGATTATTTCTGCCTCTAATCCAGTCAATGCTTCCAATCAAACTCTGTAAATTCCTATGCCGTGAGCTCCCCCTAGTGGTACCTGCAGGCAGCCAGCTTTGTAATAGAAGGGAAGCAGATATATTCAATGTATTTTTGCCAGTTGTCTGATATAAATACAGCACATTGAGAAACATGGTGCTGAGAATGAGCCATCTTTATGAAGCATCTATTTCACTTTTAGAGGGCGAGGAGGACATTTTTTTTTTTATTCAAATTTTTCCACCCAATAAAAAAATCTAAATTAGTAAGATTTCTGGGGCATTGCTCTTTGTGTTGCCCGAGAGCTTGTGTACTGGGAAACTGAAAAGGGGCAGGGGGGCCCATACTAAGTATTGCTGAGGGGCCCTATGAGATATGTGTACTCCCCTGGATATTATCATGATTACAAACTACATATAAACTGTCTGTAGTCTGGTCCTCCATCTATCTTCCTACATCTGTCTGTAGGAATTAGGCCCCTTGCACACGACAGTATTTTGCGGACCGTATACTGGCAGTTTTTTCAGTTCAGTATACAGACAGTATACTGAACCATTCACTTCAATGGGTCTGCAAAATATACTGAAGTGTCTCCGTATGCCTTCCGTTTCCGTTTTTCCGTTTTTTCTGTTCCGTTTAAATATAGACCAAGTCCTATTCTTGTCCGCAAATCACGTTCAGTGGCTCCATTCAAGTCAATGGGTCTGCAAAAAAACCCGAAAGCATACTGAAGTGCTTCCGTATGTCTTCCGTATCCGTTCCGTTTTTTGCGAGACCATCTATTGAAAATTTTAAGACCAGCCCAATTTTCATTATGAAATTAATGTATACTGTATATGCCAAACGGAAAAACGGAACGGAACAACGGAACCGAAACGGAAACAAAACGGAAACAAAAAACGGAACCACGGATCCGTTATAAACGGACAGCAAAACACTGAAAAAAAAATACGTTCGTATGCAAGAGGCCTTAGATGACAGTTGCTTCTTTTTTCACCTGAGATGCATTGGAATGATAATGATAACCTGTCTAATTTAAGTTCTGATTTTCAGTGCATATAAGAATCTGTCAATCCTACATTTAAAAAAAGCAATTATGATATCAGGGAAATATAAAATAAGAAATGGTGCTAAATATATATATATTTTTTATTTCCTTGCACTCAGTTGTTCCAATGATCTCCCCGATCTTCTTGAGGCAGAAAGAACAGAGGCAGACTTCGACTATGAATATAAAAAAGGTAAGCTGTTTTGACTAAAAAACGGAAATGGGTTTTGTTCACTTTGGCTCACGAGTCAGAAAAATATCCCCTTTCCAAATCATGATTTTGGTACCAGATTTCAAGTGTGGATTGCCTTTATAAAGAGTGAGATTTTAGTAAGCAAATGACCTCTGATCAGAATTGTCTGGCAAATTATATAAAAAAGTGGACTAAATAACATGTGTGCTAAATGTATTATTTGTTTTAGGTATATTTTATGTCTACCCTCTATCTACCATGTGTGGGGCTATAGCTGGCTTTTCCTTCACCCAGGGTAAAGATTCAGTGTGACTCTACACAATGTCTCACACCTAGAATCTAACCATCTGATTCCCACCCCACGTAAAGATGGGAATTTATCAAGCCCTGCACTCCAGAAATCTGTCTATGAAATGTCAAAACTAGGTTTTGAGGTCACTTGCACATGTTAAATGGGTTGGATTATATCATACATAAGGGCATATCGCTAGGATGTCTGATAGGTGCTCTATTCACATCTATGGGGCTGACGGAAATAGCCGCCGAGCCAGCACGGTCCGCTCTCCTTCACTTTGCGGTTCTAGAGCTAGATGCTAATCAAATAGGTGGGACCTGCACCTATCAGACATTGGGGGTATATCTGAGCGATATTCCCCAATGTATGAGATGGCTTAACACCTTTAATGAGTTTCACTCTGGAGTTATGACTGACACTACTAAAAAGTCGCAAAAAAGTCCCAAAGCCACTACAGTAGGACGATAACGTAGAAATCTGAAGTATCGATTCTAGACAAAAGTGTTAGGTTTATAGATGAGCCAAATTCAACAAACAATGTGCACTTTTTGATTAATCTGGCACAAGGTACGCCAACACAGACTTAAAATTTTACTCAATTTGCGTTAAACATTTTGGAATTGGTCTTTATTAAAAAATGTTTGCAGTTTTTGTAATGGCTCATGTGAAGCCTTATCTTTTTGCACCAAGGGGCTCATTAGCATATCATAAAAAACAAATTTTTCTCGGAATTGGTACCACAGATCAGGAGGAAAGAAAGTACATTGTATTCAGGGTGAAAGCACACATCTACAAATGGGTTGGCTTCAATTACTGGTATGTGCTGATACATTCCCTCTTCTTCACCCAAGGAGCTCTGTATACACACCTACACAGAGAATGCTATCAGTCACTGATAACACCTCCCCCATGTACAACTATCAGTGACTGACAGCTATCTCTGTATACACACCTACACAGAGAATACTATCAGTCACTGATAACACCTCCCCCATGTACAACTATCAGTGACTGACAGCTATCTCTGTATACACACCTACACAGAGAATACTATCAGTCACTGATAACACCTCCCCCATGTACAACTATCAGTGACTGACAGCTATCTCTGTATACACACTTACACATAGAATACTATCAATCACTGATAACACCTCTCCTGTGTACAACTATCAGTGACTGACAGCTATCTCTGTATACACACTTACACAGAGAATGCTATTAATCACTGATATCACCTCTCTCATGCACAACTATCAGTGACTGACAGCTATCTCTGTATACACACTTACACAGAGAATGCTATTAATCACTGATAACACCTCCCTGTGTACAACTATCAGTGACTGACAGCTATCTCTGTATACACACTTACACAGAGAATACTATCAATTACTGAAAACACCTCCCCTGTGTACAACTATCAGTGACTGACAGCTATCTATGTATACACTCTTACACATAGAATACTATCAATCACTGATAACACCTCTCCTGTGTACAACTATCAGTGACTGACAGCTATCTCTGTATACACACTTACACATAGAATACTATCAATCACTGATAACACCTCTCCTGTGTACAGCTATCAGTGACTGACAGCTATCTATGTATACACACTTACACAGAGAATGCTATTAATCACTGATAACACCTCTCTTATGCACAACTATCAGTGACTGACAGCTATCTCTGTATGCACACTTACACAGATAATGCTATCAATCACTGATAACATAACCCCTATGTTCAACTATCAGTGACTAACAACTATTTCTGTGTACACACTTACATAGAATGCTATTAATTACTGATAACACCTCCCTGTGTACAGCTATCAGTGACTGACAGCCATCTCTGTATACACACTACAGAGAATACTATCAATCACTGATGACACTTACCCCTGTGTACAGCTATCAGTGACTGACAGCTATCTCTGTATACACACTTAGGCCTCATGCACATGACCGTATGTGTTTTGCGGTCCGCAAATTGCGGATCCGCAAAAAAACGGATGACAATCCGTATGGCATCAGTTTTTTTTGCGGATCCATTATTTTTGCAGATCCATTGTAATAATGCCTATCCTTGTTCGCAAACTAGAAAAAAATAGGACATGCTCTATTTTTTTTGTGGGGCTACGGAACGGACATACTGATGCGGACAGCACATGCTGTGCTGTCTGCATTTTATGCGCACCCATTGAAATGAATGGGTCCGCATCCTATCAGCAAAAAGAACGGAACAGACAAGGAAACAAAATACGGTCGTGTGCATGAGGCCTTACACAGAGAATGCTATCAATCACTGATAACACCTCCCTGTGTACAACTATCAGTGACTGACCGCTAGCTATGTATACACACTTACACAGAGAATACTATCAGTCACTGATAACACCTCCCCTGTGTACAGCTATCAGTGACTGACAGCTATCTATGTATACACACTTACACAGAGAATCCTATCAATCACTGATAACACCTCCCCTGTGTACAACTATCAGTGACTGACAGCTATCTATGTATACACACTTACACAGAGAATGCTCTCAATCACTGATAACGCCTCCCTGTGTACAACTATCAGTGACTGACAGCTATCTATGTATACACACTTACACAGAGAATGCTCTCAATCACTGATAATACCTCCGTGGCTGCCATGGTAACCATTGAGAAAAAGCTAAACGGCGATGCGCCGAAACGACGTTTAGCTTAAGGCCGGATCCGGATTAATGCCTTTCAATGGGCATTAATTCCGGATCCGGCCTTGAGGCAAGTGTTCCGGATTTTTGGACGGAACAAAAAGCGCAGCATGCTGCGGTATTTGCTGCGTCCAAAAAAAGTTCCAGTCCTGAACTGAAGACATCCTGATGCATCCTGAACGGATTTCTCTCCATTCAGAATGCATGGGGATGATCCTGATCAGGATTTTTCCGGCATAGAGCGCCGAGGACGGAACTCTATGCCGGAAAACAAAAACGCCAGTGTGAAAGGACCCTTACACAGAGAATGCTATCAATCACTGATAACACCTCCCTGTGTACAGCTATAGTGACTGACAGCTATCTATGTATACACACTTACACAGAGAATGCTATCAATCACTGATAACACTTACCCCGTGAACAATAAAGTCCTCCTGCTCTTTATCATGAGGCTTGCAGATTGCACTGAATTTTGTGGTTAGAGGTCCCCTTTGCGTAGAGGTCCTCTTTTCTTCTGCTGCCTAACTAAAAATCTATCCAACATGAATACAAATAGCAGTAAATATGCTGTCAAATGACCCAGAAATGGCACAGTAACCAGTATCTTTTGTTGTAGGTCTTGAACTGTTATCACACATGGATATAAGTGAGAGAAGTTATGATCTTGGTTGTCTTGAAAGGTTAGTAAATCAACTTTTTCCTCTGGATCAAAACTGCAGGGAAACCAGTTGAAATAAATGGATGTTTTTCCAGTGTTCCCGAAACAAATGCAAAACCATGAAAATAACCTCGTTCTTGGACTGGCCAGTACGTCTACAATGCCAAGTAGGACTAAGGCTGGGTTCACATTGCATTTAGCCCTCTGCTGGGCGTTCTCTCCGGGGTATACACCTAAATTCTCAAAAACTGTATTAAGACATATACCACGATGAATCCACTCACTTCAGTAAGGCAAACAGAGTTCAGGATTGCGGTAATCTCTGTACCTGTCTGACCCATTTCTGTCCATTTCCTGTGGACTCTGCCTTATTGAAGTGAATGGATCCATGCATACATTTCAGACTTATGATCAAATTGTGATGTGAACAAAGCCTTATTTGTGCTTTTTTCCCCCCGTTTTAATGTCATTGTATTGTCCTGCAGATAATAATAGTTTTTTGTATTTTTCTCTTTTATATATTTCAGCCCTGTACGGAGGCGGTATGCTCAGAGAATGTCCAGTCGATTGACATCCATTGCTTTTCAGGGAGATGACCTGCTAAAACAAATAAGTATAATTGGGGGTAACAGAACGGGAATATTTATCCATCAAGTTACCCCGAGGTCAGCTGCTGATGAAATGTCACTACTGCCAGGATACCAGATTATGGCGGTACGTAATTCTGTTCACTGTGGGGAAAGAATGTCATTTTATAGTAACAGCCAAGAGCTAAAAGGGGGTTGTCTCACTTCAGCAAATGGTATTCATCATGTAGTGGAAGTTAATACAAGCCACTTACTAATTGTATTGTGATTCTCCATATTGCCTCCTTTTCTGGCTGGATTCATTATTCCATCACATTATACACCGCTTGTATCCAGGGGTTACGATCACCCTGCAATCCAACAGTGGTGGTCGTGCTTGCGCACTATAGGAAAAAGTGCCGACCTATGCTCATTCTCATGTTCCCGGCCACCAAAGAGGCTGGTGCTTTTCCTATTGTATTTCTTCCATGCATTAACTTGATAAATGCCATTTGCTGAAGTGAGACAACCCCTTTAAGAGTTGTCCTATGAGGATATCTAATGAGACATATAGTGACATATTGCATGCTCATTCAGTAATGTATTTATATGTTTTCCAATATAAAGTAGCGATCAAAGGTAAAAGTCCTCTAGAAGTCCTTCAGAAAAAAAAGTTATTAAAAAGAATTCAGCTGTGAAAAAAAATAAACAAGATTGTACATTACACGTCTTATTTAAATGTTTTTTTTTTTTTTTACATTAAATAAACATTCCCACAAAAAAAAGTATTCTCTGACCGGTTAGAAAGGTCCATGATGTAAACGGTAGTCAAGATTATCTTCTTACCAGTGACTGTATTTTTGAGTTATCCCCTCCCTTCTGATCCTCAGCTGTGTCATGTGCCCAACACTCTGATCTCCAACTGACACAGGACAGGAAGTCATTTACTTCTCTATTCATTCCTATGAGACGGACATTGTGGCTCCCATAGGAATACATAGAGAAACTGGCTTCCTGCCCACACATAAGATGCTGTGTGATTTGGAAAGTCAGAGTGCTGGTCACATGACACAGCTGAGAAGCAGAAGAGAGGTTATAACTCACCAATACAGTCACTAGTACAAAGATGACCTCCACTACAGTTTACATTATGTATCTTTATGACAGGTCAGATAATAAAGATTATTATTTTTTATTTTTATTTTATTTATTTTTTGGGCGGGGGGGGCACTTAAAATATAAAATTAAAATGGTTTTTACTTTTTTTTTATTTTAAGTTTTTAAAATTCTTATAGCGTGCAATTATTTTAAAGGGGGTTTCCAGGATTTTTTTGATTGCCTATCCTAAAGTGAATTTAAGCAGAGCTCCAATAAAAAACTCCATCCACCATTTAATCGACAATGCTGTGTGCTTTCAGCACGGAGCTACTCCCGAATAGCTGATCGGTGGTGGATGCGGGATATCAGATCCCTGCTGATCTAATATTCATTCCAGATGATAGGTCACTCTAAAAATGCAGGAAAACCCGTTCATTGTTTAAAGCATACATTGAATGGCATAAAAAAAGAGGTGGAATTAGCTTTTCTATGCATTCTGCCATCAGTGGCTCTTATGGTGCAGCTATGGTTGTCTATTTGCTGTTCATAGTGATATTACTTTATGAGTTCTTACATTAAAGCAGTTATTCCATGATTGATGTAAAACATGATGAAAATCAGACAAAAAGGGACAAAGAAACAAAAAGAACAAAAAATATTATTATATTAAATTTAGTTATAATTACGTGCAGTTACAAAAGCATTCAGATCCAGGAGCTGGTTTGAAAAATGTAATGTACTGGGGGTTATTTGATGCGCTTCAGTAGAATCTATTAGTCCCTACCTTTTAATCTGTAGTCTTTTAAAATACAGGTACACTTTGATGTTTTGAATCCTGCATATAAAGTAGACCTAGAAGGAATGACCTTCGAAGATGCCCACTGCACCCTCAATAGGGTGAATGGTTTCTGCTGCCTTTCTGTCCGATGCAACATGGAGGGTAAGGCAGTTTATATGGCATATTATCTTTAAACAATGCACATTGACTTAAAACTGTGATATTTAATGTTAGATAACGTTCTGATCTTGTACAGTGTACAGTGTGACAAAGTGTTCAGCGGCACGGCCATGGCAAGAGACCCACCTTATGTGATGCCTCCAGACCACAACTATGGGGTCAGGCAGACCTTTTAAGTTGTAAACCATTTTTATTACAGTTCCAACGCATTAAAAATGACAAATTAAAAGGGTTATCTCATGACTAATGTAAAAAATGAAAATCAGACATCATACAGTACATGACAATCTCTTTCTAACAAAGCTAGAACAAGCCCTGCACCTCACATGGATCCAGAGATCTCCCCATTCATTGCTCTGCTCGATTTATATCAAGCTGCCAGCTCAAGGGGAGTGTCTTTTCTGCTGCAGCTCAGGGGGCGTGTCTCAGCTCTCCCTATCACAGCTCAGGAGGCGTGTCTCAGCTCTCCCTATCACAGCTCAGGGGGCATGTCTCAGCTCTCCCGATCACAGCTCAGTGGGCGTGTCTCAGCTCTCCCTATCACAGCTCAGGGGGCGTGTCTCAGCTCTCCTTATCACAGCTCAGGAGGTGTGTCTCAGCTCTCCCTATCACAGCTCAGGAGGCGTGTCTCAGCTCTCCCTATCACAGCTCAGAAGGCGTGTCTCAGCTCTCCCTATCACAGCTCAGGGGGCGTGTCTCAGCTCTCCCTATCACAGCTAAGGGGGCGTGTCTCAGCTCTCCCTATCACAGCTCAGGAGGTAGTTGAAGGATGAAACTGAGCATGTGCGGCCATTTCAGTGACCAGGACAAAGAAATAAGAAAGAAAAACAAACAGCAGGTGGCGCTATACAGATACATTTAATTGAATAGCTCAGTGGCTATGCTAAATTTTAAATTGCATGCAATTACAAAAGTATTCTGATCCAGGTGCTGGTTTAAAAACTGTAGAATATTTTTCTCGGGACAACCCCTTGAATCTCCTACAGTTTTATTCATACAGCTCCTATGTGTCTCCATGGTAACAGACAACAAACAAACCCTGTGTAGTCTGATCCTACAGTCCTACTTTCCTCTATCTGTCCCCTATGTTTTGATCACCTATTTAATATACATTAGCATAAAACTGGGAACAAATGGAAGGGAAAATGACCGCAGGATCAGACTACGCAGGGTTTGTTGTGCTAGAAGAAAACAATTTTGTGCAGCTCAGACGTCTCACGGTGCAGTTTTACAGCAAGTAACAATAGACTCATGATTGAAAAATGTATTCATTTATTTTGTGATTCTGGGAGTGTACTGGTTCTCACTGAAAAGATCTGCCTGGTGTCTGGAGATTTACTGACAGGCAATGTTCCATGCATCAGTTTTGCAAATTAGAGATTTGCAACAAATAGTGTTGTTTCTGACTGCTTTGTAAATTTGTGAATAATTAAGAATTTTTGTTGACAAATCCAATGTCATACTACAAAGCCCTTCCCCTCTAGACACAAAAAATGACCATGCAGCAGCATACCGAGTGCCTACAGCCTAATTACATTTGCGCCACCTTAAAGAGGTTATCCCATGATTAATTTAAAATATGAAAATCAGACATCATACAGTACACGAAAATCTCTTTCTAACAAAGCTAGAACCAGCCCTGTACCTCACATGGATCCAGAGATCTCCCCATTCATTGCTCCAATTGTCCTGTTAGATTTGTATCAAGCTCACAGCTTAGGGGGTTTGTCCTTTCTGCTGCAGCTCAGAAGGCAGTTAAAGGATGGAACTGGGCATGTGCATCCACTTCAGCAAGGTGGGTAGAAAAGTAAGGGGAAAAAAAGCAGGTGGCGCTATACAGATACATTTTATTGAATAACGCAGGGGCTATACTAAAAGTTTTTGTGACCTCTACATACATGCATTTGTTAAAGGGGTCATTTCATCTGGGCTAGGATATGCCATCAAATTCAGATAGGTGCTGCTCCCACTCGCACCGCCTATCTCTAAAACGAGCACCCCAAAGTAAGGAAGAGCGCACTGTGAATGCGCTGCATTCTCTCCATTTATTTCTATGGGAGTTCCAAAAAAAGCCAAGTCCCATAGAAGTGAATGGAGAGCTCACCGCGCAAGTGCAGCCATCACTCAATTTACTTCTATGCGACTGCCGGAGCTAGCCAAGCCAGCGCTCATCTATTTTCAGCAGTCCCATAGAAATGAATGGAAGACGGCTGCTCTCCGCTCACTTCAGGGGTCCCCGTTCTGAAGATAGGTGAAAGTCTCTGAGGTGGGACCTGCACCCATGGGCGTAGCTATAGGGGGTGCAGAGGTAGCAGTCACTACCGGGCCCAGGAGCCCGAGGAGGCCCAAAGACCCTTGTGCCGCATAAGAAGACACACAAAGCACTGAGGGAAAGGGGGCCCAAGCTGAATCCTTGCATCAGGGCCCGTGAGCCATTAGCTACGCCCCTGCCTGCACTTATGTGACGTTGCTGACATAGGCTTAGCAATATGCCACCAATGTGATGAGAAAACCCCCTTTAAACTAGCAAAATAGTAAAACTGAATTGGTCTACAGAACACACGACCAGGTGGAGCAACCATAAAAAGAAAGGTTTTCAAAGTATCTGAAGTATCTGCAAAGGTCACAAGTATAACCAGAAACAATTGTTCCGCTATATCAGTGTCCACACAAGATGACGAGCTGTGTAGCAGTCCTCCTTCTCCAGGAATAAATATTATTCCCATGGGTTGGTAATGGCTCCACACCTCCTGTCCAAGATGGTCTCAAAAATGGTGTATCCATGTTCAGAGAAAAACACATACATAGTGCAATAAAGCTTCAAAAACGTCATAGGAGATCTTGATGGGATTTATTCATATTTGCAAACATAAAAGTACCTTATAGCAATGCATAAAAATCCCTGCGGCCTTAAACTAAAGCCAGCCTGGCCTGAGTTTCACCAGGACCGGCATCTTGTCGGCATTATCCCAGCAAGGCCAATGCTGCAGGACCCAAGTCAGGCTGGTTCCTATCATACATTTTTCAGTATGATTAAATCCTATTGATACAAAGGTATCTTAGAGCTGTTGTTAGTTTTTATATAGAGTATATTGGCGCTTATTTCATGTTCCATCCTATCATATTAACCATCTTAAAGGTGGGCCTTACGGGTAAAATACAATGTTTTTTCTTTCTGATTTCAGATTATCGAAAGCTGCTGAATACCATACAGAATGGTGTATTAACCTCTGGTGACTCCTTTTATGTCCGTGTAAACCTTTCAATGCCTGCACGTGTGGAGGGCGGCCTGCAAGTGAAATGTGGCGACATTTTACATATCACAAATACCATGTACAAAAACCGTTGCCAGTGGTTTGCCCACAGAGTTAATAATTACACTATGAAGGATGGAGAATCGGGTATAATTCCCAACTATCGCCAGTAAGTTTGTAGAAGAGATTGTATGCTTTTGGATAGAATTGTCTATCAATGGTGTGAGAGGGAACGCGCCCCGACGCGCGTTTCGCCTCAGCTTTCTCAAGGGGCGAGAAAGCTGACGGCGAAACGGCGTCAGAGAAAACTGAGAAAGCCCTTTGAGAAAGCTGACGGCAAAACGCGCGTCGGGGCGCGTTCCCTCTCACACCATTGATAGACAATCCTGGTTGGTATTATACTATGCCTTTTTGATTATGTATGAATACTTTTAAATATATGTGTGTATCAAGCCCTATATTCTAATATTTATTAACTTGGGCTACACCCCACGTTTATATACTATTTTCTTTACTTGATTTGGGCTTGATATCAGGGGTTTCAGACCTTATTAGTCTGGCTTTGTAGTTTTTGTAGATTCATGCATTCTGGTCTTGTGATATTTAGAACCAACCGGGTTTCATCTGTTACACTTATTTTGATGAATGAAATTTCATGGTGTTGATTTTTGGACTAATTTTTAATTGATTTTAAATGTCTGTACCAATCATGTTTTCTAATTGTTATTCAATAAAACTGGATATTTTTTGCTAAATACTACGGTTTATTTTTGACTCTAAATATCATGAAATTGGGTTGGTATGTTTGTGGATATTGAGTCTGTTACTTATTGGGAATTATTGTAGGTTTAACATAATAAATACAGACCCCTTGAATAAATATAGACCTCATGCCGGACCCCCCCCCAAATACAAATCCTAGACCAGATCCCCCCAAAAATGCAGAATAAAAACAGATCCCATACACTGACAAACCACAGCTGACATCCTCCATCTTTGTACAGTTTTACTGCTCTGCCCTTTGAATTAAGAACCCCCACATCCTAGATTCAAAAAATGTAACTACAAAAATTCTTGTTTCCCATAGCTTTATGTAACCTCTGGAGATGGTGTATTTTATGCAAAAAAATAAATAAATAACACAGCGGCCACCAAACACCAAAAAGGCCCTCAAACACACCAGAAACAAATGTATGTGTGACACCAGCTGGATGGGCCTTGTTTAATTCACTAAGTGCTTGTGTTTTATATTACAGGGCTCAGCAGCAACTCATTACATCTATACAGCGGATGACTTGGCAAAATGGGATACCACGTATGGTGAGTACTGGTAGTAAAATAAATGATAGAAGATTGCATGCATCGGGGTGTATAGCGCTGCACTGTACTACACACCTCATAGTTGATAAGGTTGAAAAATAAAACAGGTCCATCGAGTCCAACCAATAATCCTACCGTGTTAATCCAGAGGAAGGCAAAAGCCCCTGTAAGACAAATTGAATAGGAAGTGGGGGCACACTCCAGAATATCTGTACATGGACTTTTATTAAGCAATAAATATTGGAAAAACATTAAAAAAGCACATATATGGTGGACATATGGACCAAAGCAATAATGGTTGCAATATATAGTATCTCCACAGAGCACTTGAACCATCCAAGTATTAAATTATCCTATAATCGTGAAGATTTCTCCAGGTTTGGCCAAACCATATAGTGAAAAGTCGCAACAGTGGAGTATCGCAACAATAAATTTACAAATTGCCTCCAATTACGGAGACCATTTCTTCCTTGAAAAATAGAATAAAAGCAATCAAAAAGCCATATGTATTCCAAAAGGGTACCAATGCAAATTACAAGCCCCCTGAGTTTGAAATGTTTTTCATTTGCAAAAGTAGAAAAAATAAATAAAAGAAATGATGTGACTTTATATCACAGAAATCTTCACCCCTTAGTGACCACCCATACGTGTTTTTACGGCGGTCACTAAGGAGCCTTAGGCTGGGCTGCCGCTTTTTTACAGAAGCCCAGTTTAAGCGTTGCACAGGTCCCCCGTGCAGCGGAGAGCGCGGGCCCGGCTCTCACATGAGAGCCGCAGCCCTGCTCTAACAGCCCGTACCGGCAGGAGTGCCGATCTGGGCTGTTTAACACTTTACATGCGGCAGGCAATGGCGCCCGCCACAAGAGCGGACTCCCTCTGTCTCCCATCGGCACACCGCAAATGAGATAGTGGGGTGCCAATGTGTGTGAAAGCTGGCTGGGGTCTCGTTAAGGCCCCAGACCAGCCTTGAGTCATTTCCAGCAGGCTGCGCCTCGCTGGTCAATGTCAGAATAGCACTGACATCAAAATGCAATGCACTATAGGAATAGTACATTGCATTTTAAAATCAATCATAATGTTGTCTGTTATAGTCCCCTTGTGGGACTATTAAGTGGTAAAAAAAAAAGTAAAAAAAAAACACACACACATTTACTCAATAAAAAAAATCCCATTTAAAAACAATTATGCTTTTTTTCCATTGAAAATACACTTTTCAATGAAAAAATTTTTTAAAAAAAATCTCCCCATATGTTTGGTATTGCCGAAAGTTATGTGTACCCCAAAATGGCGCCATGAAAAACTACAACTTGTCCCGCAAAAAACAAGCCCTCATAAAGCTATATAGATTGAAATATAAAAAAGTTTCAATCTATATAGCTGGAACGCGATGATTAAAAAAGGAAGAAAAACGCTTAGTCAGTAAGGCCCTAAACAGGCTGGTCACTAAGGGGTTAAAACCAACAGAATAAAGTTTTCATGTTCTTTACCGATGTAACTATTCTTACCTTGACAACTTAACAAATTAAATAAATAGTTGCAAGAAACTGTTTCTTGGCTTTTTCAACGGGTTTTATGTCGGGACATCGCAATGTGACACAATATCGCAGCCAAGTTAGAAAACGCTCCATCTGTTTTACTGCTCAGTGATAGCTGTAAAACTAAAACCTACAAGACCATGCCGGATTTGCTGGTGTTTTCTACCCTGTCCATAGAAAAGTTATGGCTTTTGAAAATTAGTCCTAAATAATATTGTGCACTTAAAGGGGTATTCTAGGATTTTACTACAGATGGACTATGGCCATCAGTATCAGATCGGCAGGGGTCTCATACTCGCACTCCAGCCGATCAGCTATTTTAGAGTATCTCTTGCACCGGAAGCTGGTGCCAGAACGACAGAGTTCTGTCTACTGTGTAGTGAATGGGAGAAGAGCTGCAGGTACCAGCTCCGTTCATTACAGGTCACAACAGGATACTACGAATATTAGGGATCCTGGATACAAATGCACAGAGTTCATGCTATAACCAGCAACTAAAGAGCAGAAAGCATGAATATTTAATGGAAGGCTAACCAGTCAAAACTCCTTCCTAAATTAACCAAGCTGGATTAAGACCAGCCGACCATAGCAACTACCCCAAACACCACAGAACCCACGTACATTTGGACAAACCAAGCATGCATGAGCATGGGGAGATAGGGAGGAACAGGGCTAAAAGCCCTGGTGCACCAATATACTTTTTACTGCAGCTTTGTAAGAACTATTTTTTCACTGGTGAATAGAAATGTGCTCAAAACTGTTGGATTTACTCTACGGAAATACGGAGAGTTTACCACAAGCAGAAAACCGTTGGCAAGCCTTATATCAGAACCAAAATAGTTTCCCACATTACACATAGAAAAGCTTGTAAAGGTCGTAAACAATATCTGATGGACAAATATTGGGGAGCACGGAAGGGAGCGAATAGTTAAAACTGCCCCTTGTAGCCAAATCTTGCCCATGACTTGCCCTCTTGCTGCCTCTGTGTTGTAACTGGGAGACAACTGTGTTCATTTCTCAGTAAAGATTGGCCATGGTAGGACAGGAATGGGGGCAAGTTACTCTACAGTAACTCCAGATCCAGATGCTGACCTGGATCCCTGATGGTTTCCATTGTTTTTGCAAACATGCAAGGTGGTGCAGAAGACTCCCGCTAGGCTCATACCCTCTGTGTCCGATCAGACTAGTATCTTCTCATATGGGGCCAGCAACCTCCAGCACTCCAGCTGTTGTGCAACTACAACTCCCAACATGCTTCACTCACTTTTATGGAAAGAGCGCAGAAAGTGTGCATGCTGGGAACTGTAGTTTCAGAACAATAGCAGTTGCGGAAGTTGCTGCGCCCTGGTCTACAGTGTGATAATGGGTGCTACCATTCTTGTTTGTGAATTGCCAGCTTACGAACTAATATTGCTAGGGTTCTGAGCTTGGTTCTTTGTGTGTGCGTATGTCAAAGTGTGTATATACGTGATGGTATGTGAATTTGTGTATGTATGCGTGTGCTATGAATTGTGTCCATGTTCCCCAGTGTGCACACCTGGACACATAAGAAACAGAGCAACTGGTACCAGAATGATTGGAAGCGAAAAGTATGGAGAAAGGAAAAAACTTCTCATAATCTCAGTGTTTATATAAAACTCATTATTGTGATATAGAATAAACGTGGCCCTTTATTAATTAGAATAAATTGTGATATACTTCTCAGCCTACAAAAACCTATTTTTTATTTCTGATTTTATATGTGTTATTCTCTCCTCAGCCTAAAAAGCATGTTCGAATCATCAGCACTGATCGCTGTAGTTCTCACTTACTGTGGACGTCTCTAAATTGTGGCACATGCAGATGTGAAGGTACAGGAAATATCTTGTATGGTCTCTACGTATCTGCATTGTAATGGTATTCTTAGGCTACTTTCCCGTGTGAATTCCGGAACTGCCAGGTGCGGACAGAATGCCCACCGGCCCTACTAAGTATAATGGGGTCTGGTGGACATCCGTATGCATTCTGGCAGATAAGCGAAGTCGAGAATGAGCCAGATACAAACCGCTGCATGCTGCAGTTTCTGTCCGGCTGATTCTCCGCTTGTCTGCTGGAACAGCCATGCCAGAGTTTCGCACTGGAGGTGTGAAAGCAGCCTACATATACTATGGCTTTGTGGTTGTTTATTTGCTTTACTGGTACTGTTATATAGCTTATTGCTCGATATGAGCAAAGTTTTGAAAAATGCGATTTGGCAGCTTCGCCAAAGTTCGCCAAGAAACTTGATTTGTTCCAAATTAATTTGTCACGAATCGCTTTAAATTTAGGAAAGCTTGATTCTTTCCTACAAAGAACAAAAAAATGCGGATTCGCTTTGAATCAAACTTCAGAGCGAATTAATGGTTCCCCCCTTTATGTGAATCAGTGATAATGTTGAAAACATTCCTACCAGGCCAGTGCTGCACTCCATGGTGTAATTTGGTTGCGCCCTCTTCCTGAATGTATGGCGCGTGATCCTAGACTGGTTACAGCCCGATGTATGTGGGTTGCCCCAGTCTCAAGCTGCGAGCGCCACTTCCTTTTTAAGATTATGTGCGCGTCATCTCGCTTGTACAGACAGTGCAGAGTAACTGCAGCTGCTTATTCAGTTGACTTGAATGGGACAAGCACCTGTAATTACACTGAGCCTCCCTGCAAGCGAGATGACACGTAGGTTATCTTAAAGAGGAAGCAGAGCTTGCACAAGCCCAGTTTCTTCTTCAAACAGCTGATCGGCGGGAGTTGGACCCCCGCTGATCTGATAACCCCTTTAAAGGGAGCCTGTCACCTACATAACATGTATCGTCCGGCCAGTCCTGTATCCTTGCTGCATCATTATCGTCTCCATTCATAATCTAGCGCCTATGCACTTCACCACCGGGCCCGTTGCTTAACTGGCGCATGCGCACTGCATATCAGCATGCCTCTGCCCACAGTGGGCAATGTACTGCACAAGCCCAGACCCGGTGGTGAAGCACACAGGCACTGGATTATGAATGGAGAGGAGAATGACGCCGCTAGGATACAGGTCTGTCCGGACGATACAGAGGGGAGGAGTCAGGCGCAAGTAAGCCGGGGAGCACTGGGTACTTGCAGCACACTCTCCACCCCTGGGCACCTCATTTTTGGCACTTTGGAGACTCTAAAAACTAAACCAGGGTACCAGGGGCGTAGCTAGAAATGACTGGGCCCCATAGCAAAAACATTTTATGGGCCCCCCCCTCCCGGATCTCCCACCCCCACATACCTATCGGACCTCCCACCCCTTCTAGAGCTCCCACCCAAACACCCCTCCAGGACCTCCTACCCCAACATCCCCAAACTTCTCCCTAGATCCCCCTAAGTGTCATCCACAGATCCCCAATACATGTCATCCACAGGTCCCCCCTACATGTCATCCACAGATCCCCCCTAACTGTCATCCACAGATCCCCCCCTAACTGTCATCCACAGATCCCCCCCTAACTGTCATCCACAGATCCCCCCCCCCCAACTGTCATCCACAGATCCCTCTAAGTGTCATCCACAGATCCCCCCTCAGTGTCCTCCACAGATACCTCCTCAGTGTCATCCACAGACCCCCCCCCCCTCAGTGTCATCCACAGATCCCCCCTCAGTGTCATCCACAACTCCCCCCTCAGTGTCATCCACAGATCCCCCTCAGTGTCATCCACAGATCCCCCATCAGTGTCATCCACAGATCCCCCCAGTGTTATCCACAGATCCCTCCTCAGTGTCATCCACAGATCCCCCCATCAGTGTCATCCACAGATCCCTCCTCAGTGTCACCCACAGATCCCTCCTCAGTATCATCCACAGATCTCCTCCCCGCCCAGCGCCGCCTCCTAGCTAATTTTTTCACTGCACTTGCCTCTGAAATTGAAGAGAAGCGCTGTAATCTCGCACAGGCGCACTGGCAGAGGCCAGGAAGACGGCGCATGTGCACTTCGATGCCTCTGCCAGTGCGCCTGTGCGAGATTGTGGCGCTGCTCTTCAATTTCAGAGGCAAGTACAGTGACTAAATTAGCTAGGAGGTGGCGCTGGGCGGGGAGGAGCGACGCCGGCAGCCCAGGCCCCCAGTGGCGTAGGGCCCCATAGCCATTGCTATGGCGATCCCTACGCCACTGCCGGGTACCATCAGTGTTATGGATCTGCCTCCCACAGAGCTATATAATCAGTTTAAAACATGTTATGTAGGTGACAGACTCCCTTTAATATAGTATTAATATAGTGCGCCCATTTGTGATTCAATATCTCAAAAAATTTGTATAAGAGATAGTAATTAGTACAGAAATTGTCTGTTTTTCTACTATATCTTATTTTTTAGCAATGGATATTACATCTTTTATTTTACTTTTCTATTCAGAACCGACTGCAAGTTCTTCACTGGGAAGAAGCTGCTTAACACTAATGCCATACACTCTGGTGACTCACTACAAGATTGGAGTCCCCCGTCCAGTCCTCCTGGTCCCTTCACTGCTCGGAAGGATTTTGAGTGACAAACTATGTGCCAATAAAGACTTCATGAAGTGTGACACTGGTGGGTCCTACTTAGTTTCTGCATTAGCTATTACATGTTAGATGGGATAGGAATTGGTAAGCATTAAAACAGCATAGGGATCTGGGAATAAGTAATGCTTCTTTTTTATTTATTTTTTTGTTTTGCCCATTCTGCCTCTACTTTCTTGAGACAATCTTCAAATCTATATGGCGATTGTGATTTTTAAAGTGTAAGAGTCCTTTTACAAGAACCGATGCAGGGCTATAAGTGCGAATGGGCGATATAACAAATTGATCAGCACTTGTTTAAAGGGCCTTTACATGGGAGACCTATGATCATGAGTATGAGCCTTCATCCCCATACAACTTGCATATTGCCGGCAGCACATCCCTGCTTTATACATGAAGATGTGCTGCCGAGAATGATTTTTGCGGGTGCACAAAAGATGGGTGTTTAGAAGGGCTGATGAGTGTCCGACCGTTCTTACAAGCACTTGGTCCTGATCATAGCTGATGTAAATGGCCTCTATGAAACCACCAACCGGTATCTAAATGATCCCTATAGCTCCAACTGCACGTCCTTACAGAAAATGTTGATGTGAATTTTGACATTACAAATAAAATGACAGAATGTTCACATTTTCTCATCAAAATCTGTCATTTTCAGAGTGCTTGACAGATGCTGAATATGCGACAAGATACCAGCGTGGAGACATTATCGGTGAAAAGGAAGGAGAAAGCATACGCTGCTGTTTCACTAGGCAGAATGTTGAAGCAGTAGCCCAGCAGGTGAGTCGATGGCTACAAGGCTACGTTAACACGACAGTACAAAAACCGCCTTGTGACAGACGTCTTTAGAACCCATTGAAGTCTACAGGGCTATTCACATGCCCGCTTTTGTAATGGCCAGTGAAAAACGTCCGTCAAAATATAGGTCATGTTTTCACGGCAGGCGGACACCATTGAAATCAATTGGACTGTTTTTAACGGCCATTTGGATAGACGTGCACCCCAGTGGGGGGCATAAAATGAAAAATAGTGAGGGCACTGCAGGGGTTGGAATGTAAAAAAAAAAAAGCCTGCATCAGTTCTTAATGGCCGTTTTTAACTGCAAAATGGATGTAAAACGGCCATTAAAGGGGTTGTCTCACTTCAGTAAATGGCATTTATCATGTAGAGAAAGTTAATACAAGGCATATACTAATGTATTGTGATTGTCCGTATTACTTATCACAATATAATTATATTCCCCCTATACTATAAGAAGCAAACTCTGCCAGGCAGAGCAAAACACTGAATTTTAAAAAGGCTAATTTCCCTGGGTTGAGGGCAGCATTTCAGGGCATAGACTGGGGGCAACTACTGTCACATAATAGTACCGAGGATAAATGGCAGAGCTTTAAATCAACATTGAGTAATTGCACTAAATAAATGTACCCCCCCCCCCCCATGGCTTACAGCCTCTGTAAAAGGGTAATAAATGACAAAAAAAGGGCATTTAAAAAATGCAAATCTTTGGGGTCAGATGTAGCTTTTGAAGTTCACAAAGGGAGATAAAATTAGCAAAAATACAAAATGAACAGCAGGTGGCAAAAGAAGAGCAAAGCAAATACCCCCAAAATTCTTTAAATATATAAATGCTAAAAAAAACAAGGTCTGAGCAGGTAGGTCCCCTAAATAATGGTAAAGGGGGGTTAGTCACTGAAGATAAGGAAAAAGCAGAGTTACTAAATGGGTTTTTTAGCTCTGTATATACAAAAGAAGAGAAAGGAGCTGATATTTGTGGTGGTGGAGCTGTTAGTACATCCAGTAATATACTCAATTGTCTAACTATAGATTTGGTCCAAGCTAGGTTAAATAAGGTAAATATGAACAAGGCTCCGGGTTCGGATGGATTACACCCAATAGTTCTTAAAGAGCTCAGTTCATTGCTGTGCCCCTGTTTATAATTTTTAAAGATTCTCTAGGTACTGGTACAGTGCCAAGTGATTGGCACAATGCAAATGTGGTGCCCATGTTCAAAAAAAGATCTAAGTCCTCCACAGGTAATTATAGACCTATAGGCTTGGAAAGTATAGTTTGTAAGTGGATTGAAAACTGGCTGAAGGACCGTGTCCAGAGAGTTGTGTTCAATGATTCCCACTCAGAATGGTCCCGGGTTATAGGTGGTGTACCCCAAGGTTCAGTGCTGGGTCTTCTATTATTTAATTTATTTATTAATGATATCGAGGACGGGATTAATAGAACCATTTCTATTTTTGCAGATGACAATAAGCTATGTAGTACTTTACAGTCTATGGAAGATGTCCCTAAACTACAAGCTGACTTAAACACTGAGTGATTGGGTATTAACTTGGCAAATGAGGTTCAATGTAAAGTTATGCATGTTGGTAGTAATAATCTCTGTGCTTTATATGTCCTAGGGGATATAACATTGGGGGAGTCACTTGTAGAGAAGGATTTGGGTGTCCTTGTAGATGGCAGATTAAATAACAGCATACAGTGTCAATCAGCTGCTTCTAAGGTCACCGGGATACTGTCATGCATTAAACGAGGCATGGACTCGCGGGGCAGGGATGTGATATTACCACTTTACAAGGTGTTGGTGCGGCCTCATCAGGAATATGCAGTTCAGTTCTGGGCACCAGTCCATAGAAAGGAGGCTCTGCAGCTGGAAAAAGTACAGAGGAGAGCGACTAAACTGATAAAGGGCATGGAGGGTCTTAGTTATGAAGAAAGATTAAAAGAATTACATTTATTTAGTCTTGAGAAGAGACGTATGATTAACCTATACAAATATATAAATGGGCCATACAAAAAATACGGTGAAAAACTGTTCCATGTAAAATCTCCTCAAAAGACAAGGGGGCACCACCTCTGACTGGAGAGGAAAAAGTTCAGTCTCCAGAAGCGTCAAAGCTTCTTTACTGTAAGAACTGTGAATCCGTGGAATAGACTTCCTCAGGACGTGGCCACAGCAGGAACAGTGGGCAGTTTTACAAAGGGTTTAGATGAATTTTTAAAAGTAAATGATGTTAATGCTTATGAAAACGTGTAGAAATCTGAGTCTCACTTCCTTCTGGGATTCGCGGCCCCACTTATCCCTTGGTTGAACTTGATGGACTTATGTCTTTTTTCAACCATATTAAAGGTTTTCTGTCACCAGATTTTGGCCTTATAAGCTGTCTGACATTAGCTATGAGCCAATGTCAGACCAACCTAATAATGTAAATCAAATGCCCTGCTGTCCTCAGATCACTGCGCCTGCGCCGAATACACAAGCGTACAGCACAGGCGCGGGATTTCGGCATGAAGACAGTGCTGAAGGCAGGAGAGCTGCGCTGCCCGGCACTGTCAATCAGAAGAAGAGGGGCGTGACCACAGGTGGGAAAATGGAGCCTCTAGGAGCAGGGACAACGCCCTACCTGCTCCTAGAGGCTAATTTGCATATGATATAAAATCGTTTTTTAGCGTTATGACATGTCAGAGGGGCATTTGATTTGCATTATTAGGTTGGTCTGACATTGACCCATAGCTAATGTCAGACAGCTTATGAGGCCAGAATCTGGTGACAGAAACTCTTTAACTACAGTATGTAACTATGCAACGATGTACCTTCCTGTGCTAGCTTGATTCATTTTTCCATCACATTATACATTGCTTGTTTCCATGGTTACGACCACTCTGCAATGCAGCAGTGGTGGTCGTGCTTGCACAAGATAGGAAAAAGTGGTGGCCTCTCTAGTGGCTGGAACCGTGGCACAGCATATAGGCCAGTGATTTTTACTATAGTGTGCAAGCACGACCACTGCTGCTGGATTGCAGGGTGGTCGTAACCATGGAAATGAGCAGCATATAATATGATGGATAAATGAATCCAGCCAGGAAAGGACGCAATATGGACAATCACAATACATTAGTAAGTGCCTTGTATTAACTTTCTCTACATAATAAATTCTATTTGCTGAAGTGAGACAATCCCTTTAAGGTGGATACACACCCTGATGCAAAATGGCCATGAAAAATTGACAGCGTGTCCGTTTTTTAATGGCCATTTTTTTCACTGTAGCCTTACAGAAATCAGTAGAAAATCCTGTTGTCCGGAATGGATGAACTGATGAATTTCTATAATTTATCATGCAGAATGCGCACTGCCTATTGGAACTTGGACTCTCCTGTCTCTCTGCTCTGATTCGTGTGGGAATTTATCCCATCATACTGCACATCCCACTAAGTGAAAAGAGTACTAAAAAATTGAGGTGAGTATTACAGTATTATTTGTTGCATATCCATGAGTAAAGTTTAGCAGTATATCACTAAGAACCTGGAAGTAGACGGGAAAAAAACAAATGTGAACATGAAAAGTCGACATACTCGAATGGACGCCAACTTCATTTTATATGATTAAGGCCTCATGCACAAGGCAGTACTGGTTTTTGTAAATCCGCAAAACACGGATACCAGCCGCGTGCATTTCGCGGAATGCTATGTCCTGCTCTCTGTTAGAACTACCTATTTTTGTCCGCAAAATGGACATGTCCTTTTTTTTTCCGGGTGCCGTGGAACGAATGTGCAGCGGTGGACAGTACACGGTGTGCATACAAACGCAGAAATGCAACAGCACTCTGCAACCAGCACTCTGCCCTGCCTCTATGCTAGAAGCTATCAGAGGTCGTTAGTATACATTTTGATCAAAAAGTAATAAGCAACTCGCCACGTCAAGGCAGGCTTTATGAGTGTCCCACTCATAGAGGAGGCCTTCACGGGGCGAGTGGATTATTACTTTTTGATCAAAATGTACACTAACGACCTCTGATAGCTTCTAGCATAGAGGCAGGGCAGAGTACTGGTTGCAGAGTGCTGTTGCATTTCTGTGTTTGTATGTATATTTTGCCATAGCTGCATGCACCTGCATACAGGGACGTGCTGACTGACCCCCCCCCATTGTGTTTCTGTTTAGTACACGGTGTGCAGTCCGCATCTTTTGTGGCTCCATTGAAATGAATGGGTCCGCATCCGATCCGCATTTTTGAGGACCAACACCACTGTCATGTGTATGAGGCCAAGAAGAAAGTCTAACTTAAAGGGGTATTTCCACTTTAGACATTTTAGGTATACACACAGGCCATACCATAAATGTCTCATAGATGCGGATCTGACTTCTGAAAACTGCACCCATCTCCAGAACGTGGATTCTCCGAACACTTTGGTGAAACAGGCACTGTGTCCAGACATGGAAAGAGTGGAAAGTTGGCCGCACATGTGTGTACTCTCTCTGCGACTCTCATTCTCCATTCATTCTCTGCCCAGAGGAGGCTGACATCCTCATCATCCTCAGGGGAGATAGGTATTGGTCACAGAGGTGGAAAATGCATCTATCAGACGTTTATGAGTATGTTATCAATGTCCAACATGCAAAAAATATAAAATGTGGTAAATTTTTCGCAACACGTGTTTCAGATTTCTTAAAATCTCATCCACTTTCCTGTTACTGTAAAACTCAAATTTGCCACACCCTTAAAGGGGTTGTCTACTTCTTTTATATTGATGGCCTATTCTCAGGATCGGCATGTTCAACACCCTCTTCCCCCTCACTGACCGACTTTGAAGCTCCGGAAGTAGAAAAACATAGAACATAACAGCACTCTCAAGGCACTAAATGCAAAATCTATATATAAACTAATACTACAGTTGATATGATAAACACGAGGTTCTTGGCAAATATCTTTTGATCAAAAAATATCTGTGCCCACCCACCACATAAAGGTGACCTCAATCGAGATGGGATCCTACTCTATTTACTACCTTCAGAAGTTGGTAGCGGGCAGGGGCATAGCTATAGGGGAAGCAGGGGAAGTGGCTGCTTTGGGGCCCAAACTCAGAAGGGGCCCACCCAGGAGGAGGACTAAAAAATTTTGTCAGGGCCCCTTCAACAGTATTAGGGCTCATTCACATGGCCGTTGTTCAGTCGTTCTGTGCATTTGGGGCTGCAATTTGCTGTTCAAAAATTTGCTGTTGGGCCCCGTCATTTCTAGTTACACCACTGGTAGAGGGACTACACATCTCTTTTCATTGTGTAGTAGACTGAGCTAGTTACTGCAGCGCTGCTCTCATTCACTTCCCTGGCTCCCTTGCCAGCTCCCATGCCACCATGCCAGGCTGTGTAGAACCCAGCCTCCTGCAATGACGTCCCTTCCCATGTCATTTGCTGCAGCAGTCACAGGGGACACAACATCTTTATAGAAGGCTGGTTTGTATAAAGGCCAGCACGGGAGCGGGGAGGGGAGAATAGTGTTTTTTTTTTATTATTATTTTTTTATTTAGGACTTGGGGGGTTTCTGTGGTTCAGTGTGTAATTTGCTGCAAAATCAGCAATAGTTTAGGTTTGGTGTAGAATTTATCTGATCCTATACTATAAGGCTGTTTTTTGTCTTTTTTTAAGACATTGTGCAAGTTTGACTGCTCTTTTTTCCTTCTCTAGAAAAACCCGACAATGGTGGGGAAAATGTGAGGATCTGCTGCTGGAGTGCGCTCAGAGGGAGGAGGCAGAGCTCGATTCCCTGCCCTGCCTGTACAGCACTGTGTATCCTGACAGCTGGAGTGACACAGACTCTCTTCTCTGCACAGTAAAGGACGCCATTCTGGATGAACAGAAGCGAATTATCTGGTTGGAAAATCAGCCGTGCTGCCCTTAAAAAAGTGAAGCGTTTTAGTATTTATTAGTTTCGGGGGGTCATTTTCATCGTAGACATGGTCTTAGGCTCTGTATACATTGTGTTTGCCGCTTCTGTCAGTGCTATACAGTCAGGGCATATACGTCCGAGGGAGGTCTGTGAAGAATGCCATTGAGTGTCACCCATAGGGTGCTATTGTAAAACACTGCACCTCTAGGGTCAATGTGTAACATGTTTACAGTAAATGTCTTAAAAGAGGAAAAGATGAGTTCCCAAAAACGGGGAGAGCATACTCCATGCAGATGTTGTCCTTGGTCGGATTTGACCCTACAACCCCAGCGCCGAAAGGCACCAGTGCTGACCACGGAGCCATTGTGCTGCCCCTTTCATCTTATTATTCTTATTTAACCCATGCTTGAAATTCACCCTCGAACACTCCAGATAATGACTGTAGGCCTTGGAGATCAGAGTCTGATCTCTGACCCACTCTGAGTGTATGTTCCTGGTCTCTGCCGCCACCTGTATGAGTGTCAGCGCTGGACGCACTTTACTTTGACGAACCTTGACTTCTCACTTTCTGTGACAAACTTCACTTCGAGGATGAACGCACCCAGAGATCGCCGATCCGCAACCAGAGAACTAAACCTTTCTGGAGCCGCATGGAGAAGTGAGAGATGAATGTATCTAGAGATGAATGAATTTATTCTTCTCATCAGCAGGGCTTCTTCACTTGTTCCTCAGGGGCCACATTTGGCCCACGGGCCCAATGTTTATGACCCCTGTTCTAGACGTATGAAGAAGTTTTGTATTGTCGCCAAGGTTCCTGCATTGTTTCCTTTATATCAGCCCTTAGGTTGTTTACTGTATATGTATTTTTTATGTTCTTTCCTCTTTGTGATCTGTAATATAATTCTTTCTCATCACTTTTTCAATAAAATATATAAAAGATTCCTTGTCAAGTATTCACCATATTTCAATCAAAGTGATTTTTTGGAGCCGGTGCACATGAGCTGTATAAAACAGTATAAAAAGGAAATATATATTGTTGGAAGGCGCAAGAGACCGTTGTGGATGGAAGGTACTTGTCACCGAGGTCCCTGGCCTTGGTGAAGTAAGAGTCAGTTTTTTTTTTGTGTCAGCAGCAATTGCTGTTGCACACTTTGCTATTTAGTATAGCTATTATAGCTGATCCGGAACGGCTCTTACTGGGAGTAGTCAAAATGCTGAGTGGGTGACTACTCCCCATATTCCAGGCCGGGTCTTGGCTGGGATATACTGTATAGCACAGGCAGCACTATCAGCTGTGTGGATTACCTCCCTCTGACAGGGGAGCGCAGGACTCTGTTGCTGTGAAAGCGAACAGGCCGCCTAAAAAAGCTTGCCTATGGACTTGCTAACACCCAGGAGCTAAGGTGACTCTTCAATTTATGAACTTTTATGTGTGTGAACAAACACCAAGCAACCTGTTTTTGTGTGATGCTCCTTTTTGTGTGAATAAAACACGGACATTTGATTAACAAGCTTACACGTTGCCTCTGTACTGCACCCGCTAGTCCTATCTACCAGAGCGAATCCCCACATTTGGTGGAGGGTGCGGGCAAAGGCAGTGAGGCTGGCCTTTTTTCTCGGGCATGGGTGTATGTCCTATATTCAGCCGGCAAAGTTACGTCCCATGTCCCCTGACAAAATGGAGGTGGTTGTAAAAGCCCTTGTGGAGGCTAACAAGCAGCAGGAAACTAACCAGCTTCTATTACAGCATGTGATGGTGTTACAAGCAGCAGGAGCGTCCCAGAACGTCCACGATGCCGGGAAAGCTGTCCATCCAGCAATCCCTAAGATGACCCCCACATACGACGTCGAGACTTATCTGGCGATGTTCGAAAAGGTGGCTGTGAGGGAGAAGTTACCCCAAGACCAATGGGCTCAGGTCATCGCTCTGTTCCTGGCGTCTGGTCCCCAGCAGGTGTTTTTTGACTTACCAGTAGAGATGAGCGAACTTTAAAAAAAAGTCCGGTGTTCGGCGTTCGGGTTGTGGTAAGTCGCGCATCCCGTTATGGATTCCACTATAGCGGCATATGGAATCCATAAGGGGCGGCTGCCACCAACCCGAACTGTTGAACAGCCAAAGGACTTGGGGTGATGTCACCGTCATGTGATCAGTGCAGGGGGCGTGGCTCAGCACGGGATCAAATCCGCGACTTACCACAACCCGAACGCCGAACACCGGACTTTTTTTTAAAGTTCGCTCATCTCTACTTACCAGGTGATCAAGTAGCCGATTACCTGACCGTAAAGGGTGAGATTCTGGCAAGACTGGGGGTGAATGTATTGGTCAGGGCTCAGCGGGTGCATCAGTGGGAGTTTAACCCAGCTGAACCCGCCAGACCGCAGTATTATGATCTGCTTCACCGATTGCAAAAATGGCTGCAGCCTGACGTACTGAGTCCCACTGCTATGCTGTACCGACTGTTGGCTGATGTGTTCTAGAGGGCTTTGCCATACCCTCTCCAGCACTGGATCGGCCAGGTGTCTCCTAGTAATGCCCTAGAGATGGTCGACCTGGTGGAGCGCTAGGAAGCCACCAGAAATCTGCAGGGGGCTTCTGTTGGAAGGGGGCCAGTTAAACCCCGGAAATCTCCACCCTCGACTAGGCGGCTGGTCCCAGCTCGGGATGTACTCTCTGCAGACCCAGCTCCGATGGTCTGTTGGCGGTGTAAATAACCTGGGGCACCTAAAGGCCAACTGTCCCCGTCGGGGGGAACCCATGGACACTAACTATGGCTACCGACCATCAATGTATGTCAGGAGGCTGTGTGCAACCGGTGCCCCCGAGACCATAGACAATAGTCACCTGCGCAAGGTGCAAGTGGGAGATACCCTGGCGGTGGCACTGCTGGACTCAGGGAGCCTGGTGTCCCTGGTAAGAGCTACCCTGGTGCGGCCTGTCGAGTATACGGGCCGAAAAGTCAGCGTCATGTGCATCAATGGAGACTTAAAGGACTATCCCACCACCCTAGTGTCTCTGTCCACGGTGGCCAGCAGATGGACTCATGAGGTGGCCGTCGCCACAAAGTTACATTATGAACTAATAATTGGGAGAGACTTTTCCGGTTTCCCGTCACTGTGGTGTGATTGACTGATACCCATGAGTCAGGGGTAACCCTAGCAGAGTGGCCTTGCTCCGAGGGGAGGCCATAACCCTGGGAACCCGAGACCGAAGGGCTAGCGGTAGGGGTGACCGCCACTTCGGTGGAAGAGGTGGAGACAACCCCACTGATTGTAATGGTGGAAGATGTGGAGGATTTCCACCGGGTCCTGAGTTGGCAAACCTTAACGTCTCCGGAGAAAATTATGGAACTGCACAACACCGGGAACCAACCTTATCCCGGGCCTGGGAGAATGTTGTGATAATTAATGGTGAACCACAAAAATCTGGGGCCAAGTCAATGTTTCCCCATTTTGTCGTTCACCAAGAAATGATGTATCGGGTAAACCAAGTACGGGGTGAGCTTATTGAACAGCTAGTGCTGCCCACGGCGTATTGCAAGCTTGTATTGGAGCTTGCCCACCAACATGTTCTTGGGGGAAACTTGGGATGGCAAAAAACGCAGAACCGCATACTACAGCGGTTTTATTGGCCCATTGTGTTTAGAGAGGTGGAAGAATTTTGTAAGTCTTGTCCAACCTGCCAGATAAATAGCCCGCAGCCACATTCTCGTAGTCCCCTGATACCACTCCCAATAATCGAGGTCCCGTTTGAGTGAATCGCTATGGATCTCTTAGGCCCAATACCGAAGTCCGCTAGGGGGCACAACACATCTTGGTCATCCTCAACTACGCCACTCGGTACCCAGAAGTGGTGCCACTGCGACATACATCAGCCAAAGTCATAGCTAAGGAGTTAATGGAGATGTTCTCCCGTGTGGGGCTACCTAAAGAGGTTCTGACTGACCAAGGGACCCCTTTTATGTCCAAGGTCATGAGGGAACTCTGCAAGTTGCTGCATATAAAACAGTTACGGACGCTCTTTTTAACATGTTTTTTTATGTTTGATTAAATCTTTCAACCAGACCGTCCATTTGCGGATGGTAAACGGACGGTCTGGTTGAAAGATTTAATCAAACATTAAAAAACATGTTAAAAAGAGCGGTGTCTAAGGATGGGAGGGACTGGGACCTTCTTCTGCCCTATCTCATGTTCGCAGGGTGAGAGGTGCCCCAGGACTCTCTGGGTTCTCGCCCTTCAAACTTCTATATGGCCGACATCCTCGCGGTCTATTGGACACAGCCAAAGAAGGCCTGGGAACAACAACCCACACCACACAAAAGTGTTATTGAGTACGTCCCCCAGATGCAAGAGCAGATAAAAACAGTGTTGCCTCTGGTCAGGGAACACATGAAGGCAGAGCAACGAGCCCAAAACAGGTTTAGGAAGTCAGGCAATTGATTAGTCGGAACACGGATGTGTTCTCGGACCTCCCTGAACGCACTTCCATAATCCAGCATGACATTGTCACTGAGCCTCAGGCAAAAGTCCGGTTAAAACCATACCAGGTACCCGAGGCTCGGCGACAAGCCATCTCGGAGGAAGTGCAGCTAATGCTGCAACTTGATGTCATTGAGGAGTCTAAAAGTGAATGGGCCAGTCCAATAGTCTTAATACCCAAGCCAGACGGGACGTTACTGTTCTATAACGATTTTCGCAAGCTAAACGAAGTCTCCAAGTTTGATGCGTATCCCATGCCCCGGGTAGATGAGCTTATCGAGAGGTTAGGACAAGCCCGATACTTTTCTGTTTTGGCCCACACAAAGGGCTACTGGCAAGTGCCCTTAACAGAGGCTGCCAAAGAGAGAGCTCCCTTTGTCACCCCTGAGGAGCTCTATCAGTATAAGGTGTTACCTTTTGATCTGCATGGTGCCCCCGCCACGTTCCAATGACTCATGGACATTGTACTTCGTCCACATCGTCGGTACATGTCAGCTGATCTGGATGATATCGTCATCCACAGTGTCGACTGGGAAAGTCATCTGCCCAAAGTGCAGGCGGTAGTGGACTCCCTTAAGAAGGCTGGACTGACTGCTAACCTAAAGAAATGAACAATAGGGTTGGAGGAGACTAAGTACCTGGGGCACATCATTGGACGTGCATTTATCAAACCTCAAGTGAATAAAAGATTCGGAATTGGCCCCGACCTGTCACTACTAGGCAAGTAAAGTTGTTCCTGGGAATGGTGGGATATTATTTGAGGTTCATTCCCCATTTTGGCACTTTAGCGGCTCCGTTGACAGGGCTCTTAAAGGGACGGAAGTCCGTGATGGTCCGTTGGAATGACCAAGCGGAAGAGGCTTTTTCCGTGTTGAAGGTCCTGTGCGGGTCACCGGTTTTGGTGACGACCGACTTCAAGAGGGAGTTTTTGGTACAGACCAATGCCTCTGAAGTAGGCCTCGGAGCTGTAGTCTCTCAGGAAATCAATGGGCACTAGAGTCTCTCCGCTATTATCTGTTGGGGAGAAAGTTACGTCTTGTGACCGACCACTCCCCCCTCCAGTGGATGAGCCAGGCCAAGGAGAGGAATGCTCGGGTCATCAGAAGGTTCTTGTCCTTGCAGAACTTCAAATTCTCAGTGGAACACAGGGCAGGCCGCTTGCAGGGAAACGCGGATGCCCTGTCTCGGCTACACTGTTTGGCAAGTGTTCACCCCATCAGGGTTGAACAAAAGGGGGAGGTATGTAGGAAGGAGCAAGGGGCCATTGTGGAAGGTACGAGTCATCGAGGTTCCTGGCCTGGGTGAGGTAAGAGTCGTTTTTTTTTGCGACAGCAGCAATAGCTGTTGCACACTTTGCTATTTAGTATAGCTATTATAGCTGATCCAGGACGGCTCTTACTGGGAGTAGTCAAAGTGCTGGGTGGGGGACTACTCCCCATGTTCCAGGCGGGTCTTGGCTGGGATATATAGCACAGGCAGCACTATCAGCTGTGTGGATTACCTCCCGCTGACATGGGAGTGCAGGACTCTGTGTGCTGGGATCTGAGAGCTGTGTTTTGGGATCTACGGCTGGAGCCAAGCTGAAGGGCTCAGATACCAGAGTTAATCCCCACATTATATACATACAAAAAAATCTGCATGAGTAAGGCTTCTTTCACATCAGTGAATCACGGCCACCATACGTATCCATTAATAAGGAAGGGGGGTAATACACACTCGTGTAAAGAAGTGGTTAAAATACGCACACCTGTGTGCAGGTCCATACGCCAGAACCAACATCTACACCAGCAAGGAAGTTGGTATAGATTCCAGGTATAATCTATGCCAGTTTTCTAGCTGGCTATGCCCAACCCTGCACAATCCCACTCTGGCCACTAGATAAGTGGTGAGCAGGGAACAAACCCCCCAAAAAGTCACATTTTGCAAATGGGCCATTAACTAAACTTTGTGACTTTTTGGCACCAGTTTTCTGGCACAAAGAGGTTGATAAAGGTCCCCGAAAGTGTGCAGCTACCCTAAAACCTCTGTACTATGTCTGTATGTAATGGAAATGCAGCAGCATTTTTTGCCCTTTTACAGTAGTAACAAAGTTGATAAGAAATTGGGCCCCAGTGTTCTCCGACAATATCACTTAAGGATTCTGCCCCATGGCGGCATGTGTGACAAGAACATCATACAACATTTCATGTAATATGGCTATCAGTTTGCCTCAGGTTAGAGGAAAGTAGTGTACTGGAGTGGGGAGGGAATGGCAAATCCCACTACCAACACCTATCTACCATGCAATAAAAATCCAGCCCATAATACAATTTAAAGAAAAGTGCCTCAGAAAACTACACTTTGCTGAAACAACCCAGCTTTGGTGGATTCTTTTTACCTCACCCATCTGACTATTCTGGGTGAGATATACACCCCCTCCAGTATTTTTACACCCTGTTGTCATTTTCACCAAATGTATCAAACACTGCACAATAAAGGGGTTGTCCCAACATCTGGAACTCCAGGATCACCAACCTCTGGAACTCCAGGTGTTCCAAAACTACGACTCCCAGAATGCTCCATTCACTTTTTTAAGAGTTAGAACAACCAAGCATGTTTGATTGCTGGGAGTTATAGTTTCATAGCAGCTGGAGTGACGGCTGTTGCTGATCCCTGTGCTAGAATATGACATAAATGTCAGATAGATGCGGGTCACATCTCTGGGACCTGCTCTTATCTCCAGAACGTGACCTCTGAAGCAAATGCTTTAAGAGAAGCCTATAAGGAAATGCGGTCATGTGACCAAAACCCGCGTCAAAAGTAAAGAAAAACACTACAAGACTTCCGGTTCCGGCGCCAGCATGAGAGGACGTGTGTGCTAGGAGCTCCGCAGTCTTCGGCACCTAAAACCAAACAAAGCCCCGAGAAACAGACCTTAGACACTTTGGCAAGGTCTGGATAATCAAACTATGGCACAAGGGACGGTATATTGACCGTTTTCTTATACACATGGGGAACAAATCGAAGTAGAATCCTGCAAAGCCTTGAAAGGCGCCAACTGAGAGCAATATGGCGTTGCATCTGGAGGAAGATGATGGTTCACAATCCCCGGACCTGACAGACACTGCAGCAGAGAGCCAAGTAGCAGGAGAGGAGCGGGCAGCTGTAGACTACAAACATTTAGCTATTGAGGTAGCAGCCTGTATCTTACCCGATTTACAAGAAGCACTAGCCTCCACGGTGTCACATTCCTTTGCAGCACTGCAAGAGGAGGTGAAACAACACACCACGTGACTTGGAGAACTTGAAACAAGAGTTGCTACTGTGGAGGCTGATAACATCGCTATGCACAGGCAGCTGGAAGAGGCTCTGGTGGAAAATGCTAAACTGTGGGGGAAGATTGATGACCTGGAAAACCGTTCAAGAAGAAGTAACCTCCAGTTAGTGGGTCTACCAGAAAACATAGTGGCCAAAGAGCTGTTCACTATCTGTGACACCGAATTACCGGCGCCCTTGGGAATACCAGTGCGCTGCAAAGTGGAAACAGCGCACAGAGTAGGTCCCGCCATAATGTCTGATAATAATCAATCGGGGAAAAAATGCAACTGCATCCACATTGCGATCTGCTAGACCGCGCCAACTTATAGTTAAATACTTGGACTACTCAAGAGAAAGTAGCCATCTTAAGAGCATACAAGAAAAGACGACAACCTGTCATGATACGAGGACACAGGGTCCTTATGTTCGGTGACTTTTCAGCTGAGGTGACCAAACGCAGAAGAGCCTTTGCACCCTTGGGTACAGCGCTTTTCAAAAACCAAATTCGGTTCTCCCTCCTCTATCCAGCTGTGCTGAAGATCTTCTTACCTGATGGAATCTCAGAGACCTACACAGACTCAAGAGGAGGCAGCTTGAGCAGTCAAAAATAGCCACAGGGACTTACCTACACTTCCCGCCATTGAATTCATTGAGGGATCCATGTCGCCATCATCACCACGTGGTGGGAAAGGCACAAGCAACAACATCAAGAGGTCGCCGCCGGTGGGAGAGACAGGGTTGACATCATCATCCAAATACAAGTAGCTAGGATGAGCGGTCTGACTACACTTCCGACAGAGCTGATAAGTATAACGTCTTAACTCGTTGATGGGGACTACCATTTTGTGGACATTGCTCACTCATATGACGTGGTTTAATGGGTTCAGTTGCCACCAATACATATGTGAAGGGGAGAGTGGACTAATAATACTTTTAGTAATTATCTAGTTTAGTCAAGAGATGTAATGGACAATCTACACGAAGCTAGCTCTCATTTAAGGTTATCTAGGATGTTTGCAAAACTTTATATGTTTGCATTGTATGGTGCAAAAGGACGTCAGGAAGCATGTTTCCGCCAATATTAATCGTCTTTTCTGCTGGAAAAAAGTGAAGTCATAAATATGACATTGTTAGAGGTTTATTTGCCTGTCCAAGCTATGGGAAGGAGACGGGCTATTCCCAGTTTAACTAAGTAACATGTTAAAGTTATAGTTGGGGAGTTACTTGGGGAGTTTAGGGTAACAGGTGCGATCTCACTACTATCTACACGGCCTGAGGTATCACAAAATTACTTTCCAAATGGATAGCGTTATAAAGCTGGCATCATGGAACGTTAAGGGGCTGAAATCCCCTAGCAAACGTAGGATGGTTTTGAGACACCTCAAAAGATTGGGAGCTGATATAGCTCTCTTGCAAGAAACCCATCTATCGTCAGAGGACTTTCTGAGATTGAAAAGGGATTGGGTAGGGGAAGTGTATGGGTCGGCTGCCGTTGGTAAAAAGGCAGGAGTAATAACGCTATTGCGATGTGGTTTGCCTTATAATGCTATAGACCATTCACAGAACGCACGAGGCAGAATCTCACACCTACACTTATCATCGATTGGAGATGACATCAGTTTATATATTTGAGGAGAGACTTCAATGAGAATGAAGGATAGGTTCTCCAAACACAAATCTACCATCAGGAAACAAAATTTACTCCTACCTATACCATTCCATTTTGACCGCTGCCGCCATAATATATCTCAATTACGGTTTCAAATTATCGAACAGGTATCACCTCCACGCAGGGGAGGCGATAGGATCCAGCTACTCAAGAAACGTGAGGCCTTTTGGATCCACAGGTTACAGACCTTGGAACCATCTGGCCTCAATAGAGAGTATGAATTAAATGCTTTTTATAATTACCTGAGATATTTGTTTCCATATTTTCACTTATATTACTTTGTACTTTTATTTTCAGAAAAGCTGATGATGTCCGGTCCATACTTGGGGTTCGCCTGCCCTTGTATCGCTCTGGGTATAATCTTATGAATTTATGAATCCATTAATGTTCTTGCTTCTGTTTATCGTTAGTAACATTGCTTGGTTGTTATAATGTATTACCTATAATGTATTACCTTTAACACTACTTTTAGTGTGAATTGAGATCGCAACATACCTTCCGCCACTATTTGTTTATGCTTCTCACACTCATGCCCATGTTTATAGCCATCTCCGTGACAACCGCACGTCACTTCCGGTGACGTCACACGGAGCGGCTTATTTAAAGTTACTTTTGTTTCTTCTTGTGTAAGTTTGACAAAGGCTCTTTTAAGCCGAAACACCCTTCATGTCCTCCATGGGGCTATAATAAATACCACTTGAGCATCAAAGAGGTGAGTAGTTTATATATTGTCTATAGCCCCAATGAAACAAATGCAAAAAACTAAAACACAGTAGCGGTGCGAGAGGAGGACAGAAGATGGGAATATGGGGTGGGAAGCAAACAAATCCCCCAGGATCTTCAACTGGCAAAATTCATGTCGGACCCAGAATTGGTAGACATTTGGCGATCCCTAAACCCAGAACGCAGGGAATACACTTATTTTTCGCACGCCCGTAGATCTTGGTTGCGTATAGACTATATATTGATCAACTCAGGAGGAATGGGGAACCTCTCAGACCCTAAGATAAAGGATATGGTCATTTCAGACCATTCCCCAATATCAGTTCTGATTAGAAACCACTCCCCTAGAGGAGAAGACTTCCTATGGTGATTCCCATCCACCCTAATAAAAGATGAGAACTTTAGGGACTTACTAAAAGGCTGGTGGTTAGAATATAAACAAGATAATAAGCGAATAATTAACCCCCAACTTTTATGGGATGCCGGAAAGACAATTTTAAGAGGCAGAATAATGGCCTACATGTATGGCAAACAAAAAGCTATCAAACAAAAAATAGCAAAACTCAACAGAGAGCTTAGAAGGACATATACGGCTTTCCAAGAAAATCAATCCCATACTCTCCCAAAAAATGGCAACAAGCCAAACAAGAATATGAACGATGGCTTCAAAAATGAGAAACCTTGGCGCAGTCAAGCTGGGAGTCACAACTATATAGACATGGGAACAAAGCGGGCAGACTGTTAGCAAGACTGGCAAAGTGTCGGGTTTATAATAATTCAATTAAGAATTATTAATTATAGTCATAAAATAATTAATCATAAATTTTTCATAACTTCTCGAAATTATGACCTGGTGAATTGTAGATAACCCAATCGATACAATTCACATCTGAGGCCGACTATTTCCTCAGATAATAAGTTCTTTTCATGAGAGATGACATTAATGCTAAAGATGTAACTTTTGACATTAAATAATAATACACAGGTATTATAAAAACATGCAGATTTTATTAGTTACACGATTATAAACAAATAGGTATATAAACACAATTATATATGCCAAGGAATATATATGGCAATGATATATGAAGCATTACAAGCTTATCATAAGTAAATAAACAATGATATATGCCAATTAATATACATGGCATTGATATCAGGCACTAGAAGCTTCACAATAAGTAAATAAACACATGTGGGTAGGAGCAGCTTGTCACATTATAACAAAGCTATTTGGTTAGGATATCAAAACAAGAAGTTACAATTATATACATTACTCCTGTTCAGAGGCGTGTCTAATCCTAGACATCTATATGGAATGATAAATACATTCCCCACCCTCTCTAACCAAACTAAAATACACCTCACATGTAGTAATGGGCAAATCCATTCAAGTATATAACTTAGAAGATAGTAGTCAAATCCTAGACTACTTTTAATACTTCTGTCAATACTACTTTCATATCTGTATAACCTGGTAAGACTATTAAGACAACAGACATTGGAAGAACTTGGAACAAATCTTCCAGTGGGAATTTATCATCTAGCTTGGCGAAGAATGCTACTATCAATATATCTCCGCATATATATATGCAATCATTTAATACTCTGATAAATTATGAAACTTGATTCTTCTGCAGGTAGAATGAAGGCTCACAATTATTCTATATCTAAGACTACATCTCATATAAAGAGATGATAAATAAATTAATATGTTCGCCAACATAGATGCTATGATTTTACCCACATTATCTAAATAGTCTTAATAAAATGAAACATCATTCTTTGTGTTTCTTACCAAGTCCTAGCAGGAATCTCACTTCTGCTCCTAGGAAAGCTGGATGGTCCATCACCATGGCTTTCATCTTGGGTGTTGGCTCCTGGAATGTTGGAATGCTATGCTTCCTCCTTTGTTCCTTGCTTTCCTCCTTCTTGCCTCTCTCCTTGATGCTGATCTCCTGATGCTAGCCACCAAAGAATGACAACCCGGTATCAATTAAATAACAATATCTTTATTATAATCACGATAAATATTCATATTAAAAAGTCAATAGTAATTCTCAACAAATTACAGCGGTAAAAAATGGGATCCAATATGACAGCAAAACAGACAACTCCACCCCCACATGAACGGTATACAAAAGACTGTGTTCAAAAACTGACACGGTGTTATCTAAGGGTAGTAAACCCGCCTCAGTACCCAAGTAAATATGCCTCAGGGAAAAACCCCTATGTGACCAATTGGGAACCGAGGATCGGTTGAAGGAGCAAGGGCATGTGCTCTAGGCCTCAATATGACACAGTCCAAAACCGGACTGCCAGAGCTGACTTAGCTCCATTATAAAGCTGTAATAGCCGGGCGATAGAGCACATACACCAAATGCTAACAAGCCAGAAACATACAGTAAAACACTGAATAACCAGAGTTATAAAAGTTACCAACATGTGGAAGGCGGTGTCGCAAGCCCCAACGCGCGTTTCGCCCTAGGCTTCTTCCTGGGGGCGTCCCTCCTGGCGATCTCCTGATGCTATTGCATCTACCATAATATCTCAATCCTTATCTTACCATCACTGCCCCCTGGATTAGTATTCTCCAATCAATTGAGGGGGTGTAAACATAAGTAATAAGATCCTATGAGATCATGTTTACCCATAACGCAACTATGGAGGATGGTGTAACGATATCCATCTGTCTCCGGATGGCACTGTTGTGCAAGCTATTAGCACCATACTATAAAGAGTTAACTAGGGTATTTTTGCATCATATACATTTGACCCTCGTCGTCGTAAATCAGAGATAAGGATTAGTTAGGACATTTTGAAACAACTAAAGACAGACCTCTAGGCGTCTCTCTGAATGTTTCTCACACTGTTGATCTATGGACCATAATGATATGAATGGGCCTTGTTCTCTTCAGACAGACATGTCTGGAGAATCCAGTGTACTCCCAACAGATAAGACCATATTTGTGGCAATAACTTTTTAAAATACAATGTTCTTTGTATTCAGTATTCAGTAAACTTTTACACAGACTGAACTCTGCATTACCTCATGTTGGCCTGTTTCAGCCATACAGCAAAACTTTGTAATTTTGGTTCAGTCTGTCTCTTAAAAACAATGAGCATCTATTTTGGACTATAATATGATTAGGTATCATATACAGTCATGAAAATGCCCAACAAAAGGGACGTAGACCACCGACCACAATTACGGACCCTAAAAATGAGAGGGGGCAAATAACATCACACCCTAAGGAAATAAATGAGATTTTAAGAGCCTACTATGAGAAGCTATATCAGGCCCCCAATGAGGCGACTGTAAAAACGACAGACTGGTTATCAGGCTCCTCATTGCCTACACTAACTGATGAAGAAAGGGAGCTACTGAATGCTCCTATTAAAGTAATAATATTAAAAACCTAACATTGGGTAAGGCCCCGGGACCAGATGGGCTCAGTGGAGAATTTTTCCGCATCCTGTCAACGGAAAAAGCTCCAATATTGGCTCAACTCTACACAGGATATATGCAGGGCACACAAATTCCGACGCAAAGCAACACAGCATACGTAAAAGTCCTCTACCTCTCTAAACCCGGGAGGGATCCCACCTTGGCAGCTTCGTATCGTCCAATCTCACTAATTAATATTGACCTCAAAATGGCATCCAAGATACTAGCGGACAGGCTGGCAAGTATACTACCGCGTCTGATATCGCCAGCTCAAGTCAGGGGAGGGCGGCAGTAACAAATTTACGGAAGGTTCTGGCGGTCCTGGACGAGGTCAAAATGAGGCCAGCCTCCCATCCATCCCTAGCTATTGTCACCATCGATGCAGAGTCTGAGAAAGCATTTGACAACATAGACTGGGGATGGATGGGCAAAGTTCTAGATATCATGGGGTTTAAGGGCCCGTTTAGACAATTCCTAACCGCTATCTACTCTAACCCCCAAGCGAGAATCCATACCCCAGGTTATATATCCAAACCCATAATCATGAACAAGGGGACCAGACAAGGCTGCCCACTATCCCCGCTCATATTTAACCTAGCATTGGGAACCCCTTTCCAGAAAAATTGAACAAGACGGGAGTCTTGAAGGCATTAACATAGGTAAACTGAAAGTAAAACACGCTCTCTTCGCGGATGATCTATTGATTTTTCTTGAAAACCCATATAGAGATGTGAAACACTTATTTTGGCTCCTGTCAGAATTTGGAAAAATGTCGGGTTTCAAAGTCAACACGACTAAATCTGAAATTCTGTTTATAGGGTATAAAACAACTCAGCCTTCCGGGAAGGCCCTAGGAGTCCCCATTCAGAACCCATTTGGAACAGCTCACTATACTAACACTCTTTTAGAAGCCCAGTTAGTGCAGCCCTGGGATCTATCAGCCTTGCTCCACACCAAATTCGGTGCTTTGCCCCGTACAATAAGGAATAGCCTGCTGATAAAGGACACGGTGGCTGCTTGGAAAGCAACGCGGAAAATCTTTAACTTACCCTTCATGCTGTCCAAATATATGGATCTATGGGGACACCCGGAATTTATAGCAGGGCTAGAGACTAAACACTTTGAACAGTGGAAATCGAGGGGTATGAATACAATAAGGGAAATGTAGACCACACAGGACAAGAGATACTATTCTTTCAAAGAGATCACAGACAAACACCAGCTAGGCAACGCTCAACACATAATGGCATATCGCAGGTTATGGGGTTTCTTAAACATAGAGTATTGGACATGTCCAAAGAAATGTCTGCCAATGATTTTGATTCCCTGATGGGTCAGGGTAGGAGGAAAAAATCTCTTTCAGAGCTGTATCAGGCCATTAGAAGTAAAAAACAATCACATACTGCAGAACATTGAGATTTGGAGAGAGACGCACTTTAGGATGATCCACAGATTAAAAGAATGTCCTAAATGTCATCTGCAAGGCTCTGACCTCTTTCATTGTGTTTGGGCATGTGCAGAGACTGTGAAATTCTGGAAGGCAATTAGATATCAGATGAAATACCATCTCAAGGTGAAGATACCTTTGACACTTAAGCTCTTGTTATTTCATGTGACCCCAGTAGGAACAAAGTTGTCCCCGCTAGAACATATGTTGATCTTGGCAGCCAAGAGATGCCTATTTAGAGATTGGTTGCAACCCAAAGTACCATCAGTAACCACTGTCTATAACCAGGTTAAGACATGCTTAAATTTGGAAAAAATAGAAGCAGAGCAATACAAAAGGAAACACGTCCATACATTCTTTAAAAGATGGGAGGCCTTCATAAGTACGGTTTTTACAGACATGGAAATGAAGGAGATAATGGCACCCTTTACCCTAAGTTCACACCTGAGCGTTTTACAGCGCGTTCAAACGCGCTGTAAAACGCTCAACAGATTAAAACCAATGCATCCCTATGGGAGTGGTTCACACTTGAGCGTTTTACAGCGCGTTTGAACGCGCTGTAAAACGCCTAACGCATAAACAAGTACTTGAGCTTCTTTTGGGGCGTTTGACGCGCGTTTTGTGATTGACACCACAGTAGTCAATCACAAGAACGCGCGTTTTACGCGCGTTTCCTATTTGCAAAAACGCGCTGAAATACGCGCGACAAAATCGCGCGTAAAACGCGCGTTTTTAGAACGCTCAGGTCTGAACCCAGGGTTATACATTCATGGTACCTGTTAAAAAAGAATGTGAATCAACTAGGTAGGCTCCAAATAGAATAACAGAAATTGGAGGGTCGGGTAGGTAGGGTATGCACCTGAGGGGAGGGGGGAAAGTTCTGCTATAAGGGATCATTGATTGATTCTTTAATTCTAGGGTCCCTTTTTGTTTTCTATGTGACACTGTTTATGCATACGTATTGTACTTGTTGTGTACCATTGAAAATCCAATAAAAACTATATATATAAAAAAAAAGAAAAACACTACACACAAAAAATCACTGCATTGCGTTTTATTTGGCTTCCTGCAAACAACTGGCCACAACGGGTTTTTTTTACTTTCATATATAGATTGTTAGGAAAAATTTGCTATTGATGTTTTTCCCTAAGTTTTCTCTTTAACAGACACTACGAACAGATGTGAGAGGTATGTTCTCCGAGAAATATAAAACCCACTAAAAAACTGCATTTTTGTTTGTCCTATTTTTCTGCACTTTTGATATGTTATGTTGGTGGGTCAGTAGCTTTTTTTGTTTTTCAAAGAACATAGCAGGTTCTATGGGGCGTCTTTATCATGCACTTTGCCATAGGCTACTAGGACTGAAAATGCACATAAAACCGTACAAGTAAAAGCAAAAACTCCAGCCAAAACACTTTTGTAAAAAAAAAAAAAATGCGTGTTTACAAGGCAAGGAGAACGCTGCCAAAAAAATAAAAAATATATGCGTAAATCGTAAGGGTTACAATTTGGTCACTGTGGTACTAAAGATTATGTTCCTGCAGCTGCTTTTAATTAAAGCAGTTCTCCGAGCTTTAGTGAAAATCTTCCCGTGTGCTGAGCTGTGGAGGGAGACGGTCTGCTCAGTACTTATCCCCGTTACGCAGCCGATGTTGCCGTCTGCAGGTGATTCCGCTCGGGTCCCAACCAGATGTGTTCCTAAGGCCTTATTCACACGTCCGTTGTGTTTATGGATCCGCAAATTGCGGATCCATAAACACACCCAGCCAGCAGCCCCATAGAAATGTCTATTCTTGTCCGCAATTGCGGACAAGAATAGGAAATGCTCTACTTTTTTGCGGAGCTGCGACCGTAAGATCGGCGGCGCGCTCCGCAAAAACTGATGCGGAGAGCACAGTGTGTGCTTTCCGCATCGTTCCGTGCCCCATTCACAGTCAATGGGTCCGCATGTATTCTGCAGAATTGCGGAATACATGTGGACGACATTGTGGACGTGTGAATAGGGCCTAAGTCTTCCTGTTCAGCTGCGCCGCGAGGCGGTGGCACTGCCGGCGCGATGGAGGGGTAACTACTGAGCAGACTATCTTCTCTACACAGCTTAGCACGCAGCAAGATTTTCACTAAAGCCCAGAGAACCCCTTTAAAGCTTCACAACCTTTTTTTGAGGAATTTTTCCTGTTCTTTTTGAAAAAACACTGCAACCAGATGTTAGCCAAAAATCTATAGTAAAAAAAAGTGTTTTTATTTGTGTCCATGGCATTTTTACAAGATGGAGCATACTCTAGGTATGGCCTTCCCCAGGGCTCCTGTAAAAAATGCCTGGCATAGTTTACAAGCCAGAAGATAGGCTAGGTCTACATGACGACGTGTCACGCGACACATAGGGCACAACTACACTGTAACATTTGTCGCACCAATGTTATTAAGATAGTCTATGGTGTCGCACTGCGAATGGATTTTTTGTGACTGTCATGTCGCAGTCGCAGCATGTCGCAATGCCAAACCATAGACTACCATTATAAAAATTGCCGCGCGACATTAATGCGACAAAATGTCGCAATACAAATGTTGTCGTGTAGACCTAGCCATAAAGGCTTAATACACATTATGTGAAGAAAGCCTCTGTATACGCTCACATATAGCAAAAACCCTGCACATTTTCTGCAGTGGATGATCTCCGCCTGTGACCTGCACTTTTAAATCTGCGCTGTGTCAATTTATGTTCCAGATATCTGCAACAGATTTCACTATTTGCAAGGCAGACAGTAAAGCCTGCAGCAAACCCGCGGCATTTCCACAACATTTGGTGCTGCAGATTTTTCCCGTTTCCGGATCTGCTTGAATTCCGCAGCAGCAAAATCCTGACCAAAGGGGGAAATCCTGCCCCAAATGTATCCGTCTGCGTTAGAATTTAACAGCTTGCTGACCACCCATAAACATCTTGGCGATCGGCATATATCTCTGCATGGAGGTTTTAAAAGGTCCTTGCAGAGATCGCAGCCGTACGCTAATTACGCCTCTGCTGGAGCAGGGAGCCGGCTGTCAGCTCTTCCCATAGAGAAGGTAGGGATGATTTTTCTCCGTCCTTGTCTTCCCCATCGCTATATACACAGTGCTCAATAGGTGCTGTGTATAAAGGTCAGGGAGCAGCGATGCTCCGGTCCCAGCAGTCATGTAATCACCGGGAGTTTATGTGAGCTGCTGGTTCTTATCAGACCCAGATCAGCTGTGTAGTGAGGATGTACAACAACATAGAAACTCTCTGAGGGCTGTATTCTTTCTGTAACTGGGCCTACTATTTTATCCGTAGGTACAGGAGAAATCAGCAATAAATGTAAAAAAAGTAATGTAAAAGTGGTTGGCCCATCTCACACATTGCTGGCATATCACTGGGATATGCCCCCAATGTCTGACAGGTACAGGTCCCACCTCTATGACCTGCAACAATCTGTAGAACGGAGCCCGCAAAGTGAAGGAGAGCAGACTGTGCCTGCCAAAATAGAAGGCCCATTGAAATAGACAGTCCCATAAAAATGAATGGGAAGCCCACCGCGCATCTTAGGCCACCGCTCCGTTTACTTCTATTGGGCTGATGGAAATAGCCAAGCCATGTTTGGCACTCAGATAGAAATAGATGCAGGGCAGACTCGCGTACGGGGTCCGTTCTCCTACACTATGTGGGCTATCTTCTAAATATAGGTTCAGGTCCCAGAAGGGGAACCCGCACCTATCAGACATTGGTGATATATTCTAGTTCAGCAATGTATGAGATGGGCCAACCCCTTTTACATTACATTTGTTTTACTTTTATTGCTGATTTCTCCAGTACCTACGGATGAAATAGTAGCCCCAGTTACAGGAGGAATACAGCCCTCAGAGGGGTTACACATTGCTGTGCATCCTCACTGCACAGCTGATCTGGGTCTGATAAGACCCAGCAGCTCACACAGACTCCTGGCGGTCACATGACCACTGGAACCAGAGCATCGCCGCTTCCTGATCTTTATACACAGCATCCACTGAGCGCTGTGTATATAGCGATGGGGAAGGCAAGGATGGCGAAAAACTGTCCGCACCTTCTCCATAGGGAGAACTGCTGTCTCTAGGATATGCCACCAATGTCTGATAGGTGTGGATCCCACTTCTGGGACCTGCAACTATCTCTAGAAGGAACCCCACAAAGTGTAGGAGAGCGGACTGCGCATGCGTGGCTGCCCTCCATTCATTTCTATGTGACTGACAAAAATAGCTTGGAAAATGGCTTGGTTATTTCCGTCAGGCCCATAGAAGTGAATGGAGCGGTGGCCTACGATGCGCGGTGGGCTTCCCATTCATTTTTATGGGACTGTCTATTTCAATGGGCCTTCTATTTTCAGCCATCACATAGAAATGAATGGAGGGCGGCCGGGCATGCACAGTCAGCTCTCCTCCACTTTGTGGGCTCCGTTCTAGAGATGGGTGCAGGTTTCAGAGGTGGGACCCGCACCTATCAGACATTGGGGGCATATCCTGGAGATAGGCCATAAATGTGTGAGATGGGCCAACCCCTTTGTCCCCCAAAGGTCTTGCATTTATGGGGCCACAAAGTGTAAAATTAAAATATTAACAAAATAAAAAAATTAATTAAAAAAAATTATAAAAAAGGCACCCCACGCCAATGGACGCCTGCCCAATGGAGCCGTAACCCATATATCCCATGAACATTATTAATGTAAAAAAAAAAAAAATTTTTTTACGTTTTCCTGGTTATAAAAAAAATAAAAATAAAAAAAATAAAGCCCTATGTATGACAAAAAAAAATGCAGAAAATATTTATATAACTGAATGAAGAAAAAAAATGTTGCCTTTCAAAGATGTGTGTACTAAAAAAAAAAATTTCAATACGCCTGGTCAGGAGAAGGGGTAAATGGCCCGGTCGTGAATTGGTTAATATCCGCAGCACAAGTCCAGTGATGTGCGAATTTTTTGCGGATGAGATTTAGGCGCTGTGGCTTTTTCTCACTTAAAAATCTGGCATGGCGGTTGCTTGGTGCGTTTTTTTTTTTCACGTGGATTTGAAAATCTGAAGTCCATTGGGGTCACCTGTCAGTGGCATGAGAAGGTGCAGCCCCACGTGGCCTTTCAAGCCGCAGATCTGTTGTCACCCTCGGCGCGGAATCTTTCCACGCGACGGATCTGAAGGTGCCCTAAGGGTTACATGTGGCGACTTTTGTCCCAAGGTTTAGGGCCTATGCACACGACCGTATTTTGTTTCTGTGTCTGTTCCCTTTGCAGCCCGTATGCAGAGCCATTCACATCAATGGGTCCGCAAAAAAAAAATTATATTTACTCCGTGTTCATTCCGTTTCCATGTCTGCATGTCCGTTCCGCAAAAAATAGAACATGTCCAACAATGGATCCGCAAAAAAAAAAAAAAAGAACAGATGCAACACGGACGTCATTAGTTTTTTTTGCGGATTCGTGTTTTGCAGACTGCAAAATACATACGATCACGTAGATGTGACCTTAGGACTCATGCACACAAACGTATTTTCTTTCCATGTCCGTTCCATTTTTTGGGCCCGTAAAAAAAACGGAAAGTACTCCGTGTGCATTCCATTTCCGTATGTCCGTTCCGCAGAAAGATTAGAACATGTCCTGTTATTGTTCGCATTACGGACAAGGATAGGGCTGTTCTATTAGGGACCAGCTGTTCCGTTCCGTAAAATACGTAATGCACACGGGCGTCATCCGTATTTTTGGTGGACCTGTGTTAGTCGTGTGCATTTTTTTTCCCGTTTCCATTTATTTTACAGGTCCGTATGCAGAACCATTTATTTCAATGGGTCGGAATAAAAAAAAACTGAAATGACTCCGTCTGCATTCCGTTTCCGTATGGCCACTTGTCCTAGTCTTGTCTTTTTTGAGGACAAGGACTGGTGTTGTTACAACGGATCCGCCAAAAAAATGGATCCAACATGAATGTCAACCGTTTTTTAATTTTTTTCGGATCCGTGTTTTGCTGACAGCAAAATCCATACGGTCGTGTGCATGGAGATGATTGACAGTCACCCCCCCCCCCCCCCTCTTCTAATCTTTACTGAGGCTTCCCCTCCCGAAGGTAACCAGCAGCCGCCATATTCCTCCTGCCTGCTCCTCGGCACTGAAGCCCTTCCTATCGTGGCCTCCATACTGTCAAAAGAGTGACAGGGGGGAAAAAACAAAAAAACGCCTCATTATCGCGCCCTGAGCAAACAATGCGGCGACACAAAAGAGCCGTCAGCGCCGGTGGCCAGCGGGCTGATGACGTCACGGCCGTCCTGTCATTCAGGAGACAGGGTGACAGGCGGATAGGAGGAGGAGCCGGCACGATTTGAGGGGCGGAGTTTTGGGGGTTTTTTTTTATTTGGCACCCAATCAAACAGCGCTAGAGGTCCATCCTTCCATATTAGCATCGTCTCTAGCAACAGGTGGTGACGTCACGGGGAGCGCGCTGCGCGGCCCCGCGGTGCTAAATATGGAGCTGTCCGCTGTCGGGGAGCGAGTGTTTGCGGCTGAATCCCTTCTCAAAAGACGCATCCGTAAGGTAGGCGAATGGGATTTTTTTTTTTTTTTGCGATTTTTTTTTTAAGCCTTTATTTTCTTCCGCCTTTCCCCATCCCATCGCTTCTCCAGACTAGGCCTCAGTCCTCGAAATGGCATGATTTTATAGCCGAGCGCAGGCAGGGGGCGCTGGGGAGCACTGGCCTGCTGTATCTGTCGGCGGTGGATGGGGCTACGTCTAGTGACAGGGGGCGATGCGGGGGGGCTGCGGCTTCTTCCTGCCCCTTGTCATGGCCGGGGGGCCCCTGAAGACGTCTTCTAGGTCTCTGCTGGCTCTTTTGTGAGGCTATGCTGCAGAATGGGTCGGAGAGGTCCCCTGGCCTTGTGTATATATAGTATATTGAGCATACAGGACCCTGGGGCGCGGATGTAGCAGAGCTGACGCCGTACGCGGCCGGTCTGCGTCATGCTATTTTATAGTAATGCGTCCCATATAGGTAAGTTCACACGTATGCGTCATGTTCCGCAGCGGGGTCACAAATGACACCTGCACGCCGCGGAAATGGTGGACCGCCGGGATACAGAACGAACAGGGGGTTAGGAATGTGCAAGGACGGCTAGTCCTAAACTTAGGCTTAGTCCTTAGACTGGGGTGCGGATTCAGCACCCAAAAAATGCCGTCACCATGGATTTAAATGGGAAAACTGCTTGTTAATTTAATAATTTTTTTTTACCGCTTTTCCGTTTTTAAGGCCACGGCAGAGGAAAAAAGAAGCGACGTGTCCACTCTTGACGTGGCGGAATATAAACTTCTGCAAAAAGCCATGCGGAGCCCTGTAGCAGAGTCAGCACTCTGTGTGATAAGGCCTAGGGGCTCATTCACATGGCGGGCTGTAAAGTCTATGGAGCTGTCCGCTCACTGTTTTTTTTTTTGTTTTTGTTTTTTTTTTATCAATGAATAGCAGCCATCAAAAAATGTTCCATTTTTGTGTGTTTTCACAGCAGACGGATCCCATCGAGATTAATGGGCCCTCGGCTGTTAAAAACGGGTACACTGTGTTTAAAAAAAAAACTGTAGTTCGAGTACTTGTCTCATCCACTTGCAGGTGAGGGAACAGCAGCTCTGCACTGGAGGCAGCAGGACCCGACGCCCCCAGAATCGTGATGTTATGATGCTGATCCACCTGCAAGTGGATGAGGCACTATGGGGGACATTATACTGGGGGGGGGCACTATGGGGGACATTATTTATACTGGGGGGCACTATGGGGGACAATGCTGAGGGCAGCATAATAGATTTTATTAATTTTTTATAAACCAGTAGCTTTGCCCGCATATGTGCGGATTTTGTCAGATTTGCTGTGGAAAATTTCGGCAGCATATCCGACCCATGTGAATTTACCCTAAGGCCCCTTGCAGACGAGCGTCAGCGGATTAGGTCCGGATGCGTTCAGTGAAAACTGCGCGATTTCGCAAGCAAGTACATTCAGTTTTGTTTGCGATCGCGTTCAGTTGTATATTGCGCGGGTGCAATGCGATTTAATGCGTTTTGCATTTGCGTGATAAAAAAAACTGAATGTTTACAAACAACATATCTTAGGCCTCTTTCACACTTGCGGTTGTGTGGATACGGCGTGCACTTCCGTCGCCGGAATACACGCCAGATCCGGCACAACGCAAGTGAACTGAAAGCATTTGAAGACTGATCAGTCTTCAAAATGCTTTCAGTGTTACTATGGCAGCCAGGACGCTACTAGCGTCCTGGTTGCCATAGTAGCAGTGGGGAGCGGCATACTTACATTCCGTGCAGCTCCTGAATGACGTCAGAGCGCACCGCGCGCCATGCGATCACGTGATCTATGCACTGGGGCGCCCTGACGTCATCCTGGAGCGTCCCGGGAGCCGCACGGAATGTAAGTATGCCGCTCCTCTGCTTACTATGGCAACCAGGACTTTAGCGTCCTGGCTGCCATAGTAACCATTGACAAAAAGCTAAACGTCGGATCCGGCGATGCGCGGAAACGACGTTTAGCTAAAGGCCGGATCCGGACTAATGTCCTTCAATGGGCATTAATTCCGGATCCGGCGTTACGGCATGTCTTCCGGATTTTTGGACGGAGACAAATCCGCAGCATGCTGCGCTTTTGTCAACGTCCAAAAAACGTTGACATACTGAACGGAAGACATCCTGATGCATCCTGAACGGATTTCTCTCCATTCAGAATGCATGGGGATAATCCTGATCAGTAGCTTTCCGTCCTAGAGACCCGAGGACGGATCTCTAGGACGGAAAGGTAAAACGCTAGTGTGAAAGAGGCCTTAGCAACCATCCGTGAAAAACGCATCGCATTCGCACCTGCTTGCGATTTTCACACAACGCACAAGTGATGCATGTACACAGCCCCATTGAAATTAATGGGTCTGGATTCCATGCGGGTGCAATGCGTTCGCATCACGCATTGCACCCGCGCAGAATACTCGCTCGTGTGAAAGGGGCTTAAGGGCTCTTCCACACATACATTTTTTATTTTTTTCCTGGATTTTTTTTTTTAATCCTCCTGCTAGGAGGATTGCATTTTATTGCTGGTGGGTTTTTTTGTTCATGCGTTTGGAGAAAAACGGTAATGGCGAGGGCGTCAAACACCGGGGATGAAAAAAAAGTCTCTAACATTTTTTTAAAAACCCGCGTGTGCCGCTTCTCATAAATTCTCAGGGGTGCACAGCTAAGAGCTAGAGTTGTACGTGAACTCAGCCTAAAGGGGTTCCCTGAAGATGGTGAACAGCCACAAATGCTCCAAAATGGCAAAGGAAAAACAATCCAACTTGTTCGATCATCCACTGATCCGGCTCCGGTGGTCTATGCTTACAGGCCGCCAGCAGTCACATGTCGTGGCGTAACGTGACCGATGCAGCCAATCAGTGGTTCTACCGTCATCACAGAGCAGGGAACTGTCAGCGCACCAGAGCTGGATGGACGGGAAATGGAAGAGGCGGTGTGTCATATGTCAGTGTTGGGCTCCTTTCACACTAGCGGTTCTATTTTCCGGTATTGAGATCCTTCAAAGGGTCTCAATACCAATAAAAATGCTTCAGTTTTGTCCCCATTCATTGTCAATCGGGACAAAACGTAACTGATCGGAATAGGGCGGCAGCTATCGATTAATTTAGTAATCAAGTAATCTATCGATTAATCGAGTACTCTAATAAGAAATAACTATTTAAAAGAACGTTTTCCTTTATAAAAAGTCATCAGACTCCTCTATGCCACCAGTCCTCTGTGCCATCAGCCCCCCCCCCCGTGCAGTCAGCTCTGTGCCATCAGCCCCCCAGTGCCGTCAGCTCTGTGCCATCAGCCCCCCCCCAGTGCCGTCAGCTCTGTGCCATCAGCCCCCCCCCCAGTGCCGTCAGCTCTGTGCCATCAGCCCCCCAGTGCAGTCAGCTCTGTGCCATCAGCCCCCCAGTGCAATCAGCTCTGTGCCATCAGCCCCCCAGTGCAGTCAGCTCTGTGCCATCAGCCCCCCCAGTGCAGTCAGCTCTGTGCCATCAGCTCCTCCCAGTGCCATCAGTCTTCCATGTCCTCAGCTCCCCCAGTGCCACCATCTCTGCTCCCAGCCATCAGTCCCAGTTTAACACTTACCTCTCCTGTAGGGGCGCTGCTCCACAGTTCCTGCATCTTTTTCTCCACGCGCTGCACTGTAATCCTGACGCCACGCAGCGTCAGGTCATAGTGCGCGCTTACTATGACCTGCCGATGTGTCATGATACAGTACAGTGCGTGGGCCGGCGGGTGACCACGGACCGTAACAGCAAGCGCTTCACTCCCGCTAGGTGGTCACATGACACAAACGAATCCTCAATGCAAAAAGTTTGCATTGAGGATATTTTTTTTTGTGTCGAATAACTCGATTCAATCGAGTAATCGTTGCCCTAGAACGGAGTGCTCCAAAATGCATTCCATTCCGTTTAGTTTGATTCCGATACCAGAGAGTAAACCGCAACATGCTGCAGTTTTCTTTCCGTCCTGACACAATCTGCGACAATAGAAAACGGATCCATCCCCCATTGACTTTCAATGGAGTCCGTCTTGGCAACGTTAAACATAACACAACCGGATCCGTTCAGAACGGATGCAGACGGTTGTATTATATTATCAGTAACGGAAGCGTTTTTGCCCTGCCGGATCCAGTAAAACGCTAGTGTGAAAGTAGCCTTAGGGGTATTCACACGTCAGTGGTCCACATCTTTTTGCTGTGATCCATTCACTTTAAAGGGGTTGCCTGGGCTTTTACTATTGATGACCTATTCTCATGATGAGTCATCAGTATCAGATCAGCGGGCGTCCGACACCTGGCACCCCCCCGCCAATCAGCTGTAAGAGGGGATGGGGCGCGCAGCGCTCACGTGCCGTCTCCTCTCTTCCTGTCCGCTGCTGCTGTCTATGGCAAAGACCATAGACAGCAGCAGCGAGCAGGAAGAGAGAAGGGAGACAGCACGTGCACACTGCGCGTGCAGTCTCCTCATACAGCTGATTGGCGGGGGTGCCAGGGTCTGAATCCCACCGATCAGATATTGATGACCTGTCCTGAGGAGGCACGGATCAATATCCAAAAGCAACAGAAATACCAGCGCGGAGTTAAAACTTCACTTTATTCCAAGAGCATTAAAAGGTCCGCATCACGGATCAAAGTAGTGCATGTCCCCGTTAAAAAAATACTGAAATGTAAATGGACACATTTAAGTCAATGGGTACGTGTGCTGTCTGCGGAAAATGCGGTGAAAAACATAAATGTGGACGAGGCCTTTTCAAACCAGACCCTGCATTTCTGCCAAAGGGTGTGTCAGACTTATCCCTTCATTTTACCAAAATCCGGCAAATGGAGAGAAACTTTTCTAGCTTGGATGTCAGAAGATGCAGAGTTGGATATGTGGAGGCCATCAAAGATTGGAAGAAGGCCTCTGTTTCTAGTCGCACTACTGCCAGATGGAGCACTACTACTATCCACTAGGGCTATGGCGACTTTTTGGGCAGCACTTCAATTGATCAGGTATGCAGAGCAGCTGCCTGGACTCCTCCAAGTACTTTCTTTAAGCATTATGTGAAGATTTGGCCTTCATGAGGAACGTTCTCCAGGGGGTGGACCCTCCATAGTTTATTCTCTCACAAGTGCGGTCATAGGGCGTAATGGAAATAATTACACTTGCCGTTAATCCGTTTTCCATGAGCCCATGGCCGCACTCATAATATATTTCTAACAGAAGAATATTGTATTGTTGGATGACGTTGTACATAGATGTTTTCAGCCCTATGGATCTTGCTATGAACTTAGAAGGAGGAGGGTGATGGTTTCTGTTTCATATCCAGATGGGAGATGGTCTCTCACAGGTGCCCATGGAAAACGGATTACTGCTAAGATTAAGGCTGGGTTCAGACTTGCGCGTATTTGATACGCGCGTAAAACGCGTGTTTCTGTCGCGCGTATTAAAGCACGTTTTTGCAAATAGACCAGAACACCAGATCCGTCATAGCGGTATTTTTAATGCCGGGTCCGGCACTTATGCATTGGAATGGAAATTAATGCCGGATCCGGCATTCCGACATGTGTTCCGGAATTTTGGGCGGAGATCGTACCGCAGCATGCTGCGGTATTATCTCTGGCCAAAACGCCGTTCAGTGACTGAACTGAAGACATCCTGAACAGATTTCTCTCCATTCAGAATGCATTAAGATATAACTGATCAGTTCTTTTCCGGTATTGAGCCCCTAGGATGGAACTCAATGCCGGCAAAGAAAAACGCAAGTGTGAAAGTAGCCTTACCTGTTGTTTACAGGCAGGGCCGGTGCTATAATAAGGCAGACCAAGCAGCTGCCTTAGGCCCCTTTCACATGAGCGTGTCCGGATTAGGTCCGGATGCGTTGCGGATGCGTTCAGTGAAAACTGTGCGATTTCACAGGCAAAGCCATTCAGTTTTGCCTGCGATTGCGTTCAGTTGTTCAGTTTTTTCCGCGCGGGTGCAATGCGTTTTGATGCGTTTTTCACGCGCGTGATAAAAAACTGAAGGTTTACAAACAACATCTTCTAGCAACCATCAGTGAAAAACGCAACGCACCCGCACTTGCTTGCGGATGCAATGCGATTTTCCCGCAGCCCCATTCACTTCTATGGGGCTTGCGTTGCGTGGAAAACGCAGAAACTGGAGCATGCTGCGATTTTCACGCAACGCAGAAGTGATGCGTGAAATACAACGCTCATGTGCACAGCCCCATAGAAATGAATGGGTCCGGATTCAGTGCGGGTGCAATGCGTCCTCCTCACGCATTGCACCTGCAAGGCTCTCGCCGGTGAAAGAGGCCTTAAGGCCTCTTTCACACGTGCGTGTCCGGATTAGGTCCGGATGCGTTCAGTGAAAACTGTGCGATTTCACAGACAAAGCCATTCAGTTTTGCCTGCGATTGCGTTCAGTTGTTCAGTTTTTTCCGCGCGGGTGCAATGCGTTTTGATGCGTTTTCACGCGCTGCGATAAAAACTGAAGGTTTACAAACAACATCTCCTAGCAACCATCAGTGAAAACGCAACGCACCCGCACTCTGCTTGCGGATGCAATGCTTTTCACGCAGCCCCATTCACTTCTATGGGGCCTGCGCTGCGTGAAAAACGCAGAATATAGAACATGCTGCGATTTTCACGCAACGCAGAAGTGATGCGTGAAAAACAACGCTCATGTACACAGACCCATTGAAATGAATGGGTCAGGATTCAGTGCGGGTGCAATGCGTTCACGTCACGCATTGCACCCGCGCGGAAAAGTCGCTCGTGTGAAAGGGGCCTTAGGGCGCATAGAAGGGGGGGGCTCCAAAATGAACTTTTTTTTTTTTTTAAATCACTGTGATCATGGGGGCGGGGGGGGGGCGCCAAAATGTAGCTTCGCTTGTGCTGGCAAAAATTCTTGCAAAATTCTTGTGACCAAAATCCATTAAATCTTTTATTGGTGCTTACCATTTAGGCTACTTTCACACTAGCGTTAGTGTGATCCGGCAGGCAGTTTCGTCGTCAGAGCTGCCTGCCGGATCCTCCGTTCAGTGTGACAACTGATAGCATTTGTAGACGGATCCGGGTGCGGATCCGCCTACAAATGCATTGCAGGAACGGATCCGTCCCTCCGCTTGTCATGCCATTATAAACACTCATTATAGCTCAGCTCTCCTCTTACTGATAAGAACTTGGCTTAAATAAGTGTTTGACATCTTCTTAGTAGTTTAGAGAGAAGGTTTATTAGATGACGGCACAAAGTGAAAGTACCAGTCACACAGCTAGAAAAACGGTTCAAGGGGTTATCCGAGACTATAAAAAGCTCCCCCATATGCCAGGCCCCTCACATTGAATATACTTAACCCTCTCCCTGCGCCGCTCCTGGTGGGGAGGCAGCCGGTGACGAGCCTCCCTAGCATCGCGGGTGACGCTAGGGAGGCTCGTCCCCGTCTACCATTGGCTGGTCCCAGGAGCGGCACAGGGTAAGTGTATTCAATGTGAGGGGCCTGGCATATGAGGGAGCTTTTTATAGTCTCGGATAACCCCTTTAACCCTGTGACAGAATGGCTCAATATTTATAATAAAGGCCAATTGGGAAAATGATTTTTAGCCAAAAATGAGCAACACGCAATCATAAATAAAAATAAATGCCTCCGAAGGTGTACATAGCCTTTAAATGAGTATTCTCATCACACACATTGATCTACATTTACTAATGCGAGCAAGCGCACCTAGATTCTGGTACACATTGTGCCAAAATGTGGTGCATTTTGACCTTTCATAGAAAAATTATTTGCGTCGTCTCACCCAACAAGGGTTATGTGGCTTACCCAAGTTGGTGTGGTTTAAAGGAAATGGTGTGTGGCCTGATTTGGCACTAAAATTGTGCCTCAATTCTGGCATAAGATTCTGCCGTAAAGTAGACCAACCAATGGTTGGTATGTAGTCAGAGAAAAGTGTCTCTCCCTGGACCACAATTATCCTCCAGCCTGATCCCCTGTGATAAACCTGGTGCAGGTCTAGACGGCCTAAGGCCCTTGCAGACGAGCGTGTGTCACGCTGCGAGTCCACATCGCAGCTCCCGGCCTGAACTCCCAGCACTGCCAGGGTCACATAGCATTATACTGATTTATGATGCTATGTACTCCTTACAGTTCTGGAATGTATTGGATAAGTATCATAAATCAGTATAATTCTATGTGACCCCGGCAGTGCTGATAGTTCAGACCCGGAGCTGCGATGCAGACTCGCAACGTGACACACGCTCCTCTGCAAGGGGTCTAAATTTATGCCATCCACAGGGTTAGTAAATTTGCCTCTATGTCCTGTTGACATGGCATAAATGTCTGATAAATGCAGGAGATACAGAAACAACGTGGCACATCAAGCTAGACTGTATCTGTAATCCTGGCCACCTCTGCTTTCAGTCCGAGTCTGAATGAGGTGGCCAGTCGCAGCCTGACTGGAATTGAGGGACATCTGTTCCAGTGACAGGGGCGAGGCCTGCGTCTGTCTGTCAGACAGGGCGAGGCCTGCGTCTGTCTGTCTGACGGGCGAGGCCTGCGTCTGTCTGTCAGACAGTTGAGGCACATGCTGTGTCCTGATTATTTCAGTTCCTTTTCATGGTAAAGGATCGGATTGTCGGTGCCATCAAACTCATTATGTAGGCACAGAGGCCAGTCCATTGGTTTCTGCGATGCTGTGGGGAAGGGGATAAGCCAAATAAAGTTTAACTTCTAAAACGATATTCTAAGATACCTCTCCTCAGGTAGACCATCAGTATATGATTTAAGGGGGGGTCCAACAACTCGCACTCTCACCAATCAACTTATTTAGAGAGGCGGCTGAACTACACAGATCTGTCCATCATCCCTTTACCAACAATCATGTCCTGCAAATATTTCCTGTAGCAACAAATAAGATTTCCAAAAGATTGAAGATTGAGGAAGAACTTTGGACCATTCCTCCCTGCTAATGTGTTTCGGTTCATTACTATTTCTCGGAGGACTTGCATGCACAGCCCTTTTCAGGTCAAGGCACAGCATCTCCATAGGGTTGAGATCAGGACTTGAATTTGGCCATTCTAAAGCCCCAATTTTCTTTTTCAACTATTCTTCAGTTGATTTTCTTGTGTGCTTTGTGTCCCCGTCTTGTTGCACCTCGCAACATCTCTTTAACTTTAGGTCATTGACAGTGACCATTACATTCTCTGTAATGTCTTTGGGGTTGGTTTTCAGTGTTCTTCTTCCTCTATACATGGTGTTGTGCATTTGTGCTTCAGAGTTCTAGTTCTGTCTTATCTGTCCATAGAACATTTTCCCAGAAGCAGTTGGTCTCCGCTGTTTCAAACGGCAGAGACCCGTGGCTAATGACTGTGACCGGCAATAATGCCGATCGCGGTCATTAAAGACTTTTAAATGCTGTAATCAAGTGAGATTACGGCATCTAAAGGGTAAAAAACTCGGAAGCTTGCGCTCCGGGCTTCATACTGGCATCCTCTGCAGCCACTGAGGATGCCGGTAATTGATTTTAATGCACTGGGTCTCGCTGAAGAGACCCAGGGCATTAAAGCTGCAATTCTTATTTTGGCCAGCAGGCCAACATAAGAAATAAGCAATTCTGAAAAATGTATGGATTTAAAAAATAAGAAAATAAAATGGATTTTGTAAGCTGAAATACAAGCTTCAAAATCATTTAAAAAAACGTAAACATTTAAAAAATATAAACGTTTAAATCACCACCTTTCCGTAGAATAAAGAATAAATACACAAATAACAAAATATATAAACATAATGGGTATCACCGTGACCGAAAACGCCAGTACTATTAAAATATAAACATATTTTTCCAATATGGTGAATGGTAACGGAAAAAAGGGTTAAAATTGCCAATTTGCCATTTTTTTCATCGCTTCTCTTACCCAAAAAAATGTAATAAAATGTGATCAAAAAGTCGCACACTCCAAAATGGCATCAATAAAAACTACAGATTGTCCCGCAAAAAGTTAGCCCAGGGGTGTGGAATTCCTATCGCCCAACTCCCGGGACATGCAGTTCCGGGCGCCGGGCAAGTACTTTAAACAGTTGTTTAGCCCTGTGCGGGCAAGTAGCATGTCGTTGGGCAGTAATAGGAGCGGTCATATGCTAGCCGCGAGCTGACCGCTCCTACATCTATGTCAGCCTGCCCCTGCATCGTGCATATGAGTACTGTACATACTACTTCCTGCAGGCGGCCCCCGCTCCTCCCGGCTCCTGTATTGAAGTCTCCGCCCACCTGCCAGCACGGAGCGCACAGCAAGTCAGCACACCGTCTCCAGAGACAAGATGGGAGAAGAAGAGTGAGACCCCATGGCCCCCTGCAGATGAGCGTTCCTCCCGGAGCCTGTCCACATCGCAGCTCCCGGACTGACCTGCAAGCGCTGTCAGTGTTATCCAATACATTCCAGAACTGTAAGGGTTACATAGCATCATAAATCAGTATAATGCTATGTGACCCCAGTCAATGCTTGCAGGTCAGGCCGGGAGCTGCGATGTGGACAGGCTCCGAGAGGAACGCTTATCTGCAGGGGGCCTAAGAGCCAGGGTGTCAGAAATAAAGGTTGTGCTGTCTGTCTTCTGAGGCTCTGGCACTGCACGTGGCACTTGATAAACTATAATGTCTCCCTGTTGCCCCCATACAGTATAACGTCACCCTGTGGCCCCCGCCCCCATACAGTATAACGTCTCCCTGTGGCCCCCGCCCCCATACAGTATAACGTCTCCTTGTGGCCCTGCCCCCATACAGCATACTGTTAGTACAAGTTCAGGACAAGTAGCTTGTCATGAGGGACAAGTAGATTGAGCCCCCGCTTTAGTCCTTCGACAAGTAGTTTTTTTTTAAAATTTCCACACCCCTGTAGCCCCCACACACCTCAGAAGATATAAGTTTAAAAAAGTTATGGGGGTCAGAATATGGTGATGTAAAAAAAATAATTTTCTCAAAGTTTATTTTTACACTGTTTAGACATAAAAACCTATACATAAATAAGCCTTCATACAGCTATGTGAACGGAAATATAAAAAAGTTATGGCTCAAGGAAGATGGGGAAGAAAAATGAAAAAAGCCCTGGCATCCTAAGGGTTAAATGGGTTGTGTCACTTCAGCAAATAGCATTGATCATATGGAGAAAGTTAATACAAGCCACTTACTAATGTATTGTGATTGTCCATATTGCTTCCTTTACTGGCTGGATTAATTTTTTCATCACATTATACACTGCTCCCGATCCAGCAGCGGTGGCCGTGCTTGCACACTGTAGGAAAAAGGGGTTTTACGGGATTTTAATATTGGTGACCTATCCCTAGTATAGGTCATCAATATCATATTGGCGGGGTCTGACTCCTGGGACCCCCACCGATCAGCTGGTTGAAGAAAAGGCTGTGCCAACTTCGTGTTCCAGCAGGCAGAACTTTTTTAAATTTTTTTTTTTTTTCTAAATTCTTTTTTTATTTTGCAGGATTAGTTTGGGGTACATATAGTGTAGTAAATAACTTTTATTTTATTTTATTTTTAGGGGGAAAGGTAAACAGCAATTTTAACAATATTTTGTGGAATTTATTTACGGAGTTTACTGTATAGTATAAATTAGGGGTCGACCGATTATCGGTTTGGCCGATATTATCGGCCGATATTCATGATTTGCACAGTTATCTGTCCCTAACCAGGCCGATATACCGATAACTGTGCTATCACAGAACATTAGCACGCCGGTCTCAGCGCGGCCATGTTCCCTCAGCAGCACAGGGGAGAAGGAGGCAGTGTCTCTCCCTCCCCCTGTGCCGCGCTGCCAGTGGAGAGAAGAGGAGGAGGAGGGGCTGAGGGCGCACTGGCCACCAATGAGAGAGGAGGAGGAGGGGCTGAGGGCGCACTGGCCACCAATGAGAGAAGAGGAGGAGGAGGAGGGGCTGAGGGCGCACTGGCCACCAATGAGAGAAGAGGAGGGGATGAGGGCGCACAGGCCACCAATGAGAGAAGAGGAGGAGGGGCTGAGGGCGCACAGGCCACCAATAAGAGGAGGAGGAGGAGGGGCTGAGGGCGCATTGGCCACCAATGAGAGAAGAGGAGGAGGAGGGGCTGAGGGCGCACTGGCCACCAATGATAATAACGTTTAAGATATTACAAACGCAGGCATTAGTAGCACATTGCCCAGACCCTGCCTCTGACAGAGCGCTGCGATCCGCGGCAATTAACCCCTCAGGTGCCGCACCGCTCTGTCAGAGGCAGGGTCTGGGCAATGTGCTACTAATGCCTGCGTTTGTAATATCTTAAACGTTATTATCATTGGTGGCCAGTGCGCCCTCAGCCCCCCCTGTCCACAGTATAAAAAACATTGGTGGCCAGTGCGCCCTTCCCCATCCCTTCAGTATTAATATCATTGGTGGCAGTGGCCACAGGGTCCCCCACCTCCTCTCTTCTGATCGGAGCCCCAGCAGTGTAATACATATACAATAAATAAAAAAACATATCGCCGTGCCCAAAAAGTCCAAACTATTAGAATATTTTTTTTTAAAAAGCGTTGAACGCTGTAACAGAAAAAAAAAAATCCAAAAATTAAAATGCGCAAAATATCGGTATAAAATATCGGCCTGAAAGTTCACGAATATCGGTATCGGCTCTAAAAAATCAATATCGGTCGACCCCTAGTATAAATACCATAACATAACTTTTTTTTGTGTGGGTCCATACAAATAGGATAATGTCAAATTGTTATACATTTTCTATTATTTTGTCCTTCCTCCTGTAGGCTGTCGGCTCTGCCTCCTCTTTAAGACTGAGGTGGAGGGGGGCAGATGATATAGGCGACTTTCACAGCAGCGTTTTTTATGGATCCATCATGGATCAGCAAAAACACTTTTGTTCTGAAAATATAACCGCATGCATCCGTTATGAACGGATCCGGTTGTATTATCTTTAAAATGGCCATGACGGATCCGTCATGAACACCATTGAAAGTCAATGGGGGACGGATCCGTTTTCTTTTGTGTCCGAGTCCCCATTGACTTACATTGTGTGTCAGAACGGATCCGTCTTGCTCCGCACTACATTGCGGACAAAAAATTCTGCTTACAGCGTTATTCTGTCCGCGATGAGGATGCAACCAAACGGAGCGCATTGTGGTGCACTCAGTTTCGTTCAGTTCAGTTTTGTCCCCGTTGACACTGAATTGGGACAAAATGGCAGCGCAGGTGTGAAATTAGCCTGAGCTGCTCATGTTTCTGGGTTGGTAGCAGTGTGGGAAGATATTGCTGTTAGAAATTGAGATGGCAGTGAATGCAGCTGAAAGTAAAAGCGGATTTTACCGCAATAATCTCTGACTCTATTTCAGTGATATCTCCTGCTTACGTTGTGCTAATGCTGTAGTTTTGGCCTGGTTTGCCAGCTTCTCCTTCTGCCGTGGCTGGGCAGAACAGTTAACAGGGTATTCCGGTAGGTGAAAGTTATCCCCCATTCACAGGATAGCAGATAACTATCAGAACACGAGAAGGGGACCTCGTACACCCTGCTGCTTCCCTGAAATGACCAGAGCATCTGGTCGCACATGCGCCTGGCCGCTCCATTCATTTCTATGGGAATTCCGGAGATATTGTTCATCAGCAGCATATCGCCCAGAGTACACAAAGATGTGCTCCTAGCAAACTGAGACTGAACCATAGTGGTATTGTACAGCCCCGATCATTGCTGCTTGTAAATGCAACTTAGGCTTTGTTCACATGTCCGGCATGCCTGATCTGGCGGCTGTTCTGGTGTAAATGCCGGCTGTCTTCCGGACAAAAAAACTCTGCATGCAGTGGTATTTATCTGGCCGAAACCCAGCCGGAAACTAGTCAGATCACCTACAGTTCCCATTATAGTCGTGTCCGGCAATGGCAGATACGGTGAGCTCCTGTATGATCCTATGTTGGATCAGGCTACTGTGAATAGGGCTGCAACGATTAATCGTCGTTATCGATAATATTTGATAACTGGATTCGTTGTCGACGAATTCCATTATTGAATAATCGGCCGATTCGTTGCTACGCGGGCGGCTGCGATGCTTCACAGCGTGGCGATGTATCAGCGGGAGAGGGAGGCAGGGCTGGAGGCAACTGTAATCTACACCGGCCACGTCGCTAATAGGAGTATACTTTTAGAAACTGTAATCCGTATCTTGTAATTACTTTAACTGTAAATCAGCACTCATCTCTTTACTGTCTTACACTCGGCTCCGGTAACAGGCAGTGCGGGCGGCGCTCACTCACTCACTGATGTCACGCGCCTGCTCCTCCCACTAGGCAGCGCAGGCGCGTGACGTCAGTGAGTGAGCTCCTCCGCCTGCACTGAGTGTAAGGTAGTAAAGAGATGAGCGCTGATTTAAAGTTAAAGTTACTGCAGGATATGGATTACAGTTTATAAATGTATACTCCTGGGAGCGGCGGGGAGGGGGATCTGTGGATGGCACTGTTATGGGGGGATCTGTGGATGACGCACTTATGGAGGGGGATCTGTGGATGACACTGTTATGGAGGGGGATCTGTGGATGGCACTGTTATGGAGGGGGATCTGTGGATGACACTGTTATGGAGGGATCTGTGGATGGCACTGTTATGGAGGGGGATCTGTGGATGGCACTGTTATGGAGGGGGATCTGTGGATGGGCACATGTTACTCCCCGATGGACAGTGGATGGCACTGATCACTACCATAACAGTGCGTCATCCACAGATCCTCCATCACATAACAGTGCGTCATCCACAGATCCCCTCCATAACAGTGGTCATCACAGATCCCCCTCCATAACAGTGCGTCATCCACAGATCCCCCTCCATAACAGTGCGTCATCCACAGATCCCCCTCCATAACAGTGCGTCATCCACAGATCCCCTCCATAGCAGTGCGTCATCCACAGATCTCCTCCATAACAGATGCGTCATCCACAGATCCCTCTCCATGACAGTGTCATCCACAGATCCCCCTCCATAACAGTGTCGTCCACAGATCCCCCTCTCTATAACAGTGTCGTCCACAGATCCCCCTCTCTATAACAGTGTCATCCACAGATCCCCCTCTCTATAACAGTGTCATCCACAGATCCCCCATAACTCTGCAACAGGCAACATAGCGGGTAAGAAGAGAGCTAGCCTCAGCCCTGACCATGTGGACATGTTGTCTTTTTTTACATTCTAATGCAAAATTTTTATAATTATGTAACTCCTAAAATTGTTTTAATATGGCCCTTTGTACATAATTTTTCAAGTAAAATCCTATAAACCCCTTTTTTTTGTCATTTTGGTGTTTTTCGCGATTAATCGATTATTTAAATAATCGTTAGCTGCAGCCCTAACTGTGAACGTAGCCTAACGAGTGTTCCCGGTCATTGCCTGCCCTTTTTGCCCGCGACCTTGCGGTTTTCTAGAGCTGACACCTCCGATAAACATGAAACGCTGTCCTGGCAGTATAGAACTACTGCGCCCACACCACACTTACAGTGCACATTTGGGCGTTTCCATCTGTTTTTCTGTATGAACTGTAACTGGTTACTTTGCTTTTTTTTCTCTTCCAGGGGCGAATGGAGTATTTGGTGAAATGGAAAGGCTGGTCTCAGAAGTAAGTGAAAGATCAAAATGATTTGGAATACTGTACTTATAACGTGTACCCATTAACCTGTGACCGTTTCTGAAGGCCAGCAAACCGTCATTACAGGGTTAAATTAATATTGTATATTGTAATGTACGCTCGCCATTCTAGAATCATATTCTACCCCAGTTGCCTTTGCAAGAACCTTGGCACTAGAGTTGTTTCGGTACAAAAATTTAGATTCAGTATCGATACCATAAAAAAGTATTGCGATACTCGATACCACGCGAAAATAAAATAAAACATAAAAAAGCCTTTGGAATGTTTAAAAATAAAACATTTATTGAATTAGACGGAAATACCTGCACCAGATATCAGATTGTCAGAGTTCAGTATTGAATTTGGCAATGTAACAAGGCTAATGGGGAGCCTTCACCTCTCCTGCCCTGACGCCTTTTTAGGCAAATAATTCTGGAGCATTTATTCAATGTCTTAATAACTCAACTTCGTGCTATCCCTCTATTATTACAGCTAGAAGTTTCTGTTGGAGCTTGGTAAGAATTGAGCACGTGTCCCTCCACTCTGACTGGTACAGTAAATGCACGCTGCAGCCTGAGGCAGAGAATGGAAGTTTGCCGCACTGCAGCCGGACCTCATTGTGTAAATGGGTCTGGAGCGGACTTCCGGCGGCACAGTGGGCTAACGTCGGCAGCAATAGCACCGATCTGGCAGGCTGTTCACCCACCAGAAAAGAGGGGCACTCTGTTCTTAGAATTACATTTAATCTATTCGACTTGTAATAATAAAACTAAACCACTGGGTGGTGCTGGCGCAGCCATTCATTAACAGGAGATTTGAGCAGTAATGATGAAACGGTCCACTAGATGGCGGCATGGCACCCGTGTACCTGCTTTTCTACAGTCGGCAGGCTGAAGAAAAAGAAGCAAGTGGCAGAAGATGTTTCCCCCTCAGGTATTAATAACCGTTTGCACAATCCTGGAAACAAATGCTGCAGTTGTGTGGGACGGGTATCTTCTATGCTGGGGCTGACATGAGCTGCACAGCGCACACTAAGATGTCGCAGGAGGATTCTTCGCTGAGGCCATTCGCTCAGCTCAACTCTCAGTGACTCAGCCGGCGCAGCCTGACTTTATTACCTCCCCTCCATCCTCCTGCTTTCATTAATAGGAGCGTCAGAGCCCGCACAATTCGTTGGTGACCTACAGCGGTGCGTCACAGGAAGGAGGGATTTCCTCCATCAGTCCCTCCCTCTTCCTCCTGTCTGCCGAGCACGGCACCCGCGCCATGTTGACCTACCGAGTCCACTAACCGAAAATGTGAACATGACGATACCGAATCGATACTGACGTAAAAGTATCAATTGGGTTATCGCATGTTCGATACCCGAAACAACCCTACTTGGCACTCTGTGAAAATGCCTTCTCAGCACTTCACATTCACGTGCATGCACCTTCGTGCTATTTTGCATCAACTTTTTTATCCTTTTTGTAAAAAAATAAAAAATGTATGCTTGTGACTGAGCGCGATCCAGGCAAATCCTGCGACATGGGGCACCTTGTAGATGTCCACACACAGAGGTCACAAGAACACCTGTACAGGCAGTTGTATGCTTCACAAAAAGTCTCATGCGTATTTCTATGCATGAGACTGTCTTTAGTCCGGAGCGCTGTATCAGCGCAGCCTGTAAGATCTGTTCAGTTCCTGCCTCCGGCTCCATTAAAGGGGTTTTCCCATCTGGGGACCTGTACCTACACTGAGAACAGAGGGGGAAAGGTGGTGGCTGGTGGACCCTGGGTTTCCCGGGTCCGGCCACCACCAAGTGCACTCTCTAATTGAAATGAATGGGAGCGCACCTCTCTTACACAGCCACCGCTCCCATTCATATCTATGGGGCCGACGGAAACGGCCCAGCCAGCACTCGCCTATTTTCGGTGGCCCCATAGAAATGAATGGAGGGCAGCTGCGCACGCACAGTGCACCCTCCACAATATTCAGCAATCCGTTCTTGAACTAGGTGTGGGACCCACACCAATCAGACAGTGGGGGCATATCCTAGCGATATTCCCCCATTGTCTGAGACGGGAATACCCCTTTAAGGCCCCATACACAAGACTGTAGTGCTGCAGTGCCTGTGTTGGAGACCACAAACTGCGGGTCCTCAAAACACTGGCGCCGGGTGTGTGAACTTGCATCACGGTGCGGAGCCATTGACTTCAACAAGTCCACGATCCGCAATATGCTGCAAAAGATAGGACATGTCCGCCGTTTTGCAGGGCGTAGGCATGGACCTGGGAAGGGCTTCTGTGAGTTTCCATGGGCTTCCAGGTCCATGCCTCTGCTCTGCAAAAGATAAGACATGTCCTATCTTTTGCTGTATCTTGCGGATCACGGGCCCATTTAAGTTAATGGGTCCGCGCTGCGAAGCGGAGTTCACATGGCACCCTGTGTTCTGCAGACCCGCTGTTTGCGGTCTACAATACGGGCAGTGTGGCACTACGCTCTTGTGAATGGGGCCTAATCGTGGTACTCTGATACAGCGCTCCAGACCACCGCGCTTGCTCAGCACTGACTGATGCTTAGCTTCCGCTGTAAAGGCCAGTATCTGAGATGGCTCCCTAGACGCCGTGGTCAACAGCCTGCTGGAGGGCCCTGCCGCAAATGTGAAACTAGCCTAACGTACAAGTGCCAGAAATTGTAGCCAATAGTCCATGTGCGGTCTAACTAGTCATTTGTATAGAGGCCTATAATAATGAAAAGTGATGCTCCTTGGAATGCAAAGAGGCAGAAATTAAACAAATCTTCCTGCCCTGAACCGGCTGCCCCTTGTAGGGGTTCTTATATTAAAAAAAAAAAAAAAATTCTTTTTTTTTTCCTCTAGGTACAGCACATGGGAACCCGAGGAAAATATCTTAGATGCGAGATTAGTGGCAGCTTTCGAGGACCGGTAAATACACTCCTAAATTTCAATGTTCTGCCATGTTGAGATTGGTGAAACAAACTGACCATAAATCTTTTACCACAGGGAACGAGAGCGAGAACTGTATGGGCCGAAGAAGAGGGGTCCCAAGCCGAAGACGTTCCTCCTTAAGGTAACAATGTGTACAGTATAGCATGGTATATCCTGATTTATACATGTACACTTTCGGAGTCTCTTGCTGGGAAACTACAACTCCCAGCATGTCTGGACAGGCTACAGCTATTGGGGGATGCTGGGAGTTGTAGTTTTGCAACAGCTGGAGGGCCGCAGGTTGAGCATCCCTGATTTAATGTGTATCAGAAGTTCGGCTAATATTTGTTTTGCAGATGGCAGGGGTTGGGGGCAGTGATTGGACATGTTGGATTTGAACATGTCTAATCCTTTGTTCTCAAAGGAGACAAGCAGCCACAAGAGAAATCTGGCGCAAACTGAGCAAGCATGTATATGGCCAGGTCGAGTGGAATATCCGTCAGCCAAACACTCATTCAGCCAACATATTGTAGGTGTATGACCACCTTAAAGGGAGCCTGTCACCAGGAAATTCCCAGTTAAGGGCTCTTTCACACTTGAGTATTTCTTTTCTGGCATAGAGTTCCGTCGTCGGGTCTCTATGCCGGAAGAATCCTGATCAGGATTATCCCAATGCATTCTGAATGGAGAGAAATCCGTTCAGGATGCATCAGGATGTCTTCCGTTCAGGACCGGAACGTTGTTTGGCCGGAGAAAATACCGCAGCATGCTGCGCTTTTTGCTCCGGCCAAAAATCCTGAACACTTGCCGCAAGGCCGGATCCGGAATTAATGCACATTGAAAGGCATTAATCCGGATCCGGCCTTAAGCTAAATGTCGTTTCGGCGCATCGCCGGATCCGACGTTTAGCTTTTTCTCAATTGTTACCATGGCAGCCAGGAAGCTAAAGTCCTGGTTGCCATGGTAAAGTGTAGTGGGGAGCAGCATACTTACCGTCCGTGCGGCTCCCGGGATGCTCCAGAGTGACGTCAGGGCGCCCCATGCGCATGGATCACGTGATCCATGCGCATGGGCCGCTCTGACGTCATTCTGGAGCGCCCCAGGAGCCTCACGGACTGTAAGTATACTGCTCCCCACTACTACTATGGCAACCAGGACTTTAATAGCGTCCTGGCTGCCATAGTAACGCTGAAAGCATACTAAAGACTGATCCGTCTTCAAATGCTTTCAGGTCACTTGCGTTGTTACGGATCTGGCGGGCACTTCCGGCAAATGGAGTACACGACGGATCCGGACAACGCAAGTGTGAAAGAGGCCTAAACCAGGCACAATGTCTTGTAGATCTAGCTCAGCCGAATGTAATGATACCTTTCACTTAACGATTCGATGCTTTTAATTATATGCCAATGAGCAGTAAAGTGCACTGAGGGTGTGTCCAATACATTGTGTGCACCATTGCTCCTCCTGCTTACTCTGCCAGCCCCTTCTGCTCCTCTTGAGTATCAGGATCAGGCGAGATAAGTATACAGGAACCGGACCACATCAATCAAGAAGGGCCTGGCAAAGGAAGTGGAAACGCGAGGGTAAACAGAGTGGCTTGGGTCCGCCCTCAGTGCACTTAACTGCTCATTTGCATGTGAATTAAAGGTACTTTTTCTCCAGAATGAAGCATCAAATCATTAAGTGATAGATCATTACATTCAGCTGAGCTAGATCTACAAGCAATGGCTTGCTAAGTGAAATAAATGATTACATTCAGCGGAGCTAGCCCTAGAAGACTCTGTGCCTGGTTTATCATTGAATTTCCTGGTGACAGATTCCCTTTAACCCCTTCCCAACATCTGCCAAACATTTACAGTGGATGTTGGAGCTTTAAAAAAGATGGCACTTGCTCCAGATCGGAGTGAGCTTCATAGCTGCTAGGTGCATGCTGTTTCACACAGCAGACACTCGGGGCTAATGTCTGCAATCGATTATAACTCCAATCGCTGACATTTAACCCCTCAGATGGAAATTTGACCAGGGCATTTTGAGAAGCTAAAAACCCGGAAGCTTTTGCTTTCTGGGCAGGAACGCCTTCCCCTAGCTGAGATCGAGGAAGGCGTTCCTGTACTAGGCTTCTAGGCTTACTACTGATATATTCCAATTCAAGCCTGCAGGTGGCAGCACTGCATTGGAATATATCAATCTTTGTATCCTGTAATGGATAAAATTCCAAAAAACAAGCTCTCATACGGCTGTGTGAACAAAAAATACAAATGTTTTGGCTCCGAGAAGGCAAAGAGTAAAAAACGAAGATGGGGGGAAAAAAGGGAAGGAGTTAAAGTAGCATTTGATAATTTCAGGTTTAGTCAGGACAGATAATAAGGTCTTGTCATAATTTCCAAAAAAATAATTTTGTTACATCAGGATAATTGTCACATGCCTAAGGCCTCTTTCACACTTGCGTTCTGAGGATCCGGTGGGCACTTCTGGCCCGCCGGATCCGTCAGAACGCAAGTCGTCTGAAAGCATTTGCCCAGACCTGTGATGTCATGAAGGAGCTCCCGGAGGCCGCAGCGCAGGTAAGTACACTGCTGCGGAGTACTTACCATGGCAGCCAGGACTTTAGTAGCGTCCTGGCTGCCATGGTAACCGATCGGAGCCCCAGCTTACACTGGGGCCCCGATCGGAACTGCTGCTGCGCATGCGCAGAGCTAAACGTCAGATCCGGCGATGCACCGAAACGACGTTTAGCTTAATGCCGGATCCGGATTAATGCACTTCAATGGGCATTAATTCCAGATACGGCGTTACAGCATGTCTTCCGGATTTTTGGACGGAGACAAATCCGCAGCATGCTACGGTTTTGTCGACGTTCAAAAAACGTGTCAGTACTGAACGGAAGACATCCTGAACGGATTTCTCTCCATTCAGAATGCACTGGGATAATCCTGATCAGTATCTTTCCGTCCTAGAGCCCCGAGGACGGATCTCTAGGATGGAAAGCAAAAGCGCAAGTGTGAAAGAGGCCTTACAGGGGTGGACCTCGACGAACCCTTTCTCTTTTAACTTACTATGTTACTATGTGTATTTTTTTTTTTTTTTTTTTTATGTCCTTTTTATATTTGGCAAACTCAAAATATCACTTCTGCTTTAATTTCACAGGCCCAGGCCAAAGCAAACGCAAAGACCTATGAATTCCGTAGCGAGTCTTCACGAGGCTTAAGAGTCCCATATCCAGGGCATCCTCCTCAAGAAGTACAGTCTAGGTCCAGGGAAGGGTTAAGGAGCGTTCCTACCTCATCCCAGGAGAGTAGCCAAACTCAAGTCAACCTCTTTAATGAAAGGTTGGGAAGCTCGGATATCAGAGAACATTATCCCCTAAAGATTAAAAAGAAAAAAAAATGCCACCACGCAAAACTCCTTCACAAGGCCAACATGCAGAGAGTCTCACCCGCCAACCACACAGGTCCCACGGAACAAGTGACGAATTCTGCCAAAGCGGATGATTCTGGGCCGCTAGAGTACCATTCCGCGCATGGCGTCATACAGATTGCAAGGCGGCAGCACTCCGATTTGGGATCTTCAAGTCAGATCGAACACTGTTTCATATCTAAAGACCACGGACTGGTGCAAAGCACTCAACATGGACACGGGAAGTCAAGTACGGACTCCTCTTTACATAGGACGAAGAACAAGGGCGACCTCTATAAAGATGCCGCTATCCCTAGAACTAAGATCAGCTCTGAATGCCGGGACCAGGTGTCTGACTTCTACAGTGAAGCGCTCTTAACACACGGGAGGAAGCCTTCTCTTATCGCCCGTATCCCTGTTGCCAGGATTTTTGGAGAGCCAGAAGAAGAACCGTGGAGGCCCCCAGTGGACAACTTGGAGAAAGTAGTAGTGACAGACGTGACTTCAAATTTTCTGACTGTGACTATAAAAGAAAGCAACACAGACCAAGGCTTTTTTAAGGACAAGCGATAAGTGTTTGTATATAATGTCCGTTAATTCCGTAATTTCCTGTTCACGTTTTATGTTTTGGTGATAAAAAAAAGGTTAAAAAATTATATATATATATATATTTGTTAGTTCTAATCGAAATATCCACTTTAATTGTTGGTTTCCGGTGCACCCACTGAAAATCTGGGTCCGCTATCCTTGTGTGCCAGTGCACACTTTGGGGGATATTTATCACAGATCAGTTTTTACACCGCTCTATGATATCCCCGGGCGCTGCTGGAGGATGCGCCTAATTTATGGCACACGTCGTCAGAACTTAGGCGCAGCCCCAGAAGTCCATGCACCTAAACTGAAGTCTACACCAGCTCCTACCTAGGGTCGATTTCAGTCATCTACGCCAGAAAACTGGGGTAAAGGAAGATAAATACGACGGGGCCGCTGACCGTGCCCTGGCCACTCCCTCTTTTCAGGAAACTGGCGAGGGCGGAGAAACTCCACTTGCACAACAATGTTTGCGCAAATGGTGTTTAAAGAGTCGCCAGCACAATGTTTGTGACTTTTATACGCCAGAAAACTGGCGTGGGGGAATGATAAATTCCCCCCTTTGTCTGCATATGTGTGGGGTTTTTTTTTTTAAACTTGCAGCTACCTTTTACCCACCTGAACCCTTTGCCAAGGTGAGGGCACCACATACAACCCCTTTTATATAACTTAGTTGTCTAGATGCTATCCGTGGTTTCCAGCTTGGGGGGAAAAAATATAAACTTTTCCTTACTTTGAGAGATTTTTTTTCTTTCTCATACAACAGAATCCTAACTGTTAAAGGGGTTGTCCGGGTTCAGAGCTGAACCCGACACACCCATAATCTCACCCAGGCAGCCCCCCAAATTGAGCATCGGAGCAGTTCATGCATCAATGCTCTCCCAAGGGCTCTTTCATTTACTGTAACACGCTGACGGGCGGAGGCTTCCGCTCAGCAGTGTGTTCGGTGACGTCACCGGCTCTGATGGGCGGGCTTTAGCGCTGCCTTAGCCATTTTACAGCGCTAAAGCCCGCCCATCAGTGCCGGTGACGTCACCGGGCTCACTGCTGGGCGGAAGCCTCCGTCTGGCAGCCCGAAGTTCGTCACCGGAACTCCACAAAATGCCTTTGCCCTGGACAATTAAGCGCAGGGCAAAGGAGCGCATCGGAGCATGAGCTGCTCTGATGCTCAGGTCAGGGGGGCTGCCTGGGTGAAATTCTAGGTATGTCCAGGTTCAGCTCTGAACCCGGACAACCCCTTTAAGATCCATAATCCTCCAGTGTTAAGGAAGCACTCCAGCAAAATGTGTAGTGCAGCACAGGCTGTCATTAAAGAGTAATGAAGAGGCTCATGTGTATGCCTTAGGGTTCATGCACACGTGTTTTGGGTCCGATCCACATTTTTTGCAGATCACACTCTGACCCATTCATTTCTATGGGGCTGCCAATAATGCGGACAGTACCCAGATGTCGTCCGTGTGTTGTCCACATCCGTGTGTCCGTTCCACAAATTATAGAACAGGTCTCATTCATGTCCGTTTTGCAGCCAAACAGGCAGTTCTTTTAGGAAAATGCTGCATGCACACGTCCGGTGTCTGTATTTTGCAGATCCACCTTATGTATACTTGTTTTAGTTGAGGTGCCATCTTGGCTCCTTCTTCCCCTCTGATATGGTTCCCCTAATGCATATTACATGTCTCATTATGCCCCTGGCTGTTCAGACACGTAGGGGTCTGAGTATCGCCACAATTGCTCTTTCTTACGGTCTATTCGCACGTCCGTTGTTCTGGGTCCACATCCGTTTCGCAATCGCGGACAAGAATGGGCAGCCATGTGTGGTCCACAAAATGCGGAACGCTCACAGCCAGTATCCGTGTTTTGCGGATCGCAAAACACTTATGGACGTGTGAATGGACCCTAAGGGCGGCAAGTGAGAGGCCATTTACACCTGTCCCTCATGACCAGTTTCACACGTGCGTGTGCAGAAACTCACTCCGTGTGATGGCTGCATTACCCGAACTCGCAGCATCAAGTAATTTTGATGCTGTGAGTTCAAGTAAAAGGAGAGGTGTTCAGTCCGGGTAATGCCGCCACCACACGGAGTGTGTTTCCCGGACCGAACACGCTTGAGTACCTGCTTAACCGCAGGTCTACTTTACTGTGCTCATGTCCTTATGGGAGTACAATACAGTAGACCTGTGGTGGCAAGAACTCCTAAGTAATTATGATGCTATGAGTTCAGGTCAGAGGACCACGGTTTGTCCCGGGAAATGCTGCCATTACACGGAACGCATTTACTAAACCGAACCCACTTGTGTGAAACTGACCTAACTCCTAATGCAGAGTCTCATTGTATCCTATGTGATACAGCTTCATCCTGTCTACCCTACGTCCTGCTTATGATGGGTTTCTCGCTGTCAGGGAGAGCAGAGCAGTGTGAAGCCGTATCTACTAGAATACTGTAGACGGGAAGTGTGGTCAGGAAAGTTTTAGAACGCTGCAGCCAGTCTTTGTATGGACTCTCCTACCATATCGATGCCCTCCTGGTCCCTTAGATAGGTGGGACAGAGCTTGGAGGGGAGGAGTCCAGGGGGGATTCGACAGATGCTGATGCATTCCTGTAGTTCACAAGAAGTGCATGCTACGGATATCATGGTACCCACATGCCCATTATGAAAGGGTTCAGGGTATGCTCACACGGCTGAAATCCACTGTGCAAAAAAACAGTGGCCGATCAGTAGGGCGCGAGTTTTTGGTGGTGGAAACCGCACCAAAAACAGTAGCTATTTTAACCCTTCCTCATTGAGTTCAATGGGGGATGCAGTTAATTGTATGGATGCTAAAGTTGATAAACTTTAAAAAAAAAAGTTTAAAAAAAAAACTTTTTGCATTTCGATATCCTTTGGCAAAGTATGCATTCTGAATGATGATTATCAGGGTAGAGCAAAATAATAATAATTCTTTATTTCATGGTACCGCTATAGTTCTGGACCCCCCCCCCCCAAAAAAAAAATAGCTGTTTTTCTTTTTCTCCTTTTTTCTTTTTGCACTTTAAAGGTTTTGTGAAGTTACTTTTCTGTGACACAATAGAGCTCCTACAGCTGATGCTTTGCATATGCAAGTAGTGATGTCATTAATTCTCTTACGAAATAAATTTCATGTACAGTATGTTCGCAAAAAAAAAAAAAATACCTGTGTAATTCTTGACTTGGTCATTTTCTATTAGTGTTTTACACCTGTATAAATGTAACCATATAGATATTATACATATAGATGCTAATAATGATGAAATCATACACTTATTAACTGCAATGATGTGCAATGGGCGACTAATACTAGCTGTGAAATCGGGTATGTACGGAAAAAAAAAAACATGAACTTTTCAGAGAAATACAGAGAATATTTCTTTTACACGACATCGTTATTGTTTTTATATTTGTACAGTTGGTTATTAAAAGGACACTAAACCTTCAGTCTGTTCCATTCACTCTGCGATTGAGTGTTATCTACTGGTGCTTATTGCCTTTTTACATGGGCCGGGATCGGGCCAATTATCCCGGATGAGTGTTTGTACAAGCTCCTGTTCCTTTTAATTGGCCCATGTAAATGTGCCGCCAATTACTTGGCAAATGTTCATGATCAGACGGGTCATGTGACGCCAAAACTCCTCGTTTCGCGGCAGCACATTGCCCTGTGCAGGGGCGGACTGGGAACTTAACGGGGCCCTGGAAATAACCTAAAAGTGGCCCCATGTTGTAGGCGGGTCCATATTGACAAAAGGCGTGGCAACACAAGAGGAAAGCGGCAAGTAGGGGCCTGCAATACTGTAGTACAGCACAAAATACTACCCCAGAAGAAAATACCACAGTGCAGCACAAAATACCGCCCCTGCAGAACCAAATACCACAGTGTAACACAAAATACTGCCCCATTAGAACCAAATACCACAGTGCAGCACAATATACTGCCCCAGCAGAACCAAATACCACAGTGCAGCACAATATACTGCCCCTGCACAACCAAATACCACAGTGCAGCACAATATACTGCCCCTGCACAACCAAATACCACAGTGCAGCACAATATACTGCCTCTGCACAACCAAATACCACAGTGCGGCACAATATACTGCCCCTGCAGAGCCAAATACCACAGTGCGGCACAATATACTGCCCCTGCAGAACCAAATACCACAGTGCAGCACAATATACTGCCCCTGCAGAACCAAATACCACAGTGCGGCACAATATACTGCCCCTGCAGTACCAAATGCCACAGTGCAGACCAATATACTGCCCCTGCAGAACCAAATACCACAGTGCAGCACAATATACTGCCCTAGCAGAACCAAATACCACAGTGCAGCACAAAATACTGCCCCTGCAGAACCAAATACCACAGTGCAGCACAATATACTGCCCCTGCAGAACCAAATACCACAGTGCAGCACATAATACTGTCCCTGCAGAACCAAATACCACAGTGCAGCACAATATACTGCCCCTGCAGAACCAAATACCACAGTGCAGCACAATATACTGCCCCTGCAGAACCAAATACCACAGTGCAGTACAAAATACTGCCCCAGCAGAACCAAATACCACAGTGCAGCACAATATACTGCCCCTGCACAACCAAATACCACAGTGCAGCACAATATACTGCCCCTGCAGAACCAAATACCACAGTGCAGCACAATATACTGCCCTTGCAGAACCAAATACCACAGTGCAGCACAAAATACTAGTGTTCCACTGTATCACTATCCTGAGGACTGAGCTACAGTTGAGTTTAGGCCAGGTGCATAAGTACCTGATGCTTTTAGCATTAACTAATGCTGAGAGCTTCAGATTATTATGCAGTGGGCTCGAGCTGGTCATTGGCCCACCATAAAATTTCCCCGTAGGGTCTATGGCCAGTCCACTCCTGTACAGTGATCATTGCTGTAAGTAAATCATGTAAATGCAGCTAAGCAAGCGAGCAGTTATCAGGGATGATCCTCATTCCTGATGTCTGCTCTATTGGCCCCTGTAAAATGACCCTAAGAATAGCTGGTGCCTCTACATAAATGCCAGTAATATTGATGACCTCTCCTCAGGATAGGTCATCAGTATCTGATTGGTCGGGGTCTGACTCCCGGCAACCCATGATCAGCTGTTTGACGAGGAGGTGGCGCGTCCTCAGCGGCGCACTGTAATTACAATAAGTCTAGTATGACTAAGAATGCGGCTTTGAAACGCATAAGCAGTACTCTCTAGGGCTGCTAGTGGGTCGTGCTATTGACTGTGGATTTTAATGAAGAAAATAAAGTTGTAATTTTATTTTGACTTAATTTCACTTTTACCAAGTACCGTATTCTTTTCATGAATTAAATGTGTGACTACCTCAAGTCTGACGGGATCCATACACGGAAAAGGCGCCGAGTCGCGTGAGTACCCATGAGCTGGGATTTCTTGCTTTATCTGTTGTTCTGACAAACGCTTTGAATAAAGCGAAAACTCAGAACCACTCCTTAAAGGGAAAAGATATTTATGACGTTTCCTTAGGATAGGTCATCAGTATAAGATCTGCGTTGGTGCGACCCCCGCCGATCAGCTGTTAGAAGAGGCCTTGACCGCCGCAGCCTCTTCCTAGGCCAGTGATATCACCATACATTGGTCACATGGCCTATTTGCAGCTCAGTCTGATTCAAGTCAATGGGACTGGGCTGCAATACCAAGCACTGCCACTATACAATGTACGGCGCTGTGCTTGAAGTGCTGGGAGCCTGCATTGCTCACCATAGCTTTAGTAAGTGCAGCAGCTCCCTGAAACAGCTGATCTGCTGGGACTTGGACCCCCCTGATGTGATGATATCCTATCCTGAGGATAAGTCATAATTATCTTTTCCAGGATAACCCCTTTAAGGTGGTTGTCCCGTCACGGTGAGATGTGACTAAGTAACCAACTTTACAGAATTAGCCGAGCAGGCCAGCGCTCTGCTGTGTGCGCAACTCCCATTGTAGTAACGTTACGCTGTTTCAGTAACTCCTGGAAACGGCAATCCCTTTAAAGGATTATTCTGGTATGCAAAACTTGACTCCTGAATTGAATGTATGCAATTCAAAGTAAAAATCCTTGATCTACCATAATTGTTTATATCAGTTTCCCCCGTAATCACTCGCTGCCCCAACATGTGGGGTTTATAACCCACTGCATACGGTTACGACCTGTAGTTCAGATTGCTGGTCAAGCATGCTCGGTTCCAGAACTTGGAGTTATAGGAGGCTGTAACTGGGAACAAATGTGAGAGGTTCAGCAGTGAAGGAGGCCAATATGAGATGCACAGGATAGGGGAGACTTGCTGTTCAGCAGCCAGGAAGAGAACAGCCTGCAATAGACGTCAGTAATGCATGATGGGAACTGTGGTCTGCTACCCACGTGGACTGCTACTGAAGCTCACTTTACTCCTACTGCACCAAGGAGCACATACAGCGCAACCGTCTGACGAAAAATGGTAATTATATATGTTTAGGATGTAGTATTAGTGCTGTTCTGTGTGTAATGACCCTGATGGGCTGGAAATTGGATAGCCCTTTAAAGGTGTTTTCAGGTTTGTATCAACACCCTTTAAAATAATCCTTTATGAAAGTAGCTGTAATTCTGTAATGTATTTCTTTTACCGTTATTGCTCCTATCTCCCATTCCGGGCTGTGGTCACATGACCTTGTCCATGTAGCTCTTTCTTATTTCCTGTGATGTCATGTCCATGGGCGGGGCAGTGATAACATCCCAGGAAGTAGCTGGGTGGGAGGGGCTATAAACTAGCTGGTCACCGATAGGTGTGGGGGTGGAGCTGTGGCAGAGAAAAGAAAAAGTGCATCATAGAATTGGTTGGATACAGGAACAGAAAGCGCTACATACAGGATGGAAATAAACCAGAGGAATTGGTTTACATTCTTCATATGTCTCGTACAATGTGAGTCAGAACGTGTTTTAGTTACATTATGATAGGGGATGTTTCCAGCTGTAGAAATTTTTTTATTCGTAGAACTTTGGATTTTTTAAATATTCATATATATATATATATATATATATATATTTCTCCTTCCCCCCCACAACCGCACCACAGAGAGAGGATCCGCCCCCTGGAGTGGGAGACCTGCAGTTTTATTTTCAGGTCAGTACCGCTAGTCTGGAAGTCCCAGATATGTTCTGGAGGCCTAGGTGGTAGTATACCTGCTGAGGTCTATCGCTCAGAGGATGGGCTGGCAGGACCCCAGGAGCCGGTGGTTCTCTGGGGCTTCCACTTGGTTCTTGTAGCAGGTGCATGTGCTCCTCCATGGGAGTGAGGCCATGCGATGTTCGGAGGAACAATGGAGGCAGCCCCAGGGGGGTGTTGCATTCCACCACATGTGGCCCTGATCCATGGAGAAGCATGTCTTCCGGAGACTCCCCTCAGCATGTGGTCCAAACAGGAGAAGAAGCACAGGCGAGTGTTCCGGTGGACGTCACTTCTGGCGGAGCGTGTGTGCCACATGACGCACTTCCGGTTTGAACAGGAAGCTGGATGTGCATTCAAGTAGGCGCAGGCGAAGGGGGGAGGTGTACTGTTGCTGCTGGTACTCCTGCTTAGGGTCCTTTCACACTGGCGTTTTTGTTTTCCGGCATAGAGTTCCGTCCTCGGCGCTCTATGCCGGAAAAATCCTGATCAGGATCATCCCCATGCATTCTGAATGGAGAGAAATTAGTGCATCAGGATGTCTTCAGTTCAGGACTGGAACGTTTTTTGGACGCAGCAAATACCGCAGCATGCTGCGCTTTTTGTTCCGTCCAAAAATCCGGAACACTTGCCGCAAGGCCGGATCCGGAATTAATGCCCATTGAAAGGCCAGGACGCTAAAGTCCTGGTTGCCATGGTAAAATGTAGTGGGGAGCGGGGGAGCAGTATACTTACCATCCATGCGGCTCCCGGGGGGCTCCAGAGTGACGTCAGGGCGCCCCACATGCATGGATCACGTGATCCATGCGCATGGGGCGCTCTGACGTCATTCTGGAGCGCTCTGGGAGCCGCACGGACTGTAAGTATACCGCTCCCCACTACTACTATGGAAACCAGGACTTTAATAGCGTCCTGGCTGCCATAGTAACCTGAAAGCATTTCGAAGACTGATCAGGATCCTGATCAGTTTTCTAATTGTTCAGGCGACTTGCGTTCTGACAGATCCGGCGGGACGGAAGTGCCTGCCGGATCCTCAGAACGCAAGTGTGAAAGGACCCTTACCTATATTGTATAATATATATATATATATTGTGGGGAGTCGCTCTGGTAGACAGCGGTGCGGGTGCAGTTTAGAGGCAAAACAAGGAGTCCAGATTGTGCAACAAACAGTGTTTTATTCACACTTGCACACAAAATGAAAAACAGTCTCTTGGTGACAGTTCACACACAACGGAAATAACGTAGCCAAACAAAAACAGTCCAACACAGGTTCAGTCACCTGGGAGGTGTAGGTGCAGGTTCGCACCACGCTGTCGGCCCAGCCGCAGGAGAATCCAGCTTCAGGTAGCCAGGAACAAAATACCTCCTTGCTGAGCTCTTTCCTCCTGGACAGAGAACTCACAGCCCTGTTAGCAGCTCCAGGATAATCACACTCCCAGACACAGCTGCTGGCTGCGTTATATATCCAGCCCAAAACATGGACTGGACCGTGGGGAGCAGCCACCCACCCTACTCTTTAGCTGCTCCCAGTAAGAGCCGGCCCGGATCGGCTTTGCAGCCATGCTATTTAACAAAGTCAAACAGCACTAGCTGCTGCAGACAAAAACCCGGCTCTCACCTCACCGAGGCCAGCAACCTCGGTGACACGTACCTGCCATCACATATGACACCTTGCACTCTTACTACATATATATATATATATATATATATAAAAATCTATCTATATCTTTATCCTCCTCTGTCTCCTGGGTCCCCTATGTGAGGGTTGGAGACGAATCCTAATCCACCTGCTCTTCTTCTTTGCATTATAAGATTATCCTGATTGGATGCAATGGAGGAGGAAAAGAGGCCTGATCCGGTAGAAGGGGAGAGTTTTGCTCCAGTACCAGTTTTTGTTTTGGAATTAGTGGGTAAGTGCCCAAGAAGTGATACTGTTGATATTTTGTGATTTCTTTATTCTAGACAAGGCCCAAGAAAGTTTTGGCTAAAAGAAAGAATGTGCGTTATGTGCATGTCCCTTATCTTCCTCATATACTAAGAAGCTTTGCCAACAATGTATAGACAAGACAGTAGCGGAGGAATCCCTATGTTTTCTAAAGAATATAAAAACACTCATTAGATCAGAGGAAAAAAGTTCCTTGAGATCCTGTAAACTGCAGAAAGCTGGTTATCTGATATAGATTCTACGGTGGAGAGTGAGGAAGTAGTGGAAACATACGACTCAGATTTTTCCTCATCCCCTGAAGATGATATGGAGGGTAGAGCTTTATTTCCTGTCGAAGATACTGACAAATTATTGAAAGCTATTCGTTCTACTCTGGATTTAGAAGATGTTAAAGATAATAAATCTGTAGTCAATTCAATGTTTGAGGGACTTCAGGAAAGGAGGCATAGATGTTTCCTGTTGCATAAAAGTGTATCAGCCCTCATAAATAGAGAGTGGAAAAAACCTGATAAAAAGGCTTTTATTCCCTCCCAAAAGTTTTGAAACAAAGTATCCCTTTGAAGAAGAGGCCTCTTCTTCTTCTTGGGATAAAGCGTCAAAAATTGACGTAGCTATATATCAAAGATTTATAAAAAGTCTTCCCTACCGTTCGAAGATATGGGATTCCTAAGGGACCCATTAGATAAAAAGTAGATTCCTGTCTCAAGACCACCTGGGAACCAGTGGCTTCCGCATTTAGACCGAATATTACGACCACTGTTATGGCCAGATCCATGATTATCTGGTTGGAACGATTAGAATGTCAGATTAGGGAAAAGTGTCCTTAAGAGCAAATGTTAGCCTCCTTGCCCACCTTACAGAAGGCGGCTGATTTTATATCCGATGCTTCAGTGCATTTGGTCAAACTGGTGGCACAGGCATCCTCCCTTTCCAATTCGGCTCGCAGAGCGCTCTGGTTAAAAAAAAATTGGAAAGGGGGTGATTTGTCTTCAAAACAAAGATTGTGCAGTATTCCTTGTCGGGGAGAATTTTTGTTTGGGCCTGATTTAGATTCCCTTTTGGAGAAAGCTGCGGATAGGAAAAATAAGTTTCCTGGGCTGTCTCTCCAGGTTATTCTTCAACTTCTTTTTCCAGATCCAGACGTTCCTTTCATTCTGCATCGAGATTTTGGGGAAGCGGTCAGAATAGCGACAGAAACCAGTTTTAGATTAAAAGGTTTTGGGGGTAAAAGTTTCCTATTTGGAGGTTCCTCTTCCCAGCCTAAGAAACCACGTCAGCAATGACGCCAGGGGTGGTGTGGGAGGAAGACTGAGGTTCTTTCTTCTCGCCTGGTCAAAAGTAGCAGGAAACTGGGTCCAGGGGCTCATAAGTGAGGGTTTACAGTACATTACGATTTTCTTTCAAGACCCCCTCAGAGATTTATGGTCACAAAGGCTCAGGGTTCGTTACTAGGAAAGTCTGCTATGGAAGTAGAAGTCTTAGGCCTCTTTCACACGGGTGTCATGTTTGACGCCCGGATAAGAGGCAGATGCGTTGCGGGAATATGCGCGATTTTTCCACGCGGGTGCAAACGTTTGTAATGCGTTTTGCACGCGCGTGTGAAAAATGGCCATGTTTGGTACCCAGACCCGAAGCCGGACTTCATCACTGAAGTCCGGTTTCGGGTAGAGTATTTTGGAGAATTATAACATGGTTATAAGGGGAAATAATAGCATTCTTAAGAAAGAATGCTTAGTAAAATGAAGAGGAAGGGGTTAAAAATAATAAAAGTTAACTTACCTTAGCCACTTGATCGCGTAGTTGCGATCTGTCCTCTCTTTCCCAGCATCAGCTAACAACTAAAGGACTTGTGATGACGTCACATCACATGGTCCAATCACATGGTCCATCACCATGGTAAGATGGACCATGTGATTGGACCATGTGATGTCATCACAGGTCCTTTAGTTCTTAGCTGATGCAGGGAAAGAGAGGAGAGATCGCAACTACGCGATCAAGTGGCTAAGTAAGTTAACTTTATTATTTCTAACCCTTCCTCTTCATTTTACTATGCATTCTTTATTAAGAATGCTATTATTTCCCCTTATAACCATGGTATAAGGGGGAATAATAAAGATCTGGTCCCGTTGCTAAGCAACCATGCGGGAAAATCGCACTGCATCCGCACTTGCTTGCGGATGCTTGCGATTTTCCCGCAGCCCCATTCACTTCTATGGGGCCTGCGTTGCGTGAAAAACGCACAATATAGAGCATGCTGCGATTTTCACGCAACGCAGAAGTGATGCGTGAAAATCACCGCTCATGTGCATAGCCCCATAGAAATGAATGGGTCCGGATTCAGTGCGGGTGCAATGCGTCCTCCTCACGCATTGCATCCGTGCGGAAAACTCGCCCGTGTGAAAGGGGCCTTAGAGTTATTAGGGAAGGAGGTTCTGATTCCAGTTCCAGTGGCAGAACAGGGAAAGGGATTTTACTCTCCTCTATTTCTGGTAAAGAAACCAGACAACTCTTTCCGCACGATTATAAATCTAAAGCAACTGAACAAGAATCTTCTTTTAAGAAAATTCAAGATGGAGACAGTAAAATCAGCAGTTCATCTATTGTATCCCAATTGTTTTATGGCAGTCTTAGATCTTAAAGACGTGTATTATCACGTCCCCATACACCCTTTGCATCAGCAGTTCCTTCAGAGTTGCAGTGACTGTCGAGTGAAGTATTCGCCACCTACAGTTTCAGGCGCTTCGTTTGGCCTCTCTATGGCACCCAGTATATTTATGACGGTGATAGCAGAAGTAGCCTCATTTATAAGGAAATTCTATTCCTACCTTATTTGGACTACTTTCTAATTATAGCGGGCTCTCAGCGGGACTGTATAAGGGCAGTGCAAAAAGCGACAGAAATTTTGGAGGATTTAGGCTGGATAATAAACCTAAAAAAATCCCGAATTATGCCGGAGACTCGCCAGGTGTTTTTTTGGGATTCGGTAGTCCAAAGAAGAGTGGGGGATCTTTGGACTCAAGGATGAAAATTTTAAGTAAAACGTTAGAAGATCGTTAGAAGATCTGTCCTGGTGGGAAGCCAGCACAAATCTTCACAAGTCAGGGAGACTTCTTGGAGTCGCCCGATCCAGTTGTTTTGACTATAGATGCCAGCCCTTGGGGGTGGGGGGCACTTTTTTTTGACCAGATCATTCAAGGACAGTGGACCCCTATACAGAGAACATTCTCCTCAAACAGAAAGGAGTTGCTGGCTATAAGACTAGACTTGGAGGCAGCAATAGGGTATTTCGCTAGCATATGCCCCCCCATTGTCTGATAGGTGCAGGACCCGCACCTATATCAAGAACGGAGCGGGGAGAACTGTGGCTGGAGGACCCCAGATTTCCCTGGGTCCATCTATCACCAAGCGCTGCTGCCCGCCTCTATTATAGAAGTGAATGGGAGTGCACTGCGCATGCGCAGCCCATGCTCCCATTTATTTCTATGGGGCCTACGGAAATAGCCGAGCCAGCGCTCAGCTATATTCGCTGGCCCCATAGAAAACGAATGGAGGGTGGCTGCGCATGCACAGTGCATCCTCCTTCACTTTCAGGGCTCCGTTGTCGACATAGGTGCGGGTCCCAGCGGTGTGACCCGCACCTATCAGACAATGGGGGCATATCCTAGCAATATGCCCCTATTGTCTGAAATGGTACAACCCCTTTAAAGCATGTGAGGGTAATGTCAGACAATTAGTCAGCTGAATAAAATGAAAGGACTGGCACTCCGTAATTTCTTTGCAAAAAAGACTTCTTTATTCGTCACCCATATGTGACGCGCGTTTCGGCACAGACATGTGCCTTTGTCAAACAACAGGTGATAATAGCTATTATCACCTGTTGTTTGACAAAGGCACATGTCTGTGCCGAAACGCGCGTCACATATGGGTGACGAATAAAGAAGTCTTTTTTGCAAAGAAATTACGGAGTGCCGGTCCTTTCATTTTATTTTGATAGGGATCCGACCTGCTGACCGTGCACCCGGACCTCAATGAAAGCACAGTGCCGTCCATTTTCTCTAAATCAGTCAGCTGAAGTCTACATAAACCATCAGGGGGGAACAAAGTCGGTTTCCCTCATGAAAGAAGCAGATCTGTTGTTCCAAAATCTGGAGCGGAAGGTCAGTCACATTTCTGCTCTCCACATAAGAGGCAAGGAGAATTTCCAGGCGGACATCAGCTGAGACAGGGGGAGTGGTCTCTGAACCCTTCAGTTTTTTCGGAGATAGTCAGGCTGTGGGGGTCGCCAGCCATTGATCTTTTCCCACCAGAGCAAACAGAAAGGTAGAGAAGTTTTGCTTTCTCAACCCGAGAGAATTCCCAGATGGGGTGGATGCTCTTCTTCAGAAATGGGTTTTAGGTTACGCTTTTCCTCCCTTACAGCTTATTCCACTAGTTCTCAAAAAGATCAGAGACGAGGGTGCAAGAATGATTATGATAGCCCCCTTGTGGCCGAGAAGGGCATGGTTCTCTCTCCTGAGGTCCATGTCAATAACAGACCCCTGGATCCTTCCTGATATCCCGGACCTTCTGATGCAGGGCCCAGTTTGTCATACTAATGTCAGGGGTCTACATCTTATGGCCTGGAATTTGAGAGGTCATTATTGATTAGACAGGGTGTGGTGATAGAGGGATCCAGATATTAAAATTATGGTTAGGCGTAGGCCACCCCTACCTTTACATTCCTGTAGAGGGTCATCACCTCTTCCATGTCCGTCCATGCCAGAGATAGCAGCAATAAAAATCAGTAAGAAACCAGACCCCTATCCTAAAGTGTGAAGATGTGAGATACCAGCGTGATACAGACCAGAACCGTTAAGAGGGGTCAGGAGATTGTCCTTTCCAGCTGAGGTCACACATGAAAACCCTATCTTGCAATATACATGGAGGAAATAAGTGGACAAATCCATATGTGGTCCACGTGCTTCCTCCTGAGAACTCAGGCCATGTATATGCATCCATGGTTTTTAAAGAGGACCTTTCATGGGTCCTAACATTGTAAGATAACTATCTGGACATGTAGACAGCACTCCAAATGGTTAATATGCTGATTGTTAGATTTATTCAGCCGGACATGATGGTACACGAGCTTACAATAATAGCAACGTGTCAGGCTTACTTCTGACCATAACATGTGGACCGCTGGCGTTCCACATGTTATGGTCACAAGTTAGTCTGACAAAGGGCTTACTGTAAGCCCGAAACGTTGCTATTAATGTTAGCTCGTGTACCATCATGTCCGGCTGAATAAATCTACCAATTAGCATATTAACCATTTGGAGTGCTGTCTATTTGTATGAATACTGCAACTACAAGTCCTGTGGTGGAGCCAGGAACAAGGTTCTGACATGCACCCTTTTCAAAAGCCAAAATAACTGCTGAGTGCTGTGATCACCGAGAATTATATATCTGGAAATGTGGAGCGGCGCCCAGGGATCTCACTGCACTTACTATTATCCCTGGGCGCTGCTCCGTTCGCCCGCTGTGGCCCCATTACCGTCTCCCGCGCTGTATGGCAATTGCTACTAACTTTGCAAAAGGGAGGAGACATCAGTTTCTCTCCCTGGGCGTTCCTTCTCCCAGGCTGTGACCTCTGCGATTGGACAGCGCTATAGCCTGGGAGAAGGAAAGCCCAGGGAGAGAAGCTCAGGTTTCAGCCCTGTGAGCAGTCTTTGGTTTAAGTTTTGACATTGACCCCTGGGTGATAAGGTTCTTTAAGGCGGTAGATAGAAATAACTCCAGTAAGAGTTCCCCCATGGGATCTAAATCTAGTATTAAATGCTTTGACTAGGCCTCACTTTGAACCATTGACTTTAAGTTAGTCCTATTGGTGGCTTTAACCTCTACATGAAGGGTTATCAAAACTCAGGCTCTATCAATCCTCCCTTTATGTCCATTCTGGATGATAGGGTAGTCCTCCTTCCTTTTTACCTAAGGTTCCCTCCAGGTGAAACAGACTCCAGGAGATAGTCCTTCCAACTTTTTTTGATAAAACCATAAGCCAGGAGGAATGTTTTTTCCACTCCCTGGATGTTAGGAGGATGTTTGGTTAGAGGTAACCAAGGATTGGAGGAAGTCCTCTGCGCTAATTGTTCTCTTTTCTGGCATGGATAAGGGTAGGGTAGCCTCAAAGAGTTCACTAGCCAGATCAGGCCAGTTATATCCCTGGCTTACACCTCTTCTGGCAGTTCCCCTCCTCTTTCTCTGAAAGGGCACACTACTCGCGCAGTTTCTACCTCATGGGCTGAAAGAGCTAAATGTTTCTATTGAGCAAGTTTGTAAGGCTGCCACGTGGTCTTCTCCTTCTACCGTCACTATCGGCTCCAACTGAATTCTGCCTCTGATCTTCTTTTTGGGAAGAAGATACTGCAAGTGGTGGCCCCCCCGTAAGGAAGGAATTTTTTCTTCTCTGTAATTTCCCTCAGTGGTGTTGTCGTGGGGAAAGAGAAAATCTGATTACCGCTGAGTGTAATCATCATTTTTCTCTTTCCCCACCGGTAATCGGATTTTCCAGACCCCAAGACAGCACCCTTCCTTATTCCCTCCCTGGTGTTTTGTGGTTCTTTGTTTGAGTTGCACGGGGTGTAGCAAAAAAAATCTTATATATATATAATTCGATGATCTAACCTAGGCCGGAGTCCCTCTCACACTCTGTAAACCACTGAGGTGGGAGAGAGGCTCCACCTTTTTATTCTGCAGGTTTCCTGTCCCTCGGGGCAGATCCTCTCTCTGTGGGGCTGTCGTGGGGTCTGGAACATCCGATTACCAGCGAGTGTAATCATCTTTTTTTTAGGAAAGGCGACAGATTGATAGTTTAGATGTTGGAACCGTCCCTTTGACACAGACATTTACAACAGACCGCAATGGTTTAATATAATGAGTGTTATTTTATTCTGGATTGCTCCTCATTTCTTACATAATTCATCCACTAATAATAATAATAATCTTCTCCCTCCCTGCGTATATTAAAAGCTGACCACTAATTAAGGCTACTTTCAATTTCGCGTTTTGTGCAGATCAGTCATGGACGATCCATTCAGATAATACAGCCGTCTGCATCAGTTCAGAACGGATCCATTTGTATTATCTTTAACATAGCAATTGAAAGTCAATGAAGGACTGATCCGCTTTCTATTGTGCCAGATTTGTGTCAGTGAAAACGGATCTGTCCCCCTTGACTTACATTGTGTGCCAGGACGGATCCGTTTGGCTCAGTTTCATCAGACGGACACCAAAGTGGAATGGAGACTGAACTGATGAATTCTGAGCAGATCCTTTTCCATTCAGAATGCATTACAATGCAAACTGATCCGTTTTGGACCGCTTGTGAGAGCCCTGAACGGATCTCACAAACAGAAAGCCAAAACGCCAGTGTGAAAGTAGACTCTAGCACACACTAGCAGTGCCCAAGATACCACAAAAGTGCACATTTTCTACCTATATTAAAGAGGTTATCCAGCCTATCTATATTTGATTGGCAGCGGTCTAATGCCTCACACCCTCGCCGATCTACTGTTCAGCCGTAGCTCTATACTTTTAGCAGACACGTCACCTTAGCAGCATGTTCAGTTTGCTTTTTCCCCACGCGGATTTAAAAATCCATAGCATGTCAATTGTTTGCGGGATTTTTTTTGTGTGCAGATTTCAGCCTTTGCAATGGAAAGGTGAGATCTGTGGCAAATCTGCATTAAAAACCACAAGTAATGCATGTGGTATTCGGTGCCGAAACGCACAGAAATCAGCACAAAACCGCCCCCATGTGCAGGTACCATAAGGAGAGTTTCACACTAGCCTTTGAGAGTGAACAGCCTGCTGGAGCTCCCTGGATCCGGTATTGCCAGAAGCTGGCTGAATGCCCACTGCCCCCCCATTAAGGGCTCATGCACACAAACGTATTTTCTTTCCGTGTCCGCTCCATTTTAATTTTTTTATGCGGAACCATTCATTTTAATGGGTCTGCAAAAAAAACATGTCCTATTATTGTCCGCATTATGGACAAGGATAGGACTGTTCTATTAGGTGGCAGCTATTCCACAAAACACAGAATGCACACGGACATCATCCATGTTTTTTGCGGATGTGTTTTGTGGACCACAAAATACATATGGTCGTGTGCATGAGCCCTTATTATAATGAGGACCAGCGGAGATCCGGCTGCAACCTGGCAAATATGGCGAGAATCAGCCAGACTAAAACCGCTGCGCCATGTATGAAGGAATGTACAGTCCTGGAATGGAGGGGGGAGGCAGAGCGTCATCGGGTGACGGGATCATAGGACCACTGGTTCGATGAGCAACATTAGAGACGACCGACTGCATTGGCACCAGGCTGTGGGTAGAGATTCCCCTACTTTTGCCATTCTTTCTTTGGAAAGTTATATACAGTTTTTTGTTACGACCCATTGACAATGAGACACAACCAGTGGCTATGATCTCAAATAGATGATGTGTGTGTCCATTTTTGGGAAAAAACTCCAGCTCAATTTCACATCGTTGTAATATTGGTGTCCTCAGGACTAAGATGGTATTGTTCCTTAAAAGGGTTTTCCAGTTTGCATCCGTATCTTGTAATATATACATTCATGAAGGCAGCTGTCATTTTGTAATGTATCTGTTTTTCTTTTATTGCTCCATTGCTGGACTGTGGTCACATGGCCATGTCCATGCAGCTCTCTCTCATTTCCTGTGATGTCATGTCCATGGGCGGGGCAGTGATAGGGGAGTATATGTAACTAGCGGGGTGGGAGGAGCTATAAGCTAGCCGAGCGTCATTAGGGTTCGGGCTGGAGCCGTGTCTGAGAAAGGAGAAGTGCATCATGGGTTTGGTTGGACACACAAGAAGTGCTACATACAGGATGGAAACAAAGCAGAGGGATCGGTTTACATGGTGAAAACGGGTCAGGAAAGTCTAAACTGATTAAAAAAAAATTAAAAAGCACGAAGAAGATGTACACGAGTTAAGTACACTAACTACACAAGCTTATCATTGTAACTGAGATGAGCGAATTTCATATTTTGAAGTTCGTTTTCGGTTCGGCTTGTGGTATAAACTGAATTGCGTTACGGATTCCGTTACCACGGACCATAATGCAGTTCCATAACGGAATGCCTTTAGAGGCATTCTGTCATAATAGAAGTCTATGGCCTGCATAACGGATCCGTCCGGTTTCAGTTATGCAATAGAGGACTTCAGCATGACGGAAACCGGACGGATCAGTTATGCAGGCCATAGACTTCTATTATGATGGAATGAATAACGGAATGCCTCTAAAGGCGCTATGGTCTGTGGTAACGGAATACATAACGCAATTCAGTTTATACCACAACCCGAACCGAAAACAAATTTTAAAATATGAATTTCGCTCATCCCTAATTGGAATCATGGAAAACCCCTTTAAGATTCAAAACAGTTGGTCAAATATAAAAGTGAACTTTATTTAAAAGTGACAAATTCAATTCACACTGTTTAACATTTACGTATTTACAAAGTTGTCAGTTCATGTCATCATCAGATTCATTCCCCCAGTCACGTAGAAAATCGCTGATGTATATTTCAGACGTTTCACTGAAGTCCGAGTTTTCCTTTTTCCAACATTACGGTATCGTCAATAGTTCAACTAAATGGGATTGAAGACAATTTCCAATTATATATTTATACTCAATATTTGCTGCCTCTGAACTATATTTTAGGGTGAAAATAAAAAAAAACAAGCCCCAAACTTTGGTGGGTGTTTTAAAGGGGTTTTCTGGCAGGAGAAAAGGGCCAAAACGGGTTTAAATAAACATTATTCACCTCACCAATCCTCGTTACTCCAGTAACCGGTTGTGGACAGCAAACTAAGCTGTAGAAACCAGTGTCAGGCAGGCTGCTGCCAAGGCCAATAAGATAATGGGTTGCATCAAAAGGGGCATAGATGCCCGTGATGAGAACATAGTCCTACCACTTTACAAATCACTAGTCAGACCACACATGGAGGACTGTGTACAGTTCTGGGCTCCTGTGAACAAGGCAGACATAGCAGAGCTAGAGAGGGTTCAGAGGAGGGCAACTAAAGTAATAACTGGAATGAGGGATCTACAGTACCCTGAAAGGTTATCAAAATTAGGGTTATTCACTTTAGAAAAAAGACGACTGAGGGGAGATCTAATAACTATGTATAAATATATCAGGGGTCAGTACAGAGATCTCTCCCATCATCTATTTATCCCCAGGACTGTGACTGTGACGAGGGGACATCCTCTGCGTCTGGAGAAAAGAAGGTTTGTACACAAACATAGAAAAGGATTCTTCACTGTAAGAGCAGTGAGACTATGGAACTCTCTGCCTGAGGAGGTGGTGATGGTGAGTACAATAAAGGAATTCAAGAGGGGCCTGGATCTATTTCTGGAGTGTAATAATATTACAGGCTACAGCTACTAGAGATGGGTCGTTGATCCAGGGAGTTATTCTGACTGCCTGATTGGAGTCGGGAAGGAATTTTTTATTCTCCTTAGGCTATATGCACACGACAGTTGTTTTTTGCTGTCCGCAAATCGCGGATCCGTCTTCCTTTTTTTTTCACATCCACATCCGTTCCGTGTGTACGCAAATTTTGTAGGTTGTGTTTCCATGTGTCTTCCGTTTTTTTTGCGGATCCGCAAAAAAACTGAAGGCTTGAAACAGTTTCTTAAAGTACCTGCACAAGTGCCCTGGTTTGCAAGCAACCATCCACAAAAAAAAACGGATGCGGATGGAAAAACGGAAGGCTTCAGTGTGGCTTCCGTTTTTTTTGCGGACCCATTGACTTCTATGGGTCCGCAAACAGTTTTTTGCGGACAAGAATAGGACATGCCATATTTTTTTTGCGGACGTGAAATGCGGAAGAGGCATCAGTTTTTTTTGCGGATCCATAGAAATGAATGGGATCTGCAAAAAAAACGGAACGGAAGCCTAGAAAAAACACTGTCGTGTGCATATAGCCTTAAAGTGGGGAAAATTGGCTTCTGCCTCTCAGGCGTTTTTTGCTTTCCTCTTGATCAACTTGTAGAAAACAGGCCGAACTGGAAGGACAAATGTCTTTTTTCGGCCTTACAAGCTATGTTACTATGTTACTTTTGCTAAATAAAAGTATGTTTTCAAAAAAAATAAATGTCTGGGGTTGCATCTTTCCAGATACATAACTTTATAACTTATCAATCAATGCAGCCGTATGCAGGAGCAGGTTTCTTGGCAGCATTTTGAAGTACATGTAATTTATTTTTTAAGTATATTTTGGTGGGAGAGGGAAATACATAATATTCCACAGCATTACTGTCAGTCATTGTAAACCACACGGGCAAACTATTAGGCCAGGCCTCCGGTATGGCTTGATAGGCAGTTGTCCATGGCAGACCTGCGGGCCACAGTTAAGTATCAGCTCCCCATGATTATGTCATGGGACACTGATTGGTGACAGTGGGAGCCCCCCTCCCTCTGACAAACTCCCTGCATGCCACAGTCACTACTGACCACGGCATTAAACGAGTTAACTGAACCACCTGGGTACACCAACCCTGCTCATTCCCCACAGCTGTGTCTATACTTGCTGGGGGTATTAGGCAGAGTGATAGAGGGGGAGCTACTGCACCGCTATACTTGGGGGGGGGGGGAATTCAGGGGACGCCTTTTGATGTCCCAATGGAATGTTGCACATCCATTACTCTGTGAAAAGGCAGTGGAGCAACCCTTCTTCGTCACAGCATTGTAACCAGGGCATCGCCAAACACTGTAGCGGAATGGTAGAATTCAGTAGAACAAATAAAAAAAAACTAAAAAGTCAACGTGATCCACAGGGAATCCTTTAGGTGGAAGCCACTGTGCACAGAGCCTCCTGGTTACGTAACAGCCGGGGGAAGACATAGCAGTACTTTCTCACCTAGGGTGAACCTTTAGAAGAGAGTAAGGGCTGTATGCTTCCATCTTCATACAGGGCATTTGCTGAGGAGATAAGACAAATATGAAGTGCAGAATACAGTGAGATTATGGATGTCACTATGGATTACCCACCTGTACACACAGGAAATCAAAACCATACATCTGCTCATGCATTCAAATGTGAAAAAAGCTAAATACATCATTTTCTCAGCTGCCCAAGTGCCAGCAATAAACATATGTTCATTGATCGGGTGGTTGGATCTTTTATGCAGCATAAAAAAAATAAAAAAATCACCTTTTGTCAGCAGCACATCATCCGGTGTACACAGATGAGACAATTGTATAAATGGTCGTTCCCCCAAATGTCATGTAAACGTCACTTAGAGGACCTGTCCCCTCTGCTGACATGTCTCTTTTAGTGACTACTTGCATTCACCATGTAATACCTATTCTGGAGCAGATATTCCTATGACTCTATGCTGTGCCATTACTTTATTATTTATTATTATTATCTGACGTAAAGGTACTGCTGGGTGTTACCAGTAGCGGATGTGTCTGACTCTGTCCAGTCAGTGCTGCTGGTGACACACACCCAACTGGTAACACCAGGGGCGGATTGGAAACCCAAAGTGGCCCTCGAAAAAAAATAATTAAAAGTGGCCCCCATGTTGAAGGCGGGACAAAATTGACAAGGGGCGGGGCAACAAAAGTAGGGGGGTCAGCAATACCATAGCGCAAAATATCATATGAAGTAAAATGATGGAATTACGGCACTCTTGTATAATCAATCCGTTCTTCTATTTCACCAAAAGCGTAGCAACGTTTCAACCATAAGGTCTTTATCAAGCTTGATAAAGACCTTATGGTTGAAACGTTGCTACGCTTTTGGTGAAATAGAAGAACGGATTGATTATACAAGAGTGCCGTAATTCCATCATTTTACTTCGTATTGACCGAGGACCTGACATTACAGGCACCACCACAGAACATCTTACTTGTGAATACACAGCGAGTAGTGCTGCCCATATTACTTATTTGCAAAATATCATATACCACAGTGCAGCACAATATATTGCCCCAGAAGCTGTCCCTCTGTGTTGGGATGAATAGCTGCATTTTCTGTCCTCCTCCTCCTCCAGTTGTCTAAGATATGAAGCAGGGGGCTTGGAGGTGAGATGCGGAAGATAGTTAAATTCAGGAGGGCATGTCGCTGGCCGGGTACATGAGTACCTGATTCTCACAGCGCTAATTACCACTGGGAGCTTATTATGTACCGAGCCAGAGATGGGGGCTTGGGCGGCCCCCTAGGCATCGTCAATCCGCCCCTGTGTAACACCCATTCACTGCAGGCTGCTGGCAACTCATTCACAACTTATAGCAGGAATAATAATGGAATTCTACAACATACAATCATAGGAATAGATGCTCCAGAATTGAGAATGCAAGTAGTTACTACAACAGACATGTCGGGTGAGGCGACGGGTCTTCTTTACCCAGCAGAAAAATCTGCAATGAGCACGAGCCCTCACTAACCACAGGTAGAATGTGTTAGGATGAGCAGAATTACCAAACCTCAGTACACACTGACAGCTCCGTTCCCTTATTCGTGTATATGAGAGTTCTGAGAGCAGCTGAGCATGTGTGCACGCTGGGAGTCGTAGATAGATAGATAGATAAATAGACAGACAGACAGGACAGACAGACAGGACAGATAGACAGGCAGACAGGCAGGACAGAGACATAGGGAGGAGATAATCTGGTGAGAGCAGCTGAGCATGTGTGCACGCTGGGAGTCGTAGATAGATAAATAAATAGACAGACAGGCCGGACAGACAGGCAGGAGGACAGACAGACATAGGGAGGAGATAATCTGGTGAGAGCTTTCTTTCTTTCTAGCTGCCATTACCTGTCATCATGCTCTGAGGATACTGGAAGTCTTTCATATTCGCTGCCAGCAGGATCTGATAAATGTCAGGCTGCAAGATACAAAGATCTGTACAGTGAAGGGTATATTAGACGGGTATTAGTGCAGTAACCCTCATTAGCTAATACTGCCTCCGATTACCCAATGAGCAAGCAAACGCCCGTTCATTGGGAAATTCAGATCCTCCAGCATGCTGAAAGATCTCGTTTTGCCGGCAGCACATCGCGCTGTGTAATCACGGTCCGCCGCCGGCACACTGCTGTCCTGAATGGGGACGAGCGATGACATAGATTGTTCCTCCCCTTGTTGAGGAGGAATTCGCTGCAAGCTACGTAACACTTCCCTCCCGACAAATCTCTTGCGGCATCGGGGTGTCTAATACAACCTGTAAAGATTTTAAGGGTGTAATAGGCAAAAATGATGAACCATTCCAGTGCACTACAAATACCTGCAATCCTGAGAGCAGCAGAGATCTCCCCTGAGACTGGAACTCGAGTTGTAATTCCCGAAGACCCAGCACAACAGTATAATCCAGGACATTGACGTGAGTGAAATCCAGGACTACCCTCTGCGGCACGGAATCTGCGCACAAAGCAAAAAGATATTACTGAGGTGCCTGTAGCCGCGTATCTATGTCCGGCTCTGTTCACACTTGTATCATGACAGTCATGAGGGATCTTGTTGGATATGTTGACTTACAATGGGGCTCCTCAGGTTTCTGGTATTTTTTTTAACTGCAAGAACAAGAAAAATGCTAACACAAGCATAAAATGTGCATCAAAAGCATGGCCCATGAGCAAAACGTATCACCTATCCACAGGAACGTATGATTGCTAGGACCCCCAAAATCACTGGAATAGGAGTCCCTGAGTTCCCTCACAGGGGACTTAGGGAACCCCTTTATTATGATTACTAGGTGGGGGGTGGACAGGTCACCTCTGGGGAAAAAAACAACAAATGCATGTTCTACTCTACTAAGATTGGTATAAAGGAAAACCAGCTTGGTTTCCCATAGCAACCAACCAGATTCCACCTTTCATTTTTGAGAGCTCTGTTTGAAAATGAAAGGTGGAATCTGATTGGTTGCTATTGGCAACTTAGCCCGTATTCCTTTACACCAGTTTTGATAAATGTGCCGCAGTGTGTGTATAGTACGTGGACTGCAAGGTATGCATTGACATTTATTATTATATTAGGGGCTGTCCCTATTCTTCATAGACAATCTTGGCAAAATCAGGCTGTCCCGGGACGAAAATGGCCAGGGCCCCCCAGCAAGGGCTGTGTCCCCTTCATTGTTTACCAGGCACAGCGTTGTACACATGGGCGAACTGGCCATAGACTCTATAGGGAATATTCCTGGTGGGCCGATGCCCAGGGGGCCACCCAAGATCTCCTCTTGGCCTCCAGCCAGGTACATAAAGATCTGATGCTCTCAGCAATAATTCATGTAAGAGCATCAGGTACTTATGCACCTGGCCAGCAATGGTAGGTGACCTCCTGAATACAACTATATTACCGCCCTCAGGATGATACATTTGTGGCACAGGCGGCAGTATCTGATGCCGCACTGTGGTATTTGGTACTGCTGGGGCAGTATATTGTGCCGCACTGTGGTATTTGGTTCTGCTGGGGCGGTATTTTGTGCTGCACTGTGGTATTTGGTTCTGCTGGGGCAGTATATTGTGCTGCACTGTGGTATTTGGTTCTGCTGGGGCGGTATTTTGTGCTGCACTGTGGTATTTGGTTCTGCTGGGGCAGTATATTGTGCCGCACTGTGGTATTTGGTTCTGCTGGGGCGGCATTTTGTGCTGCACTGTGGTATTTGGTTCTGCTGGGGCAGTATACTGTGCTGCACTGTGGTATTTGGTTCTGCTGGGGCGGTATTTTGTGCTGCACTGTGGTATTTGGTTCTGCTGGGGCAGTATATTGTGCTGCACTGTGGCATTTGGTTCTGCTGGGGCAGTATACTGTGCTGCACTGTGGTATTTGGTTCTGCTGGGGCAGTATATTGTGCTGCACTGTGGTATTTGGTTCTGCTGGAGCAGTACATTGTGCTGCACTGTGGTATTTGGTTCTGCTGGGGCAGTATATTGTGCTGCACTGTGGTATCTGGTTCTGCTGGGGCAGTATATTGTGCTGCACAGTGGTATTTGGTTCTGCTGGGGAAGTATATTGTGCTGCACTGTGGGATTTCGTTCTGCTGGGGCAGTATATTGTGCTGCACTGTGGGATTTGGTTCTGCTGGGGCGGTATATTGTGCTGCACTGTGGGATTTGGTTCTGCTGGGGCGGTATATTGTACTGCACTGTGGTATCTGGTTCTGCTGGGGCAGTATATTGTGCTGCACTGTGGTATCTGGTTCTGCTGGGGCAGTATTTTGTGCTGCACTGTGGTATTTGGTTCTGCTGGGGCAGTATATTGTGCTGCACTGTGGTATTTGGTTCTGCTGGGGCAGTATATTGTGCTGCACTGTGGTATCTGGTTCTGCTGGGGCAGTATATTGTGCTGCACTGTGGTACTGCCGATCCCGCATATAGAGGCAGTGTCTGGTACTACAGCTCTCCGCAGCATCGTCCTATTCAGGTTAAAGGGACAGGTACAGCCCCTACAACATGTATAGCTGTGCCTGCCAAACAATGGAGGAAATGCATCGCGCACCGGAGCGCTGCGGCTCATTCAATCAGCAGATGATGCAAACCGGCACAAAAGTTAATGACGGTGCAAGAAGTAAGAGGGGCGTCATATCCAACATCATAATGGTTATCACAACGATATAGAAAGTACGTTGTCACTCATGCTGAATACCGGGTAATTAAAGGGATATTCTGGTTACATTAAGTTATGGCCTATCCACAGGATCAGTGGGGGTCCTACTGCTGAGGCCGCCACTGATCATGAGAACGGGGACCCTGTACCTCATGCAGCCCCCGTTGGAATGAAAGGAGCGACCGGTCACATACGCGCGCAACCGCTCTATTCATTTCTATTGGAATTCCACTATCTCCGGAACTCCCATAGAAATGAATGGAGCAGCTGCATGCATGCCCCACCGGCCACTCCGCTCATTTCTGGGGGCTGCAGGGTGTACAGGGCCCCCATAGTTCTCGTGAACAGTGGAGATCCCAGAGGTAGGACCGCTTATTTCCAGGGGGGAACTAATAGTTATCCCTTTTCCTATGGATAGAGGATAACTTACTATAACCAGAATATCCCTTTAAACATGCAGAAAATACAATAAGACCACACTCCTGACTGTTTCCCCGTAAGAAATCTATTGAAATAATGCGAGACATAAAAGCACAATGTAAACTATGCCTATGGAAAGAATTTAAAGGGGTTCTCTGTGTTTCTATAACAGGCCATCACTATCTGGTCGGCAGGGAGCTCCTCCGCCAGAACTACACAGTGCAGGCACCAGCAACCTTTGGCACTCCAGCTGTTGTGAAACTACAATTCCCAGCATGCTCCATTCACTTCCATGGGAGTTCTGAAAAAGAGCAGAGGAAGTGTGCATGTTGGGAGTTGTAGTTCCACAACATCTGGAGTGCCGGAGGTTGCCTACCCCTGGAGTAGCATTGAAGTGAATGCTGCACTGTACAATGGATGGAGCTGTGTGGTTCCTTTACCGGAGCGGGATCTGATCAGATAGTGATGGCCTAACCTGAGCATTGTAGGAACCTGGAGGACTGGAGGTAAATCAAGAAAAACCTGACATTTAAAAAAATACAGAACAAAAAAATAAAAAAGGGAGGGGGGCAGGAATCATAAGACTTAAAAAGAGCAGTAAAATCAGCTGAGGACCTGCATAAAATGATTCAATCGTCCCGCTCAGCCACGAGTTCTTCCCTTGTATAATTACTGCACATCTACTTCTCCACCCCGTTCTGTAGCAGACAGGATGGCGGTGTAATTAGCCACTAATGACGAGGAGTAACCGTCCACACCGCAACTAGAAGATGATGAAGGGCGCTTTTCTTAAAGGAAGACCGAGAACCATGGCCAACCGCATGAATCGGCGATGTGGCAGAATGGTTCTTCAAGGCTGACTGCGAAGATCAGACACCAAAGAGGTTCCACCAGACGTGTAGGGGGCCCATGTCTTCAGCAAGTGTCATGGAAGTGGGGGATAAAAGCATGGACAATGGCAGGGCATAGATACCTCCTGAGAGAGCGTTCCTGAGCTCTACACATGATGGAGAGGGAATGAGCCCACACAGAACCTCATCCTCATCTTCCTGGGATACGGTGTGGAGTATGCGTCGAATGACAAATTGTTTGGCATCAACACATCTTTGGAAGACAAGCCACCGCCAAGCGCTCTCCCCATACAAGTGAACGGGAGCACACGAGGTTGCGCGACCACCGCTCCTATTCATTTCTACGGGGCCGACGGAAATAGCCGAGCCAGCGCTCAGCTATTTTCGGCGGCCCCATAGGAATTAATGAAGGGCGGCAGCGCATGCACAGTAAGCCCTCCACCACCATTCCCTGCTCCGTTCTCGGAGTAGGACCCGCACTTATCAGACACTTGGGATGGGAAAACCCCTTTAAATAATAATATGAATTAATCATACTGGTGCCATGCTGAAGGGTGCCCTGCCTGGAAGCGTTACTTGGCTGCCCCTGCAGACGGTGAACAATATTGTCCGGTTTTCTCATATTGATAACCTATCCTCAGGTGTGCAGGTAAACAGGGAAGAGAACGCAGGACTCGCAGGAGTATAGGTGCCCAAATAACAGCGCCATAACAAGGCGATAGGAAATAACTTCATTACCTGTAAGTGCTTTTTCATGAACAGCATCCCTCAGATATTCCACAGCTGGGAAACTAAGACCACTCATGATCATCAATGTCAGGCCGTTCGGGTCGACCACCTGGGAAAGAGATTCCTATTGAATGACTGCAAGCAGAGATCTTGACCTAGTTCAAGTGTCCCTGTACTTTTAATAAACGTTGGATACGTCATAGTGACAAGGTTTTGACTAGCGGGTGCTCACACAGAGCGCTGCCTCTCCTCACTGCTGGAGACGGGTTCCACTGAAAGTCTATGGGCTCATCTTCAGCAGTGCGGAGAGAGAGTTCTTTCTCATTTTAGCGATCAGTGTGTGTGTGTGTGTGTGTGGGGGGTTACAGCATTCGGACCCCCACCAATCACAATCTTTCACATGGCTTATAGAGACACATGAACTACAGAAATATACTCACATGCCTATTAGTTAAAGGTCTTACCTTTATCTTGGGTCTTGCAATTGAATAGCAGAGGATGATGAGCGAAACAAGGATCCCAATGAGGATCCCGTACTGGATTTCCCAGAATGAAAGAAGGAAGGTGACCATGAAAGGTAACAGGTCTATTTCTGAAAGGAGAGTACATCAGCATGGTAAAATCTGGTAATGGTCCGCCATGATGTTTAAGATCTATAGGCCTCATGCACATGGCCGTATAATGGCTCGGTAGCACCTCGGAGTAGTACAGGGCAGTTATCCAACAGAAAGATATAGTGCCGTGCTATGCTGCCCTAGAATATTTTGCCATATGGTGCACCATACTTTGGCACAAGGTAGGGCTCATAGGAACCCTTTACCATAGATCCTCAAAACGTAGTCGTGAAGATCAAACAGCGGCCAAGCTCCTGAAGAAGGGTGGCAATCCACCCTAAATGCTGCTCTTCTACCATTTTCCTTGCAGTATCCCTGCAGTAAAGCGCGGTCTCTACTTGTTGAGGGTCTGCAGATTTTTGGATTACGACTTTGTGTGCTGTTCTACAGCCTCCTGTATACCATTAAAGGGGTTTTCTTATATCTGGGGGGACTTAGAAAACCTCTTTACAAAGCAGAATGTCAGGAAAAAATACGGATTTGAATAATACTTTTTCCAGTGCATGGCCGTCTGCTTTACCCCATCACTGCTATCGAGGTCACATGACCATACTAGCCAATGGTGGCATGGCCCCATGATGCCACATTGCGCCCTACCTAAAGGGCAGAAAAAAATGAAGGGCCATAAATTATGAAACATGCCAAATTTGGTAAATGCAGGGCACAAATCTGATGAAAATTCATCCATGGATTCTGGGGGTCAATTAACAAATCTGAAATACGTCTAAGTCGCTATCTGCGACTTCGCCCCGCTCATGCCAGGTCTAAAATTGTGGGCGTGGCGTGGGCAGCAGTCCAAATGAATAACAATGGGGTAATCCTCGTGTGGATCCGCTATACATCAACGGCAAAACCACGGCAGAAATCAGTGTCGGCCTCTGGTGTCTCCAGTGGATCCTGAGCATGGCCATAGTTTTAAAGGGGCTGTCCAACTTTTTAACTGATGACCATTCTTCTGCATAGGTCATCAGTATCTGATCGGTGGGGGTCTGACACCCGGGACCCCCGCAGCTCAGTTTTTTCAAAAGGCACCGGCGTTTCTGTGAGCTCCACGGCCTTATCATAGTTTACCCTAAGCCAGTGACGTCACGTTCAGTGGTCAAGTTAATGGGGCTGAGCCGAGATACGAAGCATAGCCACTATACAATGTACGGTGCTGTGCTTGGCAAGCCGTGAGGAGGCTGCGGCGCTCACTGGATAGTCGTGGTCTTCTCAAACGGCTGATCGTCGGGGGTCCCACCACCAATCAGATACTGATGACCTATCCAGACAATAGGTCATAAGTTAGAAAAAGTCGGAAAACCCCTTTAAGTGATGACCTATCCTCAGCAGTGACAATTAGCTGATGGGTAGTGGTCCTACATCCCAGATCCCTCCGTCATTGGGACTACACAGCACTGTTAAGGCCTTATGCACACAAACGTATTTTTTTTCAGTTTTTTGCGTTCCGTATACGGAACCAGTCATTTCAATGGGTCCGCAAAAAAAAACAGAATGTTCTCCGTATGCATTCCGTTTCCATATTTCCGTTCAAAGACGTCCTATTATTGTCCGCATAAAGGGGCCAGCTGTTCCGTTCCGCAAAAAAAACTGAATGCACACGGACGTCATCCGTATTTTATGCGGATCCGTTTTTTTGCCGACCGCAAAACACAGAAAAAGCAGGCAGGACTTTAGTAATGAGCTCCCTCCACTACACAGATGACAGTGCTGTGGAGACGGAGATATACCTGAACAGGTGATCAGCAGGGATGCAGGATTTTGGACACCCGCCAAACAGGTAATGATCACTTAATAACAACCCCTTTAAGTAAGTGTCCTGATTAACGTGACCCATATAGCTGTATTTCCTGCACACAATAACACATGATAGGTGTATAATTCTAGGACACATGCCACGTTATCCGCAGTAAAGTCAGATGTCAGCTGCAGCAAATACGTTCAGAACGCTCTAGTTAATCCAGTAATCAGCCGTGTCCTCGGACATCAAGCTCCTTTTTCTCCTCATGTTCTCTTTTCTCTTGTCAGTGTGCCATAGACGTTAAAGGGGTTTTCCAGTTATAGGTGAATACGACTTATTCGCTGTATACATGAGAAGCTATACAAGTTTGTAATATAATTTGTGTTTTAATTCCTCACCATTTTTAAAATATTCTTTTTGCTGTCAGGGAATGACAACACAATAAGGCTACATGCACACGACCGTATGTGTTTTGCGGTATGCAAAAAAAAAAAAACGGATGACATTCCGTATGACATCTGTTTTTTTTTGTGGATCCATTGTAATAATGCCTATCCTTGTCCGCAAAACGGACAAGAATAGGACATGCTCTTTTTTCATTGCGGGGCTGCGGAACGGACATATGGATGCGGATAGTACAGCATTTTTTGCAATGGGTCCGCATCCTATTCGCTAGAAACGGATTGGACAAGGAAACAAAATACGTTCGTGTGCATGTAGCCTAAAGGGGTTTCTGAGTCTATCCCCTGTATAGGTCATCAGTATCTGATCGGTGGGGGCCGACACCCGGGACCCCCGCCAATCAGCGGTGCCGCAGCCTTCTTGCAGCTTTGACTAGGCCATGTGACATCCTGTTCAATGGTCACGTGACCTAGGTGCTGCTCAGCTCCATTGAAGTGAATGAAGCCGAGCTTCGATGTTTAATATTAATCAATATCTGTTCAGTAGGGGTCTGAGCGACTTCAGCTATCCCCAACAATCAGCTGTTTGAAGAAACCACGGTCTTTCCGCGAGTGCCACAGCCTCTTCTTCAGCCAGTGACATCACATTCATTGGTCACATGGCCTAGGCCCGTGATGGCTAACCTCCGGCACTCCAGCTGTGGTGAAACTACAACTCCCAGCATGCCCCATTCACTTTTATGGAGTTCTGAGAACAGCCAAGCAAGTGTGCATCTTGGGAGTTGTAGTTTTACCACAGCTGGAGCGCCTGAGGTTAGCCATCACAGGCCTAGGCACAGCTTAATCCCATTTGAGTGAACGGGGCTGAGCTGGCATGCCAAGCACAGCCAATCGACGGTGCAGTGCCAAATAAGCCTCTTCAAACAGCTGATCGTCAGGGGTCCCGATAGTCAGACCCCCACCGATCAGGTACAGATGACCTATCCTGACGATAGGTCATTAATATCAAACAGCCCAAAAACCCCTGTAAACCTTCTCAGGGGATCCCCTTTGAACCCTTCTGAGCGCAGTTTACAGACTGACTGCTATTGGCTGCACGCAGTCGTACTCACAAAACCATCAATTCTGCAGCCAGTAATCAATTAGAAAATGACATCAATTAGCTGTAAAGCTGCAGTTCTGCTGGGTTTTTGGGAAGAGATGGAATACAGCCCCATCCCCCAAAATAGTGGCAGAGGAGATGATGCAAAGACTTATGGGTGTGTAAAATGAATGACCTTTCTTATCTAGGGTTTTGCCAATACCATACGCCTGACATTCAATCCCTCCACCCTCTGTTGACTCTGTCCCTGTCTACACAGCAAAGCTGACCAGTGAGCTGCTGAAAAAGTCAGCTTATTGTATGTGCTCCAATGTCTACTGCGAAAAACATGAATATGTCAAAAAAAAATAATTGGTACTATCCATTTAAAAAAGAAAGAAAAAATATGAGGGACATTTATCAACCTGAAATCCACCTATTTTAGGAGTATTTCAGACGCACATTGTGGCGCAGTAGTTAGTTGCGCCTCCCTGCCCATATTTTTAGACCTGGCGTGAGCGGAGGAAAGTCGCAGCCAGCTTCTAGATTTTTTTTTAAATCAGATATTTTTTATTGGCATGTAGTACAGTAAGCCAGCTTCTAGATTTAGATGCGGCGAAGTAATGAAGAGGCCGGCGCCTCTTCATAACTCCCGTGGATCCACCACCAGGGAAGGGGCTTTATTAAGACCGGAGTCTTAATAAATGACCCCCTAAGTTTCTACTAAAAATACAATATCATCTTCTGATGATCCATTCCCTTTAAGGCGATTACGGACTATGACTACTTGGTTGCAGCAATCTACCTGGTAGGAAGTCTTCAGGACATCAATGCACCGATAGGAAGAGGCCCGCCTTTCTCTAGCGCCACCTATGGGTGGCTACCCTGCAGGTCAATATCTGACCATTTTCCCTTTTAGTACTTACTTTTAACTTTCCACAAAGTTTTGCAGATTCCCAAGTCAAACATGGGAGCCACTGCGCAGATGATGACCGCAGCAAGAGCGGCTTTGGGAATATAGAAGAATAGAGGAGTGAGGTATCCGAGTGAAAAGATCACTAGCAGCCCTGTGAAGACATGGAAAATGGAATTACATATCACCATGGGATGTATTCTAGCTATACAGCAGAGGTATAACCACCACTCCTATCCTCCTCGTTGCTGTAAGGTTTTGACTGCAGCAATGACATGCACGTATATGGCACGACTGCTGCAGCCAATCAGTATTAAGGCCACTGATTGGCTGCAGCAGTCATGTGCGATTTACAGACAGGTCACCACGGCAAAGCCCGCTGGGGAGGACGGTGCCGCGGTGCTGGAATGGAAGGGGTTCCGGACAGCATGTATCATTTTTTTTTTTTATTATTATTTTAATAGTGTCCCTGTCTTTTTTTCCAAATTTAATTTGGCGCTCCTTTCAAGGGGTTCTCCAGGCTTTCTTGAAGCGGAGTGCTGCCATGTAGATGAAGAATAGTCCTTTTTACCCCCTTCATCACACCACCGATTCCGCTGCGCTCACGTGACCGCCGGGACTGAATGTGGGCTCCTTTTTGCAGGTCCAGATCTGATCTGTGTTCTTCAGTCTTCCTGTATTATGTAAATGCAGCTGAACAAGAAGAATCTGGAACACACCCAAGTTAGGACCCGAGTGGAGGAGCCCATATTCAGTCCCAGAAGTCACGTGAGCACAGAAGAAATGGAGGGGTAAGTACTGTGCGGACTATCTTCCTTCCATGTGTCAGCACACAGCAAGATTTTCAAGAATGTCTGGAGAATCCCTTTAAGCTAAGTTTTTTTAAGAAAACAAGCAGCAGGTTACAAAAACTCCAATAGCCCCCCTCCCCCCATGAGACGGCATCAAGTCTGTTATGTTATAACCTTCCTCCTATGGTATTCATTAGACCAGACACCTTCTTCCAGTGCTGATGATCAAGTGTCCACTTTCAGAACTACCATCAGGCAGGAGCCCCAACATCAGGGCATGCCCTGAGGGAAGAAAGGGTGCACTCTCCTATCACTGCCCTGGCCCTAGGGAGCATCAGAGTGAAGACTACCACTGTGACTGACTGTAACAGCCAGAGCCACTACCACTCCCATCCTCTGCTCCACCATGGCTTGTGGCATGTGCACATCAATCAGTCTTCGGTGCCTATGACCCTGCTGCACTTCACCGGTTGTCCTTTCCTGACAACTTTTGGTAGTGCTAATCACTGCACACTGCAACAACCCAAAAGACCTGCCATTTCGGAGATGCTCTGACCTAGTCATTTAGCTTTTGGAATCTGACCCTAATATTTAAGGACTCCATACTGGCAGGGAATTTTCCACAGGATTGGCGCATGGCAAATGTGGTGCCAATATTCAAAAAGGGTAAAAAAAACAGAGCCTGGAAACTATAGGCCGGTAAGTTTAACATCTGCCGTGGGTAAACTGTTTGAAGGGTTTCTAAGAGATGCTTTCTTGGAGTATCTCAACGGAAATAAGCAAATAACGCCATATCAGCATGGCTTCATGAGGGATCGGTCATGTCAAACTAATTTAATCAGCTTCTATGAGGAGGTAAGGTCTAGACTTGACAGCGGCGAATCAATAGCTGTTGTATATCTGGACTTCTCCAAAGCATTTGACGCTGTACCTCATAAAAGGTTAGTATATAAAATGAGGATGCTCGGACTGGGAGAAAATGTCTGTAAGTGGGTAAGTAACTGGCTGAGTGACAGAAAAAAGAGGGTGGTTATTAACGGTACACACTCAGATTGGGTCACTGTCACTAGTGGGGTACCTCAGGGGTCAGTACTGGGCCCTATTCTCTTCAATATATTTATTAATGATCTTGTAGAAGGCTTGCGCAGTAAAATATAAATCTTTGCAGATGACACTAAACTGTGTGAAGTAATTAACACTGAAGAGGACCATATACTGCTACAGAGGGATCTGGATAGATTGGAGGCTTGGGCAGAGAAATGGCAGATGAGGTTTAACACTGACAAATGTAAAGTTATGCACATGGGAAGGAATAATGCAAGTCACCCGTACATATTAAATGGTAAAACACTCGGTAACACTGACATGGAAAAGGATCTAGGAATTTTGGTGAATCGCAAACTAAGCTACAAAAACCAGTGTCAGGCAGCTGCTGCCAAGGACAATAAGATAATGGGTTGCATCAAAAGGGGCATAGACGCCCGTGATGAGAACATAGTCCTACCACTTTACAAATCACTAGTCAGACCACACATGGAGCACTGTGTACAGTTCTGGGCTCCTGTGAACAAGATAGACATTGCAGAGCTGGAGAGGGTTCAGAGGAGGGCAACTAAAGTAATAACTGGAATAGGGGGACTACAGTACCCTGAAAGGTTATCAAAATTAGGGTTATTCACTTTAGAAAAAAGACGACTGAGGGGAGATCTAATTAGGGTTGTACCCAGGGCTGTGGAGTCGGTACATAAATTGTCCGACTCCGACTCCTCAGATTTTGAAACTTCCGACTCCGACTCCTCTGTATTTAATATGCAAATACGAAGCTGTTCCACCAAGTTCTTCTAATCTCCTCTAGCACAGAGAGGTAGTTGAGCAGAAGCTGCTGCCTTCTCCTTTGTGTGCTGATCTTCTGCTGAAGATAGAGCAGTGGGAGGATCCAGGAAGGGGCAGGGGAAGGGGCATTTATTTTAAAACATGATTTTCCTAGTAGAATCCCATAGTCATGTTTAAAATTTAAGCTAACAATCTGAGTTTACATGTTTTATAGCCTTAGCTGAATGATAGCAGTTTTTCAAAAGGTTTACAGCTTCAGTCTTGAACTATTGACTATCCATTCCCTTCACTTATACAAGTGTCTCCAGTCCTTAATCAGTTATCAGTGAGAGCGAGGATAACCATGGGTTCCCTGTAACAGCAGACCACAAGACAATGGAAAGTGTAAGTATTGCCGCTCCTTAAAGGGACACTGACAGGCTGATTTTCCAGCTAAAGATATATATATACTGGTATTCATCAGAGAATTAGGAATAAAACTATACTAATGTTACCCCCAGTTAAGCTGTACTTGTGTTTAAAAAACATTTTAATCTGTATGCAAATTCACTATCTTTGTGCCCAATGGGGCAGCGTCTCCTGCGGCTTTGTGCCCAGCCGCGCCCGAGTACAGCTTCCCAGCGCTGTTCCCCTCGTTATTATTCACTGCACTGGCTTTTTTTCAGGCTAGCTGAGCGCTGAATTCCTGCGCAGGCGCACGTGTAGAGTGCTGGCAGCAGCCTCGTCTGGCTATGCTGAGGCTGTGCCAGCTTTCTCTCTTCCTCCTCGCTACCTAGTCCTGTCTAGTGCTGCCAGTACTCTACATGTGCGCCTGCCCCTTGGGCACAAAGGTAGAGAATTTGCATATTGATTAAAACGTTTTTAAACACAAGTAAACCTCAACTGGGGTAACAGTCGTCTAGTTGTATTCCTAATCCTCTGATGAATACCAGCAGATATATCAGCCTGTCAGTGTCCCTTTAACTGCATAGTAAAGCATATGAAAAGCGTGCTTCTTCACGGTCACTTAACGTCTTTGTTTAGCGGTAACGTGACGCACTGCATGCATTGGCCTTTATTCTTACAGTAGGGAAGTAATTAATTATAACTTTATTTGAATTGGGACATTTAAACTTGCTTTTTTTTTATTCCAATTTTTTTTTATTCCAATTTAAATCTAGTAGGAGTCGGAGTCGGAGTCGGTCCATTTTTTGCCGACTCCGACTCCAGGTACCCAAAATTGACTCCGACTCCTCGACTCCGACTCCACAGCCCTGGTTGTACCGAGTATCAAATTATCGATACCCAATGGATACTTTTGTACCGGTATCAATTCGATACCGGGATTTGCCTTTTACCGATACTAGGCTGCACTGCGCAGCCTAGTACCAGAGAATAGCGCGCTCCATGTTCCCTCAGCAGCACAGTCTCCTCCCTCCCCACTGTGTTGCTGCTGCCACCAATGAGGAGAAGAGGGGAGGGGCTAAGACCACTGCGCCACCAATGAAGATAAGTAATCCATTAATACAGAGACAGGAGGCGGGTGCAGGCTGCAGAATCACATAGCCGGCACCCGGCCTCTACAACAGAGAGCTTCGATCAGCGGCAGTTAAAAAATATCTCCTATGCGGTGAACGCCATAACAGAAAAAAAAATGCGCAATTCGCCATTTTTTAGTCACCTTGTCCCCCCAAAAAATAGGATCGGACTGTTCTATTATGAGCCGGATGATCCATAAAATGCGTTTTTTTGGTGTTCTATATTTTTTCGCGTGGTATCGAATATCGCAATACTTTTTTATGGTATCGAAATTGAATCAAAATGTTTGTATCGTGACAACCCTAGATCTAATAACTATGTATAAATATATCAGGGGTCAGTACAGAGATCTGTCCCATCATCTATTTATCCCCAGGACTGTGACTGTGACGAGGGGACATCCTCTGCGTCTGGAGGAAAGAAGGTTTGTACACAAACATAGAAAAGGATTCTTTACGGTAAGAGCAGTGAGACTATGGAACTCTCTGCCTGAGGAGGTGGTGATGGTGAGTACAATGAAGGAATTCAAGAGGGGCCTGGATGTATTTCTGGAGTGTAATAATATTACAGGTTATAGCTACTAGAGATGGGTTCGTTGATCCAGGGAGTCAGGCCTCATGCACACAAATGTATTTTCTTTCCGTGTCTGTTCCATTTTTTTTGCAGATTGTATACGAAACTGTTCATTCCAATGGGTTCGCAAAGAAAAAAAAACTGAAGTTTCTCCGTGTGCATTCAGTTTCTGTATGTCTGTATTTCTGTTCCACAAAAAAATAGAACATGTCCCATTATTGTCGGACAAGGATAGTACTGTTCTATTAGCTGCCAGCTGTTCCGTTCCACAAAATATGGGATGCACACGGACATCATCCGTATTTTTTGCAGATACGTTTTTTGTGGACCGCAAAATACATACAGTCGTGTGCATGAGGCCTTATTCTGATTGCCTGATTAGAGTCGGGAAGGAATTTTTTCCCCTAAAGTGGGGAAAATTGGCTTTTGCCTCAGAGTTTTTTGCCTTCCTCTGGATCAACTTGCAGGATAACAGGCCTGGATGGACAGATGTCTTTTTTCAGCCTTATGTACTATGTTGCTATGAATCTGACCCCTGTCAAAGTCGCTCAGATCCTTTTACTTGCCCATTTTTCCTTCTTCTAAGGGTCCATTCACACATCCGTAATTTATTGCGGATCAGCAAATTGCGGATCCGCAATACACCCGGCCGGCACCCCATAGAACAGCCCATTCTTGTCCTCAGCTGCAGACAAGAATAGGACATGTTCTATTTTATTCCGGAGCCGCGGACCGGAAGTTAGGCGGTGCGCTCCGGAAATGTGGATGCAGAGAGCACACTGTGTGCTCTCCGCATCCATTCCGTCCCCAATCAGAATGAATGGGTGAGCACCCGTCCCGCATAATTGCGGAACGGTTGCGGACACAGAATGCGGACGTGGGAATAAAGCCTTACACATCAACATTAAGACCTGATCACCATGTGAACTAGACCTTACGTCTGTAGCTAGAAAACACTGTTCATGGGAAATGGGTTCTTGTGTTGTGGCCTTGCTGAGTCTCACCTGTGAGAATGCCACCGGCCGGGGTACACACGCCAGTCTGAGAATTCAGCGCCGTTCTAAGTACAAGCAGAAAATCAGACAGAGGAATATCCGTTTAGGGTGACTTTACATACATTTCTGACTTTCTCACCTCCCAAAGCTTCCTGTTACAGGATATGCGGAGAGGAAGGAGCCCAAAAAATTAGTCAGTCCTATAGGAAAGGAACAGAGGAAAGAAATCAGTCTAATCTACCACCAATAACCTATGGATCCTTAGGCCTCATACAGACGACCGTAGTATACTGCGGATCCGCAAAACACGTATACTGGCCGTGTGCGCTTTGCAATTTGCGGACCGCACATGGCCGCAACCATTAATAGAAAATGCCTTTTCTTGCCTGTGATTGCGGACAAGAATAGGACATGCTCCATCCTTTCCATGGAGCCGTGGAACAGAACCACGGATGCGGACAGCACATGGTGTGCTGTCCGCCTCTTTTCCGGCCCCATTGAAATCAATGGGTCTGCACCCGTTCCACAAAATCTGTGGAACGGGTGCAGACCCATTCCTACGGCCGTCTGAATGGGCCCTTAGAAAAAGCATGACAGAGAAGGAAACACTCTCTTCCAGGTGCAGATGGCAACTACAAGCTACTATCAGCCCCTCTTCAGGCCACAAGGGGAGACTGAGCCTTTATTGTAGCAACTGGTAGCGGTCTCCGCAAATGTTCTGTGAAAGTGCAGGTATTATTTAACCACTACTTACTTAAAGGGAATGTGACACCAGAAAATGACCTACTGATCAAATCATATTCTTACATTAAACATATTTTTAAAGATTATTTGGTGGTTATCTTACATTTTCCATATCTATCTATTTAAAAAAAAAAATTCCTTTACTGCAGTTATCTGCTGATCAATTACGGGCAGGATTAGAATGAAAGATATCACCTCTGTGTGTAGATAACATAAGACACACCATTCACAATAGGTGATATCACAACTTATCTACTCCCTCCTGACTTCCCCCCAATCTACAGATGTCACCTATCCAGGGGGAAAGCCCCTTTAAAGCCATCAACCCTCATAGGTCATGACTGAACCACGTAAACAGTAAAAGCAGAAAGGGGTTTAGAACAGTTCACACCATGCGCACGTAGCACAGTGGATTTTGGCGGTTACCTATCGCAAGCAGCTCCTGGTTGGTGTTGATTCTGTAGTTATTCTGAGAAGCTGCAAAAACAGAAAAGAAGGAAAATAATACTAAAATGAACATTTAGGTGGGTCATTAGCTAAGACCAGCTTTTTACTACGGTCTAATCCCCCCATGCTGTCATTAGATTCGATAAATATTGTCACATGAACGGTCAAAACACGGATTTGCGACTTGATAAATGACCCCCATTCACATGCAAAAACTGGACTCCACCCAAAACCAGAAAGTACTTTGAGGGCTTCTTCACACTGGCTTATTTTCTGACATTTTAAAATGCATGAAAAAACAAAAACAAAAAAAACGTATGTTACACCACTACCGTTTTTAATGTCAGTCTCGATCTACTTATTGGTGGCGTACAATGTGGCAAGTGCCTCTTAAAGGGGTTTTCTGGGAGTAGAATACTAATGATCTATCTTATAGGTATAGGTCATCAATATCTGACTGGTGGGGGTCCGACTCCCTCTCCGATCAGCTGTTTTAAGAGGCTGCGGCTAGGGATGGGCGAATCAACTTCGGATGAAACATCCGGAGTCGATTTGCAAAAAACTTTGTTCCAATACTGTACTGAGTGAGCGCTCCGTACAGTGTTAGAATGTATTGGCTCCGATGAGCCGAAGTTATTCCTTCGCGAAGTCTCGAAGTCTATTTTCAGCGGCCCCATACACAGTGCGCCCTCCACCACCGTTCCCCACTTCGTCAGGTAGCTCCTAGTAGACTTTTTAATTGTGGCGCGTAATTTATCTGTGTGTGTGTGGTCAGGCTCCTGGCACGTCCTGCCGATCAGCTCTTAGATGTGGGCGCTGCACTCCGATGAGAGCTGCAGAGTTCGGGAAATGTTTTTTTACAGTACAAATTAATTTTTGAAGTTATTACTTCGGCTCCAGATGAAAAACAACACGTCCAGCACTGCATGGATTTTCATGCAAAATTTCTTCCATTTATTTCAAAGTGACAAGATGAGTACAGGAACACACCACAGGCAGTAAAAGATTTACGCGTTTCGGACCCTGGGGTCATCTGAGCCAATACACTCTAATACAGTATTGGAACAAAGTTTTATGAGAATCGACTTCAGATGTTTCATCCGAAGTCGATTCGCTCATCCCTAGCTGCGGCACACCAAGCACAGCGCCATTCACTGTATAGTGGCTGTACTTGGTATTGCTGCCCAGGCCCATTCCTAGGCAGCCTAGGAAGGTGCAGCAGCTCTCATCGGAGTGCAGCGCCCACATCTAACAGCTGATCGGCAGGAGGTGTCCAGGAGCCTGACCACACACACACACACTGAAACCATCCTGAACACAGGCCATCAATATCAAACTTCTGGAAACCCTCTTCAATACGTTATTAAATACGTTTTTACACCTCTAAGGGCCATGCGACACAATTTAAAAAGTCGACTTCAGCTAGGAGCTACCTGATGAAGCGGGGATAAAGTGGTGGAGGGCGCACTGTGTATGCACAGCCGCCCTCTATTAATTTCTATGGGGCTGCTGAAAATAGCCGAGCACTGGCTCGGCTACTTCCGTTGGCCCCATAGAAATGAATAGGAGCGGTGGCCGCGCAAGCGCGGTGTGCTCCCATTCACTTGTACAGGGAGAGTGCTTGGCAGTGGGTTCCTCCAGCCACCGTTCTTGATGTAGGTGCGTATTGCTAGACAATGGGGGCATATACTAGCAATATGCCCCCATTGTCTATGATGGGCCAACCCCTTTAAATGTGACGGACCATGCAGGACTCGCCTCCTCATTACCACTATTTACTAAAGTGCAGAGCGCAGCATAAAACTGTTGTGTTTTTGCGTGGACACCCAAAAACAATAGTGACCCAACAGGTTAAGAAACAATGTAGTAGACCTAAGAAGGATGCACACGTGAAACACTAACCCATGTTTTTGCATCATCTTCTTCCAAGGGTTAATGTAACTGGGTTCAACCAGGTATTTAAGGTCAAGATAAAATAGAATCTGCCACGATGCATTTCAACATGCCCAATACTTTGTCCTCAAGGAAGATAAGCCATCGCAGGGGAGTCTGGCAGCATCTTATTCTACCCCCTATTGAGTACACAAGCAAGCTCGGCCGAGTGTGCATGTGTACGGGGACAAATGTACAAATAGCCGTCACTCCCCTCTAACCTGTATGGTTGCCTTTATGTCATTTTTGCAAAATGTTAGTGGACCACTTACCGAAAGCTCGTGCAATGGCTACGCTCTCCAGTAATCCCATCAGTGGAATGATGAAGAGTCCAGCTCCAATATCCTGTTAGAGAAATACACAGTATAATATCACTAATAATTAAAGTGACCCTCCAGGGATATGAACACACACTTACCTGGTGCCTAATTTTTCATCTTTCCAGCTGCAGATCTGCCAAATCTTAAGCTGAACCTCCATCATCCAAGATGGCGGGATAGCATCTGAGACTACCTGATGCACCCTCTGCCTGGTAGTCTAAGACACTTCCTGCTTGTTCAGCCCTGCCCTTGGATTGGCCAGCACTGTTCACGTTTGCAGCACTGACCAATCCAAGAGCAGCAGGTAGCTGTCCAAAGGCAGAGGATGCACCAGGTAGTCTGAGAAGAGGTGCACCATTTTGGATGGCAGAGAAGGAACTTGGGAATTGGTGGATCTGCAGCTAAAAAGATGAAAAGGAGGTTTCCAGGTAAATGTTCTGTTTGTTCCCCAGTTTATGTGACTTTTTCTTGAAGCGAAGTTTTAAAGGCCATGCACACCTTTGGGGTACTTTTTTATGATTGAACTTTACTCGTTTTAGACTTATATATTTTTTTTCAATTGGTCTTTATTAAAAATATTCAGCAGCTTTGTCATAAAGGGTGACCTTCTGCCTAGCGGTGAGAATCATACTTTCACTTTCCCTTTGTGCTGGTTATCTAATAACCCTCATCTCTAAATGGAGGAGCCAGCAGCTGAGCTGCCTGACGGGGCGCACACTGAGCATGCTGCTACAGAATCTAAAGGCTGTACAGAGAAAGAGGCTCAACATTTTTAATAAAGACCAATTGAAAAAATGATTTTTAGCTCTAAAGGAGTACAATGCAATAATATCAAAAAATTGCTCCCAAAAGGTGTCTATAGCCTTTAACCATTGTGTTTTACCATTGGGGCCCTCAATGTACCCATTTATGTTACCACTACTGTACATAGAAAAATGAAGAAACATTACTACACATAGACATGTCAGATTACACTCCACCTACCCCGACCATTTCACTGAATGGTACAGTGCGATTGTCAATCTTCTCGGAGAAAGGAGGCAGCCGAAACTCCGGGAGACCTTCTGCAGTCTTTCCAGTCAGGATGAATGGCTGTAAACCCATAACATGGAAGGAGTAGGCCACCAGACCTGCAGCGACTACCACGATTGCATTCCGAGCTATAACAAACAAAGATTTATGGGCGCCCATGAGCCATAACGTTAAAACCTAATATTATGTATATCCCCTACCTGCCACCAAAACATCTCTAACCCGTCAGGACATGGACTCCACAAACTATGGCACTCATGTATACTAAAACATTGATAATTGTTATTTCTTATATTATAAAATAATAAAAAGAATTTGAAAAAATAAAAAAAAGGACATGGACTCCAACAAGTCCACCACTACCTTTTTAGCAAATTGGACTACAGTAGCTATTCAGTGGGATCACCCCCTCCCCCCACATATCAATGACCTTTGGGTGCCGATGATCCTATTTCGGGTTGAGCGGTTGTTCTTCTTTGAACCACTTTTGGCAGGTACTAACCACTGCATACTGGGAGCACACCACAAGGACTTCCATTTTGGAGATGTTCTAAGGCAGTCAGCTAGCCATCACAATTTGGCCTTTGTCAAAGTTGCTAAGATCCTTAAAGGGGTTGTGCATGAATGTTTTTTTTTTGGCAAATCACACACACACACACACACACACATTTGGACGGACCTGTAAAGGAAACCGTACTTAGCCGCTTCCTGGTACAGGCTCTTCGCTCCTTCTCCTCCGGGCCTGCGATGCTCCGCCGGCCTACCTCGCTGTGAACATGCAGATGTTTTCAGCCAGGGAGCCCAGCAGAGCATCGCAGGCCTGGAGGAAAAGGAGCAAGGAGCCTGTACCAGGAGGCAGATAAGTCATCTTCCCTTTACAGATCCGGCCAAGTAGGGGGCTTTGCTGACGAACCCCCCGCCCCATTCTAGTCCAACCCCTTTAAACTTGTCCATTTTTCCTGCTTCCAACACAACATCTTATCTTTAAGATCTGACTGTCTACTTGCTGCTTCATATATCCCCGACCTTAAAAAGGTGCCATTGTAACGAGATACGATAATTCACATCATCACTTTAATGTTATGGCTGATGGATATATATATATATATACACACAGAAGTCTGTTCTTCTTCACCGATGTAATGTACCTGTGGTAGTTAACCAGACAATGATGTAGCAGAGCTGATGACATCTCGGCATTCCTCTATACGTCCTTGGAAAATGTTCTTTCATGAATTTCAACGCCATGAGAAAAGCAATGCAAAGGAATCCAAGAACAGCATCCCCAGGTCTAAAAAGGATAAAACACGACAAATGAGATATTAGGAAACTTGCCTTCATTTCCAAGGCCCCGTTCAAAAAGCATCTTGACTGGTGCTGAGCGAACTTGTGTTTTCAAGTTCGGAGTACAAGGTTCGGGTTATCTAAGAATTCTGCTACCACGGACCATAACCCGAACCTTGTACGCCGAACTTGAAAACACAAGTTGGCTCATCCCTAATCTTGACCCCGGAATTTTGGCACGGCCATGTCCTTTCTTGGTGTACATATAAAGTGTATAAAGCATGAACAAGAAAGCATTGGGAAGTGCATTCTGTGTCAAAAGACTGTCTGAAAGGGGCCTTATAAGGCCTCTTGTACACGACCGTATGTATTGTGCGGTCGGCCAAAAACGGATCCACAAAAAATACAGATGACGTCTGTGTGCATTCCGTATTTTGTGGAACAGCTGGCCCCTAATAGAACAGCACTATCCTTCTCCGTAATGCGGACAATAATAGGACAAATTCTATCTTTTTGCGGAACAGATATACGGAAACAGAATGCACACGGAGTACCTTCCGTGTTTTTTTTTTTGCGGACCCATTGAAATTAATTGTTCCGCATACAGTACACAAAAAGAAAAAAAGGAACGGACACGGAAAGAAAATACGTATGTGTGCATGAGCCCTAATGCCTTTGAGAGATTAAAACTGTGCCGTGATTGGGAAAGACTGTTTTCATAAGTTTGTAGAATGTTATAGAAAAACACAAATTAACATGGAAACTGTTGGATAAAATGGCGCTAACCTGGTAGATGGAAGCTTGTGGAATGTTTCATAAACTTGTAAGATGAATTGACGAGGTATATCCTTCAAACCTAGAAGATTCTGAAAGAAACAGGAAAAAACTGAGAACAAAAGGAAATAACTACGTGTAGGTTTAGATCGGCACACGCTTATCAACATAACAGCCCGGAAAACAATCCCCGGACGAGGCTAGCTCCATGGACTCAAACTGGTCCTCCAACCAGCAAGAAGTTGACAAGAAGTCATACTGTCCTTAGTCAGAATGAAATGGTGCCAAAAAGACCACCCAACTGTAATCCTCTAGCTCATAGAGAACCTGCCCCATGGTCTAGATTGTAGCTCCGGCACCCTGCCTGGATATCTCCATCATCCCAAAGACTTTATATGAAGTATCAGAGCGCAAGAGCGTCTGCCGCTCCATTCGAGCAGGTGACACAGGACATCAGATCTCATGATCAGTAGGGGTTCCAACATTGAGACCCCAACCAATCAGACACTTGTCACCCATCCATTCTGTTTGCTTCTGGATGCAGCTCCCAATAAACGGGTAGGAATATGTGTAGCGGGAATATGTGTCAGCACATAATTGGTCTTCAACCTGCCTGGAGTACTTTAAACGTTGACTCATGGTGTTCTCGTATGGTTCTTCTGTATTCTCAATGCAGCCAAAGACCTCTTATAGTCCTGCTGTAGGTGGTTAAGCGCTTTGAGGTCAAAGAGTCTGGCACCTTCTTGCCTGAAGTCAGGGGTGCTGTGCCCAAATCCTGCCCCTTCTCTTTTGACTGAAATGTGCCTTTGATGTTTGCCTGTGCTAGGGAACATTAATCAAAAGGGAAGGGGCAGGATTGAGGCGCCACAACCTTGACTTCAGGCAAGAAGGTGCCAGATTCTGCTGATTAGCCTACATCAGGAGTCGGGAAGATGATTTTCGCTGCTGTCAGAAGAACCATATAAGATCACCGTCCAGAACACCATGAGCCGACTGGTGAGGTACTCAACGCGGTTTGGAGGCCGGCATTGTGCTGACAGGTTCCTTTAAGTAATAGTGACATACTTGTAACTCCTATATTCAACGGGCATGCATGTTCACATTCCACTTTGTAAGAAAAAAAAAAAAAAGGATGAAGAACATAAATGTATTCAAAATATCTGACTACTCGGGTAGAGTAAAAGCGGTGGCGTAGAGGTCTCAGCATTCGCCCTCCGAACATACCTTCACTTGGCTAAATCCGATAGTGACGGCAGCAGCTGAAGTAAAGGCTTTGATGACAGGGTACGAAATAAAATCCAACAGAAAACCTGACGTAAAACACAAGGTTGTTAGCAACTATGGATGCATCAAAAAGTTATAAAAAAGTGAATGGAAAGAGAGTTTACCAAACTTCAACAGTCCCATGGCCAACTGTATGCACCCAGATAGGAAAGCCAGGAGAACGGCCAGGGCCACGTCTCCGGATGTGTAGACAGACACGAGGAGTGACATGATGGCCGTGGGGCCTAACGTTACGTCTTTAGACGTCCCGAACAGGCAGTAAATAAAGCCGCCGACGTAGGAGGAATACAGTCCATACTACCAGGAGGAAGAATACACTAGGTTAAATCATCGTCCCCTACAATCTTCATTATCATCATTATAATAATAAGGGGATTCGGACCCCAAAAATAATCATTTTTCAGGGGTCCTAAGGATAGGCTTTCAGTACCAAAATCCTGGACAACCCTTTTAACCACTTCAGCCCCCCTAGCTTAAACACCCTTAATGACCAGGCCACTTTTTACAATTCTGCACTACACTACTTTCACCGTTTATTGCTCCGTCATGCAACTTACCACCCAAATGAATTTTACCTCCTTTTCTTCTCACTAATAGAGCTTTCATTTGGTGGTATTTCATTGCTGCAGACATTTTAACTTTTTTTGCTATTAATCAAAAATGACCGAAATTTTTGCAAAAAAAATTACATTTTTCACTTTCTGTTGTAAAATTAAAAAAAAACAAAAAACTAAATTTCTATATAAAATTTTTCTATAAATTTATTGGTCTACAAGTCTTTGATAAAAAAAAAAATCTAATAAGTGTATATTTATTGGTTTGGGTAAAAGTTATAGCGTTTACAAACTATGGTGCAAAAAAGTGAATTTCCTCATTTTGAAGCAGCTCTGACTTTCTGAGCACCTGTCATGTTTCTTCAGGTGCTAGAATGTCAGGAAAGTATAAATACCCCCCAAATCACACCATTTTAGAAAGAAGACACCCCAAAGTATTCGCGGAGGGGCATGGTGAGTTCATGTATCATTTCATTTTTTTTCACAAGTTAGTGGAAAATGACACTTTGAGGAAAAAATAAATAAAATAAAGTTTTCATTTCTGCTAACTTCTGGCAAAAAAAAAAAAAAATCTCCCACAGACTCCCTATGCCCCTCAGTGAATACCTTGGGGTGTCTACTTTCCGAAATGGGGTCATTTGTGGGGTGTGTTTACTGTTCTGGCATTTTGGGCGGGGCTAAATTGTGAGCAGCCATGTAAAAGCTAAAGGTAATCATTGGAATTTGGGCCCCTTTGCGCACCCAGGCTGCAAAAAAGTGTCACTCATGTGGTATCGCCGTACTCAGGAGAAGTAGGGCAATGTGTTTTGGGGTGTATTTTTATATATACCCATGCTGCGTGAGAAATATCGCTGTAAACTGACAACTTTTAAAAAAAATGTATACAAAGTTGTTGTTTACAGCGATATTTCTCACACACAGTATGAGTATATATAAAAATACACCCCAAAACACATTGCCCTACTTCTCCTGAGTACGGCGATACCACGTGTGCCACTTTTTTGCAGCCAAGATGCGCAAAGGGGCCCAAATTCCAATGAGTACCTTTAGGATTTCACAGGGCATTTTTACGCATTTGGATTCTCACGCTTTAGGACCCCTAAAATGCCAGGGCAGTATAAATACCCCACAAGTGACCCCATTGTGGAAAGAAGACACCCCAAGGTATTACGTGAGGGGCATGGCGAGTTCACAGAAAAAAAAAAAAATTGGCACAAGTTAGTGGAAATTGATATTTTTTTTTTTTTTTTTTTTTTTTTACAAAGTCTCATATTCCACTAACTTGTGACAAAAAATAAAATTTTCCATGAACTCCCCATACCCCTCACGGAATACCTTGGGGTGTCTTCTTTCTAAAATGGGGTCACATGTGAGGTGTTTGTCCTGCCCTGGCATTTGAGGGTCTCCGCAATCATTACACGTATGGCCAGCATTAGGAGTTTCTGCGATTCTCCGTATATTGAGCATACGGGTAATGAGATATTTTTTTTCCGTTCAGCTTCTGGGCTAAAAAAATAAATAAAAAATGAACGGCGCAGATTTTTTTATCCGCATCGATCAATGTGGATGAAAAAATCTCTGCCAAAATCAGTGACTGCGGTGCGGTGGGCTGGGCGCTAGCTACCTAACAAGTAGCTAACTAACTGGCGGTGATAAGGGACCCTTATGCCCCATTCACACGTCCGAAATTCTGTTTGCGGAACGGAATTGCGGACCCATTCATTTCTATGGGGACAGACTTTGTCCCGCTTGGATCCGGAATTACGGATCCGCGCTTCCGGGTCTGCACTTCCGTTCCGCAAAAATATAGAACATGTCCTTATTCTTGTCCGCAATTGCGGACAAGAAAAGGCATTTTCTATATAGTTCTGGCAATGTGCGGATCTGCAAAATGCGGAAAGCACATTGCCGGTGTCCGTGTTTTGCGGATCCGTGGATCCGCAAAACACATATGGACATGTGAATAGAACCTTACAGGGGGGTGATCAGTGACAGGGGGGTGATCAGGGAGTCTATATGGGGTGATCAAGGGGTTAACAAGGGGTTAATAAGTGATCGGGGGGGGGGGGGGGTGTAGTGTGGTGCTTGGTGCAACTTTACATAGCTACTTGGTCCTCTGGTGGTCGATCCCAGTAAATGGGACCACCAGAGGACCAGGTATTAGGTATATCAGACGCTGTACAGCGTCTGATATACCTCTTTGATGCGATTTATTTCGCATCTACAGACTGACAGCGATTGAGCATCGCTGGCAGGCTGCAGTATAACTGCTGAGACGCGCGCCACTGTGAACGCGCGCGCAGCTAATCTCGTGTATCGCAAGATGATGTGCTGATGCGTCGACCCAGAGTAAGAGGACCGCCAGACGCATCCCTGCGTTAGACGGTCCTCAGGTGGTTAAAATCCGCAGTATGTCAATTTATTTTATTTTTCCTGTCCGGATTTTCTCCTTTCACTTTAATGGGGAGAGTAAAATCTGCATAGAAATACGCACCAATTGACATGGATTGACCGCACAGACTTCCCTGCGGATTTCAGTGCGGATTGTCCGCATATAAATCCTGAACGTGTGCATTTACCCTAAGAGACCTGATCTGTGGATGACTCCAAATGCAATGGATTTTCTTGGCGGGAAGCCATCAAAGACCCACTCCTTCAGAATACAGATCACCTACCTCAACAGGCAGTCCGGCCACCTCCGCGTAGGCGAGCGCCTGCGGTACCACAGTCAGTCCGACAGTAAAGCCAGCAATAAGGTCCAGCTGCAGCCATTGCACAGAATACTGAGGTAACCACAACAAAAATGGGAGTGTCCTCTTTAATGCTCCCCAGGAGCAGCACCTGGCTAAGCGTCTAGGACGGACACCGCGGTCATGCCGATTACCCGGCCACTCCATAGCTGCAGATGTCAGTCACATCATGGACATGTGCCTAGAAAGAAAAGAAGAGCGCAGAAACGCATAAGATTAGAAAATGACTGGATTTTATTGCTTATTTGTAACCGATTCATCAAGTCAAGTCTTTGACGCAGGGGTAAACGGCTGATTCGGCTCCGAGGCCATGATGTCAGACTGTACGACTTCCAAGGGCTGCAATTAAAGGGGTTATCCAAGGCTGTAAATGGCACGCCATATGCCATGGCCTCTCACACTGATTCTACTCACCCCGCTCCCCGCGCACTCCTGGTCCCCGCACCACTGCAGCTGCTTCTCCCTGTGGGCGGATGAAAACATCCGGTGTCAGGGCGGAGCAGCCAATGGTAGGCGGGGTCAAGCCTCCCTAAAGTCACCCGCAACGCTAGGGTGGCCCGTCACCGCCTGCCATTGGCTGCTCCCCGCCGACACCGGATGTTTTCATCCGCGCACAGTGCGGGGACTAGGAGCGCACAGGGAGCCAGGTAAGTAGAATTAGTGTGAGGGGCCCGGGCGTATGGGGGGCCATTTCCAGCCTCGGATAACCCCTTTAAACGTAAAGGGGTATTCCCGATATACCATACCTTGCAATGAGTAATGGGACCTGAAGGGGAGGTGCATGACACAGAGATGTAAAAAGCATCAAAGAAACCAGTCATGGTCTGCCCTAGGCATAACATAATAACGTTTCTGCCTGGATTGCCCCTTTAAAGGAGTTCTCCAATATTTATAGGGGTTATCCCATGATTCATGTAAAAATCAGACATCATACAGTACATGACAATCTCTTTCTAACACATGGATCCAGGGACCTCCTCATTCACTGCTCTAATTACTCTGATAAACTACAATCTGGCAGCTCAGGGGGTGTGTCCTTTCTGCTGCAGCTCTCTACCTGTCACAGCTTCTAACAGTTAGGGCTCATTCACACGACTGTGGTTTGGTTCCGCATCCGAGCTGCATTTTTCTGCGGCTCGCGTGCGGAACTATTCACTTCAATGGGGCCGCAAAAGATGTGGACAGCACTCAGTGTGCTGTCCGCAAACGTTGCTCCGTTCCGTGGCCCCGCAAAAATTATGTAATCTCCTATTCTTGTCCGTTTGGAAGACAAGAATAGGCATCTCTAAAAAGAGCTGTTTTTTTTTTTTTTTTGTCTTGTCAATGTCTGGTTATGTATATTTGGATTAATTATCAATATGAGCAGTGCTGCACTGTTAGTGTGGCTATAAAGTGCTAATGGATTAACTTTATTGCACTGTGATTTGATGTGTAAATGTTTATTATATTGAAAAAATAATAAAAATTTAAAGTCTAAAAAAAAAAAAAGAGCTGTCCGTTCCGTAAATTGCGAAAGGCACACAGGCGGCATCCGTGTTTTGCGGACCACAAAACACGGCATGTTCGTGTGAACAAGCACTCAGACAGGACTGTTCGCAGTCGAAGGATGCGACTGAGCATGTGCGACCACCTCTACCTGGTGGACAAAGAAGGAGGAAAAAGATCAAACAGCAGGTGGCGCTATACAGATAGATTTTATTGATTTTTTAATTACATACAATTACAAAAGTATACGGATCCAGGCGCTGGTTTGAAAAACGTAGAATACGGGACAACCCCTTTAACGATTAATGTCCTTTTCCTAGGATAGGTTATCAATACAATTGCAGTGGGAGTCAGAAACACACTGCTCTATCCATCCGGATCTACTCGAACACCTGATCGGCAGGGTCGGGGGCGTCCCATTTTGAGTCCTGGAGAACCCCTTGGCACCATCCACCACCCCTTTATGGCGCTGGCACCAGGGACTTACGGAGAGGAGCTGGATATTGATGACGCAGTAATGTCCGGGATCAGGGATGGCAGCAGGACAGCTCTATGACGGGTGTACATAAGGACGGAGATAAGATCTGCGGTCTCACTAGTATGAGAGGCAATAGAAGCCTCATTGTTCTGTCCACAGGCCGCTCATTGTAGATTTCGCAGCAGCTACGGCTGATAAGATCTGACCACAGCGACCTCCGAGATAGCAGCCGGCGGCACTGAAATCCTCACAACGGCCTGCAAACAGGTTTCCTAAATAAGGCCCCATTTACACAACCGATTTTTTGGACTCATTTCAATGGGGCCACAAAAGATACGGACGGCACACTGTGTGCTGTCCGAATCTGTCTGCCCGTCCCGCAAAAAAGGTAGAACATGTCCTATTCTTGTCCGTTTTGCGGACAAGAATAGACATTGTTACAAGGGATGAGCAAATAAAAAACAGATGTAACACGAATGTCATCGATATTTTTTCTGATCCGTGTTTTGCGGACAAGAATAGACATTGTTACAATGGATCCGCAAAAAAACGGAAGCAACATGGACATCATCCATATTTTTTGCTGATCCGCGTTTTGCGGAACGCAAAATACATACAGTCGCGAGAATGCACCCTAAGGGTGCATGCACACGACCGTAAGTGTTTTGCAGTCTGCAAATTGCGAATCCGCAAAACACGGATACCGGCCATGTGCGTTCCGCATTTTGCGGACCGCACATGGCTGGCGCTATATAGAGAATGCCTATTCTTGTCCGCAACCACGGACAAGAACAGGACATGCTCCATATTTTTTGCGGGGCTGCGGAATGGAACGGATAGCACATGGTGTGCTGTCCGCATCTTTTGCAGCCCCATTGAAACGAATCCAGAATGCCAGAATCTCTGTTTTTCTTACAAAAAGGTTAAAAAAAAAAAAAATCTAAAATGGTACCTACAGTATAGGGCCTCGTGCACACGACCGTATGTGTTTTGCGGACGGCAAACCGCGGATCCGCAAAACACGAAGCTGCTCCGCGTTCCTTCCCCCAATTTGCGGAACGGAACGCGGCCCATAGTAGAAATGACTATTCTTGTCCGCAAAACGGACAAGAATAGGACATGTTCTATTTTTTTTTGTGGGGCCAAGGAACGGAGCAACGGATGCGGACAGCACAAGGAGTGTTGTCTGCATCTTTTGCGGCCCCATTGAAGTGAATGGGTTCGCGCCCGAGCTGCAAAATATGCGGCCCTGAGCATCTTACAGACCATTAGGCCTCATGCACACGGTCGTCGTGTGGCCATTCCATGCATTGGGGACCGCAATTTGCAGTTCCCAATGCACGGGCAACGTCCGTGCGGTGGCCGAGACGGATCGAGACCCATTCAAGTTGATGTTGTATTTTAAAATGAATGGGTCCGCATCCGTGATGGGGGGGAGCACACAGCTGGTGCCCGCATATTACGGACCCGCTGTTTGCGGGCCACAATACGGCCGGGCAATGGATGGCCATGTGCATGAGGCCTTAATAGGTTTTCCCAGATGTACAAAAGAAAACCTGTCTTTGTTGCCCATGGCAACCAATGATGGCTCAGCTTTCATTTTTCAAGAGCAGAATGTGAAATGAAAGCTGCGCTGTGATTGGTTGGGATAGTTTTCCTTCATACAGATTCTTAAAAGTTGAGTCTCCTTTAATAGTCAGTGATGAGGATGTTAATGGCCTCCATTCATCACCTCGAGCACTCTGACTAACCGGTTTATGGAGACGTCACCCGCCTGTTTACATCCTGCTGGAACTTTACACAGGCTTTAGGAATGGAAGAGCGCTATTTTCTTATATTAAATTAGTTTTAAGTGGGGGGCGTGACATTTTGTTTCTATACAAACTACTTCAGTGGTAGTCATGGCGATGGATGCTGGGTGACTACCAGGGACAAGCGCTGCAGCCGATGAGAAGTGTTCGCGCAGCTGTACTACACGGCAATTTATCATCAGGCCATAATTCTGTTTAAAAAAAAAAATGTCTATGTTAAAGGGGTTTTCTGAGCGTTTCGTACTGATGACCTATCTGATCAGTGGGGGTCTGACACCTGGGACCACCGCCAATCAGCTGTTTGGAGATGCCATGACGAGCGCTGCGGCCTCTTCCTGGGCCAGTGACGGCATGTCCAACAGTCACATGACCTAGGTACAGTCCGCCCCATTCAAAGGAATGGGCCTGGCCTGCAATACCAAGCGTGGCCACTATACAAGGATGGCGCTGTGCTTGGTAGGCTGTGAGGAGGCATCGGGCTCTTCAAACAGCTGATCGGCAGGGGTCCCAGGTGTCAGACCCCCACTTATCAGATACTGATGACCTACCCAGAGGACAGGTCATCACCATCAGCTTTAATTAGGCACAGATTTATCAATTTAGGGGCTGTTCAGGGTTGGAAAAACATCAGAAACACCAAAAACAGCACCACCCCTGCCCACAGGTTGTTTGTGGTATTGCAGCTCCAGGCTGCACAATCAGGCACAGCGGATGGACAGCGCCGCTGCTGTTTTTGGAAGAAACCAACCATGTCTTCTTGGACAAAAAGAGAATAAAAAAAAAAAATAAAATGCACAATTTTGCTCCAGCAGGGGGGCGCCATAAAGCGACTGGAGTAACTGGACAAAAATGTGCTTATGCACAAGAACATATTTTGTTTCCGTGTCCATTCAGTTTTTGCGGCCCGTATGCGGAACCATTCACTTCAATAGGACCGCAAAAAAAAAACGGAAATGACTCCGTGTGCATTCCCTATGTCCGTTGCGCCAAAAATATAGAGCATGTCCTATTATTGTCCGCATTACGGACAAGGATAGGACTGTTCTATTAGGGGCCGGCTGTTCCGTTCCGCAAAATACAGAATGCACACGGACGTCATCCGTTATTTTGCGGATCCATGTTTTGCGGACCGCAAAATACATACGGTCGTGTGCATGAGCCAAAAGGGCAACGCTTGTTTAAAATCAGCACAAATGACAGCAATTACAACAATTCCCCCTGAAAGGCTGTCAGGGATCAATCTAGAGCCTGTAACCATGGAAACACATAGGTCTGATTAGGAGCTGTAGACAAAAAACACACAGTTGCTTTATTTACTGCAGTAATCAGTAATTGGAAATGACTAATTTTGGAGGATTTAAAGGGGAAGAAACTGTAAAATTCATATAAACAGGAAACCGTCAGTAAGCATGCTAAGAGAGTGCATTCATGCTGGTGTAACGCCTGTGCCGCTTCAGTGAGGAAGGGGAGCTGAGTTTGTCACAGTTTTCACTTTTATGACAGACAAAAGAAGCCAATGACAAAGTCAGCTCTGCTACATATGAGCCCTGGACCTGATGTAAATCACTGCAGCTGCCAGAAATATGGAAAGTGATTGGTCTAAGCAGGTAAATAAGAGACTGGGGATATAAAAGACATAGAATATAACATAATAGAATAGACATAGGCTCACCTACCCGGCACTGAGCAGAACCGGCTCCTCTGCGCCCAGAAAGAGGGGGCGTGGCCTAGCAGAATCACCTGACTGCCACTTGCTCCTCTTCTCTTTCTGAGAGTGGGCGTGTCCTGCTCCAGTCAGCTGACAGCCCCTTGCTCCTCCTCCCTTCTCAAAGAGGGGCGTGTCCCAGCTCCAGTCATATATGACTCCGGGAGAGGGCGTGGCCTGGCTCCGGTCATGTGACTAGCCTTGTGGAGCGTTTCATGGAAGGCAGGAAACCATGAAGTGAGCCGTCCATGGGCTCCCAGGGTGTCTCCGCGTGTGTGTGGCTGCTCTGCGCGGTGCTAGTAGCTGACGGCAAGAACGTGCTGCTGATAATCGGTGAGTGCGGTACCGAGCATGCTGGGAGATGTAGTTTCTGCGGCAGACGGGTGAATGTGATTTGAGTCAGTTCTTGTTTCGGCCACTAGGTGGCGCCTTAAAGCGAATCACTAATTTGAAGTCGTGCAGGGTTATGTCACTGTTCAGACCCTACAGTTACATTTGCATTCAGTCTGGAATTTATGCCCAATAAGTGCCAGCCAAAGTGCCCCCCTAAATGGTAGCCTAGGGTTACACCCGCATTTGAGGCTGCCATCAGGAATTTCAGGGCCCCATACAGGCAGATTTGGACTGTATACTATATAGCAGGGATCAGCAACCTCTGGCACTCCAGCTGTTCAGAAACTACAACTCCCAATGCGGGGGGGGGGGGGTTGGAAGAACAGCCGAGCATGCTTGCATGCTGGGAGTTGTAGTTGCACCCGCAGCTGACGTGCCAATGGTTGCTGATCCCTGCTATATAGGGCTATACATACGTGTGCAGCGGCTGGAAGGGGGCTCCCCATAGAGAAGGCAGGGATGATTTCCCTATCTCTGTATACACAGTACTGCTGAACGCGCTCTGTGTATAGGGATCGGCGATGCCGCGTCCTGCTCCGATCCCACCAGTCATGTGATCACCTGGGGCCGCGAGTCTGTGTGAGCTGTTGGGTCTTAGCAGACCCCGATCAGCTCTACAGAAAGGTTGTACAGTGTCTCAGGGGGCTATAACTGGGACTAATGGGTCAGCCAAGGCTTCCAGGAGAAAGTGTAAAAAAAATAACGACACGATAAAAAAAATACAGTAATGACCGTCTCTTGAACTGGTTACATTTTTTTTTAACATTCAATACTCTCTCGTTTAATTTAGCTTTTTTAAGGGAATGTGTCCCCTCCATTTTCTTTACTTATACATCATTTTTTTCTAATCATTTTTTTTCTGATGATATATTATCTTGTTCTATTTTTTTGTATATGATTATGGAGGCGGCCGTCTTGCCTCAGCAGAATTTGATATATGAGATATGAATATAGGTCACTGGAGGGGATTTCTATTGGGACCCGCATAGAGGTCATTGTGCAGGGAGGGGGAGGAGGTGAGCCGTAACATCACCTGTCGTGAATGGTGGATCCTGGCTTTGTCTATACAAAGGTGTTATTTTTCATTGTAATCCAGTCTGTGATGATGATGAGGTGACTGCTGAAATGTGATTTCATCTGGACATATCATCCTATTAGGCAGAGTATGAAAACTGCAGGTTTTTTTTTTTTTTTTTATGTAGTTGGTGATACGGAAAAATTTAAAAAACTGATCAAAAAGTCACACATACACCAAAATCATGTCAATGGTTCCTCCCTCAAAAAAAAAAAACAAGCCCTACCACCTCAATCAATCAACCAAAAAACATAAAAGTTATGGCTGTCAAAATAAATAAAATAAATTTTGAGAGAAAAAAAAATAAACTTTAGAATGTTTTTAAAAGTACTAAAGCACAACACACTATACAAGTTTGGTATCGCCGGAATCGTAATGACCCGTAGAATAAAGTGTGCAAGTCATACTGTAAGGTGAATGCCCTAAGAACAAAAGCAAAAAAAAACACTTTAAATATTTTTTAAAGTTTCCAAATTCACTATATGTCACCTGAATAGTTACCGTTACAAAGGAGAACTCGTCCCGCAAATAACAAGCCCTCGTATGACTATGCTGACAGAATAGGAAAAATCGCTCGGTCCTGACGGGGTTAACATACCCTAAAACACAGTCTGGATAAATCCGTGGGGTCACTGCTGCCACCTCTCCCTCCAAGTCCTGGTCTTCAGCAATGACTCCCCTCCTCTTCTCTCTGCTCCTGGCTTCCAGTTTAAAAATGATGGGCGTCCCAAAGTTTTATAGGTCAACTGGGGGAGGCGTGACCTGTCTGGGTGCTGCCAGCGTAGGGCCCTAATGGTGGGATGATCCTGTTACACGATCCTTGGTGCCTGGCTGAATGGTTGGGGGGGGCGCTTTCACACAGTCAGTGTTTGAGGCCCCGCTGCCGCACACGTGGCACGCCCATCACACTATGGCCTCATGCACACGACCGTTGTTGTGGTCCGCGTCCGAGCCGCATATTTTGCGCTTCGGGCACGAACCCATTCACTTCAGTGGGGACGCAAAAGATGCGGACAGCACTCCGTGTGCTGTCCGCATCCATTGCTCCGTTCCGTGCCCCCGCGAAAAAAATACAACATGTCCTATTCTTGTCCGTTTTGCGGAACGGAACGCAGAACAGCTTCCGTGTTTTGCGGATCCGCGGTTTGCGGACTGCAAAACACCAACGGTCGTGTGCACGAGGCCTAAGTCTATTGGTCATAAGAACCTTCTGATGTCACAGGGTCACGTGACATTCTGCTATTTTATTATACTTATTTTGTTTTTTTTTACTTTTTACATTTTTTTTTTAGCTGTAAACATGGACATAAAAAACATATGAATTTTTCCGTTTTCGTTTTTCACTCCCTGCTTTCCCGGAGCCATAACAAATTTTTATTTTTTGCTTCACATTGCCGTATGGGGGCTTGTGGTTTGTAGGACAAGTTGTACTTTTTAACGGGCACCATTGTATATTGTATACAATGTAGTGGGGAGCTGGAAATTTTTTTTCCAAATGGGGTGGAATTAGAAAAAAAAAACTGAAATTCCGCCACAGGTTTATGAGTTTTGTTTTTACGCCGTTCCCTATACGGCAAAACGGATCTGTTTGCTTCATTCTCTGGGTCAGTGCGATTGTAGCATTACCACAGGTAGGTAGTTTTTCTTGTGATTTAATACTGAAAAAAACAAAAAACTTGGACAACTTTTTTATGGTTACATCTCCTGAGTGAGGGCTCACTTAATGGGGGACGATCTGTAGTTCTTATTGATACAGTTTTGGAGTGTGGGCCTTTTCAATCACTTTTTATTCAATTTTATTTTCCGCAGTAAAGCGATAAAAAAAAAGAATCGGACATTTTTTATATTTTTAAAAACTTTACTTTTTTTTTTTTTTAAGATCCCCAAGGGAATCTTAACATGCAATCATTAGATTGTGGTTTGTATTCAGTAATGGGATTTCATTTATTACTGAATAGAAAAGTATATGAAAAGTATATGCCTGCACCTTGCATTGGAATATACCTGTAATAGGCCCGGTAGCTTTGTACAGGCTCAGGCCAACGATTACTAAGGAACGCCTTCCCCGATCTCAGCGAGGGGGGCGGGAGCGTTTTTTCCACACTGAGACACAGTATTTGAAGGGTTCTAGGAGCAACAAGGGCGTTACCGTTACACCTAGAGGCTCCGTTCTTTCTGCAACTGCCACGCCCTCTGGGCCAGATAGTATGAACGTGATTACACCCGGCCCTGTCAATAAAAGTGCAGAGGGCGCAGCAGTTGCAGAGAGAGCAGAGCCTCTAGGTGTAATGGTAACGCCCCCAGTGCTCCTAAAAGCTCGTTTGCTTATATTAAACCTTTAGGCTGCATTCACACGGGCGAGTTTTCCGCGCGGGTGCAATGCGTGATGTGAACGCATAGCACCCGCACTGAATCCTGACCCATTCATTTCAATAGGTCTGTGTACATGAGCGTTTTTTTTCACGCATCACTTCTGCGTTGCGTGAAAATCGCAGCATGTTCTATATTCTGCGTTTTTCACGCAGCTCTAGCCCCATAGAAGTGAATGGGGCTGCGTGAAAAACGCATTGCATCCGCAAGCAAGTGCGGGTGCGTTGCGTTTTTCACTGATGGTTGCTAGGAGATGTTGTTTGTAAACCTTCAGTTTTTTATCACGCGCGTGAAAAACGCATCAAAACGCATTGCACCCGCGCGGAAAAAACTGAACAACTGAACGCAATCGCAGGCAAAACTGAATGGCTTTGCCTGTGAAATCGCACAGTTTCCACTGAACGCATCCGCAACGCATCCGGACCTAAATCCATCACGCTCGTGTGAACCCAGCCTTATTTTTCTCAGCAATGCGGGCACATATGAACATGGGACCAACACAGATGCCTTCAGCTGCCAACAGGCCAGCCAGTGTCATAGGGACAAATCACTTAAATGGGTCAGCAATCGGAAGGTCGGTGTGGAACGGAGTCACAGAACCCTACGAAAGCACTACAGAGTGCAAAAAAGTAGTGCATGCATAGACAGAAACCCCAACGTAGCAGTGTGGACCGTCGGATGTGGATCGTGGACCCCATTTAAGTGAATGGATCCGCGTGCGACGGAGGACCGTACGGTCGGTGCCCTTGCATTGCAAACCACAGTTTGCGTTCTGCAGCACGGACCCGGCTGGCATACTCCACCCGTCAGCAGAGTTCCCTGATGTCTCCAGCATCTCCATATGTTCCGTCAGTCCTCATAAAAAAAAAAGACCTTTTTATAATATGCAAATTACCCTGAAGGTGCAACGAGGATGGTGCTATTGCACCCAGAGGCTCCTCTCCCAGTCTTTTATGCCACGCCCCCACCGCTGCTATGGACAGGTCAGGCAGCCCCTGAAGTCTCCACGGGATCGTGTCCGGTCCATGCGCAGGGATGGAGATCCGCATGTACAGAACACAATCCTGCGAGGGGCAATCTGGGGATGTACGATGCTTTTTCCAGCACGATGGAAGATGAGTAATAACGAAGTGGCTTGCTGGACAAAATATTAAAATTTGGGTTCCATGGAGAACCTGTGGTCAATCCTCAAAAAGCGGGCGGACAAACAAAAATCTAGAATTGTGATAAAGCGCTGATTAGGAAAAATGGGCTACCATCAGTCAGGATTTGGCCCAGAAGCTGATAACCAGCGTGTCAGGACGGACTGCAGAAGTCTTCAGAAAGGAGGGTCAGCACTGGAAATATTCAGTCTTTGTAGAAACTTGATGGATTTGTCATTAAAATTTAAAAACCTTATGATAATGCTTATGACTAAGGCCTCATACACACGAACGTATGTGTTTTGCGGTCTGCAAATAAAAAACGGATGAAGTCCGTATGACATCCGTTTTTTCCCATATCATCACCATGACGGCCACACAGGAGATTGACCCATGACCTCTGTGGGGGCAGGAACAGAGAAGAGGTTAAATTGCCCCTCCCACCACCACACCTCAGTGTTCCTGTCCCCACTGTGGCCAGGGGTCAGAGAAGAGTCTCCCTGCGACCGGCAGGGAGATGAAGAGGGGATTTGTGTCCCTGCAACTTTATTATTTTTAAGATTTCGTCGCCAGGAGGGTCCGTGGACGGTCTCCTGGCATACCTGATGCTCCTTGAGCTCCCCCAGTCCGCCGGCGGCCGTGTGCTTATGCTGGGCTGTGGGGTATCGGGAGGACTCGCTCTGGCTAGTCTGGAGCCTGCTCCCGGGCCGCGTCCTCTTCCTCCCCCTCCCCTGTGGGTCGGGCTGTGCAGCGGCCGGCGCGCGCTGCCGCGCCGACGTCAGTGACGTCATTTCGGGTCCGGTCACGTGACGCGACCAGGAAGTAAGTGCAGAGGGCAGAGAAGTTTGTATAAAAGCGGGACAGCCACGGGACGACTGATCTGAGGTCTGTAAGTACGGTATGGTTTACCCCTTCTCCTTGCTTGGCTGTGTTCTGGCTGCATGATGTCTGGACCTGACGCACAAACTTCTATGGAGACTGAAGCTCCTACTCTGCCTTCTGTAAGTAGCCCACTGGGGCTCCCTTGGTTTTTCTGAATTTCTACCTGGTCCTGACACTTCTATTTCATATCCTTTCAGGCCAAAGAGACTCAAAAGAAAGTAAAAACCGCCTAGATGTATTTCCTGCGCAAAAAGATTGCCTGAGGGATATGAAAAGAAGTTATGTAAAGAATGTATTAAAGATGTCTTACGTCAGGAACAGCACTCCCTTATGGATAACATAAGAACGGTAGTCCAGGAGGAGCTAAAAGCGGCCAGAGTGGCGCCCCCTGTAGCGGTGGGTCAACCCCCATAAACGCCCTCGGCAGAGAATTATCTCTTCTTCAGATTCAGAAGAGTTAGACGACAGGGCTTCCACGTCTGTTCAGTGGGAGGAGGAGTCCTCTTTTTCTGAGGGAGAGATTTGTGAGAACAGCAAAAATTCTACTTCTCGTCTGAAGAGATGGGGGCTCTGCTAAAGGCAGTCCGAGCTACTATGGGGATAGAGGAGGCCCCTAGATCCCTCTCTATTCAAGACGAGATGTTTGGGGTCTTAGAATAAAAAAATCTAAAGTGTTCCCCATTAATGAAAATATAAAAGAAATGATTCTGGAGGAATGGGCTGAACCTGAAAAGAGACTGGGCATCTCTAAAGAATTTAAAAATCGATTAGTATTCGACCCGGCTCAATCTAAGTTATTTGAGGGGACCCCAAAATTGATGTGCAAGTCGCTAAGGTAAACAGGAAGACTGCTATACCCTTTGAAGACGCCGCTCAATTAAAAGATGCTATGGAGCGAAAGGCTGACTCCCTCCTGCGAAGATCGTGGGAGGCTTCCATGTTTAATATCAAGAACAATATAACGGCTACATCTGTAGCCAGATCTATGCATTTGTGGCTAGGGGAATTGGAGAATCATTTAAGGGATAAAACCCCTAGAGAAGAGATACTACAATCCATCCCCTTATTGAAGTCAGCCACAGGGTTTCTGGCGGACGCCTCAGCAGAGTCTATAAGGTTTTGTGCTAAGGAAGCCGGTCTTTCTAACGCAGCCCGCCGCGCCTTATGGATGAAATCGTGGTCAGGAGACAGGTTGTCCAAGCAGAAATTAGTCTCGATTCCATTTACGGGGGAATATGTATTCGGTCCGGTCCTGGATAAAATACTCGAGAAGGCGGCCGATAGGAAAAAGGGTTTCCTGAAGAAAGACCCTATAGGAGATACCAGCCCTTTCGTTCCTACGGAGGACAGAATAAAACGTATAAAGGGAAGGGCAAGTCAGGTCGATGGTCCTATACTAAAGGAGGCAAAGGGAGGGGTTTCCTCCTCAAACCTCAACCTAAACCAGAAGATAAACAGTGACGCCATTGTAGGGGGAGACTGGAGGATTTTCTGAGCTCATGGGAACGTATAACAAAAATCCATGGGCCTTGGAAATCATTCGGTCAGGGTACAGGATCGAATTTACCTCCCTTCCCCTCCCAGATTTGTTCTGACAAGAACGTCTTCCATTTCTTCCAACAAAAATATTCTTCAGGGAGTCCGAGAATTATTGAACAAAGGAGCAGTGGTACCAGTTCCCAGATCTCAGGAAGGACAGGGTTACTATTCCACCTTATTCCTAGTGAGAAAGAAGGAAGGAGACTTCCGTACGATCATAAATTTGAAAAAGTTAAACAAATTTATCCTCTACAGGAAGTTCAAGATGGAGTCCTTGAGGTCCATAATACCCCTGATAAAGCACGGGGCATTCATGAGCTCAGTGGATCTAAAGGATGCATACCTGCACGTCCCTATTCATCAGGACTTCCAGAGGTACCTGAGATTCGCAATACCGGACCATCACAATCGGATTCTTCATTTCCAATTCAGAGCACTACCGTTCGGAATCTCTGCCGCTCCAAGGCTCTTCACGAAATTAATAACAGAGATGATAGCTCCTCTCAGACAGGAGGGTCTGAATATTATCCCGTACCTGGACGACTTCCTGATCATAGCAGATTCAAAGGATCTTCTGCTTCAAGATCTAGAAATATTTTTATTCCGTCTGTCGAATCTAGGATGGATAATAAACAGACCAAAGTCAAGATTGATACCATCCACATCAGTAGAGTTCCTGGGAGTAACGCTGGACTCTCTTTCACAGACGACCTCCTTACCCCGAACCAAGATTCAGTCCATCATGAAGAAGGTGAGACTCTTTCAGTTACGACAGGAATCGTCGGTAAGAGAGACGATGAGCTTACTAGGTCTGCTGACCTCCTGCATTCAGTCAGTCGAGTGGGCCCAGGCTCATTGTCGTTTAATGCAAAATTGGATGTTGTACCGGTGGAACAAGAGAGCAGGATCTCTAGAACACAGGCTTCGTATCCCGACATCAGTAAAGACCTCCCTGTCCTGGTGGACGAAGGAACAGAATCTTTCCCGGGTGTCCCTTGGATCAAGGAACCGGTAATAACGGTCATTACAGACGCCAGCAAGACGGGTTGGGGAGCAAAGGTCGGCCGGGAATACTTCCAGGGATCCTGGAAGCATCAAGTATCCATTCAGTCGTCAAACTTCAGGGAGCTATGCGCAGTGAAGGAAGCTCTGTCTTCAGCCAGGCAACTAATGAAAAATGCCACGTAAAAATTTATTCAGACAACACCACAGTGGTTGCCTACTTGAAGCATCAGGGGGTACCCGATCAAGGAAGCTTCAGACAGTTGCAGAGGATATTTTCTCCTTTGCAGAAAACCATCTCAAATCAATCTCTGCGATGCACCTGAAGGGGGTCCTAAATATAGAAGCAGACTTCCTAAGCAGGCAGAAGGTGGATCACACGGAATGGACTCTGAATCCCGAGATTTTCGATCTAATAATACAGAGATGGGGTCTCCCTCAATAGATCTCTTTGCAACCAGAAAGAATTCAAAACTAGAAACATTCTGCTCCCTGAACGCGGAAGATTGTCCTTGGAGAATAGACGCACTATCTCTAGAATGGCATTGGGAACTAGCATACGCCTTTCCTCCAATGCCTCTGATCCCGAGGGTCATCCAGAAGATCCTACAGGGGAATACCACGGTGATACTAATTACCCCTTTTGGCCCAAAAGGAGTTGGTTCGCTCCGTTACAGAGGTTAGCAATAGACGAACCAATGAGACTACCTCTCAGGGAGGACATTCTTTCCAGGGCCCTCTACTACATCCACATCCAAACTTCTTGAAGCTTACAGCCTGGATCCTGAAATCTCCATCTTGAGATTCCAGGGTTTATCAGACAGGGTGATATCCACTCTTAGATGCTCTAGGAAGAAAGTGACGTCAGCAATATATTTAAAAATCTGGAAAAGATTCTGCTCCTGGTCAGGCGAGAAAGATCCGAACCTGAGAGAACCCAACATCCAAAAATTCTAGATTTTCTCCAGAATGGACTTGAACTAGGCTTATCCCCGTCTACTCTTAAAGTTCAGATCTCTGCATTAAGTGCACAGTTTGACACCAACCTGGCAGATCACCGCTGGATCAGGCGTTTTGTGAAAGCCGCCCACAGGATTAGACCAACTTTAAGATCACGTTTACCTACATGGGACCTAAACCTTGTCCTAGATGGTCTTACAGGTCCACCTTTCGAGCCATTAGAGGACTGTTCTATTAAATTACTTTCTCTCAAGACTGCTTTTCTTATAGCAATAACATCGGCCAAGAGATTAGGAGAAATACAGGCTCTATCTATTCGCGAACCATATCTGTCTATCTTTGAAGATAAGATCATTCTGAGGCTGGATCCAGGTTTCTTACCTAAAGTAGCTTCAGACAAGAATAGAGGCCAGGAGATTGTCCTCCCATCCTTTTTCAGCAATCCGACAACTCAGGAAGAAGTGAGATTCCATTCTCTGGATGTGAAACGTATAGTTCTTAGGTATCTGGAGACTACTAGAGAATTCAGAAAATCAGACAGCCTGCTCATCTAGTTCTTCGGAAAGAACAGAGGGTCCAAGGTCTCAAAATCTTCGATCGCAAGATGGATAAAAGATACCATTAAAATATGTTACAAGAATAAAGATCGGGATCCTCCATTAAACATTCGGGCACACTCCACCAGAGCTGTCTCCACTACCTATGCGGAAAGAGCAGGGGCTTCTCTCGAAGATATCTGTAGAGCGGCCTCCTGGTCCAATATCCATACTTTTGTGAAACACTACCGCCTGGACTTATCTAGAGCTTCTGACGTTTCCTTTGGTCAGAAAGTTCTTCAGGCAGTCGCCCCCCCCCCATCATTATGATTTTATAACTCTCCTGTGTGGCCGTCATGGTGATGATATGGGAAAACCGGAATTAGACTTACCGGTAATTCAGTTTCCATGAAATCACCATGACGGCCCATATATTCCCTCCCTTTTTTTGTTTACTATTTTGATCTCCTAGTATGAAGTAATGCTAAAGGAGGATTATTCTTTAGTTAGCTTTTTCTGGCACCGATTATCTTGGAAACACTGAGGTGTGGTGGTGGGAGGGGCAATTTAACCTCTTCTCTGTTCCTGCCCCCACAGAGGTCATGGGTCAATCTCCTGTGTGGCCGTCATGGTGATTTCATGGAAACTGAATTACCGGTAAGTCTAATTCCATTTTTTTGGGTTTTTTTGCGGATCCATTGTAATAATGCCTAATCTTCAATCAATTTTGCCTATCCTTCAATCAATGCCTATCCTATCAATCAATTATTTTTTTGCGGATAGTACACGGTGTGCTGTCAGCATTTTTTGCGGACCCATTGAAATGAATGAGTCCGCATCCTATCCGCCAAAAAAAAAACGGGACGGAGACGGAAACAAAATACGTTCGTGTGAATGCAGCCTAAGGCTCCATTCACACGTCCGTAAGTGGTTTGCGGATGCGCAAGTTGCGGATCCCCAAAACACGGACACCAGCCATGTGCACATGGCCTGCACTATAATAGAAAATACCTATTCTTGTCCACTATTTGTGCGGATCCGGAAATCCAGATGTAGACAGCACATAGTGTGCTGTCCGCATCCATTCCGGCCCCATTGAAAATGAATGGGTCCGCATCCGTTCTGCAAAATTAGGGAACGGATGCGGACCCATTTTGTGGACGTGTGAATGGACCCTAAAGGATCCAAAAAACACTAAAGCAGCAAACTTTGTGAAAATCAAAATTTGAAAAGTTTTGGCCACGACTGCAGACTGGGCTGTGTGACTCTCCTGGACTCTTCCCCCCTCCTTGACTCTTTAAAGGGGTTATCCCATGATTAATGTAAAGAGTGAAAATCAGCATATAGTACATGACCACCTCTAACAAAGCTAGGACCAGCCCTGTACCTCACGCGGATCCAGAGATCTGTCCCTCATTCACTGCTCCAGTGGCTGTGCTAGATTTACTTCAAGTTGGCACTTAGGGGATGTGCACTTTCTCAGGGGTATGTCCTTTCTGCTGCAGTTGAAGGTTGGAACTGAGCACGTGCTTCCATCTCAGTGAGCAGGACATAGAAATTAGAAAATGAGCAACCAGCAGGTGGCGCTATACAGATACGTTTCATTGAATTATTCAGTGTCTATAATACATTTTTTATTACATGAAATTACTGAAGGATTCAGATCCAGGAGCTGGTTTGAAAACTGTAGAAAATGTTTTGTGGTTTTGTGGGGCAACCCCTTTAAGGGTGATTAGCGTACTACAAGCACCATTATATCGGATCGTTGGGCATCTTCATAAACCTGTTCCCCTCCGGTATGACGCCGTGGTTGTCATTAATGTCTTCTTCGTTCTCCACATCAGGCGATGACGCCGGCTTTGAGAGTGACGTCTACAACAACACCGCCATACAGACCCCACACCTCCGAGAGCTGGCCAAGAGAAGCCTGATCTTCAAGAATGCATTCACGTCTGTCAGCAGCTGTTCTCCTAGTAGGGGGGCAATCCTGACCGGCCTGCCGCAGGTGACGTACGGGCTTTTAATTGAAAAAAATATATTAAAAAAATGATAGTCGGCTGGGAATTGGAAATATGTTACTGTCAGCAGCTTTAATACCTCTCCCCTATAGAACAAAGAAATCCACTAAAAGTGCCCAAATGTCTAAGGCTGGGTTCAGACTTGCGCGTATTTGATATGGGCGTAAAACGCGCGTATTACAGCGCGTTTGTGGAAATAGAAAACGCGCGTCGTATGTGCATTCGTGTGATTGACCACTGTGGCGTCAATCACAATACGCGCGACAATACGCCCCAAAGAAGCTCCTGTACTTCTTTGGGCCTAGTGCGTTTTACAGCGCGTTCGTACGCGCTGTAAAACGCTCAGGTGAGAACCATGCCCATAGGGAAACATGGGTTTTCGCCTGTTGAGCATTTTACAGCCCGTAGGAACGAGCTGTAAAATGCTCAGGTGTGAACCCAGGGTAAGTCCTGGTTTTGGATGGACAGGCCGTCTCCCCCCTGACAGATGATGTAGGGGGAGGGAAGAATTGGACCTGTTGAATGTCAACATGCCCAAGCTATAGTTCTCCATAGATAAGCTGCCAAAGGTGTCTGGTAGCAGCGTATTCCTCTCTGCCATCTGAGAACACATGCATTCCCAGTTTCAGTTTGTTTGGGCACCTTTAGGCCCACTTCAGATGGATTTCAAGGGCCGAATCTGCGCCTGCGCCTGAAAGAGCTGTTTTGTGAGCGGCGCCTTAGGGTGCGAGTCGCAGGTAATACACTTTGGTTAGCATTAATTGCCAGGTCATATCTTGAAACAAAGGTGAAGCCCAACTAGCGGTAACCGCACACGCAATAGCTCCCTAAAAGGGGTTATCCCATGATATCCTATAGTACACAACAGTCTCTTTCTAACAAACTTAGAACCAGCCCCATATCTCACATGTATCCAGAGATCTCCCCATTCATTGCTTCAATTTCTCTGCTAGATTTATGGCAACTCATGGGTGGGCGTGTCCTTTCTGCTATACATATAGATTTCAGTGAACAACTCACAGGCTAAACTAAATGATTAACTACAATCAATTACAAGCGGTACCAGCGGTATAATTGCTTAGATGCAGCAGTCAACACCGGTTGCCACATTTAAGCGATTAACAGAAGGAGGGCGATCCCTCTCTCACCCCGGTGTGATTGCTGGATGATGATGGTTTCATAAGCGAACGGTCAGTGACAGTAACAATGCCTTCCAATACAGCATGTTAGAAGCCATCAGACCACCAGAAGTTTATATCAGTAGGACAAAAATAAAAAGTAAAAAAAATAAAAATTTGTTTTCATAAAAATAAAAAAAAATATGTTTGTCAGAAAATAGCTGCACTGGTATCAAGAGGCTGATTGAAAGCAACATGGCGCCTGCAAACCAATCCATCAGAATCTGCGCTTACAGGCTAAAAGGTGGTCTTTCTCTTCTGAGCCCTGTGTGTAGCCAAACAGCAGCGTACATCCACATTTATAGCATTTCTGTACCGATTAGAACCTACCTAATAAGTCAAGGGGTGAGCGGTGTGTCCCATGACACACGCTGGGCACAGTATATTGACCTCTAAAAGCCATATCTGTGAAAAACTTGAATTTTTCATTTTGCACTGTCCCCTTCTCATTAATTTCTACAAAATACATGTTATGTCAAAATGCTAACTCCAGCCCAAATACCTTGAGGGGCATAGTCTCCAAAATGTAGTCATTTATAGGGGTATTCTTCTGTACCGATAACCATTCCAGCAAAATCCGTGCTCCAAAAGCCAAATGACGCTCCTTCCCTTCCGAGCCCTGCAGTGTGCCCATACAGCAGCTTCCATCCACATTTATAGCATTTCTGTAGAATTAGCCTAAAAGTTTGGCACCTGCTGGGCACAACATACAGGGAGTGCAGAATTATTAGGCAAGTTGTATTTTTGAGGATAATTTTTTATTATTGAACAACAACCATGTTCTCAATGAACCCAAAAAACTCATTAATATCAAAGCTGAATGTTTTTGGAAGTAGTTTTTAGTTTGTTTTTAGTTTTAGCTATTTTAGGGGGATAGCTGTGTGGGCAGGTGACTATTACTGTGCATAATTATTAGGCAACTTAACAAAAAACAAATATATACCCATTACAATTATTTATTTTTACCAGTGAAACCAATATAACATCTCAACATTCACAAATATACATTTCTGACATTCAAAAACAAAACAAAAACAAATCAGTGACCAATATAGCCACCTTTCTTTGCAAGGACACTCAAAAGCCTGCCATCCATGGATTCTGTCAGTGTTTTGATCTGTTCACCATCAACATTGCGTGCAGCAGCAACCACAGCCTCCCAGACACTGTTCAGAGAGGTGTACTGTTTTCCCTCCTTGTAAATCTCACATTTGATGATGGACCACAGGTTCTCAATGGGGTTCAGATCAGGTGAACAAGGAGGCCATGTCATTAGATTTTCTTCTTTTATACCCTTTCTTGCCAGCCACGCTGTGGAGTACTTGGACGCGTGTGATGGAGCATTGTCCTGCATGAAAATCATGTTTTTCTTGAAGGATGCAGACTTCTTCCTTTACCACTGCTTGAAGAAGGTGTCTTCCAGAAACTGGCAGTAGGACTGGGAGTTGAGCTGGACTCCATCCTCAACCCGAAAAGGCCCCACAAGCTCATCTTTGATGATACCAGCCCAAACTAGTACTCCACCTCCACCTTGCTGGCGTCTGAGTCGGACTGGAGCTCTCTGCCCTTTACCAATCCAGCCACGGGCCCATCCATCTGGCCCATCAAGACTCACTCTCATTTCATCAGTCCATAAAACCTTACAAAAATCACTCTTGAGATATTTCTTGGCCCAGTCTTGACGTTTCAGCTTGTGCGTCTTGTTCAGTGGTGGTCGCCTTTCAGCCTTTCTTACCTTGGCCATGTCTCTGAGTATTGCACACCTTGTGCTTTTGGGCACTCCAGTGATGTTGTAGCTCTGAAATATGGCCAAACTGGTGGCAAGTGGCATCTTGGCAGCTGCACGCTTGACTTTTCTCAGTTCATGGGCAGTTATTTTGCGCCTTGGTTTTTCCACACGCTTCTTGCGACCCTGTTGACTATTTTGAATGAAACGCTTGATTGCTCGATGATCACGCTTCAGAAGCTTTGCCATTTTAAGAGTGCTGCATCCCTCTGCAAGATATCTCACTATTTTTGACTTTTCTGAGCCTGTCAAGTCCTTCTTTTGACCCATTTTGCCAAAGGAAAGGAAGTTGCCTAATAATTATGCACACCTGATATAGGGTGTTGATGTCATTAGACCACACCCCTTCTCATTACAGAGATGCACATCACCTAATATGCTTAACATGGTAGTAGGCTTTCGAGCCTATACAGCTTGGAGTAAGACAACATGCATAAAGAGGATGATGTGGTCAAAATACTCATTTGCCTAATAATTCTGCACTCCCTGTATGAGCACATAACTGTGGAAAACTTGACATTTTAATTTTGCACGGTCCACTGCACATTCATTTCTACAAGATACATCTGGTGTCAAAATGCTCGCTCCACCCCTTAATGGGGATCACTTATTGTGGGTTCGATTTATTATTTCACCCAATTCAGTATATTTAAATTATCACTAAATGTCTTAAAAGCAGAAAAATTAGAATTTTAGAACATTGCCCATTTTTCTAAAGTCTCAGTAAAAAAAATAAATGTTTTTTTTTTTATTATTTTTTTTTATATAAATAAGGGTAAAGCATATAGACCCAAATTTACCACTAACATGAAGTACGGTGTGTCCCGGGAAACATTCTCAGAATCACTTTAATATAAGCAAAAGCATTCAAAAGTAATTATCACATAATTTGACACGTTGGATTTGCAAAATTAGGGCTCATGCACACTACCGTATGCCTTTTTCGGTCCGCAGAAAGCGCATCCGCGAAAAATGCAGATGACTTCCGTGTGCATTCCGTATTTTGTGGAACGGAACAGCTGGCCCTTCATAGAACAGTACTATCCTTGTCCGTAATGCGGACAATAATAGGACATGTTCTATTTTATTGCGGAACGGAAATACGGACATACAGAAACGGAATGCACACTGAGTAACTTCCGTTTTTTGGCGGGCCCATTGAAGTAAATGGTTCCACATACGGTCCGCAAAAAAAAAAATGGAACGGACACAGAAAGAAAATACGTTCGTGTGCATGAGCCCTTAGGCTCAGTCAGGAAGGTGAAAACTGGCTTGGTCCTGAAGGAGTTAAATCATCCCAAGGCATCTTAATTTTTTTCTGTATATTTTTCTTGTTTGATTTTTACATGAAAGCGATATAAAAGGGGCGCTGTGAAGCTTTTCACATTCTCAGAATTCTGCTGCCACAGAAATCAAGAGATTAGGCAAGCGAGCGATTTCACAACTTACACTCGTGATGCTTCCATATCCTGTTTTTTTGGTAAATATCTCATGTTCCACTGCGTCGGCGAGCTGGAAAATTACCATAAAGAGCACAGTTATATATAGATGTGTGTAACAGAACTGCGCAAGGGGCACGATTCACAAAAATAAGGCCACGCCAGCATCTACGGATCAGCGTGTGCCTAAAAAAAATCAAATAAATGTGTAATAGGACTTAGGGATATTAGCTGACTGTAAACTTAAGTATTGTGATTATCCATATTGCTTTCTATCATATTATGCACTTCTAGTTTCCATGGTTACGACCACCCTGCAATCCAGCAGCGGTGGTCGTGTTTGCACACGATAGAAAAGAGCGCCATCCTCTCTGGTGGCCAGGACCATGGGAGCGCACATAGGCCAGTGTTTTTTCCTATAGTGTGCAAGCACGACCACCACTGATGGATTGCAGGGTGGTCATAACCCTGGAAACGAGCAGCGTATAATGTGATGGAAAAAACAATCCAGCCAGAAAAGGAGGCAATATGGACAATCACAATACATTAGCAGGGATCTCAAGTCTCCCGGACGTTCAGGGAGTCTCGCGCTATTAGATAGCGGCTCCCTGACGCCCGCATGAGAAACAATATATCCCGGAAAGCAGGGGGAACGGGTGGGAACGGCGTTCCTGCACTTTTTTCACAGCAGGAACGCCGTTCCCGTTAAGGGCAAAAGGACCAGGAAGCGGTGAAGGCTTTGTACTCACTGCTTCCTGGTCCTCGGCTGTCGGCTCTGCAGCCTGCGCACAGGAGTGAGGGCTGAGTCGCTCTGTGACGTCACACTGTGAGCAGCCTTCACAGCCGACAGCAGGAGAAGAGGAGCGTCTGCGTCCAGGAGCAGGCGAGGTAAGTGTTTTTTTTTTTAAATATTTTATGGACTGGTGAGAGGCACTGACTGGGGGTTGGTGAGAGGCACTGGGGGGCTAATGGAGAGGCACTGGGGGGCTAATGGAGAGGCACTGGGGGGCTAATGGAGAGGCACTGGGGGGCTGATGGAGAGGCACTGGGGGGCTGATGGAGAGGCACTGGGGGCTGATGGAGAGGCACTGTGGGCTAATGGAGAGGCACTGTGGGCTAATGGAGAGGCACTGTGGGCTAATGGAGAGGCACTGGGGACTAATGGAGAGGCACTGGGGATTAATGGAGAGGCACTGTGGACTAATGGAGAGGCACTGTGCGCTAATGGAGAGGCACTGTGGGCTAATGGAGAGGCACTGTGGACTAATGGAGAGGCACTGGGGGGCTGATGGAGAGGCACTGGGGGGCTAATGGAGAGGCACTGGGGGGCTGATGGAGAGGCACTGGGGGCTGATGGAGAGGCACTGTGGGGCTGATGGAGAGGCACTGGGGGCTAATGGAGAGGCACTGGGGACTAATGGAGAGGCACTGTGGGGCTGATGGAGAGGCACTGTGGACTAATGGAGAGGCACTGTGGACTAATGGAGAGGCACTGTGGACTAATGGAGAGGCACTGTGGACTAATGGAGAGGCACTGTGGGCTAATGGAGAGGCACTGTGGGGCTGATGGAGAGGCACTGGGGGGCTGATGGAGAGGCACTGTGGGGCTGATGGAGAGGCACTGGGGGCTGATGGAGAGGCACTGGGGGCTGATGGAGAGGCACTGGGGGCTGATGGAGAGGCACTGGGGGCTGATGGAGAGGCACTGGGGGCTGATGGAGAGGCACTGGGGGCTAATGGAGAGGCACTGGGGGCTGATGGAGAGGCACTGGGGGCTGATGGAGAGGCACTGGGGGCTGATGGAGAGGCACTGGGGGCTGATGGAGAGGCACTGGGGGCTGATGGAGAGGCACTGGGGGCTGATGGAGAGGCACTGGGGGGCTGATGGAGAGGCACTGGGGGGCTGATGGAGAGGCACTGGGGGGCTGATGGAGAGGCACTGGGGGGCTGATGGAGAGGCACTGGGGGGCTGATGGAGAGGCACTGGGGGGCTTATGAATGTAATAAAAAGTTTGTGAAGAAAAGAAAACCTCCCTGAAATGAGTGTTCGCAGGTTGGGATGTCTGCATTAGTAAGTGCATTGTATGAACTTTCTCTACATGATAAATGCTATTTTCTGAAGTGAGACAGCTCCTTTAAACATTTGCATAGGCCCCCATTCACAACGAAGGCCAAAAGAGTTTCCTCTGGTCAAATATATTTCAGTGAACCCTTCTTTTTCCAATTCTCCAAATTAAAAAAAATACACTTTTTCGATTGGAAAAAATACATGCTGTGTTTTACATATTCGCACAAAAAAAGGAATAAAAAGTGTGAGGAAAACTGGCTCAGTTGCTCATAACAACCAATTAGATTCCACCTTTCATTTTCCAAAGGGGCTTTGCAAAATGAAAGGTGGAATCTGATTGGTTGCTATGGGCAACTAAGCCAGTTCTACTTTACACCAGTTTGATAAATCTCCTCCGTTGTGTCTGGTTTATCAGTGACTTTCCCGGGGACGGTTCCCTCTGAGAAGGTACATTGACATATTAAACGCCCTTTTACGTTTTTTTATGTGCGATGGTTTGCCTCCTGTCTGCAGCATCAGAATGGTATATATGGGCTCCACCAAGATGTGCATCATTTCAACTCTTTTGATGACGTCAGAAGTTTGCCGTTGCTCCTCAGCCAGGCCGGCATCAGGACAGGTATAACGATGAAGTAAAGTACGGGTCTGTCTTAATAATTATGTGAACCCCCTCTAATACCCTTTGTTTTCGCTAAAGGCATCATTGGAAAGAAACACGTGGGACCAGAAACCGTGTATCCGTTTGACTTTGCGTACACCGAAGAGAACAGCTCCGTCCTGCAAGTCGGACGCAACATCACCCGGATCAAATTGTTGGTCAGAAAGTTTTTGCAGAGCAAAGACCAGAGGTGAAAATAATTGCTAAAACTGGTATTTTTTTCAAACTCCTCCCACAAACAGAAGCCACACCCTTAAATAACAGCCGTAGTGCCCCATTAATAACAGCCGTAGTGCCCCATTATTAGCAGCAGCAGTGTGCCCACTGCCCAGTGGGAAATCAGAGAAATCTCTCATACTTTTGGAGTTTCTTGGACAATGTGGGAAAGTACACAATTTGTCTTTTTTATCACTATAGTCAGACTTGGACTCCCCTAGGGGAGCAGGTGAATCCCTTTGTGGGTCTGTAAAAAGGGCACATGGCACAGTACACACACTGCACTACATACATATAGACAGCATCTGCATAATGTCGGGTTTATAATAATTCAATTAAGAATTATTAATTATGGTCATAAAAATATTTAATCAAGAATTTTCCATAACTTCTGAAATTATGACCTGGTGAATTGTAGATAACCCAATCGATACAATTCACATCTGAGGCCGACTATTTCCTCAGATAATAAGTTCTTTTCATGAGAGATGACATTAATGCTAAAGATGTAGTTTTGACATTAAATTATACGCAGATATTATAGAAATATGCAGATTTATTGGTTACACGATTATAAACAAATAAGTATATAAACACGATTATATATGCCAAGGAATATATATGGCAATGATATATGAAGCATTACAAGCTTATCATAAGTAAATAAACAATGATATATGCCAATTAATATACATGGCATTGATATCAGGCACTAGAAGCTTCACAATAAGTAAATAAACACATGTGGGTAGGAGCAGCTTGTCACATTATAACAAAGCTATTTGGTTAGGATATCAAAACAAGAAGTTACATTATATACATCACTTCTGTTCAGAGGAAACCTCATGATATCAGGATGGGCATGTCTAATCCTAGACACCAATATCGAATGCTAACTCATTCTGCCCCCCTCTAACCAACTACACCTCACATGACTTCAGGAATGGGCAAATCCATCCAAGGATATAACTTAGAAGAGATAACTGTATCCTTCCGCCCTATCCTGGACTACTTTCATATCTGTATAACCTGGTAAGACTATTGAGACAACAGACATTGGAAGAACTTGGAACAAATCTTCCAGTGGGAATTTATCATCTAGCTTGGCGAAGAATGCTACTATCAATATATCTCCGCATATATATATATATATGCAATCATTTAATACTCTGATAAATTATGAAACTTGATTCTTCTGCAGGTAGAATGAAGGCTCACAATTATTCTATATCTAAGACTACATCTCATATAAAGAGATGATAAATAAATGAATATGTTCGCCAACATAGATGCTATGATTTTACCCACATTATCTAAATAGTCTTAATAAAATGAAACATCATTCTTTGTGTTTCTTACCAAGTCCTAGCAGGAATCTCACTTCTGCTCCTAGGAAAGCTGGATGGTCCATCACCATGGCTTTCATCTTGGGTGTTGGCTCCTGGAATGCTTCCTCCTTTGTTCCTTAGCTTCTCCTCTTTCTTGCCTCCTCCTTTCTCCTCTCTTGTAATCTAACATTACCACCCCCTGGATTAGTATTCTCCAATCAATTGAGGGGGTGTAAACATATGTAATAAGATCCTATGAGATCATGTTTACCCATAATGCAACTATGGAGGATGGTGTAACGATATCCATCTGTCTCCGGATGGCACTGTTGTGCAAGCTATTAACACCATACCATAAAGACTTAACTAGGGTATTTTTGCATCATATACATTTGACCCTTGTCGTCGTAAATCAGAGATAAGGATAAATGTAGACATTTTGTATCAACTAAAGATAGACAACTTGGAGTCTCATTGACACTATTGATCTATGGGCCATTATGGTATGAATGGGCCTTGTTCTCTAAGACATGTCTGGAGAATCCAGTGTACTCCCTTACAGATAAGACCACATTTGTGGCAATAACTCTTAAGACACAATACTCTCTGTATTTTTACACAGATTGAGCTTGGCATGACTTCATCTTGGCCTGTTTCTACCACACAGCAAAACTTTGGCTCAAACTGTTTCTTAAAGACAATGAGCATGCATTTTGAATATAATATGACCAGGTATCAATATATATACCTATGAAAATGCCCGACAATAAAGCTGGGTAGAAAGGGGTTTTCTGGGAACTAGATATGGATGACCTATCCATTAGATTGGTTGGTATGGGATGGAAGACCCTCAACAATCAGCTTTTTTAGGGATTTGCAAATGGGGCCATATAATATTGTCATTTAACTGTGCTGTGCTAGCTAGACCTCCAACAGATTTCTGCAGGACCAGTCAATCATTGAATGTGTACAGTGGCCTCTTAGCTACACCCAACAGTAGATGTTAGTGGAGAAAGGGATTGAGCAGATGGATTTTAATATGCCCAATCCTTTTGTTCACACAGAGAAAAGCTGGCAGCAGCATACCCGCTCTCCCTAATAAGTACATGCATGCTCAGGCAAGTGTGTTGGAGAGGTCCGGAGGAATAACGGTCAACTGAGAGAATGCAGGGCCGGATTAAGAGCATCATGGGCCTGGTGCTGAAGATTTTAATGGGCCTTTTTATAGAAAATGAAAACGCAATGCAGAGCAATTTTTTATAACACAAATCTGTCATATCTTTTATGCATATGAAATTACCAGCATAGCTGAATAGATGTTGATGTATCAATACCTTGCATACCTTTATAGAATCTGTTCTTTAGCCTTTATTTTTTTAAGTAAAACACTTATGGGGGCCCAGAGTGTCAAAAGAGGTGTGGGTAGGGGGTCCTCTGTGCCCTTCAGACTGTAACACCTCTCCCATGTGAAATCATGCCCGCTCCTTCGGTTGACACTAACGGTTCACTTGACAGCGACGTGTTGAGATCCTGCGCATGTGCCATGAATGGGTGAATGGGGATTGCGGTACACAAATGTGGAGTCTGTAGGAACCTGAGACTGTACATGCACCGCAATCCCCATTCACAGCGCATACGGGATGTGTGTGTGTCAAAGAAGGTACAGGCATGAACTCCCAGGGCAGAAGTGTTGCAGCCCAGGAGGACAGTGCACCCCCAGCCACACCTGTTACGCACTGGGCCCCCATAAATTTTTTTAAGTTTTTTTGTTTAGTGACATTAAGGCAAGAACAACATCTATAAAGGTATGCAAAAAATATAAAAAATCTAAGCTGAAGCTCTCGGTGTGCTGAGCCGTACAGGAAAGTAATATAACACAAGTATGTGACATAAACCAGGTATTTACTAGCTATGTAAATTGATATAAAAGATCTGGGCACTCCACTGATATAAGGGAATAAAATTATTTATTAAAATGAAGCAGATCCAATAGTGACATTACAATGTGCAAAAGTGCTGGATACCCACAATTCAACTAAAATACTGAAAAAGTGTCAATGCAACAAAGTGCATGTAGTGCAAAAGTGCAATGAATCAATTAGAATAATAAACAATCGTGCCCACACTGTATAAACTTATATTCCATATATACTCATGTAGCCTCCAGCAAATGACCGAATAAAGTGCATGAACAATAGCAGCAGTGTTCCTACAATAAGGTCTCAATAGCAGCAATATTTTTCAGTACGATATAGGTGCCACAAAAGCAATTTTACTTCAATCAAATATTAAGCTAGTTCAGCAGTCTTTGGTGCGTTTTATAAATGCAGCAATCCCAAATGTGTGCCTACAGCCTCCACACAAAACGACAGGAGACAATGCTCCCCTCTGGCGCACTACAAGTGCCTTTAGCGTCTGGAGCTGAGTGCAGCAGCGGCGTCCCGCTGTGTAATTACTTCAGCGGCGTCCCGCTGGAATAGTTAGTGACACGTGTCTCGCTACTACCGGCGATTAAAAGGTAATCTCGTCATCATCGTCTTCGTGAAACCCTTTTAATATCCGGGTTCACATGGGTCTATGACCTCCGCGCGATGTCCCGCAATGAAGTATCGCACAGTGCTGTAGAAATGCCGGTGTAGACTAGGCTATAGAGAGGGTCCTGACCATACGCGTTTCGGGGTTATTATCCCCTTCTTCAGTGGTTAATCTGGACCCCACATTCAAAACATTTTTATAGCCTTTTGGCTATAAAAATGTTTTGAATGTGGGGTCCAGATTAACCACTGAAGAAGGGATAATAAGCCTGGAACGCGTATGGTCAGGACCCATGTGAACCCGGATATTAAAAGGGTTTCACGAAGACGCTGAGCCCAAAGGAATACCGCTTGCAAGGACGATACAGAAAGCCTGACGTCCAGAGTGGGTAATGTAACTAACATCAGCACAGTGGAGATTGTCTTTTAATCGCCGGTAGTAGCGAGACACGTGTCACTAACTATTCCAGCGGGACGCCGCTGAAGTAATTACACAGCGGGACGCCGCTGCTGCACTCAGCTCCAGACGCTAAAGGCACTTGTAGTGCGCCAGAGGGAGCATTGTCTCCTGTTGCTTTGTGTGGAGGCTGTAGGCACACATTTGGGATTGCTGCATTTATAAAACGCACCAAAGACTGTTGGACTCTACTACAGTAATATATTGTGTGCGTTATCGCTGAACTAGCTTAATATTTGATTGAAGTAAAATTGCTTTTGTGGCACCTATATCGTACTGAAAAATATTGCTGCTATTGAGACCTTATTGTAGGAACACTGCTGCTATTGTTCATGCACTTTATTCGGGCATTTACTGGAGGCTACATGAGTATATATGGAATATAAGTTTATACAGTGTGGGCACGATTGTTTATTATTCTAATTGATTCATTGCACTTTTTGCACTACATGCACTTTGTTGCATTGACACTTTTTCAGTATTTTAGTTGAATTGTGGGTATCCAGCACTTTTGCACATTGTAATGTCACTATTGGATCTGCTTCATTTTAATAAATAATTAATTTTATTCCCCTATATCAGTGGAGTGCCCAGATCTTTTATATCAATTTACTTTACTACTGAGGTGTTGGGTGGTATCACTTCTCTGAGAGCACCCCGTTCTGTTGCCTAAATACCCTGTGCGCCATTTTCGTATATTTACTAGCTATGTCCCAAATATTTCAATAATACTGCCTGACCTGCACGGCTTAAAGAAGTTTACAACTTTTCTGAAAAAAAAATTGTAAAGATTGTCACTGCTCCTCGGAATCCTCCTAAGGGACCAGTATATGGGGACCCTCCCCACCAACCGTATGGTGGGGCTACAGTGGGAAGAGCAGCCCTTGCTCAATTTAAGTGACTGAGGGCTGCCCTCCCCCACCACTGTCCGACATACATTGGTACCCCATATATTGGTGACCCACACAGAGCTGCACCAATCAAACTTAGATCTCACCCCCCCAGACTAATCACATTCCGACACTATCCCCACCACACTCCCCAGAGGAGTCAGTTATCTTGTTCCCCATTCCCCCAGAAATCATTTTTAGGCTCATCACTCCTTCCCCAATCCCCCACAGTAGTCAGAAAGCTGGTTTCCCTTCATAACCAGCCCCCCTATCCCCCAGCAATCTTGTTCAGGCTCACCAACCCCCCTCAATCTGGTCACAGTGCTCATTCCCCCATCTCCAAAGCTCACAATCCGGCCCCCAATCCCAATCTGGTCACATGCTAGTTCCCCCATCTCCCCAAGCTCACCTTCCTCCCCACACCGCAAATCTGGCCATATGCTCATTCCCCATCTCCCAAGCTCACCTCTCCTCCCTCCCCAGACCCCAATCTGGTGACACGCTCAACTCCCCAAGTTCACCTTCCTGCCCCCAGTCCCCATCAGGTCACATACCGGTTTCCCCATCCATCCCCACCAATCCACCCCCAATCTGTTCACACACAAACTTTCTGTGAATACCTCTGGCAGCAGTCCTGAGAGGAGGAGACGCGCAGCGGTGAGGCAGTAGAGGCCAGCCAGTAGCGGTGCAGAGTGCCACTCTCTGCTATCGCTCCTCTGTGGAGTCCGGGGGAGGGGGGATGGGAGAGCGTAGGGGGCGGGCCTAACAGGCACGTCATGCATGACGCGTCTGAATATCTTAAAGTGACACAGGCGGGCGGCCACCAGGCAACTTCAGTGAGGCTGCGGGCCAAGCTCCGGGTGGCCTATGCGGGCTGCAACAGCCCGGCTGCTGGGCCTATTTTTACGCAGGGGCCTGGAGCTACAGCTCCATCCGCCCCTACGTTAATCCGGCCCTGTCTTTAAGAACTCATAGGTGTAATCCATTTGTTTCTGGAGGCATGTTCACATTTACTTTCTTTCATTTTGCTTGGGTTTATTTTGCTGTTTCTCATTTAAAGGCTATAGATACCTTTGGGGCAATTTTTTTATCATCGCATTTTACTTATTTCGGGCTAAAAAAAATCTTTTTTCTAATTGGTCTTCATTAAAAATGTTCAGACGTTTTTAAGATACAAGGGTTAAAAAATTAGTCTGTTTGCAGACTGTCACTCCCAAGTTCCATCTGCTGACCCTCATTTGAAGCCTTATCTCTCCTCCTGAAGTCTCCTTATAACAAAACTCTTATCACATTGATAAAAATATGGCTTCAGTGAATGCTTATGAGGTCAGGAGTTAAAGGGGTTGTCCCACGACGCCTTTTCATTCTTACCTGCTCCCAGCGCGCCGTTTAACTCCTGGATTCTGGCTGGGGGCGGGCTCCATCTTGATTGACGTCTTCTCCCGGCCGGGCCGCGCGTTGGACTGAACGCGCATGTCGCCGCGCATGCTCCCTGGTGACTTCTTCCTGGCAAGTATACTATACTGGCCAGGAAGAAGTCACCATAGTGCATGCGCAGCGTCGGCGTGCGCTTTCAGGACTGCGCGCGGCCCGGCCGGGAGAAGAAGTCGTCTGCGCAAGCGCGGCCACTGCGATTCGGGAGGAGAGCGGTGGCCGTAACCAGGGGAGACAGAAGACAACAGTCAGGTAAGTATATCTTAAATTTCTTCTAAGGGGTGGGAATTAGTTAATTAAACATATTTAGAAAAATTATCACTGTTAAATCATTAACAGATTTAACAGTGATCATTAAGATAGGAATACCCCTTTAAGGCTTCAAATAAGCCATCAGCTGACGGGACTGAGAAGTGATGCACTACAAACAGACGGGATTTTTTTTTTTTTACCCTTCTATCTCAAAAACGGCTGAAAATGTTTTGTAAAGACCAAACGAAAAAAAGCCCAAAATGAGCGAAATACAAACATAAAAAATTGCCATGAAGGTGTCCATAGCCTTTAAGAACTGCAGAATCAAATATATTGACAGCCCCCTTCCACAACAAAAACTAAATGGATAAAAAATGAATTAATTAAAGAATTGGGTACACAGGTAGGATTCCTAGAATCTGACACTTCTACTCTGAGCATCATGAATTACATGTCCTACCTGTGTGATTTATTTTGTAGCTTCGTGGACAAACACGTAAATTACTTTTAGGCAGGTAACCTGGTTGTCCTGTATTCGGAACATTAATGAATGGGTGCATTGCCACTTGTAATACATTTTGCTTTCCACTTTCTTCCTCACACAGGCCTTTCTTTCTTTATGTTGCCTTCCACGACCCTCACCGCTGCGGACATTCCCAGCCTCAGTACGGCCCATTCTGTGAGAAATTTGGAAATGGTGAACCTGGTATGGGAAGAATTCCAGATTGGACACCGCAGTATTATACACCAGAACAGGTCCAGGTCAGCTCTGAAAGTTTAGTTCCCTTCCTCTTAAAGGGGTTATGCCATGATTGATGAAAATGAAGCTCTCAGACATCATATTGAACATGACCATCTCTTTCTAACAAAGCTTGAACCAGCCCTGTCCCTCACATGGATCCAGAGATCGCCACAGTCATTGCTCCAATCGTTTTGCTTGATTTATTTCAGGCTGACTACTCGGGGGCGTTTCCTTTCTTAGGGGGTCTCCCAGTAACTGCCACAGCTTCTAACAGAACATATGGCTGGTGGCAGTTTAAGATTTAAACTGAGCATGTGCGACCATCTTAGTGAGGTGGACTGAGACGTAAGAAAAAAACAAACAGCAGGTGGCGCTATACAGATAAATTTTTCTTGAATAACTCAGTAAATATACAAAATTTTTAATTGCATGGAATTACAAAAGTGTTCAGATCCAGGTGCTGGTTTGAAAAATGTATATTTTTCATAGTGCTACCCCTTTAATATCTTTTAAATGTGTGGATTTTTTCTTAAATGATAAATGCCATTTGCTGAAGTGAAAGAACCTCTTTAAAGAGGACTTGTAGTTGGTTTTTCATGGCTAAACTGCTATTATTTGCACTTATTGTAGCTCTTAGTTTTCTTGCGATGTCCTTATATGTAATTTTAGTAGCTGCATTATGTAAAAAAAAAAAGCTTAATCGCTGCATGCACTGTATATGTTACCTTGCAGAAGTCATGGCATTGGATCCGCTCAGCAATGGCCAGTCCTTAACATGGTTAATTTGGCTTCATTGGGATACCTGAACTCAAGGATGCTCCAAATCCTACGCTTGTACTGTTTTCCTCTCTTTTTGGCGCATGTGCAGTGATGCTGGGTGTACTTGCACATGGTGGAAGCCTCCTCTGATAAGCTGGTGACTTCCAGAGCATGGGCAGTGCATCATTAAGGCCAGTATGAGGGTCCTTTCACACTGGCGTTTTTGTTTTCCGGCATAGAGATTTGTCGTCGGTTCTCTATGCCGGAAAAATCCTGATCAGGATTATCTCTATGCATTCTGAATGGAGAGAAATCCGTTCAGGATGCATCAGGATGTCTTCAGTTCAGGACAGGAACGTTTTTTGGACGCAGCAAATAGCGCAGCATGCTGCGCTTTTTGTTCAGTCCAAAAATCCGGAACACTTGCCGCAAGGCCGGATCCGGAATTAATGCCCATTGAAAGGCATTAATCCGGATCCGGCCTTAAGCTAAACGTTGTTTCGGCGCATCGCCGGATCAGACGTTTAGCTTTTTCTGAATTGTTACCATGGCAGCCAGGACGCTAAAGTCCTGGTTGCCATGGTAAAATGTAGTGGGGAGCGGGGGAGCAGTATACTTACCATCCGTGCGGCTCCTGGGGCGCTCCAGAGTGACGTCAGGGCGCCCCACACTCATAGATCACGTGATCCATGGGCATGGGGCGCTCTGACGTCATTCTGGAGCGCCCCGGGAGCCGCATGGACTGTAAGTATACCGCTCCCCCGCTCCCCGCTCCTACTATGGCAACCAGGACTTTAATAGCGTCCTGGCTGCCATAGTAACCTGAAAGCATTTCGAAGACTGATCAGGATCCTGATCAGTCTTCTAATGCTTCAGGCGACTTGCGTTCTGACGGATCCGGCGGGAGGGAAGTGCCTGCTGGATCCTCAGAACACAAGTGTGAAAGGACCCTAAGTGCACCCAGCTTCACCGCGCCTGCGCCAGAACTAGAAGACAACACCGCAAGTGCACGATTTTGAATGTATAATGGTATTGTATTCTTAGGGATGTCAGTCAAGCCAAGTTGGGTGTGTTTTGAGCTGGCCACCGTGACACTTCTGCCGAGCAGCTCCACTCCCATGACTCCTGCAAGGTAATTTTTATACAGCTGGGATTAAACTTCTTATTTTACATAACATAGATTCTAATGCTCCGTAAAAGAGCACCTTTCAAAAATAAAGAGCCACAGAAAAGCAAATGATGGCGGTTTAGCGACAAAAAAAAACTACTGACAGGTTCCATTTAAAGGGACCCTTCATTTCACATAAACACACATTAACCGGGGAACAAATAGAACATTTACCTGGTGCCCTCCTTTTCATCTCATTACAGAAGCACACATTCATGGGCTCCTCATCTGTTATCCAAGACGGCCGCACCACTTCTCAGACAGATCTGTGCCATGGGACGCTTCCTACTTGTCCAGCCCTGCTCTTGGATTGGCCAGCATTTGAGCAACGTTGGCCAATCCAAGGGCAGCAGGAAGTGTCTTGGGCTTCCATATGCACAGCATGCAGCAGGTAGTCTGAGAAGCGGTGGCAGAAGAGGAGCCTGGGAATTGGTGCAGGTGCAACTAAAAAGATGGAACGGAGGCAACCAGGAGAGTTCTGTTCGTTCCCCAGTTAATGTGAATTTATTTTATTTTTTTCTTAAACCGGTGGGTCCCTGTTTAAATGAAATGCATAAAGGTTTTTGAAAATACCATAGAAGCATGCTGTCAAGAAAAATATTTTTTAACACCTAAAATTCTTCTTAAAAGTCGGGGGTCGTCTTATACGCCGGGTGTAAGGCAGCACAGGGAGAGAAGCAGTCCCTCCCTCCCCCTGTGCTGCTGCTGCCACCAATGAGGAGAGAGGGGCGGAGGAGGAGGGGTGGACGCACCGTGCTCCAATGAGAACGAACGTTTAATACTTTACTGGCACCCGGCACCTCACATGTCTGTGCGGCGCATTGCTTAAGCATAAGCAATGCGCCGCACAGACATGGGAGTTACCGGAAGAGGGAGAGCCCAGCGGCCACAGCACATACAGTAAAAGACCGGCCGGCCCTGTCTGGTGCTTTTTGACAGGGACCGGCCGGCAGATTTGCAGGGAGATGTTGATGGGAGTGCAGGAGCAGGCAGATGAGGGGCGGAGCAGGCTTTCCTGCCATAAATGCCTGCTCCACCTCTAAGTTTTCATACTGCCTGCTTCTGTGTAAGGAGGGCTGATGAGAGGCTGGGGGAGCTGATGAGAGGCTGGGAGCTGATGAGAGGCTGGGGGAGCTGATGTGAGGCTGGGGACTGTGAGAGGCTGGGGGAGCTGATGAGAGGCTGGGGGAGCTGATGAGAGGCTGGGGTAGTCTTATACAGCGAGTATAGACCAAACCCTATATTTTAACTGGAAAAGTTTGGGGGTCGTCTTATACGCCCAGTCGTCTTATACGCCAGCAAATACGGTAACTAATATCTAATTCCATTTTATTTTAGGTTCCATATTTTATTCCAGACACTCCTAGTGCAAGGGCTGATCTGGCTGCGCAGTATACGACTATTGGCCGTATGGACCAAGGTTAGTCACCTGACCTGTTTTTAAAAAGTCGAGTCTGGCTGAAACAGGGCTTCACTGGATTAGATACATCAATCAGACTTCCATCACTGAGATTTGTGCTGCCTTCCCTCTTTTTTTACTTTTGCTTTATTTGAGTTTGACTGATGTTGGGTTGAATCCAGTCAGAAAACTTAGTGTAGCTGCCATTTCACTACCAAAAATGAAATTCCTAACATGTGATGCTGAAGGGAAGATATTCATGAAGCTTTATTTTTCTGTTAATTTTACCTTTGTGATGTCTGTATTCAGCAACCCTATTTCTCTGTGCCTCTATTTCAGCATCTTCCTAAGATGGCCTCTGCTGCACTTCCTGTGGTGATCTTTGCCCTGTCCTTGATGCTATCCTGTATTTCCCTCACTTCCCATAAGCCCTTGCTCTCCTCACATGAACTAGCAGGACCGATCAGAATGCAGATAACTTCCCCCACTACCCCAGAGCAGTATGTATCCTCTCACATACAGCTAACCAGAGACAAGCCCTGCAATTACATGAAATCAGTAGGAAACCATGTGTTTTAGCCTGTTAATAGTCACCTGTCCGCTCTGCAGGGGTGTGTTCTTTCTCCCAGTGCTCTCCCAGGCACTCAGGGCTGTGCTTCTCCTCCCGGTGCTCTCCCTGACACTCAGGTCTGTGCTTCTCCTCCCGGTGCTCTCCCAGTCACTCAGGTCTGTGCTCCTCCTCCCAGTGCTCTCCCCTGCACTCAGGGCTGTGCTCCTCCTCCCAGTGCTCTCCCCAGCACTCAGGGCTGTGCTCCTCCTCCCAGTGCTCTCCCCAGCACTCAGGGCTGTGCTCCTCCTCCCAGTGCTCTCCCCAGCACTCAGGGCTGTGCTCCTCCTCCCAGTGCTCTCCCCTGCACTCAGGGCTGTGCTCCTCCTCTAAGTGCTCTCCCTGACACTCAGGGCTGTGCTCCTCCTCTAAGTGCTCTCCCTGACACTCAGGGCTGTGCTGCTCCTCCCAGTGCTCTCCCCAGCACTCAGGGCTGTGCTCCTCCTCCCAGTGCTCTCCCCAGCACTCAGGGCTGTGCTCCTCCTCCCAGTGCTCTCCCCAGCACTCAGGGCTGTGCTCCTCCTCCCAGTGCTCTCCCCTGCACTCAGGGCTCTGTTCCTCCTCCCAGTGCTCTCCCCTGCCACTATGGGCTGTGCTCCTCCTCCCAGTGCTCTCCCCGCCACTATGGGCTGTGCTCCTCCTCCCAGTCCTCAATCCATGTACAAAATTTTGAAATATTTCCTTCTTCACACTGACCACTATAACAAAGACAATCAGTTGATGTTTTCTGTAGCTTAGTTGTTGGCTTTGCTATACAGGCTGGTTTAGAATTAGCAGAGCCATCTCATTATAATTAGAAGGTGAGTTAGGCAGGTGACTGCATGAATGAGTCTGCATTCCTTCCGCAATTTTGCGAAATTGGGTGTGGACCCATTCATTTTAATGGAGCCGCAAAAGATGTGGAGATCACACGGTGTGCTGTCCGCATCCGTAGTTCTGTTCTGCAGCCCCGCAAAAAATATAGAACATGGCCTATTCTTGTCCGCATTTTCTATGATAGTGACAGCCATGTAGCAGGAAGCGTTCACCACGGCGCGAGGAAATGGAGGAGGTGAGTGCTGTGTGTTTTTTTTTTTTGCATTTGGTCAGTAGGGGTCAGTATTCTAACTGGGACACTAATGGGGGACATTATTCTAACTGGGAGCACCAATGGGGGCATTATACTAACTGGGGCAATAATAGGGGGCATTATTCTTACGGGGGGGCATTCATTCTGGGTTGCACTAATGGGGGCATTAATGTTACTAGGAGCACTAATGGGGACAGTATTAATTCTGGGGGATGCTAATGCGGGCATTACCATTACTGGGGGCATTATTAATGCTGGGGGCACTAATGGAGGCATTACTATTACTGTTGGCGGGGGCATTAAAATTATTGGGTGCTACAGTATGACCGTGACTTAACACCCAGTATTTTTTGTTGGTAAAGGTGGCAACCCTAGTCTGGGGTCTGTTAAAAAGACGGGAGTCCGGTCTCAACTATGACAGAATTGAACGCCTGAATTGTGGTGCAATTTTGGGACAAACTGGGGTATCTTAGGCCACAACCTGTCCTGCAAAGCTCAACCACTTCCTGCTAAGCCTACCCCATTTTGAGCAAGTCTGATTAAGTATAGAAACCCTAGTTGCACCACTTTTTAGATTTTAGGCGCAGATACATCAAATACATTACTAAATCTGGGTCACAGTCTTTATTTTTTTTAATTTTTAATTTTTTTTGGGGGGGGGGGGGGTGAAAAGAAGCCTATGGGAAAATGCCTTAAAGGGGTATTCCCATCAAAGACAATGGTAGCATATCGCCCCATTGTCTGATAGGTGCGGTACCACCTCTGGGATCCGCACCTACAATGAGAACAGAGCAGGGAAATAAATGGAGGGCGCACTGCGCATGCGCAGCTGCCCTCCATTCATTTCTATGGGGCCGACGAAAATAGCTAGCCTAGTGCTGGCTTGGCTATTTCCGTCTGCCCCATAGAAATAATTGGGATCAGGGACCTGGGAAATCCGGGGTCCTCCAGCCACAGCTCTCCCCGATCCGTTCTTGTTGTAGCGTCCTAGCGATATGCCCCTATTGTCTATGATGGGAATACCTCCTTAAAGGGGTGGTCCAAGAATAATTATATTTTATCTAATGCCCACAGCCTGCCTGCTGAAACAGAAGATTCATACTTTACTGCTTCCCGCCGCTCCGGTCCTCCACACTGGCTCTGCTGTCCTCTTCCTCCAGTCCTTGCTCTGTTTATATCCGGAAGTGTATGAGCATGGTCACCACTTCACCACTGAAGCCAGTTATTGGCTGTAGCAGAACATGTATCGATGCCCATGCACCGCCAGAAGTAAACCTTGCAGGGACCGGAAGATGGAGACTGGATGACTGGAGAAGCTGGGAACAGATAATTACCGATCTTCTGTTTCAGCTGGCAGGTTGCGGGCATTAGATAAGGGTACTTTCACACTAGCGTTATTCTTTTCCGGCATAGAGTTCCGTCAAAAGGGCTCTATGCCAGAAAAGAACTGATCAGGCATATCTCCATGCAATCTGAATGGATAGAGATCCGTTCAGTTTGCATCAGTATGCCTTCTGCTCAGTCACTGTCAGGCGTTTTAGCCGGACATAATACCGCAGCATGCTGCGGTATTATGTCCGGCCAAAATTCCTGATCAGTCGCCGGAATGCCGGATCTGGCATTTATTTACATTGACTTGTATTAGTGCCGGATCCGGCATTGCGAAACTGGACGGATGACAAGCGGAGGGACGGATCCGTTCTTGTACTGCATTTGTAGACGGATCCGCACCCGGATCCATCTACAAATGCTGTCAGTTGTGACACTAAACGGCAGATCCGGCTGGCAGCTCCGTCAACGGAACTGCTTGCCGGATACAAGTGCTGCAAGTGTGAAAGTAGCCCCATATGTGATTATTCCTGAATAACCCCTTTAAAAACACCACAACAAGAGCATGCTGTGTTTTCAAAAAAACTAAAAACTCCATGGATAAAAAAAAAATGCCAAAGTGAAGAAAAACAAAACAAAAAAAGCATATTTTGTAGTGCATTTTATAGTTTACTACTGGCTGCCGTTTTTCAGGAGTCTGTGTTGCCGCAATTTGCTTCAAATGTGTCAAATATTTTATGATGTTTGATAAATTTGTTGTATTTTTAAGTCTAAGGCTACTTTCACACTAGCATTAGTGTGATCCGGCAGGCAGTTCTGTTGTCAGAGCTGCCTGCCGGATCCGCTGTTCGGTGTGATAACTGACAGCATTTGTAGACGGATCCGGGTCGGGTGCGGATCCGTCTACAAATGCATTCCAGGAACGGATCCGTCTCTCCGCTTGTCATGTGGATGGGCGGATCCGTCCTGCACTCTTTTTCAGTTGTTACGCAATGCGGATCTGGCACGAATACAAGTCAATGTAAATTAATGCCGGATCCGGCATTCCAGCGACTGATCAGGCATTTTGGACGGACATAATACCGCAGAATGCTGCAGTATTATGTCCGGCCAAAACGCCTGACAGTGACTGAGCGGAAGGCATACTGATGCAAACTGAACGGATTTCTATCTATTCAGATTGCATGGGGATATGCCTGATCAGTTCTTTTCCAGCATAGAGCCCTTTTGACGGAACTCTATGCCGGAAGAGAATAACACAAGTGTGAAAGTAGCCTTAGACTTCACGTTTCTCCGCTTTCTCTGCCACCCCTTTACTAAGTATAGATTGCAACAATTTTTACAACTTTTTTGCAGTTCAGAAAACCGTCTTGAATCGCCTCAACATCCACCTTTACCTCCCTGTGCACTTTTCAAAACTGTAGTGGAGTAAAACTGCAAAATGTCCCACATTTTTTTGTTCAAATAAGACCAGAAAGACCTATTTTGCATCTTTTTAAGCATAATTCTCAAGGGCAGGATACATTATTCATGTGGGAAACCACTTTTAAAGAGGTGTTTGATCACTCAGTTAATAAATTTTTTTTTCTTTTTTTGCAGTTTAGGATTTTCATTCCCACAGTCCAGGGGATGCACATGGGTCATGAGACCTCTTAACATCAAAGGCTACATTTGTAATCCAGATTTCAGTTTTCTATATGTGTTTTTTTTTTTTACTTGGGAACATTTTCAGGACTACAACTTGGAATGTACCCCAAATTGTTATAGCAGTGACTCGTATAGGATCATCTTAAATCTGAAAGTGCAAAATTAGAAATACGTACTCCGTTACTTTATGGGCGGAAAGAGAAAAAAAAAACAGCATTTGCACCATTATTGATGACAGACCCAGTGCTACCATTCAGCACTTTCAGGGCTCTTTTACACGAGCGTGTCCCTTGCATGAATCACGCACCATGTGAGAGAGGGATTGTGTGTTCTGGATTTAGGAAGCGCACGGCATTATCATGATTGATGACGGTATGTGCCTCTGCCTGGCTTTACTGCTACACAATCATACTGACAGCTTTATGTCAGTATAATACCGTTACAGACAGGTCAAATAAATGCGCACATCATTTTCAATCATGATAATGCTGTGCGCTTCCTAAGTCCAGAACACACAATCCCTCTCTCACACGGAGCGTGATACACGCAAGGGACACACTCGTGTGAAAGAGCCCTTACAGGACCGACAGGCTGGACCTCGCAGTGAGTGCCAGTCCAATGACAAACGCTAGCCCCGACCTCCCAACCTCCATGACTGGCAGGTTTCTTTCCTATGCGTAACCGGAAATAAACCTGCTAGATTTTGTCTGTAGACAGGAGAGGGCGGGCCAGTGAGTCTCATCGGACTCCTCTCCCTCACAGGGATGGTGCGATGCAAGGTTCGGCCTGTCAGTATGGTGAAAGTGCTGAATGCTAGCCCTGAAGTGACAGCCGGCAGAAATCAGTGGGTCTGTCACTATACCACTCTGCACTCAGCGAGGGCAGCATACGAGAGGTGACAGGTTCCCTTTAAATTTTGCACAAAATTCGTTTTTTTCTTTTCTGTTTTTGCACAATAAAGAAGATGTAAGAATAATATTAATAATTTGTTTTGTACTGCCATATTCTGAAAGACATAACTTTATTTACCGTATTTTTCGCCCCATAAGATGCATTTTTGGGGGAAAATGTCCCTGCGTCTTATGATGTGAATACTAATGAGCTCTTCGATTATGTGTTTTACAGGACACATTTCGTTTTCATTGGTACAATTATCGAGCAGACACAAGTTTTTTTTATCACCTTTTATTCCATATTTTGGGAGGAGTAATGAGAAATTAAAAAAAAAAAGCTATTCCATTTTTTTTTTTTGCAGTATAAATTACATGTTCGCTTTAGGGCTCATGCACACGACCGTATTTTCTTTCCGCTTCAGTTCGGTTTTTTTTTTTGTACGGCCCGTATGTGGAACCATTCACTTCAATGGCGCTGTAGAAAATACGGAAGTTACTCCGTGTGCATTCCGTTTTCGTTTGTCCGCATGGCCGTTCCACAAAAAAGTGCATGTCCTATTATTGTCTGCAAATCGCGGCTCGAGGCCCCATTCAAGTCATTGGTCTGCAAAAAATACGGAATGCACACTGAACACATCCACATGTCATCCGTATTTTGCGGATCAATACTGTAGAAATGCTATGCCCAGCCCAAATAGCTCATGTGTTTGGTGATAAGTTACTGTTTCCGTGTACGATCCGCAAAAAAACGTATCAAATACGGAAACCATACGGATATGTTTTGTGCAATAACGGAAGAGGACTTAAATCGGAGAAAAAAAACTCAGATGCGGAACAACAGATCCGTGAAAAACAGACCACAAAACAACAACGGTCGTGTGCATGAGCCCTCACTCTGTGGGTCAGTGCAGTTACAGCAATACCAAACTTATATCGTTTTTTTTTTACTATTTGTACACAATGAAAACACTCTTAGGCTACTTGCACACGACCGTTGCCTGCCTCCGCGTCCGCTCCTCCTGCAAATTTTGCGTCCGTCAAAAAAAATGGATGATTTTTATGGCAGATCCATTGTAAAAATACCTATCCTTGTCCGCAAACGTGAAAAAAATAGGACATGCACTATTTTTTTGATGGAATGAAAACACGGATCACGGATGCGGATCAAAAACGGTTGACCATCCGCATTTTTTGACGGACCCATTGAAATGAATGGGGAAGCATCCTATCCGTGAAAAAAAACGGAACGGACGCGGAAACAAACAACGGTCGTGTGCATGGGGCCTAAATCAAACGTTTTTTTTTTTTGGTTTTTTTTCAGGCCTTCTCTAGTTTTAGTGTTGGTAACATTTTGGGGTACAGACACATTTTATAATCTCTCTATATTTTTTTTTTTTTTTTTTTTTGGGGGGGGGGGGGTGATGGTGTGAACAATAAACAGCCATTCCAGAATTTTTATTTTAACAGCGATCACTGTGGGTTACATAATGTGATAATTTTATAGAGTGGGTCACTGCAAAATTGGTCACTATGTTTTTTTTCTATAATTAATCCTCCTTTTGTTAAAAATGCAATAGTGATTTTTTTCTACCATATTTATTACTCCCCCAAGGGAACTTGAACCTCTGATCCTTCGATCACCTACCTATGTAGGTGCAATGTATTATGCCTGCCTGTCGGTATTCTACTGACAGCTAGCCTATTAGCCCCCAATCATCAGAACCCCACATAGCAGGGAGGGCAATGGGTTTGAAAGAGTGAATTTCTTCCCACTGTTTAATTGCGTAAAAGCACTGGTCCCTATTACCTTGGCATCTAAGGGGTTAAACTGCTGGTAATGGAGTAAGCCCTGACGTAAGCAGCTGCAGAAAGAGCCCGGCTATGTGTATCAGCCGCTCTCCTGCCTCTGATTCCGCCAGATCACCTCCACCTACGGCTTATATATCCATCATAGAGCACTAACTAGCCCTCTCTCCTGATGAAGCATGAAGGGGTTAACTGTCTGGATTCTGTACTAATAGAACTGCTCACTTCAGTAACTGTATCACATATGTTCACTTGCTTGTAACCCTCAGGTATCGGCCTTGTTCTTGATGAACTGCGCAGTGCCGGACATGACAACGACACCCTTGTGATATTTTCCTCTGACAATGGCATTCCTTTCCCAAACGGACGCACCAACCTGTACTGGTCGGGGAGGGCCGAGCCCCTGCTTATCTCATCTCCTGGTCAACCAAGATGCCGTGGAGAAGTCAGCCAATCCTTTGCAAGTCTTCTTGGTGAGATATGGCTGGTCTAACATTCATTTTAAAGGGGCTTTGCAATATAGTCATTGACCTCTGTATACATGGCGTGTGCGTTTATATGTATATGTCCTCTCCGCTTTCCTGCTGGTTGCTGGAGATATCTGCTGGTATGCTTGGACTTCACTTCTTCTTCTATATACATGCAAACTTACTTCAGCTTTCTCACAATTACAGCTAATCACCTATCCATAGGATAGGTGTTGAGTGTCTGACCACTGGGGGTCCCACTGATCATGAGAACAGGGGTCCTGTGTCCTCTGAAAGCAGCACAACCCTATGGCAAAGCAATGGGGTTGTCCTGGACTGCTGCAAGAAGCCCAAATCTGCTGCATTTCTTGTGACTTTTGGGTTACAGTAATTTGCAAGCTGCTCACCTAACCACAGGATAGAGGTCTACGTGATCGCTTGGTGTCCAGAGAAGAGGGTACCATGTCCTCCCCTTTAGATGAAGACATGGTAGTGCGTGTGCTGCTACTCCATTCAAAGTCTACAGGACTGATGAATATAGCCGAGCGCTCTACTTGGTTATCACCATCAGTCCCATAGAGACTGAATGGAGTAGCAGCACACGCACTACCATGTCTTCATCTAAAGGGGAGGACATGGTACCCTCTTCTCTGGACACCAAGCGATCACGTAGACCTCTATCCTGTGGTTAGGTGATCAGTTGTGATTGTAGGACAACCCCTTTAAACCTAAAGTTTTAGACTTGGTCAACCTACTTTTGGATTCCTTGGCCCAAGCTATTGTGAAACCCTGTTAGGTTAGGGCTACACTGTGTCTTTGGCCATAGTTCACAGCACTGCGATGCTACTGTACTGTGCGTACAAAGTGAAGTCACAATGCAGCTTGCAAATGACTGCAACCCAAGAGTCACAAGAAATGCAGCAGATGTGGGCTTCTTGCAGCAGTCCAGCACAACCCCATTGCTTTGCCATGTTCAGTACCCTTAGCATTGTGATGCTGCACTCTTTGGTTTCATGCCATGGTGGTCGCTGTGTAGCCCCAGCCTCCTAAAGATCCATTTATTGTTATTTCTAATTTTTCATCTGCTCAGATATCACTCCAACCATCCTAGACTGGTTCTCCATTCCATATCCCGACTACAAGGTATTTGGCAAGAGCGTAACGCTTACTGGAAAGTCACTCCTTCCGGCTCTGGAAGCTGAACAGCCCTGGACCACCGTGTACGGCAGCCAGTCTCACCATGAAATCACCATGTACTATCCCATGAGATCAGTCCAGCACATGCAGTATTTACTGATACACAATCTGAACTTCAAGATGCCCTTCCCCATCGATCAAGACTTCTATGTATCTCCTACATTTCAAGATCTATTGAATAGAACCATATCTGGCCGGCCCACTAACTGGTTTAAGACGCTTCATAGCTATTATCTTAGAGATCGCTGGGAGCTCTATGACCGATCGAAAGATCCTAGTGAGGTGAAGAACATTGCCGGGGATCCAGGGTATCATGATGTTTTTCTAACTATGCAGGAAATGCTGCGGAAATGGCAGTGGGAGACATCAGATCCTTGGATTTGTGCACCTGATGGGGTTCTGGAAGAGAAATTGGATCCTCCCTGTAGACCACTTCATAACGAACTGTAATGCACCAATCAAAGGTCTTGTGTCCGTACTAAAAGTCCTGAAATGCGGTTAATAGCGTTTTTTATGTACATAATAAACATAAAATACCTTTTTCATCGTTCTTGCTGCTGCTGGCCAAAATCATTCTCCTTCTCCCTCTGGCAGCTGACAATATATGCCTTATATATGTCTTCTATGCAATACTGCCATGCTACTGCAGAGGCTCTGCTCCTTTCCAGGAAATGTATGTTGGTTTCTCTGCGGTGAACAGATGAGCACTACGCAGAGAGCTGACTTTGGGGAGAGTGACTGAGCATGTGTGTCCACCAGCATTCCGCTCATTTGGTGGACGTGAACATTGCACTACACTTTGAATACCAGATGGTGCCGTACTATGTAAGTTAATCTTAACTCTGCCCTGGATCATTCTTTTAACAGAATTAACATTTCTTTTTTTACGATTTTACGATTTTTTACGTTTTTTTTTATATAGCGAAACCTGTCCAAAAACAGAGCACCTCTATGAGAAGACAACCCCCCCTAACCAGCCCAGGTGTCTAGTGGTAGTGAATTTCCAGTTCCACCATATATATGCATACTGGCCATCTTATAGGAGACAACCCCTCTAGAAGACCATTTTTCAGGTGGTCATCTGATCGAGGTTTCGCTGTATATAAATATGCTGCCATGTACCGGTTTGTAGCGTGTATGTATAAAACCTGTTATCCCCTATAGCATGGATCAGCAACCTTCGGCACTCCAGCTGCTGTGCAACTACAACTCCCAGCGTGCTCTTTCCACCTGTGTGGGAGTTTATAGAGCAGCCAAGTAAGTGTGCATGCTGGGAGATGTAGTTTCCCAACCCCTGGAATGCCGGAGGTTGCTGACCTCTGCCCTATAGATAGGTCCACCTCTGGATGTCGAGTTGGACCAAGTTATCCTAATACTAGAGCAGCAAGTATACAAAAAAAATTAATTATAATGCAGCATTCGCACAACTAAGTGTTTTGCAATCCATTGACTTCAAAGGGTCCGTGGTCTGCATGTTGTGGCGAAGTATAGGACATGTTCTGCCCTTTGGGACGTGGATGGATGCAGAAGGGCTTCCGGGTACGTCTGCATCCGTGTGGCTGCGCCACAAAAGGCAAGACGAGTCCTATACTTTGCTGCAACATGCGGGCCGTGTGAATGTCACATTATAATTATTTATTTTTTTGTATATGTGCAGGCAACGATCCTCTGGAATTCTGGGAAGAAATGGATGCTAATGGATTGTTAATCAGCTCTGCCTCTGATGCCACCAGATGTAAGGCAGCTATCCTATAAGTCACTGTTCGACCTTTTAAACAGACCTTGAGACATAACTTGGATAATAAGTAAGCCAGCATCTCATCTGCAGACACCTGTTTTGGGGTGATTGCCACTCATCAGAGCAGAGAAAACGGTCTTAACTGGGTGAGAGGCCTAGGTCAGGAGAATATAATATCTCCTTATGGAGAGCGCCTAAACAGCTTGAGGAGTCTTATAGGCCAGGCAATTCTCCTCTGTAATTCTGTCTCTTTAGAGACTTTAGTATCATTTTACACCAACTATTGCTTGGATTACTTGTGGCAAACCACGCCCACTTGTCAAACAAGGTACAAAAATGTCACACACCTAATAATTGTGGTGCATGGCATCAGGGGTGTAGCTAGGCAAATGGGGCAAGGATTCAGCATGGCTGATTTCCAAATCTGCAGCATGTCGATTGCGGTATGTTTGTGATTTTAGCGGAGGATTTTACCATTTTTAAATGAAGGGAGCGATCTGCATCAAAAGAGCATTAGCTTAGAAATTGCCTTTTTGATGAGGTCTGGGTGCTGAAACGCATAGAAATCTGCATGGATTTCACCTGCACTCCTGTGCAGGTACCCTTAGGCCTCTTTCACACGAGCGTGTCCGGATGCGGTCCGGATGCGTTCAGTGAAAACTGTGCGATTTCACAGGCAACAGCTATTCAGTTTTGCCTGCGATTGCGTTTTTTCTGAGCGGGTGCAATGCGTTTTGATGCATTTTTCACGCGCGTGATAAAAATCTGAAGGTTTACAAACAACATCTCCTAGCAACCATCAGTGAAAAACGTAACGCTCCTGCACTTGCTTGCGGATGCAATGCGTTTTTCACGCAGCTCCATTCACTTCTATGGGGCTAGGGCTGCGTGAAAAATGCAGAATATAGAACATGCTGTGATTTTCACGCAACGCACAAGTGATGCGTGAGAAACGCTCATGTACACAGACCCATTGAAATGAATGGGCCAGGATTCAGTGCGGATGCTATGCGTTCACGTCACGCATTGCACCCGCGCGGAAAACTTGCTCGTGTGAAAGGGGCCTTAATGTGTTCACACATCAGTGGTTTTGCACAGACCGCGAGTCAGTGGAAATATAACGGAGATGTGCACTACTTTGGTTAGTGATGCGACCAAACACACTCATTGAAGTCTATGGGACAGTGAAAAACCACCGATAACACGGATGGCATTCATGTTCTGTCAGTGTTTCAGGGACCATTTGTAGGAGATGCTCTAGATATTCATTTTCAGCTGAGCAGTCTAGGTGGAATACAGATGATACATGGAGGGCAAAAAACGGACACACGGATTCTTCCTGGACATCTTCATTGATAAAACATGGACAGATTTTCCACGGATGTCAAATGGGCACAGAAATGTGAACGAATATGTAATACTGGCATGCCAAATGCTAGTCTTAAAGAAGCACTCCTGAACTATTTTGGATACTTCAGTTAAAGCAGCACTCCTGCTAAGATTTTTATTCTCTGACCTGTTAGAAAGATCTATGATGTAAACTGTAGTTAAGGTAATCTTTGTGCCAGTATTTCTGAGTTATCCCCTCCCTTCTGATCCTTAGCTGTGTCATGTGACCAGCACTCTAATCTCTGACACAGGACAGGAAGTCAGTTACTTCTCTATTCATGCCTATGAGACGGACATTGAGGCTCCCATAGGAATACATAGAGAAACTGACTTCCTGTCCACACATAAATGCTGTGTTATTTGAAGAATCAGAGTGCTGGTTACATGACACAGCTGAGGATCAGAAGGAAGGTTATATCTCACAAATACAGCCACTGGTACGAAGATTACCTTCACTACTGTTTACATCATGTACCTTTCTAACAGGTCAGGGAATAAAAACATTTTGTGGGAGTTCTACTTTAATCCCATCAGCTGCTTCATTGCGAAGTAATGACTTCTGGTGGTTTATAGCTGCCATTATATCATGTGTCTTTTTCTGCTGTGTGGACCAGAAAGTCTATGCCAGTCTCATATAATATTTCATTAAAAAAAATGTTTTTATTTATTTCAGCAAGCAAACACGACAGGCATGAAGAAACAGGGAGATTCAATTCAGTATATAATCAAAAGTAAAAATTCTGCATTTACACCCTCCACGTAACAAGCTCATCAAGGGCTGAACTTAAACTATTCTGAACATCTTACATACGCGCCTATCGCCAGATCACTTGAAATGCAGGGGTCATCTTAACCCGCCATGTGTCGAGATCTACAATAAATTAGTAGTACAGGTGATAAAATCCCGAGGCGTCCTGAGCCACATTGCATGACGGATGCTTGTATATGCCCAAACCAGGGGCAGCAGGGTTGCAGTGTTTCCGAGAATACATAGAGGGGGAATTTATCAAGTGCCGGAAAAGCAGCAGCAAAAATTGCCAACTTTCAGTGCTCAAAAATTTAGCAATTTGGGATTTTTACGCTGCACTTTTGGTACCGTTCAAACGCCTGGGACAGCCGAGGCCTGCGATTGGCCGCAACGGTCATGGGACCCCACCGCTTTCTCGTCCCAAGGAGAACGGAAGCGGACAGGAATTTAGGAGCAACAGGACAAGAGAGTGGTGTTTGTAACTTTCAGGGGGCCAGAGGTTGTCATCTCTGGCTCCTAGAAAGGGGTATGCTCATTTACTCCCGGCACCCCGCTGATCAGCTGTTTGGAGGGTCGTCAGTATTTACTTACATGGGTAATTACAGCTCTCACCCATTCCAGTAATCAGGGCAACGCGGTAATTACTCTGCACTGCTGCTACTATGTAGACGGTGCAGGTAAATATTCAAGAGGCTGCAACACTTGCATGAGTACCGCAGCCACTTCAAACTGGATGTGACAGGCGTCGGACCCCCACCGATCTGACACTGATGATTAGTGTTGAGCGAATTGAAGTATCTGAAGTGGACTTCAATCCAAATTTCAGTAAAAATTTGATTCACTGCAAAGCCAAATTTCAACACACTTCGCGGTAACGAATCTTGATTGCAGAAACCACACGAAATATCGCGCGGGGTGACGTGCTTCACCGCGCTGACTGGGTGCGAGATTTCACGCTGTGTTTTCAATCAAGATGGCTGCGACAGCCTCTCTGTGATCAAATGGATAAGGAGAGTATGGTTCTGGTTGTTATTTCGTTTTTTTTAACTGGATTAACCCCTGAAAGGCCTTCATTTTAATCTCAGATGCCGCAATCAGCGATGAATGCGGCATCGGAGGGGTTCAATGATGGGGGCGGTGCAATCGCCATTCCCAGTCAATGCGCCCGCTACATACAAATGTATGCGCTTCGTGACTAAGTAATTTGTCACGAATCGAACACCCTGTGCCTGTACATATAGTTCAATGGGTTACATGAGGCTTTCTCTGATGGAGACGGCAATGTGCATGCATGGCCCCCTCTCCGCTGAACTGTATGCATAGTGTGGTGACTGGGAATTGGAATTCTCATTGTCTTGATAGGTGAACGTTTGAGGTGGGACCCGCACCCATCAGCATATCAAACATTACGGCAAATCAATATCATAACGATCATTTCTCATTATTAGAAAAGCAAGAATATTCCAGACGTTCTCGGCTCCCCCTTAATGTAGAAGGCAAATCAAGATCTTGGAAGACAACAAATTTAAGGAGCATCCGATGACTTCTTAGTTCTCGAAGCTGAGCAGCAGCATCAAGACCATGTAATGGCAAACTCAGATCCGATCTGTAGATGGAGCTTCGATATCGTCAAAACCTATAGAATATAAATGATGACCAGTTCTATAATTACAAATGTTCTTTAAGGGTCAATTCGTATTACATTTGTCGCATATGTCAGAGGTTTACATAGGGAGAATTTCCACTATAACGTCAAGGAACGCCTCCAGTGTTATCTGTTATAGGCATACAGCCACACAGGTCGTGGCACTATATACATTTGCTTTGTCAACTCTGCTATTCCATATAGCACAAGAAAAATGTATACTAGCCTGGCAATACGCAAAATGTGAACTGCAAGCACAGTGCAAGTGCCCCCTTACTTGTATCTAGCGCTAGATAGATGCTTTTGCTATTCTCAAAGTCTAGTGGTACTTGCAGGTTTTTTTACAAGTTAAATATCGGCAAAAATTTCATTGTGTCATATAGGTTGTGGCCTGCCAGAATCTGTGCCCTTATGGTGCACATGCACTAACATTCAGCTTCTTAAAGAGCCAGCTTAAGGGGGTCCCTGTGTATTAAAGGACCCCCTTCCTAGTCAGAGGGTGCCTGAGGTTTAGGTTCCCTGGTGACTAGACAAGTCCATCCTGTGTCTACCTTCATCTACGTTACCAGGGTGCTGTCTGGATCTCTAAACCATTTAATCCTAAGTGACTCGTAGAGAAAGAGACGGTTCCTGGACACCACTAGTATTGCTCAGTAATTAATTTAATATTTATATTGCAGATTACCAGTTACAAGAGGTAGTGACATTTCGGCATTAGCCTTCATCGGAACACTGGATATGCCGCAAAAGGATAACAGCAAAGTCTTGTATGGCTGCACTAATCCTAAGTGACTGTTCAGACTTTTGGTGTAGTTTCTGCATTCTTGCACCAGAGTCCCTGACCCCAGTGGGTCAGCTGCCAACTATAGTGGAACTATCCCAGGAGATAGCAGTCTGGTTGCTCCCCTGCAGCAAAGTCCGGATCTCTGTACAAGGGTTAAAGGGTGAATACCAGGGGAGCACCAAAATAATACCCTTAGGGTTTAGCCCAAAGCCAAACCAGTTAGTTGGCACAGTGAGTCCACACTCGCTGATCCGTAACAATCATTCTAAAAATGACAAAAACAGGCCAATAAATTATTAGTCTATAAAAACACTACAGTTCAATACCTTGGTATCTGCTCTGAATGCAAAGTCTTCGGTGGGCACTTGATTAACCAGCACCTTCTTGGGAGGGGCTGGGATGCCATATACGTCCACCGATGCCAGCGTCAGGCTGGCTGTTTCACTGGTCCAGTGTATCACCTCGCTGACAACTGCATTCTGAGACGAAGAACCAGTGTGAGCTCATAGACACCATAATTTATTAAGGTACTTTAATATAACGTTCCAGCTCAGTACTTACATTTGTAGCAATGAACATCACTTCAGTATAATCCATCCTCTCAAAAGTCCCTAAACTGTCTCCATCATCCCAGAATAGTTCTCCTCGGGCAAACCCGTCTGGCGTAAGCGCCACCACTAGGGTCAGGTTATTCCTGCGGGTCTCCTCTGTGGTCATCCCTGGAATCTGCATAGAAAGAGGACATCAACTTTTCACAAATGAGTCTACAATTCTTCAGACACGCTGATCCACATTTCTAAATGTGATTGCACCTAGACCTTGAAAATGTGGCATATTTGGTGCAACTAGTTTTAGAAAAATCCACGACACCCAACTTGCCAAGGGAGCATGGCTTGGCAGAAAAGCAGAGATGGATAGATAGACAGACAGATAGATATGAGATAGATATGAGATAGATAGATAGATAGATAGATAGATAGATAGATAGATAGATAAAATAGCGCTTCCAGATAGATATGTCAGATCGCTGCAAAAGTCAGCATACAGTTATGTCTCAGACAGATATGTAAATGATTACAGGTGTGGTCTGATTATACACAAGGTCTTACCACAAGAGGGCGTAAAAGGTCTTCACTCTGCTACCCTATAAAAGGCTTTCAGAGGCTACTTTTGGATAGTAAGTTAGTAGTGAGGCTACCTCTTGGTGAGAGATTGTTGACTGCTAGACATGTCGGTAGAATACACTTACAGACATTTTGCCCAGTTGACAGACTTGATGGGATCATCATTGGACTGAGAGAAGTAGGATGGTCGTTACCTCCCATCCAGGCCATTCTGACCTTGCTGTTAGAAGGTGTAGAGAGCAGTGGTTACGTGAGAGCACACCTTGAACTGGTTCCAGACAGCCCTGACAGACCACCAGTAGAGAGGTTTGTTTGATTCACCAAGTACAAGCAGCTCCATCAGTTTTGTTGTCCACCATCCAGACAAAGGTGGCACCTTCATCACACATCCTTGTCTCTGCCATTTCCAGGTGCTTTGCAGAAAGAAATTTGGTATCAGTACGCCCATTACATGTCCTGTCATTGACAGCCTGCCACGGTCGCCTTCATTTACAGTAATGTTGTGAACAAGAAACCTGGACCGCTAAGGACTGGAACAATATTGTCATTAGTGATGAATCCAGGTCCTGTCTGGGATCTGACTACCGTCGGTTTGAGTATGGAGGCCTGGTGATGAGCACTTTAGTCCTGGCTTTGCTGAGGAGCAACACACTGCCAGAATTGACCCTTAAAGAATGTACCTGCTGGTGTGATCAGGGAGCCATCGCATATGACAGTCGGTCACCCCTAGTAGTGATACGAGGGACACTAACAGCACAGTCATATGTGCAGGACATCCTGCCACCACATGGGTTCCTCTCAGGATATGTCTTTCAACTAGTATTTTTCAGCAGAATAATGCTAGCTCACACACACCAAGAGTTTCCCAGGAATGTCTCCTCCAGATTACAACACTTCCTTGGCCGCCCGTTCACCAGATTTATCAACAATTGAGCACTTATGGGACCGGCTGGGACACCAGCATCAGCAACCTAAGAGTGTGCAGGATCTACAGGCCCAGCTGTAACATCTGTGGGCAAATGTGCCGCAGGTTACCACAAGGAACCTGTCTGCCTCCGTGTCCAGCTGTATATCATCTTGTATCCAGGCTAGAGGTCGTATCTCCTCTTGTATCCAGGCTAGAGGCCACATCTCATCTTGTATCCAGGCTAGAGGCCACATCTCATCTTGTACCCAGGCTAGAGGCCACATCTCATCTTGTATCCAGGCTAGAGGCCACATCTCATCTTGTATCCAGGCTAGAGGCCACATCTCATCTTGTATCCAGGCTAGAGGCCACATCTCATCTTGTATCCAGGCTAGAGGCCACATCTCATCTTGTATCCAGGCTAGAGGCCACATCTCATCTTGTATCCAGGCTAGAGGCCACATCTCATCTTGTACCCAGGCTAGAGGCCACATCTCATCTTGTACCCAGGCTAGAGGCCACATCTCATCTTGTATCCAGGCTAGAGGCCACATCTCACCTTGTATCCGGACTGAAGGCCACATCTCATCTTATATCCAGGCTAGAGGCCGTATCTCATCTTGTAACCAGGCTAAAGGCCGTATCTTATCTTATATCCAAACTAGAGGCCATATCTCATCCGGTATCCAGGCTAGAGGCCACATCTCATCTTGTATCCAGGCTAGAGGTCACATCTCATCTTGTATCCAGGCTAGAGGCCACATCTCATCTTGTATCCAGGCTAGAGGCCACATCTCATCTTGTATCCGCACTTATGGGACCGGCTGGGACACCAGCATCAGCAACCTAAGAGTGTGCAGGATCTACAGGCCCAGCTGTAACATCTGTGGGCAAATGTGCCGCAGGTTACCACAAGGAACCTGTCTGCCTCCGTGTCCAGCTGTATATCATCTTGTATCCAGGCTAGAGGTCGTATCTCCTCTTGTATCCAGGCTAGAGGCCACATCTCATCTTGTATCCAGGCTAGAGGCCACATCTCATCTTGTACCCAGGCTAGAGGCCACATCTCATCTTGTATCCAGGCTAGAGGCCACATCTCATCTTGTATCCAGGCTAGAGGCCACATCTCATCTTGTATCCAGGCTAGAGGCCACATCTCATCTTGTATCCAGACTAGAGGCCACATCTCATCTTGTACCCAGGCTAGAGGCCACATCTCATCTTGTACCCAGGCTAGAGGCCACATCTCATCTTGTATCCAGGCTAGAGGCCACATCTCACCTTGTATCCGGACTGAAGGCCACATCTCATCTTATATCCAGGCTAGAGGCCGTATCTCATCTTGTAACCAGGCTAAAGGCCGTATCTTATCTTATATCCAAACTAGAGGCCATATCTCATCCGGTATCCAGGCTAGAGGCCACATCTCATCTTGTATCCAGGCTAGAGGTCACATCTCATCTTGTATCCAGGCTAGAGGCCACATCTCATCTTGTATCCAGGCTAGAGGCCACATCTCATCTTGTATCCGGACTGAAGGCCACATCTCATCTTATATCCAGGCTAGAGGCCGTATCTCATCTTGTAACCAGGCTAAAGGCCGTATCTTATATTATATCTAAACTAGAGGCCATATCTCATCCGGTATCCAGGCTAGAGGCCACATCTCATCTTGTACCCAGGCTAGCGGCCACATCTCATCTTATATCCAGACTAAAAGCTGTATCTCATCTTGTATCCAGGCTACAGATGGCCCAAAAAGGTGCTAAAGCCTCCTAACATTTCCCCAAATATCTTCTCCTTTCGCTGCAATCACTTCCATATATAATCATTACATTCACATTTTTTTTTACATGAAACTCGGGTTCCCTTACCCAAATCGCCCCATAGGATTGCATATAGTCACAGGTTACCTTATGGTATTTTTTGACATTACATTATTTGTTTTGCTTATATAGTCTGGATATCTTAACTATATAAATAAGTTGTAGTAAGACATATCCTATGGCATGCTAGCATGGTCTTTTTATCCATGTTGCATGTAGCCAGCATCCTGACCAGAGCTTTGGGGTCTTGGTATTACACTCTATGTGTTTTTGATGCTTTTCATACCTGTTCATATTTATGGCTTGTTGTTAAATGCTGTATTTTTTTATTAGAGGTGCAGTCTGTTATGCAAGCCTCCTTTTTTGGGGGATATTATATGTATATGCTGTATTCGTCCATGTGTGTCCACCTAGTGGTTATGAAGTGAATTGCAGACAACAGAGAACTTTGCCAGCATGTTGCACCTTATATCAAATTTGTATCGTGGGACACATTTCCCTTCATGGCACAGTGTCTGGACGCTTGAAGCCATGATGGGTATCCTCTTGAAGTTTAGCTCCGAAGCTAAGCCATGAGTGGGCCCCGCAGCATTCAAAGTGAATAACCACAGCAGTTCCTGCCTCAGAGTACATGGCGGATTTTGACAGCTTCAAAATCTGCTGTGTGAATAAGCCCTTGGCTGCACATACAGAGTCAGGTTTTGATCAGGTTTTCAGATGTAGTTTTGATGATAAAACCAGGTGTCTCTACCACCTTAGGTCTGGGGTAGAAAGGAGGCACCTGGCATTGAGCTCTATATCATAGATAAGGAGATGACAATTATTGCAACTACTTACCTGTGTAGGTAAAATGTGGCCACCTCTAACATGAACATTTATCGTATCCATCGGTGCCGAAAGATTGATCCATTGGCCCTTGCTTTCAATTTTCACACCCTGAGAATCAAAAGAAACTTTGTATAAATATGTGACGTCAGAATAATTAGATTAATAAAAATATGCCATGTATCAGCATCTTGTGCCAAGTATGAAAACCGACTTCTAGTCTTATTGCATTAAAGGTGTTGTCTCACCTGAGACAATGGGGGCATATCGCTAGGATATGTCTCCATTGTCTGATAGGTGGGGTTACCGGACCTATATCGAGAACGGAGCGGGCCAAAGTGGTGGCCGTAGGACTCTGGTCTGGCCACCTCCAAGCTCTCTCCCCATAGAAATGAATGGGAGCGCACTGCGCATGACCGGCCACCACTCCCATTCACTTCTATGGGCCTGACGGAAATGCGGCCCCGAAAAAAAATGAATGGAGGGCGGCTGCACATGCCTAGTTTGCCCTCCAACGCTTTCGGGGCTCTGTTTAGGATATAGGAGCAGGTCCCAGGGGTGGGACCTGCACTTATCAGAAGATGGGGGCATATCCTAGCTATATGCCACCATTGTCTCGGATGAGACAACCACTTTAAGTGGACAGCCTGGCATGCTGAGGTTATCTCAAGTAGGTTATCTCCCATTACAGGTCCTCTCTAACTATCTGTAGTTTATGTAAAGTCGATAGGGAGAATTTATTATCCTCTGCACACCGGAAAACTGGCGTCAAAAAGTTGAAAATTTTGGAGCATGCCCCACTCATGCAAAATTTGGTGACTAGAAGGTTTTGCGTATGCTCGCCAATTTTTCCAAAAAGTGGGTTAAGCTGGGAGTGGGCTGTGCATGGCCAGTCATATTTATTATAATTTACACCAGGAAAATGGCATAGGTTATACCCGAGGTCCACATAAGCTCCCTTGCTGGTGTAGATTTCAATTCAAGCACACTGACCTGCTTAGATGTGCGCCTCTTAAAAATAATGGTACATCTGACTCCAGCAGCAGATAGATTAAGACTGGCATGTAAAACACCTGTCTTAATAAATATTCCCCAATTTGTCTAAATCAGTGTCCAGAGAAGATTATACCATATTTTTGAGGACTGCAATACAAACGACTTCTTAGCAAGATATTCAGAAAAATACGGTATATTCCAGACCACCTCTTTAAAGATCGGGCTGAGCACTCATAAAGCTCTGCCTGATTATTGAGAGAACTATGCAGCTGTTCATAGCTGCACAGTTCTCACTCTTCCTAACTGGCAATAATCTGTGTGATCAGTGCAAGATGGGAGCAGAATATGAACACTATGTGAATGGAGAGATGTCTGCAGCAATGAGCCGGAGAGGATACTGAAAGGACACATCGCTGGAGTCTAGGGTTCAAAATTCTTTGTCAGTTGACCTGAGTGTTTACAGCCTAAGACTTATTTTTCTTTTGCTGTCTCCTTCAGCTCTGAAGCCATGACCTGTTAATGAAGCAGGGAGCAGATGAAAAGCAGCTAACCTTAGCTGAAAGGGATTTTTATGAACTGTAATGGACTATGAAGGGCTGATTACACGTCTCTGAACACATTTTGCTTCACATAATGTACAGCGTATAAAAAAACTGTATAGAAATCACTCACCGTCTGAAGCGTATACCACCTTCCCTCAGGAAAGTATCCATTTACTTCGGTCTTCCCCTGTTCGAGGACCGGGGTGATCAGCAGTGCATTTCCCCAGAGGAACTGGCGGTCAATTGTCCAAGTGTTCTGGTCAGTGGGGAACCTTGAATGGACAAATTTAGATCCTAAGTAACACCGTGTGTATGTAAAAGGTATCGTATACATTAAAAAGGGTTTTTCCTATGCACAGAATTTTTTCTTCCAAACACAAGTTGTGGGATAAAGAAAATAAAATATTATTACAATATAAAGAAGTCTTCATGCTCGCCAGATCTTGTTGCAGAAATTTCTGCAACCGAAGATCAGTTCCACCTAAATGGGGCTTGCAGAAATCCATGTGCTTCCCACCAAAACAACCCCATTCAGATGAAGGGACTGATTTTCACTCTGTAATAAAATCCGTGTGAAGACCCCCCCAATTTAACCCAACTAGAAAAAACTTGAATGGAGTATAGTGTTGTGAACAGCACAGACATATAGAGGAGATGGAAAAGCTTTGAATGTGTGCGAGAAATGGCTCATTTAAAAGGCGGTCATATCAACATATATAAACATGGAGATATGACAATATGACTGGTGGGCTACTGATGAAACTAGTGCCAGGCAGCTGCTGGCAAGGCAAAGATCAGGGAAAGCATAAAAAAGCACAGCGACGCACATAAGGAGGACAACATGAAAACTAGTTGTGCTACACATGGAATACCGTGGACTGAAATTTCTGTACATATGGAGCCTGTAGGCAGTGCATGGAGTCCATGTGGCTCCATACTGAGGAGCCCTGAGTGTGGGTAAACTTTTGCTTGATCTACCATATGAGGTAGTCCATGTTGTGGGTTTAGGTAGGTTTTTCCCCCACTTTGAGGTAAAATCTGACGAAATTCCCCAGGGTTGTTTTGTTTTGCCTTCCTCTGTAGGAAATAGCTATATCTAAGGCTGGATTGCAAAGGAGCGGCTGTGCTGTAGCTGCCATGTGCTGCTGATACCCCACCAACCTATAGCGGCCAATGGCGGTGGGTTTAATGGAGGTACTACTTTTAAATTCGGGCAAAGCTAGCCTAAAAAAGATTGCGCTGATTCCACCCACCCTTGCCACAGAGATAAGAACTTATTTGGACATTTGCGTTTAGTATATACTCCCTTCCTAAAAAACATTGCACTTGATGAACACCTGTCCTTTTCCAATCTGATCAGATAACTATGGCTGTTGATGGAGTCATGTCCAGGCTAGAAGTCAACTCTGCTAGACACGATAACATCTTGTACAGATAAGGCCGTTTTCTTTGAAGGTATATGTCAGGACTTTACTGTTGATGGTCTATTCTCAGGATAGGCTATCAATATTTGATCGGCGAGGGTCCAACACCCTACACCCCTGACAACCACCAGAGATACAGAGCTCAGTCCGTTAAGTAGTGGACAGAGCTTGTAACTGCAGTGCTGCAATAATCCCCTCCGTCCACTCTACCATGGACAAAGCTGTGCAGTTCCTGTGCTGAGCTACTTGGGAACAGCTTATCGGTAACAGTCGGACCCCCCCAATGAGATATTGATGGCCTATCCTGAGGATAAGCCATCAGTAGTAAAATCCTTGAATACTCCTTTAAGGGTGGTTTGATGTTTGATTTAATCTTGTACCATGGACGTCTCTGCAGTGAATCCACCTCAAGATCCACGCGTCACATGCTCTGGCATAAAAATATGCCACATGGGACTTTACCCAAATATTTCTCAAGACTTATCTAGAGACGATCAATTAAAAACTCACAGCTATTTGCGAGTAGTAAAGTTCAAAAAAAAAAAAAAAAACTTACTCAAGGAAAAGTGCACGAGCAACAGTTTCTCCCAGACTGTGCGCCTTATGAAACAACGTGTACAGATATGGAAGCAGCGAATATCGAATGCGCAAAGCATTCCTTATGGCTTCTTGAGATTGCTTGGAGAAAACATAGGGTTCTTGTGGCTGAAAAGAGGGGAAAAAAAAAAAACACTAAATAAAACTATATAAACATTTTTAAAAATGGAATAAGTCCAATATATATCTCGACTCTTGAGCTTTCTAGAAGATTTTAAAACATGTTAAAAACTTCAAAACAATAAATAAATAAGCGATAGTAATGAGACAAAATTATAAGTATCAGGCAGAAGAAAAAGTATTTTCTTACCTGACTATCGCGATTATTATGATTTCTCATAAATGGGTAAAAGGCACCAAGTTGACTCCATCGCACACATAACTCTTCTGTTGTACTCCCACCAAAACCACATATGTCTGCCCCAACCAGAGGAACACCGTACATGTTGAAAAGTAATATGCCTGAAAAGTGTAAGATATATCAAAACCAAGAAAGAGGACGATATCTGTTTTTATCACTATAGAAATTTTAAAAAATATATCTTACCAGGGATTGAGTAGTAGAGCTGTTCCCAGGTACTTTCCACATCACCTGTCCAATGACCTGCATAGTGACCATGACTGGAAAACGTGGATCTGGAGATCACAAAAGGGCGTTTTCCCGTATCTTCACTAAAGCACTAGCAAAAGGTGAAGAAATATCAGTCATACGATAGATTGTTAAGCTCCTTGTGCCAATGATTGGGGCAATTATTGGGAAGGAGCATTCTTAGGAACATTCAATAATTGCATCATTAAATACCTAAGGAAGGCGCAAAAGCTCCTTCACTGGGTGAAAATTATTGTTTCGGGGCAGCAGATCGTCCTGTGGGACTAGAGATCTGCTGCCCAGAAACCAAGATTGTCTATGAGAATGAGCAATTGTAGCAGTGATTGCTCACCCTATACAGAGGAGATGATTGCCGCATGCAAATGTAGCTCTCACCTCCTCTGACGAGCAGGCAATTATTGGGAATGAACGGTTTGTTCCTGAAAATTGCTTGCTGAGTTGGCCCGTGTAAGGGGACCTTAAAGAGGACCTTTCATCAGGCTAAAAAATGTGTACTAACTGTGCTGACATGTAGATCGATGCCCAGGGATCTCCCTGCACTTACTATTATCCCTGGGCGCCGCTGCGTTCGCCCGGTATAGGCCCCGGTATCTTCTGTGACTTGGTTTTACTAGGAGGAGCCTAGTATCACTTGGTTATAGTAGGCGTATCCCAGTCTGTAGCGCTGGCCAATCGCAGCGCACAGCTCATATCCTGGGAGTTTTTTTTCTCCCAGGCTGTGAGCTGAGCGCTGAGATTGGCCAGCGCTACAGCCTGGGATACGCCTACTATAACCAAGTGTACTAGGCTCCGCCTTGTAGAACCAAGTCCCAGAAGATACCGGAGCCTATACCGGGCGAACGGAGCGGCGCCCAGGGATAATAGTAAGTGCAGGGAGATCCCTGGGCATCGATCTACATGTCAGCACACTTAGTACACATTTTTTAGCCTGATAAAAGGTCCTCTTTAAGACATAGTACTAGTATCTTCTCTGCTCACTTACTGGTGGGATGCTATTGCCTCGGACAGTCCATACAGATTGTGAAGATTATAATGTGAAGAGAGATGCTGCTGACTTGACACACAGATTGTAGCGCGGCTTAATGCACCTCCCACCGCGGCTGTAAGGAAAAAATAGGATGCAAACTATTACTGTTATGATCATGGTTGGGCGAGGCCCTTCCTAGTCATAGTATTGTAATTTATGGCTTAATTAGGCCTTATTTTGGCCTTCAGGACAAAGGGGCTCATTTACTAATCTGAAATATGCCTATCTGCGACTTTTACCCTCTAATGCCAGGTCTAAAATTGAGGGCGGAAAACAGGACAGGCCGGCAGGCGCATCTCATTTACCATTTCTATACCAGTTTTAGGCATAGAAAATGGTCTAAATGTAAAACAGCTCGGAAGCCGTCTTACATTTAGAACTGGCGCTGAAGTTCTGGAGAGACCAGCGCCTCTTCATAACTTCGGAGGATCCAACGCCAGCTATGGGGCTTTATTAAGACCGGCGTCTAAAATGCCAGGCCTAATAAATGTGCCTTAAGGTATTTTTCCATTTTTCTTCCTCCCTGCCTTCTGAGAGACTTAACTCATACTTACAAACATTTCAATTGGCAAAATTGGAGCATCTAAGCCCTGCCCCTAGGAACTCCCTGACCCCGCATGGGGACACACAAGGGTTTGAGTTTGCCCAACCCATTTTTGGCCCAGGACAGTGCGAATTTGCAGGGACCGTATCTGAAAATCAGGGACAGTCCCGCCACATTCGGGACAGTTGGCAGCTATGGCCTTAAAGGGGTTATCCCATGAATAATGTAAAAAATAAAAATCAGACATCATATAGGTCATGACAATCTCTTTCTAATAAATCTAGAACCAGCCCTGCACCTCACATGGATTCAGAGATATCCCTATTCATTGCTCTGCTAGATTTATATCAAGCTGCCAGCTCAAGGGGCGTGTCTTTTCTGCTGCAGCTCAGGGGGTGTGTCTCAGCTCTCCCTATCACAGCTCAGGGGGCGTGTCCATTCTCTCCCTATCACAGTTCAGGAGGCGTGTCTCAGCTCTCCCTATCACAGCTCAGGAGGCGTGTCTCAGCTCTCCCTATCACAGCTCAGGAGGCGTGTCCATGCTCTCCCTATCACAGCTGAGGGGGCGTGTCTCAGCTCTCCCTATCACAGCTCAGGAGGAGTGTCTCAGCTCTCCCTATCACAGCTCAGGGGGCGTGCCTCAGCTCTCCCTATCACAGCTCAGGAGGTGTGTCTCAGCTCTCCCTATCACAGCTCAGGAGGAGTGTCTCAGCTCTCCCTATCACAGCTCAGGAGGTGTGTCTCAGCTCTCCCTATCACAGCTCAGGAGGTGTGTCTCAGCTCTCCCTATCACAGCTCAGGAGGCGTGTCTCAGCTCTCCCTATCACAGCTCAGGAGGTGTGTCTCAGCTCTCCCTATCACAGCTCAGGAGGCGTGTCTCAGCTCTCCCTATCACAGCTCAGGAGGCGTGTCTCAGCTCTCCCTATCACAGCTCAGGAGGTGTGTCTCAGCTCTCCCTATCACAGCTCAGGAGGCAGTGAAAGACGAAACTGAGCATGTGCGACCATCTCAGTGAGCAGGACAAAGAAATAAGAAATTAAGTGGCGCTATACATATCCATTTTATTGAATAACTCAGTGGCTATACATAATTTTTAATTACATGCAATTGCAAAAGTATTAAGATCCAGGGGCTGGTTTGAAATATTTTTCGTGGGACAACCTCTTTAACTTGTTTATTTTTCTATTTTATTATCCATATCATAGCATTTTAGGGGGAGGGGGGTCACCATGAGGTGTATTTTTAATGGCATAATTCTGGAGTTCATGTAATGTATTGAAAAACTTTAATTTTTGTGAGGGAATAAAATATAAAAAAAACTTTTTGGGTTTCCTTTTTGAGTATTGTTTACAACGTTTATTCTGCAGGTCACTACAATTAGGGAGATATCAAATTTATATATTTGTTTTTTGTTTTAATCTTTTCTTTTGCATTGACAGCCATGGCTTTACTTTTTCATCAATAGAGAACTTTTTTTTGTGGTACGATTTTATGTTTTCATTGGTACCATTTTGAGGTACATATAACTTTTTTATTTACATTTTAGGGAAGGCAGTGGTGAACACAGAAACATCAGTTCTGGCCAGTAAAGTAACATGATTATGCACACCTCGATGATACCATTTATATGTACTTTTTACATTTTTTACATCATAATCCATTTATAAAGAGAAAAGGTTTTTTAAATTGGTTTATTAAACTTTATTTTTCACCCTTCTTTAGACTATACTATGCGACCTTCTGATCGCTTCTTTACATGATCAATTTTGACTGCTGCATCTAAGGGTTTAAACAGCTGAGGTCTAAGTTATTTCCACTCCTGACCATTGCAGATGATTATCAGCTGTAATATGGTTCTTCTTCTGAGTCCGCAACATCACAGGGGCCCCACTAGTAGGCGAGTTGAGAAAATCCTTTTACAATTGAACATGTTGCCAAGGGGTTAAAAGCGTAGGACCATGATCTGCTTTATTACCTTATTAATATATATGCACACGGGATTTCTTAGTAGTACAGACAGACTGAGCACCAGCACAGTGATCTATATTAAAGGGGTTGTCCAGTTTAGGAGCCCACAATCCCAATGGTCTCAATCTGGCCAATTAAAAAAGAAAAAAAAAAGCTCACCTGTCCATGATCCCACTATTCCCGCTCTGCTGCCCCGTTCCCAAGCTGCTTCGTGTCCCCACCGGACCTGAAGTGGCTTAGTCCTGTGAAAGCTGCAGCCAACCACTGGTCTCAGTGGTCACGTGTTCTAGAACGGCATGACACTGTTAGAGACGTACCATTCTAGCATGTGATTGGCCACAGCAGTCAATGGACCAAGACATTTCTGGTCCCTTGGGGACCGGAAGCAGTGTGGGAACGGCAGGACTGCGGACAGGTGAGTTTATTTTGTAATTGACCACAGGTTTAGACCACTGGGGTTGTCACCTCCTTGGCCGGACAATCGCTACATAATCACATGGGAAACAACGAATAGACCTGGGAGGTGGATGGCCCCGTTTGCCCTCCTCGTAATCCGTCATGATTATACTCTAGTATTCTTCATTTCCTACAGTCCTACATTACGCCATCAAAAAAGATAGATATCCACACTTCAAGATTGATGTCTTCTAATCAGTTCGCTATAATATGAATTTACCTGGGACGTATGGAGGCTTTTCAAGATTGTTGTCTGGACAATTGTCTACTGAACCAGCGACAAAGTTAGAGGGTTCATTCATATCCTGTGACAGAGAAGGAATCAGAATTGTAATAAATGGTATTAAAGGGGTTCTCCGAGACTAGGAGGCTGAAAAAAGCCCTCCGTCCATCCAGTTCAGCCTGTTATCCTGCAAGTTGATCCAGAGGAAGGCAAAAAACCCTGTAAGGTAGAAGCCAATTTTACCTACTTTAGGGGAAAAAAAATTCAGGCAATCAGAATAACTCCCTGGGTTTACGACCCCTCTCTAGTAACTATAACCTGTAATATTATTACACTCCATAAATACTATTTTTCATACAGGCTGACAGGGGGCGGAGGGAGGGTTTTGGTTGAGCACTGACCTCCCTCCCCGCTAGACTGGAAGTCTGATGTGCCATCTATACGCATGTCACCACTGTCAGCCAATCAGTGGCTTCAGCAGTAACGTGTGCAGTCACGGTCCCTGACTGCTGCCACCGGTGAGACACAGTGATGTCACAGCACATGGATAATGCACACAGTGATGCTACAGCACATAGATAATGCACACAGTGATGCCACAGCACATAGATAATGCCCACAGTGATGTCACAGTACAGGGATAATACACACAGTGATGCCACAGCACATAGATAATGCCCACAGTGATGCCACAGCACATAGATAATGCCCACAGTGATGCCACAGCACATAGATAATGCCCACAGTGATGCCACAGTACAGGATAATATACACAGTGATGTCACAGTACAGAGATAATATACACAGTGATGTCACAGTGCAGAGGAAATATACACAATGATGTCACAGTACAGGGATAATACACACAGTGATGTCACAGTACAGGGATAATGCACACAGTGATGTCACGGTACAGGGATAATACACACAGTGATGTCACAGTACAGGGATAATGCGCACAGTAATGTCACAGTACAGGGGAAATATACACAGTAATGTCACAGTACAGGGAAATATACACAGTGATGTCACAGTACAGGGATAATACACACAGTGATGTCACAGTACAGGGGAAATATACACAGTGATGTCACAGTACAGGGATAATACACACAGTGATGTCACAGTACAGGGATAATACACACAGTGATGTCACAGTACGGGATAATACACACAGTGATGTCACAGTATAGGGATAACACGCACAGTGATGTCACAGTACAGGATAATATACACAGTGATGTCACAGTACAGGGATAATACACACAGTGATGTCACAGTACAGGTAATATACACAGTGATGTCCCAGTGCAGGGATAATACACACAGTGATAATACACACAGTGATGTCACAGTACAGGGATAATACACACAGTGATGTCACAGTACAAGGATAATACACACAGTGATGTCACAGTACAGGGATAATGCACACAGTGATGTCACATTACAGGGATAATACACACAATGATGTCACAGTACAGGGATAATACACACAGTGATGTCACATTACAGGCATAATACACACAGTGATGTCACAGTACAGGATAATACACACAGTGATGTCACAGTACAGAGATAATATACACAGTGATGTCACAGTGCAGAGGAAATATACACAGTGATGTCACAGTACAGGGATAATACACACAGTGATGTCACAGTACAGGGATAATGCACACAGTGATGTCACGGTACAGGGATAATACACACAGTGATGTCACAGTACAGGGATAATACGCACAGTGATGTCACAGTACAGGGATAATATACACAGTGATGTCACAGTACAGGGATAATACACACAGTGATGTCACAGTACAGGGATAATACACACAGTGATGTCACAGTACAGGGATAATACACAGTGATGTCACAGTACAGGGATAATACACACAGTGATGTCACAGTACAGGGATAATACACACAGTGATGTCACAGTACAGGGATAATACGCACAGTGATGTCACAGTACAGGATAATACACACAGTGATGTCACAGTACAGGGATAATACACACAGTGATGTCACAGTACAGGATAATATACACAGTGATGTCACAGTACAGAGATAATACACACAGTGATGTCACAGTACAGGGATAATACACACAGTGATGTCACAGTACAGGGATAATACACACAGTGATGTCACAGTACAGGGATAATGCACACAGTGATGTCACAGTACAGGGATAATACACACAGTGATGTCACAGTACAGGGATAATACACACAGTGATGTCACAGTACAGGGATAATACACACAGTGATGTCACAGTACAGGATAATACACACAGTGATGTCACAGTACAGGGATAATACACACAGTGATGTCACAGTACAGGGATAATACACACAGTGATGTCACAGTACAGGGATAATACACACAGTGATGTCACAGTACAGGGATAATACACACAGTGATGTCACAGTACAGGGATAATACACACAGTGATGTCACAGTACAGGGATAATACACACAGTGATGTCACAGTACAGGGATAATACACACAGTGATGTCACAGTACAGGGATAATACACACAGTGATGTCACAGTACAGGGATAATACACACAGTGATGTCACAGTACAGGATAATACACACAGTGATGTCACAGTACAGGGATAATACACACAGTGATGTCACAGTACAGGGATAATACACACAGTGATGTCACAGTACAGGGATAATACACAGTGATGTCACAGTACAGGATAATACACACAGTGATGTCACAGTACAGGGATAATACACACAGTGATGTCACAGTACAGGGATAATATACACAGTGATGTCACAGTACAGGGATACAGTGATAATACACAGTGATGTCACAGTACAGGGATAATACACACAGTGATGTCACAGTACAGGGATAATACACACAGTGATGTCACAGTACAGGGATAATACACACAGTGATGTCACAGTACAGGGATAATACACACAGTGATGTCACAGTACAGGGATAATACACACAGTGATGTCACAGTACAGGATAATATACACAGTGATGTCACAGTACAGGGATAATACACACAGTGATGTCACAGTACAGGGATAATACACACAGTGATGTCACAGTACAGGGATAATATACACAGTGATGTCACAGTACAGGGATAATACACACAGTGATGTCACAGTACAGGGATAATACACACAGTGATGTCACAGTACAGGGATAATACACACAGTGATGTCACAGTACAGAGATAATACACACAGTGATGTCACAGTACAGGGATAATACACACAGTGATGTCACAGTACAGGGATAATATACACAGTGATGTCACAGTACAGGGATAATACACACAGTGATGTCACAGTACAGGGATAATACACACAGTGATGTCACAGTACAGGATAATACACACAGTGATGTCACAGTACAGGGATAATACACACAGTGATGTCACAGTACAGGATAATACACACAGTGATGTCACAGTACAGGATAATACACACAGTGATGTCACAGTACAGGGATAATGCAAACAGTGATGTCACAGTACAGGATAATACACACAGTGATGTCACAGTACAGGATAATACACACAGTGATGTCACAGTACAGGATAATGTACACAGTGATGTCACAGTACAGGGATAATACACACAGTGATGTCACAGTACAGGGATAATACACACAGTGATGTCACAGTACAAGGATAATACACACAGTGATGTCACAGTACAGGGATAACACACAGTGATGTCACAGTACAGGGATAATACGCACAGTGATGTCACAGTACATGGATAATACACACAGTGATGTCACAGTACAGGGATAATACACACAGTGATGTCACAGTACAGGGATAATACACACAGTGATGTCACAGTACAGGATAATACACACATTGATGTCACAGTACAGGGATAATACACACAGTGATGTCACAGTACAGGGATAATACACACAGTGATGTCACAGTACAGGATAATGTACACAGTGATGTCACAGTACGGCATAATACACACAGTGATGTCACAGTACAGGGATAATACACATAGTGATGTCACAGTACAGGGATAATACGCACAGTGATGTCACAGTACAGGGGAAATATACACAGTGATGTCACAGTACAGGGATAATACACACAGTGATGGTCACAGTACAGGGACAATACACACAGTGATGTCACAGTACAGGGACAATACACACAGTGATGTCACAGTACAGGGACAATATACACAGTGATGTCGGAGAACTTGGATAATGTACAACCTGACATCACAACGCAGGGAAAATAGGTTTTGCCAGACTTCAAACAACGTCACCTCGATGTACTGAGGCAAATATACGGACTTAATACTTACTATCCACATGCCATCAAAAGGAACCTGGTCATGAAAGCTCTTCACCATATCGTACCACCAACGAAATGTTTCCGGGTTTGTAAAATCGGGGAACACTGTAAGACCCGGCCAAACCTGTTGGAAGTAATACAAAGTCATAACGGCCATTGTTTGGGGGTTTCGTTTTTACGATGTTCACCATAAATGATATGATAACTTTATTCTCTAGTTGTACATTTGCAGCAATACCACATTTATATAGTGTTTTTATGTTTTACTACTTTAACACGAATAAAATAAACTTTCATTTAATGTCTTCTTTAATGTTGACGGAGTTGTACAACGGTTTGTTTTTTGTGGCATGAGTTGTAGTTTTCCTTTGTACCATTTTCAGGTACATATGACCCTTGTATTTTAGTCAGTTTTTTATTTTTTTTATTTTTGGAAGACATTCACTGTGCAGGATAAATAACGTGATTATTTTATAGTTCGGGTAATTTCTATTTATTTATTTTTGTTACATTTCTTTGCCATGATACGACATCCTGTTATGCCATAAAGTATTTTTCGCTTTCATTTTTTTTTCAAAGAACATTATTAATCTTTTTAGTGATTTTTCTTAAATCACAGAAAATGGTGCACTAAAATAAATGCAAACATTATGTGGAATAAGCCCTGATTCTAATAACGTCTGAGACACTTAGTCAACATATTTTGATCAAAACACATCTAAGCCCACCCACCAAGCGACACGGTGGTCTACCAGGCGGGTACCTAAACGCTAAACCTATTAATGCTGTTGCGCATTTTTTCACAGGAGCGCAGTCCCGCACATATGGTGTGTTGCCCCTTGTTACCTCCATGTGCTTCAGCAACCAGTGGGAGGGTTGACACACACACCTATATGTACCACCTTAATCAAGGTCGCCTATTAGATGGGCGGGACACTAGTGCACATGAATCTCACCCCTGTATAGGAGCGTATTCACATACGATTTTTCTTAACCCAACTATAGGACTTGACCATGATGGCAAACAGAGATGCCTGGGGGTCTTCATTAGACCCTCAGCATCCATGGCGACCCATCATCTCTGCCTTTAATTGCTCAGAAAGGGTTTCAACAAGATGACAGAGGGCGTCTCTTAACCTCTAAACCACTTAGGTGCCCTGCTAGTTACAGCGGCATCTAAGGGGTTAAATGGCCAGTAGGTGTGCAAGGATGGATTTAATTAGCCATGGCCACCCTAATGCACTGCAGGGGCACTGACGGGGAGCCAGAGGGAACGTCCTCACTTTGTTAATAACTTTAGGTGCCCCAGATTTTATTGACCATGGTATCAAATGGGTTAAACAGCTGCCTGTAAAGGTTCCTATGGCAGCCCTGGGGCCTACCTAAGGTCCCTGACTGTCATTGAAACCTATAGGTACACCGTGATCGCTCAGTATGTTCACTAGAGGGTCGAAAAGTGAGCCCTTCTCCGTCTGTAAACCATTGCAGGGTCTCAGTCACTCCTGTCTTCATTAGACAACTGAGCGCCCGCTCCACCTGGCATAGGGCACACATGCCAGGCTTAAACTAGATAGCCATAAAAGAGTCCCTTCTAGCCTATAGTTCCTTGGTGACTGCTGTAAAAGGTATATTGAGGTTAAAGGAATAAAACATTTAACCAGGACTTTATACTGTACATATAAAATCAGTTATGAAATATTGCAGTTTGCACATTGACCAGTAGAGGTCAGCAGAGTAGACAAAATTTCCCACCACTGTATTATGGTACCGACCATGCACAAGGTGCATTTGCAGTGATAGACTATTATATACTGTGGAGCGCTGGCTTTCTTCTAAAAACAGAGGCAAAGCTCTCTGCCATAATACCACAAGGAAGGAAACCAGATGGGAACCCCACAAGCAATGTACCTTGCCAACAAGAGGCTGGCCAGTTGCATTTGTGATAAAAACGCCTCTCTTTAGTCCATCATCATAAGGAGGGTAGCTATCATGGGGGGCTGTTGTGCTGATGGCTGGATCCTAAAAAATAATAAAATGGCATTATATTAGATTTGAATAGAGAAATCAGATGTAGTCACAGCACCGCAATATCTCACACTTCCTTACCACAATCATTACGTATTTAATGCCTTCGGCGTGGAAATCTTTGACCATGTTAGGATAATCGCCAAAACGCTGTTTGTCATATGTAAAGTCTCGATATTCATCCATGTAGTCGATGTCGTTCCACTGTACATCCTGCAAAACATCATAGGAATATGCTGATCCCAGTTTCTACAGCACTTCTCTCCAGCTGCACCACTTCTCTCGAATGCGCTACCCAAAACTCCCAGCATCCACAGTTTTAACCATGCCCTAAAGACAGGCCTATCCCATTTCCGAATCTGTGCCCCCCTCTCCCTTCATACATGATCTACCAGAATTAGATCCCTTCATTCAACAGTAACCCCCCTCAACCCCTCCTCCCACCCGGCAATTCCCAAAGTTAATGTATTTCATATAGTTACATGGTACAGATGAGAGAAGACATACATCCATCAATTGGTACGTGCACAGGTAACGGCAGGTTTACAGTAGGTGTACTCCCCTATTTTTACTCTCTACCTCTTGTGTCCCCCCCCCTATTTCTTTATACATTGTAAGCTACGTGTTCCCTCGGATTGTACAGCGCTGTGTAACATATTGTTGTTTCATAAAGATTATTATTAGTATGTTTTACTGGTTAACAACTAATATGGTCACACAGAAGTTGTTACCCTACTCCCCTTAAAGGGGTTGTCCCACAAAAAGTAAAACAGTTTTCAAACCAGCACCTGGATCTGAATATTTTTTTAATTACATGTAATTAAACATTTAGCATGGTCTCTGAGCTATTAAAAAAAAAAAATGTATCTGTATAGCGCCACCTGCTGTTTGTTTCCTTATTTCTTTGTCCTGCTCACTGAGATGGCCGCACATGCTCAGTTTCATCCTTCAGGTGCCTTCTGAGCTGTGATAGGAAGAGCTGAGACACGCCCCCTGAGCTGTGATAGGAAGAGCTGAGACACGCCCCCTGAGCGGTGATAGGAAGAGCTGAGACACGCCCCCTGAGCTGTGATAGGTAGAGCTGAGACACGCCCCCTGAGCTGTGATAGGGAGAGCTGAGACACGCCCCCTGAGCTGTGATAGGGAGAGCTGAGACATGCCTCCTGAGCTGTGATAGGGAGAGCTGAGACACGCCTCCTGAGCTGTGATAGGGAGAACATGGACACGCCCCCTGAGCTGCAGCAGAAAAGACACTTCCCTTGAGCTGTCATCTTGATATAAATCTAGCAGAGCAATGAATGGAGAGATCTCTGGATCCATGTGAGGTACAGGGCCGGTTCTAGGTTTGTATGTCCTTTCTGCAAAAAGATAGAACATGCCCTAGCAGACTGCGGACCCATTAAAGCCAATGGGTCTGCAAAAAATGCGAACCACAAAGCAGAGGTCGTGCACATGAAGCCTTAGGAGTAAGAAACTTTAGGACTCGCCTGGGTAAGGCTGTAGATGTTGCGTATCTACACATCTCAAAAGAGTTTGTGGTCTTAGGCTACTTTCACACTGGCAATTTAGTTTTCCCGTATTGAGATCCATCATACGGGCTCAATACCGGAAAAAAATGCTTCAGTTTTGTCCCCATTCATTGTCAATTAATGCATTCCGTTCCATTTAGTTGCGTTCCCATACCGGAGAGCAAACCGCAACATGTAGTTTGCTTTCTGTCCTGGGAGGTGGAGCAAGGCGTCATGACCCCCAATGCAAGTCAATGGGGATGGATCCGTTTTCTCTGCCACAATTGAAAACGGATCCATCCTCTATTGACTTTCAATGGAGTTCCTGATGGAGCCGTCTTAGCAATGTTAAAGATAATACACCCGGATCCGTTCATAACGGATGCAGATGGTTGTATAGTCAGTAACGGAAGCGTTTTTGCTGAACCCTGCCGGATCCAATAAAAACGCGGTCTGTAGTGAGCTTTTTATGGGCATGGCTGTCATGTGGAGAGGCACAGACCACCAACAACCCACTACTATCCTCTCTGGCGTGGTTCCTCAGACCTGAATCCGGATCCTTCCCCATTCACAGGTGATTGCATTTGTAAAGATGAATAGTATTATTCCAAATAATAATACCAAACGCGTTTCGTGGTATAGCGTACTTCTCGTAGCCATTGAGGAAGGATTATGCTATACTCTGAAACGCGTCTGCTCTTATTATTTGGAATAGTACTATTCATGTTTCCAAGTTAAATCACCAATCAATGGGGAATGATCTGGATTTAGGTCTGAGGAACCACGCCAAAGAGGAGTGGGTTGCTGGCAGTCCGTTCCTCTCCGCATGATAGGAATGTCAATGAACAAGTTAACTACAGAAAGCTAAGGCCGAGTTCACACTTCAGTTATTTGATCAGCTATTTCCATTAGTTATTTTGAGCCAAAACCAGGTGCTGGTCAAAAACACAGAACAGGAGGAAATCTTTCTATTATACCTTAAAGGGGCTGTCCAGTTTTAGAGATGAACCCGGATATAACCTCTTCTTCGCTCATTTAATGTGTGAGTGGAGCATCGGAGGATTTCCTTGCTCTGATGCTCCCCCCTTGCCTTGCGCTGCATCGCCCAGGGCAAGGTCTGTTTGTTTAATGCCGGTGACGTACCGGGCTTCTCCTCACTATGCTAGGCTGAGACTTCCACCTAGCAGTGAGCCCGGTGATGTCACCGGTATAAATGAGCGGTCTGTAGCGCTGCCCTAGGCAGTTTTAGAGATGGGTACCACTGGTGAAGAGCTTCAATTCATGTTTGATTCCGACCGACTCGATCCGGGTCTGAATCAATTGTACCCGGCTGTGCACCAATTGGCCTGAAAATTTGTGTAAGACACTGAGGTCTCCTCGGACTCTTCGCCAGAATTACCAAAAAAGTAAAATTCGGATGCAACTGGAATTTACAAAATTCGGGTTGAATCGGATTCCTTTAGAATTGTTTTGCTCATCTCTAACAACGTACATGTTCCAGTACAGCCAGTACTCTGTGCTGTGTGTCTTCTCTAAGATAAGAAGAAGAAAGCGCTGAAATCTTTTCAGTCATGTCCAACCACCGTCCATAATCAAATTAATTTTAAACAATAAAGTCAATAAATCTTAGGCTGAGGATGTAATTTGTGATCCGATGCATCATCCTAATGCGTTTATTATGATGGAGCACGTTCCGCCCAGAGGACAGCTGAGCCACAAATCTGATTACGTGGATGTCAGCTGTAGGCCGACCTTCAAAGCCACCAGACAAATGTCCTCTCCAAGTGATGGTGGAAATTGCAGCGTGAAAATTTAAAGATACTTAAAGGAACCTATAATGTGGGACTTAACCAGATTCTTGATTCTGCGCCGCCATCCATCACGGAGCATTATGAGATTACGGCTGCACGATATGTACAGACTCAGGGCAGTCCTCTTCCTAGAACGCACTGGAGGAAGATAACTCTTATGTAAACCACAGATGACACGGAAACAACAGACGCCATTCACATAGCGCAGCTTTCAGTCTGTAGACGGAACGCAATTTCATAGAAGTTGGTCCAATCATTGTGTTTATGAAATTTTAGTCAATTCTCCAAAGGACTTGGGTAAACCGACCATTGTGATAAGGTAAAGCTACCAAGTAGTGCACTGTAATACTCACAGTAATGTCCCGTTCATTGGTCACATGTACCTGCAGTACCAAGCACAGCCACTGTACAATGCACGGCGCTGTGCTTGGTATATTAAGAAGAGGCGGCAGTGCTTGTGCAAGCTGATCGTTGAGGGTGCCAAGAGTTAACCCCTTGAGTCCCGGATGATTTTTTATTTTTCCTCTCTGCGTCTTATTCTGGACTTTCTGGAGCCATACTTTTTTTTTTTCAAATAGACGTATGAGATCTTGCTTGTTGTAGGACAAGTTGTACTTTCTAATGGCATCATTTAATATTGCATACAATGTAGAGGAAAGCTGGAAAGAAATTCCAAACGGGTTGGAATTGGAAAAGTTGTTTGTTTCCGTGTACGTTACGGGTTTTTTGCGGATAGGATGCAGACCCAATCATTTCAATTCGGATGTCATCCGTTTTTTTTTTTTTTGCGGGTCCTCAATTTGCGGACCGCAAAACACATACAGTTGTGTGCATGGGGCCCAATATTGTAAAAAAAAATAAAAAAATAAATGAAAAAAATTATATTTTCTTTTCATCGCCACTTTTTTATAGTGATATATATCTACGGAACTGTGTGAGAGTTCATTTTTTGAGGGGCGGCCTTTAGTTTTTATATGTAACATTTTGGCATCTGTATAACTTTTTGATAAATTTTTTGGGGAGGTAAAGCAATGAAAAAAAATGGTAAATCGGCCATTTTGATGTTTTTTCCTGTTATGTCATCCACCTATGAGGTTTTTGGACACAGGGATGCATATGAGGTTTAGTTTTTTCATTGTTTATTCATCTTTAATTTTAGGGGTGATTTAAATTTTTATATTTTTTCACACTTTTTTTCACACTTTTTGAAGCCATAGTGAACTTGCACATGTGATTATCAGATCACTTCTGTCATCGAGTCCAATGCATTAACACTGGAATCTATGGGAATTTCTCTACGTTCCTGCTGGGCTGCTGGAGGGAATGAATAGCTCCCGCGATTGCTGCAAGACCTGGAAATGCAGCACTTAGTCACATTTGACTATGATATCCAAAGGGTTATATGTCTGCAATTGGCATTATCGCCAATCGCAGCCCCAGCCCCAGAAACCCGGTGGCTATAGCGCCTGCTGCGCTCGCAAGTGGGCACCATATTTAAACAGACAACTTCCACTGTACATGTACGGCAGCAGTCATCTAAGGATTAAACCCCCACTGATCAGATCCTTAGGATAGGTCATCAATATTTATTTATGGTGCACGCCAATGGCTCTTTTGATGTCACTACACTATGTCATACCACAATCAGAGCGATATGTAGAAACAACATGAGACTCCACCCTTGATTTCCCGGCACAAAGGCATCATGGGTCATGTAGTACCGGCCTCAGGCTGTATTGTCGTGCTGACTAAACTGCTGCCCGCCCCCTTCTTCCTGCAGAAGAGTGTTGCAAAATGGTGGATATGTTATGTCTAGGAAGAGCTACAAATATATTATCCAGGTTTACACCATCTACCTATTAGAGAGCAGTGTCAGACTGGAATTTCTTGGGCCCACCAGAGGAAATTATTCCTGGGGCCCAATCCTGTATAAAAGAAATAAGCCCTAGTGGCAAGTGATTGGCTTCAAAGCCAGCTACAAATGTTTTTTTCTGGACCTTTGGGGCCCACAATGGTACTAGAGCCTGGGAGCGCCGGAGGATCCTCTGATTCTCTGGTGGGCCAGTCTGACCCTGTTAGAGAGGATTAATAAATCTCCTCTCCAGGGCTGCACCTAGACTTTCTCTCGCCCGAAGCAAAAATTGAAATGGCGCCAATGCCCCCTCCCGTATGCCAAATTCTCAACCTAACCTCTTCCTTCCTTACATTACATACTTTTCAATGTGCCCCCCACAGTAACAGTGCTCCTAAAAATCCCACTAATATTAATAATTCTCTGCCAGAGCGCCCTTAGTAGTAATCGTGCCCCTACAGTGCCCCCAACTGTGATTATGTCCCTACTGTTCCCCAGTAGTAATAATGCCCCCACAGTACCCATAGAAGTAATCATGTTTCCCTTAGTCCCACAGTAGTAATAAAGCTCACCATAATGCTTCCCAGTGGTAATAATTCTCCTTATAAAGTGGAACAGTAGAAATATACCCCCTAATGTGTTCCAGTACAAAAATGGTCCTTTATCATGTACCCCAGTACAAAAAATGCCCCCTTATAATGTGTGCTAGTACAAAAAAACTCCCCTTCTGTGTGCCAGTAAAAAAAAATACTTCCTCTTAGTGCCCCTAGTAAAGCTAACGTCCCCATAGTGCCCACATGATGTGTGCCAATGCCCTTTGCTGTGTTCCAGTTCAAAAAGTACCCCCTCTTCGTGCCCCCAGTAGAACCAGTGTCCCCATAGTGCCCACATATGATGTGCCTGTACAAAACATGACCCCCTTCTCTGCCAGTACAAAAACTAAAAAAAAACACCCTCTCCCTATAGTGCCCCCATAATATGTGCCAATGCCCCCTTTTGTGTGCCAGTACAAATAAATACCCCTCTTAGTGCCCCCAGTTGAGCCAATGTCCCCATAGTGCCTCCCATAATGTGTGCTAGTACAAAATGCCATCCTTAGTGTCCCCAGTAGATGCCCCCATAGTGCTCCTCTCCCCCAGCTTCCCCATAGTGGCCCAACAGCATGGTGCCACATGAAAAAAATAAAATAAAATACTTACCTCCATGCGGCTGTCAGCGAAGCGGTGTAGGCCTCTTCCGGCCTGTATCTCACACTGTATGCTGCACCAGCCGCTGATAGGGTACAGACACTAGGCCTGAAGCCTATCAGAAGGAATGGGGCAAGGAGACGTCACTCCTGTACTCCAACGCGGCATTCCACTGTATCAATGTCTTGAGGATGGTGATATAGTTGAATATAAAGAGATGAGCGCTACCAGAATGGAAGCGCTCATTTCCCTCAGCCCTCCCGCTGCCTCCACTTAGACCGATTGTCTCACCTTGCCTAACTGGCGTCGTGGCCCTGCTCCCATCATTATGTATGTTGGACTGAGTTATGTAATGAAATCTTAATGTATGGCCGTCAGCCTTGCTAGTCTCTTACCAATGGCATGTTGGCTTTGCTCATGTTTCTCACGACCTCTCGAGTCAAATTTGAAGTTGAATATCCCCAGCGACATATATGGTATCCAAGGCTCCAAAAGGGAGGCATGAAGGGAAGTCCTGAACAGACAAACGAGTCATGGTTAATATCCATTATCCCATATATTGTTAACTGGTTATAGTATTGGCAAGGGAACTGTAAACTGAAAAAAACTCTTTGCCTATGGCTGACTGGGGTTAAAGAGGGTTTTCTGGAAGTACAATATTGATGACCTATCCTTGGGGTAGGTCTTTAATATCTGATCAGTGCAGGTTCAACTCCGAGCACCCCTGCTGATCAGCTGCTTGAAGAGGCCGCAGCGCTCTGGTGAGTGCTGCAGCCTCCTTACAGCATACTAAGCATAGTGCCGTACATTGTATAGTGGCTGTGCCAGGTACTGCAGCCCAGGCCCATTCACTTGAATGAGACAGAACATATTTTTAAAGCTTACAATGGTGTAGAATAATAATAATAAAAAAATTATACTTATCTTACCGATTCCCTTCCTCTCCCGTTTCCCCGACAGTCTCTTCTTTCTGGTCCCTCTTGGACACAAGAAATAGTTAATCACGGGCCGAGACAGGTCACTGCTGCAGCCAGTAATAGGCTAAATGGTCATGCTCTGTGTGTCAAGAGGGACCAGAAAGTAGAGTCCGGGTGGAAAAGAGGACCAGGAAGCAACAGAACAAGACTGTTGGGGGATTGGTACAGAGAGCGAGACCTATTTTATTACTTTACGATATATCGTTGCGAAACTTATCAGCTGGACAATTCCTTTAATGCCTGTCCTAAAGATAGGCCATCATCAAAGCCTCAGAAAACCCCTTTAAGCTTCTACATGCCTTGTAGTCCTGACAGAAGATGCCCAGCTCCAACTAACTTAATATAGAGCAGGCATCCTCAAACTGCGGCCCTCCAGCTGTTGCAAAACTACAATCCCAGCATGCCCGAACAGCCTACAGCAGGGCATTGTGGGAGATGTAGTTTTAGAACAGCTGGAGCGCCGCAGGAGATTCCTGATATAGAGTATTGAACCCTTTTAGACTTTTTCAAGATTGGGCATGTCCTAGTAGAACGCCAAAAAGTAACGTCAGGACAGCTGTTATTCTATTGGACTTTAAGGATGTTTCAGGGAGGCAGGACAGGCGAATTCCTAATGCAATTGTTGAATGCAGAAGCCGCACCTGCAAGGCTCCTGTGGCTTAACCAGCAACACAGATTCCTGCAAAAAAACATTAAATAATCCCCTTGTGATAAATCTCCCCCAAGATCACCGATTCATCTGGAAATACTGTATTTTCCACTTTATGAAGCGAATACTAGTGAACGCTTTCATTATAAAATAAGTCACTAGTAAGCAGGAGGTGTGGGGAGCGGTGACTGTAGTGCTGCCTGTACTCACCAGGGAGCAGTGAGGGAAGCAGAGACCACCAGATCTGCAGTGGCAGTGGAGCAGGAGAGGTAAGTTAATTTATTTATTTTATCTCTGATGGGGGTCTGATATGAGGTCTGATATGGGTCTGATCTGAGAGAGTGGAGTCTGATGGAAAATATTTTTTTATTATATTCCTCCTCTTAAACCTAGGTGCGTCTTATGATCAGGTGTGTCTTATAGAGAGAAAAATTCAGTAAATCCCTTCCACAACGAATGGATTCAGGTTTCTTTTTGTGTTCTTATTCTTACCAATCACTTCATGATATTGGCGTATCACCGATTTGGGCTCTGGGCCTAAAAAGACATAAAAGTCCAAGATGCCTCCTATGGTTCTCCAGGTAAGAGCTGGCATGGGCTGAAGGAGCACATCTAGACAGAAAGAGTCAGACTAGGAATAAAATTGCAGTGCAGTCAACTAAATTTTAGCCTTCGACTAAATCACCTCAATAATGATAATAATGATAATTGTAGAAAGGAAAAATAAGAAACGTATTGTCTGGCAACAGTGTTCATGCAGAGATCAGATAGGTCCAACCCAGAAATAACACTTGAGCCAACGCCACCATTTTCATTACACAGGGTTTTGGACTTCTGGAGGACAGGTTACACATGCGGCTGCACAGATTTAGCATGTCTATGTATAATGTAATATTGTCAGCATCGTGTAAAATCGTAAATCTACCAAGGGATTTACTTACCGTAAAGTCCCTTTCTCGTTCAATGCATTAGGGGACACAGCACCATGGGTATATGCCCAGCTACCACTAGGAGGCAACACTAGATATGTAAAAAGGTTGGCTCCGCTCAGGTGGCCATAGCCTTCTCCACAGCCACTAGGCTAATCAGTTTGTACCAAGAGCAGTAGGCGAGAGAAACAAAAGCAAAGAACCAACAAGTCCTGGACCGGGGAAGGAAACGAGAACAGCAGCCCGGGTGGGATCGGTGTCCCCCAATGCATTGAACAAGAAAGTTATTTTACGGTAAGTACAAAAGTCAAATTTTCTCGTTAATGGCATTGGGGGACACAGCACCATGGGACGTCCCAAAGCAGTCGTCAAGGGTGGGAAGAGAACACTGATGCCAACGGTTGGGCGCACAGGTGCAGGAGAACCATGTGACCCAACATAACCAGTAAAGGGTATAGCATTAAATGGTAGAAAGGAAAACTAAGGAAATTGGCCAAGAGGCTCCAGACCCAGGAAAAGTCCCAAGAAAAAAATCATGGGAGACCGCCAGGATCCCAAGGACAAGTGCCTGGGAGAAAATTCCAAAAGCAAGAAAACAGCAAAGGGAAATACCCAGTTCCAGCCAAGACTGGGAAAAAGGGAAAATCTGGAGGAAAGGGAACAGGGCAAGATGTCCTGAGCAAGAACAGAGAGGTGCACACTGGAAAGCCAGAGGAAGGAACTAAAAGAACCCGGGCTCCCCATTAATGAAACAGGAGCACAGCACAACCAGAAGGCGTCTACTGTTAAGGACCTAGCCAAACTGTATAGAGAAGGATGCCCTGGTAGGGGGATCTATAAGAGGATAGATCCAACAAGAAAAATATGATGGTTCCAGGAAGCCAGCGAGAGAACCTGACAGGGGAAAAATGTCTGGAAAAAGGACAAAAGTCTTGACCCAAGGAAAGAACCTCCTGGAGAGAAGGCTAAAGGAAGACCCTGAGGAACACCCAGTGGTTAAAGGATGGCAATTCCGTAAAGCCTAGAAGCAAAGGAACCCAAGCAGTAAGAGGACCTGGCAAAGAAGAACACTAGACTAAAACTGATTAGCCTAGTGGCTGTGGAGAGGGTATGGCCACCTGAGCGGAGCCAACCTTTTTACATATCTAGTGTCGCCTCCTAGTGGTAGCTGGACATATACCCATGGTGCTGTGTCCCCCAATGCCATTAACGAGAAAGTGCATTAATACTGCATGTATGTGGAGAGGTGGAATAGGACATACATTTTTAAAAAGGTTCATAGTAGGGGAGGTTTACATGTAACAGAATTGCTGCAGATTTTACCTATGGATTTGCTTATGGAAAAAACACAGATGAATGCAGGACCAAGCAAGTGGATGAGATTTTAATCAATCTCATCCAAATGCTGCATACATTTCCACATGGAAATTGATCTCCGGCGTGAATGTTTCAATCTGCAGCATGTCAATTCATGATGTAGAATGAGCACTATAGCCCATTATCTTACCAACCTTACTTACCTTTGTAATCCTCTGGCTCTCGTTGCGATTCTTGCTTAGTCCACAAATGGTCTCTGTATCGTTTTTAGCAATGATGTATCATGTCGACACATGGCAGGCTACAGTGGTGAACATGTCATTTGCTGGAGGCTGGGATACAGAGACTAATGGAGAACTAGGCAAGCATCCCAACAAGATTGCAAAAGAGGGTTGACTGCTTTTTTTTGCTGTAAAATCTGCACAACTGGTTGCAGATTTGTCTCTGCAGATATTTCTCCTGAAAGCTCATTCTTTGAGCACGTTACTTACCCATGGCATTGCTGTTGAGCAGGAACACCCCATGAGCTGAACCATCTTTTTCCAAAGCCAAATAGAATGGATGAGAACCATACAAATTTGCTTCTTTCTACAAAAATTATTACACTGTGTAAACATCTGCATGAAAACTGAATACGTGGAAAAGCCTAAACACAGCAGAACATTCTGAAGAAACATTATGTATGAGGCAATAGGGAACCAAGAAGCCTAGTTCCTTGAATTCTCATTGATACAATTTCATTTCTGAATTAATCTTGAAATCAGTGTCTACACTCTCTACAGAAGTGTCCTACCTTACCTTTCTTCTTGGCTCGAGAAATCCCAAGATGAGTGGTACGAAAGAAAAACGCCTCTGTTAGGCATTGTGATTAATGCAAAAGTTTTTATTTTTGAAGCTCATCAACTCTTGTTGCTCATCTCAAGCCAAGCGGAAAGGTAAGGAAGGACAAACATCAAGAAGGAGGCATGGGCAAACATCAAGAAAGAAGCAAGCTAAGGAAAGACAAACGTCCAGAAAGAAGCAAGGTAAGGAAGGGCAAACATCAAGAAAGAGGCAAGATATGGAAGGGAAAACACTAAGAAAGAGGCAGGGTAAGGAAGGGCAAACGTCAAGAAAGAGGCAAAGTAAGGAAGGACAAACGTCAAGAAAGAGGCAGGGTAAGGAAGGGCAAACGTCAAGAAAGAGGCAAAGTAAGGAAGGACAAACGTCAAGAAAGAGGCAAGGTAAGGAAGGGCAAACGTCAAGAAAGAGGCAAGGTAAGGAAGGGCAAACGTCAAGAAAGAGGCAAGTTAAGGAAGGGCAAACGTCAAGAAAGAGGCATGGTAAGGAAGGGCAAACGTCAAGAAAGAGGCAGGTTAAGAAAGGACAAAAGGACACACATCAAGAAAGAGGCAAGGTAGGGAAGGGCAAACATCAAGAAGGAGGCAAGGTAGGGATGGACAAATTTCAAGAAAGAAGAAAGGTAAGAAAGAAAACTTCTGTATCTTTCAAAGGTCATCAAAGAAAGAAAAGACACAATGGCTCCTAAGTAGTGTTGAGCGAACTTGTATTTTAAGTTCGGCGTCCAAAGTTCGGGTTCGGGTTATCGAAGAATCCCGTTATAGATTCCGCTACCACAGACCATAACGGAATTTGGAATCCATAAGGGGATTCTTCAATGAACCCGAACCTTGGACAACACTAAGGACCTGGGGTGATGTCACCGTCATGTGATCAGTGCAGGGGGCGTGGCTCAGTACTGGATTGGATAAGAGGTGGTAAAGGGCCTGGTATAATGATCATGTGACATGAGGGGCGGAGCTCCTGTGCTCTGTGTGGAGGAGAAGAAGGAAGTAGAGCAGTGAAAGACGGTTGCGCAAACTTGTTATGGTCCGTGGTAGCGGAATCCATAACGGGGTTCTTCGATAACCCGAACCCGAACTTTGGACGCCGAACAGAAAAATAAAAGTTTGCTCAACACTACTCCTAAGTTATTTCTTCAACTTTCATTAGATTCATAAAACGTGTAGTTTAGTTGATCAATATACCTGGGGCCATGATTCCTAAGCCAATCATCCTAGTATTAAGATTCCAATGCACCATCTCCTTACCTCAGGAGCAATATCCCTGTTCCACAAAGTTAGTCGGGACCAATCAGTGTTGAGGTTAATGGAAGTGAGATGCTCCCCCAAACCGTATACATATTGAGAGGGAAGAGATGTGGAAATCTGCAAAAACTGATCTGCAAACAGAAGTGGAGCCAAGGCAGTGTTCACTCTACAACAAACAAAAATGAAGTTCAGCGCACAGACGGTGAGAAATAATCTAAAGCAGTCTCTCAAATGTAGTCCTCTGGTACCCCCAATAGGTCATATATTGAGGACTGTTTAATTATGTGATAAATAGTGTACAGTATATCAGGTTTATGGTAAACCATGAAAAAGTACTATAATACGCACTTGAGCGGTAGAGCTGAGAAACATCTAAATGGTAAGTTTGGGGACTTCTAAGAGAACTGCATTTAGAAACAAAAGGCCTACTATAAAGAAATAGTAAACATGACATTTAAACCACCTACTTATTACTATGTAGGTCCCGCTTATGCAGCGCTGACCTGCTGTGGTTTCGACTCCCCAAGACCACTTAAATTGTCCCGTGGTATTTGCCATCAAGATGTTAGCCCTGTGTATTCTGACATCTTTCTACCGTAGCAGGCAGTAACTTTTTTAGAAATTTGTTCAACAGTTTCATTTTTTCCGCCTAAATGTGCTCACCAGTTGATCTTCTTTGGACCACTTTTGATTTAACCACAGTATAACCACAGTAACCACAGTATATTGGAGACACTCCAGTAGACCTGCCATTTTGGAGATGCTCCGACCCAGTCATTTAGCCATCAAAATTTGACCCTGGTCAAACTCACTCAGATTCTTACACAGTAGTCTTGTATATGCACATGACATGATGATCTCTTGTTAGACACTTATGATGAGTTTGGTGTGGAAGAACTTGAGAGTCCACACAGAGCCTTAAACTCAGCTTCTTAGAACACCTTTGGGATAATCATGAGATCTTTCTTATCCAACCCCAGTGCCTGACCTTACAAACGCCCTTTTGGCTGAATCGATAATCCCCACAGACACACTCCAAAATCTTTCGGAAAGCCTTCCCAGAAGAGAGGAGGATGCTTTAGCTGTAAAAGGAGACCCAATCTCATATAAATGCTCATGATTTTGGAATGGGATGCCCAACAAGCTCATAGGTGTGATGGTCGAGTGTCCACATACTTTTGGCCATATAGTCTTTATACTGTAGATGTTACTCTTAGAAAGAGGTAAAAAAGTAAATAATCAGGGAGTAAGGACATTAGGACAGGACAGCAACGGACAGGATTTAAGATAAGATACTCCAATAGTTATTTCCAATAGGTTTTTTTAAGGGTTATCCTAGAGTCCAGGGTGCTAACATTCAACCACAGCGATGTCAACCTTTATCTCATCAGAGACAACCACTCACAGATGGGAGGTGCCAGAGAACAGTTTATTTTGCTGGGGTAAACCGCCGCCCGCTCGTTGTAATGGCAACCATCCACATAGATGCCTCGAGACAACCAGTGGGAGCCACTCCTATGGATGCTCTCAGTTCTAGCATAAAGGGGGTCCCATGCATGTAACCCCCTCTAAGAAGTATGTTTTATCTTATTGGGGCAGAATTTGCCTTCATGAGACAACTCCTTTAACTTTAAGGTAATGTTCACACTGAGGAGTTTACAGGCAGAATTTGGCCGTAGTAATGCCCCCTAAATTTGCTGATCGTACGGTACATAATGAATGACTTAGAAGTTTTCTCTGTATCCTGACAGCTGACTGGCCTGTCAAGTGATCTCACATATACTGCTAAACAACAATTAACATAGTTGGTCAAAGTTCTCATGTCTACAACCTCTGCCCGATAGACTCATTTACATAGAGGCAAGCCCCGGAGACTCATTCACAGATGAAGGTTTTTAAGAAAATCTGCCTCATAGGACAAGAACATGTCTGAGATAATCAAGGGATAGACCCATCTCAGCCATTGGTGGAATATCGCTAGGATATGCCATCAGTGTCAGATAGGTGCTGGTCCCACCTCTAGGACCTCCAGCATCCCATAGCAATGAACTGAGGGAGGGTGAGCTTGTGGTCCGTGCTCGCTTTCACGTTGGAGCAGGTCCTTTAATTCCACAAAGAATAAAATAACTTTATATGAAAGTAATAAATAATCTTCATGATATCACATCAATTTTCTATTTTAATTACTTATTCCCATACATTCAGCAGCCACTTACAGTTCCTGTCCATTTCCCTTTCTTTTGACTACAAGACTGAAGGGGTCGGCGGTAATTTGGACATCATAATGAGTATTGGCAGCTTTTCCTTCTGCACATGGAGTTCTTATGGGAACTTCATATCGCTTTTGTGCTGGGTCTTTAATCTGCCAAAAAAATGAAAAGAACATTAAAAATGCTAAAAAAAAAAAAAAAAAAAATCATAACAGCTATACCTACTGAATTTAAAGGGAATGCAACATGAGGACATTACATGATATTTCAATCAGGTTTTAATTTTATTTCTTTGTTTGCTTTAGATGTGTTTTTTTTACATTATTTATATAGTTAACCAAAAATCATTATAATAGATTATAGACATCCCAGGATTCTTAGAAAATAAGCTCCATTCTGAAGCAACAAGCTTTTTAACATACATTATTGGGGGCAAAATGGGATAGATATATATATATATATATATATATATATGTAGTAAGGCTGACTAGTCAGCCTGCATTTGTGGGAGGGGCGGAGGCTCTTCTTAAACAAGCCACTGCCTCACTCCTGGGCGTGTGTTCTTCAGGTGCACAGGTGCTGCTGGGTGTCATTAGTGAACTAGCTTCTCTGGTGGCAGGATCTCTTTCTTTGCAGCATGGAGCCAGAACGGACGTTTTGTTTTGTCTTTTTTTTTTTTTCTTCGCTCTCTGCTATCGTAGCAATGCACGCGGGGTAATACGTAAGTAAGTTGGGCCGTGGCCATCCCTCCTGGCCGGTCGGAACCCGACTTTTTCTAGCGAACGGGAGGCTTCGCCTCAGAATCTTCTGCCTCAGGTTTGTTTTGTTGGGGCTAAAAAATTTATATTTCTTTTTCAACCTCGTTTGTTTGATAATAAGAATTAGTTCCAATATATCTTGCAAATTTACGTCGCTTGTTTGTCGCATGGAAAATTACTTCAGCTTATACGCAGTTAGGGAAAAGTCACCGGGGCTGCATGTGACGTCATGATTGAACATCAGACTCAGCTGTTGTTTGACCTATCGCTGTGGCTGTTCCTTGCCATGTGACTCCCCCTCTCCCAGCCAACACCATCTTTAGACTTCATGTATTTTCCCTGCTTTATGTACTAAAACCCTGATGCACTTTATGCTCTGCTCTTATTCTGAGCGGCATTTCCACGTTCGGCTATACTTCTGTCTTATACCTGCTTGCACCTCGCTTTATACGCCTCACACCCTCAGATGTATCCGCACGTATTTTATTGTCCATCACTTTCACGCTGCTCGTTCCAGACGGCCTTTACATTTACTCTCTGCTCACTGGAGCTGTGTCCACATGTCTGCTATTTTCATCATGCTTCATACTTCAATCACATTCGAGTTGCATTCACCCGTTGGCTGTTCACACTTGGCTGTTGCATCATGTTGTTGTGTGTGGTTAGAGCTGCGTTTATGCGTCGGCTAGTATACCATGTTGCTCTGTTCACAGTCAGAGCTGCGTTCACATGTCTGCTGTTACAACAGGTCATACGAGGCTTGTTTTCAGAGGTGCATTCACGTTCGCTGTCACATCATGTTCATGCTCCACTCACATTCAGAGCTGCTGTTATACCTATTTTCGTTCTCGGCTCACTCACAAAGGAGCCTTCACACTTACGCAGTCAAATTCACGACCAGAGCTGCGTCCATACGTCTATTGGCATATCATGTTTGCTCTACTCACACCCAGAGCTGCGTTCACACGTCCATTGTTACTACAGGTTCTTTCCAGGCCCATTTCAAGAGCTGCGTTCATGTCATTTTCACAGCATGTGTCACGCTCCATTCACAACCAGAGCTGCCGTTATACCAATTGTTTGCTCTGCCTATACCCAGAGTTGTGTTAACACTTTTACTGCTACAACAGGTTTCATACCCCACTCGCCAGAGCTGCTTTCCATGTCGGCTGTCACTTCGGGTTAATATTTCATTCACATCCAAAGCTGCGTCCGCATGTCTACTTTTAAATCCTGTCCTCTACTTCATTCACTACTAAAGCTGTGTTCATGTGTCCGCAGATGCATCACGTTAATAGTCCGCTCACGTTCAGTTTGCATTCTTACGTCTGCTTTATACCATGTTTTTCATGCTCCAGCCATACTCAGAGCAGCGCTCATACATTGTTACTCACATCCTGAGCGGCATTCACCCATCTGCTGTTACACCATGTGTTACATTCTGCTCCCACTCAAAGCTGCATTCTCCTGTTACTTGCTACACTCAGTAGTCTCAACGGGGCACTCCGCACCCACTGCTTAGTACTCTCCCGGTAAACATGGCTGCTTTCTTTTCAGGCAGGCATACGTTTTCCTCGGTGGTGTGAAAAAAAAAAAAAAAATCCTTTTAAATCCTGGTTCATGTTCACTCATTGGTCTCCTTTACTCCTGGTTTGCATTCACTCAGATTGGTCTCCTGCCTAGTTCAACAAAACAGCATCTCAGCGGAGGCCAGTGGGCCTGCCATGTTTTACAAGTTGTTCTTTTGTTTGTTGGGAAGGTACTGTACCTTCCCTATGGCTTCGGGGGTCCACCGACTGCTTCGGCCCTATGGCTTCGGGGGTCCGACGACTGCTTCGGCCCCAGGGCTTTGGGGGTCCGACGACTGCTTCGGCCCCATGGCTTCGGGGGTCCGACGACTGCTTCGGCCCCATGGCTTCGGGGGTCCGATTACCTGTTTTCAGTCCTGCCCAGTTGGTTGACCATCCATGGTGCCAGGCTGATTGGGCCCAAATGTCTCACATTCATATCTGCTTCCCTGATCACCTGCATACGGCCCATGTTTTAAACTAAAGTCTGTCACCTGCGGGGTTCAGTCAGGTTCACTTGTTACTCAACTAAGTTTCCTGCTCCTTACGTTCTTTAGGTGTTACACCTTATTGATGTCCATTGTCCGCTATGCTCCAGGATCACACTTCAATTACTGGAGCTCAAATCTTTAGGGTCACCTGCCATGTTGGTCAGGTCACATTTTTCAACGATATTCGCCTGCCACGGTATTCGGGCCACGTAGGTTAATGGTAGACTCCGATACCAGGTCGGTTTTCCCGGTTCAGGATTAAACCATTCTCAGGGGTTCACAGAAGAATGCAGGGGCCATGGCAAGCAGATAGATGATGTCTGGGGAACTATTCAAAGATTCCCTTCCTACTTTCATGGTTTCTTTTGCCCCTCACTTCTTGCATAGTCTAGGCAGGCAGGTTTCTCTTTCAGTTCCACAAACTCCGGAGGCCAGGGCAATTGTCAGTACTAGAACCACAGGTCACCAGGTTCAGTTAATATTTCATGCTCCATTCCACAGCGTATTCCCAGTCCTTCATTCCGCTTCGGGGCACTATCTGCAACATCGAGCATCATGTCTCCGGTTTCGTCAGTTGCAAGCTGTGATGTACGTCTCCTTATGGTTTTGCCGCATACTTCCTGAATGTGCGGTCAAGATTGCCGATGCCTTGCAGTTGGTCACGGATTTGTTTGCACTTTGATTGTGTTTCTTTATAACCTACTTGGCTTGGCTTTTGCCCCCTTTTAGGCCTACCCACGGCTATGGCTAAGGGCACAATTCAAGCCATTAAGTTAGGTTTAGCTAGCACACGGCTAGCCGGGTTAGGTTGTTCTTGATGTTTATCTCCCTAGGGTTCATCAAGCATCGTTGGCCGTAGCCATGACCACAAATATATATATATATATATATATATATATATATATAGTGCACCATTGTGGCCTGTCAAGTGATCTCACATATACTGCTAAACAACAATTAACATAGTTGGTCAAAGTTCTTATGTCTACAACCTCTGCCCGATAGACTCATTTACATAGAGGCAAGCCCCGGAGACTCATTCACAGATGAAGGTTTTTAAGAAAATCTGCCTCATAGGACAAGAACATGTCTGAGATAATCAAGGGATAGACCCATCTCAGCCATTGGTGGAATATCGCTAGGATATGCCATCAGTGTCAGATAGGTGCTGGTCCCACCTCTAGGACCTCCAGCATCCCATAGCAATGAACTGAGGGAGGGTGAGCTTGTGGTGCGTGCTCGCTTTCACGTTGGAGCAGGTCCTAGTAGTGGGACCTGCTCCTATCCTAGAGATATGCCACCAATGTCTGAGACGGAAATACCCCTTTAATTCCACAAAGAATAAAATAACTTTATATGAAAGTAATATAAATAATCTTCATGATATCGCATCAATTTTCTATTTTAATTACTTATTCCCATACATTCAGCAGCCACTTACAGTTCCTGTCCATTTCCCTTTCTTTTGACTACAAGACTGAAGGGGTCGGCGGTAATTTGGACATCATAATGAGTATTGGCAGCTTTTCCTTCTGCACATGGAGTTCTTATGGGAACTTCATATCGCTTTTGTGCTGGGTCCTTAATCTGCCAAAAAAATGAAAAGAACATTAAAAATGCTAAAAAAAAAAAAATAATCATAACATAAGCACTGTGCAATGACGCTAATACAGCAATACCTACTGAATTTAAAGGGAATGCAACATGAGGACATTACATGATATTTCAATCAGGTTTTAATATTATTTCTTTGTTTGCTTTATATGTGTTTTTTTTACATTATTTATATAGTTAACCAAAAATCATTAAAATAGATTATAGACATCCCAGGATTCTTAGAAAATAAGCTCCATTCTGAAGCAACAAGCTTTTTAAGATACATTATTGGGGGCAAAATGGGTTATATATATATATATATATAGAGCACCATTGTAATTTTTTGCCAAAAAAACAAGAAAGTAAAATAAAAAAAAATACTCACAGTAAAATGCAGTCGGTCTTCTGTCTCAAAGGAAACCACAAGCTGCAAAGTCATAATATCGTTTGGCATGAAGGTCTCCTTGGATCGGAGCAGGGTGGCAGTAAATCCATGTTCTGTCTCGGTTTTGTTGGTCAGCCTGTAGCTCGGATACGTCGAGGGGAAGAAGCACCATGGCTGCCCGATGCCCAGGCGGCTTCCTGCTGGAGAATAGCAGCAGCCACGAGCCTCACATTCTTCCTTCGTTACCCCTTTCTCTGGTGCACAGTCAAATCGGCTGGTCGGGGCCACCGCACATGTATCCGACTCATTCACAAAAATGGAGGCAGCGTTGCAGACACTACTGATGACCAACACAAAGACGGCGAGTCCCATCAACACGTGCACATCAGATCTCCATTTCCTTCTTCCGAAACACCTTGGATTGGTCATCCTGAGCCCCCTGCAAGAAGCCACATAATATCAACTATAAATTTAAGGTTCTAGCACATTACAGCAAAGCATCACTATTAATATGTGTCTCCAGGCAGGTGTTTTTTTTAGTAATGGTTTCTTCTCACACCATGTTGTGCTGTTCCTCTGCGATTCCTCCTAGAAACTGTATATCTAGACACCGCCATTTCTCCCCAGTCTAACTCTGGACAGTATCAGACTGTGCAGGGACCCACCTTACTGAAAAGCGGAATGGTAATATCCAGTTATCCGTTTATTCATACATTTTTCCAGGAAGAATAACAGAGGACGAGAGTGTTCTAATAAAAGCTGTTCTATTGATATTTTTATGGGGAATACAAGAATAAAAGAGGCTGTCCAACTTACAAAACCCCATGTTATACACCGTATTAGGTTAATGGGGGGTCCTTTGTTCAGGATTCTCAGCTCTTCGCCAGAGGGGAGGGCATCTTTGGAGGACCTGCAGCTCCCTGCAGTACATAGACAACCCAATGATTAAGGGCTCATGCACACCACCGTATGTATTTTGCGGTCCGCAAATTGCGGATCGACAAAACACGGATACCGCATGCATTCCGTATCTTGAGGAACAAACAGGGCCAGTCGTACGATAGAGATGCCTATTCTTGTCTGCAAGAATAGGACGTGCTCTATCTTTTTTGTGGGGCCACGGAACGGAGCAACGGATGAGAACACAGTGTGTTGTGCGCATCTTTTGCGGCCCCATTGAATTGAATGGGCCCGCATCCGAGCCGCAAAATTGCAGAACGGATGTGGAGCCAGAAATCCGGAGGTGTGAATATACGTGCCTTAAATGAACACTGTGTGATGCTTAATTTCACCTGTGGTGGCGCTGTGGGGAAACTGAACACTTAGGCCTCTTGCACACGAACGTGTGCGCCCGGTGCACGTATTGCGGACCGCATTTGCTGATCCGCAATACACGGGCACCATTCCGTGGCCATTCCGCATCACGAATGCGGACCCATTCATTTCAATGCGGAACGGTGCGGAATGGAATGACGGAACGGAACACTACGGAAGCACTATGGAGTGCTTCCGCGGGGTTCCGTTCCGTACTTCCGTCCCGCAAAAAGATAGAACATGTCCCATCTTTTTGCGGAACGGGCAGATCGCGGACCCATTCAAGTGAATGGGTCCATGATCCGCTGCGGCTGCCCCACGGCCGGTGCCCAAGCATTGCGGGCCGCAATTTGCGGCCCGCAGCACGGGCACGGGGCGCACACGTTCATGTGCAAGAGGCCTTACTGACAGATTTGCTGAGAGAATCAAACATGCCAGGAGAACCGGTCAGTAGATAGGTAAAAAAAAAAAAAAAACATAAAAAAAACCCCCACTTATCTAGATGTAAAAGGCATACATGACATTTTGCGGTATTTCCTTCATTTTAAGCCCTTTAATGACCGGACACTATTTCATGATTAAGCGTATGTGCTGGTTTAACTGTCCTTACTTTTTTATTTGTTGGAATATCAAAATGATTTTTGCAAATTTTTTTTCCTTCTCTTAGTTTTATTTGGGGAAATCTGTGCAAACAAGTATTTTTTTTCAAACTAAAGCGGGCTGCCTGTTGTGGCGACAGTTTCGGTTTTAATTTTTCTAATGTTTTTTTGTATTTTATTATATTTTTTACTTATTTATTAAGTCTATTTTTTCCACATAATATGTCCCCTAAGAGGTCATTAAAACACCTCTGGTGATGGGGGCTGGCACTTTTGTTTTCTTGTATTTTATCCAAAAAAGGCCCAGTTACAGGGGAAAAACATACCCCTAAGGCCTCATGCACGAACGTATTTTGGGTCCGCGTCCGAGCTGCATATTTTGCAGCTCGGGCGCGGAACCCATTTACTTCAATGCACGGGCGTAGGAAGCGGGGGGGTCGGATCCCCTCCAGGAAATAATGCGGGGGGGGACGGGTATGCAAAAATCCCCCCCAGTGGCAGCGCAATGTGTGCGGCGGTGGCGGGGCACAGGGAGATGAACGCTTCCATTGTGGAAGCGTTCATCTCCATAGTCATTTGTATCGCCGTCCTCAGGACAGCAATACAGATGGCTGTGCTGCGGAGCAGGAGAGGGAGAGGCGTCTCTCCTCCCTGCTCCTCTGGTAGGCTGCAGGCCTAGTGCCGGCAGCCTATCAGCTGTTGGTACAGGTGGCGCGATGACGTCATCGCGCCGTCTGTGAGCCGTACAGCGCGAGACACAGGCCGGAAGAGGCCTGCATCGCATCGCTGTGACTGATGGAGGTAAGTATGAGTGTCTTGTTTTGTGTGTGTGTTTTTTTTTTTTTTAACCGGACCCACTGGCCCATAAGGGGGGGGGGGCGTTTGGTGAGATTTCTGGGAGAGATTTCTGGCACTTGGGGGGAGAGATGTGGGTGTGGCTTGAGGGTGGGCGGGGACACAGGGGCCCCATAAGTGCTGTCCCCCCAGATTTTTGGGGCTTCCTACGCCCATGCTTCAGTGGGGCCACAAAAGATGCGGACAGCACTACGGGTTTAACGGACGTGTGAAGCCAGCCTTATGATCCAGATTTTCTGCACAAAAATCAGCATGGAAAGTCTGGGTGTAATATGCACCATGGCCATACACCCTAAGGGTATGTTCACACTGAGTTTCTTCTGTGTTGAAATAAAACCAGTGCAGAATCCTTTTCATAATTTCATCAGGCATCTTTTATGCAGTTTTTGGCACGGCTTTTCATCCCGGGAAGTTTAGATATGAATTTGGTGCAGAATCGGTACCCGGAATGAACGGCACTTCTATTTTTCCATGCTGTGGTTTTGAAGCCTCGAGTGGAAAAAAAAAACATGCAGTGTAAATGACAGCATGACTTTCCCATTGAAATCAATAGGGGGTAGATTGCATGTTTTCTATGTGGATATTAGGAGGGGAATCCTTGCCAAAATCCAAGTCGAAAAAACTCAGTGTGAACATACTCCTAAGACCTCATGGACACGGCCGTGTGCATGAGGCCTAAGTCTGACCTACGGTATATGCAGGGAAAAACTACCGGGATACACACTGACATTTTCAACTTCCGCATTCCCTACACAGAAGTCTAAAGAGTGGAGGTTTGGCCTCTTCTGGATAGCGTGTGCTTTCCTATACACACGGTCACTGCAATAAAATGTTCTATATTATTTTTTTTTTAGAATAAGTAAGCTTGAATGTAATGTACTGTATACAGACAGTAAATTAGTAAGACCTGGTTTCACATCTGCATTCACATTTCTGTTTTTTACACCCCGTTACAGGAACACAAAATAAGGCTGGCATTGCTGGCTGGCACCTGATGGGCACCAACGGCACACAGCAGACCCCAAAATAGCACTGCATGCTGCGCTTACTTTTCATGCATCCTCGGTATTGGAGGCTTCAAAGCAGATGTTAACAGACCCTAGCACTACCGATTGATTTTAAAGCGCATCTGTCAGCAGGATCAACCTTATTCATTCAGACATATTGCATGGTGGGGTTGATCCTGCATAGTAAAACACCCTTCTCTTGTGCAAATCCATGGCCCTTTTTTGAGACGTTAAAGGGGTTCAGCTCTGAACCAGGACATATCCTGTTCTTCACCCCTCTGGTCCCTCTGATATGAGCATCGGAGCATTTCATGCTCCGATGCTCTCCCTTGCCCTGCGCTGTATCGCACACGGCAAGGGTTTTTTTGTTTACGTTTTTACACTGCTAGGCAGAGGCTTCCGTCTAGCAGTGTATTTGTTACGTCACTGGCTCTGATGGGTGGGCTTTAGCGCTGCCCTAGCTGTTTTACAGGCTAAAGCCCGCCCATCAGTGCCGATGACGTCACCAGGCTCGCTGCTGGGTGGAAGCCTCTGACTAGCTTTCCCCATGGAGAGCCCGATATATCACCAGATCTCCGAAAAAGGCCTTTGCCCTGCACATCCACTGCTTGCCCCCTACAAATATCACTTCCAAAAAATAGCTGAGTGAGAGCGCTCGGCTCAAGTTGCATAGCGGTGAATGGAGAGCAACTGTGCAAGCGTGCCCACCTCTCCATTTACTGCTATGGGACTTCTGAAAATAGTGCTGGCTCGGCTACTTTCGGAACTCCAGCAGTGGTGAACAGAGGGTGGTTGTGCATGCACAGCTGCTCTCCGGTCACATCAGGGGCCCTGCTCTGGAGGTGGGACTTGCACCCATCTGCCATGGATGGCATATCCTAGAAATATGCCATTAAAGGGGTTCTCCAGGCTTTTTTTATTGATGACCTATCCTCAGGATAGGTCATCAATATCAGATCGGCAGGGGTCCGGCACCCCCGCCAATCAGCTGTTTGAGGAGACGGCGCGCGCAGTGTGCACGTCCGTCTCCAGACTCTCTTCCTGTCCGCTGCTGCTGTCCCATAGACCAGTGTTTCCCAACCAGTGTGCCTCCAGCTGTTGCAAAACTACAACTCCCAGCATGCCCGGACAGCCTTTTGCAGTGCGGGCATGCTGGGAGTTGTAGTTTTGCAACAACTGGAGGCACACTGGTTGGGAAACACTGCCATAGACAAAGCGGTGAGCAGGAAGAGAGAAGGGAGACGGCACGTGCACTGCGCGCGCCGTCTCCTCAAACAGCTGATCGGCGGGGGTGCCCGCTGATCTGATATAAAAAAAAAAAAAAAGGAGAATCCCTTTAAGGTCCCAGATGGGAATACCCCTTTAATTATCAAGCCACAGCTGATGTACCACATAGGAATACATTAGGCTCTATGCAATCGTGTGGACTGCAGCTGTCACTCATTCGGTACCACTACAAAAAGTCACAGTGTAGTCTGGGCGAACGTAAAGAGCCCACAGAGGGGCACATTTATCAAGCTCGCCTGTTTTTAGGCGTAAAATTAGACTGATGTATTTCATTTGTCTGTCTCTCTTTCTTTTGCTGAGTATTTATTAAAAGTCGTACAGCCGTTGATGAATTAGACTCTGCGTATTGCTATTAGTCTGCCCTCTGGTGGTTCTTTTTTAGTTAGACGGGTTCATATTCACTAAGGGTACTTTCACACTTGCGGCATGGTTATCCGGCAGGCTGTTCACCCGCCGGATCCGCCATGCCGCAAGTACCCGTGTGCTGTGCACGGCCAGAGATCGCCGGACTAAAAGTACTGCCGTACTGCGCCGTAGCTGGGGATGGAGCGGCAGCACACGGGTACTTGCAGCATGGCGGATCCAGCGGGCTCTTCACCCGCCGGAACAGCCTGCCGGATAGCCATGCCACAAGTGTGAAAGTACCCTTAGACTGGTCTCATTTATTAGCACATTAAAAAAGTCACATCTTTGCTGAGTCAAGTCGCATGTCTCCCGGAAACTGCAACTTTTAATGCAAAAAAAGTCCCGCTTCGCCACTGAAGTACGTTAGCCCTGGGGTGGCGTAGAAATTAGGGTACTTTAACACTTACGTTGTGAGGATCCGACATGCAGTTCAAGAAATCCTTGTGCAAACGGAAAGCGTTTGTAGACTGATCCGTCTAACAAATGCATTGAAACACCGGATCCAAGTGTCATTTGGAAAAACTGATCTGTTTTTTTTTTTGCACTTTTAAAAGTCTGCCCATGCGCAGACCGGAAAACCGGATCCGTTTTGCCAGAACACTTGGTGCCGGATCAGGCATTAATGCATTTCAATAGAAAATAATGCCAGATCCGGCATGTGTTCCGGAATTTTGGATGGAGAAAATACCACAGCATGCTGCGGTATTTTCTCCGGCCAAATACCGTAAGAGGGACTGAACTGAAGACATCCTGATGCATATTGAATGGATTTCTCTCCATTCAGAATGCATTAGGACAAAACTGATCAGTTTTTCCCCGGTATTGACCCCCTAGGACGGAACGCAATACCGGAAAACTTTAACGCAAGTGTGAAAGTAACCTTAGACTGTTTTTGCAACAAAGTCAGGCGCACCTACATAAATAGATTGCAAAAAGGTCGCAAAAGTTAGAAAACTTCTAAGTTAGTCTAAAAAAAAAAAAAATCAAAATAGGCGAACGATGCGCAAAAGCCTCTAAAACAGGCAAAATTTCAGAAGTAAATGTGACATAAAAAAAAAAAAACAGCATTTTTTAGACTAAGAACAGGCACAAAGACTTTAGTAAATATACCGTGCGCCATAGTCAAGAGCACAGGCGCAGTACGTCGCTCTACAGCCTCCTGCGGACCCTGTATATTGAGCAATCTACAAAAACCTGCCATAGACCAGCAGCAAATAGTAAAACACTGTGCAAGGCGCACGAGAACAAGCAGGCGGGCACTTTTTACATGGGCAGATTGAGCAGATATAAAGATGCAGATCTATAAGGTCATTCCATGAGCAAAGAGAGGTCTGATCAATAGAGGAAGCCCTCCCATCAGGAGAAGGGCTCGGAGGGGGCAGGTTTGGCTTTTTAATTTTTGAGATTGTTGATACCATGCAAGCCAGACATGCCATTCACGAAAAACAACATTAACCCCTTGTGGAGTGTGCATAGAAAGAAAGACATAGCATAGGAAAAGCTAGAAAAGACCTGCCAGCCGCAGACAGTGCCTTTGGTTTCTGATTTCACTTACCCTCCACATGCAGCTCTCCCCTGACCTCTCTATGGCAGGCCCTTTAATAACAGCCGGTCATGTGACTTCTGGTCACGTGACGGCGGAGGATGGCCTGCAGCTTAGAGGATTGAGCAATGAAGAAGAATCCTGACACTCAGCACGGCACGTTGTACTCAGCACAAAGAAAACTGGGTGAAAAAACTGCAAGATCCACACATGGGACCCTGTGGTCAGGCAGTGCTGCAGCACATCTGTCCCCTCTCCTGACACGTCTGTTTTAGTAACTACTTGCATTCGCCGTGTAATAAAAATCCTGGAGCATCTATTCTTATCACTTTATGTTGTGTCATTCCTCTGTTGTTCCTGCCGGATCCGTCCTGCCGCAAGTGTAAAAGTACCCTAAGCTATATTATTATATATTACTTGTTTTATGTGAGTAAGGGTGCTGGGTGGTTGGAGAAGGGGAGGGATGAAGAAGGGGGAGGGAGGGGTGGATGGAGGAATTAGTAGTACAGTACTATCTGTACATTGTAAAAAAAATAAAAAAAGAGTAATCTGCAAAATACATTTGTGTCAGAGGTTGTGCTTTTTGAATTTTTAGAATAATTATACAGCCATTTTATTTGATACTTTTGTGCTGATTCTTTTTCCCCTCTATATTAAAGGGTACTTTCACACTTGCGTTGGTGCGGATCCGTCTGTTTATTTGCACAGACAGATCCGCACCTATAATGAACGGATCCATTTTGAATTACATTGAAAGTCAATGGGGAACGGATCCGTTTTTGGACCGTTTGTGAGAGCCCTGAAATGGATCTCACAAACGGAATCCAAAACGCCAGTGTGAAAGTACCCTTAAGGGACGCTATAGTCACCAGAACCACAGCAGCTAAACGTAGTAGTTCTGGTGTCTATAGCATGTCTCTGCAAGCCTTTTAATGTAAACACTGCCTTTTCAGAAAAAAAAGGCAGTATTTATATAACTGCCAAGGAACACCTCTAGTGGACACTCATCAGACGGCCACTAGAGGCGCTTCCTAGTCCAGTGTTGCACAACGTGCAACACTGGCATTCACGCTAAACGCTTCTCATAGAAATGCATTGATTCAAAGCATCTCTATGAAGCCACGCATGCGCAATAGCATCCCAATGGGAAAGCAGTGGGTTGGCTATGATACACTCACACACTGCACATGCCTGTGCATTGTATTGATGTGGTTGTGTGTGTTGTGGTGGAGGGCGTGATTGCATGCTAGGGTGTGGAAAGGCGGGATCCAGGGGGCCTAAGTAAATTCTTGCCCAGGGTCCAATCAATATTAAAGACGGCCCTGCATCTAAATGGGGTTATTTTGGCGGTGAGCACATGGATTTTTACAAGTTCTTCTAGCCGGATGAATGCAAAGATTTCTGCAAAAAAATCTCCTTTAAAAAAGTTCTCCAGGATTAGAAAAAAAACCATGGCGGCTTTCTTCCAAAAACAGCACCACCCCTGTCCATGGATTGAGTGGGGTATTGCGGCTTAGCTCCATTGGAGTCAATGGGTCAGAGCTGTATATCGTACACAAACTTTGGACATGGGTAGTGTTGTTTTTGGAAGAAAGCAGCCATGTTTTTCTAAGCTTGGAGCAACTAAGGAAATGGGACTCTGAGGGGCCATATGGGAGGTCAAGCAGAATACTAAGAAAAGTTTCCTGGGAGGTGAAATCCCACCTGTCTGAACCGAGCCATTTTGTGTAGTTTTTTGGTGTGATTGCTTGATTGTGACACTGCATACTTACAGTACCAATAGCAGTCCAGTTGTGGACCATAGAAGGCGTGTGACTTGGGGATAGACAAGTCCATCTGGGCTCTTTAGAGTGGTCTGAGGGGGCAGGGGACAGGTGGGCCATAGCTTTTTAAGCGTCATTCGAGGATTGACTCATTTTCTAAATTCTGTGCCAGGTAGCATACTGACCTGTTCTTCACTGCTCATTTCCAACTACATGGGTCCCAGGATATCTTCATTGCATTTTGGTCCCAACATGTAAACTTCTGGTAAGGATGGGATCATGTGCGCTGCTCAGTTGTGACGTGTATCCTAGCAGCACATCACTGCTGGGTCATATGCCGCTTGGGGACATGTCACTGGTGAGGCCAGTCTTTAGCTGAGAAATGTTACTGCTGAGGCCAGTCTTGGGGATATGTCACAGCTGAGGCCAGTCTTGGGGACATGTCACTGCTGAGGCCAGTCTTTAGCTGAGGCATGTCACTGCTGAGGCCAGTCTTGAGGACATGTCACTGCTGAGGCCAGTCTTGGGGATATGTCACTGCTGAGGCCAGTCTTGGGGACATGTCACTGCTGAGGCCAGTCTTGAGGACATGTCACTGCTGAGGCCAGTCTTGAGGACATGTCACTGCTGAGGCCAGTCTTGAGGACATGTCACTGCTGAGGCCAGTCTTTGGCTGTAGAGGCACCTGTGACTCCGCCCCTACCAGAGGTTTACATACAGGAACCAAACTGCATTAAAGACAGCCGGTGACCCACAGATGAGCGACGGGGAATAGGTACATATGCTACACTTCACAGGTCTAGCAGGCTGGGTGCGGTATTAGAAGAAAAATAAGTCAGTCCGGGAATAGACCTTTAAGGGGTGCAATATTAAGATGAGTTGAGTTCCCTTTTTATGTAAGTTATCTTTGAGTGTTTTTATTTTTGCTATTATGATTATTATTATGCAAAAATGGTCAAGAATCGAAAAAAAAAGGCAACCAGCATGGCCCATACTGACGGGCACCTACCAGTCCTGATGCTATCCAGGAGCGGTACATGGATCACAGAGGTGGGTGAGGCCTAGTTTTTGTCCCTGCTCTCATTGCTTAAACAGAGTGAGGATGCTGTGAAGCCTGCCTCCTCCATTCCAAAGATCAGGAAAGGAACCAGTGCGTTTTCTCAATAAAAGCACAAAGTTGCTACTCAAAGCATTTTAATGCTTTGAAAATAAACTCTTTTATGGGTGCATATTGTGCTGGATTCCTTTCTTGACCTTTGGACTTCATGTCCCAGCAGTTCCAAGATACAGGTGTTCCAGACTGCCATTATCTGAGGTTAGATCTCTGGGTAAACCACAGTGTTGCCTCATGCTCCATTCTGGTTGCTCTGCCAACTCAAGAACTCCTTACACCTGACCAGTCGACATCTGCTGTGGACTCCCCATGGGAGTTGGTCCTACTTGGTGAGTCAGTCAGTGACAGCCCTGCTACTTTACTATCCTGGCCAATATCTACTTTGAGGCCACAGCACCAAAGTACAGCCCTAGCCTCCTGGCCCATCTCATAAAGTGGCCTGCTCCTCAAACATTGAAGGGTGACACTCCAGGACCTTTCTCTCTTTTGTGGGAGTCTGGGTCTCTTTGCTAAACCCACCCTCCCCTGTCTTTACTTTTTGGTAAATGGGTGAGGGTTTTCAGAATGTACGGGTAGTAAAGATCGTTACTTGCGCCCTGGGTTCACACTTGAGCGTTTTTGTCACGCGTATTACAGCGCATTTTTGTAAATAGGGAACGCGCGTCGTACGCGCATTCGCATGATTGACCACTGTGGCGTCAATCACAATACGCGCAACAATACGCCCCAAAGAAGCTCCTGTACTTCTTTGGGCGTAGGGCGTTTTACAGCGCGTTCGTATGCGCTGTAAAGCGCTCAGGTGAGAACCATGCCCATAGGGAAACATGGGTTTTCGCCTGTTAAGCGTTTTACAGCACGTAGGAACGCGCTGTAAAACGCTCAGGTGTGAACCCAGCGTCAGAAGTTTATGTCTCTACTCCTCTCTAAAGGTGACTTAAAATCGTTAGTCCAACATCTGGTGCCATCATGGTGGTCTGAAATCGCTACCCTCCACACAAACGTCTCAACTCTTCAGATAATGATTGCTACTGTAGAGGCAGCCTTGACTAGAGAGTTTAGCTCTCTGAAGGTGACTGTGCTCTCCCAATCTAACATCCTTCAATCTCTAACCTTGGCTGTGGAAGACCTGGAGTCATGGCAGAGTAGAAACAATTTTAATGCGAGAGGACTTCCAGATCCTGCTCACCTTTGCCTGAGACCCTGAAGAAACTGTTCAATTAAATTCTTGGAGATTCTTCTTCCTTTCCTTATTGACGTCCTTCAGTATACTTAGGCTAAACAATGTGGTCTCTTAGAGATCTCAGGGCATTATTTGTAAGCTACAGAGAATAAAGCTTTGTTAATTATCCCTCAATCTCTCTGCAAATTGACCGAGAGGATTCCTCAGCGTCTCTCTACTCTCGAGCCCTAACTCGTGAAGTTACAGTTGTCTAGAACAGCTGGGGTTCCCTGTTCTACCTCAGATCAGAATACAGTAGGTTGCTGGTTCTTTGCAACCCTCCTGACCTTCTCCAAATGCTCCACTGGATTCACTTGGTTGGTGTGCCTAGACGGATGGTCTTGGTTACTCCTCTGATGTGGAGGTTCAACAGCCTCCCTGCTGAAGTGGCGTCCATGTCTGGATTGCAACTCAATGGGCTAAAGTTCTAGTTCTTGGACCTGTAATTACTGAAAACTGCTGACATCAGAGAACCCTATGGTTCTGCTGCTATTATCCTTGTAGGAAGTCTTCCAATAGAGCCCAGAATGGATGAGGAGAGGTTTATTCCTACCATCATTAGCATTTTTATACTTCAAGCATTTATTGTGTGTGGTGAGGCTCCATAATAGATTGGCTTTAGCCATAAATACTTAAGTTGGTGTTTTTTTTTTACATTTTATTTTTATTTCAGGTACATATATTGAGATTCAACCTGTTTAACAAATTTTATTATGGGACCAGAGAACCCATTTAAGTGGATCACATCAATTATATTCAATTTGTTAACAGGCAGAACTAGACAGATGACAGGGCAGACCTGACGAGCTCTTTCAGCTCCACTGTAATTACAAGGTAGTGGCTGGTTAAACCTATTAGACTTCTTTTGCCCTCAATGTTCTATGCAATTATCTCCTATTTGTTATAAAGATCCAGGAATATGTCATCTCTAATGGGCAGCACTGGGTTTTATATTTTAATTAATATATCCTTTATTCATTACCAGCATATTTAGGTTACATTCTTCAATTAACATTCTTCAGTTAAGTAAGGCGTTGAAGATTCATGGTGCTCTCTCCGTCGAACTTTCCTGGGTCCCAAGCCTTGCTTCCAGTGCAAGGCTTATGTTATGCAGGAAGCTCTGGTACTGCGGATACTCCTGCTGGATCTGGTGAATGATGGTGCTGACTGTGTGCATGCGGGTTTCTTGTTTCTGCTGCTCTGCTTCCAATGCCTGTGGGCTGCTGAAAACTGGAACATATTTGCCTTCCTTCACGGCTTGCAACTGCTTCATACGAGTCTGAAAGGCCACAATCTGTGATAGGTTCTAATGTGATGGGAAACAGAAAGGAAAATTCTCAATGTTACCATTAATGATCCATCTAAAACAGTGCGGCGCATCATTATCAGAGCAGTTCCATGGCTAGGAGTGAAGGACCTGTGGTGAAAATATGGTCTCATGACCAGGAGTGCACAGGGCTTGTATCTGGGAGAAGTTCAGTGGGAGTCTGCAGAAAAGAGAGGGGCAGAGCAGAGTGATGTCTGAGCAGTACTAATATTCAGGGTTGGTGCACGTTGTCCAGTGGGACCGATCTGACGCCCATGCGAGGTTGGCGACAGCATGCAACAGAAGAAGGAATTAGGAAAAAGAATCCTTTAATCCAAAATGCACGTTGGATTATGGGTACCTGCACATGGGTGCGGGTTTACAAGCAGAAAATCCGCACAGATTTCCATGCTGATGCTGCTGCCAATGGTAGAGAGGTGAGAAAATGGTGATCTAGCTGCCATTAGGAGAAAGTGTGGTTTGGAAGAGAAATCTGCTGCCACTGGGGCAGGGGTGGGAAGGAACTGAATGCTGCTTCTGGTAGGGGAGGGGTAGTAAGGGGGGCAATGCTACTGCCAGTGGTGGGAGTGTTGGAAGGGGTACAATGCTGCTGTCAGTGGTGGAGGTGTGGGAAGGGGGACAATGCTGCTACCAGTAGTGGACCGTTGGGAAGGCTGATCACTGTTTCTGTCAGCGAGGGAGGGGTGACAAAGGGAACAATGCTGCTGCCAGTGGAGAAAGGGTGGGGAGGGGAATAATAATGATGCTAATGAGACAAGGGTGGGAAGGCAGACAACACTGTTGCCAGTAAGGGAGTGGTGCACTGTGTTTTTTGTCTGAGGCCTCTGGAGGTATACTTTGTGCAGCGCTGTAGTAATTGGTGTTGCTAGGGTGTACTATGTGCATTCCATGTGTTTAGTAATATAGGTGCTACACGGTAGTATTTGGTGCTGCATAATAGTATTTCTTCACTGGTGGGGCCCGAGCAGAGAAAGTCTGGGAAGCCCTGCTCTGAAAAATATGCAGAACATAACATTACCTGCCGTTTCTTTTCTTGTAGTTGCTCAATTTCATTTTCCATGGAGCTGGTGTCTAATTTCAGGGTGGAGATATGGTGCTGTTTTTCTGAGATGGCCGAACTGAGCGTCTTCTGAGAGTCTTCCAGGTCAGAGACGGTGTTGTTACACTCGTCTGTATTCTATGTAACGGAGAGACCAGACCGTTATTTTACTTTTATTTGTCTCCAGGTTCAGCTGAAAGAGGTTATCCCACGATTAACGTAAAGCTGGTGGCAGCTGAAGGACTGAACTGAGCATGTGCTTCCATGTTAGTGAGCAGGACAAAGGAATTAGTAAAAGAGCAAACAGCAGGTGGCGCTAAACAGATAGATTTTAGTAAAAAAACTCAGTGGCTATACTGAAATGTTTAATTTCAATCAAACACAAACGCTCGTGTGCACAAACGCTAAACCTGCGCATGCGCCATACTGCGGTGAAGCTGAATACACCTTACTGTCCGGGGAGTAAAAGGCAACATCACATGCCTGAAATTTCGAGAAGGCTGGCAGTGAGGGCTGGTGGTTGGGAGATGTCAATCGAGGCTGGAAGGGATGGTTTGGACCCCGGACTGCCTGACTGTTTCAGCAAGCAGCAAATTTTTCAATGCGATTTTTATTGATTTTGCTGCCTCTAAAAATATGTACAGGGCCATGTGAGAACTTTACCAGGTCATCTATTGTGGCTTGGTGTCACCATAGGTGGCTAAAATGACCTGACAGGTTTCCTTTGATACCTCACATCCCTCTGAAGCCCAATGACTTCCAGACATGTGACTCTGATGTATCGCCACCATATCCTAATAACAGACCAGTGACCCAGCCACTTTGCCCCCATAACAATTCCAACCACATAACACATTTCTCATCACATTTTTTAGCCTAACCCTTCAAACTTATTGTCTTACCAGTACAATTTCCTTAATTTTTTTCCTTAGCTCTTGCAGTTTCCCATGAAAATCATTCGCTGTCATGTGCTTTTTGTCCTTCTCTGTCTGATTTTTACCCCGCAACGTAATCGTTTCTCTTCTAGATACAACAGCTTCCATGTCACGGATCATTTTCTCCTGTTGTTTCATCAGCTGAGCGTATCGCACCTACCAACACAAATATCCATTCAGTAGGGTTATCATAATTCATGGTATGTGGCTTTCCACTCCTTTCTATAGTACCTCCCGTCCCCATTGAACATTATTGCAATGCATCAATATGGAGTCTAAATATTACAAAAATGCAATAAAAAATAACAGATTTAAAGGGGTTTTCTAGGATGTCATATTTAAAGCCTATGTACACCTTCTGAGGCATATTTTTTTTAGGTTTGCATTTGACTCATTTTGGGCTGAAAATCATTTTTTCTATTGGCCTTTATTAAAAATATTGAGCCGTTCTGTTTGTCTAGCTGTGTGAACCGTACTATTTACTTTCACTTTGTGCCGGTCATCTAATAACCCTTATTTCTAATTTAATAAGAGGTCATAAACACTTACGTAAGCCATATTCTTATCAGTAAGATAAGAACTGAGCTATAATGAGTGTTTATAATGTCAGAGAGCAGAGATAAAGAGCCTGTCAGATTAGCTGGCTGATGGAAAAGAGAGAATTCAGATCCTTCTATTAGAGCATGGCATCTCAGCTCTGTACAGAGAAAATGGTTCCATATTTGTAATAAAGACCAATTAAAAAAATTATTTTTAGCTCAAAATTAGTACAATGCAATATTAAAAAAATATTTCCCCCAAAAGGAGTACATAGCCTCCGTGTCATTTTTTTTTTTTGCAGGCTGTATATTGAACAATTCAAAAAAAAAATGGAAATGACTCTGTGCATTCCACGTGGCCGTTCTGCCAAAAAAAACATGTCCTATTATTGTCCGCATTACGGATAAGGATAGGACTGTTCTATTAGTGGCAGGACTTTCTGTTCAGCAAAATGCACACGGCAGATCTGCAAAACATCCAAAGGTCGTTTACAAGAGCTCTAAAGTGCAGCTGCTTTTTTTAATGTGTAGGGCAATTGATAAACATTTTTTCAATATACTTTGCTTATTGATTTGGTATTTTTTTTAATGAAAAAACTGTCTCTTAGGGTCCATTCACATGTCCATAGAATGGGTCCACATCCGTTCCGCAATACTGCCGAACGGGTGTGGACCCATTCATTCTCAATGGGGATGGAAAGGATGCGGACAGCACACATTGTGCTGTCCCCATCCACATTTCCGGTCCGCGTCTCCTTACTTCCGGTCCGCGGCTCCCAAAAAAAATAGAACATGTCCTATTCTTGTCCGCAATAGCGGACAAGAATAGGCATTTCTATAGGGGTGCCGGCCCTAGTGTATTGCGGATTCGCAATACACTACGGACGTGTGAATGGACCCTGAAGATGTCTTTTGGGCTGCCCGTCTTCACGGTTCTGAGCAGTTCTGAATAGCAAAGACGTTCCTCACTCACTGCCTCCCTCATATATTCCCTAAAGCTGGTTTATATATAGATATATATATAAATATATAAACACAGAGGAGGCAGCACTCCAGAAAGAATCAGTTTTATTCACCCAATGTCAGCAACGTTTCAGCTGCTCAATGCAGCCATTTTCAAGCATTCTTTTTGGAGTGCTGTTCATCTAGGATTTGGTGAGGACTTGGATTCTGCCTTCTGGTGGCGTGCACCCTTTTTTTTTCCTTTTTTATGTTTTGCATTTTTTTTGCTGTTTTTCTTTATCTTGTGCAGTGCCGCTCTTAGTGTGTATTTCTATCGGCCTGTCTAACATCAGTACACTGTAAGCAGTGAGTGCTGACAGTGTCCGTGCGTTCTGTATGCCAGGCGTGCTCGCTAACCATAGAGCAGGCGGGAACTGGATCATTTAACAGCATGTAAACGCCAAATATGCGTCATTCTTTATAATTTACACAATAAATATACTTAATCGTTTTGGAAGATATATAACATTTTGGGGAAAAGTGAATGGTCGTCTGGGCTCGTAAGAAATGCATTGCTACAAGCCTCTTGTTCACCTGCATGCGATGGATCTCGGCTTTCATGGCTCTGATCTCTCCTTGGCCAGTTTCGGAGTCCACTGCATTACGCATCTCCTTTGCCAACTGAATTTTCTTTTCCCACAGCATGATTTGATGCCTGATAAAAACATAAAATAAAGACATAAAATAGACAAATATTAATAACACTAGCACACAGACCTAGGGCGGTATTCCATCCTACACAGGCTTGCATACGGAACTCCCATACACATCAACAGAGAAAGCTTTGAACGTAAATGTGAAATTATAGGATGAATCTAATAAAACGCTACCATCTGAATGACTAAAATGTCCACCTTCACAATCATTCTTTATTTTCTCTAGTCCTCTTAAATGAAGCAATTTTGCAATAGGCCTTAAAGGGGTTTTCCAGTAAAAAAAAAAATTTTTTTTAACAAGTTCCTGCAGCATGGCCCCTGTAACAGAAGATTACTATTTACCTTCTGTATGCCATTCCAGTGGTCCACACTTCCTCCGGTCCGGCTGGCTATGGGCATGGTCACATGCACTGCTCCAGCCAATGACTGGCTTCAGCGGTGCTGTGGTCTCAAGCAGCACCAGTCATTGGCTGGAGCGGCGCATGTGACTGTGCCCATAGCCAGACGGATGTAAACAGTGCAAGGACTGGAGGATGGAGACAGTGGAGGCGGCACGGACCACCGGAGTGCTGTAGAGCAGCATCTTCTGTTTCAGGGGCCATGCTGCAGGAACTTGTTAAAAAAAAGTTATCGGAAAACCCCTTTCATTAAAACTTTCCTATCTTTTTGACATTTGTCCGAATGATCACAACGCTTTATTTGATTGCTGTCCTGATGAATGACATTGGCAATGCTACAATGCTAGATGACTTGTGAACAGAAGAAAAACTTTTTAAGATACACTTGTGGACAGGGAATAACTTTTTATACTGGGAACAACCCCTTTAAGCCCAGAGAAGAGATCTGGACAATCCCATGTAGTGGTCTCTGTTAGCAACAGCCATCTTCTGGATGGTCTTGAGACATTGATTCATAGTCAGTAGGTGAAAAACATGGCAGATTTCAGGACAGGCAAAGTATTTTGGCAATGGTCAAGGCATGTGGTAGATGGTAGAGGTGGGCAGAAACAAGTCAGGACCATATCAGAACACCTTAGCACAGTACTGGAGCTGAAAGAACCATATTGCTCAGGCACTGATAGCGGAAAGGCATATGACTAATAGCGATTGGATGGAGCAGCAGTGACTCGGTGAATTCTGGCTCATTAAGAAGCCGCGCATGAGTGCAGAGCGTCAGGTCATAGACTGATGGCATGGAGGACACCACCTGCAGCGTGGTTACTGTAAAAGGGATGCAAACCAGTGGGGGCCTGCAAAGGTGAGTGGTGGGAGAGAATGTACCGTCAGGGCGCTGGTAATGATGTGAAGGAGAGCTCATGATACTATAATTATATTTTCCATATTTCTACAGCATAACTTCTGCGCATACTGCTGGCACTCCCAGCACCGTTCACACTCACTCAGTTTCCACCAGGCTATGGAGAAGTCTTTCTTTCTCCTCCTGTACATTTTCCAGGTTCTCTTGCATTTCTATTGACTCTTTTTCTGCCTCCTAAAAAAATAAAAAAATTAAATTGGATCATTTAGACCTTAATTCTGCACCTTAAAGTGTAACTGCTGTTTAATTTGTTTTTGTTTGCTAATGGTTGGGGCAAGTAATAGGTAACATTTTTCTAATATGCTTTATTTATCCAAAACATTTATTTTTATTAGAAAACTGGGGTTGTAATGGCCCTTAGCAGCACTCTCTAAAATGAGCGTTGCTAAGGGCAATCCGTCTCCTATTTATAAAAGGGAGACGGGCTGTGCGGGCACTGCGCTTCTGCCTCCTGTGCTCCCCGGTGGCCACAGGCGTCTTAGGAGTTAAAATGACATGTATATTCCCCCTTTCAATGAAATCTAATCCTCTTGTACATTCACTAACCTGCGATCCCTGCGATAATTACTCATAAAGCAGCCGCTGGAAGTAGAAGTACTGTGTGCAGTCAGAGCTCACTTCCGGCGGCTGCTTCATGAGTAATTATCGCAGGTCAGCGCCTGCACAGCCCGTCTCCCCTTTATAAATAGGAGACGGATGGCCCTTAGCAACGCTCATTACAGAGAGCGCTGCTAAGGGCCATTTCAGCCTCAGTTTTATAATTAAAATAAACGTTTTGGATAAATAAAGTATATTAGAAAAATGTTACCTATCACTTGCCCCAACAATTAGCAAAAAAAAAATTTTTTAATGGCAGTTAGACTTTAAGCTAGCAGTGCGCTTCTAGTGGTACTTACCCGCAGAGATCGCATAAACTCGCTCTCCATCAGTTGGGTATGCTGCGCCAATTGTTCCTTGGAGCTCGACTTTTTGCTGAGCAGCATATTCAGACGCAACATGTCGTTTTTCAAGCCCTTCATGTGATGCTCGATGTCCTTTTGCTCATTTTTCTCTTGTTCAATTTCATCTGTCAAGAATTAGCGTTGGTGATGAAGCTTCAGCCATGTTAGAACAGCAACACACTGACAGTACCGACTCCTGGCACTGACACCGATGTCTGAAGTGTTGTGCCCCCTTCACGGTCTACCAGGAACAGCACTGCATGTTTTCTAGCGGCTGTGCCCTGTATTGCAGTACCAAGCATGGCCACTGAAAACCGTACAGTGCTGCGTCTGGTAATGACCGTCAGCGACTCTACACTCGCAGGAGCGCTGTGACCTTTTCAATCACCTGATCGGTAGGGGTGGCGGGAGTCGGACTCACACCAATCTGATATTGAAGACATAGCCTAAGGAAAGGCCATCAATATAGAGGTTCCAGAAAGCCCCTTTAAAACTAAAACGTTCAATATATAACAAAAAGGGATGCAAAGATGGATCTACAGCCATAACATCTGGCCCACAGAGGTTTTTGACACCAGTGCTTCTTTCTAATGGTTTTCTACCAGCATACAAAAAAGGGGAAGCAGCAGTTCCTATGCGGGGTGTACGGTTCCAGATTCTTGAGGACTGCAGCTGGAGGAAGTTTCTGTGACTCAGGAAGGGGGGGTTACTAACACATGTCTAATCCATAGACCGGGGATAAATATATTTAGTTCCCATTTATTAGACAGCAGGGCTCCAGATCATCCAGATCAGTCCCTGCTCCCCATAGGCTCACAATCAAATCTCTTTATCATCTCAAACACACACATATATACTATGGCCAAATTAGGAGAAAGCCAGTGAACCGATCAGTATGTTATGAAGGGTTAACACGAGCACCCCGACACTATATGCGGATACTGCCCTTGTTCGTATTGGAGCCTAGAACCCTAATGTTGTAGGGCAATAGTGCTAACCAGACCCACTGTGTTGCCATCTGTCCACATGGATGAATATTTGCATAAAATACTGCCACCTTCAGCCACCGTCCACAAAACAGGTATTTAAGAGCTTAAAGTGTTCCTCCAATTCCATTATCCAGCCCAACCTGGGTGGGGGGGGGGGGCGTCTGTGCATGCCAGGCCGTAGAGCTGCAACTGTGAGATGCCCAGAGTCTTGTGCATGGGTCCAGGGGCAGACTGGCCGTAGACCCTACAGGGAAATTTACTGGTGGGCCGATGCCCAGGAGGCCACCCGAGCCCTCCTCACGGCTGCCAGCCTCGTACATAATAATCAGATACTCTCAGCATTAATTAATCAGGTACTTGGCTGGCAGCCGCAGGTGTCCTTCCGAATTCAACTGCATCGCCATCTTCACAGTTGCATACTGCATCGGGGGCGGCAGTATTTTGTGCTGCACTGTGCTATTCGGTTCTGCTGGGGAGGTAATTTGTGCTGCACTACAGTATTGCTAGCCCCGCCTACTTCTCTAGTCCCCACCTACTTGTGTTGCCCACCTTCTGTCAATTTGGACCCATCCACAACATGGAGCCACTTGTAGTTTTTTTTCCCCCTGTGTTGGCCACTAAGTTCCCAGACCGCCTTTGCACGGGTCCTATTAAAGGGGTTGTCCTATTAAGTCAACCTATCTCATACCCACGGGATAGGGGATAAGTGTCTGATCGGCGGTGGCCTGACCACTGGGGCCTCTGCCGATCATGGCCCGTGCTCCCACATGCCAAAAAAAAAATAAGAGATCACAAATCTGGCCTCTGTTTTACAGACTGCACCTGTATACGTCCAGTTCATTGACTGTACTACTAACCATCAGCAACCAGACAGTCAGTACCTACCTATAGCACTACTGGTAACTCAAGGCAGTTCCCTTAAAAGTTTACTATGTACAAGGAGGAGGCACATTGCTGGCTCTGCTATAGCTACACCCCCGATGACACAGTACATTTTGGGGAGACTCACTTTCCGTACGGACTTTTCTCTGTTGTAAAATGGTCAGTTCCTTCTTTAACATCTCCACTGAAGCGGTCTGCTCTTCCCTCTGCTTGGTCAGCCTGACCATCTCCGTCTGTAACCGCAGCCAATACTGCTGAATGGACGCAATTTCCAGATTGCATTCTTCTATCTGCTTGGTCAGTGCAGTGATCTGGATCTCCAGGGGTCCCAGTTCTTTACCCTTAACGTTAAAAAAAAAGGTCAACTTTAATATGCGGTAAAAAGTGGATTTATCTTTAGGAAGGTCAACTTATCTTAAAGGGTTTCTCCAGGCTTTTAATATTGATGACCTATCAGCATAGGTTATCAATATCGGATCAGCGGGGGTCCGACACCCCCGCCAATCAGCTGTATAAGGAGACAGCGCACGCAGTGTGCACGTGCTGTTGGTTTGCCGTAGACATTGCAGCAGCGGGCAGGAAGAGAGACGAGAGACGCCACGTGGGCACTGAGCGAGTCTTCTCTTCATACAGCAGATCGGAGGGGGTGCCGGGTGTCGGACCCCGCCCTGCCGATCTGACATTGATAACCTATCCTGAGGATAGGTGATCAATACTAAAAGCCCGGAGAACCTCTTTAAAGTTGGCCATAGTGAAATACGACTGTATTTGAAATGTCTCACAATACAGAGAATGTTCCAATCATGTTGTGCTAAGTATCCATTCTAGAATGTCTCTTTCCCCTAACAGTGGGGTTCCGACTCTTGGCACCATAGCCGATCATCTGTTTGAAGGGGCAGCGGTGTTTGTGTGAGCACTGCAGCCCCCTCGGTTTACTGTGTACATACTGTAGTTGTGGTCGTGTAGTTATTTTCAAATGCAATTTCACCGGCGAATACAATTATTTACTAGATACTAGGGGACATGGACGTCAAAAAGGGACGGATTAGAGGGTTACTTTATTAAAACAGCTCCTGTCCTCGTGGAGCCAGCCCATCCGTGCACTACACTTCATTTGAATGGCTGCCATGTAATACTATATTTGCCACAAATTTCCGGCTACGCCGGATAAGCCGGTCCCGCAGAGATCTGCTCACCACTGTGCCCTCTTCACTTTCAGTGGTGAGACAACCCCTTTAACATAAAATGAACCATGATTGATGTTAGATCCCTAGATATTCGTTAATGCTAAATTGCAATAAAATTATGGAGGAATTTATCTTCGAGCCAGTCTTCGGGTATGAAAAAGTTGCACATTTCTGCAAAATTTAGCAACTTTTCGCATTTGAATGCTGCTCAGGGAATTTTTTTTTAAAAAAAAGCAGTAGGACTTGACAGATTCACCAAAATTTAAAGGGATATTCCCATCTCATCTAGGATATGCCCCCATTGTCTCATAGGTGCGGGTCCCACATCGAGAACGGAGTGGGGGAAGTGGTGGCCGGAGGACCCCGGGTTTTCCGGGGTCCGGCCACCACCAAGCGCTCTCCCCATGGATGTGAATGGGAGCACACCGCACTTACGCAGCCACACTACTTTTTGCACGGCTCATATGAAAAGCACCGATAGACCCGCATTCACCTAACGAAGGCCAAAAGATTGTCCTTCTGCCCTCCACTGGGCCAGTATAGGTTGGGATATATTTTTGGATGGAATAGCAGTCTGATGGACAAAGGCAACTGTTTAAAAAACCTACTGTGTGGCTTCTGTTATTTTTTTAATAATGGGAGCCTATGGCCAATGAATGGCACTATTTGACTATTCAGTGGCAATCACTGGAGGTATATGTCAGGAAACCCGCCTATGGACAGGGCAAGGAAGCAGCGTGAAAAACCCTTTACTTCATATTCATTTGCAAAAATATCCTTTTCTTCTGTTTAGTGAGCGTAACGTACCCCAATTTCTGCAAGAGTTGTCTCAATTTGCTTGCTGTATAAATTGATGCTGGCTTGCTTCCTCTCAATTGCGATGGTCCGCTTGGCAATTTCACTCTGACTGTGAGAGATCAGTTCATTGGTGGTCTCAATTTTTTTATCCAACTCGGCCACGGTCCTTTGTAGAACTTGGATGCGCGATGAGGTGTGATTAAGTTCCAGCTGTACCTGAGCGGTCTCATTCTCTATCTTCGTGTAATCGATCTCCTGTAAAGAACACATAAGCAGAGACAGTACAGTAGTAGAACATGGGAAAAACTGGTTGGGGGCATTGTTGGATTATGGGGCGTTTACATGGGAGGGAGATGCTGCAATCTCTTGCAGCAGAATTGTGTGCCAAAAAATCTGCCGTGGTTACAGTAGAAGCAAAGTGTGTACCTAAATGAATGTGGAGGGTTGCGGTTTTTGACCCAATATGGAAAATCTGCAGCGGACCCATCCCTTTTGGATATATCCTTAAGAGTCCGGCGACGTGTCGTGAGACATTAATGTGCGTGACGCAAAGAGGTCTGGCTACATGTGTCACGTGACAAAAAAGTTGCGCGACATTTGATATCATGTATTTCAGATCTTAGGGGAAAAGGGATTGTATAGTTGGATTTCAACATGTCCAATCATTTTTGACCTCAGAGGAAGTAAGCTGCAGAGGTGTCTGGCTGTGGGAGGAATAGCTGTCGGTCTAAATGGCATTTTGCCAACAGCTATCTTAGGTGTATGGCTAGCCTTAAAGGCTATGTCCACCTTTGGTGGCATTTTTTTTTATTTTATTATTGCATTGTACTCATTATGAGAAAAATCATTTTTTCATTTGATCTTTGTTAAAAATGATGAGCCGTTTTCCCTGCACAGCTTTGAGTTTATCTACTGGCAGAATCTGCATTTTCTGTCCTTGTCAGACAGGGAGCGCTCCTTATCTCTGCTCTCTGACCTTATAAACACTCATTATAGCTCAATTCTTATCTTACTGATAAGAATGTGGCTTAACTAAGTGTTTATGACCTCTCAGTAGCTTAGAGATAAGAATTATAAGTGACAGAGTACCAGTCACACAGCTAGAAAAACAGTTAACCCTCTGTGACAGAACAGCTCAATATTTTTAATTAAGGCCTATTGAAAAAATTATTTTTAGCCCAAAATGAATAAAATGCAATCATAAAAAAAAACTGTCCCTGAAGGTGTGCATAGCCTTTAATACACGTTGACCATAGGAGTTGTAAAGGTGACATGAAACCATTTTGGCTCTACAGCAGATAAAATGCTGATATGGGCAGGAGTTTGACATGATGCTAAGGACATAGACGGCCGTAGTGTTTTGCGGTCCGGCCGCAAAACACGGATACCGACCTGTGTGCGTTCCGCATTTTGCGGTCTGCACATAGTTGGCACTAAGATAGAAAATGCGTATTCTTTTCCACAAGAATAGGACATGCTCTATCTTTTTTGCGGGGCTGTGGAACGGAACTACGGTTGCAGACAGCACATGGTGTGCCGTCTGCAACTTTTGCAGCCCCATTGAAATGAATGGGTCCTCACCCGTTCCGCAAAATGGCAGAATGGATGCAGACCCGTTCATATGGTCATCTGAATGAGCCCTTAGACAGAAGAGACCTATAGCTGTCCATTGATTTCACATACCAATTCCAGCTTTCTTCTATGCAGTTTTTCGTTCAGGAGCGACGAGTATTTTGCTGCTTTGTCAGAGGTCATCTTTTCTTGCAGCTTTTCCAGGATCTGACTTTCCAGAGCTCCTTTCACTTGGGATTCCTTCTCAATTCGCCTCCTTAGGGAGTTCAGCTCAGTCCAGCGTCCTGCTCTTTCCTTAGGAGATGCAAGATAGTTCAGTGGATGGGTAACATGTATAAAAGTACAGCATGTTACACTACGGCAATGCAAGAACTGCAGCAAAGAGCATTAAATGAGCAGTGGTTGAACCTCCGATTATAGTGGCTGATCATACAATGTGTATGGGGGGTGTCCCATCGTTCCCCTTATGGCAGACGCAGGGGAAAAGAAGGACCTATGACTCAAAAACAGCTTGATGTGACTTGGATACAGAACTGCGTCCCGTCCCCGTTATAGTGAATGGGGCCGGGCCGGACTTCCGGCAGCACACGTGTGCAAGTGTTAGAGGGATCCGTCAGGCTATTCCCCTTCGGACCAGCCTGCTGGACATACCTAACGATAGCATGAAAGTAGCCTAAAACTTGTAGCAGAGGTGAGTGACTCCCCCCTCCATGCTTTGCCGTCACACCATATACTACTTACTGCGGTGACCCGACTTATAGCTTGCTCGGTCTCCTCTAAGGTGCGCAGGTATGTGCTGAACTCCACTCTCAGTGCCTCCTGCTTAGCCTGACACTGAGAAATCAGCTTTTTGCTCATGGCTGCGTCACTCTCTGCACGATTAATCATAAACGCGAGCTTCTCGTGCTTTTCCTCTTCTTTTGTAACCGACTTCTTATAGCCTTCTATCTCTGTCTCCATGGAGAGAAGCTCCTGTTGTGCCAAGCTGAAAAAAAACAACATTAATACATCCAGCATCCATGCTATCTGTTGGCATTAGCTGTCATTTCATGAGACTTCTGACATGTCATATCTCGGACGCCTGCCGTTTGCTAAAACGAAAAGTCCGAATTGCCCGGCTGTGCTCCTCTGCCTGGGCTCACCCGAGCGCCTCTGCCCCCTTTTGTTTTCGCGATCACTGAGTCTCAGCATCTGCGCCCCCATCAACCAAAATTTCTGACATGTCATAGTGATATTATAGGTAGCCATTAACAATTTGCACATTTCAGTGCCTCTTAGCAATATAAAAAAAATTAACACTTCTCAATATGGTGAGACAAAAAGCTGTAAAAAATTGTGACTTTTGGTTGTGAAGGGAGTACATTTAATGACCACGTTCATGTCATACTTAAAGGGGTATTCCACTCAGAAAAAGTTATCCCATATCTACTTTGATGGGGGATAACTATTAGATTGGTGGTGGTCAAACTGCTGGGTCCCCTCTACGAATATGTGAACTGGGACCCCTTACCTCCCAAATGAATGGAGCAGCTGTGATCTGAGCGTAGCTAATGGCTCATGGGCCCTGGTGCAAGAGTTCCGCTTGGGTCCCACCTTCCCTCAGTGCTTTGTGTGTCCTCTTATGCGGCACAAGGGTCTTTGGGCCTCCTCAGGCTCCTGGGCCCGGTAGCGACTGCTACCTCTGCACCCCCTATAGCTACGCCCATGGATCTGAGCTATCTGTGGTCACAGCAGACCTACTGTAAGGACCTGGTATTTTTTGCCATCAATGGAACTGGGTGAGGAATTCTTCTATTCGGGAGGACTTGACATTTCACTGAAACTTTAAGTGTACATACATTTCTTTGATCGTCTTTTATTCCGTTTTATTTTTTTCCCAAGGAAAAATAAACAAAATCTGAAATTCTAGAAAATATTAAATTTTTATTCCTCATAGCGTTCACCGTGTTGGTAAAATAGTGTGATAATTTAATAGTCTGGGTAGTAAGGGGAGCAGCAATACCACTTGATCATTGGTGACATGCATCCTATTAAGCCCCGTCTCTGGTAGGGTCTAATAGGTGTACTAAGATGGCAGACCACGATGCCATAGCAATCCATTGGCACCGCATGATCGCACTGCATGGGTGAGGCGATGAGATCTTACAAGGAGCCTTCCCCAGCTAAAAGCCAGGATCTGAGTTCTCTCTGGTCATTGCTGCGGGGCCCTGCCCGTCAGTCACAGCTAGGCTCCCATAGGCTCCTGTGGCCATATGACTAGTGACATATATGTACTTGAATCTGTGGCAGATGAAGTTCATGTACAATATTTTGCGTTAAGGGGTATAAAAGTTGCTCCTACTTTAAACACCATTTCAATTTTCCCCGATATACCTCCTAGTATACACTTTCTAGAAGATGTACACACCTAAGAGCTTCCTGAATAGCAGCGTAGGCTTCATCCCTTCTGGTCATCCCGATAAGGCTACTATTCCACTGCTGTAGGAGCTGCTTCTTTTCTAGACCTATAGCTTCAATCTCCATGCTGGCCTGTAAGTAAAGGGAAACGGGTTTTCTTGATATTCGTAAAAGTTCATAAAATCATTCTTTAGGTCAGGAAGTTTTCATTCTAACCTCAGCGACCGCTTCTCGTGCAGCTTTCGTGTCTTCTCTCTGAGCAGAAATTTGGGCTTCATAGAGAGCGATCTGCTCCCTAAGTCTATCAACTTCCCGTGTTAGTCGATCCACAAACATGTCCTAAGGAAAAAAGAGCCGTGATGTTAAAATCAGCAACTACACAGGTATCTTCACACATGGCAGACCGGCTGAGGAAAATTCAGCGATTGCAAAAACCTGTCCCTTTTATCTGATGTGAACGGTCTAAAAACAAATCCCCCCAAAAAACAATGAGGGGTCTTCCACCCTCCTTCCCACCAAAAATGTTAGGATCCGTTCACACGGACACGGTTTTACAGTGTAATTCTGTTGCTGAAATTTCACAGAAAAATGTCAATTCTGCCTCTCATTCATTTCAATGGGAGGCAGCGCTGAGGATCGCGGAGTGGCGGCTTAAGGCAGCAGCCGTGCAGAGAGCAGACGTGTCCCTTCTCAGCATGGCCGTGGCGATAAGCTGCTGCTCCGCAATCCTCCGTGTTGCCTCCCATTGAGCTGTATGGGAGGCAGAAAGGACACGACCGCTGGAAGTTTTTAAGAGCAATTTCGGCATGACACGCCAAACCCGCCGTGTGAACGTCCTCTTATCAAGATTTTTTCAATATATTATTCATACCAATCTTAAATATCCAAAATGGTACCATTAAAAAATACAACTCATTTTGCAAAAAGCAAGACTTTAGAGGGTAGAGGGCTATGCTCATGGAAAAATAAAGAAATTATAGTTTGCGGAATGCAGCAATAAAAAAGAAAAATAAAAAAATAAAAAAATTCGGCACTATGGAGGTTTAAAACAGGCTACATCTTTATATGGGTTTTCTTGGAGTAGACTATAGATGACATACCCTCAGGATAGGACTTCAATAAATCAGTCAGGGTCCGACACCTCCACCAGTTAGCTGTCTGAATAAGCTGCAGCCTTTTCCTAGGCCAGTGACATTGTGTTCTTGGGTCACGTGAATGGGCCTGGCCTGCAATACCGAGCACAGCCGCTATACAGTGTTGGTATGCTGTGAAGAGGCTACGGTGCTCTTCAAACAGCTGATAGGTAGCAGTGCCAGAAGTAGGACCCCTACCAATCAGATATTGATAGCCTATCCTGAAGATAGGTCATCAATATTTTTCTCCCGAAAAACCCCTTAAAGGTGAGAACTTTTTGTTTTCAGATCGCCATACCTGTTTCTGCTTCTCCACCTCCACCTGAATTCTCTCTGCTTCTGTTTTCTGAACAGCGCGTTTCATAACGGAGATGTCTGAACGCACGTCGCCAGACATATTCTCCATGTAGTATAAACGCAAAGCCAGGTTCTCCACCTCGGTCTGCATAGAGGAAACTGCAAGAAAGTGGATTATTCACTAAACTTCAAATAATATGATTAAAGAAGCTCATTTTTATTCTCTGACCTGTTAGAAAGGTACATGAGGTAAACTCTAGTGAAGGTAATTTTCTTACCGGTGACTGTATTTGTGAGTTATCCCCTCAGTTCTGATCCTCAGCTGTGTCATGTGACCAGGACTCTAATCTCTCACACAGGACAGGAAGTTACTTCTCTATTCATTCCTATGAGACTGACATTGAGGCTCCCATAGGAATACATAGAAAAACTGACTTCCTGTCCAGACATAAGATGCTGTGTTATATGGAGAGTGAGTGCTGGTCACATGACACAGCTGAGGATCAGCAGGGAGGTTATAACTCACAAATACAGTCACTGAAAAGAAGATTACCTTCACTACAGTTTACATCATGTACCTGTCTAACAGGTCAGAGAATAAATATTTCTGCTGCCTTTTCATTGGCTTGTCTCTGCCCCTCTGCTTTGCCTAAGTGCTGTTAGACCTCTGTGGGGAGAGGGACCAGCACTCAGCTCAGTAGAAGGACGTGCACATATCTATAACTATGAACACCAGGTGGCGCCATACAATGTAAGTAAATACTGGACCATTTTATAACCGCATGTAAATGGCAACTATGCTTCATTTTGTATGATCTAGACCAGGGGAGGGGAACCTCCGGCCCGCATACGGCTCCCGGGATCAATTCATGTGGCCCCCGGCCGAAACATATAGTGAAAATGCTAATTACCACTTCCATTATAGAAGCGGTCATTAGCATGTGGGAGGCAAGGGAGGTGAGAACAGCACTGCACTGGCTGTCCTCACCTTCCCTGGTCTTCCGGCCCTGCTCTGTGTCCTGACACATACAGCGCCTGGACATAGTGCACATAGACGCGCACTATGACCAGACGCAGGTCACAGTACAGCGCTGGGGTTAAGAAGACTAGGGCGGGTGAGTGAATCCGCCGAGTGGCAGCGCAGTCCGGTGCTGGAGAGGTAAGTTTTTTTTTTTTTTTTATCGCCTGATCTGAGGCTGGGGAAGGTCTGATCTGAGGCTGGGGAAGGTCTGATCTGAGGCTGGGGAAGGTCTGATCTGAGGCTGGGGAAGGTCTGATCTGAGGCTGGGGAAGGTCTGATCTGAGGCTGGGGAAGGTCTGATCTGAGGCTGGGGAAGGTCTGATCTGAGGCTGGGGAAGGTCTGATCTGAGGCTGGGGAAGGTCTGATCTGAGGCTGGGGAAGGTCTGATCTGAGGCTGGGAAAGGTCTGATCTGAGGCTGGGGAAGGTCTGATCTTAGGCTGGGGAAGGTCTGATCTTAGGCTGGGGAAGGTCTGATCTTAGGCTGGGGAGGGTCTGATCTTAGGCAGGGGTGGGTCTGATCTTAGGCAGGGGTGGGTCTGATCTTAGGCAGGGGTGGGTCTGATCTTAGGCCGGGGACGGTCTGATCTGAGGCCGGGGAAGGTCTGATCTGAGGCCGGGGAAGGTCTGATCTGAGGCCGGGGAAGGTCTGATCTGAGGCCGGGGAAGGTCTGATCTGAGGCCGGGGAAGGTCTGATCTGAGGCCGCGGAAGGTCTGATCTGAGGCCGGGGAAGGTCTGATCTGAGGCCGGGGAAGGTCTGATCTGAGGCCGGGAAGGTCTGATCTGAGGCCGGGAAGGTCTGATCTGAGGCCGGGAAGGTCTGATCTGAGGCCGGGGAAGGTCTGATCTGAGGCCGGGGAAGGTCTGATCTGAGGCCGGGGAAGGTCTGATCTGAGGCCGGGGAAGGTCTGATCTGAGGCCGGGGAAGGTCTGGTCTGAGGCCGGGGAAGGTCTGGTCTGAGGCCGCGGAAGGTCTGGTCTGAGGCCGCGGAAGGTCTGGTCTGAGGCTGCGGAAGGTCTGATCTGAGCCTGCGGAAGGTCTGATCTGAGCCTGCGGAAGATCTGATTTGAGGCTAAACCGAGGCTAGGGAGTGTCTGATAGGGGTCTGGTCTGAGGCTGGGGCTCTGATCTGAGGCTTGGGAGTCTGATCTGAGGCTGAGAGGTCTGATGGTAGTCTGATCTGAGGCTGATGTAGGCTGGGGGTCTGATAGGAGGCTGATGGAGGTGGGGGGGGGGCAGATCTGAGACTGAGAAAGGGACAAAGACAGGAACAGTTGCGAAGGAAGAGGCAGGGACAGTGGCAGAGTGAAAGCTGGGAGAAGCCCTCTATGGACCCCCCTGGGTTTAGCTTGGCTGCCATTAATGCAAAATAAAGAACTAAATAAATAACATTCTGAACTTAAAAATTAGACTGCTATGTTTGGTCAAAATGGCGCCTGTACTATATGTAGAATATATATAGTGCAGGTGCCATTTTGTGCTGCAAAAATACTGCGCTCTAGATTGTTTTTTGTAATTGAAGCACAATTTCTGTAACAGTTATATGTTTGACCAAATAGAGCAGTCAAATTTTTAAGTTGAGAATTGTGTATGGCCCGCGAACGATGTTACAGATATCCAAATGGCCCTCGGCACCAAAAAGGTTCCCCATCCCTGATCTATACAATGAATATGATATTTACTGGTGGGACAACCCCTTTAAATGGCTATACATTAAATAGTAGGTAATATCAAAGCGGATTCTGTGGTATAAAAATACAATTCTCACTCTATGTACCTGTCTTGCGCTCAGTATCTGAATTGTGGTGTGTTTTCTTGTACAGATTCCTAATATTTTCCAGCTCCTCTTCTATCTGCCTACGTAAGGTGGCGATCTGAGCATGTTTATCGTGGTGCTTCTCCAGCCCCATCTGCTGCCGGGCCAGTTCCTGCTGTATGCCGTAGAGGATCACGCCGAGATCTTCACGCTCACTCTTATTCTTCTTCATCGATGTGCTCTGCAAACACGGTAATTACTGTATATTAGTAGTGTATCCTGTCACGCCTGCGAGCATATCTTCTAGTCATTTACAGGATAAACAGTCAACGGAAAACATACTGTTGTGACGATTTGCTGATATCATGATGCGGCCCAGCCCTTTACATAACTTCGGCGCACCCCGCGCCGACTCTAAGTGTAAGACGGCTTAATAGATGTCTTACATTTAGACCATTTTCTACACCTAAAACAGGCGTAGAAAAAGCTGAATGAGACGGGTCTGCCGGCCCATCCCCTTCCCCGCCCATGACATGCCTACTTTTTTTTTTTTAGACCTGGTGTGAGCGGAGAAGAAGTTGCAGATTCTGCAGCGTCAAATGACCCCCACTGTTCTTACTCGCTTAGTTTGGCGTCCACGGCTGCAATGTATATAATACACTACACAGCCAATTGCAGAAAGCTGTTCAATAGCAAATGCATCTGATGTCTTGGGTCACCAGTCCCTCTCTGACCTCTACTGAAGGACCAATTCAGCACAATGTGTTGATGTGCTTAGGACAGGTCATCAATATCAGTCCGGCGGGGGCCTGATCCCAGACATGCTGATCACCTGAATGGGAGCAGTGCTGCAGTAACCAGGTATGGCCACTACACAGTGTACGGCGCTGTGCTTTTCCAGTTCTTGCTTTGGCCACACAACAGCTGATCAGCGGAGGTGCACCGGACTATCTGAGATGTTTGAGGACCAATCATAAGGACACAATAGGATATTGAACTGTTTTCTAATATACAGTACATCTATTTGAAATTTTGCTCACAGACCTTTATCTTATCTGTCTATTTGCTTCTCCCTAAAGAAAAAAAAGAAAAATCGTACAGTCCATTTTAGTCCGTAGCAGAGCTAGATAGGACTAGACATGGCATCAGTCATGCGACCTGATGCCATGTTTCAGTTAGGCCATGGATGTATTACATACATAAGAGAGGTATGTATGCAGAATTTTAAATAAATGTATATTAGAAAATTGTGTGGTTTTCTATTACATAAAAAAATTAAAATAATAAACAGAATACCGCTTTAAGGGTCCATTCACACGTCCGTTGTTTAGTTCCGCATCTGATCCCGATTTTTCGGACTAGTCACAGAATAGTTGTGGACAGAATTTGGACCCATTGATTTTCAATGGGTCTATAAAATATGCGGACAGCACAAAGAGTGCTGTCCGCATAATTTTCTCAGTACATGGTGTCCGTAAAAAAATAAAACATGTCCTATTCTAATCCGAAAATTGCGGTCCGTTGTGAAATGCACAGTCAATGGATCCGCAAAAATCGGAAGACATTCGGATAACTAATCCGTATGTCATCCGAAAAAAATGAAAGAACTTCCTGTTTTTTATTAAGTCCAGCCCCCAGAGACTTTGTTATTCTTCTATCTGTTTTTTTTTTGCGGATCCGCAAAAAACAGATGACAAACGGAAAGAATTCTTGGAAAATAGGATCCGCAAAAAACGGTCCTATTTTCGGATTATAGAAAAACAACGGACGTGTGAATGGACCCTTAAGTCTAGGAAAACCTATAGAATTTGAAAAGGGATCGGCCTTCTTTCCAGAAACAGCTCGACTCTTTTCCATGGACGTAGCATTGCAGCTCTGCCCCACGGAATAGGGATACGCTGCAATACCAAACACAGCCAAAGAGTGGCGCTGCTCTAAAAAATGATCTTTACCTTTATCTGTGTTACATACTGGCCTTTATAATAAGAGCACGTGTCATTTACTTACCATTTCACGCAGCTCCAGGTCCAGACTTTGGATCTGCTTGGTGAGGTAATTCTTAAGAGCGGTTTGGAACCTTGTCATCAGCGGCTGCCAAAAAATAAATCGAATGTCCTTATCGTCATTTTCCCTTATTACACTTCAAGCAATAATTTGTTAATTCTTGCAATACATACAAAGTAAAAAATAAAGCAACTTTCTACAGCTCCTGTGCGGAATATGTGTCTCCATGGTAACAGACAACGTACAATTCTATGTAGTCTGATCCTGCATACTGATGCTGCTTTCTGTCTGGTCTCCACCTCTGGCTAACCCGTCCTCTAGATGTTACCATAACGTAAGGGACTAATGGAAGAAAGTTTGGAGACTGCAGGATTACACTACAGAAAATTTGCTTCCCGTCTTTTACCGTGGAGACACGTACCCACATAGGAGCTGTACAGACAGAATCCGAAATCTTCAATTAAGACCTAGTGCAAAGTTGCTTTCCTTTTCATGTTAGATGTATTGGGACATAAAAAAAAATGGTGGGGACATATCCTTTAAAGTGGTATTCCCATGCAGTCATTTATGACATATGGACAGGACATGCCATAAGGGTCCAATAAATGCAGGTCCCACCTATGGGACCTGCTCCTACATCAAGAACGAAGAGCAAAGCCACGCATGCACGAAAATAGCACGCTCGGCTGTTGGCATAAGTCCCACAGCAGTGAACGCTTTCATGCCGCCTCCATTCACTTCAATGGGACTTATGAAAATATTTTTTGGAAGTCCCATAGCAGTTCCTCATTCATGATGAATCATTCTTAAGACAGAAGCAGGTCCCAGGTCCTATCGATATGTCATAAGTGTCCAAATGGGACAACCCTTTTAATACAAAGTACCTAGTAGATTTTTGTGAAAGTCGACCCTAAGTACAGGCTACATAACGGTACCGCTCATGAGAAGTAGTGATCAGGTTGCTAAGTTGAAGCGGCTCTTACATGATCTGGATCTAACACCACCAGTTCTTCTTCTTCTTCTTCATCTTCTTTTTGCTCTTCTGGACTGTTTGGCTCTTCCTCCTCCTCATCACTATTGGCCATCTGATGGCTCAGCCAATGTAGAGAGGAGGGGGACACTGCCGCTGTGCCGTCATCTGAAATAATATAGACTAATATTACTAATGACTAGCATCACATTAACAACAGGGGCTCTAAGGCCTCAGACGGGGACTTCAGGAAGGTCCAGGCTGTCTGCTCTCTCCTTAGAAGTTTATGGAGAGGTGGACGTGCTACAGTGTGCAGTGCGGGGCCCCCCACTGAAGTCTTTGGGAGTTAAGGAAGAACCGATTCCTACTTATCAAGCAGTTATGGATATTCCGTACATTTTGACCCTGCCGTAAATGTCCACTAGATGTGTCCCCCACTTCTGGGAACATTCTATTCCTAGGAGTCCAGTGGGCGGTCCTATTCAGTGATTGACAGTTATCTTTCTATGCACAGTCTTCCAGGGAAGGCTGTCAATCACTGATTAGAACCGCCCGCTGGACTCCTAAGGTTAGCATGTATTCCGGGCCGAAGCTGTTTCCATAGGCCCGGCCACCCAGGGACGCTGCTTAGTCCAATCACGCCGTGGAAACAGCAAGATGGGACAGCAGGTTGGGACCACGAAGTGAGATCTGCAATTCACATTGTGCAGTTTTCCTGCATGTGTTACTTGCGGATGTTGACATGGATTTGCCCCAGATCTCACCCTTTGAAATCTGCACTGTGTCCATGAGATTTTCAAAATGTCATTTACTTAGCAGATACCGTACCATGCTGCGGATTTTCCTCATGAAAACCTGCTCGCGATATGCACTGTGTGAATATGGCCTTAGAGTTGTGCAGGCAGCAGTGCCCACTAAATGCACTGATATGTGTATACATGCTTTATTTCACTACATTTCAACTTTGAGTTGTCTATTAACTGATAATATCATACGTTAAAGGGGTTGTCTAGGATTTTAATATTGCTGTTGTATCCTCAGTGGTGTAATTTGAAATGACTGGGCCCCACAGCAAATTTTTGAATGGTCCTCCCCTTCCCCCAGCCGCTCCGTCCGTTTCCTGCATGTATATACTGTATGTCATGTCACTGTATATAATGTCATTGTACAACATTGCTGTTTTCTGTGTGCAGGCCCCAAAGCAGCCACTTCCCCTGCTTTCTCCATAGCTGCGCCCCGGTCATCAATATCTGATCGGTAGGGGTCTGACTGCCTGCACCCCAGCTGATCGGCTAATTGAAGAAGCTACAGTGCTTGCATGAAAGCTGCAGTCCCTTTATGATATACCAGATATACCAAACACAGCGCCGTACATTGTATAGTGGCTGTGCTTGGTACTGCAGCCTTGCCACATTCACTTAAATAGGTCTGAGCCGCACATAGGCCATATGATCGATGGACATCATATCATGAAGTCACAGGCATGGGCGTAACTATAGCCATAGCACTTGCAAGGGGGCACAGAGGTTTTGGGCCTGGTCGGGGGGGTTCAATCAGGTGCAAAAACTTTGTATATTTTTGGGGGGAATAACAATATGGTGACTTTTTGCTTTATGGTAGGTTTTCTAATATACTGCGCTATTAAACCTACCTTTAATTATTTCTTCTGATGCTGCTGTTTAAAGGGGTTGTGCAGGTAGTATATAGTAATGGCCTGTCTGCACGACAGGTCATCAATATCTGATCGGCAGTGGTCCGACACCACCCCGCCGATCGGCTGTTTGAAGAGGAGGAGTTGATCCGTGCGGACGCTACTTCCTGTTCATTACACTGTCCGTCGTCTGCCTAGCAGCGGCGGTGCAGTGTAATTACAAGTGGAGCAAGTTCTTGACTTTACACTGCAAGGGAGAAAACGGGCAGTGTAATGGAGAGGAAGCAGCGATTGCATGGCGCGCTGCCTCCTCTTCAGCTGAATGTCAGGGGGTGCTGGGTGTTGGACCCCCGCTAATCAGAGATTGATGACTTGTCCTGAAGATAGGTCATCCATATATATGGCCTGCACAACCCCTTTAATTTTCTTACAGTATTGGTGGGGGCCTCATCTTATCTAGTTATGGGGTCCTATGAATTATAGTCATGCCCTTGGTCACAGGCTAAGGTGAGTGCCGTAATTGTCAGGGTGTCGGGATGATCTATCCAGAGGATGGGTGATGAATATTACAATCCTGGAAACCCCCCCTCATCGTTCAATGACTGTTTATGGGTGTCATAGTCACACAGGAGGTAAAGAAGAGGGTGAGCGTTCACCGTTATCAGAGAAGATAAAGAGGCTTTAAATAGAAAGGTTTCATGCCAAAGTAAACGTACCCGAGCCTGTGCCGCCGTCCATGTCGTGAGAAAGAACAGACCTGGAGATGCTGGCTGCAGAGGAGACGGGGGCTATGCTCACCCCGCTAGTTACCGCTGGGGTCCCCACATCACCTCCCTTTTCTTCGGCTACGTTGTCTCTTTGAGTCTGTGAAAAAAAAAAGGGATGAAACTCCTAAATAACGTCTGCAACCATACGTCCCCTGTTCCGGCTTCAACATATAACTTAAAGGGGCTTTCTGAGATTTTACTCTGATGAGTATCTGATCAGTGGGGGGTCCGGCACCAAGGACCCATGCCGATCAGCTGTTTGAGAAGTCAGCGGCGCCTGCAGTAGTGCCTATGCCTTCTCCAGCTTTTCTTATGCCAGTGATGACTCGCTCATAGGTAGGTCCCATGACCCTATAGACGTGGATGGGGCTGAGCGTGATACCAAGCACAGATGCTATACAATGTACGGCGCTCTGCTTGGTGAGCGAAGACAAGGCAGCGGCGCTACTGCAAGCTCCAATGCTTTCTTAAACAGCTGATCGGAGGGGGTCCCAGATGTCAGACCCCCACCAATCAGACAACCCTTTTAAAGGGGTTTTCTTAGAATCCATATTATGACCTAACTACAGGACAATCATAAGTGTATGATCCCACCAATGGGACCAGGAATTAGAGACGAGCAGGCAACAGGACAAGCATCAGAACCGGAGCAGTGGGGAATCAGTGAGTATCACTTTTTTAATGCCATTCTGCCTCCTTCTTTAATTTTTTTTCCTGGACGGACAGCTCCTTTAGGCCCTATGCACACAACTGTATTTTCTGTCCACATCTGATCTGCATTTTTTCTGGGTCGGATGCGGATCCATTCAATTCAATGGGGCCTCAAAACACTGTGTGCTGTCCACATCCATACGTTCGTTCCGTAGCCCCACAAAAAAGCTAGAACATGTCCTATTCTTGTCTGTTTTGTTTCTGCAGGAGTTTGAAAAAAAATGGTGGCATGCACTCGGCCGGGATCTGCGATTTGTGGACCGCAAAAACTAGATTTTTGTACTTAAAATCTATTTCTCATCCGTATCATTGGGGGACACAGGCTTGACCATGGGACGTTACAGGGCAGTCTCCAAGGGTGGGCATAACAAGAAACCCTTCTGCCAATCAGAGAACCGCCGTCTGCAAAACTCTCCGCCCCAGAGAAGCAGACACAAAGATGTGCACTCTGTAAAACTTGGAAAAGGTGTGCAAAGACGACCATACCGCCTGGAGGGACGAAGCCCCCTGATGCACCGCCCAAGAAGCCCCCACTGCCCGAACAGAATGAGCAGTCACCCGGAACGGTGGGGCCCGGTCATTAATGTGGTACGTTTCCACAATGGCCAAACGAATCCATCGGGTAATGGAAGTCTTCGACGCCGCCAGCCCTCGTCTCGGCCCCTCTGGAATCACAAACAGGGAATCCGTCCGCCGGAAAGATGACGTCTGGGACAAATAGACTCGAACGGCCTGTACCAAATCCAGAGTGTGGAGCGACCTCTCCCGAGGATGAGACGGGTGCCCCCCAATCGGGGGCCAAGAGAATGATGGGCGGTCCTTCGGACCCGATCTTCTGAAGGAGACGGGAATGAGAGGAAGAGGCGGGAACACGTAAGGAAACGTGAAACAATTCCACGGAATCATCAGCGCGTCGCACGCCAGGGCCATGGGATCCCTGGAGCGAGCAACGCACAAGCAAAATGGCGCACAGAAGTGACCACCTGCTTCGGGCCTGGGGTCTGGGCTCGGACATAATGAACAACCCTGCCGTGTCAGGAAGGAGGATGAGGGGAGTAGGTTAAACCCTGTAGGAAGGGGAAAACAGCGCATACCCAGCCTGTGTTCCTGCACGCAGCATGTCCAGAGGAGCCTTGTCATCGACTCGTCACAGGTGCATTTAAAATCCGGATGTGGGCAGAGCCAGCACCCATCGTCCAGATTCAGCTCAGCTGCTGGCGTGGGAGCGGGAAGAACTCATGCCCAGCCCCCAAAATGGCTCCAGCCCCAACGCAGGCCCTACTAACCTACGTCCCCTAACCTCCCCACCACACCACCCCACCCCCGCGCTCAAGAACAACATAAAGTTGAAGCCCCGGCCGGCGTCTCGGTTCAGCCGGGGCTGCAGCGGTATGTTGTTCCTGAATAAGAAGCCGCGGGGCAAGGCCGGCATCAGCACCCGGCATACCCAGGCAAGTGCTGGGGCCTACAGCTGCCAGAAGCAATGAGCGCTTCCATCAATACAGATGGAAGCACTCATTGCTGGAGCGCAGGGAGCGGAGTCCTATCACTCACCGCTCAGCTCCCTGCTCCCCTCCCTTCCTTCAGGCCGGCGGCGGTGTGGGCGGGGCCTGCATCATGGTAATCTGCATACGCTCCGTCCATACCGTGCTGCAGATCTATCTGTGCCTGCAGGGAAGAGAGGACTGTGAGCTTCAGGAACGGGACAAGGTGAGTAGTTACTGTGTTTTTTTGTTTTTAATACAGAAGGGGCACAGATGACTATTACTATGTAGGGGGCACAGAGGACTTTATTACAATGGAGGGGGCACAGAGATCTTTATTACTATGGAGGGGGCACAGAGATCTTTATTACTATGGAGGGGGCACAGTGGACTTTATTACTATGGAAGGGGCACAGAGGACTTTATTACTATGGAGGGGGCACAGGGGACTTTATTACTATGGAGGGGGCACAGGGGACTTTATTACTATGGAGGGGGCACAGAGGACTTTATTACTATGGAGGGGGCACAGAGGACTTTAGTACTATGGAGGGGGCACAAAGGACTTTATTACTATGGAGGCGGCACAGAGGACTTTATTACTATGGAGGGGGCACAGAGGACTTTATTACTATGGAGGGGGCACAGAGGACTTTATTACTATGGAGGGGGCACAGAGGACTTTAGTACTATGGAGGGGGCACAGTGGACTTTAGTACTATGGAGGGGGCACAGAGGACTTTATTACTATGGAAGGGGCACAGAGGACTTTATTACTATGGAGGGGGCACAGGGGACTTTATTACTATGGAGGGGGCACACAGTTTGTTTTTTTCACTTCCTGTGAAGGGGGCACACAGTGGGGGCATAACCACTGTGAAGGGGACACTGGGTACATATCTTGGCATATCCACCGTAAGAGGGCACATATCTTGGCATATAAACTGTGAAGGGGGCACATATTTTGGCATATCTACTGTGAAGTAGGTACATAATGACTTATTCACATATATCCGCTCTGTAGCATGCTCTGTGTAAGGTATTTAATCTATAATACATGCAGTTTTCATTTGCTGTAAGCACCGTGCAAAATGCCACAAGGGGCCCACTGAGACTTTATCGCCCAAGTGCCCACATGAACCTGGAGCCGGCCTTGCCGCGGGGGGACCATGCGGGAGTAGGCCGCAGTGAAGCCGGGGCCTCAATTAGCAGTAGGCCCGGTGGCGCCCTGGACCAGAGCCGAACATTAAAGTATCTGGAAAATGGACGCCCTGATGTCCGCCCCCCTCTCTCGATAGCAGAATACTCCTGGAGCGGCTCAGCTCTGTGGGGAACAGGTAACCTGAGAAGGGGAGGGTGCTCGAAGGAGGGGAGCCTTTTGGGGCCAATTTTTTATTTTTTTTTCATACTCACCTGTCCGGCGTCTTCTGCCCCCTGGCTCCAGCCGGATCACCACCTTCAGTGTGCGGTGCCTTGGGGAGGGACGCTACACCGGAAACAGAGGGGACTTGCGGTGGACGGCCGTGGTGATCCGAACGCTGGAGGGATACAGAGGCTTTTAGGAACCTCTGGTCCTCCTTTGCTTCTGGAGAACGGGAAGGAGCAGCGGGGCTTGGGGGACCCCCTGGTCTCCCGTGTGGGAGCGCAGTCAGCTTTTAGGACTGCCTGAAACTCCCGCTAGAAGAAAAGAAAAAAAGAACAAAAACCAGCAGACCTGCAACGCAGGGAGGTCTGCCTCCTACAGACACTAACCATAAACAGTTTTGGCTTCGTCCCTGTAGGAGGGGTATAGCTGAAGGGGAGGAACTCACACCTTTGTGCTTAGTGTCGCCTCCTGGCGGCAACAGCTATACCATGGTCAAGCCTGTGTCCCCCAATGATACGGATGAGAAACAGATATGATCGTGTGAATGAGGCCTTAATTCGACACACAGATGCACACTTACATTTTAAGGATAAATTCAGCACGGAATCCACATGTGTTTTTTTCAGCTCATTTCTCAAGTGTTTGTTATGCAGTTTTTTGCCGCTTTTTTTGTTTAAACCAATTGGTGTTTACTTCAATACAAAACAGCATTTTCAGCTTGGTATTTGGCCAACAAAACATGCAAAAACCGCATGGACACAAAAAGAGCTTTTTTATGCTTCCCATTAATTTCAATGGGAGATTCAGCCAGGATTCCTCCCCAACATGGGACATCCTGCTTCCCATTGAAATGAATGGGAGGCTGTTTTAAGGCGGAAACACTCAAAAATCAGCACCAAATGTGAACTGGCCCTAAGGGTTAGGCCTCTTTCAGGGTGTACAAAAATTACATTTTGTTCGGCTTGCAAAGCGAAAGTTAAAAGGGTTATCCAATCCCTATAATGACCCCCCCCCCCCCCCCCACTAATGCCTGGGCCCCTCAGATATACTCACCCCTCTCCCCGACACCCACATTGCTCCTAATGCCCGCTGCTGCATCTCCAGGTGACGCTAGGGAGGCTCGTCCTCGTCGAGGCCTGCATTTGGCATCACCTGCGCCGTGCGGGCATGAGGAGGGATGCAGGTGCCAGGGTAAGTATTCGCAGCAGGTTTACATGCAAACATGCGAGGCCTTTAACAATCACATTGCAAACCAAGCGGACATGCTCCACGGTGCAATTTTTGGCTGCAATGACACTTACCCTAATATATATTAATTTGGACAATCTGCTCTCCCCAGAGACAGTGATGCTCAACCGGCGGCCCTCCAGCTCTTGCCAAACTACAATTCCTAGCATGCCCGGACAGTCTACTGTACAGCTGTCAGCCTACAGCAGGGCATGGTGGGAGTTGTAGTTTTACAACAGCTGGAAGGTCGCAGGTAGGGCAACCCTGCTATAAGAGGTGAAGGGCTCAAGCAGAGGAACCCCCTCCACAAAAATGACATCACTTGAGGAACATAAATAATTATTCAAAAACAGCTTACTAACATTCTAGTCACTTACCGTACTTACCTCTCCACCTGTCGCTTGCATAGTCTCTTCTGTGTCAGATGCATGTTCTGCCTCAGGCCTAGGGCTTAAAACAAATATAACACAATTTACATGGTGGCTTCTTTTGGATGGGAAGGTTTCTCGGGAAAGAGAGCAGGCAAGTGTGTGAGGGCATCTGCACGCACAGAGAGGTGAAGGCTTCTGGAGGATGTTCTGGTGTCAACAAGGAAGGCAAGGAAACCACTTCTCTCCAAGAAAAACATCAAGGACAGATAGACATTCTCCAGGAGGTACAGGGATTGGATTACACAGCAGTGGCTGAAAGTTACTTTCTTTGATGAAGCCCCCTTCAGACTGTTGGGGACATCTGAAAAAATGGTTTTCTGGAGAAGAAAAGGTGACCACTACCATGAGTCCTTAGACCAGGGATGGGCAAACTGCGGCTGTTGTAAAACTACAATTCCCACCATGCCCTGCTGTATGCTGATAGCTGTAAGCAGTCTTTGCATGCTGGGAGTTGTAGTTTTGTAACAGCTGGAGAGCTGCAGTTTGCCCATCCTTTCCTTAGACCATTCATGTGTGGGGTTGCTTCTCATCCAAGGGAGTGGGCTCACTCACAGAGTTGCCTAAGAGTACTGCCATGAATAAAGAATCGGATCAAAACCTCCTCCAAAAGTAACTTCTCCCAACCATCCAGGAGAAATGGATGCTTTTTCCAGCATGATGGACACCATGTCACAAAACTGTTCTAGTGCGGGTCCAACTGACCCCTGGAACATCTCACCACGAATAATACACCAAAGCAAGCATACACAGATAAATGACAGTGAGTTGGAAACTGGATCAGCAGGTAAGGAACCAGTGGCAAGAAATACCACTGGACCAAGTGTACCGGTTTTACTTGGGGCGAAACCCAGAGAGCAGGAACCCAGTGAGCCCTGTTCTTCATAGAGCTCCAGATGGTAAGGATGAACTTAGCCGAACTCACTGGTTGCACCTCCAGGATGGTCCCGGTGGACTTGGCCTCTTACCTTCAGAGACTGCTGGAAAAGGCACGAACAACGACTAGGACCCAGACACACGTACTGGAACCCAAACACCGCACAGGACACAGTACAGACTACACACTGGAACCAGCACACCAGAAACTGCCTGGGCCCCCATGCAGAATGGATGCATGGCGGTCTCAGGCAGAGCAGCTCACTGACACAATGTCCTCCCTCTGGAGATCCCAGGAGCCCTCTGTCACGGTCCCTCCCATGACAGAGGAGAGAAGATCTGAGAGACTGGCGGCACGTGATGGTATGTGACAGTCTCTCTGTTTTCTCCTCGCAGTGTTGTTGTTTGGTAATGACCACACCTCTTGTCAGGTGCACCTTGTAAGTCATTACTGAGGCTCTATTTAGTTCTGACTCACACTGCTTACCATGCGGTTGATATTTCCTGCTGGAGTTGGTTGAGCTGGTGTGTTGTTCCTTTGGATCTCCTGCTCCTCCATTCTGCTTTAAGCTAAGTGCATTTTGTTGTTCGCTTGTGTTAGTTGCTTTCTAGGCCTCAGGGAGACGCTGGTTCTTTCATCTGGGAAGGAACCACTAGTCTTATTCCCTGCCACCACTCCTAGGGCCTTCCAGGGTATCCAGGGCTAAGGTTCCGGTGTATGAGTATTCCCACCTTCAGGGTCTACTCATATTGGCAGGAGGTCCTAGGAGGTCACCATCCCTCTCCCTTAGCTTTGAGGTCTAGACTTCTGTCTAATTCCTTCTGTGTGTTTTTGGTGTTTTCCCCTCCCCTGTACTTGTGACACCCTCTCACCGAAGGCACAGACAGGGAATGTCTAGCCTCCATGCAGGACGATACATGGCAGTAACAGACCAGATACGGAACAACAAACTAGACATGACACATACATGAAAATGTCTGGATTCCATGAAAGACGACTCATGGCAGTCACAGACTAAACACCTAACCAGGCAGGGAGAGGAACAAGCATACAGTGCACAAATAGGCTGCTAAAACTAAGCGTCGCCCCTGGCAACCAGTATACACGGCATTAAACGCAGCCAGTACACCAGGGCACAATAGTGAGCAACATGGAACCCGTGTCACAGTGAACCACACTGAGACCGTGACAAGTAATAACTAAGTAGCTCAGTGAACAAATCATTAAAAATTTGGTCCATGGCCAAGAAACTCCCCAGATCTCAATCCCATTGAGAACCTCAGGTCAATCCTCAAAAAGTGGGACAAACAAAAATTCAGAAATTGTGATAAACTCCAAGCGCTGATTAGGAAGAATGGGCTACCATCAGTCAGGATTTGGTCCAGAAGCTGATAACCAGCGTGTCAGGACGGACTGCAGAAGTCTTCAGAAAGGAGGGTCAGCACTGGAAATATTCAGTCTTTGTAGAAACTTGATGGATTTGTCATTGAAGGTTAAAAACTTATAAATTGTACTTTATGTACTTCAGTATTTCCATAGAAACATCTCACAAAAAGATCTAAAAGCACTGAAGCAGCAAACTTTGTGAAAACGACAGGAAGGAGACGCTAGGTAGCAGGGCTCTGCGGGGGCTCTGTGGGGACATGAAGGAGACGGTAGGTAGCAGGGCTCTGCAGGGAGACAGAAGGAGACACTAGGTGGCAGGGCTCTCTGGGCAGACAAGAAGGAGACGCTAGGTGGGAGGGCTCTGCGGGGGGACAGGAAGGAGATGCTACGTGGCAGGGCTCTGCAGGGGAGACAGCAAGGAGACGCTAGGTGGCAGGGCTCTGCGGGGGGACAGGAAGGAGATGCTACGTGGCAGGGCTCTGCAGGGGAGACAGCAAGGAGACGCTAGGTGGCAGGGCTCTGCGGGGGGACAGGAAGGAGATGCTACGTGGCAGGGCTCTGCAGGGGGGGACAGCAAGAAGACGCTAGGTGGCAGGGCTCTGCGGGGGGGACAGGAAGGAGACGCTAGGTGGCAGGGCTCTGCAGGGGAGACAGCAAGGAGACGCTAGGTGGCAGGGCTCTGCGGGGGACAGGAAGGAGATGCTACGTGGCAGGGCTCTGCAGGGGGGACAGCAAGAAGACGCTAGGTGGCAGGGCTCTGCAGGTGGGGACAGAAAGGAGATGCTAGGTGGCAGGGCTCTGCGGGAGGCACAGGAAGGAGACACTAGGTGGCAGGGCTCTGCGGGGGGTACAGGAAGGAGACGCTAGGTGGCAGGGCTCTGCGGGAGGCACAGGAAGGAGACACTAGGTGGCAGGGCTCTGCAAGGGGGACAGGAAGGAGACGCTTAGGTGGCAGGGCTCTGCAAGGGGGGACAGGAAGGAGACGCTAGGTGGCAGGGCTCTGCGGGAGGGACAGGAAGGAGACGCTAGGTGGCAGGGCTCTGCAGGGAGGGACAGGAAGGTGAAGAGGATGGAAAAGCGCTTGGGGGAGACACTAGGGAGCAGGGCTCTGCGGGCAGACAGGAAGGAGACACTAGGTGGCAGGGCTCTGCAGGGGGGGACAGGAAGGAGGACGCTAGGTGGCAGGGCTCTGCAGGGGGGACAGGAAGGAGACGCTAGTGGCAGAGGGCTCTACGGGGGGACAGGAAGGAGACACTAGGTGGCAGGGCTCTGCAGGGGAGACAGGAAGGAGACAGCTAAGTGGCAGGGCTCTGCAGGGGGGACAGGAAGGAGACGCTAGGTGGCAGGGCTCTGCAGGGGGGACAGGAAGGAGACAGCTAGGTGGCAGGGCTCTGCAGGGGGGACAGGAAGGAGACGCTAGGTGGCAGGGGCTCTGCAGGGGGGAACAGGAAGGAGGCGCTAGGTGGCAGGGGCTCTGCAGGGAGGACAGGAAGGAGACACTAGGTGGCAGGGCTCTGCAGGGGGGGACAGGAAGGAGACGCTAGGTGGCAGGGCTCTGCAGGGGGGGACAGGAAGGAGACGCTAAGTGGCAGGGCTCTGCGGGGGGGACAGGAAGGAGAAGCTAGGTGGCAGGGCTCCTGCGGGGGGACAGGAAGGAGAAGCTAGGTGGCAGGGCTCTGCGGGGGGGACAGGAAGGAGACGCTAGGGTGGCAGGGCTCTGCAGGGGGGACAGGAAGGAGATGCTAGGTGGCAGGGCTCTGCAGGGGGGGACAGGAAGGAGATGCTAGGTGGCAGGGCTCTGCAGGGGGGGACAGAAAGGAGATGCTAGGTGGCAGGGCTCTGCAGGGGGGGATAGGAAGGAGACGCTGGGTGGCAGGGCTCTGCAGGGGGGGACAGGAAGGAGACGCTAGGTGGCAAGGCTTTGTAGGGGACAGGAAAAAGACATTAGGTGGCACAGTTCTGGGTGGGGATGGAAAGTAGCATGGGCAGGAGGGGGGCAAAGAGGAGATAATAGGTAATTGTGGAGGGACAAAGGAGGCAGTAAGTGGGTAGGGCTCTGTCGGTAAGTAGAAGGTGCCTACAGTGTTGTCTGTTGCTCTGAGTTCTTGCACCTTCAGCTCTTACATCTCCAGCTGATGAGGTCACATGGTAAAGAGAAGTAGAGAGGGCTGACTCCATGGTCTATTGGTGGCGATCAGCAGTGCACCGAAGAGGCCAGTCATTGGCTGCAGTGGTCACCATTACAGCTGGGTAAACAGAACCAAAAGAAGAAGAGGGCGGTGCTGGATCGGGAAGGTACCTACCTATCACTTCTTAATTCCAGGCTGATCCTCAGCGTTGTTAGGTTTCCCACCGACAAACCCTTTAAGATAAGGGTATGGTCGATTCAACTCTCCCCCCAACAGAAGACGTCTAGGGAAAGAAGGATCAGGCTGCTGGATTCCAACATGCCCCATCCTTTGTTCTCATCTAAGATTAGCAGCTGTCAGAGGTGTCTGTCAGCGATTTACTCCCCTCTCGCCATTCAGGACACATGCATGCTCGGCCCAACCAAGTGTGCAGGTGTATGGAGGAAGGTGGAGGAATAGCTGCCGGCTTACAACTGTGGAAAGTGTAGGGGTACCCTCAGCCAAGCAAGCGTGCCCACTGCCTACCTGACTCCCATAGAAGTGAGTGCACAGAGCTGGACACCTCTCCATTCTTCTCACCAGGCAGGATTTTAGGATAAGATGGGAATATCCCTTTAAGAAGCCCTTCATTACCTCCCTGTGTCCTTCTGCCTCCCAGAGCAATGCCCATTGCCCTCCCTGCCACCTCTTCCCTATGCCCAGTCTGGTTGCCCCTGGTTACCAGCACTATAGCCCCTCATAGACCACAGCTCTGGTTTTCCATCGCTTGCCCGTCACGTGATAATTTAACCCTTTACCGCCCGGCAGGGATGATATGAAATATCAATAATCATAGAGCGGTTAAAGGGCCACCAACCTGCTTGCTCCTGACATCTCCTCGTTGCTAAGCGACGCTGTCAACTTCCGGAAAAGGCGTAACCTCTGTGGACCGTACCAAATTCCAAACAGAGGAGGGGGGTAGAATAGAAGTGTTTTTGTTTCTCTAGCCGTTAGAGTGCGTTTCGTACATTACTGGAGCTCGTTCAGACTCGAGGTTTTAACTGATATTTTTAAAGGGGGGAAGATGAAGGAGGAGGAGGCCGCCTGACGGGACAGGGACGTGTCCGGCAGGGGACTTGGTTGTGCCCGTGTTGTCCTCCGCGCTGGGTGCTGCGGCTGACATGGGGCTGAGGTGTGCGGGGTCCCCACCGCCCGGGTGAGCGCGCCCTCACATGGCTGCCCCCTAGTAATCCGGAGCGCTCCCGGCACTCCGCCGCCTCTACGTGGACTTCTCGGACAGTCTGGCAGGGAAGGAGTTACCCGGATCCGCCCCGCCCGCTCACTGGATGCTGCTCGTGGCTCAGGCCAGGCGGGGCAGTGTGACCCGCGGGCGGAGAGCGGGGTGGACAGGGTGGCATCGGGGGAGCGAAGGAGGTAGGTAGGACGCAGTGCGTCCGCATCATGTGCCCCAGGGCGACTGGCCGTGCGGCATGTGCAGGGTTAACTGCCGTACAGATGTGTGTGCGATTCTGTACACTGCACTGTATATGTGTGCGGTTCTGTACACTGCACTGTATATGTGTGTGCGGTTCTGTACACTGCACTGTATGTGTGTGCGGTTCTGTACACTGCACTGTATGTGTGTGCGGTTCTGTACACTGCACTGTATGTGTGCGTGCGGTTCTGTACACTGCACTGTATATGTGTGTGTGCGGTTCTGTACACTGCACTGTATGTGTGCGTGCGGTTCTGTACACTGCACTGTATGTGTGTGTGTGCGGTTCTGTACACTGCACTGTAGTGTGTGTGTGCGGTTCTGTACACTGCACTGTATGTGTGTGCGTGCGGTTCTGTACACTGCACTGTATGTGTGTGTGCGGTTCTGTACACTGCACTGTATGTGTGTGCGGTTCTGTACACTGCACTGTATGTGTGTGTGCGGTTCTGTACACTGCACTGTATGTGTGTGTGTGCGGTTCTGTACACTGCACTGTATGTGTGTGCGTGCGGTTCTGTACACTGCACTGTATGTGTGTGCGGTTCTGTACACTGCACTGTATGTGCGTGCGGTTCTGTACACTGCACTGTATGTGTGTGCGGTTCTGTACACTGCACTGTATGTGTGTGCGTGCGGTTCTGTACACTGCACTGTATGTGTGTGTGCGGTTCTGTACACTGCACTGTATGTGTGTGCGGTTCTGTACACTGCACTGTATGTGTGCGTGCGGTTCTGTACACTGCACTGTATGTGTGCGTGCGGTTCTGTACACTGCACTGTATGTGTGTGTGCGGTTCTGTACACTGCACTGTATGTGTGCGTGCGGTTCTGTACACTGCACTGTATGTGTGCGTGCGGTTCTGTACACTGCACTGTATGTGTGTGCGTGCGGTTCTGTACACTGCACTGTATGTGTGTGTGCGGTTCTGTACACTGCACTGTATGTGTGTGTGTGCGGTTCTGTACACTGCACTGTATGTGTGTGTGCGGTTCTGTACACTGCACTGTATGTGTGCGTGCGGTTCTGTACACTGCACTGTATGTGTGCGTGCGGTTCTGTACACTGCACTGTATGTGTGCGTGCGGTTCTGTACACTGCACTGTATGTGTGTGCGTGCGGTTCTGTACACTGCACTGTATGTGTGTGTGCGGTTCTGTACACTGCACTGTATGTGTGTGTGCGGTTCTGTACACTGCACTGTATGTGTGTGTGCGGTTCTGTACACTGCACTGTATGTGTGTGTGTGCGGTTCTGTACACTGCACTGTATGTGTGTGTGCGGTTCTGTACACTGCACTGTATGTGTGTGTGTGCGGTTCTGTACACTGCACTGTATGTGTGTGTGCGGTTCTGTACACTGCACTGTATGTGTGTGTGCGGTTCTGTACACTGCACTGTATGTGTGTGTGTGCGGTTCTGTACACTGCACTGTATGTGTGTGTGCGGTTCTGTACACTGCACTGTATGTGTGTGTGCGGTTCTGTACACTGCACTGTATGTGTGTGTGCGGTTCTGTACACTGCACTGTATGTGTGTGTGCGGTTCTGTACACTGCACTGTATGTGTGTGTGCGGTTCTGTACACTGCACTGTATGTGTGTGCGCGGTTCTGTACACTGCACTGTATGTGTGTGTGTGCGGTTCTGTACACTGCACTGTATGTGTGTGTGCGGTTCTGTACACTGCACTGTATGTGTGTGTGCGGTTCTGTACACTGCACTGTATGTGTGTGTGTGCGGTTCTGTACACTGCACTGTATGTGTGTGTGCGGTTCTGTACACTGCACTGTATGTGTGCGTGCGGTTCTGTACACTGCACTGTATGTGTGTGCGTGCGGTTCTGTACACTGCACTGTATGTGTGTGTGCGGTTCTGTACACTGCACTGTATGTGTGTGCGTGCGGTTCTGTACACTGCACTGTATGTGTGTGTGTGCGGTTCTGTACACTGCACTGTATGTGTGCGTGCGGTTCTGTACACTGCACTGTATGTGTGTGCGCGGTTCTGTACACTGCACTGTATGTGTGTGCGTGCGGTTCTGTACACTGCACTGTATGTGTGCGTGCGGTTCTGTACACTGCACTGTATGTGTGTGCGTGCGGTTCTGTACACTGCACTGTATGTGTGCGTGCGGTTCTGTACACTGCACTGTATGTGTGTGCGTGCGGTTCTGTACACTGCACTGTATGTGTGTGTGCGGGTTCTGTACACTGCACTGTATGTGTGTGTGCGGTTCTGTACACTGCACTGTATGTGTGTGTGCGGTTCTGGTACACTGCACTGTATGTGTGTGTGCGGTTCTGTACACTGCACTGTATATGTGTGTGTGCGGTTCTGTACACTGCACTGTATGTGTGTGTGTGCGGTTCTGTACACTGCACTGTATGTGTGTGTGTGTGCGGTTCTGTACACTGCACTGTATGTGTGTGTGTGCGGTTCTGTACACTGCACTGTATGTGTGTGTGTGTGCGGTTCTGTACACTGCACTGTATGTGTGTGTGCGGTTCTGTACACTGCACTGTATGTGTGTGTGCGGTTCTGTACACTGCACTGTATGTGTGTGTGGTTCTGTACACTGCACTGTATATGTGTGTGCGGTTCTGTACACTGCACTGTATATGTGTGTGCGGTTCTGTACACTGCACTGTATATGTGTGTGCGGTTCTGTACACTGCACTGTATATGTGTGTGTGCGGTTCTGTACACTGCACTGTATATGTGTGTGTGCGGTTCTGTACACTGCACTGTATATGTGTGTGTGCGGTTCTGTACACTGCACTGTATATGTGTGTGTGCGGTTCTGTACACTGCACTGTATGTGTGTGTACTAGGGCTGCACGATATGGGAATTTTGTGCGATTGCGATTAGGGCCCTAATAATTGCGATAACGATATGCGATGCGATATTTTAGGGAATTGTGCTAGAGGTCTATCTGCTTGGATTTACAAGGTAAAAGCACACACAGATGACTGATAATGTGAAATGTAGTTATGCTGAACTCAAGAACTGAAATGCGCAGTGTTTTTCAAAATAAAATACATATTTTCATTACTGCAAAAGTACAAAATGCAAAACTTGCCATTTTCTTAATAGCGCTGCACAGAACAGATAAATAAAATAGATAGAAGAACATGTGTTCATTAAAATAACGACTTTCCACCAGCCCCCCCTCCCTCCCCGCACTGTAACTGATGTATCGCAGCATAGCGGCCGGAGATACAGTGTCAATGTCACGTAGAAAGTCAACCATTGCTTTATAAGACACACTTTTGGGGGGGAAAAAGTGTGTCTTATAAGGCAAAAAATACGGTAATATAATTGCAGCATTTTTGGGTCGGCAAATTGCGATATGGCGATTGCTTTCGCGATATATTGTGCAGGCCTAGTGTGTACGGTTCTGTACACTGCACTGTATATGTGTGTGTGCGGTTCTGTACACTGCACTGTATATGTGTGTGTGCGGTTCTGTACACTGCACTGTATATGTGTGTGTGCGGTTCTGTACACTGCACTGTATATGTGTGTGTGCGGTTCTGTACACTGCCACTGTATATGTGTGTGCGGTTCTGTACACTGCACTGTATGTGTGTGCGGTTCTGTACACTGCACTGTATATGTGCGGTTCTGTACACTGCACTGTATATGTGCGGTTCTGTACACTGCACTGTATATGTGTGTGCGGTTCTGTACACTGCACTGTATGTGTGTGCGGTTCTGTACACTGCACTGTATGTGTGTGCGGTTCTGTACACTGCACTGTATGTGTGCGGTTCTGTACACTGCACTGTATATGTGTGTGCGGTTCTGTACACTGCACTGTATGTGTGTGCGGTTCTGTACACTGCACTGTATGTGTGTGCGGTTCTGTACACTGCACTGTATGTGTGTGCGGTTCTGTACACTGCACTGTATATGTGTGTGCGGTTCTGTACACTGCACTGTATATGTGTGTGCGGTTCTGTACACTGCACTGTATATGTGCGGTTCTGTACACTGCACTGTATATGTGTGCGCGGTTCTGTACACTGCACTGTATATGTGTGCGCGGTTCTGTACACTGCACTGTATATGTGTGCGCGGTTCTGTACACTGCACTGTATATGTGTGCGCGGTTCTGTACACTGCACTGTATATGTGTGCGCGGTTCTGTACACTGCACTGTATGTGTGCGCGGTTCTGTACACTGCACTGTATGTGTGTGCGGTTCTGTACACTGCACTGTATGTGTGTGCGGTTCTGTACACTGCACTGTATGTGTGTGCGGTTCTGTACACTGCACTGTATGTGTGTGCGGTTCTGTACACTGCACTGTATGTGTGTGCGGTTCTGTACACTGCACTGTATATGTGTGTGCGGTTCTGTACACTGCACTGTATATGTGTGTGCGTGCGGTTCTGTACACTGCACTGCACGTGTGTGCGTGCGGTTCTGTACACTGCACTGTATGTGTGTGCGTGCGGTTCTGTACACTGCACTGTATGTGTGTGCGTGCGGTTCTGTACACTGCACTGTATGTGTGTGCGTGCGGTTCTGTACACTGCACTGTATGTGTGCGTGCGGTTCTGTACACTGCACTGTATGTGTGTGCGTGCGGTTCTGTACACTGCACTGTATGTGTGTGTGTGCGGTTCTGTACACTGCACTGTATGTGTGTGTGCGGTTCTGTACACTGCACTGTATGTGTGCGTGCGGTTCTGTGCACTGTATGTGTGTGTGCGGTTCTGTACACTGCACTGTATGTGTGTGTGAGCGGTTCTGTACACTGCACTGTATGTGTGCGTGCGGTTCTGTACACTGCACTGTATGTGTGTGCGTGCGGTTCTGTACACTGCACTGTATGTGTGCGTGCGGTTCTGTACACTGCACTGTATGTGTGCGTGCGGTTCTGTACACTGCACTGTATGTGTGCGTGCGGTTCTGTACACTGCACTGTATGTGTGCGTGCGGTTCTGTACACTGCACTGTATATGTGTGTGCGTGCGGTTCTGTACACTGCACTGTATATGTGTGTGTGCGGTTCTGTACACTGCACTGTATGTGTGTGTGTGCGGTTCTGTACACTGCACTGTATGTGTGTGCGTGCGGTTCTGTACACTGCACTGTATGTGTGCGTGCGGTTCTGTACACTGCACTGTATGTGTGCGTGCGGTTCTGTACACTGCACTGTATATGTGTGTGTGCGGTTCTGTACAGTGCACTGTATGTGTGTGTGCGGTTCTGTACACTGCACTGTATGTGTGTGTGCGGTTCTTTACACTGCACTGTATGTGTGTGTGCGGTTCTGTACACTGCACTGTGTGTGTGTGTGCGGTTCTGTACACTGCACTGTATGTGTGTGTGCGGTTCTGTACACTGCACTGTATATGTGTGTGTGCGGTTCTGTACACTGCACTGTATATGTGTGCGATTAAAAGAACAGCCAAGAAAATGTGCATGCTGGGAGTTGTAGTTTAACAACGGCTGGAGTGCCAGAAATAAGTGCACTATTGGAAATGGAAAAGAAGCTGGCCTGGAAAACGTCATGCAGCGAGACTGACAAAGTATAGACTGCTGGTGGGGCTTGGTCAGGGTGTCACTGCTAACACAGAGTTGTCAATTTATTCATACATTTCCAGGAGGAATATTAGAGGAGCGCTGCAGAGTTCTAAAGGCAGATACACCAGAATTGTTATATTATGGGGAATATAAGTATAGTGTAATTCATACGCAGATCATGTCCTAAGCATCGCTGCCCCTCCCCAGAGATAGGATGACTGCCTGTTGTTGACATCCCGATCTCCCACCGGATCAGGCAACATGGCCGGAGGATGGGGGTGATACTCTCAAACCTTTCCTGCAAAGCTCCTGTGCAAGAGAGACCCCCAGTGTCCCCCAGTCTGCCACTGGTGAAAGACTAGAGCAGCAGCCAACAAAGGATCGGGCATATTGGTTTTCAACAGGCCTGATCCTCGTCCTCGCTGAAAACACCTGCACACCTGGTGATAAAGGGGAGGGGGTTTATCTGATGGCCGCAGTTACTGATTATATCACTGTAGGCAGTGAGGGTTTCATTTCTTAGTGCAGATTTTTGCCTTCTCCTCCCCCCTCTGGGTTTTCTTACACGGATCTTGTAGTAATACGCTTCTGAGCTGCAGCCAGGGAAACTCGTGATATTCACATGGGAAGGAAACCGCAGATCCTGCGCAGAGTGATTGCACAATCGGAGGCTGGAAGACAGCACAAGGTCGGGGCTGGGGGCTCTGCCGCCCCCCTGTACTGCGTCTGAGGGTTCTGCCGCCCCCCTGTGCTGCGGCTGGGGGCTCTGCCGCCCCCCTGTGCTGCGGCTGGGGGCTCTGCCGCCCCCCTGTGCTGCGGCTGGGGGCTCTGCCGCCCCCCTGTGCTGCGGCTGGGGGCTCTGCCGCCCCCCTGTGCTGCGGCTGGGGGCTCTGCCGCCCCCCTGTGCTGCGGCTGGGGGCTCTGCCGCCCCCCTGTGCTGCGGCTGGGGGCTCTGCCGCCCCCCTGTGCTGCGGCTGGGGGCTCTGCCGCCCCCCTGTGCTGCGGCTGGGGGCTCTGCCGCCCCCCTGTACTGCCCCATGTCACCCTATATATATAATGTAAATATGAAACTTTTATATATATTTACATTGGGACACTATGGGTAACGGATCCCACTGCATGGCCTCCATTTAAAGGGCATCTGTCAGCAGATTGGTACCTATGACACTGTCTGACCTGTTACATGTGCGCTTGGCAGCTGAAGGCATCTGTGTTGGTCCCATGTTCATATGTGCCCGCATTGCTGAGAAAAATTATGTTTTATTATATGCAAATGAGCCTCTAGGAGCAACGGGGGCGTTACCATTACTCCTAGGGGGTACTGCTCTCTCGCAATAGCCACACCCTCTCCACTTTGATTGACAGGGTCAGGTATGATGACATTTACACTGCCTGGCCCTCTTAAAGTGCAGAGGGTGCAGCAGTTGCAGAGAGAGCAGAGCCTCTAGATGTAATGGTAACACCCCCGTTGCTCCTAGAGACTCATTTGCATATAATAAAACCTAATTCTATGACATGGCCAGCACTGAGAGGAAGGGAAGCTCCACCACTGAACGCAGGGGGCGCTACTAGAGAGGAAAGTTTTACAGGGTTCTTTGGGATTTACAAACTGTCCCTTCTTTTTAGTTTTTTTACAAAAAAAAACCTTGAGAAAAGCAGAAGGTAAACCTCTAATTCCGTTGATTCTTCAGATTCATCAGGGCATATCCACTCCTATTGTTCACGGTAGATCCTGGGGAAGCCGGATGTAATCAGTATATCAGACCACATGGGGCGGCAATGAAGCCGCAGCAGCTTAAAGGGGTGTTCCAGTGTGCAGATAGTGATGTCCTATCCTCAGGGTCCGACCCCCACCACCACTGTGTTTGGCTCCTTCCACCGTGTAATGGCCGTGCCGGGTACTGCAGCTCGGCTCTCGTTCTGCTTCTGGCCCTGTCGACTGTCTCGTTTCCAGAACTGACAACTGACAAAAATAACAGCTGATCAGTGAGGGTGCCGGGTGTCAGACCCCCACCACTCTGGTGTTCATATTGATGACCCGGCCTGAGGATGGGTCATCAGCATCTACAGACTGGAGAACCCCTTTAAGAAGGCTGCGTTTTTTTTTTTCTTTCTTTTAATTAATGGGTCGCGTGATTTTATATATTTTTTCTGCCAGGGTCATGCAGCTGTTTAACAAAAAAATTGCGCCGTTTTCGGGCACCGCACGTGCCAGTCCAGTTTAAGATGCTTCCGCATTCCACATATACACCTATTTGTAAGAATTCAGAAAAGCGGTCAGATCCGATGATAAGAGGGATCCAGTTCGGCAACATATTTTGGAGACAGACCAATCAGTAGATGACAGATGGACCGATGAAATCAGCCTTGTATCCTGAGACCCTTAGGCCGTGTTCACACCAGATGTGTGCTCTCTGAATAGAGGGGCCGCGCATGCCGTCTGGCCATTCTATTCATTTTGGGGGGCTACAAGGGGCCCCCCGTTCTCATGGTTGGTGGAGGTCCCAGTGGTAGGATCCCCATGATCCAATAGTTATCCCCTATACTGGGGATAAGGGATAATAAAACCAGAATACCCCTTTAAAGTGACATGGCACATAGTAGTGCCTGCTTTCAACAGCCTGTTATAAATGAGACCATTGTCATGAGAAATGCCACATACACAGTGCCCAGGTCAGAGAGTGTGCCAGCCGGAGGGTGCCCCCATACATAGTACCTAGGCCAGAGAGTATGCCAGCCGGAGGGTGCCCCCATACACAGTGCCCAGGTCAGAGAGCATCCCACCCAGAGGGTCCCCCATACATAGTACCTAGGCCAGAGAGTATGCCAGCCGGAGGGTGCCCCCATACACAGTGCTCCTACCAGAGAGTATGCCAGCCGGAGGGTGCCCCCATACATAGTTCCTAGGCCAGAGAGTATCCCACCCAGAGGGTGCCCCCATGCACAGTGCTCCTACCAGACAGTATCCCAGCCAGAGGGTGCCCCCATACATAGTACCTAGGCCAGAGAGTATCCCACCCAGAGGGTGCCCCCATGCACAGTGCTCCTATCAGACAGTATCCCAGCCAGAGGGTGCCCCCATACATAGTACCTAGGCCAGAGAGTATCCCACCCAGACGGTGCTCCTACCAGACAGTATCCCAGTCAGAGGGTGCACCCACACTTATATGCCCCATATACAGTATATCATCAAGAGAGTAACCAAGCCAGAGGGTGCCCCTATATACAGTACCCCATTCAGAGAGTATCCCAGCCATAGAGTGCCCCCATATACGGTAACCCTGTGGGTCTGTAAGGTGTTGACAGGTACAGTTGATGAACACCATATAAGCTTACACTCTAATCTTTGCATTCCTCCCCCTTATAATGCCGGAGAATCTGTGCTGAGATATAAGTGCCACTTACGGAGTTTACAGACTGGGACTGGCCCGTTGGCGGCGTGCCTCAGCAGACTGACAAGTTCCGGGACCGTATCTGGCAGTAACATCTAGAAGAACGCCTGCTTTTCTTCTTGTTTGCTTTTGCACTGGCAGCTTCCTTCATATTTGACGGCAGGAAAAGCGCAGCGTGCAGCTCTGGATTTACCTTCAAAAGGACGGACTCCATGGAGTCCGCACGTGGTTCACATTCAGAAAATAGGAAGTTACCTTCTGCTGTTTGTCAGTGAAGGGCTTCCCCAAAATGTTGTAAGATTGTAAAAACTGTGTGATGTGGCCCTAAACTCCGGGACCACATAAATTTTAAGAGTGTTTGAACGCAGCACGTGCAGAACCTCGGCTACTGTGTCTAGAGTGCCTCCATATAGTGAAAAATGCCTGGAAAGGTCTCTCTTGGGAGACGTGGAGGGCAAATGAAGGCCTGGGGGTCCCACGTGGCCTAGGGGTGCTCATTTCGTGGCCTTTGCTCCTCTTCTCCATCAGTGTACAGTAGACCGCTGGTTACCATGTGTATTTGGTAGGAATCTGACAACTACCGCCATCAGGGTCGGGGGAGCTATGTACCCATTTGCAGAAATGGCACTTCCAACCTTCTTTATAGTGAAACTCACAATGGTGGCCACCTCTGTATACCTACGTGGGACAATGCATGGCACCTGGAGGGCGTTAGGGCCCCCTGTTAAAGGGGATTGGTTGCCACGCCTGCTATATCCGTTTTAGATATTATCTGCATTCCCCCATAAAATAACAGTTCTGGAGCACCCTTCCTTAGAACTCTGTGTTATGCTGTTCCTCTATTATTCCTGCTAGAAATGTATGACTAACTTGACAACTGTGTGTCACCATTCCCCCTCCTTACAAGGGGGAGTCCCTCCATAATCTAGCACCGCCGGCATTGACTGGACAGACAGTGTGGAGGACACACCCACTAACTGGTAGCACACAGTTGCCAATTTATTCATAAATTTGCAGGAAGAATAACCGAGGAAAGGCACAACGTAGAAGTCTAAGTAGAGATGCCCCAGAATTGTCATTTAATGGGGAATTCATGTTCTATTGTATTAAAATGGCCGCAGAAATGTCATTTTTTTTAATGTATCTCCTCAGGAAAGGAAAATGTAATATCTTTTTGCACGTACACGGTAAGCGTTCACTTGATGCCGTGCGCTGTAATGACGCGTGTCTTGCTTCGCAGGAAGCGTCTAGCTCCGCAGATGATGGAATTGATGCCATGTCTCTGGGAAAGCTTCTCCGTCGCGCTTCATCCAAGGCCTCCGACTTCCTGACCTTAGGCTCCGGGGGAGAAAACTCCTCGATCCTGGACGGAGAGATCATCTTCTCTAAGAACAATGTGTGCGTCCACCCCCCAGAGCTGCTGCACAACGTGGCATCCCACCACCCAGGTGAGCGCTGACCGGACGCTTGACCAGTCGCCCATGATGTTGTATAAAGCGCTGTTGTGAGCGCCAAGTTTGTGAGGAGCTTTAGGCGTTTTGTACACCTACCTCACTCTTCTTGAAAAATGATCGCCAAATTTGTAAAGATTGGGCACATTTGTTTTTTGCAAAAATAGGTAAAAGTATTTCATCTTTCTCGCGAGTTGCAGCGACGTCATAACACGTAAGCCCTGATCGAAAAGCCTACCCCAGTAGCTCCAATTAAAGGGGTTAACGTTGAAATTATTTAAAAAGGCCCAGAATGGTGTCAAGTAATTGCTGACGCTTCCTGGTTCCTCCCAACATCCAGGAAATGTCCACCGAATGAGACTGGTCAACAGGGTGGTCATTTCCTGTATGTCAGGAGGGACCAGGACGCGTTGGAGCAGCTGGGTACCGGAAAGGTAAGTATAACTTTTTTCAATTATTTAAATCTGCTGGGCAGTCGGAGTTTAAAGGGCATCTGTCGGCAGATTTGTCCCTATGACACTGGCTGACCTGTTGGCAGCTGAAGACATCTGTGTTGGTCCTATGTTCATATGTGCCCGCATTGCTGAGAAAAATGATGTTTAAATATATGCAAATGAGCCTTTAGGAGCAACAGGGGCGTTACCATTACACCTAGAGGCTCTGCTCTCTCTGCAACTGCCGTGCCCTCTGCACTGTGATTAACAGGGCCAGGTGTGATTACATTTACACTGTCTGGTCTTGTCAATGTGCAGAGCCTCTAGGTGTAATGGTAACGCCCCCGTTGCTTCTAGAGGCTCATTTGCATATAATAAAACATCATTTTTCTCAGCAATAAGGGGAACATATGAACATTGGACCAACACAGATGTCTTCAGCTGCCAACAGGTCAGCCAGTGTCATAGGTACCAATCTGCTGACAGATGCCCTTTAAGATTGACGACCTATCCTAAGGAAAGGTCAATAATGATCAGTGGGGGTCCAACTCCCATCACGCCCGCCAATCAGCAGCTCTTGCTAGGCCAGTGATGTCACCTCCGATGTCACATGACCTAGGCATGCCTCAGTCCCTTTAAAGTGAACGGGGCTGAGCTGTGATACCGATAATAGCCGTTTGGGAAGCTGCGAGGAGGCGGCAGTGCTCACTGGTCCCCCGTGGCTGATCGTTGGGGGGGCTGGGAGTCAGACCCCCACTGATGAGGTATTGAGGGTGGGTTATCGATATTAAACGCCCACAAACCCTTTTAAGGCTGGAGATACATGGCGGCTTAGGTCACACAACTATTGTTAAGCGAACTTGTTCGGCATCCAAGGTTCGGGTTTATCGAAGAATCCCGTTATGGATTCTAAATTCCATTATGGTCCGAGGTAGCGGAATCCATAACGGGATTCTTCGATAAACCCGAACCTTGGACGCCGAACTTAAAACACAAGTTCGCTCAACCCTAGACACAACCGAAATGTGTTCAGCGTGTCTGTTGCCGGCTATTTTACGGTTCAGTTTGGATGCAAATCAGGTGGTTTAGGATTTGCATCGCCCATTAGACAGTAACATTTAAATAAATGACTGACATGTGGCGAGTGATTTACGGTCACATTATTGTCCCCGTTCCGTGGCCCTACAGAAAAGATAGCACATGTCCTGTTCTTGTCTGTTTTGGGGGCAAGAATAGGCATTTTTGTAAAGGGTCCGCCCGTTCTGTTCCGCAAATTGCGGAATGCACACAGATGGCATCCGTGTTTTGCGGATCCAGAATCTGCGGTCGTCTGAATGAGCCCTTTATGGTGAACTTTATATCTGAATCCTGTTGCCAGCACTTGCTTTGTCTCTTTCAGGATACCTGTGCATGTACATGGAGAAGGACGAGTCTTTGGGTACCACGCTGATATTAGCCTGGGTCCCTAACTCGCGCATACAGCGCCAGGACGAGGAGGCTTTACGCTATATCACCCCTGAGAGCTCCCCTGTCCGTAAAACTCATAAAAGAAGTCGGCACGTTCCTAATTCCACGTCGTCTACTTTTCATAAACCTTCTGCTTTTACCAAAGAGAGCGCCGGGGATACCCCGAACCCAAGCAAAGCCGACTCCCTCCCAGAGCGGAACACCTCTGACGGCTCCGCGGAAGGAGCAGCAGACATCGCGGAGCAAGGGGAGGATGAGCGGTCCCTGGACATATCTTCTGACGACGTCAGCAAGGACAGCACCCTGGATTCCGATTCTGACGCCTTCTCCTCCCCCTTTTGCATGTCCCCGATATGCGAAGCCCTCGAAGAAAACAATAGCTCTGTGTTTTTGGAGAATGAATCTAGGTATACTAATATAGGAGCCCGAAAAATGTATGGGGCAAAAATATGGTGTGAACATAGCCGTAAAGTGGTTTTCAAGGATTTTTTTATTGATGACTTATCCCCAGGATAGGGCATCAATACCTGATCGGCGGGGATCTGATACCCGCACCCCTTCCTATCAGCTGTTCCTGAGTCGCCTATCTTCAGAGGTAGTGGGGAACAGCTGACCGGTGGGGGGGCCAGTTGATGGTCATCCGCCAATAGGATGGGCCATCAAAATAAAAATACTGGCAAACCCCTTTAAGGTCCTCACTCACCTTCAGTAGCAGTTGACTGAACCCTTGTTTGGTGTGTATTCTCCCCAACTACTCCATACACATGCATGCTCAGCTCAGCTTGGCTTCGTGTGCATATGCTTTTTTAGAGGGGGCCGTTGAAATCCATGATGATCTTCTTTCCCCTGACACCATCAAGAGGTCCTGCCGATATAGTTGGGTTCAGCAAACATAAATTTAATTTGTATGGGGCCTTTACATTGTGTGTCCAAAAGTGCCGGTACAATTAAAATATAACCGTGTTCATCCCATACAGCGAATGGTGTAACGAAAAAAAAAAAAAATCAGACTGGCCAATTCGCCATTTTTGTCACTTCACCTGCCCCCCCAAAAAATTAAGAAGGTGATCAAAAAGTCACACTCACTTCAAAATGGTATCACTGAAAATTACAAAAAATGAGCCCTCACACCGCTCTGTACGCATAACTACAAAAAAGTTATAGGGGTCAGAATATGGCGATGAAAAGAAAAAATGAGTTTTTTTTTTCAAGGTTTTTATATTTTTCAATAGTATTAAAAACGCAAGAAAAACTCTAAAAATGTGGTATCGTTGTAATCATACTGACCCAGAGAATGACGGTAACAGCTCAATTTTACCGCACAGGGAAAGCCGTTAAAAAAAAACAACATTTGGTGGAATTATTTTATTTTTTTTTCCAATTCCACCCTATTTGGATTTTTTTCCAGCTTCCCACTACATCATATGCAATATTAGATGGTCCTATTACAAAGTAGACCTTATCCTGCAAAAAACAAGCCCTCCTACAGCTATGTGAACAGAAAAATGAAAAAAGTTATGGCTCCGGGAAGGCTGGGAGTGAAAAATGAAAACGCAAAGACTGAAAACCACAGTGTCCTTGAGATGGTTAAGGGTCCATTCACACGTCCGCAAAATGGGTCCGCATCCGTTACGCAATTTTGCGGAACGGGTGCAGATCCATTCATTTTTCATGGGCCTGGAATGGATGCGGACAGCACACTTTGTGCTGTCCGCATCCGCATTTCCGGATCCGCAAAAAAATAGAGCATGTCCTATTCTTTTCTGCAATAGCAGACAAGAATAGGCATTTTCTATTATGGTGCAGGCCATATGGACATGGCCGGTGTCCATGTTTTGCGGATCCGCAAAACACTTACGGACGTGTGAATGGAGCCTAAAGGGAATCTGTCAGCACTTACCTCCAAATAAAACCATCGCTCTGTGGAGATGTGCGCTTGACAGTAGATTCTAATGTAGACATGGGTCCCCAATTTGGAGATATAAGCTTTTTATTTATCTATTTTATGCAAATTAGCCTTTTGGTTCAACAAGGGCGTGGCCAATGCACCGTTGCCACGCTCATTTACTTTCCAGGCCACACCCCTACCGCTTTGACAGGGCCAGGCAGTGTAGACATACTTTGAGTATAGGCCATCAGTATCACAATCCCAGACAAACCCTTTAAGGGCGGGTTCACATCAGCGTTCTGAATTCCGTTATTGTTTTCCGTTATAATGGAAAATAACGGAATTCAAAACAGAAACCTTTAGAGGTGTTCCATTTTGATCCGTCATCAAAAAAGTCTATGGGCAAACAGAACGGATCCGTCTGGTTTCCGTTACCCAGGACGGAAAATAAACTCTTGTCGACAAGTGCGTTCTTGGCACGGCCCCTTCTTAAAGCTGCCGATCCGCAATCCCCAGCACTGCCTCCCATTGAAATGAATGCGAGGCAGAAACCACACACCTGCCGGCGGGATTTCAGTCAAATTTTGGCGTGGCTTTCCACATTAAAATTCCGCGGTATGACCAAGGTGGGAACAGCCCCTAACACTTCTGTCTTGAGCCGTTCCTCCACTTTGTACTCCGCTCCCCTACTGGAGTAAGACTGTGCAGTTGATCAGTCTGGGGTGAAATGAATTAAAATCGCTAGCCACGCCCACTTCTCAAAACTGGAATAAGTGGCGTAAAAATGCAAATTGTTGCAAATAAGCCCAAAAAAGTCACAAGGCCCAGTTTTGCGGCTCCTGGGGTGCAGGCAGTGTAAAATTGTAGTTTGCATTTGTCGTTTTCACGCGGGAATCAATGTGCTTTTTTTAAGATGTTTGTCCTCTTTGTGTCCTCTGGCCAGACAAGAGGCTGACCGCCACGTGGCCTGCTATGCGTCCAGTCCAGATAACCTCTCCCAGTGCTCCGAAATGAATGGCCGCGGGAGCCCCGCTAAATGGGAGGAGCAGCAGAAGCTCCTGGCCCTGGAGCAGACCTGTGGAGTCTTCCGGGTAGATTTGGGCCAGATGCGTTCATTGCGACTCTTCTTCAGGTGGGTGGAAAGTGGTCAGAAAAGTTTTTTCGGGGTGGTGGGGCATGTGAACTTTAAACTCTTTTTTTTGTCTTGCAATGATGCTCTGAAGTTTTATGTGTTCTGCATCTGAATATCTGTGGATGTAATGGCTGTGTATGGAAGCGGTGCGCACCTTTTAGTCTATGGCCTCATTCAGACTGCTGTAATGTGGATGAGTTTTGGAGCCACAAAATCTGGCCCAACTGCAGGTCTAATGACCCAAGCGTAAGGGGGTATTCGGTTATGTTACGTTATCCCCTAGCCACGGGATAACTATTAGATCAGTGGGGGTCACTTGATGGCAGTCCTGGTGGCCTTTGGAAAGCAAACTGTTGGCATAGAAACAACCCCCTGCCCCCCATTATTGGGCCTTACCATGGCACCCCATCAACAGCCTGTGATCACGTCACGAAGGGGGTCAGCGGGGTAGTCGCTTATCCCCCCCAAACGGATTGTCTGTTACATAGGATGATGATGTCTTTAGGCATACAAAAGCATAATATACAACACGTGTACATACATAATGTAATATACAACACGTGTACATACATAACATAATGTAATATACAACACGTGTACATACATAACATAATGTAATATGACATACAACGTAGTATGTAACATACATAACATAATGTAATATAATATACAACACGTGTATGTACATACATAACATAATGTAATATAATATACAACACGTGTACATACATAACATAATGTAATATACAACAGGTGTACATACATAACATAATGTAATATAATATACAACACGTGTACATACATAACATAATGTAATATACAACAGGTGTACATACATAACATAATGTAATATAATATACAACACGTGTACATACATAACATAGTAATATAATATACAACACGTGTACATACATAACATAATGTAATATAATATACAACACGTGTACATACATAACATAATGTAATATACAACACGTGTACATACATAACATAATGTAATATAATATACAACACGTGTACATACATAACATAATGTAATATAATATACAACAGGTGTACATACATAACATAATGTAATATACAACACGTGTACATACATAACATAATGTAATATACAACACGTGTACATACATAATATAACGTAATATACAACACACTCACATACATAATGTAATATATAACTCGTGCACATACATGATATAACATCATATACAACACACTCACATAATATAACATAATATATAACTTGTGCAAATACATAATATAGCGTAGTATATAACACGTGCACATACATAATATCATATATAACACGTGCACATACATAATATCATATATAACACGTGCACATACATAATATCATATATAACACGTGCACATACATAATATCATATATAACACGTGCACATACATAATATCATATATAACACGTGCACATATATAATATCATATATAACACGTGCACATATATAATATCATATATAACACGTGTACATACATAACATAATGTAATATACAACACGTGTACATACATAACATAATGTACAACACGTGTACATACATAACATAATGTAATATACAACACACTCACATACATAATGTAATATATAACTCGTGCACATACATGATATAACATCATATACAACACATGCACATACATAATATAACATCATATACAACACACTCACATAATATAACATAATATATAACTTGTGCAAATACATAATATAGCGTAGTATATAACACGTGCACATACATAATATCATATATTACACGTGCTCATACATAATATCATATATAACACGTGCACATATATAATATCATATATAACACGTGCACATACATAATATCATATATAACACGTGCACATATATAATATCATATATAACACGTGCACATATATAATATCATATATAACACGTGCACATATATAATATCATATATAACACGTGCACATACATAATATCATATATAACACGCGCACATACATAATATCATATATAACACGCGCACATACATAATATCATATATAACACGCGCACATACATAATATCATATATAACACGTGCACATATATAATATCATATATAACACGTGCACATACATAATATAACGTAATGGACATCAGTTTTTTTCCGTAGTGATGACGCTTGCACCAGTGGACAGTTGGTGATCGCCAGCAGGGAAAGTCAATACAAGGTTTTCCATTTCCATCACGGTGGACTGGGCAAGTTATCCGAAGTTTTCCAACAGTGGAAATATTGCCGTGAGGCTCAACTCAAGGAGAAGGTGAGAAGCAATGAAATTAGAAAATAATATAACGGTTAAGGAGCGAGTACCGCTACTAATGGCGAAAAATGTGCCGTATGATTCTAGATTATTCATTGAAGGGCTGCTTTGGTTTTTTATCACCGTCACAGTTTTCTGCAGGAAAGGTTAAATACTGACTAGCCTCCAAATAGTGGGTGTTCGGATTGTGGGTCATACTCACCTTACCGAGACCCCACTGCTCCGGTTTTAACTCCGGAAATAATCGCTCAGCCAATCACTGGCCACAGCAGTAACTGTTTTTGCCAGTTATTGGCTGGCTAGTCGTTTCCTGCGTGTTGAGAGGAACAAGGAAGTGGAGCCTGAAGGGGACCTGGAAGCATCAGTACGTGCGCAGTGATAAGGTGACTGTGACGTATTTTATACCATTCTGAGCCTCTCTGAATCTTCAGAACAGCCCTTTAAGGCTACTTTCACACTTGCGTTATTCTTTTCCGGCATAGAGTTCCGTCAAAAGGGCTCTATGCCGGAAAAGAACTGATCAGGCATATCCCCATGCAATCTGAATGGATAGAAATCCGTTCAGTTTGCATCAGTATGCCTTCCGTTCATTCACTGTAAGGCGTTTTGGGCGGACGTAATACCGCAGCATGCTGCGGTATTATGTCCGTCCAAAATGCCTGATCAGTCGCCGGAATGCCGGATCCGGCATTAATTTACATTGACTTGTATTAGTGCCGGATCTGGCATTGCGAGACAACTGAAGGACGGATCTGTCCTTCCGGTATGCGCATGCGCAGACCGGGAAAACTGTGATCCATCCATCCGCATGACAAGCGGAGAGACGGATCCGTTCTTGCAATGCATTTGTAGACTGATCCGCATCCGGACCAGTCTACAAATGCTGTCAGTTGTGACACTAAACGGTGGATCCGGCAGGCGGCTCCGACGACGAAACTGCTTGTCGGGTACAAGTCCTGCAAGTGTGAAAGTAGCCTTAGATCCTCCAGTTGTAGTTATTGACATTAGCTAGTCGGGCGCCTCTTGAAATTTTTGCCGAACAGAAAGGTCCAGAGTGAGGAGGCTGACACAGTAACCTTACAGTGTGGCCAGCTTTCCATCAGACTTTCCACATGCCACAGTGACATGTCAGAAGGTCCGATCGGTGGAGGCCCTGGTGCTGAGACCCCCACTTATTGCTGAGATGAAGGGGCAGAAGCTCTCAGCTGTCTTTCAGCTGACCACTTCCACTTCAGTGATCCGTAGGATTGGCCTCCTCCAATCAAAATTTGTGAATTATCGGTACCTAGTTGCCAACAGTTCTTCGAAAGGGATGAGGCCATTCTCAAAAGGGTTAGGTAGGGGGTGTAGTGTTTGTATAAATTTGCCTCAAATTGACCCATTTATAGAAATTTCATCATGGTTCTGAAGTCGGGGAGGTGCTTAGAGCAGTGTTTCCCAACCAGTGTGCCTCCAGCTGTTGCAAAACTACAACTCCCAGCATGCCTGAACAGCCAAAGGCTGTCCGGGTATGCTGGGAGTTGTAGTTTTGCAACATCCGGAGGCATACTGGTTGGGAAACACTGGCTTAGAGGTCCCAGGATATGCTGACAAGTGTTCTTTGTCTCCTTAGTGACTGTACACTGTCAGTCAGTCGACAATTACTGTAGAAACCTGACCGTCTGTAGTTCCATTCTGACGAGACAATAAGCAGCCAATCTCTTAGATATTAGACAGTAGCAGTCTCCAGATATTTTCATCTGAAGGCTTAAGGCCTACGTGCTTGAAATCATTCTGTTTTTTCCACGTGCTCTGCAGGGATTTGTGGTCATTTTTAGGTACTGAGAAGGAAACAAATAGGGTTTCTACTCCACTTCTTCTCAGAATTTTTTTTTTAACGTACAGATATTGCATTGTATCTAATCTTGAGTTTTCTTGAGAATTTTCTTATTTGCTCCACTCAGGTCACTGAGGAGAAGACGTGTCTGCATTTCTCAATTCAAAGACCAAGTGTCCTCTCCTCTGAATCGCATCCTGAAGAAGGCATTTACCAAAGACTGAACGTCACAAGGTGGTTGCAGCATCTTAATGAAGCCGGACAGGTGGAAGAGGAATATAAACTGCGGAAGGTAGCAATGGCTAGAAATATACATCTTGGTTATTTTGGAAAAATTTTCATGAGTGAGACTTAAAGGGCTTGTCCCCTTTTGTCATATTAATGACGTGAGGATATAGACACCATCAGGGCACTTTCTTTCTGATTGCATATCACTCATTTTAGGCTAAAAACAACTTTTCCAGTTGGCCTTTATTAAACATTTTCAGCTGTTTTTGAGTTATATGGGTTAAAAATCAGTCTTTTTGTTTGTAGAGTATCAAGATGACGTTCAATGCCTTGTCTTTGATCTCCGGACCTGATAAACACACGTTTAAGCCATATTATCTGTTTGATAAGAGTTTAGTTATAATAAGGTCAAAAGGTCAGAGATGAGGCTTCACATGTGCTGGGCCTAAGAAGTCATACTCTGCAAACAGACTGATTTTTTAACCCCTGTATTTCAAATACGGCTGAAGTTTTTTTTTAATAATTGAAAAAAAAAAAAGATTTTATCTTAGCCCAAAATTAGTAAAATGTAATTGAAAAAATGCTGAGAAGATGTCCGTAGCCTTTAAAAGAGATTTCTGTGTCTATGGAAATTATAGTAGTTGTACAAAACATTAAAAAGGAAAGAAAAAAAAAACCTCACCTGTTAAATCTGCTGCGGCTCCAGCGGTCCCCACCAATCTGCGTTTGGCTGCAGTGGTCACATGCATGTATGGCTTGTCATCATTCCAGGAAATTAAGACCGGCAAGGACCACCAGAGCATCAGCGCTGGATCGGCAGAGTTTTTTAGGATTTCTTTCATTTCTTTAGCTCTCGGACAGCCTCTTTAACATTAGCTGAGAAGAGTTTCGGATAAATGATATTATTTTAAGTATTTCATCATTCGGTTTTTCATGTCTGGGCACTTTTATGCTGACAGCTCTTGTCATGGCTGAAGCACAATTTTTTTTTTACCTTCAGAGCAGCCAGCAGCAGTAATCATTCCCTTGTTATGTCCTCGTCTTCTGAGGTGGATTCACTAAGCCGCTTGTCCAGACGAGCAGCCCTGCACTCTCACAAGTAGTCGGCGGTGAAAAAGATGTAGTAGAGCCAGAGAACCAAAACAGCTAAACTGTATACCCAGTGCGGTAGTTGAACAAGACTGGAATAGCAGGGCTGACTTAGCAGTGTAGTTGTGACGGTTGATGCAGGGAAGCTGAGGTGGCAGCGGGGTTGTAGCAGTGTTAATTTAGAGGAGCTGAGGTGGCAAAGTGGTTGTTGTAGTGTTAATGCAGCAGAGCAGAGTAGTAGAGCTGAGGTGGTTGTGGTTATGCAGCGTAGCAGAATAGTTGAGCACGGATGTCACGGACTACGTGAATCAAAAAGTGGCATCCCGCTGCTTGAGCTGGGCTCAGATAGTCCGGTGGAATAACATTAAAGCTGCGCACTGGGTTGCCACGGCTCGAGAAGGAGAAGAGAATGGCGGCGCACAGAGCTGGAGCTTGGCCTGCTGAGTAAGATGTTCCAGCTGCCTGATCCGGCACAAATGCCAGCTGTCGCTGGACCAAAAAACGCTGCCTGCAAAAAACGCCAATAGGGATCCGGCAGTGATCTGTTGAATCCGGCAGTGCCAGACGTGCTGAACTCTGTCAGGCTGTTCGCTACGGGAACAGCCTTCCGGAAACGTTTACCGGAGATGTGAACGTGGCCGAACATCTCTCCAGGGATTTCAGAGAGACATAAGTGTTGTGTCCAGTAGGTGGCAGTATTACTGTGAGATGTTCCTTACTGCTTGTTTTGAAGCACCGTCGTGGTTTCCATATCAAGAAGGGACATTTCACCCTCCAACCTAACCCCCACCGCCGTCATGTTGTTTTATAAACTGTGCATGGAAGGATCCACCTCCTATCAATTACAGCACAGATTTATCATTGAAAACAATGGAAGGCGGATCATGACCAGATTCTGCACAGAAAAAAAAATGCCTTTTGAACATACACTTAAAAGGTACCTTCACCCTTGGTGTGCTTTTTTCTGCACTGGTGAGCATATTTATCTGATCCCCGCTGCTGGGTTGCGGTCCATCTCTCCCCCTTGAGCGCCGCAGGTCCCCTGTCTCCCCGCGTCAACATAGTCTTTGAGTCGGATCACGTGACTGCGGCAGCATGTCACCCGTGTGTCACGTCACTGGGTCAACAGGAGCAGATTTGCAGAGCAGTCATCTGCTCATCTCCACACCTTCACCAGACATTACCAACTACATCCGTCATCCAGTTAAGACCTGACGTTTGGAGAGACGTTCTGGGTAGTTAATCGTCAATTCTCCGGCGGCGCTGTCATGGAAGATGACTGGGGGGGGGAATTAGACTTGGCACTTGACGGTAATTTCATTTCTAGGATTCCTCAAGTACAGCACCGTTATGATAACCATGAATTGTAGTGGGCTCCAGTATAGTTACTTAGAAGCGTCTGGCGGTGGGGAAGGGCTTTTTAACCTCTCTCTACCTGTCCCTATTAGACTGGGGCTACACAGTGACCCTGGCTCGTGATACGCCGGCAGCCCAGCGATCGCCCTGTAGCTCTGTGTATGCCATCACAAGTATTCGCAACTGATGAAAGTGAATTTGGTTGCATTACGATCCGACAGTCGAAAGAAATCCCACCCTACAGGGCTTCTTGTGACGATTTAGTGGTCACCGCAACTTGCAGGTCACAACACAAGCCAAGTCTCTTTAGTTATGGCTACGGACCTACGTTGTGATCTTCGTCTTGGCGACGCAGCCAAATCCCTGTATAGCCCCAGCCTTAGGGCTTCTCTCTTCTGCAGTGCGGCCATGGAGGATTCCTGGAAACCAAATTATCAGCAAGACCCAGTTCTCATTTTTTCACCTGTTATCTGGCACAGGCAGTTCAGACCCTGGCTGAGCAGTACAATCATAAGACTACTATCTATATATATATATATAATGTGTGTGTGTGTGTGTGTATATATATTTATATATATATATATATATATATATATATATATATATATATGTGTGCTTCTAAAGTTTCTCTTTCTTTATGTTTCATTTCCTCTATCTTTCTGCATCATCTTTTACTTTTTTGGCATATATTGGATGAGTTAAAGGCTATGGCTGCTTTTGGTGACTATCACAGATGCAAATGTATGCTCACTGAATAGCGTACATGTCACCGTGACCGATTTATGCCTCCCCTTCATTTATTCTGTTCCAGGCCATTTTCTTCGGTGGCATTGAACCATCCCTTCGAGGGGAAGTGTGGCCATTTCTTTTTGGATATTATAGCTGGGAATCTACTTCAGAGGAACGTGAAGCTCTGCGGGTTCAGAGAAGAGAGGAATATGCCCAGATCCAGAATAAAAGGTATACATGGGAATCATACTGTTACTATACATTACATAGGATAAAAGTAGAAAATTATCCAAATTCTCTAGTAAGTAGCATGAAAATAGCCAATGTTTTACCATACTGTGTACCACATTTTTCACTATAAGACACACCTATAAAGGAGGAAAATTGGAAAACAATATTTTTCATGAGACCCCCAATCCTCATGAGACCCCCAATCATCAGCAGACCTCTGATCAGGGCCCCAATCCTCGGCAGACCTCTGATCAGGGCCCCAATCCTCGGCAGACCTCTGATCAGGGCCCCAATCCTCGGCAGACCTCTGATCAGGGCCCCAATCCTCGGCAGACCTCTGATCAGGGCCCCAATCCTCGTCAGACCTCTGATCAGGGCCCCAATCCTCGGCAGACCTCTGATCAGGGCCCCAATTCTCGGCAGACCTCTGATCAGGGCCCCAATTCTCGGCAGACCTCTGATCAGGGCCCCAATTCTCGGCAGACCTCTGATCAGGGCCCCAATTCTCGGCAGACCTCTGATCAGGGCCCCAATCCTCGGCAGACCTCTGATCAGGGCCCCAATCCTCGGCAGACCTCTGATCAGGGCCCCAATCCTCAGGTCACAGTGGGTACTTACGTGCACCATGTACTGACGCGTTATGCAAGACCAGGGAGCGATGAGTAAAGCCAGCACTGTCTTCACCGCTCCCTGGTCTCCAAGTGTACATAATGAAGCGCTCATTCGTATTCACTCCATAAGACGCCCAAAAGTGAGGGAAAAAAGTGTGGTGCATAGGTATGGTCAGTCATTTTTATTCACCTTTTTGTTTCTCAATCTTCAGACTTTCCATGAGTCCTGATGCCCAGAAAGCTTTCTGGAGGAATGTTCAGTTTACTGTGGACAAGGACGTTGTGAGAACGGATCGTAGCAATCAGTTTTTTCGAGGAGAGGATAATCCCAATGTGGAGGCCATGAGGTAACCCATTACCAAAATAATATTTCTTCCTATAGGTGTATCCTGGCGTATTCCTGAGGAGAGTGCTCCATAGCGAGCACTCCTCCTATAGTATATGTGGTACATTCACAGGCCTGTTGTATATGTTTCCTTGTGTCTTTCCATTCTAATGACTGCAGCGATTGTTCTTCCCTAGGAGGATCTTGTTGAATTACGCTGTATACTGCCCTGGGGTGGGCTACTCCCAAGGAATGTCGGACCTGGTCGCCCCGCTGCTGACAGAAGTGCTGGACGAGTCTGACACCTTCTGGTGCTTTGTTGGCCTCATGCAGAATACTATTTTTATCAGCTCGCCCTGCGACGAGGATATGGAAAAGCAATTAGTAAGTGCCCCTTGGTTCATGATAGTACATGACTTGACTGTGTGAGCGTGATTACAACGCATGTCCTATACACTATCCGTGAGCTACGGATCGCTCTGTACAGAGACATTGGCGAATCTATTTTAAGGATTGGAGATCCGCGCCTCTGGTGGTCCAATGATCCCCATTCACGGGTTCCAGGCAGCCGCTTCCCCATTGACATCAATGTAGAGCCAGCCATGCTTGTACACTAAGCTCTTCATTGACAACTAGAACTAAGCATCTTCAATAGACTCCAATGGCGAGACCAACACGCAAGCACCTCTTCTGCAACACAGCCACAACCCTTTTTTAAAGGCATATGCAATTCTTTATGGCATGTCTGTAAATGTCCATTTTCTTCTCCGCTCCGTCCCTCCGCATGTCGCTATGGCCTCCTGCTCCTCAGCTGTTAAAGGGACTGTATCACCCTTTTATTTTTAAACTCCTGTGTCAGTTCAGGTCCCTAAATCTGCCTCAGTGCAGATGAAAACGTACACTAAGGGCTCATTCAGACGACTGTGTGAATGGGTCTGCATCTATTCCGCAATTTTACGGAACGGGTGCGGACCCATCCCTTTCAATGGGGCCGCAAAAGGCCTTGCAAGAAAGATAGAGGAAGTCCTATCCTTGTCGGCAATTGCGGACAAGAATAGTCATTTCTATCATAGGGCCGGCCATGTGTGGTCCGCAAAATGCTACGGCCGTCTGAGCACATGGGAATACATAGGTTTGCATGAGCGCTGTAGATACAAAACCATAGAATATCTTCAAAGGGGTTTTCCCATCTCAGACAATGGGGGCATATCGCTACAATGAGAAAGGAGCGGGGAAATGAACGGAGGGCGCACTGCGCATGCGCAGCCGCCTTCTAGTCATTTCTATGGGGACGCCGAAAATAGGCGAGCGCTGGCTTGGCAATTTCCGTCTGCCCCATGGAAATGAATGGGAGCATGGGCCGCGCATGTGCGGTGCGCTCCCATTCATTTCTGTGGGGGCAGCGCTAGTGTTGGACAGACCCCGGGAAATCCGCCGTTCTCCAGCCACAGCGCTCCCCGCTTCGTTCTCGTTGTAGGTGCAGGTCCCAGTGGTGGGACCCGCACCAATTAGACAATGGGGGCATATACTAGCGATATGCTCCCATTATCTGAGATGGGAATACCCCTTAATGCAGGCTATTTTAACCAGGTTTGGGAAAACTTATTGTAAATCAAGCAAATGACCATATTATCTATGTATTTCAGATGTATCTCCGTGAGTTGCTTCGGCTCACACACTCGCGTTTCTATAAACACCTGCTCTCTCTGGGAGAAGATGGCCTCCAGATGCTGTTTTGCCACCGATGGATCCTGCTGTGTTTCAAAAGAGAATTTTCAGATTCCGATGCCCTAAGGATGTGGGAAGCATGTTGGGCGCATTATCAGGTACTACTGTGTTTCCTATGAAAACCTCTTACTATTTCTGCGGGCAGCAGGTCATAGAGCAGGAGGAGCGGAGCAGATCCATATGTAGATTATTGGGAAAAGATTCAGCAAAACTTGTAATATCGTTCATATCAATTTCTGCTTATTCTGTGCTTAGGAGTCATGTGGGCGGTCCTACTCATTGATTGACAGCCTTTCTTGTATGATTAGTTATGTCGGCTGTCTGATAGGACCACCTACATGAGTTCTAAGGGGAGATTTAAAGTGTAAATGCCATTTTTTTTCCATCTAATGTGTAGGGACAGCGAGGGGGAACATTTTTCTAATACACTTTATTTAGAGAACGTGTACGTTTATATGAGCGAACTTACGCTGAAATGTCCCCTAGCAGCGCTCTCTATAGGGACAGTATATATTGTAAATCAGCTACTCCCTGTCTCTCCTGCTCAGTAGCCAGTGCTGACTGCGCGATCTGCCCTGCGCTGCTTAATTACTCAGCGCTCCGGGGATACAGAATTATTCAGTGTCGGCACTGGACATGCTGATCAGTGTCAGCATGGAAGGAGGGCAGAGCAGATATATATACATAGTGCATATGTGAATTTCTTGAAATAGATAGGAGCCAGCAGGGAGGGAAAAAGAATTAACCCCGGCCATCTTCACAGTGAGCGCTGCTCTGTACTGTGTAGACGGACATGCCTTAGCAACACTTATTTAGAGAGCACTGCAAGGGACATTTGAGGGCAGGTTTTCGCATATAAATGTACAGATTTTCTAAAGTGTATTAGAAAAATGTTCCCTATCACTGTCCCTGCACATTAGGGCTCGTGCACACGACTGTTGGATGTTTTGCAGTCCGCAAAACACGGATACCGGCGTTCTGCCAGATTCCTATACCCTGGCAGAATGCTATACCCGCACATCCACCGGATTAGTAAAAATGATTGCAATTCCGCGGGAGAAAAAAAACACTATATGCGCATGCGCGAAACCGTACATCGCGCGTGTGCACTCAGGGGTAGGTGGATTTTTCTGTGCGAAGTCTATCAGATCTCCCTACCTCTGAGTGCGCACACTATGTGGTGTGGCTGAAATGTGAATGGTTCCTCATACAGGCCAAAAAAAAAAAAAGGAACTGACGCCGACAAAAAAAGAGTCCTTAGAAGCAAAAAAAATGGCAGTCGCACTTTAAATCTCTGCTTAGGAGTCGTGGGCGGTCCTATCAGTGACAGCTAACATGGTTAATCATACAGGGATGGCTGTCAATCAATGAGTAGTGGAACTAGTAACAAAGCTCGTCACGATTGTTACTAGTTCCATTGCTCAACCAAGTGGCGACTTGGCCCTCGCCCTAGGTTCTTTTGGACACATGCGGCAGCTCCAACCTGATACCCAGTTCATCCAGCTAACCTTCATTGCGGTTGCACCCAATTCGGTGCAACCTGAACAGGTGAGCATTACATATTCACCTCATTTTGAAGGACGCTGTGCCACTTTTACTTATTCACCCTATGAGCGCCTTTCTCATCCTGTGGCCACAATCAATGAGTAGGACCGCGACATGACTCCTAAGAATACCGTACCGTATTAGAATGTATGGGCTCCGATGAGCCTAAGTCATGCATGACTTCGTTGAATAACCTCGGTAAGTGATTTTTAAAGTGGAAAACCACTTTAAAACTTAACACCGAACTAGTTCTGATTGGTACCTCAGAACCGAAGCAGAGTTTTTCCACTTTAAAAATCACTTACCGAGGTTATTCAACGAAGTCACGCGCGACTTCCCGAGTAACTGACTTCGGCTCATCGGAGCCCATACATTCTAATACTGTATGGAGATGGATGCCCGTACAGTACTATTCCGAAGTTTTGAACGAAGTGACTTTGGCTGAACCTCGCTTCGCTCAACACTAAATTACAAGGTTTGCTGAATCTTTTTTCCATAAATCTGTGTAGAAATGTCAGCTACGCTTTAAATGAACAAATTACACGTTTTTCTAAATCTCTTCCTATCAGTCTGCTCAGCTCCTTCCGCTCCTATAACGTGCTACCTGCAGACTGCACTGCGTTTTCATGGTGATCGGTTCCCTTTAAATCTCCAATTACATTTATCCAACTAGATGTGCATTTCATGAAGGAAGTACATGGTGCTTGAAAAGAGCTCAGTTTGTGTGCGTTCATCATTTAATTTGGGGGGTACTATCTCTCCTTGAGGAGAGAGCGCATTAATTGGCATGAGGAGACTTATAGGCCATACATGCTCCTCTGGTATTGTGGGAAGAAAGGGATGCAAATGAGCTCTTAACAAGCTCTACCTCTGATGCCACCAGATGTAAGGCAGCCATCCTATAAGTCAATGTTTGACCCTTTAAACAGGCCTTGAGACATGACTCAGATATAAAATAAGCCAGCTCCTCAGGGGCAATAACCCCGAAACAGCTGTCTGCAGATGTGATATTGGCTTACTTAATATCCGAGTCTTGTCTAAATGCCTAATTAAAGGGTCGAACATGTGCGGCCCGTAAATTGTGGAAGGCACACGGGCCGGTATCTGCATTTTGCAAATCCGCAATTTGCGGACCGCAAAACACTACGGTCCTGTAAATGCTCCCTTATTTTAAGGATGATAGCAATATGAAATCACTGGTAAATTCCCACTTGCCTACTGGACCGTAGTCATTCAAGGAAATGCATTGGGGAAGACGATAGTAATCATGATTAGGATGATGATCGGAATAGATGACTCGGATGATTGCTGGCTCGGTGGTTAGCACTGGTGCCTTGCAACACCAGGGTCCTAGGTTCAAATCCAACTAAATTCGGCTTCATGAAGTTTGTGTCTTGTCCCCGTGTTTGCACGGGTTTCCTTCTCACTGCAAAACCATACAGTAGGTTGATCTGGAATTTAGATTGTGATCCCTATTTGAGACTAGGACTAGTGTGAGTGATGACAGTCTCTGTACAGCGCTGCAGATTATTTAGCACCATATCAGCAAGCAAAATCAATAAATATGCACTTTCTATGAATTTTGTACATCCTCCTTTTTTTGTTCCTATATAATTGGGTTGTCTGGGATGTGGACTTTCTCACATGACGTGGATTATAGGTGTAGTAGTACAGTTCTTACACACAGGTGGATGCTTTAGAGCGTCACGTGATTTTGTGCCTTTCTCCTTCAGACGGATTACTTCCACCTGTTTCTGTGCGTCGCCATCATTGTTCTTTACGGTGAGGACGTCATTGAGCAGCAGCTGCCGACGGACCAGATGCTGCTGCATTTCAGTAACTTGGCTATGCACATGAATGGAGAGCTGGTCCTCAAGAAGGTGAGGAGATCTTGGCCATGAAGCACTATACTTTGCATCTCCTTTAAAGGGGGTTTCTGAGATTTTGATACTGATGACCTATCTGATCGGTGGGGTCCGACACCCGGGACCCCCGCCGATCAGCTGTTTGAGAACACTGGTGCTCCTGTGAGCGCCACGCCCTTCTCCGTGCTCACCAAGCACAGCGCCATAAATTGCATAGCGGCTGTGCTTGGTGTTGTACTCGGCCTCATTCACTTCAGTGATGCTGAGCACAATACCAAGCACAGCCGCTATACAATGTACGGCGTTGTGCACGTCGACCACGGAGAAGGCCGTGGCGCTCACATGGAGCACCAGTGTTCTCAAACAGCTGATCGGCGGAGGCCCCGGGTGTCGGACCTCACCGATCAGATACTGATGACCTTTTAAAATCTCGGAAATCCCCTTTAATAATTAAAGGGGATTTCTAGCAAGGAAAAAAAATCGGTGGCAGTGGGCTCAGAATGGGTTACAAGAAAAAAAATTTAAAGAGCTGACACCTGACCGATCCCCTGCAGCTCTAGTTCTGATACTGCCCTGTACCTCACATGGATCCAGAGATCTCCACATATACTTCTCCAATTGCTCTGCTAAATTATCTTTAGCCTGGCAGCTGAGAGGCGTGTCCTTTCTCCTCTCTCCCTGTAACTGCTATCTTAAAGAATATATGGCTGCTGGCAATTGAAGATTTAAACTGAGCACAAAGAACAAACAGCAGGTGGCGCTATACAAATACATTTTATTGGATATCTCAGGAGCTATACAAAATTTTTAATTACATGCAGTTACAAAAATATTCAGATCCAAGTGCTGGTTTGAAAAAGTAGAATATGTTTTGTGACAGAACTCCATATAGTATTAGAGTGCTTTCTCCGGGATTTTACTGCTGACGACCTATCCTCAGGATAGGTCATCAGTATCTGATCAGTGACGGTCTGACACCCGGGACCCGCGTCCATCAGCTGTTTGAGAAGGCACCGACGCTCCTGTAATCGCCGCGGCCTTCTCTGTTCTCACCAAGCACAGCGCCGTACATTGTATATCGGATGTGCTTGGTATCCCACTCGGCCCCATTGCAGCGAATAGAGTTGAGCTGCGATACCAAGCACAGCCGATATACAGCGTACAGCGGTGTGCTTGGTAAGCACGGAGAAGGCCACGGCGCTCACAGGAGAGCCTGTACCTTCTCAAACGGCTGATTGGTGTCGGACCCCCACCGATCAGATACTGTTGACGACCTAGTAAAATCCTGGAAAACCCATTTATGTAACCAGTTATACTAATTTAAACTTATAATTCATTTCCTGCTGCACTTTTGATGTTTTTTAATACATATTTGTTATTGTTGTACTCAGGCAAGAAGTCTACTTTATCAATTTCGTCTCCTGCCCAAAATTCCCTGCAGCCTCCATGACTTGTGTAAGTTGTGTGGCCCCGGTATGTGGGACAGTGGCTATATACCGGCCATAGAATGTACCGGTGAACACCCGGAGTCCGAAAGCTGTTTGTATGGAGGAACTGTGGAAGAACCTATTCCAATGTCGCCCAAAAAAAGCAAGAAAAAACACAAATCACTTGATGTTTTCACCTTTAGGAAATAGAGAAATTGCCTACAAGGGACGACATCCCAAGGACGTAATGGAAGGACTCCGCACATGTCCATAGCACACTGTCAGCGGATGGGCCACACTTTGGACATGTTGGTTTAGGAATGGTTTTATTTTATACTTAAGGATTCTTTTGCATTGACTATAAGGTTTTTAAATCTAGTTATCGAGCCTTTGCCAGCGAAGCACAATCCTGTACCTCCTTTCTCCCCTAAATTCTATTTCAAAGTAAAAGTGTACTATAAATCAAATAAATCTATTGGTGGCATTTTAACCAATCAGTGCTTTCTAATTAAATTGATTATTATTTCTTTGTTTTTTTATTATTTTCTATTATTATTGCAACTGAAAGCCAATCAGGTGACTTATGACTACCAATACTTTAAAGGGGTTCTCCAGGCTGCAGATATTGATGACCTATTCTCAGGATAAGTCATCAATATCAGATCAGTGTTGGTCTGCCACTCCTGCCGCAGTGCACGGAGCTGGAGGTCCATACACAGTGTAGTGGTCGTGCCGGGATTACGCCAGCTCAGCTCTCATTCAGTACACCGGCACTGGAGACTAGACAGTGTATGGAGCCTTCTGTTTCCATGCCGGGTGTCGGACCCCACCCATCTAATACTGACGACCTACCCTGAGAATAGTTCATCAATATCTATAGCCCGGAGAACCCCTTTAATTAGACAAGTATTGCGTTGCATCAGTGGGAGAGAGATGAATTACTTGAAGCCAGTTCTTTTATGTAAACTGTACTGTTCATAGCATTGTAAATAAATCGCATTTTCACAGCCATGTTGTCCTTTTAAAATTTCTGGAATACAAAAAATGTCAGATATTTTAATACTGATAAACTATCCTCTGGATAGGTCATCAATATCTGATCGGTGGGAGTCCGACACCCGAGACCCTTCCCGATCAGCTATTTGAAAGGGCAGCGGCGCTCTTGTGTCAGTGCCGCGGCCTTCTCTGTGCTTACCAAGCGCAGCGCCGTACATTCTATAGCGACTCAGCCCCATTCACTTCAATGGGGCTGAACTGCGCCTAGCCCATGTGACTGATTAACTTGTTATCACTGGCCTAGGAACAGCTGAGAGAAGGCTACAGCGAGCGCCGGTGCCTTTTCAAACAGCAGGGGGTCCCGGGTGTTGGACCCCTACCAATCAGATACTGATGACCTATCCTGAGGGATTCTCCGGCTGTCCTATATTGCTGACCTATCCTCGGGATAGCAAACAAAGGTGGATAAAAGCAGCACACAACGGTCTACCCGGGCCACCGGAATGCATCAGCTGTGCAAAAACCGCAGATCCCATACGGTCACTCTAAATCGTAGACGTAAAAGGACCACAGCAGCATCTCCGGTAATCTTCTTTGTTACGAGTACTTCACAGCATGTATACAAATAAAGTGCAAATACAAGTGAACAAACTGACATATAAATAGTATAACCCCCACCCTCCTCTTACGACAACTGTCCAATCCCCCGCCACAAGGTAACACCCATTAGCCGCTGAGCCATTCATATCATCTACCACTTCCAATCCTTATTTTGCATATAAGAGTACCATCACCTGTGTTACAGACACTCCCGAACTCCCCATTACTGCATCGCGATCGCGTCTGTATAATACCATTGCGCATGTCTGCGCGTCTAATCGCTTCTGTGTCTCCACAGCAACAGTCTGCGATAATCCCGTGAAACCTCGCAAGAACTCGCGCGTGTCCACAGGCTACAATGGGTCTCGTGACAATTACCGTGCGGTCAGATGATCCGCAGCCGCGTACTGCCCATTATCATGACGTCACACGGCATCAGGTTGCCACAGAGACCCACAGTACCGATCGCAATGCTCATAATGGCGGAGTCCGATCTGTGCACCGGCATGACCATCCCAATATGCTTTAATCATATTAAAGGTATCGTATTGCTGTAAATAACAATCATGGGCATATCCATAGGGGATAGGATAATCGTAAATAAATTGGAGGAGGGGTATCCCAAAATATATAAAATCAAACTTTAAAATCACAAAGGACTATGCATAATACAGAGGACATTATCCATAGATATAATATAGTATTCAGAGGACTATATTGAGGATATACATCCTAATCGATCCCCACAACATTGAACTCCAAATTGAGTCCAAATGGCTGGAGAGATCTCGGGGGGTACATCCACTGGAGGTCCTTTTTTCTCCACCCCTTCTAAGGGTTCCCACTGCATCAATCACCCGGAACCGAGGTTGGTTGATGGGATGTGCACACTCAATGAAATGCCTAGCGACTGGTTTGTCTAACATTCTTTTTCTAATTGTACTTTTATGCTTGTTGATCCTTTCTCTAACCTCCATTGTGGTCTCACCCACATATATGAGACTACATGGACATAGAATCATGTAGATAACAACCTTTGACCTACAAGTAAAAATACCATTGATTTTAAACATCTTGCCACTGTGTGGATGTGTAAAGGTATCGCCCTTCATAATACTACCGACAAACATGGAAAGTTACCATTTTTCCTAGGGGCCAGATACATTTGTCTATCTATCCGTGGACCCCCTTTGGATAGGTCATCAATATCAGATCGGCGGGGGTCCAACACCTCCCATTAGCTGCATAAGGAGAGGGGGCGTGCACGCGCCGTCTCCCGTCTCTCTTCCTGTTCACAGCTGCTTTGCCATAGACCGCACACAACACTGCGCGCACCTCCCCTTCATGCAGCTTATCGGCGGGAGCATGTTATAGAGCAGGAGGAGCTGAGCAGATTGATATCTGGTTTTATGGAAAAAGATTCAGTAAAACATTTTATTTATTCATTTGAATTCCTGCTCATTCTGTGCTGTGAAGTCCAGGAGGCGGTCCTATTGGTGATTGACAGCTGTCTCTGTATACACAGTCATAGAGGGAAGGCTGTCAATCACTGATAGGACCACCTCCTGGACTTCACAGCCCAGAATGAGCAGAAACTTAAATGCATAAATTACAACTTATACTGAATATTTTCCCACAAAATTATGGATCAATCTACTCGGCTCATCCTGCTCTATAACATGCTGCCTGCAACAAAAACACTGGGTTCAGCGTGAGAGGTTCCCTTTAAGGGAATTGAGTACATTGAACACGGCAGAGCAGCTGGAGCTCAGCAGATTGATGTATAGCTTCCTGGGAACATATTCTGCATAATTTGTATTAGATTAAGGGCTTATTCAGACCACCGTATATTTGTCTCCGCATTTCAATGTGGCCACAAAACATGCAGACAGCACAGCATGTGCTGTACGCATCCGTACTTACGTTCCGTGGCCCCACAAAAAAGATACATGTCCTATTCTTTTTTTTTTTTTTTTTTTAATTCTTTATTTATGTATTATCAAAGAAATAACAGAGCGGCCCGGGGGTCGCAACAGGTAAGCAACAGCAGCATACAAATGCGTACACAACAAAAATAGACATAAAGGCTATCAGTCATGAGGAGAGTCCTACAGGTTCTACAGGTATATAATCTACGATCAATGTACACAAGTAGGAATACGTAGGGTCAGTCTCAAAGGCACAGCTAGATTCAGGACAAATCCTCCAACACCATTGAAACAATACATAACAAACAATGAAGCGCACATAACAATCATCATACAGACAAAACCGACAAGGACTATGACACACGGGGGGGGCAATCAAGAAGAAGGGGAGGGGGGGGGGAAGGGTGACCAGAGATAAAAATTAAGAGGCCTATCGAGTTAAGAGAATCTGGTACTCCTGTGTACCCTGGAAGGTAAGCCAAGGGGTCCATGCCTTCACGTGCGCCGTGGTGGTGTGTTTTAAAGTCGAAGTAAGCTCCTCCATTCTCCGTATATCCTCAACCTTTTGGATCCAGAAACTAATCTGAGGTGGAGACGGCGACTTCCATCTCGCAGGGATACAGGCCCTAGCTGCCAATACAAGAGGATGCAAGCAGGTCCTTCTCAACACCTTAAGGGGGAGATCAGAGTGAAAAAGTAGGAAGAATCCCGGTGTGTTCGGGATCACAAAAGGGAACATCTTGGACAATGATTCATGTACCCCCTTCCAAAAGAGGCTGAGCTTGGGACAGCTCCAAAAAAATATGCAGAAGCGTACCCGGGGCCTCCGCGCAGCGCCAACACAGTGGGGAGGCAGAAGGGATGATCTTCTGCAGACGGGTCGGGACATAGTACCATCTGGACACAATCTTATATCCCGCTTCCTGGTATTTACTCGTGATCGAGGCTTTATGTACTAGAGAGAGCAGTTTTGACCACTGGTCAGAGGGGATGTCAAGGTCCAGATCACGGTTCCATTTGTCTATGTAAGGAGGACGGTAGTCCTCGTCAGGTGTGACTAAAGCTTTGTAACATTCCGATAGAGAGTGTCTGTAAGCTCCTGAGCCTATACAAATCTTCTCGAAAAAGGTGAGGGATCTATCCAGGTCACCGGACGAAGGTAATGTGGATAAAAAGTGAGCCAACTGCCTGGCTCTCCAGTGTACATGTCCTATTCTTGTCCACAATTGCAGACAAGAATAGGCATTCCTAGTGTAGGGCTCGCCGTTCCGGTCCTGCACAATGCGAACACACATGACCGGTATCCACATTTTGCGGATCCACAATTTGCAGACCGCAAAACGGATATGGTCGTCTTATTGAGCCCCAAATCTCAGCTGATTCTAGTTTTGGAGTCCAGAGGGCGAAGCTACTTGACAGCTATCACTTATACGAGGAAGGAAACGCTTCGTAAGACCACCCACTGGACTCTGAAGCCCAGAATGATCAGAGGTTTAGATCAATAAAGTATGCTGTATCTTTCCCCATATATCAATCTGCTCAGCTCCTTCTGCTCTATAACCTGCAGCTCAGACACAGTCTTCAACATGACAGGTTCCCTTTAATAAAAATGTGCATGTGACGTGTTGTATTTGAAGCTGTCTCTGTTTTTTTTGTTTTTTTTTTAGATGTGTGTGTTACTACCTGTGTTTCTAGGTAACTAATCTTCAAAGAAGGCGACTTGGGTAGGGTCATAATTAGAAGAAATTTGTGCTTCCTGTCAATATGCTTCTTTGCTGTTGAGACCTAAATCTCAGATTTCACACTCGTTTGGTGCACACGCTCATGCTCCAATTTAGATCCACCCAATATAGGTGAATTTTATGTGTGTATAAATAAGTAATAGCAGGATTCCTGACCACAATGTATTTTTCAGCAGCGTACCCCTCTGTAGGCTCCATCAGGGGGCATAGCTATAGGGGGTGCAGAGGTAGCAGTTGCTACGAAACAAGCATCACCTCAACCCTATTACCCTGCGAAAATCCTGACCATCCAGAGGACCCGATAAGATGACCAAACGTGGGAAAAAGGAGGCTCCGAAGCTTCTTTGGCATGTCCGCTTTGAACAACAATGGCGCTGCAGACAGTTCCCGCAGGGTGCCGACTACAGCGAAAGACTCCATTGCACACGGTCAGGTCAGTGTCCATGGAGTAAGCCCTCAGCAGTCTGCCTTGCCAGATCCCACGACAAGCCCCTCTTTAGACGGGCAGGCCTCATCGCCGCAGTCATCGGGAGGCGAAGACCAACAACCTAAAGCTCAAAAGAGAGCGCATCAGGCCGTCAGGCACTCACCAACTCCTGCATCAGAGGCCGTAAAAAAGGCGCCTCAGCCACACAAGCTCACTCATCCACAAATAGCCCCGTTAAACAGCGCCAAAAATGGGACACTACCTTTCCATTTTCTGCCACAGCGGTAGACATGCCAGAATTAGAGGGTCCTGAAGATGCTATGTCTGCTATTCCCACCTCGAACCAAGCTGCATCTGAGGTATTTTTTAAAGGCTTAGACACTCAATACAAAAGGACATCTCCAGGGCTATTGCCACTCACGGCCACAGTGGAGGGTTTTGGAGAAAGAGTGGATCATGTTGAGGGGAAAAAGGAAGAATTAACACCCCTACACATCCAACAAACACATTTCTTTGGCGCTTGAACGCCTTTATTCTCACTGTGGGGGAGGTCAGTGACAAGATCTCCGCAGATTTAGCGGAGTTTTTCTTGCTAAACGCACCAACAGCCTCAAACCATTTCACTTTGTGGACTGCACATAAGGCATACGCTAGAGGCCTCCTTATACAGCAGGCAGCACGTCTTAATAAACAAAGACGTATGGCTGTGGATGATCTTCTCAAAAAGGTCTCTTTAGAGGCACAAGACTAACCAAGACCCTCATTCTCTTGAAGCAAGAGTTGAGCTTCAAAAACATTTAGCATCCATATTCGACAAGCAAATGAGTAGGTAGAAGCTGTCTTACTATAGCTCATTCAACAAGGCCAGTAAACTTATGGCCAACAGGATCAGGGTTGCTCGCTCCAAGGCCAAGTCGCAGAAAATTATTTCTCCCAAAGCTATAGCAGACAACTTTCGGCCCTATTACCATGATCTTTACAACCTACGCTTGCCGACATTCCAAACTTTCTTCATTCTTTAAATATCCCTAAAATATCACCAGAATATGCCTCCTCTCTTAACTCCCCAATAACTGAAGCAGAAGTTATCAACACAATTAAAACCTTACAGATGGGGAAGGCTCCTGGCCCTAACGGCTTCACAGGAGAGTATTACCGACAATTTGCTGGCCTTCTAGCCCCACACCTATTCGACATGTTCAACCATGCTATTAACACAGGAAGCCCTCCAGAGGAAATTCTTAGAGCGACTATAATTACCCTCCCAAAACCTGGGAAAACTCCAGACACTCCGGCGAATTTTCGCCCCATCTTTACTCGAAAGTCCTAGCCAATAGATTACTGCCCATCTTCCCTTCTATCATTAAAGCAGACCAAGTAGGTTTCACTAAGGGCAGATAAGTACCAGATGGGACACAACGCCCGATAAACCTGATCCACAAGGCATCGACCACCAAATCGCCTTCTCTGCTCCTATCTTTGGATGCAGAGAAGGTGTTTGATAGGGTCAACTGGACATATACTTTCGAAACACTTGAAAACTTTGGTTTCTCGGGCCCTATTGTATCAGCAGTCAAAGCACTATACACTTGTCCATCCGCAGCAGTATTGGTTAAAGGTATACTTTCCACACCATTTAAAATTACCAACGGCACCCAGCAAGGGTGTCCATTATCTCCTTTTAGTTTTCTCATTGGTCATGGAACCCCTAGCGGAAAATATTAGATCTCACACTAAGATTAAGAGATTTACGACCAAATCCCAACAACACAAGATAAATTTATTCGCAGGCGATGTCATTCTAATAATATCAAATCCCCTTTCTTCCCTACCTGCGGTGCAGCAGACCCTAGATCTTTTCAGTGATGTATCTTACTACAAAGTAAACACAACTAAGTCTCAAATTTTAGGCATAAACATCTCTCACTCGACCCAAGAAACGCTTGCAGCTACATTCCCATACCAATAGTCAAATAAATCTATCCCCTATCTGGAAATTTTGCTAACTCCCTCCGCTTGTCAGTTAGCCTCAGCTAACTTTCTTCTCCTTATGGCCTCCATACAAAAAGAGTTGGATAGGTTGTCAACATTTGAACCTAACTGGATGGGGAGAATAGTACTTTACAAAATGCTGATACTGCCGCAGGTATTATATACCCTTTGCACACTCCCTATACCAATTCAATCCAATATGTTCAAATCGCTTCAATCCCAAATGTGTTTATTCCAAAAAGTTCATTTGGAATAAATCTAAACCACGCATAGCGTTCTCCAAAATGTTTGGAAGTATGTCACATAGAGGAATGGGGATACCAAACTTCTCCCTATATCACGCCTCCTTTCTGATTAAAGAGGCAACACACTGAGCAACCCCCGTTACTGATAAGAAATGGCCGAGATTAGAAGCAGATCTATCCGCAATGCCTCACCTAGACCTTATGCTATTATTTCCAACGACCCAACTAGCCCACCATACAGATTTGCCACCTACAGTGGCAGCCTACTTAGAGGCTTGGAGAATGGGGAGCATGACCCCAATTGACACCTCCTTTACCATTAAAATCCCCATAGAGGCAATATGCCATCACATGCAAGACGTACACTTAGATACCTGGAAGGCTAAAGGAATAAAGGTAATTGATGACCTGTTTTCCAATTCCTCAATTATTCTATTTGACCATTTGCAATCTGTATATAACCTTTAGGAGAAGGACAGCTTTCAACATATGAGGATTTCCTCACTACTCAACACTAACTTTCAAGTGGGTAAGAGAATCCCCACTATTCTGCCCAATTTGGCTAGGCCTTTAGATGCTGTCACTGTTGACGCAAGATACCTTACTAGCAACTCAAATATCACTCAGTGGAAAACAGATCTTTCGCGCACATTCTCTGTTAGAGAATGGTCAGAGGCTATAGCATGGGCACATTCTTCCACCTCATGTGCCTCCCATTGGGAACAATACCATAAATTGCTCATGAGCTGGTATTACACTCCCTTAAAAATGTCCCGTATCTACTCAACCTCCTTTATTCCATATATTTTGGAAATGTCCAAACAACTCCTGGATTAGCCCTTCTCTTGGTAGGAATTGATCAAATCTCATTAGACCTCAGAACCGTGCTATGCCACATTCTCCATTCTGCCAAACTTTTGTTGGCCAGAAGATGGAAATCTCCTAAGATTCCCTCTATAGGCGAATTGAGTTCTATGGTGTCACAAAACTACATATTTGAGAGGGTCTTAGCGCATCACAAAGGAAAATCACAAACCTTCAACAAGAAATGGCAGGTATGGCAAAGAATACATCCTAACCTTGCTTTCTAACAGTATCCATAGGTAGATGTTCAGATATATGGAGAGGCTTGGGAAGCTCCCCTAGTCAAAAATGTCATATTTGTCCTATTTGTCACTTTCCATCTGCTATTACATGTTACAAGATACATCATGGTGTCTAGTTGTTGAACCGTTCTGTTCAATATTAATTCCTAACCTTTCATTTTCTAGTGTTTTATTTTTTTTCCAATTCCTTTTTATGTATTATTCTTTGTTAGGCTTACACCTCTCAATTAAAATAACTACCATGGCCATCTTTTGTTTAAAGTAAGATAACTTGTACTTATTGAAATAAGCTATTCAACACACTGTACTTCAATAAGATTAGTTATCATGCTGTAAAATGTCGATGGATGATATCTTACAACTTGTATTTGATCTCTGTAATGCATGTTTGTATTATGTTGAAATTCCAATAAAAACTATTTGAAGGAGAAAGTGCATGCTGGTCAAGTTACACCTCTGGCTGGAGGGAAGGGGTAAGCTCAAGAATTTGGCATGGGTGGGTGCGTTTCCATTTTTGCCTGCCCCTGGCCACAAAGCACTGAGGGAAAGGGGGGCCCAAGCTGAACTCTTGCACCAGGGCCCATGAGCCTTTAGCTACACCCCTTGGGCTCCATCTCTTGATGTCAGTTTTCTTAGAAATGGGCACTAGCTGCTGTGGCGTTCTCTCATGCTTAGCACTGACTCCATAGGTCCGACTCAAGATCCAGGGTGAGCGCTCCATGTTCTTTCAACCTAAATACTGTCACCTGCTGCTTCTCGAGACAGGAGAACGAACAGTGAGGTGTCCACATGGTTTAGCGGCATACGCTGGCCGTGTGTGTGAGCTTATTTGTCCAATAAAAGAAAAATCTAGAGAAACTCAGTTTTGGTAAAGACTTCGACCGGTGGTGAGACCCAAGCATCACCATATTCTCCTCCTTCCTCTCAAATCCTCAACTGTGGACTAGAGCAAAGCCTGCAGTAGAAGATGATCTGTTCAGAGGAGACTATATCTCTCCTCCTTCATCTGAATTTCTTTAATCCAATTATTGAGAAACTCCTGACAATTTTCATGTCAACAAGGGTGAAAAAATTGACTTTTGTTGACGCTGTCCCAGTGGGGCTCAAAGGCATTGGCTACCGTTTAAGAACATTTAGTCACTGTGCATAAAGCTATGCATGCAATATAAGGGTATGTCTGACGTCCAGTCCTGAAACGCGTAGCTTTGTAAACGTCAATAAATGTTCTTAAATGTTAACTAATGCATTTAAGGAGCCCCATTGGGACCGCATGGCCAACAAAAGTCAATTTTTGGACTTCCGGTTCTGGCGTGCACATGTGAAGCTGTGCAGAGGAAGAGCTCTATGTCCTCAGGCACATAACGTGGGGAATGAGCCACAGATCTGGGAGGCAAAACCCCAGAATAATATCTCCCGCAACCAAGTGGATGTGAATGGAGAAGTTTACGTGTGCAATGGCTCCCCGCAAGCAGAGTCTCCTCTCCCACACCGGGAGAACGGCACAGAGTAGAAAGGCAAGATGGCTGACAGGAGTAGGAGACCAACACGCTCCTCGTCCCTGCTATAAACTGGTGAGTCCAGGAGCACAAAGATGCACATGCTCCTGCAAATACAGGGCCTGTTATTACCCTGCAAGGAACTTGCAATAGCGGTGGCTAACTTGCTGGCACCAGACATCAAAGCCACATTAGAGGCCACAATTGCCGCATCTATGAAGCAAATACAGAGCGAGGTGGCCCAGCATACAATGCACATACAGGAGTTAGAGCAGAGAGTGGGGCTCATAGAAGACGAGTTGGAGAGGGTGCAAACTCAGGTCAGAGAAACGCTCCGGACAAATCAAGCACTAAGGGACAAAGTAGAAGACCTGGAAAATCGCTCAAGAAGGAGCAATCTTAGGATAGTAGGCTTACCGGAAACGATACATTCAAGCCATCCTATTCAAATATGTGCAGTAGAGCTGCCTCAAGCACTGGGGCTCCAAAGCCCATTGATGGTGGAAAGAGCACACAGAATTGGCTCTATGAGAGAACCACCCAAAGAGGTGTCCAAGATGAGGTCGAGCCCCACGATTGTCAAATACCTTAATAACACAGAGAAAGAGAATCCCTTTTGACGAAATACAGGCGTACAACCCAGCCACTCAAAGTGAGGGGACACAGAGTCTTACTGTTTGGAGACTATTCAGCGGAAGTTGCTAAAAAGAGAAGAGCCTTCTCTACTATATGCACACAAATGGTACAGAAAAAAATAAAATTTGCATTGACCTACCCTGCCGTCTTGCGAGTATTCAGACAGGATGGTACAATAGAGACATATCTATCACCTAAGGAGGCAATGACAGCAATCGTGGGAACAACTGCCTCCAGAAACAACATCGAGGAGACGTCACCCAGAGGAGGTTCCTTACCGAGAGGCTGCCACTATCAAGGGCTATCCCATTATCGACTTCACGGATCCTTCCCTCGTTCACCTAGAATGGAGTCAAACCAAGCTCCGAGCCCGGATTGGGAATGAAATTAAAGTATACTGGATGCTAGCAGACAGCTACTGACTTGCATTCGCAGAGGAACTCACAGGTGACAGACGGTTGTTACAGGAATTACTGAAAGCTATAAGCCACTTCTGTTTGAGATAATTGAATAGGTATAGGGGAGGGTTAGCTGGAAAAGGGGGCAAAAGATGAGGAAACACCTGAGTTCAAATTAATAAGATATTATGGCTCAGTAGATGTCAGCGATTCTAGCCAGAAAAGTGCAAAAAAAGTGAAGTCCAGACAACTGAAAGGCTGTTTGCCGCACCCTAAACAGGGGAGGCAGTTTTTTTTGGGGGGGGGGGGTTTAATGTTTGGTTATGTTCCAAGGATGTAACGTTATTAAAGAGAAAATTAAGCTTGGAAATGGAAGCCTCCTCTGGGTGGAAATCTCTATATATTGCACATTAATATTAGAACATGAAAATAGTAACGTGGAATGTGAAAGGCCTGAGAACCCCACAAAAAAGAATAATGATCCTCCGACACCTCAGGAGACTAAATGCGGATATTGCGCTGTTGCAGGAGACACACCTGGAGGAGGCTGATTTTTGGCGCATGAAGTGCCTTTGGGTGGGTCTAGTAATAGGCTGTCCCTCAGAGGGCAGAAAGGCGGGAGTGTTGATGCTTGTTTACAAATGACTACGCCATAAGATTATCTTGACAGACCATGATGAAAAGGGTAGACTATTAATGGTAAAATTAGACACTGATGCAGGGCAGTTAACAATAGTCAATGTATACGTCCCAAATTCAGCTTAAGCCCCCTTCCTCAGAGAGCTGGAACTAGCAATCTTGCAGGAAGGAACGGGTCAGGTACTAGTGGCCGGAGATTTCAATGTGGTGGACAATGTAAAGGAAGACCGCCGCCATCGTAGACGGGGTACGCACACTAAATTTGAGGGAGGGCACACTCTTGAACCCTTCCTGAGATCCCCAAATCTTACAGATGTATGGAGGTTTTTCAATCCGACTGAAAGAGAGTACACACACTACTCTCACGCTCAACATTTTCTTCAATTATATAAATGTTAAAAAGTATAGATCTAAAGGTGTCGGCCCGTTACAGAGTAATGAAGGGGGAGTTGCAGAGAGCGATGAGGAGAAAACAAAGCTGTTAAATATTTTTTTCTCCAATGTATTCACTGAGGAAAATAAACTGTCAGATGAAATGCTGAATGTAAAAATAAATCCCCCATTAAAAGTGCCCTGTCTGACCCAAGAAGAAGTACAACAGCGACTTAAAAAGATTAAAATAGACAAATCGCCAGGACCGGATGGCATACACCACCGTTTCCTAAGGGAATTAAGTAATGTCATATCCAGACCCTTATTTCTGATATTTTCGGACTCTATACTGACAGGGAGTGTTCCACAGGATTGGCGCATAGCAAATGTGGTGCCAATATTCAAAAAGGGTCCAAAAACAGAGCCCGGACGCTATAGGCCGGTAAGTTTAACATCTGTTGTGGGGAAACTGTTTGAAGGTTTTCTAAGAGAAGCTATCTTAGAGGATCTCAACAGAAATAAGCAAATTACCGCCATATCAGCATGGCTTCATGAGGCATTGGTCATGCCAAACAAATTTAATCAGTTTCTATGAGGAGGTAAGTTCTAGACTTGACAGCGGCGAATCAATGGATGTCGTATATCTGGACTTCTCCAAAGCATCTGACACTGTACCTCATAAAATGTTAGTATATAAAATGAGGATGCTCGGACTGGGAGAAATTGTCTGTATGTGGGTAAGTAACTGGCTGAGTGACAGAAAACAGAGGGTGGTTATTAACGGTAGATACTCAGATTGGGTCACTGTCACTAGTGGGGTACCTCAGGGGTCAGCATTGGGCCCTATTCTTTTCAATATATTTATTAATGATCTTGTAGAAGGCCTGCATAGTAAAATATCAATTTTTGCAGATGACACTAAACTGTGTAAAGTAATTAACACTGAAGAGGACAGTTTTCTGCTACAGATGGATCTGGATAGATGGGAGGCTTGGGCAGAGAAGTGGCAGATGAGGTTTAACACTGACAAATGTAAAGTTATGCACATGGGAAGGAATAATGCAAGTCACCCATACATACTAAATGGTAAAACACTCGGTAACACTGACATGGGAAAGGATCTAGGAATTTTAATAAACAGCAAACTAAGCTGCAAAAACCAGTGTCAGACAGCTGCCGCCAAGGCCAATAAGATAAAGGGTTGCATCAAAAGGGGCATAGACGCCCGTGATGAGAACATAGTCCTACCACTTTACAAATCACTAGTCAGACCACACATGGAGTACTGTGTACAGTTCTGGGCTCCTGTGAACAAGGCAGACATAGCAGAGCTGGAGAGGGTTCAGAGGAGGGCAACTAAAGTAATAACTGGAACGGGGCAACTACAGTACCCTGGAAGATTATCAAAATTAGGGTTATTCACTTTAGAAAAAAGACGACTGAGGGGAGATCTAATAACTATGTATAAATATATCAGGGGTCAGTACAGAGATCTCTCCCATCATCTATTTATCCCCAGGACTATGACGAGGGGACATCCTCTGCATCTGGAGGAAAGAAGGTTTGTACACAAACATAGAAGAGGATTCTTTACGGTAAGAGCAGTGAGACTATGGAACTCTCTGCCTGAGGAGGTGGTGATGGTGAGTACAATAAAGGAATTCAAGAAGGGCCTGGATGTATTCCTGGAGTTTAATAATATTACAGGCTATAGATACTAGAGAGGGGTCGTTGATCCAGGGAGTACTTCTTTCCTCTGGATCAACTAGCAGGATGACAGGCCGAACTGGATGGACAGATGTCTTTTTTCGGCCTTATGTACTATGTTACTATGTCAACAGTCATGATCGAGCCTAGACTATGTCTTGGCCTCATCACAACTTATGAAGAGGGTAGATCTGTCAGAAATAACAGATATGGTTATATCAGATCATGTGCCGGTAGTCATACTGTATATGTAGCAGAGAATACTCCCAGAGGAACTGACTACATATGGCGTTTACGTAGTTATCTGGCCATAGATGAAGAGTTCATTAATAGATTGAAGGGATGGTGGTGGGAATTCTCAGAAAATAATATGAACCATAAAGATGACTATGTCCTGTACTGGGAGACAGCAAAGGCAGTAATAAGAGGAAACATAATCTCATATACTCTGGCAAAAAAAGAGAAAAGTACAAGCCCAATACAAACAAGCTACTGAAGAGGTTCGAAATGCATACACATCTTTTTTAGCGGATCCCATAGGCTCAAATAAGATTAAATGGGTAACAGCAAAACACACATATGACCATTATCTAGAACAAAAAACAAAACTGTTCCAAGACTATAAATCAGCAGAACGGTTTAAATTTGGCAATAAGGCAGGAAAAATGCTAGCAAATCTTGCGAGAACACAGAGTTACTATCCAGGGATAAACAGCATACTTGTGAGAAGGGGGAAAAGGTACATGACCCAAAAGGCATAACAAATTGCTTTGGGCGATTTTACGCCATGCTATATAACCAAGACCCATGCGATTTCTCTAGAGCAGAGGAACTATTGGCCAAAGTAAACCCTCCGCAGGCCTCGCTGACACAACTGAAGGCACAGATAACATAAGAGGAGGTGAAAAAAACTATCAAATGATAAATCATTAAAAAATGGGAAGTCGCTGGGTCCAGATGGTTATTCAGCGGAATTTTACAAAGCACTAATCACAGAAGTGACCCCGACCCTAGTAGCCATATTTAATTCATGTCTGCAGGGAGGTGACATAATGTCTTCGGGAAACATGGCCCATATAAAAGTCATCCCTAAACCAGGCAAATATTTAACCTTAACTAGTTCTTATAGACCAAATTCATTAATCAATCAAGATTTAAAAATCCTATCCAAACTGATGACACACAGACTAGCGAACTACATGCCAGACATTATAGGCCCACATCAAGTAGGGTTCAGAAAGGGAAGGGCAGCAGTAACAAATAATAATAACGGTACTGGCAGTCCAAGATTACTCAATCTATATTCAGGACAGAAAAAGCCACCCAGCCTTTTTGTCAGTTGATGCCAAAAAAGGTTTTCGATAATGTGAACTGGGAATGGCTCAGACGGCTCTAGATGCTTTTGAGATCAAAGGCCCGTTCAGGTCGGTGTTAGACAGCATGTATAGGAGACCCCAGGCAAGAGTAAGTACCCCAGGATTTTTGTCGGAGCCTTTTAATCTCCATAAAGGTACTAGACAAGGCTTAACCTGGCCCTAGAACCACTAGTCTAATTTCTGATCCAATCAGACACATTCCGGGGAATAAAGGTGGGAAATAGGGAGATAAAACTAATTTGTTTCGCAGATGATATATTGTTGTTTTTGAATTCCTCGAGTGAACAATTAGGAAAAGTCCTAGAAACAACGATTTACTACGGAGAGGCCACTGGATATCGAATAAATGTGAACAAAAGCCAGTTGTTGTACCTACAAAGCCCAGCATTGGACGGGTCGATAGCCTATGATGTAGAAGTGATGCCACATCATCTGATGTATTTAGGCATCAAGATAGGTAAACAACCAACCTCCATATACAGTACATGCTAAACTATGCACTATTAATTAAGAAAATAGAAGAGGAGCTGGAAAGATGGTTAAACTTAACACTCTCTCTGTTTGGCAGGGCACACCTCCTAAAAATGATCAGTCTTGCTAGACTGCTTTATCCTATGAAGACAATTCCCCTACTAATCAGACATATAGATATAAACTGGCTGCAAAGAGCCTTTTCATCCTTTTTGTGGAAAGGGAAGAGGCCGAGGATAGCTTATGAAAAGCTATGCTTAAAGAAATGGGAAAGGGGGTCTACAGCTACCAAATATCAGGAGATACAATATGGCAGCTCTTTTTCGGCATGTCAGATATTGGATCTGGGAAACATCATATTTCTCAAATACACCACTAGAAAAAGAGCTAGTGGCCCCCTGGGATCTAGCGGCGCTTCTGCACACTAGAATTAGAGATATGCCACCCTCAATCAAACATAACATACTGATAAGAGACACAACGGTGGCTTGGGGAGGGATCAGGAAACTTTATAGACTGCCCATGTACATAACACCATATATGCCACTGTGGTCCTTACCGGCCTTCCCATCAGGGAGACAATCCAAGATGTATGTTCAATGGAGAGCAAAGGTATTAATACAGTAAAACAGATATTGTAACCCTCAGGAACAGAGATACATGGCAAGAACTGCAGAGCAAATTCCAACTCCCAATGTCTCGCTTCCTTCCATACAGACAAATAAAATCATATTGCTCAGCACAGGAAGATAAACTAGGAGCTTCAGAGATAATGGCATGGTTTGAGGCCTTGGTGGGTAGACAAGAAGGCTCATTATCTGATTTGTATTGGAAAATCCAAAGCACGCACTCAATACTACTTGGAGAAAGTATATTCAGGAAATGAGAAAGGGAAACAAATGACAACTCATTGACACCCAAGATTAGGACGGGAATGGAGAGGGTAGGACAAGCTATCAATAGTGAGACATGGCGAGAAATACAATTTAGAATAATACACAAGGCAACATATGTTTTTGATCTTTCGTACAAAGATGCACCGGCACACTATCTTCGATGTTGCCCAAGATGGTACTTGCAGAAGGCGAATCTATTGCATGGCTTATGGGAATGTCCTAATCTAACTTAGTTATGGAAGGAAGCCAATAAATATATCAAAACGGTTTGGGATATAGAACCACAGCTCTCTCTACAACATTGTATCTTTTATTATATACCCTTAGACCCTAGGGGAGAAACCACAAGGGTGACGGGTGTAAAGGGTGTTTATCTGTTTTTGCTATCTGTGAAGAAAAATATACTTAGGCATTGGTTATACCCCACCACACCTACCCTCGAGGAAGTAATAGGAACTATGAAGCAAATCTTATATATGGTCAGATTAGACACAGAAAAGCATAACGAAAAGCCGACTAAAAATTTATTTTTAGAAATGGAAAAAATTCATAGTGCATTCTATGACACGCGAAGAAGTAAAGGAAGTGATGATACCATTTCAAGATACCAGGTGGTATCTAGAGGAACAAGTAAAAGGAACATTAGGAAAATTAATTCCTAGGTAGAATGGACACTGAGGTTCGAATCATAATAGTTTAGGAACATGCAGTAGGTAGGAGACCCTGAAAAGCATCCATGGAGCAGGGTGTGTTATGTTAATATGTTTAACAGGTTTTGGGTTAGGGAGGGATCTGGGGAAAATATAAAAGTAAAAAGGGGAATAGAGAGCAATAATCACTCCATTTATCTCAGTAGATGCAATTGTTTATTATACGATAAGTAAAAAGTGAGAACTAAGTTACCTCTTTGCTATGTTGGTCTATGTGATTGAACTGTCAACATATACTTATGAACTTTCCCTGAATAAAATTTGTTTAAAAAAAAAGTCAATTCTTTTTTTTTGACCCTTGTTGACGTCTCTGCATTCTGGTTTCCCTCTGGGGCTGATTACCATGGCATCCAACCTCGGTTTATTTGGTCTTGTTTGTTTTCACACCCAAACTAGGTGGCTGGTATTAAAGTCTCTCCATTAACCCATTTTCCACCAGGTACTGCTCTATGTCTGCATTATGGGGAAACGTAATCATTCCTTTAACGCTTCTTTTTAGCTTAAGTCCACCAAGTTTTTTATTATTTTATTTTTTTATGCATTTGCGTATTTTCTAGTTACAATCTTCATTTTACCCTGCCCTCACCAAATCTACAAAAAGGAGGCATGGCAAAGGCAGGGCCAGCTAAATTATTATCATTTATGTAAGAAACTGAACTCTATAGCAGCTCGGGATTCTAGCGCACCGAGAACCAGAGGAGGCTTGTAATTAATTTATGATGGTGCCTGAGCCTCATCATAAATTACATGCCTCCTCCATCAAGGCTGGCGTAGCACATCCTGACCTTGATAAATTAGGACTCTTTTATTAGACTTTACTGATGATTCTGACAACCTTGATGGCTCACAGTCCTTCGGGGTTTATTTCTGTGATTGCAGAGATTCTGAACAGACATGGCAATAGCGAAGTATATGGGGTAACGGGTGTCTGGTGTTGAAGAAATAGTAATTTTTCTTTAAAGGGGTTGTCTCATCATGGACCATGGGGACATATTGCTAGGATATGCCCCGACTGTCTTATAGGTGCGGTCCCACCGCTGGGACCCGCACCCATATCGAGAACGGAGCCCCAAAAGTGAAGGCAGCCGCCCTCCATTCATTTTCTATGGAGCCGGCGAAAATAGCCGTGCGCTGGCTCGCCTATTACCGTCGGCAACATAGAAAGGAATAGGAGCGGGGGCCGCGCATGTGCGGTACGCTCCCATACACCTCTATGGGGAGCCGGCTTGGTGGTGGCCGGACCGGAGTCCTCCAGCCACCACCTTGCCGGGCTCCATTCTCAATATAGGTGTGGGACCCACACCTATAAGACAATGGGGGCATATCGTAGCGATATGACCCCATTTTCCATGATGAGACAACACCTTTATTAGGCTATACTACGTTATTAAGTGTTTATCTATTGTTTTATGTAAAATCAAAAAAATATATTTGTACCATGTTAGCCAGTAAATAAAAGATTTAAAAAATTTGAGATTCCTTAGTGGTTGAACTTGTTACCTTTTAATGGCTAACTGAAAAGATGATGACACAACCGGGGAAGAGGCCCAAGTAGCCTCGAAAGCTTGCAATTGTGTCATCATCTTTTCAGTTAGCCATTAACAGGTATCAACCACTGTGGAATCTCAATTTTTTTTAAATCTTCTATTGTTTTATGGGAGGCTTTGATAGTTTTCAAGCATTATCCATCGTAAGGGATTCACCAGTGAAAAATCAAGTGATGGTTCAGGTTTTTCTTTTATTTTAAAGTAGCATATACCAACAGAAATAGAAAACTCAAATTCCCCTAAGTATAGGGAACGCCACATGAAGAAGATATCAAAATAGATCAAGCATTGAAGTAATGTAGCCAGTGTGGTCATCTAGCATAGATTTACGGCATAAATGTTTGAGATGAAAATGCCCTTTTAAAGAAGTGTTACTGTATCCTATGACTTTTATGTTTCTTTCCTTCATACTGTCTACAATACTTTTGTTTTACATATAGTTGGACTGGTATTTGCCCCAATTTGTTGTTCAGTCTTTCAGTTTTTGGGATTTTTTTTAGGCTATATGGGAAAAACAGCCATTAAAAAAACCGATGCAAAAAGGCTGTTAAAAACAAACAGATGGCCAGAAAATGGATGCATTCATCCGTTATACGTTTTTGATGGCTTTTTTTTTTCTTACTATTGTGTGAATGTAGCCTAAGGGTTCAGGGATCTTGCCATATGAAGGTGCGATTATGTTCTTGTACTGGTTGTTTGTATTGCATTATTCTTTGTACTACGCTACTGGTCTTGTTCCCACTTTACAACTATTCTTTTTCATGGTTGCCTGATTCAGTTGTCATTCAGGGGTAGACCTTCAATTCCAGGGCTCTAGGAGACAGAATTAAAAGTCTCCCTTAGTAGTCTAGACAATTTACCAACCTTATCAAATATAAAAGCGGCCTCCCACTGGTGGGGTTCTCCTCCCAAGCATGTGGAGTCTCTATCCTGGTCGGTTAGGCATTGTTTATTCTATTTAATGTGAAAATGGCAAAGATGGTCCTTACGTTTTTTTTTCTCTACTGTACTGTATATAAATTACATTGGGAATCAAATTTGCTCTCCTCATTTTCCTCTATCAAACTAAAAGCTATTTTCTTCATGATAAGACATAATCTGACTTGTGTATTTTATGCATACATGGATTAGTATCTTGAAATGCTTCTATCTTCCCCTCTTAGGTCATGTCCCATACAGGGGATGGTAGTGGAAGTGGGGTTGACAGATATATGTTTTCTATATCCTATCTTTAGTATATATTCTTGATATTCCCTTGGTCATGATGCCCTCTGCTGGATAGACCTTCTGGCATCTGGACTAGTGAACAAATTGGTGGCCTGATCCCATCTCCTCTTTTCTGTGTTGGACCATACCCCAGTCTCTCTTCAACATACTTCGGGTGAGCACTCTCTGAAACCCCTGTGATGAATTAACTCGTCACTCCTTCCCAAATCCCCAATGAGATTTGAATTTTTTACCATAATAAGGCCTCTTGCACACGACTGTATGCCCTCCGAGACACACGGTCCGTGAGCGGGCCATATGTCCTGGAGCGGCATTGATCGTGCTTACGGGAACACACAGCATCATAGATTACAGTGATGCTGTGCACGTTGGGCCGCCCGGTCTCGGGGGGCATACGGTCGTGTGCTAGAGGCCTAATAGGGATGCATTGGCTTTACATGCCTGGAATGCTTTTAAAGCGAACCTGTCACCTGCTTTTTACCTCTTAAGCTGTTAACTGTACCTTATAGATCATTGTAACCTTGTTTCCAAACAGGTGTTCTTCGTTTTTCTGGGGTTTATATTCCTGAAAAAATCACTTTATAATCTCCTGCTCTGCTGCGTCTGAAGTCACCAGACAAGTCAAGAGGCAGACCCTCCTGACTGCTGGATGCGACTCCCCGCCTAACCCCGCCTTCATCCCTATGATTGACACTAGCTCTTCTGCCCGGGACCGCTGGTCTCGGCGGCGCATGCGCCGTCTGCCTTCATAGCAGCGCGATCCCGAGCCTCGCGCTGAGTGATCTGCATTTCACCAGCGGCCCGGCTAGAGAGGAGAGAAGTGCGCAAGCGCGATCTAGCAAGGGGATCGCGCTCACTCAGCGCGAGGCTCGGGATCGCGCTGCTATGAAGGCAGACGGCGCATGCGCCGCCGAGACCAGCGCGGTCCCGGGCAGAAGAGCTAGTGTCAATCATAGGGATGAGAGGCGGGGTTAGGGCGGGGGAGTCGCATCCAGCAGTCAAGGAGGGTCTGCCTCCTTGACTTGTCTGGTGACTTCAGACGCAGCAGAGCAGGAGATTATAAAGTGATTTTTTCAGGAATATAAACCCCAGAAAAACGAAGAACACCTGTTTGGAAACAAGGTTACAATGATCTATAAGGTACAGTTAACAGCTTAAGAGGTAAAAAGCAGGTGACAGGTTCGCTTTAAGGCATTTTCTCAAGAGGTTCTGACCTCAAGGTGAAGAATCTCTAAGGAAAAGAATCTGGCTGCTTGTACTACCCAAGCTGTATGTTCAAAATCCCTCTACTGGTTCTAAAGGTATCCATACTCCGAGTTCTTAGATAGGTTTCAGCAAACACTTGTTCATCTCCTGACACATGTTTTCAATAGGGAGAGGAGATTTATTGGCAATTATCGGGAACGAACCATTTGTTCTCAATAATTGCTCGATTGTGAGCAGGGGTGAGAGTTGCATTTACATGATGCAATCGCCTCTCTATGGTGGCTAAGGATCTCTACACAACATAATCTGTTACCCAAAAATGCTTTTACCCAATGAATGAGCGTTTGCAGCAACTTTACACAGGGCAATTATTGGGAACGTGTTTCTAGGAGTGCTCTTTCCTGATAACTGCCTTGATGGTTGGCTTGTGTAAATGGACCTTAAAGGGGTTTTCAGGATTTTCATATTGCTGGCCTATCCTCAGGATGGGTGATCAATATGAGATCAGCATGGGTCCAACTCCCATCACTTCTGCCAATCAGATGTATGAAGAGGTTGTGGTACATCACAAGCGCTTAGGCCATATGATAGGCCAGACACATTACATTCATCGATCACATGGCCTAGGTGCAGCTGACTCCAAGTAAATGGAGCTGATCTTCAATACCATCCACCAACACTATCAAATGGACAACACTGCGTTTCGTAAGCTATGAGAAGGCCACGATGCTCAACCACGCTACAGTAACCGCCCTGGTTTCCTCAAACAGCTGATCGGCGAGATTGCTGGGAGTCAGACAACCACTGATCTCATACTGATGACCTATTCTGAGGATAGATCATCAGTATGAAAATCCTAGAAATCCCCTTTATGTCACTGCCAGATGCAAAGTATAAATAAAGCTTATTAAAATCCAACATGCCTGATCCTTCTTTCCCCTGATACCTTTCATTGGGAACACTCCAATACACTTTAGATATTCGACTGAGGCCTCATGCACACGACTCTGTCCACGTCTGATCCGCATTTTTTGTGGATTGCACGGGTACGGGTACCCCTTCATTTCTATTCGGTTTATTCCGTCATCTGTGCGGCCGTGCCCAACTTGTAGAACATGTCCTATTTTTACCCTTTTTGCGGACAAGAATAGCCATTTCTACAATGGGGGCCAAGAAAAGTGAAGGATGCACACAACCAGTATTGGTATTTTGCGGACCAAAAAATAGATACAGTCGTGTGCAGGAGACCTGATCCTACCAAAATTGACGTGTTGGGGTAACTTTCTCTCATGGGTATGGACACCTTAGGCCTACTTGGTTGGGACCATTTCCAACTATTGAGTCGGGAGTTTTTGGAACCAGGGGAAAGTTATTAGCATGGATGGCAGCAGAACACTTGACCCCCTGGTGACTCCAGAAGACCAGGTGGTGGGTGATCCAAATATGATATCATAGTTTGATTCCTTTTATTCCAGTTAGACCTGGACGGCCCATTTTAGACCTCTTTCACACTTGCGTTGTGTGGATCCGGCGTGCACTTCCGTCGCCGGAAATGCCCGCCGGATCCGTTGCAGCGCAAGACACCTGAAAGCATTTGAAGACTGATCAGTCTTCAGAATGCTTTCAGTGTTACTATGGCAGCCAGGACGCTACTAAAGTCCTGGTTGCCATAGTAAGTAGTGGGGAGCCAGGGGAGCAGATACTTACAGTCCGTGCAGCTCCTGGGGCGCTCAACAATGACGTCAGAGCGCCCCACGCGCATGGTCACGTGATCCATGCGATCATGTGATCCATTCTCATGGGGCGCTCTGACGTCATTGTGGAACGCCCCGGGACTCGGGACCCGCACGGAAGGTAAGTATACTTCTCCCCTGCCTCCCCACTACACTTTACCATGGCAGCCGGGACTTTAGCGTCCTGGCTGCCATGGTAACCATTCACAAAAGCTAAATGTTGGGTCCGGCGATGCGCCGAAACAACGTTTAGCTTAATGCCGGATCCGGATTAATGCACTTCAATGGGCATTAATTCTGGATCCGTGTTACGGCATGTCTTCCGGATTTTTGGACGGAGACAAATCCGCAGCATGCTACGGTTTTGTCAACGTCCAAAAAACGTTCACATACTGAACGGAAGAGATCCTGATGCATCCTGAACGGAATGCTCTCCATTCAGAATGAATTAGGATAAATCCTGATCAGTATCTTTCCGTCCTAGAGCCCCGAGGACAGAACTCTAGGACGGAAAGGAAAAACGCCAGTGTAAAAGGGGCCCTTATTCTTAATTGGATAGTGCACTTGCACAATGCCTGTCTTTCCACGGTTAAAATGGTATACCATATACCGGTGTGCTGAGGTCTCCTAGTATAAGAAAGGTATGTGGACTGTATTATAAATCCATGTATACATAAAAAATTATATAGCTTTTTTTTTTTTTAAATATCTCTTTATTGAAATTCTCAGTTGCCAAGAAGTATTACAAAATAAACAATCGTACATATTGTCATGGTGAGATGAGTACACATTAGCAAAACAAACGATGTACAATAGCCAGACAAAGTTTCATGCATTTTAAAACATGCAGTAAAGTCTCGAGTTAGCAAATGAGAGAAAACTTTTATCATTTTCACCCACTAATACAAATCACCCTTGTGATCCACCCTCCCCCCTCCCGCACCCACCTAATCAATAACATCAAATCCAACCCTGGGTCTCAGTCGATTTTCACATCACTAATCCACTTATCCACCTCCGCGATCCCCCGTATTTAGGGCCTCCCCTACATTGACATTCACACCTTCAGTTTCCCTAAGTTCTCCTTCAAGTCCTCGACTAGATACCAAGAGGTCAATTTGAAGGGAGACATAAACTTCGGGTATTCTAGTTCGGGAACACGCCCAAGAAGAAAACCTTTCCATGTGCGATATAGGTTTTTGCCCAATGTTTCCTTCTTTTTAAGGGCCTCGAGCCACTCTAAATGGAAGATATGTCGGAGTTGACTTAGCACCATACCTCCAGTCGGCACTTCAGGTGTGATCCATAGTTTCAACAGACCCTGTTTTGCCACCATCACCAGCCTATGACCTATCTGTGGCAGTGTTCGTTCCGGCTCCCCCCGTCATCGTCTCCCTTATCCACATGTAGCACTGCGATGGAGGGCGTTATGGCCCCCTTGAATGGGCTAATGAGGCATAATAGTCGGCTCATCTCAGTCCAATATGTCTCTAGCTTCGGGCAGCTCCAAAGTCCGTGAAACAGGTCCGTCCTTTACTGTAAGCACTTAGGGCATGCTGTCAATCGGTCTGTGTCCCCCACTGCACCCGAGAAAGTAAAGCCATATATTGCGTGATGTATAATCCTAATATGCAGTTCCCTCCACTTCTCATTGATTAGGGCCTTATAGATTGCCGCAGTACCAGTTCGGACATACTTGGTAATCTCTGTAATATCTAGCAATTGTCCCCATCTTTTGTATAGTCTGCTATCGTCTGCCGGTCCCCATCTATCCCTCAGGGACTGGTAAAGCAGAGAAAAAAAAGGCCTGTTCTTGATATCTAGGATAGAGTCGAAATCATTATGAGCCCATTCTCTGGATAGGTCCTTTACCAGTCCATCGCCATAGGCCCGTACCTGCAGATATGAAAAGTAATTAGGACCTTTCAGACCCCATTTTTCCTCCAACTCCTTCAGAGTTACCCAGCGCCGCTCTCCTTCCATGAAAAGGTCTCCCATCTTTTTTATCCCTTTTTGAAACCAGTGTTTCATGATGGCACAATTCCTCCCTGGTTCAAAACTGGGGTTGCCTTCCAATGGTAAATGTTTAGAAAATTGATACGACAAGGCAAATTGCTTCCTCAAAATGTTCCATGTTTGTATGGTGTCCCTTAACACTAAGGACCGTTTTACCGATTGTGGGAGTTTAGGTATGCTGGTGTGCAACAGAGCCACCAGGTTCCAGGGGGCTGCTAGTTGTTTTTCAAGGTCTTATAGCTTTTTATATATTTTATACCAAAATGAATAGAAAACGTAATGCTACTAATTACATGGGTCTAGCTATCTGGATGAGAATAACGTCTCAGACGTCTGCCAACACTAAGGCAAACTAGCTATGTTAAAACCTAGTTTACCTTCAGTTTAATGGTCCTTTTATTTTCATTGTGCATGTAAAATGGGGAAAATCTCACGTTGTGCACTGGTTAGTATTGCTAATATTTCTAGTCTGAAGGTGTTGTAGCTTTAACTGAAAAAAAAAATTACTAAAGAATCTGATGTAATTTTTGTCTCCTGAGCCCGTATTGCTTCATTTGCTTACGTAAGTCCCCGATCAGTTGACAGTAATGTATGGCTGGAAATAGAGCCCAGCTGTGGGCCTTGGAGAATCTTCAGCGGTGCAATCAGCTGCCTGATGCTTATGGATGATACAATCATTAGATAATATGAGAAAACTATTGTTTTATTGTTTTTTTACCTAAATGTACTACCATTTGCATCCACAAAACACATCACATACGTCTTTTTCCTTTCTATTACTTTTATTACTATTTGATATGAACTAAGGGGCACATTTATTAAGAGCAGCGTTTTAACAAGCCCCTGTACTGGCGGTGAATCGGTCTCTACATAACTTTGACAGATCCACCGCCGCTTCTAAATGACAGACAGCTTCCTAGCTGGCTTAGGCTACTTTAACACTTGCGTTGTTGTTTTCCGGTATTGAGATCCAGAAGAGGATCTCAATGCCGGAAAAAAAGAATGTTTCCATTCAGTCCTTATGCATTCTGAATGGAAAGAGATCAGGATGCATCAGGATGTCTTCAGTTCCGGCAGCATTCTGTTATGTGACCGGACACAAAACCACTGCAAGCTTTTCACACAACCGCATCCTAACGGAACGGATGCATCCTGTTGTGCAAAATCAAAACCAATCCGTTTAATTCCGGTTTTGAGATCCTCTGCCTGATCTTATTACTGGAATTTACAACGCAAGTTTGAAAATAGCCTAACATTTAGACCATTTTCTACACCTAAAACAGGCGTAGAAAATGGTAAATGAGATGATCCAACAGGCCATTTCCCGTCCATGCCATGTCCACTTTTTAGACCTGTTGTGGGTGGGGAAAAAAGTCACAGATTGCGGTGCAAAGGACCTTTGCGCTGCAATCTGCGCTAGAAATACACCTAATATAGGCGTATTTCTGTTTAATAAATGACACCCTAAGACTTGCTCCAGGAAAGAGCTGCCAATCCTATGACATGTAAAGTGGCTTCTTCCTCCATTCACCCCCCATTCAGACATATAGTTGGCAATATATGTAGGTCCAAAAATATGTAGGAATTCCCTATATATACAGTACATTATCCATACACTTATGTAAAATGTATATATTTTTTATCATTGTATACTTCAAGGTTTCTTCTTTTCTTTTTATGAAGGAGTCAAAGGCAGATGTATCCAAGGGGGATACATGAATGCCTATGTTTGTACAGTATAGGTCTGGACCTGCCTGAAGAGAAAAAAATTGTTCACACTTTTTTAACAGAGGTTATATTTAACATATAGCTTTAGCAGTTGGCAGCATACTCTTTCCTAAATATATCTACATATATATATATATATATATATATATTTACAAAAATCTGTATTGAACCTACCATAGGCACTTTGTTTCAAGTAACTCCCAGATCTTGAATGAAGAAAGCCACTCACCCGGAAAGCTATCTCTTCATCCATTCTTCTGCGCACCTTTCTTCTGGTTCCGGGGTTCTCTCGCCTGATGGCGGTTGAGGTGCCCTTGGTGTTGAAGGTTTTGAGGTACAAGGCAGAGTCAAGGTTCATTACACCAACACTTTGCAGTGTAGAAGAAATGCAGGAAGCGGTGAAGGACACTTTTGCAGCAAAATAATTCTTTTTTGAAGAATTCAAATGTAAACAGATCAGGACGGTTCTTATCGTGCAATGGACTGGCAGATGTTCACAAATGCAAGTTTCCACAGCTCCTAACAGACGGCACAGCTGCACAGGTAGTTAATAGGCCAAAGTGTCTCTTTAAAGTAATCTTTCTTACTTTGCACTTCACTAGCTGATGTTGATATAAGCATCCAGGCATGGGGTGTACACCTTAGGCAATGCAATTCAACCAGCAGGGTGGTTTCCCCCAACAGCAGGCAAAAACTCTGCTCCTGTTCTGAATAGGTTGCTGTACTTACATTACACGCCCACAAAATCCAACATGGGATATGGAGATTCACATGTGTTCAATCTGTTTAAGTGCAAATTCAGGCACCGAAGGCAAACTCCTGAACACATGTGCCGTAGAGCCAACAAGTCCTTTCAGACAAGTAATCTCTACTGGGCTTTCTCTACCCCTCTCTCTATTACATCTGGCCTGCTTCTGTAGTTGTTCCGGCCTCTCTCTGGCTGGTTTACTGACTGAACACCAATTGACTTCGCTCACTACACTGACTGGCTAGAATGTTATCTCTTAGATACAGGGAGACATCAGCCCCATCTAGTGGTGGCTGTGAATCTAATCTATTAATACCGTGTGCATTGAAGGGGCGGAAGTTTTCTTCCAGTATAAGGGTATCATGGCTTTTGCTAATAGGTTTTATTGTATTTCTTCTTCCAGGTCGGTATGAGATTGAGGAAGATGACCTTTTGAGATAAGGGAGGAGCATTGGGGCAGATCTTAGTTATGATCTCCTCCACTGAGGTCCAGAATGGCTTCACCTTGGGGCAGTCCCTCCAAAGGTGATTGTACATTCCCACGTGGTCATTACATATCCAGCAACTGCTAGGGATCAATGGGTTTATACGATTCAGCCTCACTGGGGTCTTGTACACCTACTGATCAGTTTATAAGATGTTCCTTGTAGTAGAACACAACTTGAAGGCCCCATGCAAGACCTGTAAATCAACTTGATATCAGCATCTGTGAAGGTAGCCTAGAGTTCCCTCTCCCAGGCTGAGATATACGGTAAGGTCCCGACCCCCCTGTTGTCTGAACGCATACCCTCATTGATTTTGGAAAGGGTCCTCCTGGCCACAAAGCGAAGCGCCGCTAGTTTCTCTAGCCACGTCAGATCTCTTGAGATATCTCCCAATTTGATCAATTTTTTAAAGTTCAGGTATAATTGAGTATACAGGAGGCCGTCTATCGTGATACCTGTGATAATCGACTGGAGGGTGGATCTCTCTGGGACAGAGCCGTCTTGTACTATGTCCCCTAGGAGGTAGTCTCTGCGTTTTTGCTGTAAGGTAGTCATTGAGAAGCAGATGGGTCATGGAGGCCTAATAAGTCACCTAAGCTAGTTAAAGGAGAAGGTGTGGGCCATAAAGTACGTGTCTCTGATAGTTTTTTCCAAGGGAGCAGAGGGGCTTTCGTCAGTAGATTGTGTTGTGGGGTGGGGCCAGTGTGAGTGACGGGCTTGATTAGGGCTTGAGTCAATGAGAAATTGTTCATCTCCTTCAATGGGGACGTAAAGTTTCAGCGTTATATCTCCATTTTGGAAGGAATCCTAGTCTTTCTGCAACTCCGAATATCCTTTGATAGATCCTCCTGTACAATACTATACAAACTTACTTTTTCTTATTTATACCTGGACTTTGTTGCTGTGGATCCTTTTTTTTCAAGCTGATGTTTTATTATGTCCAGGTTCTTTTGACCACTTATGATTGTCACCTCACATCCTAATTTGCTGTACCTTCACCTTTTTGTATGCATATAAAAAAATTAATGTTTTTTTTTTAGGGAAATCACAATGCTCTGTTTTAGACCCACTGCTATTTAAACTTTTCTTTTTTTCTTAACTAAGGACCTTGTGAATGGAGTACAATAAGGTTTTCCACACAAACATGTAGGATTCTCAGAAATCATCTCGATCTTAAAAAATTACAGACTGACCTAGATAAGATGGCAAATTACATTTAATTTCAATTAATTAAAACACAATAATAGTAAAGCTGCTTGTCTGATAAAAGTAATACACCTAAGAATAACTGCCTACCAGTAAACCAAGCAGAGCACTCAATGCCAAGCAGAAGCTGCAAAGCACAATTTTAAGCTCCCTTTACAGAGAGATAAAAACCTGTGGTCCAAGTATAATAATGTCATATCACAGAAAGGGTGTCGGTACTTAAAGGGCTTTTCCAGGCTCCTGATATTGATGACCTATTCTTAGGATAGTTCGTTCAAACCCAATTGGTGAGGGTCCAACACTCCACTTCCCCACTGATCAACTGTAGCATTTTGAATGTAACAAAAAGAATAGCTCCGTTAAAAGTGTAGTGTCTGTGCCGGGTTACTGCAGCTCTGCTTCTCTTGAAGTGGATGGGAGCTGAACTGCAATAACCACACGTGGCCACTACACTTTGAATGGAGCTGTGATTCTTGTTCCACGCACAGTTCACTGCGCGGGATACTATTATTAATAGTATAGTTTGGGTCGTAACAGACGTGACAATGCCAAATAGGTGGAGGGGGTTTTATTTAATCTTTTTTTTTTCATTAAAAAGCATTTTTTCAATGGAAAAAGGTATGTTTTTTAACGTTGAGATTTTTTTAATAACACTTTATTTAATTAGTTATTTTACACTTATTAGTCACATAAGGGCCCTTTAAAATGCAATTTGTTGATCACTCATATAATAAGTATAATGTACTACTTATTTAGGAAGGGGAAGCTGTTGCCTTTTAATGATAGACCGGAGCCTGCTGGAGGCTCTTATGCCTATCACTGGTATATTCCAATACAGGCCTGCAGGTGGCAGCACTGCATTGGAATGTACTAAATTCTATATTGCGTTAATGGATCAACTTCCATTACTGAATAGAAAATGCAATCTAATGATTGCTAGTTATAGTCACCTAAGGTGACATAAGATTATATATATATATATAGATATATATATATTCAAATCACCCCTTTCTCCAGAATAAAAACAGAAATCATAGTCATTGCCGAATCCAAAAAGGCCTGTACTATTTAAATTTAAAATATTTATTCCATACAGTGAGCGGCTGACATTTTTTGTTGGTTCACTTCCCCCCAAAAAAATTAATTAAAAGTGATCATGAAGTCATATATATAAAATGTATGTGGGTCAAAATTTGGTGATAAAAAGAAAAAAATAAATTGTCAAAGTTGTTTATAAAACTATATAAAGGTTTCATTGTTTTTGTACTGATCCAAAGAATGAAGTGGACAGGACAGTTTTAGTGCATTTCACCCCATTTTGAATTTGTTTCCAGTTTCTCACTTGCCATTAGAAAGTACAAGCCCTCATACAGCTATATGAAGGGAAAAATAAAAAAGTTATGGCTCTAGGAAGGCTGAAAGAGCTAAATATGGCTACTTTCACATCAGCGTTTTTGCTGGATCCAGCAGGGATCTGCAAAAACGCTTCCTTTATGATAATACAACCGGCTGCATCCGTTATGAACGGATCTGGTTGTATTATTTCTAAAATGACCAAGACGGATCCAGCACTAAAACCATTGTAAGTCAATAGGCACAACACAAAAGAAAACGGATCCAGCACCATTGACTTACTTTGTGTTTCATGCGGGATCTGGCTTGATTAGTATCCCATGATGCACACCAAAATGCTGCTTGTAGCATGGGAATGCAACCAAACGGAATGCATTCTGGTGCACTCAGTTCCATTCTGTTCAGTTTTGTCCCCATTGACAATGAATGGGGATAAATCTGAAAGGTTTTCCTCTGGTTTTGCGATCCTATGATGGATCTCAATACCGGAAAGGAAAGTGCTGATGTGAAAGTAGCCTACGCTTTGATTTCTGAAGAGACTAGTCTGTGTGTAAATAATTTTGCACATACCCTATATAGACTGGTGCATGTGCTCTACTGTATACAACGTAAAATAATGGTTTTAATTTTTTATAAAATAATAATAAAACAAAATAAAAACGTTACAAGTTTGGCATCACCGTAATCGTATTGAGCTGCAGAATAAGGATGGCATGTCACTTTTAGCATACATTGAAAGCCATAATGTCAAAACCCCAAAAACCTTAGTGGAATTGGGATTTTTTATTTATTTTTAACCCACAAATAATTTTTTTACCCTTTTCCAATGCAAGACATGGTAAATTAAATGGTGACATTATAAAAATGCATTTCATATAGCTATGGGAACAGAAAAATACAAAAGTTATGGCTATTAGAATGTGGGGAGGAAAAAAAAATAAAATGCAAAAATGAAAATAGGCTCAGTCCTTAAATACTATACTGCCAAAGTATTCGAGAACATACAGTGTAAAATGTGTATAACTAGAGAATGCTGGGTCACAGCAAATAGGGCATTTAACAGCTCCATGTGAAAGTTAGAGTGAGAACACACTTGTTGGCCATAGTTTAAAAAAATCACAAAATCTGTAAAAGTACAACTCCTGGCATCATCTCATTATCTAACAATTGATAAACATCAGACTACAATAGGGGCTGTGGTATAAAACAAATGGCCAGATCATGCTGGGAGTTGTAGTTTTACAAACAATGGTACCACACACAGCCACATTAGTTGATATGCAGAATGGGAAGGGAGGCATCATACTCTGGACCACATACTCAAATGAGTTTAGACCTCAGATCAGACCCCATAATCAATACAAAACTCAAATGTAAAACTCAGACCCCAAAAGTATAATTTATTTAGACCCTATAACAGACACCATTATTAATTCACAGCCCAAAGTTTTTATCTAAATGTTATGAAGAATAAGAGAACTCTTGATTATGTTATAAAAAATAATTCCTCCGACCCGCCCGTGCACATTGGCCTGATTGTGAACACTGCAGCAGCACACAGGTCCATTCATACCACCCTGTGCAGTTAACAGAGGGGCACTGGGCACCATTGTAAGGAAAGAAGGGATTATTTCATAACTTAATAGTAAAGCCCTCTTTATTCTTCATGAAACCCCCTTAAATTATGGTGTCTAGTCTGAATTCATTATGGGGTTTGAAATACTTATGGCAGACCTCCCAAGTGTCCCACTTTTGGAGGGACAGTCCCACTTTTTGACCCAAGTCTCTCTGTCCCTCTTTGCTTCTTAAGTGTACCTCTTTTTCATTTGAGTGTAGATTTGCATTATTACATTCACAATATTGACCCATAAAGTGTTTCTCTGGTTCCTCTCTGTATATTTGAGCCAGTCTTGTAAATCATTTCATTATTTGATGCAGTAGGAATTTTAGAAATTTCTATATTTAGAATAGAAAAACTCTGAAAATGCATAGGCATGCATGAAAAATGGATCTTTCACACAATAAACCATAAGCAGGCTCGGACTGGCCCACAGGGGTACATGGGAATCCCCCAGTGGGCCCCTGAGCAAGGTGGGCCCCTAGTCTCCCACCCCCTGCACAACTGGCACATAACACATTAGATTTACTGCATTACATACATATATTAAACGTACTGCACCTCAACCAGCCTATGTTTATAAAAAAAAACTTGTTAGATTATTTATTATATTTGAATGTAACCGTATGGTGGGCCCCTGAAATAAATTTTACTGGTGGGCCCTAGGTACCCCAGTCCGACACTGACCATAAGTGTCCCTCTTCAACCGTTCAAAAAGTTGGGACGTATCTTATGGGGTCTGATGTGGGGTCTGACTTTTGAGGTTTAAAGGCTATGTACACCTTTGGAGTCAATTTTTTTATGATTGCATTTAACTTATTTTTGGCTAAAAATCATATTTTGAATGGGCCTTTATTAAAAATATTGATCTGTTCAGTTACAAAGGGTTAACTGTATTTCTAGCTGTGTGACTGGTACTTTCACTTTGTGCCCACATCTAATTACACTTATCTCTAAACTACTAAGAGGTCATAACCACTTATTTAAGCCACATTAGTATCAGTAAGAAAAGGATTGAGCTTTAATGAGTGTTTATAATGTCAGAGAGCAGAGATAAGGAGCCTGTCTGCTCCTAAGATGACGGAAAAGACAAAAAATCCACAGGGTGCAAGTAGAGCATGTCAACTCTGTACAGAAAAAAGGTCTCCATATTGTTAACAAAGACAAATTGAAAAAATGATTTTCAGCTCAAGATAAGTATAATGCAATAATAAAAAAAACTTGCCCCCAAAGGTGTACATAGCCTTTAAGGTCTAAAGTAATGGTGGAGTCTGATGTGGAGGTTTAAATCTGTTTGAGGGTCTAAGTAAATGATTGGGTCTGGTCCAAGGTCAGACCTCAGACTACTAAATTAATTCAGACTAGATCCTATAATTCAGACCCGATGAGGCAAAAAAAAACAAAAAAAACTCAATGCTCTCCACCCTGGTTCAGCTCTGAGCCTATCATGCACAGGGCCCTGATGGCCTCCTATATCAGGAGTCACTGTGGGAGCACCACAACTCACATACCATCTCTCTATCAACCCTTTAAAGGGGTTTTCCAAGAGGTTTTTTTCTGATGATCTATCCTCTGGATAAGTTATCAGTAACTGAACAATGGGGATCTGATACCCGGGCCCCCCACCGATCAGCTGTTTGAGAAGGTAGCAGCACTCACAATAGCGTTGTGGCCTTCTCCAGCTTTGCCTAGGCAATATAACATTACATTCCCATTTGTCGGTCACATGAAGTGAATGGGTCTGAGCTGTGATACCAAGTACAACCGTTATACAATGTACAGCGCTGTGCTTGGTGAGCCAAGAAAAGTGATACTGTGAGCGCTGGTGCCTTCTCAAACAGTTCACCATTCAGATACTGATGGAGAGGTCCAGAGGATAGGTCATCAGTAAAAACTCTCAGAAAACCCCATGGCTTGCTCAGTTTTGGTGGTGGTCTCTACTCCCTTAGTTGTAGAGGCCCCCGGGATCGGACTGGCCCACCAGAGTACCAGAAGATCTTCAGGCAGGCCCAAGCTCTGACAATAACGGACTCCCAATAAAACAGGGCTCTCAAGGTCCTATGTATACATAGAGAGTGGGCCATCAGAATCATTTCTTCTGGTGGGCCCAAAGGCGTGCTTCAATTGCCTCCGATATAATCTGGTTTCGTGCATTTCCTTTTGCTTGCTACTTCCAGTTGTAGCTAACAAGAAGCCAATAGATGCAAACTCTACTATCAGTACCGTACTTAATCTAGATGTACTGTAGGTGAGGGCCCCTGAGGTGGGTCCTGCATCTTTTGGGTGATTATAAATGTCTAAGATGGGAATACCCTTTAAGCATTTACCATGCACATTCTGACTATTTGGTGCCTCACCACACTGGTGCGACAGTCACCTATTTACTAACATTCTGACCATTGCCAATGTCTAGAAATGAGCTGAAATGTTAATTAGAATAATGGGAAACACCAGAACACGAAAACTGCAATATTTCAAAAATGCCTAATTTAGGACAAACTAGTTGCATAGTAGCAAGACTCTTCCCCTTTTCACCATCTTAGCACAGGCTACTGAGGAAATAGTCATGTAAAAATCTAGTAATTGTCAAGAAGACGTAGACAAGCAGGACTTGGACAATATGTCCCCTCCGAATTGTTCTGTGTCCATGGGGCACGATTGGTGATGTAAGCTCATGCAATACACCTGGAACACTGCATCACTTCTGGAGCAGCAGATGTGGAGATGAGACATTTGGGGCCTCTGGGAATTGTGCAAACAACTTAGGCACCTGGGAAAAAGAATCTACTGCTTGTAAACTTACATCTCCCTCACTGCCGAAGACTCGTGCTGTATCGTACATTTATAAACGTTAAACTATAAGGGACATTTGCTGAAAATCTTATTTCCAAAATATTTCAATGGCGAAGAAAGTAGAAAAGTAGAATGTTTCTCTATACAGTTGCAAAAAAAATAAATAAGTGAATCCTTGTTGTCACAATTACAGACAAACACAATATAACTAAAGTAATAACACACCAACAGATGTATCATATTTTTGTCTTTTATTGAGCACATTGAATAAAAATTGATAGCATGGGGAAAAAAAGTAAGTGAACCTCTGTGTTAATGACTTACCCAAGCGCAATAATTGGCAACATGTTTCAACTAAGGAGATGAGATTTAAAGTCTGGGTTTCACAGGTTCTTTGCCCATTAAAGGCACACAAAGCCTGGTTACTGTCAAATCTGTTTTTCTCAATATAGATTGGTTAGCGTGTACCATGCCTCTATGCCAATAACTTTTAGAAGACCTTAGAACACATAATATAGAGATGCATGAACCTAGAAAAGTCTACAAAAGCATTGCTTAAGATCTGTGTCTACATCAATCCATGGTTAAACAAATTAGCTACAAATGGAGAAAATGCAGGACTGCTGCTTCTCTCCATAGAAATGGGCATCCTGTTATAGGGTCTATGCCATGATTGTTGTAAAAACGGAAAATCAGACATCTCATAGTACGTGACAATGGCTTTCTAACAAAGCTAGAACCAGCCCTGTACCTCACATGGATCCAGAGATACCCCGCCCCCCAATTCACTGCGCCAATTGTTCTGCTAGATTATCTTCAGCCTGGCAGCTCAGGGGCATGTCCTTTTTGATGCAGCTCTCGTCATGTAACCACCACAGCTTTTAATAGAACATATGGCTGGTGGCTATTGAAGATTTAAACTGAACATGTTCAACCAGGTCAGTGATACAGACAAACATTAAGAAAAAGAACAAACACCAGGTGGCGCTATACAGATATATTTTATTGAATAACTCAGTGGCTATAATAAATTTTTAATTACATGCAAATACAAAAATATTCAGAGCCAGGTGCTAGTTTGAAAAATGTAAAATATGTTTCGTGACACAATCCCTTTAAGTGCACAATGGCAAGTCCTGAAAGAAGAGAGAAAGGACCTATGGGTAATAGCAAAACACCTACTGAAGACTCTATAAACTGCAAAAAACCTCTGTCCGTCTGTCCACCATTAGAAAAATAGTAAACAAGAATGGTGTTCATGAAAGGACACCATGAAGGAAGGTGCTGCTGTCCAAGAAAAACATTGCAGCCTGACTAAAGTTTACTGGAGACCACCTGAATGTTCAAAACTGCCGCTGGGAAAATGTTCTATGGACAGAGGAGACTAAAGTGGACGAATGCACGAAGTCACAACGCTATGTCTAGAGGAAAAACACTACACACCAAAACCTCAACCCAACTGTGAAGCATGATGGAGGGAGCATCATGATTTGGGGCTACTTTGCCATCACATGGCCTAGGCATCTTGCGATCATTGAGTTAACAATTCATTCTAAGAAGTATGAAATTATTTCACAGGAGAATGTAAGGGCAACAATCCATGATCTGATGATGAAGAGGCGTTGGGTAATGCGACAAGTAAAACAACTGAACCTACTGAAGGATGGTTGAAGCAAAGGCAGATTTGTGTTTAGGAATTGCCTAGTCCTGACCTCAACCCTATGAAGATGCTGTGGCATGATCCGAAGAGATGAAAGATTAGGTCCCTGAAGGATTGAAATCCCTGCTGTTTCTATTCTTCTCTAATGAGACATCTATATACACACTCATACAATCAATCTCTGTCAATCACTAGTAGTACAGCCCACTGGACTCCTAGACATAGAAAGAGCAGGGATTTAAAGCAATAAGTTACAATTTACAGTGAATATTTTTCCAAAAAACTATATTTCCCTCTGTTCAGATCCCCCTGCTCTACAACAGGCTGCCCACAAATAGGACAGCATGTAAAATATCACAGGTTCCCTTTAAACGTGCATTGGGGTACACATGAGCCAGTTTCCGAAGACAGAGGGCATTTTCCTTGGGAGAGCACCATATTTGCCACAGGTAAAGTCTTGGCACTGACACAACGGAACTGCACCAAATTTGTTAAACAGCGTGCGACTTTTATAAACTTTTCACAAATCACATGAACATGGGGGCAAAACTGATTTTAAAAGTTTCCCCTATGATAAATTGTCCCCCAAAAAATGACCTATTGGTATAAGAAACTGTCTGGTCATAGATGTTTCAGCATGTAAGGGACAGGTTGACAGGTACAATGATGAGTGACTATTGATATCTGTTTGTAATATAATTGAACCTTTCCTTGTGAAGCGTACTGTATAGGGTTTTTGGGTGCTATATATATACTCATCCCATCATGAGCTACATCCAAAAAACATCATATTTACCGTACAAAAATTATTGGGAACTACTGGGCTGAGAAGAGAAATTTACATGTATTTATTTTGTCCACAATCTACGTTGGAGGAGGATTGGAAACTTAAAGTGGCCCTGGAAATGAACTCAAAAGTAGCCCCATGTGCAGCACGTTCAGGTGAGGAGAGGGTAGGAGTGATAGTAGCAAGAATGGTGGTCATAGTTATTACTCACTCTAACACTCCCCTGGGACGTGCAGTGATGGAAAGGGTGCACCTTTCTTCCCCTTGAGGCACACTCTGGTTCTGAGGTTCTTTTGTCTGGTGGTGGTTCCGGGTACCCTTGATGGTAATGAATTGTACAAGGCAGGGTCCCCTGCAGCAATGGTGACAATGATGAGTAAATTTTGTAGTAGAACAGATCCTTACTGAATAATTAAGTTCGGGTAAATTACTCACAGTTCCCAACAGTTCTTACAGGTTACACGTCTGCAAAGATAGTTGATAGACCAAGATGTCTCTTCAAAGCAATTTTCCTCACACTGCACTTTTCTAGATGACTAGGGCATAAAAAACATCCAGGAATAGGTGTACAACACTTCAAATGAGGCAACCACAGGACAGACCCCAACTTCAGGATACTGTAAATTCAGCACCTTTTTTTTTACAGGTAGTCATACTCACAATTACGCTTTCCACAATGTCCTCAGCGGGATGTGGTATTCTTCTTACGGCTGGCCAGGATGCTTTCTTATGTATGTGCAGGCACCATAAGATTTAAAACTTCTACAAGTCGCTGAAGAGCATCTAAAGTATTTTCAGACACCTTACCTTCACAGAGCTTCTACATGCACATCCTCTCAACAGTGGAATAGTTCTCTCTGGCTGTCCTTATCCAGTGCTGTCTTTTCTGCATGTCCTCTCAGCACCATCTAGAAACTGTCTCCTGATACAAAATTCTAATCAATCCCTATGTGGAGGGCAATAAATGGTGTATTAACACTGTATGCACCAAAAACATATTCAATACATATTTCACATAAAAGCACATTTTAACCTTTTTGCAGTGTAGCACTACTGTACCACTCCTGCATCAAAAACCTGAACGTGTGGCCTGACCATTACAGCAAAAAATCCCTGTGATGATTATAGTTAAACCTTCTTTCATTACTTTACAAAATCAAGTCTTGTATGTAGACGACCGAGAAATGGACCTGGTAGGTCTATGAAACCTTCTTCATTCTAGACATTTGTCACGGTAACAGCCCAAGGGATAAAAAGATTATTAGACAGATTCTCCATATACACTATATGGTCAAACACTCCTCCTAACTATTGAGTTGAGGTGTTTCCTCCTAATTATTGATTATTATTAGTTTAGGTGTTTCAGCCACACGCAATTAAAAATAAAATCAAGCACATAGCCATACAATGCTGATAAACATATCTATGAGGCTGCTGTCACAAAGTCGGTTTTTGGTCAGTGTTTAATCCATCAATGACTGTGAACTGTGAGCCAAAACCAGGATGGAGGCTACACAAAGATGAGGTATAATGGAATAATGTTCCAAGCGTTCTGTGTCTTTGATCTGCACTTGGTCTTAGCTCACAATCACTGATCTAACACTGACCAATTACTGACTTGTGAAAGCGGCCTTAGTATGGGTCATGTGGAATATCACAATTACTTTTTATTATTTATATTAAAGCTCCATTAATTCCAGAGTTCTGCTTATATTAACAGGATATACATACATAATATCGCACATAAACAAGTACAATAAGCATGGACTAACTTTGTGACAGACTGATACAGAGGTTTAGAAAACTCTACCTGTGAGGGCTTACAATCTACAAGAGGAGACCCTAGATTAAGGTAGTGCACCGTGCCCAAGAGAGGAGAGGAGTGATAACAAAAATGGTGGTTATGGTTACTCATTCTGACGGCCCCAGTGATGGGAAGGACGCACATTTCTTCTCTTCGGGGCATACCCTAGTTCTGGGGATTCTCCTGCCCGTAGGTGGTTTGAGGTGCCCGTGATGGTGATAACTTATGAGTTGCAAGGCAAGGTCCCCTGGGGTAGTGGAGACAATGATGAGGTGGTTTTGTGGTAGAACAGTTCTTTTCTGAAGATTCAAGTTCAAGCACAGTGGTTGGCAGTTCTTACGCAATGTGTAATTTCCACAGTTCCTAGAGGGTACACAGCTGCAGTAACAATTAGTAGGCAGAGATCTTTGCACTTTCCCTTACACCACTCCTCTCTAGTTGTCTTTAGCATAAGCTTCCAAAAATGGGAGAGCAACACTTTTGATGCAACCACAGGGCGGATCAGACTATGTTCTGCACTTTTTGTACGGATTGCCGTGCTCATAGTTGAAGTTACTACAGGTTTTTACTGTGGGATGTAGTATGGCATGGTGGGCATACCAGTATTCTGTTTTTTGAGTTTGTCTAGGGCTCGATGTCTTTCTCTTCATAAGCTTCTAACTTATCTCCACAGGGCTTCTACTGTAACCTCCTTTAGGCACTGGTATGCTTCCCAAAAATATGTTTGCATCTACACTAATCAATGTCGAGACATCCACTGTCTCTACAATGAATTTTGTGTCTTTCTGCTTTCACTGCTACCCACAGACTGTCTGTCTCTAGATTGTTCTAACTCCTCCGCCCTATAGGCTGCTTATCTGACTGCGTGGTGGCATCATGCTTTTTGCAGGTGGGAGGCTTTCCTGAAAGGGTGGGTTTTCAAGTTGCTTTTGAAAGTTTGAATAACGGAGGAGAGTCTGATGTTCTGGGTAGGAAGCTCCAGAGAATGGAGGATACATGGAAGAAGTTTTGGAGGCAACTTTTTTGAGGAGCAGACAAGAGGAAAGCAAAAAAGAAGGTCTTTTGAGGATCAAAGATTAGATGTGAGGAGGTAGCAGGAGATATGTAGGGAGGGGACAAATTGTCGATGGCCATTTGTGTAGATGTTAGTATTTTGAAATGAATTCTCTGGACAGAGAGCAAGAGGAAAGGTGGATTACTCGGGCAGCAATGATGTTAAAGGAGACTAGGTAGGAGTTGACAAGGGCATGCACTAGTGTTTTAGTTGATTCAGGGTTGATGAAGGATTCTAGAAATGTTTTTTATTTGGAGGTGGCAGGAGATGGTAAGGGCTTGGATGTGTGGTTTGAAGGATAGGGCAGTATCAAACCATAAACTGTTCTTGATAAATCTGGTGCGGAGGGAGGGGGTGGGGGGGGTGAATGACACGGTGAAAGAAGATGAAGTCAGTTTACTCCATGTTGGGTTTTTGAAAGTGTGAGGAAAAGAAGGATTTAATAGCTGATAGACTAGCTGAGATTCTGGATAGCAAGGAAGTAACATCTGTGCTATAAGGATACATTTGAGTTTGAGATAAGAGAACTTCTTGAAATTCGTTTATGTCCAATTCAGTAAATTAAAAACAAATTTAATTCAGACCTGAATCAATTGTGCACTAATCGAATATGCTCCAATTGGCCTGGAACTTAGTATTTGACACTCCCTGGACTCAGATCTTTTTATGAAAAGATTGTAGAGGAAAGTGCATATATTGAGTATATATATATATATATATATATATATATATATATGTCAGCCTAGCTATTATGCTCTCCCCCACTTTACATGGGCATGTGTGCTTCCACGGTGTATCTGGGGGGATGCTCCCATTTACACATTGGGCAGGAATTCCTTTGAATCTTTGTACAGATCCTGAGTCTCAGGGGGCCAGTTATCTGTTACAGTCTGAGTGCAAGCATTCCGTCACACGCACAAGATGATGTCATATCCCTGCACCTTAGGTTGAGGAGGGGGGAGGTGGGCTGCTATGGGCTTATATTATCCCAAGCCAGCAAAAATGCTTTTGGGGTCTCTTCACCACAAACAGAGGAAGAACACCCATGGAAGAGTGGACCAGAGATGAGCTGAGCAGCCCCTTCTGAAACAGAGACTATGAACATTGGCTGAGTATCATTAACCCCTGTACCCCTGTATCCCTGCATTTACCCCTACCTTGCCATAACCCTGTATTATTAACCCTTTCCCACTGCCACCAATCCATCTCCAAAAACCCTTTCATCCCCTGCGTTGCCCTGCAATCTATAACCCCTGCCCTGAACCCCTGCTATACCCCTGCCTTAACCCCTGCTATCCATGCCCCTGATTATATTTAACTCTTTCTATCCTGTAGGGACAGCGTGTTTATGTAATTGTAAGTTTTAGATACAAAACAAAGTTTTTAGTTTGTGGGGTAGAATAGTAGATTGTGTTGTGTTAGTGTAGTCAGGTTTTATAGTGTTGTTACTGTATTGTGGTGTTTGTCTCTAAGTATATATATTTATAACCATTGATATAAATATATATAGCTATAACAGTAATAATAGACTGTAGACTTCTATTTGTGTAATAAATCCCTTTATTGCTCAGTTTATAGTCCTACTGGTCACCGCTGTAATAATCCATTGCATGTAATTCACAGCAAGGTATAGCAACAGGTAGTTTGTATTTATAGTATAAATAGGCGGAGTCATCAATAGACAACTCACGCCTGTTTATGAATATTAATTATTGATATTAACCCAAAATATTAATAATTAATATTTCCTTTTACAGATGCTATCTTTTGGCAAATTTTTTTCAGAATTTTTGCTGTTTCTCTCTCTCTCTCCCCTCTCCCCAAGCTCTTGAAGGCAATGACAGCAATAGCAAGTAATGTCAGATTGACACTGACATATATAGCTATGGATAAATGGATAAACAACAGTTGACGGTGTTAACAAACAGCATGCTTAACATGCACTGCGATGTCTCATGTGTTACACTTTTTCATATTAAAAAGCTTCCAAAAATGTTCCCTTATCAGGGGCAGATGGTTTTTAAACACACACGGTGTTATGGGGAAAAAAGCTGTGGTACTAAGTGTCCAAAATACATATGTTATTGTCATTGCTTGTACTATACAAGTGTCCAAAAATTTTGCGTTAATAGGAGAAGAATGCCTATGTCGTCATCATGCTCTTCCTCCACCACCAACTCCTCCTCCTCCCGTGGTAGCTCCTCGTCCTCCAACTCCGACTCCACTTCTTCCTCCATGGGACTTTGTCCATGTGGGTCCCCAACAGCTACACGGCAGGCAGCAAGATGCGTAAACTGTTCTTCTTCCACCATCCCTTGTTACATCAGTGTGAGCATCTGCGCTAAGATAAATATCAGGGGGATGACATTGTTGATGCCACTGTTGCCCCTACGGACAAATCAGGTAGCCTCTTTGAAGAGCCTGATGAGCTGCCACTGCCTTAGCGCAATACAACACATACAACAATTATTATGTGCATTATGTAGGGAGCATGTGTTATTTCTCTCAAATACAGCGCATCCACAATGTCCTAGCCATAGTAGTTGACCACCTTGCCCAGTTGGAGTTGGCAGGGAGACAGCCAGAGGGATGTTTACTGCTCCATGCATTTTAGCAAGTGATTGGCTGTGTGGCGACTCTCACCCAGGTTGATCAGCTTTAACACAATACACATGTAGTATGCCAGTACTGGGATGTAATGTAATGTTATGCTATGTTTATGTACACCCAGCATAACATAGTATGATTAACAGGGATAGGGTTAACCACCCTGCTCCTCTCCTCTTGGCAGCAGTGGTCTGGTGTGACTTTCAATCTGGAGGGGGAGTTCCAGTCTAGTTATTCAGGAGGGAGGAAGCCAGTCCATGTGCTCCTTCTCCTTAGGCCTCAGGATCTAGAAACTAACGTATGTCTGTGAGTTACTGCTTCTGTTACAGAAAAAGCAAGAGAGAGAAAGAAGGACAAGAACTTGGAATCTGCATGGCTAAAGCGCAGGAGTCAGCAAGGTAACCTGCTACTACAGCTATCCAGACTTTGCTGCTTGTGAGGACCTACAGTTAAGACACCATCATACTTAACCATGTCCCGACCAGAGGTGTCTCTCAAATATGTATCCCGCAGTGAACTTCACAGCCACAATTGCCAAATTACAGTTACTAGCCAGAGATTCTAGAGAGACAGCAAGATAACATATGAAGAGTGCCTTTATCTGCCACTTTGCCAACCTCCATACCTCGCCATCTGAAAAAAGGATTTGCACTGTGTCACGGGTTATTGTTGGAGAAAAAGATGCTTATTCTTCTACCTCTGGTCTGGTTTTCTGACTCCTACCATGTCATACACTTGCCATTGCACAACTAGACCTCCTGCCAGGCACCCGTACACTACCAAAATCAAGGGCAGCCCAAACTACCATCAGGCAGGAGCCCCATTGTCACGAGGGTGTCAGGAGCCACGTCTGACTCCGTTATATCCGGGGTCAGGAAGTCGCAGCGGGTGGCTGCGCGCTGTATGTCTAAAGATTGCGCTGTTACTTAATGGTAGCTTTCTGCGTTTGCCTCGCAATCCTTTTTGTCTCACTCAGGGATCTGTAGCTTCTTCTCCTCAGCTGTTTCTTGTCCGCCACTCCCAACCTCCTTATATTCCCCCTTCCCACTTCTCTGGTTGCCAGATATAGAGCTTCCTGCCTGGACTTCTATACTGACCCACTGGAGCTGTGTAGCTGTTGTTCCTGGTTGTCGTACCAGAGCGTTACCCTCCGGATCTCTGTTGGGCTTTTGTTATCCGCTGTTGTCGCCCACCTGGGCTTATATGTTTTGTCTGTATTGTCTGTCCTCTCCCTGGTGTTTTCCTTTAGTGTTAGTGGTGAGGACTAGTGCTCCCACCGCCCTATTCACTACTTAGGGCTCAGCTTAAGGAAAGCCAGGGTTTAGGCACGTGATCGGCGTACGGGTGAAGAACCCGTCTAGGGACGTCGAGGCAGTCAGGTGCCAGCTTCTAGGTGAGTTAGGGGTCACCACCTTTCCCTCTCCCTTGAACAGGGCTTCCCCTTTTCCCTCCCTTTGCATCACACGTCTGTGATCGGTACGCCGGGGGTGATACCCATCCACAGGGAGTGACCCATGCTAAGAAAGGGTGCAACCTTCTCTCACTGCAACAGCCCTAAGGAGCAGAAACCAAAGGGAAACCACCGTGAAAAATTATAGCGTCAGAGCCACTACTACACCCATCCTCTGCTCTGACTCCTCAAGGGTTTGCTGCATACATATGATAGGAGGGAGGGGGAGTAGAAGCAATGCTCTGTACTGCTTCTGTTGGGGATTGTAGGATGGCCATTGAGAAGGACATAGAGGAGGAAACCAAACCGACACAAATGTGGAGGCGTCAATGATACCTGGCCTTGTTGCTGCAGTTCTGCCTCAACGCTGCTGTGAAAAACATTAGCCCAGTGGACCATGAAAGGCGTATACTGTCCCTGCCCATAACAACGGCTCCATGTGACCATAGTGACATGCACCTTGTCAGACAGCGACAATTGCAAGGAGCAGTCCATGTTCTCTGGCATGTGACAGTACAAGGCAGGGATTGCTTTTCTGGAGAAATAATGGAAGCTAGATATCTTCCAGCAAGGCTAAGCGCCATCAGTTCCCTGAAGGCAGCAAAATCCACTAAGTAGTATGGCAACGACTTCACTGCCAGTAAGTCGGCCAGATGGGAATTAAGCATGCATACCATCTGATTGCTGAGTGTGGAGGAGGAGCAGTAGACTGAGCAGGAAAATCCTTATTTGATGATGGCGGTGACAAGGACACTGTACTGCTCGTGGATGGGGCCTGGCTGCCGTAAAGGAGAACGGGAGATGGAGGACATTCCTGTTACGCTGGCTGTTGGCCACTTCTATTTTCGCACTGGATTGGGTGATAGTGCTTCATGTGCTGCCTATATTTGTGTTTGAATGGCTTATTTTAATCCTGCAGATCTTGCACACAGCTTTTATCTTCTGGCACTGTAGAGGAAAACTGCCAGACGGGAGATACTCACATACTACATACAGAGCTAGCGGCAGCTAAGCTTGACTTAGGTCTGGCACATTTTGAGCCTGTTCCACAGCATTGGTGGCATCACCAGTTCCCGATCCTGATCATAACAAAAGCAGACCTGGCCCTGGCAATTTTTTCACGGTTCTGGCCATATGCTGCCTCTGCTCTTTATTGATGCTGCCGCAGCCACAAGCCTCCAGCTCTGATGTCACCTACTCCTCATCACTCCCATCCAGCTCCAAAGTCCTGTCCAACACACAATCATCATCATAGACTTCACCCTGCCACCACTTTTATCAGATTTTATCTCACACAACTCAACAGGGAGACTATAATAAGCATCATTCATGTAAGGTTTTGTTGCATCTTCGTAGGAAAAAAGAAGATGTCCCACTAGTAGGGGGCAGTGAAGACAAAGATGATGCAAATGAATGGCTGCAAGAAGGAGGAGCATGAGGAATGCTGATACCTCTGGCTCCAAGGCAAGGTGTCAGGCGGGAAAGTCACCTCCACATCCTGCTGTGACTGAGAGGAGCAGTGAGCCATCCAGTCCACTATCTCATCCTCTTCATCCTCAATAATATTATGGTGCTTATCGAAAGCCAGAGAGAACTGTGGCCTGCTGCTACTATTACTACTACTACTACAGGCTGGATGGTTACTTTGGAATCTGATTTGGGGTTTGTATAAATTTGGGTTCAGATCTGGGGTCTAAATTGATTTTGATTCAGATCTGGTGTCTGAATGAATTTCAGGTCGGATCTGGAGCCTGAATTAATTTGAGGTTCAAATCTTGGGTCAGAATGAAGTGGGGTCAGATATGGGGTCTAAATGAATTTGGGGTCAGATCTGGGATAAGAATGAATTTGGTTTTGGATCTGGGGTCTGTATGAATTTAGGGGTTGATATGAAGGTCTGTATTAATTCGGGGTCTGCTGTAAGGGTCTATTATTTCTGGGGTCTGGAGTGAGAATCTGTATTGATTCTGGAGTCTGGTATTGGGGTCTGTATTAATTTTGGGTTCTGGTCTGGCAGTCTATATTGCTTTTGGGGTCTCATCTGCGGTCTGTATTAAGAAGGGGTCTTCCAGCTATATAAAATTTTTTTTATTTAAAATGTGAAGGAGATCACTGCATGTAAATACAGGAGTCTCCTTCACTTAACAAGAAGCCGACTGTCAGGAAGGAACGCATCCTTCCCGACAATCGGATGTCACATCGGGACGTGTAAACTCGCCTTAAGGTCACTTTATATTAATTTGGGGGGATGGGTAGGGCGCAATTTGACTATTCTGCCTAGGGCACTAAATACCTTTTCCCCACCCTGCATGGGTTTGGTACACAGATTATTAAATGGTAGCTAAATTGCCAGTGTTTTTTTCTGTAATTCAAAGACAGAGGTGCCATTGAATGTTCTTCCACTGCTACACACTACACACTGGTATTGACAATTTACAACGGTAATAATGCAGGTTTTGCAGTAAAATGCTTTTGCTGTAAATACCCAGTATCTTGAAGTAATAAAAGTTCACGAAAATGGGTAAAGTAATGCGGTTTTTGGAGTAAAACGTGTACACTAACATAAGTATAGTAATGCAGTAAATCACCATGTGTAGCAGTACAATCAGTATAGTAATGTAATGTTTGCAGTAAAATTCTTTTGCTGTAACTACACAGCATCTTGAAGTAATGCAACAAGTTCACTAAATCAAGTATATTAATGCACTGAAATGCACTGAAATGCCCAGTTGCAAACAGTAGATACTGTAAAATGGAAAAAAGGGGCAATTACTCAGCATTTACAGCAGAATGTATGCTATCGGGGTGCTGGCAATAAGCCTATGAACTGTAGAAAAAAAAAAGGTAGTTGGCTGTTCATACAAAAAAAAAAATTAGTTTGTTGCATGTATGAAAAAACACACAGCTCTGAGTGGTTAGTCCCTCACTGTCTAATGCAATGCTTTTTCTGATAAAACCCTAAATCTACCTAATTAGTTCTCTATACTTCTTCTTTCTTGTTTTCCCGCCAATTTTTCACAGGAAAATAGCGCAGGGTACAGTTTTATTGTGCTATTCAGGGAAAGTGAAACGCCAAAGCTTCAGATTCGTTTGGCAGACAAATTTTTGTGAAGTTCGTAATTAATCTGATTAGTTTAGAATTGATTCGCTCATCTCTAGAGAGATACCATTTCACCTTCTGCCTAAGGAATAGTTAAACTTTGCCCCATACACACGTTAGACTGCAGAATAAAGCAGGTATTGGTATGTACTATATATTGCATCTATTCAAATTCTTGCTAATTTATTTGCATTGTCATTTCCATAGGTACCGCTGCACAGTCCATACAAAATAGCAGTTTGTGACGGGACAATGCAGACTGCCGAGGTAAATCGTACATAGCTGTGCCAGTAAAAATTCAAGTCTTTAGTCTGCAGACACACGGGCCAGATGTGGCCCCTAGGGAAATTATCTGCTGCCCATAATACCTCAAGGGAATGGCTATCAACCATTGTGGAAGTGCTCATTAGTACAGGATAAGAGGCTAAGAGAGCAATATGGCACCATTAGAGATGCACTGTTAAATAAAGTAAGGAGTTGATGACTTTACATAGGGGAAACAGGGGCAAATATACGCAAATGTCCAGACTTCAATGTACCCCTGCTACAGGGCACTGCACCTTCTGCTGATGTTGTCGAACCCTGACTGCTGGAGAAGGGGTGCGGGTGTAATTTTCCTATGCCACTTTATGGTGATATTCCATGTGTTGACACAGGGCCGTCATGCCAACATACGCACCCTGGCCACCCCTACCTTCTATCCACATATCTTGCATACTGTCGTGCTAACGCTCCCCAGCAACTTGGTGAAAAATTCCCACACTGCCAAGTATGGCATTTTCCCTCCACTGCTTCATGATGCCTGCCGCTGCTTTTGTGAACCTGTGCACTGCTAGTGTGTTCCTCACAGGTAGTCTCCCGAGTGGCAGACGGTGTATCTCTAACGCGTTTGGCTGCAGGTCTCCCACTACTTCATCCCTGCTGTCTCACAGGCACCTTCATCCCTGCTGTCTCACAGGCACGCTGCCACCATCGCCCCTGATGATGATGATGCCCTCTCTTCTCCGGCTCCCATGTGTGATCGGCTACATCATCATCTACATCTGTTTGGTCATCACTCGTGTCAACCTCATCTGTCTCTTGCGCACGTCCCTGACCTCTCGCCACATGTTCTCCCAACTGGCTGTAGTTTCACGTCTAGAGGAGTCCGCAGAAGACCTCTTCAAGTGTGTGCTGTGTAGAGCTCAGGGCCAGGACTAGAAGAGGTCTTTATCTTGCACTGCACCGCTGACAGCAGAATGGAGGTTAGTATTTGAGTTTATTATTTTTATTTGTCCACAATCGGGTGGGGGGTCATTATTTTGTAACTGGAGAAAGCACTATTGCGGCTGTAAATTGCGGCTCTCTACATTGCGGCTGTAAAAAAAAGCATTTTTGTACTGGCACACATTATAAGGGGGCCGCTATGGGTACAGCCAGTCTACCGGGGGCACTAAAAGGGGGTGTTTTTGTACTGACACACATTATAAGGGAGCATTTTTTGTACTGGCACACATTATAAGGGAGCATTTTTTGTACTGGCACATAAGGGGGCATTTTTTGTACTTGGCACACATTATAAGGGAGCATTTTTGTGCTGGCACACATTCTAAGGTGGCCACTATAGGAACATTTGTTCGACAGGGGGTACTAAAAAGTTTTTTTTTGTACTGGCACATGTTACAAGGGAGAATTTTTTGTACTGGCACACATTGCTAGGGGGGATTATTTCACTGGCAAACATTATAAGGGTCGTATTTTTTGTACAGGCGCACATTATAAGGGGGTATTTTTTGAATAGGCACACATTATAGGGGGCATTTTTAATACTGGGGGCACTGAGAGGGGGCATCAGGGGCTTAACTACCATAGCAGCAGACCATGCAACTGGGGAAAAAGGGGGCCGCAATCTTAGTTGTGATTATCTCCTCTTCTACTACAGGCGAAAACTTGGTCAGGACTCTACCCTCTAAAAGGAACAACTTTAAGCAAATGAAACAGTGGAAAAATGGCCAATGGGTGATTGAAAAGGGCTTAGGCGGAAACCCACCTTTCATTTTTGACTGCCCCTTTGGAAAATTGAAGGTGGAATCTGATTGGTTGCTATGGGCAACTAAAATAGTTCTACTTTACACCAGATTAATAAATGACCCCAGTAATCTATATATACCAAGACGTGATAATCACCTATACAAAAGTATATAATCTATATATACACAGACATGTGATAATGACCTATAATACAATATATAATCTACATACATATAGACATGTCATAATCACTTATGCTACAGTATATAATCTACATAAACGCAGACATACGATAATTACCTATAATAATAATAATCTATATATACAAAGAAGGACGTACATGTGTGTGTGTATGTATGTATGTATGTTCCGCGATCAATCAAAAACGCAACCGTCAACGAAACTTGGTATACACATCCCTTGCTACCTGAAAGAAATCTTGTGGGGGTCATACGCCCCTACACAGCAGCTGCATGGAGTTTGTATGGTCCAACTGTTTTTGCTACACACATATTGCTCTGTAAGGGTCGATTCACACGCATCCGCAATACACCGGGCAGGCACCCCTATGGAAATGCCTATTTTTATCCGCTATTGTGGACAAGAATATAACATGTTTTATTTTTTGGGGGGCCGCGGACCGGAAGTACAGGGCCGCGGACCGGAAAAGCGGATGCGGACAGCACAAGGTGTGCTGTCCGCATCCTTTCTGTCCCCATGGAGAATGAATGGGTCCGCACCCGTTACGCAGAATATTCAATATTTAATTATTTTTTTTTACAACAAAGTGGGAATATGAATTTGATTTGATCATAATGGCAGATACTGCTAGGCTATTTATTAGGGTATGTACTAAAAGAATACAAATTGCGGTGCGGGAATAGACTGAGTGCGAGCATTTCTCCTCACTGTGAGTGCATCTAGGAATGGAGGTGATCGCGCTAACATGTAGCGTATTGCAATGTGTCTGTAAGTAATACTATCAGGATGATCTACTGGATCATATTCTGGGGGATAGTAACATGTAGTGTATCCCTATATGTCTGTATGTAATGCTAGCAGGATGATCTACTGGAGTATACTGGGGGGCTAGTAACATGTAGTGTACCCTATATGTCTGTATGTAATATGAGCAGGCTGATCTACTGGATTATACTGGGGCTAGTAACATGTAGTGTACCCCTATATGTCTGTATGTAATACTAGCAGGATGATCTACTGGATTATACTGGGGGCTGGTAACATGTAGTGTAACCCTATATGTCTGTATGTAATGCTAGCAGGATGATCTACTGGATTATACTGGGGGGATAGTAACATGTAGTGTACCCTATATGTCTGTATGTAATACTAGCAGGATGATATACTGGAATATACTGGGGGCTAGTAACATGTAGTGTACTCCTATATGTCTGTATGTAATACTAGCAGGCTGATCTACTGGATCATATTCTAGGGGCTAGTAACATGTAGTGTGCCCCTATATGTCTGTATGTAATGCTAGCAGGATGATCTACTGGATTATACTGGGGGGATAGTAACATGTAGTGTACCCTATATGTCTGTATGTAATACTAGCAGGATGATATACTGGATTATACTGGGGGCTAGTAACATGTAGTGTACTCCTATATGTCTGTATGTAATACTAGCAGGCTGATCTACTGGATCATATTCTAGGGGCTAGTAACATGTAGTGTGCCCCTATATGTCTGTATGTAATACTAGCAGGATGATCTACTGCATTATACTGGGTGCTAGTAACCAGTGGCGGATTATAATTGGGGCGTTCGGTCGGTCGCCCGGGCCCGGCATCGCTGGGGGCCCAGCGCCGACCCGAACACCCACGTACTGCGGCGGGGCATGGGAGCGTATAGTTCCCTGCCCTGCCGCCTATCACCGCCATAGGCTTCAGGCCTAGTAGGCCTGAGGCCTGTGTGGTGGTAGAAGCCCGGCGTCTTGCGATGACATCATCGTGCGGCACGCGTGATGGCGATCATCGCGCACCTGTATGGTGGAGCTCGCGCACGCTCTGATGTGCGTGCGCGCCTGCCACACCATTCAGCATACAGGTAAGTATTACCTTTTTTTTTTTATGTGTATGTGCTAACTTGGGGGGAGATATTAAGGGACAGTGGGGCAAATTAGTTAATGGATGGCAGTTGTGGGGAAAATTAATGGATGGCAGTATGGGGGCAAATAAATTAATGGATGGCAGTGTGGGGGCAAATAAATTAATGGATGGCAGTGTGGGGGCAAATTATAGGATGGCAGTATGGGGCAAATTAATTAATGGATGGCAGTGTGGGGGCAAACTAATTAATGGATGGCAGTTGTGGGGGCAAATTAATAGATGGCAGTGTGGGGGCAAATTAATTAATGGATGGCAGTGTGGGGAAATTACTATATGGAGGGCAGTGTGGGGAAATTACTATATGGGACAGTGTGGGGAAGATTATTATATGGGGACAGTGTGGGGAGATTATTATATGGGGACAGTTTGGGGAAATTATTATATGGGGGCAGTGTGGGGAAATTATTATATGGGGGCAGTGTGGGGAGATTACTATATGGGGGTAGAGTGGGGAAAAACTATATGCGGCAGTGTGGGAAAATTACTATATGAGGGCAGTGTGGGGAAATTACTATATGGGGGTAGTGTGGGGTATTGGGGGACATTATTTTTGGGGACACTATACAGGTATTATTACCTGGAGCACAATATAGGGTGTTGTTATTGTTATTGGGGGCCCTCTAGGGGACATTATAACTGCTGTAGACACTATAGGGACCTTTGGGATAACTTATAAAGCTGGTGTAAAGTAGACCTGGCTTAGTTGTCCATAGCTAGCAGATTTCACCTTTCATTTTAACAGCTCCTCTGGAAAATGAAGGTGGAATCTGATTGGTTGCTATGGGCAACTAAGCCAGTTCTAATTACACCAGTTTGATAAATGACCCCAATTATGAGAAATCTAACGTGTCTGTGTAACAAACTCTGTAGGGACGAGATGCGGCTGGAGGAATTAGTCATGGCGGTCTGGGTCAGACGGAGGAGAAGAGGAAAGAGAAGATCTACATGACAGGAGAAGTCCCTGGATGTAAGAGGTATGTGGTGCTGTATCCTCACTGCTGTGACCTGCGTCTCATCTTCTCCTCCAAGTCTTTATCATAATCATATGTATTTTAAATTTGGCAACTTAAACTTTAATTTTTCACCTGCAGCCCTATGTAACAGCCCAGATACCAGTGATAACTCTCTGTGTGCAGATAATGTTGTACATGTTCCCTGCAGTCCTATGTAACACCCCACATAACACAATAATTCACTGTGTTATGTGGGGTGTTACTAGGACTGCAGGTAGCATCTATGACATCTGTACACAGAGAGTTATGAGATGGTGGGGTCAGACTCCTGTTTGAGGAGACCGTGATGTTCCAGTGAGCGCCGCAGCCTCTTTGCTCCTTACCAAGCACGGCGCTGTCCATGTGATAGCACTGCGCTTGGTATTGCAGCTCAGCCCCAATCACTCAGATGGGACAGCGCTGCACCTCGGCCACGTGAACGATGAATGTGACATCATATGGCCGAGGAAGGGACTGTGACGCTCACAAAGCACCGCAGCCTCTTCACACAGAAAAAACCTGAAACCTAAAATGGAGGGGGCCCAAGTTGGGTAGACAGCCCGGGCCTATCATGCACTTAATCCGCCCCTGCTAGTAACATGTAGTGTACTCCTATATGTCTCTATGTAATACTAGCAGGATGATATACTGGATTATACTGGGGGCTAGTAACATGTAGTGTACTCCTATATGTTTGTATGTAATACTAGCAGGATGATCTACTGGATTACATTGGGGACTAGTAACATGTAGTGTACTCCTATATGTCTGTATGCAATACTATCAGGATGATATACTGGATTATACTGGGACTAGTAACATGTAGTGTACTCCTATATGTCTGTATGTAATACTAGCAGGCTGATCTACTGGATTATACTGGGGGCTAGTAACATGTAGTGTACTCCTATATGTCTGTATGTAATACTAGCAGGCTGATCTACTGGATTATACTGGGGGCTAGTAACATGTAGTGTACTCCTATATGTCTGTATGTAATACTAGCAGGCAAATCTACTGGATTATACTGGGGCTAGTAAAATGCAGTGTACCCCTATATGTCTTTATGTAATACTAGCAGGATGATTTACTGGATTATAATGGGGGTTAGTAACATTTAGTGTACCCTATATGTCTGTATGTAATGCTAGCAGGCAAATCTACTGGATTATACTGGGGCTGGTAACATGTAGTGTACCCTATATGTCTGTATGTAATACTAGCAGGATGATCTACTTGATTATAATGGGGGTTAGTAACATATGATGTACCCTATATGTCTGTATGTAATACTAGCAGGCTGATCTACTGGATTATACTGGGGATAGTAACATGTACTGTACCCTATATGTATGTATGTAATATGAGCAGGATGATCTACTTGATTATTCTGGGGGTTAGTAACATGTAGTGTATCCCTATATGTCTGTATGTAATACTAGCAAGATGATCTACTGGATTATACTGGGACTAGTAACATGTAGTGTACCCCTATATGTCTGTATGTAATACTAGCAGAATGATCTACTGGATTATAATGGGGGTTAGTAACATTTAGTGTACCCTATATGTCTGTATGTAATGCTAGCAGGATGATCTACTGGATTATACTTGTGGCTGGTAACATGTAGTGTACCACTATATGTCTGTATGTAATACTAGCAGGCTGATCTACTGGATTATACTGGGGGCTAGTAACATGTAGTGTACCCTATATGTCTGTATGTAATACTAGCAGGATGATATACTGGATTATACTGGGGCTAGTAACATGTAGTGTACCCTATATGTCTATGTAATACTAGCAGGCAAATCTACCGGATTATACTGGGGGCTGGTAACATGTAGTGTAACCCTATATGTCTGTAAGTAATACTAGCAGGATGATCTACTGGATTATACTTGTGGCTGGTAACATGTAGTGTACCCCTATATGTCTGTATGTAATACTAGCAGGCTGATCTACTGGATTATACTGGGGGCTAGTAACATGTAGTGTACCCCTATATGTCTGTATGTAATACTAGCAGGATGATATACTGGATTATATTCTGGGGGGCTAGTAACATGTAGTGTACCCTATATGTATGTATGTAATACTAGTAGGCTGATCTACTGGATTATACTGGGGGCTAGTAACATGTAGTGTACACCTATATGTCTGTATGTAATACTAGAAGGCTGATCTACTGGATTATACTGGGGGCTAGTAACATGTAGTGCATCCCTATATGTCTGTATGTAATACTAGCAGGATGATCTACTGGATTATGTTCTGGGGGCTAGTAACATGTAGTGTACCCTATATGTCTATATAATACTAGCAGGCTGATATACTGGATTATACTGGGGGATAGTAACATGTAGTGTACTCCTATATGTCTGTATGTAATACTAGCAGGATGATCTACTGGATTATACTGGAAGCTAGTAACATGTAGTGTACCCCTATATGTCTGTAAGTAATACTAGCAGGATGATCTACTAAGTTATACTGGGGGCTAGTAACATGTAGTGTACCCCTATATGACTGTATGTAATACTAGCAGGATGATATACTGGATTATACTGGGGCTAGTAACATGTAGTGTACCCTATATGTCTATGTAATACTAGCAGGATGATATACTGGATTATACTGGGGGCTAGTAACATGTAGTGTACACCTATATGTCTGTATGTAATACTAGCAGGATGATCTACTGGATTATACTGGGGGCTAGTAACATGTAGTGTACTCCTATATGTCTGTATGTAATACTAGTAGGCTGATATACTGGATTATACTGGGGGCTAGTAACATGTAGTGTAGCCTATATGTCTGTATGTAATACTAGCAGAATGATATACTGGATTATACTGGGGCTAGTAACATGTAGTGTACTCCTATATGTCTGTATTTAATACTAGCAGGATGATCTACTGGATTATACTGGGGCTAGTAACATGTAGTGTACTCATATATGTCTGTATGTAATACTAGCAGGATGATCTACTGGATTAAACTGGGGGCTAGTAACATGTAGTGTACACCTATATGTCTGTATGTAATACTAGCAGGCTGATATACTGGATTATACTGGGACTAGTAACATGTAGTGTACCCCTATATGTCTGTATGTAATACTAGCAGGATGATATACTGGAATATACTGGGGGCTAGTAGCATGTAGTGTATCCCTATATGTCTGTATGTAATACTAGCAGGATGATCTACTGGTTTATACTGGGGGCTAGTAACATGTAGTGTACCCCTATATGTCTGTAAGTAATACTAGCAGGCTGATCTACTGGATTATATTCTGGGGGGCTAGTACCATGTAGTGTACTCCTATATGTCTGTAAGTAATACTAGCAGGATGATCTACTAAGTTATACTGGGGGCTAGTAACATGTAGTGTACCCCTATATGTCTGTATGTAATACTAGCAGGATGATATACTGGATTATACTGGGGCTAGTAACATGTAGTGTACTCATATATGTCTGTATGTAATACTAGCAGGCAAATCTACTGGATTATACTGGGGCTAGTAACATGTAGTGTACCCCTATATGTCTGTATGTAATACTAGCAGGCTGATATACTGGGTTATACTGGGGGCTAGTAACATGTAGTGTACTCCTATATGTCTGTAAGTAATACTAGCAGGATGATCTACTAAGTTATACTGGGGGCTAGTAACATGTAGTGTACCCCTATATGTCTGTATGTAATACTAGCAGGCTGATATACTGGGTTATACTGGGGGCTAGTAACATGTAGTGTACACCTATATGTCTGTATGTAATACTAGCAGGATGATCTACTGGATTATACTGGGGGCTAGTAACATGTAGTGTACTCCTATATTTCTGTATGTAATACTAGCAGGCTGATGTACTGGATTATACTGGGGGCTAGTAACATGTAGTGTACTCCTATATGTTTGTATGTAATACTAGCAGGATGATCTACTGGATTATACTGGGGGGATAGTAACATGTAGTGTACCCTATATGTCTGTATGTAATACTAGCAGGATGATCTACTCGATTATACTGGGGGCTAGTAACAGGTAGTGTACCCCTATATGTCTGTATGTAATACTAGCAGAATGATATAGTGGATTATACTGGGGCTAGTAACATGTAGTGTACCCCTATATGTCTGTATGTAATACTAGCATGATGATCTACTAAGTTATACTGGGGGCTAGTAACATGTAGTGTACCCCTATATGTCTGTATGTAATACTAGCATGATGATCTACTAAGTTATACTGGGGGCTAGTAACATGTAGTGTACACCTATATGTCTGTATGTAATACTAGCAGGCTGATCTACTGGATTATACTGGGGCTAGTAACATGTAGTGTACACCTATATGTCTGTATGTAATACTAGCAGGCTGATCTACTGGATTATACTGGGGCTAGTAACATGTAGTGTACCCCTATATGTCTGTATGTAATACTAGCAGGCTGATCTACTGGATTATACTGGGGCTGGTAACATGTAGTGTACTCCTATATGTCTGTATGTAATACTAGCAGGCTGATCTACTGGATTATATTCTGGGGGGCTAGTAACATGTAGTGTATCCTATATGTCTGTATGTAATACTAGCAGGATGATATACTGGATTATACTGGGGCTAGTAACATGTAGTGTACCCTATATGTCTGTATGTAATACTAGCAGGAAAATCTACTGGATTATACTGGGGGCTGGTAACATGTAGTGTACCCCTATATGTCTGTATGTAATGCTAGCAGGATGATATACTGGATTATACTGGGGCTAGTAACATGTAGTGTATCCTATATGTCTGTATGTAATACTAGCAGGATAATATACTGGATTATACTGGGGCTAGTAACATGTAGTGTACCCTATATGTCTGTATGTAATACTAGCAGGATGATATACTGGATTATACTGGGGCTAGTAACATGTAGTGTACCCTATATGTCTATGTAATGCTAGCAGGAAAATCTACTGGATTATACTGGGGGCTGGTAACATGTAGTGTACCCTATATGTCTGTATGTAATGCTAGCAGGCTGATCTACTGGATTATATTCTGGGGGGCTAGTAACATGGAGTATATACCCCTTTACATTAGTATCAGGCTGATCTCCTGGGTTATATTCTGGGGTCAGGCACATGCACTGCACGGCTATGTGTCTGTATTGCGGGTTACTCGCACAGAATAGAAGGATCTTCTTAGCAAATCCCCTCCGATGTCTCCTCTTCTTCATCGTCGTCGTCTAGAAGCTCCCTGTCTGTGGGGCAGTGCCATAATCGGTGATACTTTATTACAGATCAATCCATCTCCATGGACACGATCTGATCGGATCGCACAACGACTTCCCCGCCCTGCTAGACGAGCTGCCGGAATAGCAGAGCCCCCAGTCCTGGAATACAGGGGTCATTCCTGGGGGGCTCAGGGGCCCCCACAGCTCAGGGGCTGCAGACAGCGGTGTATTATGGAGCAGGGACTGGAGAAGAGGGGGCAGACCCCGGGAGGAAGAGCTGGAAATCCAGCACCAGAGCCACAGGAGAGAAGTCAGGAGCCTGTAGTCATGGCTGGTCCTTAATTGTCGGGAAGGATGGATATGTGATAGATTAGATAGATAGATAGATAGATAGATAGATAGATAGATAGATAGATAGATAGATAAGATCGATAGATAGATAGATATGTGATAGATAGATAAATAGATAGATAGGAGATAATAGAGATAGATAGATAATAGAGATAGATAGATAATAGAGATAGATAGATAATAGAGATAGATAGATAATAGAGATAGATAGATAGATAGGAGATAGATAGATAGATAGATAGATAGATAGATAGATAATAGAGATAGATAGATAATAGAGATAGATAGGAGATAGATAGATAGTGCATGAATAGATAGATAGATAGATAGATAGATAGATAGATAGGAGATAATAGAGATAGATAGATAGATAGATAGATAGATATGATAGATAGATAGACAGACAGATAGATAGTGCATGGATAGATAGATAAATAGATAGACAGACAGACAGATAGGTAGATAGATAGATATGTGATAGATAGATAAATAAATAAATAAATAGATAGATAGACAAACAGATAGATAGTGCATGGATAGATAGATAGATAGATAGATAGATAGATAGATTAGATAGATTAGATATGTGATAGATAGATAGAAAGATAGATAGATAGATTAGATAGATAGATAATAGATGATTGATATTAGATAGATAGATAGATAGATAGATAGATAGATAGATTAGATAGAGATAATATATAGATAGATAATTGATGATTGATATTAGATAGATAGATACTAAAACAAAAATTGCAGCAGCAATGTAAATATATAGAAATATGTGTGAAATTTCTCCAAGACTGTAGGCTAGATATAATAATTATATGATCGATAGATAGAGTAATAGACATAAGAAGAGACTGATAGATGAGCGATAAATATATAGATACATCTGTAGATATGAGAACGATAGGTGATAGACAGATATAGTAAGAAAAGAGGCATGACAGATACAAGAGGATGACAGAAATAGATGGATATAGATAAAATATAGATATAGAGAGAGAGATGGATAGATATAAGGATAGATGGATAGATATACGGATAAGTATAAGGACGGATAGAAGACGGCGCTTTGTTATCTGCGGCTCCGGGCGGGTCAGGCTGATTACATCTCACCAGGATCGCATTGCATCAGAAGCGTGTATCTACTACACCCAGGGCATGTCTGTATATATTACTGTACATATACGGATATATACTATATGTACAGGGATATATGTTTGTACGCGGATATATACTATATATATACGGATATAAACTAAAGGTACACGGTAATATACTGCACATATACGGATATATATTGTATGTACACGGATATAGACTGTATATACACGGATATTTACTGTACATATAGGGATATATACTGTATGTACACGGATATATACTGTATGCATACTGATCTATGTATATACACGGATATTTACTGTCCATATAGGGATATATATTGTATGTACACGGATATATACTGTATGTGTACTGATATATGTATATACACGGATATTTACTGTCCATATACGGATATATATTGTATGTGCACTGAAGTACACAGATATATACAGTCTCTCGGTTGTTCTCGGTGATTGCACATTGTGGTTTTTATTGATTTGGACCCTTGCACAGTGAGACCTCAGAAGCCCGGTCCCCCGTGTCCATTATCCCATCCCGCAGCTCCTGCGTACAGCCCACCCTGACAGGTCGGTCGGAGACCGTTCACACCTGCCGCAGAGGTGCCGTGTACCACTGGCAGTGTCTTCTGTGCATGGCGGATAGCTCGGCGCTTCCCCTCCCCCATCTTCTCGCTCCTAGCTGAGGTGGGCGTGGCATGCCGTCCGCGGCCACCAATGGCGGCGCGCTCGGTGACAGCTGGAAGCCCCGCCCACGTGATGTCAGTAGAGCCGCTCTCCACCAGCTCCTGGTCAGACGGAGCGGTGACAGGGAGAAGCGCTGATGCGCTCCGTGCTGTCACTCTGCACCCAGGGACTGCGCACAGCTCCGGACTCCATCATGAGACAGCAAAGTGCAGGAAGGATCACGGATAGGAGGGGGTTGTAAGAGGCAGAGATCGGACGAAGCGATTTGTACCCCTCCGTATTACGTGCGGATCCAGGCCTCTTGGAGACTGCGATGATGGAGCTGCCTGCCGCCGGCGAGCATGTGTTTGCGGTAGAAAGCATCGAAAAGAGGCGAATCCGCAAGGTAAGAAGCGGCTGCCGCACCTAATACCGCAAGTACCGCACGATGCCCGCCTCTAGGTCACACCGTGCGTTCTGTCGTTGCAGGGCCGAGTGGAATATCTGGTGAAATGGCGAGGCTGGTCTTCCAAGTAAGTGCTAAAACTACACAAGGATGGAAACCGAGAGCCCCCCACCCTATACATGGAGCCGCAGGGGGCTGGCACCCGGGTACAGTCTGCCCCCCGTGATCTGTGCCACCCTGTCTCGCGCCTTCCTAATATGATAATGCGCAGCTGGCAAGGAAGGAGTTAGGTGCAGACTGGCACTATCGCAGCCCCGGCTGGGGGGAGGGGAATGCGCTTTTTGCCAAGGATGGAATTTCTCTCCCTGCCTCCACCCCGTCACTGGAGCCTCTTCTCCTCCTATAGGGGCCAGATGTGGTGCTGGGGCTCCTAGTGCGGCAGGGGGCACCAGCACTGGCATCACTGGGGGCACATGCCAGCTGGATGAGCTTTACCACAGTATATACATATATATATATATATATATATATAGGCAGTACAGTACATTACAGTATATATACCCATGCAGTATGGTATAGTGTTACAGTATATACACATGCCAGCTGGATGAGCTTTACTATAGTATATATATATATATATATATATATATATATACATATACAGGCAGTATGTTACAGTATATACACATGCAGTACAGTATATATACACATGCAGTACAGTATATATACACATGCAGTACGGTACATTACAGTATATATACACATGCAGTACAGTACATTACAGCATATACACACGCAGTACAGTACATTACAGTATATACACATGCAGTACAGTACATTACAGCATATACACATGCAGTACGGTACATTACAGTATATATACCCATGCAGTATGGTATAGTGTTACAGTATATACACATGCCAGCTGGATGAGCTTTACTAAAATATACATACAGGCAGTATGTTACAGTATATACACATGCAGTACGGTACATTACAGTATATACACATGCAGTACGGTACATTACAGTATATACACATGCAGTACGGTACATTACAGTATATATACATGCATTACGGTACATTACAGCATATATACACATGCAGTACAGTATGTTACAGTATATATACATGCAGTACGGTACATTACAGTATATATACATGCAGTACGGTACATTACAGTATATACACATGCAGTACGGTACATTACAGTATATATACATGCAGTACAGTATGTTACAGTATATATACATGCAGTACAGTACATTACAGTATATACACATGCAGTACGGTACATTACAGTATATATACATGCAGTACAGTATGTTACAATATATACACATGCAGTACAGTATGTTACAGTATATATACATGCAGTACGGTACATTACAGTATATACACATGCAGTACGGTACATTACAGTATATACACATGCAGTACAGTACATTACAGTATATACACATGCAGTACGGTACATTACAGTATATACACATGCAGTACAGTACATTACAGTATATATACACATGCAGTACGGTACATTACAGTATATACACATGCAGTACAGTACATTACAGCATATATACACATGCAGTACAGTACGTTACAGTATATACACATGCAGTACAGTACATTACAGTATATACACATGCAGTACGGTACATTACAGTATATACACATGCAGTACAGTACATTACAGCATATATACACATGCAGTACAGTACATTACAGTATATACACATGCAGTACAGTACATTACAGCATATATACACATGCAGTACAGTACATTACAGTATATACACATGCAGTACGGTACATTACAGTATATATACATGCAGTACAGTATGTTACAATATATACACATGCAGTACAGTATGTTACAGTATATATACATGCAGTACGGTACATTACAGTATATACACATGCAGTACGGTACATTACAGTATATACACATGCAGTACAGTACATTACAGTATATACACATGCAGTACAGTACATTACAGTATATACACATGCAGTACAGTACATTACAGTATATACACATGCAGTACGGTACATTACAGTATATACACATGCAGTACAGTACATTACAGCATATATACACATGCAGTACAGTACATTACAGTATATATACATGCAGTACAGTACATTACAGTATATATACATGCAGTACAGTACATTACAGCATATATACACATGCAGTATGGTACATTACAGTATATACACATGCAGTACAGTACGTTACAGTATATACACATGCAGTACAGTACATTACAGTATATATACACATGCAGTACAGTACATTACAGCATATATACACATGCAGTACGGTACATTACAGTATATACACATGCAGTACAGTACATTACAGCATATATACACATGCAGTACAGTACATTACAGTATATACACATGCAGTACAGTACGTTACAGTATATATACACATGCAGTACGGTACATTACAGTATATACACATGCAGTACAGTACATTACAGCATATATACACATGCAGTACAGTACATTACAGTATATACACATGCAGTACAGTACGTTACAGTATATACACATGCAGTACAGTACATTACAGTATATACACATGCAGTGCGGTACATTACAGCAAATATCCTTTGCTACGGTCTGTTAGATAGTGCCAGTATATTGCACCAGTGCATACAGCCGAGGTCCACAACCAGTGGCTCCAGGTCACATATAGCTCATGCTCTACTTTGCTCCTTGATGTGACCAGACACGCCCACTGAAGTCTTTTCCATCGACATCTGACAGACACAGACATGTGAACGAGGCCTTAGACCTTTGCAGTTGTTCCAACAATCAGCCAACCACGAGTTTGGCTTAGGCCTCATGCACACACACGTATACGGAACCATTCATGTCAATGGGTCCGCAAAAAAACTGAATGTTCTCTGTATGCATTCCGTTTCCGTATTTCTGTTCCGTTCAAAGATAGAACATGTCCAATAGGCCTCTTTCACACAAATGTTTTTTTTGCGAGTGTACGGACCGTTTTTTTGCATTCTGTATACGGTCCGCATACAGAACTATTCATTTCAATGGTTCTGCAAAAAAAATTTAAGTGTTTCCGTTTGCATTCCGTTTCCGTATTTCCATTCCGTGCAAAGATAGAACATGTCCTATTATTGCCCGCAAATCATAATCCGTGGCTCCATTCAAGTCAATAGGTCCGCAAAAAAAACCTGAACGCATACAGAAATGCATCCGTATGTCTTCCGTAACTGTTTCCGTTTTTTGCAGAACCATCTATTGAAAATTTTAAACCCGGCCCAATTTTTTCTATGTAATTACTATATACTGTATATGCCATACGGAAAAACGAAACCAAAACGGAAACACAACGGAAACAAAAAACGGATCCGATAAAAACAGCCCGCAAAACACTGAAAAAGCCATACGTCCGTCTAAAGGAGGCCTTATTGTCCGCATCACGGACAAGGATAGTACTGTTCTATTAGGGGCCAGATGTTCCGTTCCTCAAAAAAAAAACGGAATGCACACGGATGTCATCCGTTTTTTTTTTTGCAGATCCGTTTTTTGCGGACCGCAAAACCATACGGTCGTGTGCAATAGGCCTCAGACACAGCCATTTCAAGACCTCTGCTTGCAGTCGCTGGATGACAGCATACATTGTACTGAGCTAGCGCAGACAGACATAGTTGCATTCAGTTGTTTGTAAATAAATCGGCAGCACGGAATCGTTTGCTACAATGTATCAGTTTGGAGTCTAGGGATGAGATTATAGACTGGATTTCGAGAATGTTTCTATTCACTGGCAGCAAGCAGACATCTTGACATTGGCAGGATGTGCAAAGGAACCTGCATATACATAAAGTGTTGTATAAAACCATAAAACCCCTTTAACTAAAAAAAAAACAAGTATAAAAAAACACCTTAGATAATCAGGTTTATCATTCTTTCCAGGTATAACACGTGGGAGCCAGAGGAGAATATTTTAGACCCCCGCCTCTTGGTTGCCTTTCAGAACAGGTGAGAAATGTACAAAATATTGGTATTCTGTACCCTACTCTATAATGAGTATTCCATGATGACATATTCATTTGAAGGGTTTGTCCAGGTTTAGGAAAACAGGGCTGATTTCTTCCAGAAACAGTGCCACACCCGTCCATTGGTGGTTCCTGGTATTGCAGCTCGGCCCATTGAAGTGTATGAGGCTGAGCCACGATATCTCATACAAGCCATGGACAGGGGACAGGGGTGGCGTTGTTTCTGAAACATGATCCTGGACAACCCCTTTAAGCAGGCTATACATATGAGATCCGCCAATCTTGATGGATAATATTTATGCAGAACCAATGGACTATTTGTTGGGTGATCCGTGAGGCTTTTCGGGTAGAGACCGACGGTGCCGCTGTGGGCGCGTGCTGTCCCGCAGCAGCCAATGGATGCAGGATTTTGCGGTACAATCATGCAGTCTTTGGCTGCGGTGGGTGGACGTGCTTTGGCGATTTAAAATAAGGCAATGTACTAAAATACATAGAAAAAGCAGCTGCTGTCACTTAGTCCCAGCAGGTCAGAGCTTCTCCTGTAAGCCGTGACGTATTATCACAGCCTCACGTGGCAGGCGGCCTCCTCCCCCTCCCTGTTTGTCAGCACAGGACCAGTGACGTGTAAGCCAGCCCTCTCCTGCATCACGGCTACAATCCTCTCCGCACGTCTAATGCAGATATTATTTTTAGGGATTGCATCCGTCTTGATACGATATTGCATCATCTCTCCTATGACAAGACATCAGGCTTTGTACGTAGAAAGACTTCTTTATTTTGAATACAATTCTTATCACCTATTTGCTTCTTTTATTCCTTTTTCTGTAGGGAAAGGCAGGAGCAAATTCTGGGATACAGAAAACGTGGCCCTAAACCAAAGCACCACATTTTATCGGTAAGTTAATATATATATATATAGAACCAGTGAATCACCCTTAGAGGCGCACATCACTTAATGAACTGGCCTATCTGTAAAGGGCCGTGCACCAGAATGGCAGCAAGAAAGCTGGTGTAGATCCAGTATAATCTATGCAACTTTGATTGTGTAGATTATGATAAATGTGGCAGGCTGGCCATGGCCACCCCCGCTCCACACTCTCATTTTCTGCCTCACTCTGCCTACTTTTTGAAAAAGTGGCAAGCAGAGCTCTAAGCCCCCCAAAGATCCATACATTTTGGCTAAGCATGGCATGGGCCAAACTTGCAATGAAGTACCAGATGGGGGTTACTAGTTAAGGCCTCATGCCCACGGCCGTTGTGCAGCCGTTCTGTGCATTGGGGACCGCAATTTGCGGTCCCCAATGCACAGGCAACATCTCTGCGGCGGCCGGGACGGATCGAGACCCATTCAAATTGAATGGGCCCGTGATCCGTCTGCACCGTAAAAAATAGAAAACCGTGTGCATGAGGCCTAAGGGTGTGTCCCTGCACAGTCTGACACCGGCAGCACTGATTGGATAATGTCAGAATGTGTACGGAAACAGCCCCAACTGGTAATATCCATCTGGACCTTCATTGCAAACTGCTTGCAATTCATTAATAAACTGGTACAAGGAATGGCACTAACTAAAGTGATAAGAATAGATGCTCCAGAGTCGTTATTACATGAGGAATGCAAGTAGTCACTAAAACAGACATGTCAGGAGCGGTGACAGCTCCTCTATAAGGGACACATACAACAATGTTTCTTTTTCAAGCTTTAATCCGCTACACAAAGGATAATTCACACGATTATTGTACTTTGGGCACACCGGAGGAAGTTCTCCCCTTCCTCGAGTGTGCCGAGTTCAAGGATGTGAAGGAATGCTGAGGGGAGATTGCCTTGGTGCATTATCCAAAGTGCAGTATTGTGTTTACAGCGATACTTTGTTTACTTGTGTTCAGAGAGGATTACAAAAAGAAACATTGTTGCATGTGGCCGTTAACTTTCAGTGCTGAAGATGAATTGTGAGCAGTCATGAGGAACTGCTAATAGTAGGGACCGGTCAACCATCTAAGGGCTCATGCACATGAACGTGTGCCGGCTGAGCTCGTATTGCGGCCTGCAAGCAGTGGGTCCGCAATATACGGGTACCGGCCACGTGCACACCGTCTCACCCATTCACTTTAATGGGTCCACAGTCCGGGAGATACGGTGCAGTGCGGAACAGAGGCACGGATCGGAAGCACTAAGGAATGCCTCTGTGGGTTTTCTGTCCATGTCTCCACACCGTAAAAGGGTAGTGCGGATTGCGGACCCCATTCAAGTGAATGGGTCCTGCGTCCGCATACGCCGGCCCTACGGTCGGTGCCTGTGCATTTTGGACCACAATTTACAGTCCGCAGCACGGGCCCGGCCAGCAAACAAATTCAGCCCTTATATATATGGAGGCTTCCCAACTATCTGACAGCAAATGTTGGGAGTTAGTAGGATCAGGCAGTTGCATTTTAGCTTTTGCTCTCGGAGAAATAAATTTTAATTCCCTCTCTCCGTTAAGGACACAAAGCATGCATGTGCATAGAAGGGGTTGAAGGAGATAGCTCTATGGGCATCCCCTGCTGCCCTGAGAGAAAATTCTGCTTATGTGATAGCTGCTCAGTTTAGGGATGCTATAACATGAATTCCCAGTAGTGACCTTTTTTTTTTATTGCAGATACCCTCTTTTGCTCGAAGGTCTAATGTTCTGAGTGGCCTTCAGGACACCTCCATGGACCAACGCCCCAAACTGGACGTGACACCAGTTAAAAAGACTCAACCTCATCAATATCAACTAAACAGCAAAAAGCATCACCAGTATCAGCCCAACGATCATGATCATGCTGAAAAGCATCATTCCAATGCCCAAAGGAAATATTACTACCAACTGAACAGTAAGAGACACCATCACTATCAGCCAGATCCGAAAATGTATGATCAACAGCCCTCAGGGAAAGATCTACAGGCTTGTGCGGATCAAAACAGTAGAAACAAGGAAACGTCTTGGCGTCATGGCCAGTATGTGGATTTTGGAGTCCGTGCAAAGAACGGTTCGGGAACTGCCTTAAATGGGGTTGAAAAGAACTGTACATCCGTTGGTACCTCCACCGTTCCGGCTAAAGAAGTGCCGTTAAATGGAATTGGTGGTAAAATGAAGATTGTGAAGAATAAAAATAAAAACGGAAGGATTGTCATAGTGATGAGCAAGTACATGGATAACGGATTGCAGTCGGTGAAAATTAAATCATCCGAGGACGACTGTGGCGCTGTTGCTTTTGGAAACAGAGTGGAAACCCTAGAATCTTGCAATGGGGAAAGGACTTGTAAAGTCTTAGAGGAGAAACAGGAGCACTGGAAGAAGAGAGTGGAGTCTAAAATAAGGATAAGTGCGGCAAATGATTATGGGAACAAAGGTGCAGTTCCTCTTGCCGGCCTCCAGAGAACCTATTCAAATGTTGACCCGGTCAGTGATAAACCATTACAGCTCACCACCAAAAAAGATCACATCACTGGGTCAAATGGGGGAAAATTGACTGTAGATGGTCCCTCAAAAGATAAAGTCTACATGAATCCTCGAAAGCGCTGCTTGTCCGAGATAACTGAGCCCAACAAATCTTGCAAACAAGTCCTCTCTTCTCGAAGCGTTAGTGCTTCCGACAGACTGGAGAACCAGACTGAGCAAGAGCCAGACATCATTCTCCTTGACTCTGACTTGGATGAACCCATAGACTTGCGTTGTGTAAAGTCCAGGTGTGACAGTGACCAGGACGTAAGCAAGAATGGGGAGCAAGTGGCACCCCAAGACTTACAAGCCACTGAAACAGACTCTGCCAAGGAGGAACCACAAACTATATTCAGACCGTTTTTTGGAAATATTGTGATTACAGATGTAACTGCCAACTGTCTTACCGTCACTTTCAAGGAATACATAACGACATGACTGGACGCGGCAAATTCCTTCGGAGAATCCACAGTCACCATGTTTTCAGGGGGATATACATCATACTGGATTTTAGTTCTTGTTTCCAAATGTGACAGCTGTCAGATTTCATATGGTAAAGCACTTAAAGGCATAGAGGCAGAGACGTTATATAGATACCCCGAAAGTTTCTATATTTATTCGTCCATATTTATATCCGTAGAGCTAACTCAGCTTCTCAATGTTTAAACATATTTTTTTGTGGAAAACACATTTTTATGTACCTATCTTGTTGTCAGGATTGTATGCATTTACGCTAATGTACGATAATGTGTATATTTTTGGTGTACTATCGGGATACAGGAACAATCCTGAGTGTTTGATAGGAAAATGCTGCTATTAGACTAGGCCTAGTGCTTCCAGCAACTGATATGGATGTAAATGTACAGTGGAGAAATGTTACGTAAGTGGTATAAGCCCTGGGCTTATCTAGCCTTCAGCCACATGCTAAGTACTATCTGATGCTGTGTAATAATGAACATTAAACTCTGATATAAAGAATTAGAGACGTCTCAAATGTCTGAATGTTCTATGGAAAAACTTGTTTTTTTGCAAAGCATCGTGCAAACATGTAAAAGCTATGGATCCATATGCAATGAGAAAATTATTTTTACATATGTTAAAGTGTTTTATACTGATGACTCATCCTCATGATGGTCATGAGCATCTAATTAGTAGGGATCCGACTCCCGACACCCCCGCACTTGTGCTAGGCCAGTGACATCATGTTCATCGGACACATGGTCTAGGTGCAGCTCAAGTGAATGAGCCTACTAAGCACAGCCACCAGCCAATGGACAGTCCTGTGCTTGGTATGCTGTAAGGAGGCCAGAGCGCCAAGGCCTTTGAGGACTGGGAGTTGGACTTCCACCGATCAGATACTGATGACATATCCCGAGAATAGGTCATCAAGATATAACACTTAGAAAATCCCTTTAATGAATACTTTGAGTTAAAAGAAAAGTTGCACTATGTTTCCAGCTGCAATCTTCATTCCATCATTCATTTTCAGTCCCCTGATATTAAGTTTGTGACCTGCTCCTAGTGTCAGGCTTCTCATTTGGATGTGTAATATATTCTGGATGTGAGGTCTGTGTGTCCAGGATGCTGCTGTCTTCACTAGCCCTTGTGCATGAACAGAACTTCTTTCCTGGATTGATTTCTCCCTGTACAGCTCAGGAAGCATCTTCTCTCACTTGTACTGACACTTGTCACTGATGCTCAGGACTGTGTGATTTCCCACTCCTGCCTCCTGCAGAGTTTGACCTTTCACTCTAAACAGCTTTCCTTTCACTCTAAACAGCCTACGTGATTCACCCTCCTGCTTTGTGTATCCATCTCTCTCCATCTTTGCTTTCCCTCTCCGTACTTTGTGTACACCCTCTTCCCTGCTGCTATCTCTAAGGCCTCTTGCACACGACCGTATGGCTTTTTCAGTATTTGACGGTCCGCAAAATACGGATGACGTCCATGTGCATTCTGTTTTTTTGCTGAACAGAACAGCTGGCCGCTGATAGAACAGTACTATGCTTGTCCATTATGCTGACGATAATAGGAAATGTTCTATCTTTGAACGGAAAAACAGAAATGAAAGGCATACGGAGTACCTTCCATTTTTTTGCAGACCCATTGAAATGAATGGTTCCGTATACGTAACGCAAAAAACGGAACGTTCGTGTGCATGAGGCCTAACACTGAGAGAAGGGAAGGGAAAAGCAGAAAGAGAAGACACAGACAAACGCAATGCTCTGATGGATCTATTAGGCCCCTTTCACATGGGTGTCATGTTTGACGCCCGGATAAGAGGCGGGTACGTTGTAATGCGTTTTACACGCGCGTGCGAAAAATCGGCATGTTTGGTACCCAGACCCGAAGCCGGACTTCATCATTGAAGTCCGGTTTTGGGTTGAGTATTCTGTATATTTTATTATTTTCCCTTAAGGGAAAATAATAGCATTCTCTCTACAGAATGCTTAGTAAAATGTAGATTAAGGGGTTAAAAATAAAAAAAAATAAACTCACCTTATCCAATTGATTGTGTAGTTGCGATCTCTTCTCTCTTCTTCAAGCATTAGCTGCCAGCTAAAGGACCTATGATGACGTCACTGCGCTCATCACATAATCCATCACCATGGTGATGGACCATGTGATTGGACCATGGGATGTGACGTCACCACAGGTCCTTTAGCTGGCAGCTAATGCTTGAAGAAGAGAGAAGAGATCGGCAACTGCGCGATCAAGTGGATAAGGTGAGTTTATTTTTAACCCCTTAATCCACATGTTACTAAGCATTCTGTAGTGAGAATGCTATTATTTTCCCTTATAACCATGTTATAGGGAAAATAATAAAGATCAGGTCCTATCTCTTAGCAACCTTGCGGGGAAATCGCACTGCATCCGCACTTGATTGCGGATGCTTGCGATTTTCCCGCAGCCCCATTCACTTCTATAGGGGCTGCGTTGCGTGAAAAACGCAGAATATAGAACATGCTGTGATTTTCACGCAGCGCAGAAGTGATGCGTGAAAATCACCGCTCATGTGCATAGCCCCATAGAAATGAATGGGTCAGGATTCAGTGCGGGTGCAATGCGTCCACCTCACGCATTGCACCCGCGCGGAAAACTCGCCCGTGTGAAAGAGGCCTTACTGTTTCAACAGAGCAGCCAGCTAGGTGAAGGAGTTACATAGCAAAATGGTAGGAAACTTTTAATCAACATTGTTTAGTAAGTTGATTAATTTTGCATTCAGGAAGCAAATAAACAATAAAATAATTAAGTGCAAAGGTGTTCATAGCTATTAAGCATGTTTCGAAAAGTGAATGAAACAAACCTAGGACTGAATATGCCAGAACATTTGCTTAGTCACCCCAGTTTTTACCTTCTGGAACCTCATTGTGCATCACATATTTGATGCCATAACTTGGACAATACTTCACTTTAGAAATACTGAACACTGATGTTTTTGGGCTAAAGGTTATACAGATCCTGAATTTAGTCATGTGCATGATGCCTGATCCCTTGTCCACATTTCCGTTTTATGCATTTTTAGCGGGCAGCATACTGACCCATAAGAAATCTATGGTCTGTACATTTCCATGAAATTTTACATTACGTGCATCCGCAGAAAAACAGTGGAAGCATGTCCTACTTTGAGGCGTGTCCTGGACGAAACTCTCCTATGTAAGTCTATGGTTCCGTGACAATCAGGTCATCCGTGGTGCGTCTGTTTTTCACAGAAGTCAGATAGGAAATGCTCTTGAAATTAATATTCAGCTGAGCAATGTCCGTGAATTACGGATGACACTGGGGGTAGAAATGGACACACGGACCCTTCACAGATGAACCAGGTATGCTTTTTTTCACGGACGTGACACTGACACGGAAGTGTGAACAAGACCTAATACATGATACCTTAAAAAGGGTGTGTCTGGTGTCAGGAGAAAACCAGACAACCCTCAGTATCTGCCTGGAATGGAGAACTGTTAATTACTTACCTGGCAGATCCCACGCTGCCGTTCCAGTTTACCCAGCTGCAGCAGTGATGTCACATGTGACTGCTGCAGCCAGTAACTGGTTTTGTCGGGTGCACCGCTAAGGGCAGTGAGCCTAGCCAGGAGAACCCGAGTGGTGGTGCAGTATTTGTCAGGTAAGTACTTACAGTTCCTTATTGAGAGCAGATCCCGAGGGTTGTCCTCCTGATACCCGACAACCCTTTTAACTCTGTACATTGCAGATGAAGGGGAACTGAATTAGTTCTATTTCAGTGGTACAATAACAGAGCAGTAGCAAGAAAATTGTGAAGATAAAAAAACTCAGGGCTCCTTTATCCAGGGTTTTTAGTGCTTTTCATAAATGTTAAAAGGAAAAATATATAAACTTTATGAAGAAAATAAGAAATGTTGCCACTCTAAGAGCACAACCTATGCAATGTCATGGCAAAAACCTGGCGCTGTAACCTCACCTTTCTACCCATTAAACATGGCTAGAGAAAAAACCCGAAATGTGAATACAGCCTTAAAGGGGTCATCCATGTTTTTTAAGCTGTGCCTGAGAGGAGATCTATGATAACCTGCATCGCGCTGATCAGCTCCGTTCAGTGGTTTCCCGCTGACTGTGGGTCCATGGTGACACCAGAGAAGCATGCCCAATTTTTGGGCCTGATCATGCACATTATAGTCTATGGGCAGGGGCGTAGGTATAGGGGATGCAGAGGTAGCAGTCGCTACTGGGCCCAGGAGCATAAGGGGGCCCAAAGACCCTTGTGTTGCATAAGAAGACACTGATCTTTTAGAAACTGCATGCTGGTCGAGTTACACATAGGGCTGGAAGGAAGGGGTTAAGGTCCAGAATTTGGCATGGGGGGGTTTGCCTCTGGCAGCAGGAAGGCTATCTGCTTCCCTGCCCCTGGCCAAAAAGCACTGGGAAGCTGAACTCTTGCACCAGGGACCATGAGCCTTTAGACACCCCCCTGTCTATGGGTCCATGAAAACCACTGACACGCTATTTTTAGAAACTGTTGGTAGGAGATGCTCTGAAAATGAATTTTCATCCTAGTAGTTTATGAGGAATATCACGGACATCTTCATGGATGAAACATTGGCCATCTTGTCACAGATGTCGTCACGGACATAGACGTGTGAAAGAAGCCTTAGGCCTAGTTTACACCTTCACATTTTAATCAGTGACTTTGAGCCAAAACCAGGTACAAATCTTTCCTTTACCTCTGCGTAGGCTTCACTTCTGATATTGGCTCCCTGATGGAAATCACTGCCCATTCACTGAAGTGTGAACTAAGCCTTAGGCCTCATGCACACGATCGATTTTTTTGCGGGTGTACTGGCCGTTTTTATGAGTTCCGTATACGGTCCGTATACGGACCCATTCATTTCAATGAGTCCGCAAAAAAAAAGGAAATATTTCCGTATGCATTCCGTTTCCGTATTTCCGTTCTGTGCAAAGATAGAACATGTCCTATTATTGCCCGCAAATCACGGTCCGTGGCTCCATTCAAGTCAATGGGTCCGCAAAAAAAACGGAACGCATACGGAAATGCATCCGTATGTCTTCCGTATCGGTTCCGTTTTTGCGGAACCATCTATTGAAAATTTTACGCCCAGCCCAATTTTTTCTATGTAATTACTGTATACTGTATATGCCATACGGAAAAACGGAACGGAAACGGAAGCACAACGGATAACAAAAATGGAACAACGGATCCGTAAAAAACGGACCGCAAAACCATACGGTCGTGTGCAATAAGCCTTAGCGTGCATTCACATTCACATGCAGGCCAAAGTCAGAAGTGGATCCAGCAGGAAAGAGAAGTATAATTCCTTCCTTTATATTTCCCATTCCTTTTGGATCCACTTCTGGTTATGGCTTTAAAAAGTGCATGAAAAACTGGTGCATTTTTTTTTTTTTTTTTAATGCTGTTACTGAAACCAGCCTGAGAAACAACGCATCTGAGGATTATAGAGGTGCGTAATAGATGCACCAAACGGAGGCACGTAGACTGCGATACAGGTGAACGCCGCGGAACCCGTATTGTGGTCCATGTAGCGCCACATGCTTCTGTACATGTTATACTATCGGGCAAAAATTGGTCTGTATGACAAAGCTCGTTAGGTCGTCACAGATCCTCATTACATACCTTGGTCTACCACTTTTGACTAAATTCCCTTATAACCCCCTGAAATTCCCCTCAGTTTGGGAGCTGGTCAACACATGTGCACTACAATTGTCATATATTGTTGCAGATATCTGCTCCCATCCTGCGCGTTATGCTATAATTTGTAAAATGTTGGATCGCACATTGAGGTCTTTATCCAGCTTTTGTGGCCAGGTGTTAATGAAAAACTGTTAAAAATGGCAGATTGTCACACATCTGTCTACATAAACCCTGAACTCAGTGTGAATTACCCTAATTTGCATGTTCTGGATCGTATTCCCTTTGCTTTCTGTAAATGCACATTATCTCTCTGGATGCTTGCTGCTCTTTCCTGTTCTTCCCGGTGTCAGAGCTCAGAGGTCCCCCCCCCCCCCCGCTGTGAACATTTACATAGAGCCTGCAGGGAGGGAGAGTGGCATTGCAGAGCGCTGGAAGCCCAGGAAGATGCTAGTTTCATATAATAAAGTATTAGGGGTGAGCGAATCATGCTTCAGATCCAAGATCCAAAGTTGATTCGTTCCGAGTGTTCTGTCTTCATACACGTTCACACAGTGTGCAGTCTGACATTCAGCATAAACCATTCCTGTCTTCCAAATAAGAGGACTGTTCTTTGTAGTCTAACTTGTTTATTGGTCAACAGGTCGTACATATGTGATTGATTATATACGATTGATTGATAAAACAGGATTGTTTGGTAAAACTACAAGTAAACAAATAATATGTATAAGTATTAAGCATGGCGTGGCATGTAGTATAACATTACATTAACACTGAAGCACATGGTAAAATGGCTGCCTGTACATAAGATTGCATGGCTAGCTAACAGTAATAACAACTCCCAGAGTAACAATTACAACTAGCTGAACAGCTCTGCAACACACAATATCACTGAAACAAATGTAGATCTCTCACCAGATATGCTTTTACAAGGATGGTGGAGTTTGAGAAGGAGATAGGCAAAAGGACAGCTCTGCTGATGTGTCCTGGAGACTTCTCTTTCCCAGGATGCTTTGCACCCCCACAATGCAGTGCACCACCCACAATGCAGTAGTATTGTAACACGCAAAGTGTAATATAATTTAAGACCGCTAGACGCTGCTATAACCACACTAAACACTTCAGAATTACCCTGACCCTGGCAGAATGAACTAGAATCATTTTCTAACACCGAGACCTGTCTCCGTACAGTATTAAAATATATCTGTATCGCAAAACATCGGGCTTTGATTCTACAACTTTAAAAAGGTACCAGGCAGTACCAAGGCCGACTTTGGATTCCTGTTTTAAAATGTTTTTAAAGTTCTAGACTTTGGACTTAACCATTCCATGGCGCTATACATATATAAAGGGGTTCACATACATAATACAAAACAATAGGCATGAACAAGACGAGTTACAAAGTGGCACAGAAGAAGAGAGGACCCTGCCCGCAAGGGCTTACAATCTACAAGGGAAGGGAGTAGGATACAGTAGGTGATTATATATAACAAAGTCGAATGCAATTTAAAGAGGTTTTCCAGGATGTTACAAGTGATGGCTTATCCTTAGGATAGACCATCAATATCAAAATTCCAGATAACCAAGTTTGTGCCAATCTGTACATGTATCCTGTGGATAGAGCATTAGGGTCTGATTGGTGGATGTGAAATAAGGGGCCCTATGTCTTCCCGTATGAATGGAGTGGCACTGCGGCAGGTTGAGCTTGTTTACTTTGCTACATGCATTAAAACAGAATTTCTGTTATACAGCTCTGGCTACAAGACAGCTTATGAATGCATGTAAGGGGATGGTTGAGATAAATCGTCTGCAACCCTGAAATGCACCCAATAACAAAGAAGTTTCTGAAATGTGCTGTGTTTTGTGCCAATGGGCCCGATAAAGGCTTTTTATTTGCAGGCATTGCACCTTTAACAGTTCACTGTTGGTTGTGTAAGGCTACTTTCACACCAGCGTTTTTACTGGATCCGGCAGGGTTCAGCAAAAACGCTTCCGTTACTGATAATACAACCATCTGCATCCGTTATGAATGGATCCGGTTGTATTATCTTTACCTTAGCCAAGATGGATCTGTCATGAATTCCACTGAAAGTCAGTGGGGGACGGACCTGTTTTCTATTGTGTCAGAGAAAGGACGGAAAGCAGCACGCTGTGGTTTTCTCTCCGGTATGAGAACGGAACGGAATGCATTTTGGTGCATTCCGTTCTGTTCAGTTACGTTTTGTCCCCATTGACAATGAATGGGGACAAAACGGAAGCGTTTTTTTCCGGTATTGAGACCCTATAACGGATCTCAATACCGGTAAATATTAACGCTAGTGTGAAAGTAGCTTTACATGTGATACTGCAGGCGGACTACAAGCACTGGGGTTGCACTTCTTCTGGTCCAGTAGCAAACTGGAGTAGAGCTTGGTATGGCCAGTGAGCTATGTTACAGCTGTTGGTTTTGTGATCTTTTTCGGAAGTTGAACTGCTGCGGTGTCGCCTTGACTGTTACTGACTGTGGCCTTGCTTAAGACCGCCATGCCTGAAGAGAACTCCTAATCAGAGTTGTCCTTGGAAGCACTGTAAGCAGTTTTAGACTGCTCCATGGAGAGTGACTACACTGTGGGGTGAGGATACTGCCATTGTAACCAAAGACTGTGAGTGTGACAATCCACATTACCCTGACTGTGAGTGTGACAATCCACATTACCCTGACCGTGAGTGTGACAATCCACATTACCCTGACTGCGAGTGTGACAATCCACATTACCCTGACTGTGACAATCCACATTACTCTGACTGTGAGTGTGACAATCCACATTACCCTGACTGTGACAATCCACATTACTCTGACTGTGAGTGTGACAATCCACATTACCCTGACTGTGAGTGTGACAATCCACATTACCCTGACTGTGAGTGTGACAATCCACATTACCCTGACCGTGAGTGTGACAATCCACATTACCCTGACTGCGAGTGTGACAATCCACATTACCCTGACTGCGAGTGTGACAATCCACATTACCCTGACTGTGACAATCCACATTACTCTGACTGTGAGTGTGACAATCCACATTACCCTGACTGTGAGTGTGACAATCCACATTACCCTGACTGTGAGTGTGACAATCCACATTACCCTGACTGTGAGTGTGACAATCCACATTACCCTGACTGTGAGTGTGACAATCCACATTACCCTGACTGTGAGTGTGACAATCCACATTACCCTGACTGCGAGTGTGACAATGCAGATTACCCTGACTGCGAGTGTGACAATCCACATTACCCTGACTGTAAGTGTGACAATCCACATTACCCTGACTGTGAGTGTGACAATCCACATTACCCTGACTGTGAGTGTGACAATCCACATTACCCTGACTGTGAGTGTGACAATCCACATTACCCTGACTGTGAGTGTGACAATCCACATTACTCTGACTGTGAGTGTGACAATCCACATTACCCTGACTGTGAGTGTGACAATCCACATTACCCTACTATGTTCTATGAGTGAGTTTCTCTCAGAGCCTGTTATACAACAACCGATATGCTATGTGCCCTCTACGAGAGACTGAAACCGATATGCTATGTGCCCTCTACGAGAGACTGAAACCAATATGCTGTGTGCCGTCTAAGAGAGACTATAGCCAATGCACTGTGTGCCCTATAAAGGAAAACCTAAACCAATATGCCATGGAACCTCTACAAGAGACTATAACCAATGTGTTGTATGCCTTCTAAGAAAGACTACAACCAATATACAGTGAGTCCTCTAAGAGAGACTATAACCAATATACCATGAGTCCTTTAAGAGAGACTATAACCAATATTCTGTGCCCTCTGAGACTCTAACAATATGCTGTGTCCTCTCTACGAGAGACTATAAGCAATGTGTTGTGTGCCTTCTAAGAGAGACTACAACCAATACACTGTGTGCCTCTAAGAGAGACTACAACCAATACACTGTGTGCCTCTAAGAGAGACTACAACCAATTCACTGTGTGCCTCTAAGAAAAATTATAACCAATATACCGTGAGCCCTCTAAGAGCTACTATAACAATATGCTGTGTCCCCTCTACAAGAGACTATAACCAATGTGTTGTATGCCTTCCAAGAGAGACTACAACCAATATGCTGTGTTCCCTCTACGAGAGACTATAACCAAAATACCGTGAGCACTCTAAGAGACTATAACAATATGCTGTGTCCCCTCTACAAGAGACTATAACCAATGTGTTGTATGCCTTCTAAGAGAGACTATAACCAATATGCTGTGTCCCCTCTATAAGAGACTATAACCAATGTGTTGTATGCCTTGTGACCCTGTTAAAGTTATTCATTTTCACCGCCTAGTGTCTGCCTCTTACAGTGCATTCCTCAAGCGGGATCTCAGGACAGGGTAAAGGACCATGCACATAGCTGACCCTGTTACATGTTACATGTTCTTCTTCTGTCTTGTCTACAAAGATAGTTTGGTCAGCATTTACCCCTTGTCGCATCGCCGATGCCACTGTCTCCGTTGCACTCACACTGGATTTTCGTCTATTGTCCCGACCACATGTGTTTCCGGGTCTTCCTGTTCAGCGGCACACACTGTATATGCAGCTGAAAATGGGGCATGAGTAAGTGGTGTAAAAAAAGTGCAGCAGATTTATTAATGGTGTATGCTGCTAGTTTGGCGCAAAATGCTGGGGTAAAGTAAGAAACAAAAGTTGCGAACATAACTAGCAAATCTGCCACACAGCATGTGCAAAAATGTCTTTAAAAAAAAAACACAATACCCAGAGCATTCTGCTCTATGAAAACATAACAATAAACCTCAAAAATGCCATAAAAATGCCACAAACCAGTATAAATTGAATACAGTGTTTTCCATATAAGACTGTGAACTTTAAAGAGCTTCTATGAGCAGGGTCAACCCTATTAAACCAGGAATACTGCCAGGTAGGGTTAACCCTGCTGATTCCAACGATGCTTTATTTATTCCTCTACGCCAGGGCTGGCCAACCTGCGGCTCTCCAGCTGTTGCAAAACTACAACTCCCAGCATGCCCAGACAGCCTACAGCTATTAGCCTACAGCAGGGCATGGTGGGAACTGTAGTTTTACAACAGCTGGAGAGCCGCAGGTTGGCCAGCCCTGCTCTACGCTGTCCCATTCAGGAGTAAAATCCCTTTCTGTCAATATGCAAATTAGGCTTCTGGAGCACCGAGGGGCTGGCTCAAGCTTCGGAGCACCAGTTCATAAACACCACACTTCTGAAGACACATCCAGTTGGGATGCAGGGGCAGATCCTCAACGCTTGCCCCGATACTGGGAACAATGGCGCCACTGCGAGATTGACGGGGCCAGATGCCTAGCCCTGTGTTTCACAGCGGAGGTCGGAGTGTCTTCAGCCGGGTGGTTTTGACAAACTGGTGCTCCAAAGCTTCAGCCAGCCCCTTGGTGCTCCAGGAGCTTAATTTGCATATTATAAGAAAAGGATTTTTCTCCTGAACGTTACAGCATAGTAGAATAAATAAGGTATTGTTGGAATCACCAGGATCAACCCTATCTGACCGTATATTTGGTTTAATAGGGTTGACCCTGCTGACAGATGCTCCTTAAAGGGAATTTGTGAGGTCCTGCAAGCCCAATTAAAGGGGTATTCCCATGTCAGACATAAGTCCTTGAGTCATATATCTTGTTTCCTTTGAATCCACTCCTGGATTTAGCTCAGTAACCACAAAAGCTGCCAGAATAAATGGCACGTGTTTTCCAGCCTTGAAAATGCCACAAAGAATGCAGCACAATGCAGTGTGTGAATCCTGCCTAATAGGTGCTGCTAAAGTCAAGCCCTTGTGAATGAGGTCACCAGTGATACAATTACTGAACAGAAATGAAGGTCTGGCTGAAAAGGGCAAAGCTCCTAGTGTTGATGCCATTTATTTCACACCCGGATGCCGTCTGCCAGTCGCATGGATTTATTATTCCAGTGCCTCTTGGTGTGTATAGAGAAGAACCAGTTTATCGGGGAAGGTGACAGTGTTTGCCTAAGGATGTGCCCAGATAGTTCTAAGACCTTAGTGTTGTTTCCTTCTAAGGAGCAGATCCTTTCTATAATGTACAGAACAGATACAATGTTCTCTCCTCCGCAGTCATGGCACAGAGGCAGCAAGGAGTGAAGAGTTAGGTCCGCCACGTGCTCAGGTTTCTGCGGGCAGTCACCGAAGCCAAAATCAGAAGCGGATCACAAAAGGAGAGAAGGTAAAAAGGACAGATATTCACAGAATTCACTCCTGGTTTTGGCTTCCAAAACTGCATCAAGACTGTGTGAACACACCCTTATAGTATCTGCTGTTTCCCGACTAAAGATGCATTAAATATAATGGAGAGATAATAAAAAGGTAGATAGAAGAGAGATAATAGATAGATAGATAGATAGATAGATAGATAGAAAATAGATAGGAAATAGATAGATAGATAGATAGATAGATAGATAGATAGATAGATAGATAGATAGATAGATAGATAGATAGATAGATAGGAAATAGATAGATAGATAGATGAATAGATTGATAGATAGATAGATAGATAGATAGATAGATAGGAAATTGATTGATAGATAGATAGATGAATAGATTGATAGATAGATAGATAGATAGATAGATAGATGATGAGATAGATAGATAGATAGATAGATAATAGATAGATAGATAGATGAGATAGATAGATAGATAGATAGATAGATAGATATGAGATAGATAGATAGATAGATAATAGAGATAGATATGAGATAGATAGATAATTAGATAGATAGACAGACAGATAGACAGCAGCACTAGACAACGAAGTAAGTATTCAATGTATGCTGCACGCCATCCAGGCCTTGATGAAACCGTCCCAAATAGCACATAAAAGGGATCACTGAGCTCCAGGGATGTAAAAAAAAAAAATTTATTCTCCTATATCCATAAAAACGCAACGTTTCAGCTTCCACCTGGAGTTTTTTTTCAAGCAAGTGATTGTGTTTATGGCCACAGAGGAATAAATCTACCTTTTTCACATCCCTAGAGCTTGGTGGTCCCTTTTACATGATATAGATAGATAGATAGATAGATAGATAGATAGATAGATAGATAGATATGTAGATAGATATTAGAGGACAGACATATAGGTAGATGTTAGAGGATAGACATATAGATAGATATTAGAGGACAGACATATAGATAGATGTTAGAGGACAGACATATAGATAGATGTTAGAGGACAGACATATAGATAGATGTTAGAGGACAGACATATAGATAGATGTTAGAGGATAGACATATAGGTAGATGTTAGAGGATAGACATATAGGTAGATGTTAGAGGATAGACATATAGGTAGATGTTAGAGGACAGACATATAGATAGATGTTAGAGGACAGACATATAGGTAGATGTTAGAGGATAGACATATAGGTAGATGTTAGAGGATAGACATATAGGTAGATGTTAGAGGCATATAGGTAGATGTTAGAGGACAGACATATAGATAGATGTTAGAGAATAGACATATAGATAGATGTTAGAGGATAGACATATAGATAGATATTAGAGGACAGACATATAGATAGATGTTAGAGGATAGACATATAGATAGATGTTAGAGGATAGACATATAGATAGATGTTAGAGGACAGACATATAGATAGATGTTAGAGGACAGACATATAGATAGATGTTAGAGGATAGACATATAGATAGATGTTAGAGAATAGACATATAGATAGATGTTAGAGGATAGACATATAGATAGATGTTAGAGGACAGACATATAGATAGATGTTAGAGGACAGACATATAGATAGATGTTAGAGGACAGACATATAGATAGATGTTAGAGGATAGACATATAGATAGATGTTAGAGGATAGACATATAGATAGATGTTAGAGGACAGACATATAGATAGATGTTAGAGGACAGACATATAGATAGATGTTAGAGGACAGACATATAGATAGATGTTAGAGGATAGACATATAGATAGATGTTAGAGGATAGACATATAGATAGATATTAGAGGACAGACATATAGATAGATGTTAGAGGATAGACATATAGGTAGATGTTAGAGGACAGACATATAGATAGATGTTAGAGGATAGACATATAGATAGATGTTAGAGGACAGACATATAGATAGATGTTAGAGGATAGACATATAGATAGATGTTAGAGGACAGACATATAGATAGATGTTAGAGGACAGACATATAGATAGATGTTAGAGGACAGACATATAGATAGATGTTAGAGGACAGACATATAGCCATAGTGGGTATGTGATAGATGATGGACACCAGGCGGATGTACAGGACGGATGTGTAGACTGCGGTCGGCCTCCTCAGTGCTCTGCTCCCTCTCCATATAAGGCTGCTCACGGTGGTGTCACTGTCCGCCCTGTATCCTCTCTTATTACCGGGCTCCTGGGCTCTGTATATCACTACTAGTGACCATTGTACCCTGAGGCGGAGGGCGCTATCCTCTATCACCCCTCTATACGGCTCCCGCCGCCCCCTATATATAGAGTTGTGAGCACTGGAGCAGCTGTACCGCATCCATAGGGATTCCAGTCACAGCCAGCAAGCACTATGATGTATATCACCGGGGAATGACAGCTCTGGAGTAAAAGAAGTGGCTGAATGCTTACTATTACCTCATTACCTGTCAGTAGCAATGTCTGCACATACCGCAGCTATCCGCAGTGCCGCACTGGCTAATAAATGGATAATTGTATATTCTGTGGTGTTTTTTCTCTAGAGACACGGCGGCTGTACGGCTCACTGTACACACGGTGTACCTACCGAATATACCGGCAGCCGGGGGGAGGACCCGAGCTCTGTCCTCACACGGCGGCTGTACGGCTCACTGTACACACGGTGTACCTACCGAATATACCGGCAGCCGGGGGGGGGACCCGAGCTCTGTCCTCACACGGCGGCTGTACGGCTCACTGTACACACGGTGTACCTACCGAATATACCGGCAGCCGGGGGGGGGGCCCGAGCTCTGTCCTCACACGGCGGCTGTACGGCTCACTGTACACACGGTGTACCTACCGAATATACCGGCAGCCGGGGGGGACCCGAGCTCTGTCCTGACACGGCGGCCGTCACCACAGCGAGATATTACAGCTGCACCGCCAAATACAGGAGGGGGATGTGAAGCCATAACCGTCCATGTATCCACTGAATACTACCACCATACACCCTGCTCTACACTATACAATACACTGTACAATATACTATCCACTGTATACTACCACCATACACCCTGCTCTACACTATACAATACACTGTACAATATACTATCCACTGTATACTACCACCATACACCCTGCTCTACACTATACAATACACTGTACAATATACTATCCACTGTATACTACCACCATACACCCTGCTCTACACTATACAATACACTGTACAATATACTATCCACTGTATACTACCACCATACACCCTGCTCTACACTATACAATACACTGTACAATATACTATCCACTGTATACTACCACCATACACCCTGCTCTTCACTAGAATATACTATACACTGTACAATATACTATACACTGTATACTACCACCATACACCCTGCTCTACACTATATACACTGTACAATATACTATACACTGTATACTACAACCATACACCCTGCTCTACACTAGAATATACTATACACTGTATACTACCACCATACACCCTGCTCTACACTAGAATATACTATACACTGTATACTACCACCATACACCCTGCTCTACACTATATACACTGTACAATATACTATCCACTGTATACTACCACCATACACCCTGCTCTACACTATACAATACACTGTACAATATACTATCCACTGTATACTACCACCATACACCCTGCTCTACACTAGAATATACTATACACTGTATACTACCACCATACACCCTGCTCTACACTATATACACTGTACAATATACTATCCACTGTATACTACCACCATACACCCTGCTCTACACTAGAATATACTATACACTGTATACTACCACCATACACCCTGCTCTACACTAGAATATACTATACACTGTATACTACCACCATACACCCTGCTCTACACTATATACACTGTACAATATACTATACACTGTATACTACAACCATACACCCTGCTCTACACTATACAATACACTGTACACACATATATGACTGTACACTATACAATACTGTATAATACGCTACATACAATACACTATATGCTGTGTACTATACAATATTGATGGTACACAATATACACTATATACTACACACTATTATATATATATATATATATATATATATATATATATATATTAGGCTAGTACACAATATACATAATGTAATACACTATATAATTGTATGGCTACTACACAAGTACACTATATTACACTATATAATATTGCTAGTTTATAATGTATATTATATAGAGTATACTATGCACTACATAATACACTATATACTGTACACTTGATAATATACTATATACTATACACTATAATACACTATATACTATGGACTGTATAATACAATACACTATATAATTTACTGCACTGTATAATACACTATATACTCTGCACTGTGTAATACATAATTTACTATGCACTGTATAATATACAAAATACACTGTGTACTACATGATATACACTATAGCCCCCACTATATTTGCACTGTATAATATACACTGTGTAATAAACACGGTATACACTATATACTCTGCACTGTATATATACACTATATACGCTGCACTGTATAATATACACTATATACTTTGCACTGTATATATACACGGTATACACTATATACTCTGCACTGTATATATACACGGTATACACTATATACTCTGCACTGTATAATTATACACTATATACTCTGCACTGTATATATACACTATATACTCTGCACTGTATAATATACACGGTATACACTATATACTCTGCACTGTATATATACACTGTATACACTATATACTCTGCACTGTATATATACACGGTATAAAGTATATACTCTGCACTGTATATATACACGGTATACACTATATACTCTGCACTGTATATATACACTATATACGCTGCACTGTATAATATACACGGTATACACTATATACTCTGCACTGTATATATACACGGTATACACTATATACTCTGCACTGTATACACTATATACTCTGCACTGTATATACAAGGTATACAGTATATACTCTGCACTGTATATATACACGGTATAAAGTATATACTCTGCACTGTATATATACACGGTATAAAGTATATACTCTGCACTGTATATATACACGGTATAAAGTATATACTCTGCACTGTATATATACACGGTATAAAGTATATACTCTGCACTGTATATATACTCTGCACTGCATATATACACGGTATACACTATAGCACACACTATACGCCGCAGACTACACGCTAAGCCAGGACTCGGGAGAAAATTGGTTGCCATGATACCAACCAGCCAATCAGAGCGCTCCAGCGCACACCACAGCCCTCTGCCACTTCCTTATAAGGTGCTTCTCTTGTGCGGGACTTGAGTTCACTACCATATAAGGGAGGGAATAGATCGGGTATTAGAGAGCTGCTCGCGCTCTGTCAGGAGCTCCGTGTGTCGTAGGATGGAGGCCGGATGAGCGCGCGCTGCCGGAGCGTGTCACACAAGGGCGGGAGGGAAGAGGAGAGTCTGGGCGGGAGCTCTACCTTACACCTTCCCGAGGGTACACACATAGCAGACAACAATGAGAGGATGCCTAATTCAGGGCGATGATAACATGGATAAAAAGCGGTGGGGGAAGCTGAGAAGGGGTTAAGGAGGCACAGAACTGAGGAGAGCTGGCTGTGGTGTGTGCTATTAGCCTGAAGACTGATATGTGTAATATAAAAATCACAATCGTTTATACATTTAGAGGGTCTTTCCACAAGTAACGTTATTAACTGACCGTCTCATCGCTGTTGGGCGTCATAGTGACTGGTCAGAGCAGCGGGCCGGAGGTGTGCCACCGATCCTGTGTATAGGTGAAAATCCACATTCTGGATTTGACATGAAATCCGCCTTCGGGGCAAAGGCATGAGGTTTCCTCACAGATTCTGAATGGAAAAACCTGGCAGATTAACCTTGGGCTAACTCTTGTGCGTATCCGCGACACCATCAAGTACCCTAAGCGTCAGTTCACATCTGGTTCAGAATATTTTAAATCTGACAGGAACGATACTGTAGCGCTGCATGCGGTTACTTGCAGATATGTTGGCGCAACCTGATGTATGCGATTATAACACCACAAGGTCTGTCATGACGGTTTCAGAAGAGCTTCTATTAATGGAAACTGCAACACACATGTAAACAGATCCTAAAGAGTGATTCTTACCTCAGACATTTATGGTGTACTTATCCCTGACCTTGAAAATAGGGGTTCCTTGACCCCAGCAGCTGTGAGTGGGAGTTGTGAAAATGAAGACTATGCTTACTCAGCATAGAAGATAAAATAAGATTGAGATTCCTCAGTGGTTGACTGAAAAGATGAAGATACAATTGCAAGCTTTTGAGGCTTCTTCGTCAGGCGTCTTTAAAGACAGCACAGCAATGAATGGAGAGTGCTGTACATATGCAACCTCCTCTCAGTAATGCATGATGGGCCCGGTTCTTGAGATCGAAGAAGGTCTCAGAGGTGGAACCCACAACTATTGGACATTTGTGGCATATCCTGTTGGCTCATGCTAATGTTGTGCCAATTGGAGTCAATTTTTCTTGATTTATTAATTTGACATACAGAAGTTATACATTTTTGCACTTTAGCAGGAAGAAAGTGATCGATCTTAGTTTAGACTAAATTTCTGTTGGTATGAAATGACCTGAGAATTTCCTTCTAAATCTTTCCCGGCACTTTGAGAAATGTGTCTATTAGATTTGGCTTTACCACATCCAATTTTGAATTTTAAAACCAAAGGCGCTGAGCGTGTGTGATGAGCGAATCGACTTTGGATAAAACTTTGTTCTAATACTGTACAGAGCAGGAGCTCCGTACAGTATTAGAATGTATTGGCTCAGATGAGCCGAAATTATTGCTTCGCGAAATCTTGCGAGACTTCGCTCAATAACTTCATAAGTTAATTTGTACTGTAAAAAAACATTTCCCGAACTCTGGTTCGGTTCCAAGGTACCACTAGGAACCGAACCCGAGTTCGGGAAAGATTTTTTACAGTACAAATTCATTTATGAAGCAATAATTTCGGCTCATCGGAGCCAATACATTCTAATACTGTACGGAGCTCCTGCTCCTTACAGTATTAGAACAAAGTTTAATGCGAATCGACTTTGGATGTTTCATCCGAAGTCGACTCGCTCATCCCTAGTGCAATGCAAATAAAATGCTCCAAACACCAGGCAAATTATATAATAAATCTATTTCATTATTCTCATAGGGGACCATCAAATTTACTAAAGCTTTCCACTGAGTACCCGAGGGAACAGATTATTATCTGACAAGGGGTATTTAGCACTAATATCATGAAAAGGAGACAAATCCTTAGATGCTTTCTGCACCTGTATATTGAACAAGCATCACTTGGGAAAAACAAGTGAGATTAATCCAAGACAAGCCATACCAATAATTTATGCTCAAATCGGAAGCCAAATGAACAGAGATGATCAAGTTTCTTGAAATGCATTTCAGGTCTGATTATGCCTTAAAAAGGGGAGATGCCTGTGTTCATACACTCGTATGGTAGTATTGGAAGAATCAGTGGCATGTTCTGAACAAGCAGTCCAAAAATGATGCCTTAAGTGGGTTATGCAACTGTTTTTTCAGACACCACAGAGTGGTCGGACCTGTGGCAGAGCTCATGCCTACCTGCCAACCCTTCAGCTCCGGATATGCTTGCATCAACATCCTGTTGACACACTGGCCACAGCAGAGATCTGCTCCCTTTGCGTCACGTGACCATTGCAGTGGAGGCACCCCCCTTTTACTGTGATGACTGGTTATGGCCAGTGTCGTTGGCCTGATCTTCATTAAACTACTTCTCCACCAGTGTTAACTCCTCATCCTTCTCCACTTCCTCCCTTGTGGGACTTTGTGTGGGGGTCCCTAACAGCTAAAGGGTGGCAGCAAGATGTGTAAGCTGTTAATCTTCCACACTCTCTTATTGTATCAGCATGAGTGTTTGCTATACTGTAAATATCAGGGCGATGACATTGTTGATGTCACTGTTGTCCTTACTGACAAATCTAGTGGCCTCTTTGAAGGGCCCGAGTACCCAACAAACTGACGAGCTGCTGCTGCCAGACCTCAAAATAGCACCTGCTTCCTGCTGTGGTGGTCTCATACAGGATGTAAACATTGGCTGCTTTATGCTGCTCTTAACAATGCCCCAGCATATACAAGGTGGACTTTCAGCGAGATGGATTCTTGAGGATCAAGCTGTGCAAAGGCAGACCATTCTGTCATTTCAAGTCCAGGAGACCTGCTGAAATGAACAGACACTCTCCTGGACATAGCCAGCACCTTCTGCAAGCCATGATACATTTTACAAAGGTGTTGCACTATTAAAATGATTTCCTCTAAATGTAGCGCAACCCCAATGTTCCTGCCATTATCACTGCCCACCTTGTCCAGTTGTATATGGCCAGGAGACATCGAGTGGGATATTTGCTGCTTGATGCACTGTAGCAACAGATCTGCTGTGTGTCTTTTCCCACCCAGGCTCATCAGTCCATGATGAGCATGTCAATGCTTAAATTTGCATATCTGATAGGGGGGGAGTGGAATCCTCTACCCTGTTTCTGTTGGAGATGGAAAGATGTCCATTGTGGAGGAGGTGAAACCAGACCCACACAAACGTGAAGGTGTCAGTGGGACCTGGCCTCGTTGCTGGGGGGTTGTATTACCTCTGCCGACCCAGTGGCCCGTGAAAGACATGTACTGTCTAGGTGTCAATGATGGCATGCACCTTGCTGCACAGAGACAGTTCAAGAGACAAGTAGCAGCTCAAATTCTGTACCATTATGGACGACTGACTTGGAAGAGGAAATGCAGGAGTCTGAGCAGGTGAAGCAGTTACTGATGATGACAATGACAGTGTAGTGCTTGTGAATGCGGCCTGGCTACTACAAAGACGTCCAGAAGAATGAAGACAGTCTTGATCCATTTGCTGGCAAGTTCTATTTTTCCACCGCCTCATGTGCTGCAGTAGAGCCGTGATGCTTATATTTGTGTTTGAATGCCCATGGTTTATTTTGATCCTGTAGATTTTGCAAACAGCAGTGGTTTTGTCTGCAGGCACTTTGCAGAAAAATTGTCATATGGGAGATACCTGCAGAGAGTTACCAGTAGCTTGGAGTTAGTGTGGCATGTTTTGAGGCTGCACAAATGGTATCGGCAACATCACCACTTTCCAAGATGACCACAACAGAAGCAGATCTGGCCCTAGCAATTTTTTTGTCCACCAACACAGCTCTGCATATGAGTCATGGTGCACCTTCACCTGAACCTACTCCTCATGGCAGTCCACATGATGACTGTTCTCACACAACTGAGCAAAAGGAAGATTATCTTGAGTATCTACCATAATATATGGAGTGTTGGCTCTTTCTAGGAGGCACCTTACATTGTCTACAGGCAAGGAAACATCCTTACCACCATAGTGCTCCAGAGAAAAGAACCATAACTACTACTCCCTCTGCCTACTCCTCCTGAGCCACTGCACATCAACATCATCCTGCTGTGACTGAGAGGATGAGTGAGCTATCCATAATTTCATCCTCTTTGTCCTCAATAATAATCTGTCGCTTATTGAAAGTGAGGGAGAACTGTGGCCTGCTGTTACTTCTGCTGGCTGGTGGCAACTGTGCTGCTACTGCTGTTTGCACTACTACAGACATCCACATACGGTACTTATTCGGGGATAACGAGTCTTGGCCCTTTCGTTTTCCACTCATTTAACAGACTTTTTATTATGAAGCCTACTTAACTATCATGGTTTTGGTACACCTTAATTCTTAAAAAAAAAGTCACAGTTGGACAACCCTTGCTGCTATTGTTGATGCACTAAAATAAGTTTATTTACACGCTTATGAACTGTAGAAAAATTGTAACCGGCTTTTGGGAAAGATCAAAAGACCCAATTGGATGTCTACTGAGAGCAACCAAACTATACACTGCTGTTAAACCACTAAAATATGCTTGTTCTCATATAAATTGTAACAGATTTTTTTGGGGAAAAATACAGACCTAATTTAAAATCCCCTATGTGCAACCAAAGTATACCCTGCTCTTGACGTGCTAAAATATGCTTATTTGAACACTTAGTAAAAAATTGCAACAGGTTTGTGGTAAAAAAAAAAAAAAAAGACAAAAGGCCCAATTGGATGTCTCCTGAGTGTGAGAAAAATATACACTATTACGCTGCTGTTGATACATGAAAATATGCTTTTTGCACAGGTATAAACCATATAAGCTTTGCAACAGGCTTTTGGGGAAAAAAAGGAGCAATTTTGCAACGGATATGATAAACTATATGCTGCTGATGATGCTGGGAAATGTGCCTTTTGCAAACATATGACCTGCAAAAGCTTTGGAAGAGGTTTTAGGACAAAATGCTGACTGATGCGCGGAAAAAAATAAATACTTTCTCTTTAAAAGCTCATGTCTTCTGATGTGCAACACATGAAGTTATGAACAGCTCCAGCCCTGGCTACACTAACTGACCCTATACAATCCCTAATGATAAAAAAAATGAATTTCTACCTAGTAGTTTAATCCATGTAAATAAATATATGTTCTTCACAATTCTTACACTGTCCCTGCAACACCTTAAAATGGCTGGCTTGTGTGTCTAACTGGTGTTTGTCACGGTGCGCTCTATGTGCGGTTCCAGGAGGCGGGGGTGGTAACCGCACTAGGGCTGAGTGCCAAGCTGCTCACTGTATTGGTCTTCAGGAGTCAGGTGACGCTGGCCACGTCACATGACTCCTCTACAAGCACCCTATTTAAACAGGCAGTCTGCTGGCCACAGATTGCCTGTTATTTAGTTCCTTCCTGTGATTATACCTACCTTGTGTGTTGGTCTCCTGCTCGTGTTGTGACTACCTGTTTGTCTGCTCCCTTGGTCTTGGCGTTCCCTCCTGGTTTTAACTCCGGCTTCCTGCTGACGATTCTCCTCTTGCTCCTCTGGTACCTAGCTGCTCTCTTGGTGTTTGACTGGGCTCGTTTGACTTCTCTGTTGTTTGTCTTCTCCGTCTTCCCTGCACCTATTCAAGTTAGGGTTTGTCAACCAGTTGTCCCTTGTCGCTAGGACTTGCGAGGCTAGTAGGCAGGGACAGGGGAGTGGGTTGAGCTCAGTGGTCACTTCCCACCCTCCTCTGTGTGTGACAGAATAACAGGCCACTATTACCACTGTTACCATGAATCCTTTGGTTACCCTGACGGAGCATGTTTCTAATTTGACTCAGATGCTTCAGGAGTTAGGGGAGAAACTCCACTTACATGAGTCATGTCCCTTGTCATCCAGTTCTGGGAGCCAACAAGTGGGCATAATTATCTCCAGACTACAGGGAGACCCCCAGGATTGTCTCAGTTCCGTCAATGGGTTCTTTCAAGCTCTGGGGATTTTGTATAATGAACCTGACAGGGCCATGGTAGCTGAAACTGTCCTTAAGGCTTTGGTACAGGGAGATCAACCTGCAGAGGAGTATTGCACCCAGTTCAGAAGATGGTGTGCTCCCTTCGTCTTTTTTCTAAAGTGAATAACCCTAATTTTGATAAACTTTCAGGGTACTGTAGTTGCCCCATTCCAGTTATTACTTTAGTTGCCCTACTCTGAACCCTCTCCAGCTCTGCTATGTCTGCCTTGTTCACAGGAGCCCAGAACTGTACACAGTACCCCATGTGTGGTCTGACTAGTGATTTGTAAAGTGGTAGGACTATGTTCTCATCACGGGCGTCTATGCCCCTTTTGATGCAACCCATTATCTTATTGGCCTTGGCGGCAGCTGCCTGACACTGGTTTTTGCAGCTTAATTTGCTGTTTATTAAAATTCCTAGATCCCTTTCCATGTCAGTGTTACCGAGTGTTTTACCATTTGATATGTACGGGTGACTTGAATTATTCCTTCCCATATGCATAACTTTACATTTGTCAGTGTTAAACCTCATGTGCCATTTCTCTACTCATGCCTCCAATCTATCCAGATCCCGCTGTAGCAGAAAACTGTCCTTTTCAGTGTTAATTACTTTACACAGTTTAGTGTCATTTGCAAAAATAGATATTTTACTGTGCAAGCCTTCTACAAGATCATTAATAAATATATTGAAGAGAATAGGGCCCAATACTGACCCCTGAGGTACCCCACTAGTGACAGTGACCCAATCTGAGTATCTACTGTTAATAACCACCCTCTGTTTTCTGTTACTCAGCCAGTTACTTACCCACATACAGACATTTTCTCCCAGTCCGAGCATCCTCATTTTATATACTAACCTTTTATGAGGTACAGTGTGAAATGCTTTGGAGAAGTCCAGATATACGACATCTGTATTGATCATAAATTTGCACTAGGGTTGGGCTTTCATATTTGGACACTACCCACTCCCATCCACATCATGGCTATCGATTCCACCCCCCTGGTGGGTGGTACCATGAAGTTTTTCACCTACTGGGGATGCCTTGGCTCCAACTACATAACCCCACTATTGACTGAACCAAGGGAGAACTGGTGAAATGGGGGTTAAAATTTGACTTGTGCTTGTCTGCGGTGCAAGCTGGGGTCTCAGCAGAATCCGATATATTGCCTTTAGTCATTAAGGAATATATGGATGTGTTCTCCTCCTCGAACCCTGAGTCTCTACCTCCCCATAGATCTTATGATTGCGCCATTGAATTGGTAGAGGGTGCCAGGTTTCCCAAGGGACGCATCTATAATCTTTCTAAGCCTGAACGCAAGGCCATGGAAGATTATGTTAAGGAAAGTCTCATCTAAGGGCACATTAGGCCTTCTAAGGATGGAGGCCTCAGATCTTGTATCGATCATCGAAAATTAAATAAGATTGCGATTAAGAATCAATACTCCCTCCCGTTGATTCCCGATTTGTTTAATCAAGTACTGGGGGCTTCCTGGTTCTCTAAAATTGATTTGAAGAGGGCATATAACTTAATTTGAATTAAGGAGGGAGACGAATGGAAGACAGCTTTCAATACCCCAGCTGAACACTTCGAGTATCTTGTAATGCCTTTTGGACTCAGCAATGCCCCAGCTGTGTTCCAAAATTTTATGAATGATATTTTTAGAGAATACTTGGGTAAATTTATGATTATCTACCTTGATGATGTCTTGAGTTTTTCCCCTGATCTTGAGTCTCATGTGTTTCATGTTAAACAAGTTTTGGAGACTTTGAGGAAGAATCAATTCGCTGCCAAACAGGAAAAATTTGTTTTTGGGGTACAAGAGATATTAATTCTCAGGCATGTTCTCACTCCTCATGCCTATAAAATTATTCCTTGCAAGATATTAGCGATTATGGATTGGGTAAGGCCATCGTCCTTAAAGGCCTTACAACATTGTTTGGGTTTCGCTAATTATTGCCGTAGATTTATAAAAAAAAATTGGGGTAATTGCTAGACCCTTGACCGACCTCACCCAAAAAGGGGCGGATCTGGAGAAGTGGTCTGTTGAAGCTATTGAAGCATTTAAAACTCCTAAAAAGGCCTTCAGTAGTGCTCCTGTTTTGATTCAACCAGATCAAGAGAGACCTTTCATTGTGGAGGTGGATGCCTCCGGACTGAGTAGGGGTGGTCCTCTCACAAGGTCCCATTAGTCTTACCAATTTAAGGCCTTGCACCTTCTTTTCCAGAAATTTTTTCCCACCAAAAGAAATTATGACGTGGGGAATCGTGAATTGCTAGCCATTAAATGGGCGTTTGTGGAGTGTAGACATTTTCTTGAAGGGGCTAAACATTGTGTCACAGTTGTCACTGATCATGAAAATCTAATGTTTCTTGAATCTGCTAAGAAGTTGAATCCCCAACAAGGCAGATGGGCGTTGTTGTTTTTTTTTATATGTTTTCATTTCCCCATCACTTTTAGGCCAGGAAGTAAGAACGTGAAGGCTGATGCTTTATCTCTGAGTTTATGTGCGTTTCAACCTACGGACGCACTGCCTGAAACCATACTGCCAGCTAATGTCTTTTTAGCAGCTTTGTCCCAAGATCTTACAGCTCTTATTAAGGCAGAGTAACATCTGGCCCTGGCACCCACACCAACAGATAAGTTGTATGTCCCCGAACAATTCTGTCTCTGGCTGGACATCCTGGTATCGAGGGTACTAAAGAGCTGGTATCAAGGTCTTACTGGTGGCCCACTCTATTCATGGATGTCAAGTCTTATGTGTCGGCCTGTGAGGTTTGTGCCAAATCTAAAACCCCTAGAACTTGCCCTGCTGGTGAGTTGCGACCCCTACCCATTCCCAGTAGACCCTGGCTCTTATATTTCTATGGACTTAATCTCGGACCTGCCACCTGCGGAAGGTAAAACTGTGGTTTGGGTACCAGATCTCATTGTCTTTCTCGTCTGCCTATCATCTTGAGAGTAACGGGCAGATTGAACGCCTTAATCAGTCTGTGGAACAGTTTCTCAGGACATACGTCTCCGATGATCAACAATTATGGGTTAAGTACCTTCCTTTGGCAGAATTTGCGATAAACAACCATGTTAATTCCTCCGTTGTGTTCTCCCCATTCTTTTGTAATTATGGTTTCCATCCTCGTTTCATTCTGGGTCATCCGTCTCCTCGTCTAACCCTGAGGCGGATAAGGTCTCGTCAGAACTGTGCACAGTTGGGGCTCGGGTTCAGTCGAACCTAGAAAAAGATCAAAACAATCAAAAGATCAAAGCGAATAGGAAACGTTCTAAGGGGATGGATTTTCAGGTTGGGGAGAAGGTGTGGCTGTCCAAAAAGTTTGCACCTCGCTTTATAGGTCCGTACGAGATTACAGAGGTAATTAACCCAGTATCTTTTAGGTTGAGACTGCCCTAGTCTTTCCATATCCATGACGTCTTCCACAAATCTCTGCTTAAAAGACATATTGCACCTGTTGTTGCTTCACAGTCCGCTGCCGGTACTAACCTTTTAAATACAGGCCTTGAGACATTAAGCCAGCACCTCATCTGCAGACAGCTGTTTTGGTTTGATTGCCCCTCATCAGTGCAGAGCAGAGAATTGGCTTAACTGGGTGAGAGGTCTAGGTCAGGATTTGGGGGGTACTATATTTCTTCATAGAGAGTGCCTTAATCGGCATGAGAATTTTTGTAGGCTGGGAAGAAGGTTATGCAAATACACTCTTAGCAGGCTCTGACTCTGATGCCACCAGATATAGGGTAGCTATCCTATAAGTTAATGTTTGACCTTTTAAATAGGCCTTGAGACATGAACTGAATAATAATTAAGCCAGCATCTCATCTACATACAGCTCTTTCGGGTCTTCCATGTCAGAGAAATGGCAAACATGTTCTGTTAGAAAAATGTCTAAGCTTAAAATGGCATCTGCGCTTCAGAGCTACCATAGAGCCTGATAGACCATTCCATATTCTTCCTTCTGAATCGCTGTGAGGCTGACTGCAAAGCATTGTGGGCAAATTTGCAGACTGGGGCAGTCATGTGATCCTCTATCTTCATTTTCCCTGCCTTGTTTACCTCAGTAAATCGCCCAAACTTCAGATTTTTTTTTAAGAAGAATTTTTGTGAAATTTATGACAAATCCAACTAATTTAGAATTTATTCACTCATGTTTAATCCCAATACATTGTATAATTATTGCTCAAAGCAATAGTAGCCAAATTCCCACATTACCACGCCTCCCAATAGTCCCTCTGCTTCTCTTTTTGACCTGGGGAATTCACGCACAACTGTGCATTAATAAATGTACTAAATTGTTCCTTACTAAACTGTATGGTTTCTACCTGTATATTAGACCATAACTTCATTATTTGGTGCAATTTGGACTTTAAAATATCTATATTCTGATGATTTATAAGTTAAAATTTAAATGGATATTGAAGTGCAAGGAAAAACAAATTGTCCCAGATGCTCCACATGCTGTACAAAAATAAAGGGATTTACACCCTCCTAACCGATCCCCAGCTGCTGCAGTTGTGACAGTAATTATGCTTCTGGCAGAGTTAGAAGCGTGGCCTTGTATGAAAAAACTTGCCGCGAATATGGCGGCATATATTGTCCCTCTTAACGATTTTCAAAAGTTGGGTGGTATGCATTTCCTGCAATTCACCCTGGGGGCCTTAGAGATGTTGAATTTGTATATGTATATTTTTCATGTTAAGTTTACATATATTTCTTCTAAAATAAGGTAAGTAACATACGGTAATAAAAACAAGCATGAATTATCTAGCTATCTCTGGCAGTCTCTTTGCTCCTCCGCCCACCTGCCATGTCACTTTTCCAGTCCATGCTAGAAGTTACTGGCACCACCTTGGCCTGGTCCTCATGTATGATTCAGTGTTTGTATGGATAGTCCCCTCCCTTACCCTCCATATACAAAGAGCACATGGAAGTGTCTGGAAGAGACAGGAACACACAGCAGTGAATATATAAGAGGCTGAGCTGGGACGCCTGCAGTACTGAGTAGCAAGAAAGCAGACGCTGACACATTGCCTCAACCAAGACAAGAAGCTTCAGCAGAATGTTTCCTCTCCGGCTTTTGCAGTCTACATATAGGACAATATGTGTCTGTAGGGATAATGCCCTCACTCTCCGGCCAGCTACACAGCTCATTTTTGGCCTGCTAGAAGATGACAGGATGAGTATGAGGAAGGACATGGAGAGGAGAATACAGCTTGTCAACCAGGCTTTCCAGGGTCTGGCCCAGGACATGGAACGGAGAGCCGATCTGACCAGAAGCTCTGCAGCCGCTGACAGAAACGCTTCCACCACAGCCAAAGAGGGGAAAGAAAACTTTGAGCTCACCCTGGACGTCAGCGGCTTTTCTCCTGAGGAGCTGACAGTGAACACGGAAGGCAGGAGGCTCATTGTCTCAGGAAAACATGACAAGAAAAAGGAGGCAGAGAATGGCAGCTATGTCCATGAGTATAGAGAGTGGAGGAGAGAAGCTGAGCTCCCCCAGGACGTCCACCCTGAGGACATACAGTGCTCCCTGTCCACAGATGGCCAGCTCCACTTTCAGGCTCCTAGACTGGCGCTGCCAGCTGCTAAAGAAAGGACGATTCCTATCACCCAGAGCCAAGGAGATGGAGAAGAAACCCCCCTGGAGATCTAGAACAGTGACCCAGAGGGAGAGAACGAGCTGAACTCCTCCTGACTGCATATGGACAGTTTTCCTACATAGTGTCTTGTATGTCCTTCTGTTTATGTCTGGAAATTATAAGTGATGTTTTTATGGAAAGTTATAATGAATTGTAAATTATTTTCTATTTTTCAGAAAAACGGTTAAATATATTTTATTTTTGTCTCTTTATTGTGTGGATTAGTAACATAGTACATAAGGCCGAAAACAGACATCTGTCCATCTAGTTCGGCCTGTCATCCTGCTAGTTGTTGCAGAGGAAGGCAAAAAAACAACAACCCTGTGAGGTAGAAGCTAATTTTCCCCACTTAAGGGGAATAAAAAATTACTTCCCGACTCCAATCAGGCAATCAGAATTACTCCCTGGATCAACGACCCCTCTCTAGTAGCTATAGCCTGTAATATTATTACACTCCAGAAATACATCCAGGCCCCTCCTGAATTCCTTTATTGTACTCACCATCACCACCTCCTTAGGCAGAGAGTTCCATAGTCTCACTGCTCTTACCGTAAAGAAACCTCTTCTATGTTTGTGTACAAACTTTCTTTCCTCCAGATGCAGAGGATGTCCCCTCGTCACAGTCCCGGGGATAAATAGATGATGGGAGAGATCTCCGTACTGACCCCTGATATATTTATACATAGATATTAGATCTCCCCTCAGTCGTCTTTTTTCTAAAGTGAATAACCCTAATTTTGATAATCTTTTAGGGTACTGTAGTTGCCCCATTCCAGTTATTACTTTAGTTGTCCTTCTCTGAACTCTCCCCAGCTCTGCTATGTCTGCCTTGTTCACAGGAGCCCAGAACTGTACACTGTACTCCATGTGTGGTCTGACTAGCGATTTGTAAAATGGTAGGACTATGTTCTCATCACGGGCGTCTATGCCCCTTTTGATGCAACCCATTATCTTATTGGCCTTGGCAGTAGCTGCCTGACACTGGTTTTTGCATCTTAATTTGCTGTTTAATAAAATTCCTAGATCCTTTTCCGTGTCAGTGTTACCGAGCAAGAACAATAATAAGAAGAATATGTGATGTTTTATGAGGTTGAAGGTTTACAAGTAAAAGCATCCGCTATAGAATTCTATTACAAGGAAATGTGGAACTTTTACCCTAAATAATAGAAGTGACAACAGTTTTATTGGTGTAAATGTAACATCTGACAGAGGTGTTTTGGGCCCAAGATGTAAAGATATTCTGAACATGAATCCACCAGCTACACAGAACTAGCACACACTAATGTGCAGCTATTAATCCACCAGATACTCAGAACTAGCACGTCAGTGTTTTAAAAAATATGAAGAGTATTCTTCTCTTTGCACACATACAGTGCATTTGAAAAAGGTCTTTAATATGTGCAGTCCCTCGGCGAGATTGTCCAAAAAATAATTTAAAAACTTATGCTAATTAGTTTTGAAAGGTGCCCGGGGGGGGGGGGGGGGGTTAGCGTTACTGCCGATGTGCCCAGAAATCCACACCACTTTCACCCCTCTGGCCCGCCCTCCATTCCTATTATTGCCTCCTCTTCTCCCTCACAAATCTCGTGCCTGCTGGAGGAAAGACGATTCTGTGCTGACCCGCCCCTTCTTTGGCTTCACTGCAGTCCTCTGCACATGCGCCGGTTACTTATGCCCACGCTGCTGGGTTTAAAACCACGGACCGGCACATGCGCAGAGGACTGCAGTGAAGCCAAAGAAGGGGCGGGTCAGCGCAGCATCGTCTTTCCTCCAGCAGGTGCGAGATTTGTGAGATAAAGGAGGAGGTAATAATAACAATGAAGGGCGGGCCAGAGGGGTGAAAGGCGTGGATTTCTGGGCACATCGGCAGTAACGTCGCCCCTGGGTACCTTCCAAAACTAATTAGCATAAGTTTTAAAAGTCTTTTTTGGAACATCTTGTCGAGGGACTGCACAAATAAAGGTACCATTGGAATTAGGGCACAGGAGTCTATAACCTAATCTGAGCGGTCTAAAAGGCTCAGATTAGGTGAAAGACTCCCTTTAAAATAAAAAACAAGTCTTCCCCCATCAGTCTTCACTGAATACCCCATAATGACAAAGTGAAAACAGAATGTTTGAATATTTATTAAAAAGGAAAAACTATAATTTTCCATGGACATAAATATTCAGTCCCTTGGCTGTGACACTTTAAATTTAGCTCTGGGGGCTTCCTATTTATCTTGGTTATGCGATTTTTCTACACCTTGATTGGAGTCCACCTGTGGTAAAGTCAGTTGTTTGAACATGATTTGGAAATACGCCCCCAGTCTATATAAGGTCTCACAGTTGACAATGCATATCAGAGGGAAAAAAAACGAGCCATGAGAAGGAAAGAGCTGCCTGTAGAGCTCAGAGACAGGATTGAGTTGAGGCACAGATCTGGAGAAGGGTACAAAAAATGTATGCAGCACTGAACCACCGTAATTCTTAAATAGAAGACATTTGAAACAACCAGGACTCTTTATAGAGCTGACTGCCACACCAACTGGATGAACGGATGTCTTTTTTCAGCCTAACAAATTATGTTACCAAACTAGGTAATTGGGGGAAAAGGGGTCGAGGGGGGAAGAGAGGTGACCAAGTAACCAATGGTCACTCAAACTGAGCTTCAAAGATCCTGTATGCAGATGGGAAAATCTTCCAGAAGGTCAACTACCACTGCAGCATTCCACCAATCTGAGATTCATGGCAGAGTTACCAAAAAGAAGGCTCTCCTGAATAAAAGACACATGAAAGCCCACCTTGAATTTGTAGAAAAGCACCTAAAGGACACTCAGACTGTGAGAAACAAGATTCTCTGGTCTGATGAAACGAAAATTTAACTTTTTGGCCTCAATTCTAAATGTCATGTTTAGAGGAAACCAGGCACTGCTCATCACTTGCCCAATACCATCCATACAGTGAAGCATAGTGGTGGTAGCATCATGCTGTGGGAGTGCTTTTCACTGGCTGGCATAGGGAGACTGGTCATGGATGAGAGAAAGCTGAATTATGCAAAGTACAGAGATATTCTTAATGAAAACCTGATGCAGAGTGCACTGGACCTCAGACAAGGTTGAAAGTTCACCTTCCAACAAGACAATGACTCTAAGAACACAGGTGAGATAACATAGGAGTGGCTTAGGCTACTTTCACGTGTGCCCCTGGACTGCCGCTCCGTCCCATTGACTAATGGGGAGGGGGCGGAGTTCCAGCGGCAGCACGGCGAGAGCCGGAGGACTAAAACAGTACTTTTAGTCCGGCTGCCTCTCGCCGTGTGCTGTGTGTGCACACGTGAACTTGCGGCAGGACGGATCCGACAGGCTGTTCACCCGCTGGAACAGCCTGACGGACTCCCCTCCCGCTAGTGTGAAACTAGCCTTAGGGATAACTCTATGAATGTCCTTCAGTAGCCCTGACAGAGCCTTGACTGGAGAGACCTGAAATTGGCTGTTTACAGACAGTCAGCATGCAACTTGACAGATCTTGAGAGGATCTGCATAGAAGAATGGCAGAAAATCCCCAAATCCAGGTGTGCAAACCTTGTGACATCATAGCCAAGACGACTGGAGGTTGTAATTGCTGCCAAAGGTACTTCAACTAAGTCCTGAGTAAAGAGTGAATATTTATGTAAATGCAAGATTTTCGTTTTTTGCTTTTCAATAAATTAGCAGATATTTTGGGGTATTGAATGCAGAATGATGGAGAAAATGTTGAACTTTTTTATTTTAGCATCTGGCCAAAATATAACAAAATGTGAAAAAAGTTAAAGGGTCTGAAGAGTTTCCAAATGCACTGAAGATCATATTATCGCGCAGAACTAATTGGTTGTCTGAAATAACCCAAGAAAGTAGAGAAGCCTATGATCTGCTCAGTTATCATCTTCCGATGATGTCAACATTTCTAGATTTATAGATATACATATTTCTGGCTGGTCCCAGGTATTATGTTAGAATCTCGGCCCAAAATAGGACTTTCTGTTCCTCTGCTTGGCTACTACTACCTATATACAATTGGGTTTTCTATTTACTATGAACAGTAAATATAATATTCAGCAATATGCAGCATTTCATTCTAGCAATGGTTTTGTTTGTGTCATTTCTTCTAAAGAAGAGCACCACATTGTGGTGATCATAAAAAAATATTTCATAATCATAAACTATCATCATAATCATAAACTATTTTGATCTTCAAAAATCAGAGAAATGCAATAAATATTTGTATCTGTGTAGTTAGATTATACAAAACTCCCATTTACGCACATGAACAGAACAAGAGCTTACGATCGTATTTCTCCTCCCACAGATACACACACATGGCCTGCTTTAGGTTACATGGTGCCCAGTGCAGGAAGACTTTTTGGCGAGCCAGTGAAGGGATTGGCAGAGGGGAGAGGCAGAGGAGTAACAGAGTGGGAGGTGGATTAGTCAGGGAGCAGAGTTGAGGTTGATTGGAGGGGTGCGAGAGTGCTAGATGCAAGGCCACAGAGGAGATTGTTGCAGTAGTCTAGGCGTGAGATGATGAGGGCATGTACAAGCATTTTCACAGACTCAAAGTTGAGGAAAGCGCGGATGCGGGAGATGTTTTTGAGTTGGAGGCGGCAGAATCCAAGGTCACTCCAAGGCAGTGGACTTAGTTGACTGGGAAGAGTGTGAAGCCATGGATTGTGATAGATAGGTCTGTTGGGGGGGTTGAGCAAGATAGGGGAAAGATGATGCATTCTGTTTTATCCATGTTAAGTTTTAGAAAGCGAGAGGAGAAGGAAGATATGGAAGATAGGCATTGTGGGATTCTGGATAGTAGGGCGGTGATGTCTGGACCAGAGAGGTAGATTTGTGTGTCGTCAGCATAAAAGTGATACTGAAAGTCATGGGACTCTATGAGCTGTCCCAGGCTGAAAGTGTAGATAGAGAAGAGCAGGGGTCCTAGGACAAAGCCTTGCGGGACACCAACAAAGAGGGAATGAGACAAGGAGGTGGTGTGAGAGTGGGAGACGCTAAACATCCAGTCTGTGAGGTATGATGTGATCCACAAGAGGGCCAGGTCGGTGATGCCAAGAGATGACAGAGTTTGTAACAGAAGAGAGTGGTCGACAGTGTCAAAGGCAGAGGACAGAGCAATGTTTTTTGGTTTTGGCTGTTAGTGGGTCATTGGTGACTTTGGTAAGGGCAGTCTCAGTTGAGTGGTGGGGTCGGAGGCCTGATTGTAGCCGGTCAAAGAGGGAGCAGGAGGAGAAGTGAGAGGACAGTTCAAAATGGACATGTTGCTCAAGTAGCTTTGAGGCATATGGATATGCCATAGATGTTCGATGGTGCAAGTTCTACCTCTGGGACCCTCTCTCATTTCAAGAATCGAGCCCCAAAGTGAATGGAGCCCTAAGATTCCACAGCATAAAAGGAGAGGATGCAGTGCATGAACAGTATGCAGTAGTAGTGTCGCCATACCAAACTCATTATATAAATACAGCATCGGCATCAAGCTGATGACAAATATACAGCACCAGAACCAAGCTCATTACATAAATGCAGCACCAGAACAAGCTCATTACATAAATACTGTACCAGAACCAAGCTCATTATATTAATACAGCATGAGAACTAAGCTGTTTACATAAATACAGCACCAGAACCAAGCATATAACAAAAATACAGCACCAGAACCAAACTTATTACATAAATACAACATTAGAAAAAAGCTGGGAACATAAATACAGCACCAGAACCAAGCTCATTACATAAACTCTCATGCTTTCTTTGAATCTTCATGCCTAATGTGTCCCCATACTCTCTCTGTACATTCTGTAATACTCATCTTCCTCCGATCCCACAAGGTTTTCCGACAATGCAGTTCTGATCTCTTCAGCCCAGGCCGGTATCTGTGGAATGTCGCAGCCGCCTGCATCGCCACAAAGCGCCGAATGGCAGGGCAGGGAAACAATGGTTCCCTTGTCCTGTCAGTGCTCAATCCACAGGACACAGATATAATTGGTTGCAGGGGTGCCCGGACTGGGTGAATCATCCCAATGACCAGGTGCCCTGGAGAGAGGATTGCCTGGTGCCCCCTTCAGGAGTGAGGGGCGATGCGCCCTGTGCAGCCGCACAGGTCGCATAACCCTAAGACTGGCCCTGGGCACACACTTATTCGTACCTCACAAGAAGAAGCATTAGTTTCTAATATGTTTTTAGAATGAGAGAAGAAACTGTTAAGCCCAGGGGAATGCCATGTCACTACAGCAAGAACAGTCACGTTCCTCATTACAATGTAGACACTCTGGGGGAGATTTTCAAAGACTGGCCTTTGTATTTGAAATCTCCTGCACTGCCAGCGGATGCGCCTAATTAATGATAAGGTGCAGGCTTTTCCATAAATTAGGCACATCCTCTGGTAGGCCATGCACCAGAATAAAATCTACGATTTCTGTCTTTATTTGCTCCAGAAAACTGGCGCAAATGAAGTTAAGCGTGTTGGGTCCACTGGCTCCACTTCCTCCCTCCCATCACAATGTCCCCTTTCTGGAAAGTGAGAAGGTGGCGTAAAAACCCCACTTGCCACATAATTTGTTGCGAGTGGTGTTTAAAAAGTTGCAACTTTTTTACACCAGAAAAGTGGCGCAGGGAGATAATAAATCTCCTCCTCTATGTTAGATATTAGAGAACTGTAGGAATACTATTACTAATTCAGTACTAAGAATAATTAAGAATAACCAATCACCTCTCAAGATTTGTCTTCCTAAGGTTAAAAAAAATCAAGTATGTGCTTCGTGATTTACACGCCTAATATGAAAGATTAAACCTTCTTGCAGATTCAGGACCTTGTGTGCAAGACATGAAATCTATGGTGGAGAATGAAGCTAATGGCTCCCTGCCCTGCCATTTTCTAGAAAAAGCAGCACAATGCTATGATGGCATTATGTTGTCTGCAGGTCTGCTGAGAGTGTGAAAAACGGTGGCCCAGCACAGGTGGTGTGATGACATCATTGCATCATGCCGTCTGTGTCTGCAGGACACCAGCCGAGGGAACAACCAATGCCCTGCATACAAAGGCACAGTTTGTAAATATCAAGTGTCATTATTTTTTTTATTAACATGTAACTGGGGAGCACAAAAGGGGGAATTCAGTCTAGGGACTTAACCCCTTGACAACAAGGGTTGTACTGTATATGTACAATGCTCATTGTCCCTTTAAAGTTAGAGGCAGACACCTGCAGACAATGTTCATGATTGGCAATAACTCTGATCACAGACATTTAACCCTTCAAATGGCATGTTCAATTGTGACTACGGCATTTGAAAGGGTTTTCCCCAGGAGTTCTGCGCTCCCAAGTCCCGAACAGCTCCTCTTCGCGATGATTGAGCGGACAGTTCAGTTGCTATGCTAGCCTCAGGCCCTCTGAAAGATCCCAGGCCTGTCACAGCTATTTTCTTATGGAGCCTTGCCTGTGGCAGGGCTGGATAGGAACATAGCAAATCTCCCGTAGGTTGCAGTTAGAGATGAGCTAAAACATTCTACAGAATCATTTTGCCTATATATGTTTATATATTGTACATTTCTGTAGAATCTTTTAGCTCATCTCTAGTTGCAGTGGTAATTCATTACAGCCTATGAGAGAATCCATCAGATGATCGAATGTTAAAGTACCCTAGAGGGACTTAAAAAAAGGAAAAACGTTTTTGAAAATGTAAAGATTAAAATCATTCCCCTTTACCATACTAAGAATAAAAAAGATGTTAGACTTCATTGTTAGACAAAATATAAATGTATTAATTCCAAAAGGTGAAAGCTATAACAAGAAAAAAAAATCAAAATGGCTGATTTCGTCTCTTCGCCTCCCCAAAAAATACAATAAAAAGTTTTCAAGAAGTCATACACACTCCAAAATGGCATCTATAAAAAAACTGCATCCTGCAAAAATGAGCCCTAATACAGCTCCAATTATGTAAATATAAAAAGTTTATTAGGGGCAGAATTTAATGGTCCAAAGAAAAAAATCTTTTTTTATTTTTAAATATTAAAAAATAAGAAAAAGTATATAAATGTGGTATTGCTGTAATGGTATTGGCCCATGGAATGAAGGTACAGTTTTACCACAGAGAGAACACCATAAAGAAAAACATAAAACTGTGGCGGAATTACATTTTTTTCCAATTCCACTCCATTTGGAATTTTTCCAGCTTCCCAATACATTGTATGCAGTGTAAGTTAGTACAACTTGTCCCACAAAAAACAAGCCCTCGTATGTCTATGTGAATGGAAAAATAAAAAAGTTATGGCTGGGATTAAGAACTAAAACACAAAAATGTAAAATTGAACAGTTCTTAAGGGGTTAAAAGTGGTATTATTACTGTGTGGGGCTAGTAGATATGTGTCACGATGGGGTGTGGGGAAACCCACCACCTTACAATGTAGGAAATAAAGGATGTAACTAGGCCTGTAAGCCAGGATAGGCAGGATGAAAACCTCCTATACAACCCTCATCCTAGCCCTGATCTCCTGACCGTATGAGCACCCTCAAATGGTGGGAGGACTCATACACTGAAACCTGGGCCCTACTGACTCTATCCATTCCTAGCATAGGAGTCAGGAATAGAATACAACTGGTTCCTCAAGGACACAGACGAACCGGCGTCTCCACAGGCCAAGCAACCAAAGGGAAAAAAACAGAACTTATTGTCATGTACAAGAGTGGGTCCACCTGACCCCTTGTACATGAAACAACACCAGTAAGTAAACTACTCTTACTGTCATGTTCTAGAGTGGGTCCACCTGACCCCTAGAACAACACCACAATAGAAAAAGAGAGACAAGACTGTGAGCCCAGAACAGTATCGGCAGGTAAGAACCCAGAGACCGGAATCCTACCTGGATAACTGCTCTGGGAAACAAGGCACTTACCTGCCTCTGCAACAGGATGATAGCAGCTCACTGACTTGACTTTTGGTTCACTCCTCCGGGAAACCATGGAGCCCACTTCCGCAGGCACAACACACAAGGGTAAATGTCAATCAACCATGCTGGTTGACAAACACCAAATAAACCAGACATGGAACACCAAAAGACATACAACAAGCACCCTGAACAGCAACACCCATACCCATAACGAAAAGAGAGGATGAGTACAGGAATGGAACAAAGGGAAGACATGGCGAGACAACAATGACAAACTAGGTGGCCCTCACTGGACAGATGGTATATCCAGGAACAGCTAACCACCAGCACACACCTAGGCTGGAGAAAACTGAACTTCACGCTTCCAGCAGAAGCTAAATAGCACAAAGCAAACAAACCCACACTTAGCACACACATTAACCCCGTGTTCACTAGAAAGGGAAGGGAAACAACAGAGGAGTTGCACACGCATGCAACAACAACACTTTGCCACCGGCAACAGCATGCGCGGCAAAAGTGTCATATGTCAAATATGTCCTCTTAGTGCTCCCAAACAGTAGTTATGCCCCATAATGCTGAACACAGTAGTTATGCCCCCTTAGTGCTATTTCAGAGTAGTTATGCCTCCTTAGTGCCCCTCACAATAGTGCTGCCTGCTCAATGCCCCTTCACAATAGTTAAGATCCTGTATTGTTAATAAAATAAAAAAGTAATACCTAGACCTGCTTTCATGTGCTCAGCAGGCACAATGACTTCACTGCATAGCACCTGCCTGCTGGGGGTGAAAAGGTCCGCAAATGGTGGAATAAGGAGCCAGACTAACAGGGGAAATGTCTCTGTGAGGTCACTGTGTGAGTATAGATAGGCCGAGGGCAAAAACAACACAGTTCTTGGTTACTCACAGTTTTGTCGTCCCTGGGCAGGCCTCCACAGTTGACGGGGGAGAACAGCACTGGATCCTCCGGGGCACACTCTGATGTAAGGGACACAGGCCAGATGGTGGCTGAGGTGCCCTTGGTGGAAACTTGGCTTTACGTGCTTATGGCTAGGTGCCTTTAGTTGTGACGCCAGTACCGTTGTGGTACAACAATGGTAGGAATAGTAGTAGTAATTGAGGAGCAGAACACAAGCTGAATCCAACTCACAACTTTTACTGAATAATGGCTCCTTTGTAACAGTTACATCCAGAAGTAATACAGTCTTTCATATCAATTGAGGCAGAATATAGTAAGTCCACAGTTCACAGGCTTTGTATGTGTGCAGCTGCGTATCAGACATATAGTAAATAAGTCAGTAACTCGGGTCTGCAGATCTTGCCTGTCACTAATCCCAATCAAGGTGATTTGCAGATTCCTTAACTTCTACTTTAATGCTTTCTAGCAGATGGCCTTTCTGCTCTCAGAATTTAAACTGGCGGTGAGGCTGCCGGAGGCTATACGTCCTACACCGAATACAAAGGTGCCTGGAAAGCCCTATAAAACGGCTGATATAATCCTTTGTCTTTCTTGTATAAAAATAGTCCTTTCTCTTGTTACTTGTCAATGGTCAAGAGAACTGTAGAAGTGGATCTCACCTTTCCTTGCTTTGCCTGTTTCTTTGGCTTTTATGATTTGGATGCCTCCTTGGTTTCTATGGACCATGGGGCCCAAGAAAGCTGAGAGAGAGGGGCTCTCGCCTGCCCCCTCTCCTCTTCCCAGCTACAGCATTGCTCCAACTTCAACCTTAGACTTCCCTGACCCAAATAACTCAAAGAACTTCTCTTTCCTTGAACTAGACCTGAGCTGGTCTATATATAGACTATGACACTATTCCCCCATCTAGTGGTGAAACTAGTGTAGTGCAGCTAATCAGCCTGTGACGAAGTATGACATGAGATAAAAGATGGCATACAAATATTATAAAACACTTTTGCAGTACCCACATGTACTAGTGGGACGCTGCAATAGCTCCATGCTTCACCATTGTATTCAACTGTATCTGCATCCTCAGGGTGACACAGAGCTTGGTGATTACACACCCATACATGTGAGGCACAGGCATTGACAGCTATCAAAAGCAATGGAATAGTCTCTCTATAGGCTTCCTATGTACAGTTTATTCATAGCCAGTTATCTACAGTAACAGAGGGAGAGAACGGACTGAACTCCTCCTGACTGCATATGGACAGTTCTCCTGTATATCCTTCTCTTTATGTCTGGAAATAATAAGTGATGTTTTTATGGACAGTTATAATGAATTGTAAATTATTTTCTATTTTTCCAATAAACGGTTAAACATATTTTATTTTTGTCTCTTTATTGTGAGGATTAATAAGAAGAATATGTGATGCTGTATGAGATTGTTCTCATCATTGTACACATACACCATATTATCACACAGGACTAACTGGTCGTCTGAAATAACCCAAGACAGTAGAGAAACCGGTGATCTGCTCAGTTACCATCGTCTGATAGCAGAAGCGTACACACAATCCATGGGGCCCCTGTGCGAAACCGATCCATGGCCCCCCCCCCCGCCACAACTGCGACCCCTATATGTACGCTACTGTCTGATAGGACTTTCTGTTCCTCTGCTTGGCTGGCGCTCCCCATATTCAAATGGGTTTTCTAGCTACACTGAATAGTAAATATAACATATTCAACACATTATTGTTACACACAAGATTGCCATCTTGTGGCAGCAACTTTGAATTACATCATTTTATTCATGGATCGGTAATAATTATTTTAGGTAAGTTTTAACCCTTTAATGACCTGGCCTGAAAAGGCCTAAATGACCAGACCCATTTTTTGTTGGGCTACCTAAATAGTTTTTGCGACATTTCTTACATGACACATACGGCTCTTTATTGATATGTTTTTTACCTTTTTTTTTTTATTTGCTTGATTTGGGGAAAACAATTTTTTCAAACAATAGTTTCCTAGGGGCACATTTATTAAGACCTGAGTTTTAGATGCCAGTCTTAAGCAGGTTGTCTCATTTAAGACAATGGGGGCATGTCTCTAGGATATGCCCCCATTGTCTGATAAGTGTTGGGACCCGCACCTATCTCCTAAATGGAGCCCCGAAAGTGGTGGAGGGCGCACTGCGCATGCTCAGCCCTCCTTCATTCATTTCTATGGGGATGCCGAAAATAGCTGAGCACTGTCTAGGCTATTTCCATCGGGCCCATAGAAGTGAATGGGAGCAGAGGCCGGTCATGCGCGGTGCACACCCATTGACTTCTATAGAGAGAGCGCTTGGCGGTGGCCGGACTGGAGTCCTCCAGCCACCACTTTGCCTGCTCCGTTCTCAATATAGGTGTGGGTCCACCAGCCTCTACATAACTTCGGTGTATCCACTGTCGATTTTAAATATAAGGAAGATTCCTAGCTGTCTTACATTTAGACCATTTTCTATGCCTAAACCAGGCTCAGAAAATGATGAATGAGACAGGTCTACCGGCCTGTCCCCTTCACCGAACACGCCACCTTTTTTAGACCTCGCGTGAGTAGGGAAGAAGTTGCAGATTCTGCCGCAACATGGCGTGCGACAGAATCTGCTCCAGATACACACTACATGTCTGTTTTTTAAATATGAAAACTGACACCAAAATAAACTATTAAAATAAGTTCCCTATTTTGTGTTGGTCATTTTGGTATATAATATGTATAGTTCCACATGAACAGGGTGTGATGGTTTTGGTTGGCACGGGTATTTTTATTTCTTCTTTTTAGTTTTTTCTTTTCTTTATATTTTATGACATATTATACTTATGTTTTTTATATTTATTTTTGGAACATAATATATCTCCCATTAAAAGACCTCTGGGGGACGCTGACACTTTTTGTGTATTTTGCACTTATTACACTATAATTGGGGCATCCAGAGGAGCCCCAGTTACATGGGAAAACAGCCCCCTGTGGGGGCATTATACACAGGCAAAGCTAATCAGGATGTAAAGCTAAAACCCAGCAGCTCTGTTTTGCCCGAGATGCCCAAGCACAGCCGCTTCCTTAATTCACCGCATAGCGCTCATTGAGCACTGTGCACTGCGGTAAGAAGGAAGAAGCTGTAATAAACCCTCTCTGTCTTCTCTTCTATGTCAGTGACAGATGGGGATCTTGACCTGCTCCTACTAGATTACAGGTGCTTTAATCCTGTGCTGTACATAGATGATGCTCCAACAGCAAGTGCCATATATTTAAGGCGCTTAATCGTAATAAAGTTATCGTAAGTTTAAGCGCTCATGCACACAAACGTAGCCATGCTTGTGGTCCGCAAATTGCACCAAGAGGCTGATTTCAGGCTTGGTCTGTTCTCAATGGATGTCCACAGCCCAAGGGAAGGGCTGTCCTTCAGCCATGGTTCCCTAGAGGTTTTCTTCACTGGGGTTTTTTCCTCTCCTGAGTCCTGAAGGAGACTCTTCGTGAGTCAAGGGCCTATCGTCATCGGGGCCAAATGTAAGGCTCTTGTCCTAAGTTCTAGAAGGAACTTCTACATTTCACACCTTGAAAGAAGTTAATAAAGGAGTCAGTGAATATCATGTAGCAGTGTGTCTGAGCTTCTTTATGGTTTTCCACAGTACTAAACAGACCAAAGGTGGTGAACCCAACACATTATAGGAGCCCCAATTTTGGTTCTTTTTTTTTTTAAATATAATTTTTTATTTTCCAAAAATAAGTGACATACATCAATATGCATTGGATTAAAACGAAAGGAGGCTTACAATACACATAAAATCAATGTATAATTTTTGTGGTGCATATTGTAGACATTAGACAAAATGACATAGCCAAATTAAAGAGAAACTTCCCCCCCTCCTCCCTCCCCCCCCCCTTATCCTAACTAGTTGCGTCAGCTTTACATCCTTTTCCACTTTGATGTCTACCGAGTGAAACATTTTAGTTTTCTATACTTAAGGAACCTTCAGTGCCCCCAGTTTGTCCTTTAGGTCTTCTAACAGATACCATTCCGTCATCTTAAAAGGATCCATAATTTCTGAATATTCGGAGTGGTCTACGTAATTCAGAAGGAATGTGCGCCATGAGGTATATAACTTCTTACCCAATATTTCCCTCCCTTTAAGTGCCTCGAGCCATTCCAGGCGGAACACATGTTTTAGTTGTTTTATTACCTCAGAAGTGGAAGGGACAAGTGGCTGGAGCCATGACTTCAGTAAACACTTTTTGGCTGACATCAACACTTTATGACTCAGCGGAGATATAGGTGCTATTGTGTACTCGTCCTCGGTTCGGTTATCCCTATCTATGATGACTTGCAAGACAACCAAGGAAGAGGTGATATCAATTTGTTTTCTACCCAATTTGGTCCCTCCAGAATCATTCTAATTTAGGGCATTTCCAAATTCCATGAAACAAATCTGACCCTAACGTGCCACATTTGGGACAGGCTATCAATCTGTCTGGGCAGATCTTCGATCTGGGGATATCAAACCCATATATGGCGTGATGGAGTATCTTCAGGTGTGTCTCCCTCCATTGCTCATTGGGGATTGATTTGTGCAATGCTATAATCCCTGCATTTATTGGCTTGTATATCTCCTTAATCCCTAAGGTCTCCTCCCATCTCCGAAATATCTTTTTGTGATCTCTTTTCTCCCATCTATCTCTGAGACATTGGTACAATAGTGATATGGATGGCCTGTTGTTATTTTTCAGAAATGAGTCAAAGTCATTTGATTTCCATTCCCTGGAAAGGTCCTTAGCTTTATTCCTGTTGTGGGTTTTTAGCTGCATATATGGGAAAAATGTTGCCCCTGTCAAACCCCACTTCTCTTCTAGCTCTGTTAAAGTCGCCCATCTATCCTCTTTGTCATGGAAGAGATCTCCAATTGTTTTAATTCCCTTTCTTACCCAGTCTCGCATTATTACATTATGTCTTCCTGGTTCAAAACCAGGGTTACGCATTATTGGTAGATGTTTGGAAACTTGATATGGCAACTGGAACATTTTTCGCAGAATTTTCCAGGTTACGATCGTATCTCTCAGGACCAGTGACCTTTTGATCAGTGGCGGAAGATTAGGTAAACTCGTGTGTAATAACGCCACTAAGTCCCATTGTCCTGCCAGTTGGACTTCCAATGTGTGGTTGGAGTAAAAAGACGTCCCATTAACCCAATCCAGAATATATCTGCTATTACATGCTAAATTGTATCCTCGGATATCGGGAAAATTAAGTCCTCCCTGTTCTCTTCTCAATTTTAATTTATCTAGTGAGATTCTTGGTTTCTTCCCCTGCCAGATGAAGTGTATGAATCTACTTTCCAGTTGTTTAACGTCTGCATGTCTAAGAAGAAGTGGGATTGTCTGTAGGGGATATAGAAGCTTAGCAACGCCCATCATTTTGACTAAATGACATCTTCCCACCAATGATAGAGGCAGGTCATGCCACCTCTCCATGTCCATCTTTATTTTAGTTAATAGTGGGGGATAGTTCAATTGGTATAGAGAATATGGGTCTCTCCCTATTTTAATACCAAGGTATGTGATATGGGATTTAGCTATGGTGATCCCTAACTTTGAGACTACCTGTTTCAATGTATTCCCCATTAGGGTTAGCGATAAGTACTCACACTTAGATATGTTAATTTTATATCCAGAGTACGCGCCAAATTCTTCTAAGGCATTAAATATGTTCCCTAATTGGTTCTCCGGCTTAGCCAGGAATAATATAACGTCATCTGCAAACAGTGCCGCTTTTACCTGCTTGGAACCTATTGATATTCCCTTGAAGAGGTCAGAGGAGCATAGATGTCTAGCCAGGGGTTCCAGTGCTAAGTTGAACAGGAGTGGCGACAGGGGACACCCCTGCCGCGTTCCCTTCAATAGTCTAAAAGGCTGTGACAGGAATCCCTGGGTGTACACCCTCGCACTTGGGCTTTCATACAATCTGGACAGGAACAATCTAAAAGCTCCCTGAAAGCCCATTCTATCCAGAACAGTTTCCAGCCATGCCCACCTGACGTTATCAAAAGCTTTTTCTGCGTCCAATGTAAGCATGGCTGGATTTTCCCCCTTCTCTGGCTGTCCCTGTACTCTATCCAAGACTGCAAGAACCGTTCTAATATTGGTGACGGCTGAACGCTTCTGAACAAATCCCACTTGCTCCATTCCTATCAAGGATGGTAACACAAGTGCCAACCGGTCTGCTAGAATCTTGGACAATATTTTCGTGTTCTACGTTGATAAGAGATATTGGACTATAAGATCCCGGTTGCAGTGGGTCTTTTCCCGGTTTAGGTATGAGCTTAATATAGGACATGTTATCTTTATCTGGGTAGGTTTGTCCTTTGAGTACCCCATTATAAAGTTGTAGCAATACCGGCGATACCTGTGGCAGTATAGTTTTATAATATTCCCCAGTGAACCCATCTGGACCTGGTGCCTTCATGTTACCTAGTCGTTTAATAGTTGACTGTAGTTCCTCTATGGAGATGTCCGCATTTAGGTTTTGCATCTGTTCAGGGGTGACTGATGGTAATTTGACATGTTCTAGGAGTGTTCCAGCTAAGCTGGTTGTGGAATTTTCCTTATACAGAGCTGCATAATATTCTCCTACCAGTGCATTGATTGAAGCTGGATCCGTTATTATTTTGCCGTTTGTGTCCCTGAGACTAGTTATATACTGCGGTTTTCTTTGGCCTTTAGCTAGATTGGCCATCAGGCCCCCAGCCTCGTTTCCATATTTATGCAGCATAGCCTCAAATTGAACCTGTCTCAGTGACTCCCTATCTCTGACACATTTATCGAATCTCTGACGTGCTTCTACCCATTTAGTTTTGTTTTCCTGAGAGGGATTGTTAGTAAAATCATTATATGCTTGTCTCACTAGGATGCTGTTTTGTTCTAATTGTCTTTGGCACTTTTTTTTCAGACCAAACACATAGCTCATGATCTTTCCCCTCATTACAGCTTTAGACGCATGCCAGAATAGCTCTGGGTCACCTGAGTGTGAATAGTTATCCTCCCTATATTCTTCCCACCAAGCTACCATCTTGTTCACAAAATCCTCACTAGATATAAGGCTAGAAGGGAATCTCCACAGAAAATCCTTGCCCTTTGGGAAAGTATCTTTCATAACCATCATTATTGGGGCATGATCAGAAATGACTATGTCACCAATGTCTGCATGTTCAACCAGGCATGTCAGTGAGCTCTGAATTAAGATATAGTCGATGCGAGACCATGATTCTCTGGCATGCGAGTAAAAGGTAAAGCTCCTGTCGTCTGGATGGAATTGACGCCAAGGATCTACCAGTCCCAGTCCTTCCATGAAAGGACCCAAGATTCTGTCTTGATAATTGTTATCTACTTTTGTCACGTGGGACTTCGACCGTCTATCTTCTGTACTTACTGCTACTGAGTTAAAGTCGCCCCCTATTATTAGGTTAGGGTTTTTGTTAGTAAGTAGTTGGACCTCTAGGGTTTTAAAAAACTGGTAATTATCCGAATTAGGGCCATATATGTTGTAAATTGTATATTCTATTTCTTGAACACGCAGAGATAGTCTAACCCATCTACCCTGGGTATCTGAGGAATATCCTAGTATCTGGCAATTGAATGCTCGATTTAGTAAGATCAGGACTCCCACTTTCCGCCCCAGAGATGCAGATCCAAATACTTGTCCTACCCACAATTTTTTCATTCGCAGGGCGATGTCCGGTTTGGATCTTTTTCAATGGCGTAGGATCATTAGTCTCTTCTGCGGAGAGCGTAGCCCTTTTACATTCCAACTAACTATTTTCATGTATCCAAATGATCAGGTATTGGATGTTTATGCTGATGGGAACATATATAGATCGGTAGTAATATGGTGCAAAGGCTGACACAACTCCCCTTTTACCCTGAACAACAATTCCCTCCCCTCCCTCCCCAACAATGAACTGAAGATTTATCTCCATACTCTCCTTCTCCTGCGAAAGTCAGTATTCCCCTATATAATTCTATATGACTTCCTTTTTTCTAGACTGCATGACTAGACATCCCCTCCCCCTTTTTGAACAGAAAATTGCATTTATGAACACCTAAGATTTAACATAAAAGTACATGTAAGCTGTGAGGCAGCTCTCCACCCCTGCTGTTTAAAGTCAGGGCACACTGTCCTTAATCAAATAAAGGGTGTCAGGTGGTAATACAACTCACGCGCCCCCTTCTGGGCCTGGATACACCGGATCCTTCATCGTGTTCTAGAGTCCCCTCTCTCGGAGCGCGGTCTGTGTCTGTCCATCGGGACCAGCTCCCAGTCTCTCCGTGCTCTGCCGGCAGGCGTATGCTTTCTCCAATCTGGACTCCCGGACAAGTTCCTGCGATTCCTACGGGCGCGTAGTTGCTCATCCTCCCGCTCAGGTCTTCTGGTGCGGTCTTCCGATCGGAGCCAGGCATCTTCCGCTGATTCAGAATCATGGTAAGTTGTTGCCATGCCTTCCGCGCTGGTTACCCGTAAGATTGCCGGGTATAGTAACTGAAACTTTATTTGTTTCTTGTACAGTTCCGAGCATATACGGCTGAATTCCCGCCGTTTTTTGGCTACTAGGGCTGAATAGTCAGCGAAGATCAGAATTGTGTGCCCCCTTAATTTTACAGGCTCTTTGCGGGCTCTGAAGGAGCGAAGTATCGCTTCTTTATCGCAGTAGTCAAGGTATTTCATGATGACTTGACGAGGTTTTGGCACGTTGGTTTGGGTATCTGTGCCATTCAGGTGCCTTGATATTACATTGGGTCCAATGCGATGGGCCCTTTCTACCTTGTGTCTCCCCTTCAGTTGAAGGGCTTGTGGCAGCTCCGATTCACATAGTTCTTTAAGTTCCGGCTGTTTGATACTCTCTGGAAGACCCACTATATGCAGGTTATAACGCCTGGATCTGTTTTCTAGATCTTCCAGACGGTCTCTTAGTATAATGTTCTGTTTGTACACTTCTTGATAATCGCAGTGAGATCTGCTGACGTCCTCCTCCATAGCTGCTACTCTGTGTTCCAGCTCCTCGATACTGGCGTCATGTCTTGCAACTGCGTCATGAAGTTCATGGAGGGATTGAGTGAGTGTTTTAGCAAGGGTCTCCTTTATGTCCGGAGCCAAGTATTTAGCCACTTCTATGGCCAGGGTTTTGTAGTCCAGTTTAGTAACATCACACTCACTCACAGTTTGAGCCCCCTTAGAGTCTTCCTCCTCTTTGACACTGGTCGGAGTTGCAGGGCGGGAGTCCGCCATTTTACTCAGCATGTCGCTGGAGTCTTGAGGTGCGCCGCTTTTAATATGTCTTCTGCCGCTCCGCAGGAGGTAGCGATCCATGGACTATGTCCACCGCTGTGTAAGGGTTTCGGGAGTACTCTCTGGTACCCCTTAATGTCGTTATAACTGGAGCGCAGGTGGTTTTAGAGGGACGGGTGTCCGGAGCTGGTTCACTCCACGTCCTGCATCCTAGCGCCGGAACCGGAAGTCCCAATTTTGGTTCTTAACTCTATCCCAGGTTCACACATTACTGATTTCATGTCTTGGGACCACATTTTCAGTCAGTCTTAATCTTGGGAAATGGAAAATAAACAAAGTCCTGAATTTGGTTTCAATTATCCGAATTTACATTTTTTATGGTAATCTGACAACCTTCTTCCCAGGGATCAGACTAGATGAGCTTGTACTGTGCATTTGTGTGTTCTCCATTTCTATGTTCTGTTTTTAGGTACATAAAGTCAAACACACAGCCATGTAATCTCCATTACCAATAATATGGGTTGTACTCAAGAACTAACTGTCTGTATGGGACTATGGGACTTTCATAGGTGGCTGCTTTTACCACAAGTCAACCTGTACATTTTATGATGAAGTAGGTCTGTACCGGTGACCTGTAAGTGATATTATTGTTGCGGAAAGGTACTTGCTTTGCTTTTAATGAGACCCAGTGTTGATGACCTGCCACATGTCGTTACAAGCATGAATGTTCATTTTGTGGAGGGGACACCCGATGTCTAGATGTTTCCAGAAGGCTATTTTCCACTTAACGACGGTGTCTTTTTTATTATTATTATTATTATAGTTTAGTGGTTTATTATGTTGTGACTTATAATCCCATGGGTTTCCATGGTGGAGAAGAGGCTGTATAGAAGTCGCTTCTCTAGAGGGATAGGTCATGTTTCACTATCTCGCGGTCTGATTAATTAGGGTTTGGAGGATACCAGGAGAACGCTGCCTACCTGAATGCATACAGCTTTCTATACAATGTGGTGGAGGAGGAATAAAGCTCTGGTTTCTCAGGGTTTGGTCTCTTTTTTCAATAGTTATCTTTAATGCTAATACTACAGTATACACAGACATTTTACACAATTATCACTTTAGACATTTTGGGTAACGCTCTTTCCTGTTCCAGCATGACTTTGCTCTTATAATATTGGCCGAGCAGAAAGGCAGGTGCAGGATGAGCCCCCAATAATAATTGCACACACGGCCCCAATACCACAGGAAACAGTCAATACTGCAGGATAACAATAAGGCCTCTATTGGCGTTGCACACAGTCTTCTCCCAGGAGAGGTACAGGTCTTGAACTTCACAGAACTCTGATGAAAAGAATATACATGGAATACCTACATTTTCCTAATATACTGGGTTCACACAGTCTTCTCATATAGTTTGAGAGGAGGCTTTTACAACCACATCACAGACTCTCTATTCTGTCTATGCACTGGGAGACACTCTCTCCACCCTCTGACGGTCTCTTCTTTGGTGCATTACTTTATCTAACATGACCTCACCTTTCACAAGGGCCCTCAGTCACTAATAGGTATATCTCCTACTTCTGTTGGCTGGAAGGTCAAAAGACAAATTGTGGATAACTATAAATATGTGGAGGCAGCAATAGGTGATATAAACCTTATATATTGTAGAGAAATCAAAATGTAAGAATATAAACCTCATTCATCACACATTTACTGTAATCTACCCCCTGCAGTTCTAAAGATGTTAAATGTGTATATTTTTCATGATAAGTTTCTGTATATTTCTTTTAAAATGAGGTAAGTGACAGAGACCAGTGTGAATTATCTGGTAATCTCGGGCAGTCTCTCCGCTCCTCCGCCCACCTGTCATGTCACTTTCCCAGTCCATGCTGGAAGTTGCTGGCACCGCCTCGGCCCTCATGTATGATTCAGTGTTTGTCTGCACAGTACCCTCCCTTACCCTCCATATACAGAGAGCACATGGAAGTGTCCGGAAGAGACCAGAACACACAGCAGTGAATATATAAGAAGCTGAGCCGGGACGCCTGCAGTACTGAGCAGCAAGAAAGCAGACGCTGACACATTGCCTCAACCAAGACAAGAAGCTTCAGCAGAATCCGATAAAGATGTTTCCTCTCCGTCTTCTGCAGCCATCATCCAGCCCGCTGTGTGTCTGCAGGGAGCCTGCCCTCGCTCTCTGGCCGGCTACACAGCTCATGTTTGGTCTGCTGGAGGATGACATGATGAGCACGAGGAAGGACATGGAGAGGAGAAGGCAGCGTGTCACCCAGGCTTACCAGCTCCTGGCCCAGGACATGGAACGGAGAGCCGATCTGACCAGAAGCTCTGCAGCCGCTGACAGAAACGCTTCCACCACAGCCAAAGAGGGGAAGGAAAACTTTGAGCTCACCCTGGACGTCAGCAGCTTTTCTCCTGAGGAGCTGACAGTGAAAACGGAAGGCAGGAGACTCATTGTCTCAGGAAAACATGACAAGAAAAAGGAGGCAGAGAATGGCAGCTATTTCCATGAGTACAGAGAGTGGAGGAGAGAAGCTGAGCTCCCCCAGGACGTCCACCCTGAGGACATACTGTGCTCCATGTCCACGGATGGCCAGCTCCACCTTCAGGCTCCTAGACTGGCGCTGCCAGCTGCTGAAGAAAGGACGATTCCTATCACCCAGAGCCCAGGAGATGGAGAAGAAAACCCCCCGGAGATCCAGACCAGTGACCCAGAGGGAGACAGCGGACTGAACTCCTCCTGACTGCATATGGACAGTTCTCCTACATAGTGTCCTGTATGTCCTTCTGTTTATGTCTGGAAATAATAAGTGACGTTTTTATGGAAATTTTCAATGAAATGTAAATTATTTTCTATTTTTGCAATAAACGGTTAAACACATTTTACTTTTGTCTCTTTATTGTGTGGATTAATAAGAAGAATATGTGATGCTTTATGAGAATGAAGGTTTACAAGTGAAAGCTGCTGCTATAGGATCCTATTTTGTAATATGTCTCTATGGGAAATGTGGAACTTTCACCCTAAATAATAGAAGTGAGAACAGTTTTAATGGTGTAAATATAACATCCGACTGAGGTGTTTTGGGCCCAAAAAATTTAGATATTCTGACCATGAATCCAGCAGCTGCACAGAACTATCACATGTCAGTGTTTAGATGATATGAAGGGTGTTCTCATCATTGTGCACATAGACCATATATTATCACACAGGACTAACTGGTCGTCTGAAGTAACCCAAGTGAGTAGATGAACCTGTGATCTGCTCTGTTATCTTCTGATGGGCGTCTCCATTTCTGAGCTCATAAGTATGTGTAGTTGAGCCCTTTTTATGTAAGAATCTAGACCCACCATATAGGACTTTCTGTTTCTCTGCTTGGCTGGTGCTCCCTATATACAAATGAGTTTTCTAGCTACACTGAATAGTAAATGTAACATATTTAGGGATGAGCAAATCGACTTTGGATGAAACATCCAAAGTCGATTCGCATAAAACCTCTTTCGCATAAAGCTCTCCGTACACCATAAGAATGTATTGGCTCCGATGAGCCGAAGTTATTGCATTGCGAAGTCTCGAGACTCCGCGTAATAACTTCATAAATTAATTTGTACTGTATAAAAACAGGGTTCGGTTCCAAGTGGTATCTTCGGGAAATGTTTTTTTTACAGTAGAAATCAATTTATGAAGTTATTACGAGAAGTCTTGCGAGACTTCGCTAAGTAATAACTTTGGCTCCTCTGAGCCAATATCGTATTGTAACGAAGTTTTATGCGAAATGATTTTGGATGTTTCATCCAAAGTCGATTCGCTCATCCCTAAATATATTTAACACATTATTGTTACACACAAGATTGCCATCTTGTGGCAGCAACTTTAAATTACATCTTCTTATTCATGGATCATTATTCATTAATAATTATTTTAGGTAAGTTTAGGTAATCCTTTAATGACATGGCCTGAAAAGGCCTAAATGACCAGACCTATTTTCTGTTGGGCCACCTAAATACAACATTTGCAACATTTCTTACATGACATATACGGCTCTTTATTGATGTTTTTTATTTTTTTTTGCCTAATTTAGGGATTTTTTTTTTCAAACTATAGTTTCTTAGGGCTAGTGTTTTAGTCGCCTAAACCAGGCATAGAAAATGATAAATGAGACGGACCTGCCGTCTCATCCCCTTTCCCAAACACACCATGCCATGTCTTTTAGACCTGGTATGAGTTGGGAAGAAGTTGCAGATTCTGCTGCAACATGGCGTGCAACAGAATCAGCACCAGATATACGCCACAAAAGTGGTGTATATCTGTTCTAAATTGACTCCCTTATTTTTTTAAATATGAAAACTGACACCAAAATAAATTATTAAAATGAGTTCCCTGTTTTATGTTGGTCATTTTAATATATAATATGTATAGTTCCACATGAACGGTCCTATAATGGTGATGGTTTTGGTTGGCGTGGGTGTTTTTATTTCTTCTTTCGTTTTTTTCTTTATTTGCATTTTATGATATATTTTACTTATTATTTTTATATTAATTTATATATATTTATAGACAGATATCGGATTCGAGTCCTAGTTTGTAGTGACAAATTTAATAACTCGTTAATCATAGTAGATAATTCTGGGTAAGTGAATAGCTGACTGACGCTGCTATTCACATGAGCTGTGGCAACTGAGATAGCAGGTCCGCTGCATCCTGAAAACACTCCAATGTGGTGCCCAATGGAAGTTTCTTCTCTACCCGTAATTTGTGATGCTTTGGGTACCATGGCCTGGATGGCCATACTGGATATACCAGTACAAAATGTTCTATTTGTTCCTTCTAAATTATTCTTGGAAGCAGGATCAGGGGAAGGAAAGTTACTGTTGGATGTGGGTGGCCCCATGGAGCATCAGCCCACCATGAAATTTCCCTGTAGGGTCTATGGCTCACCCACCCCTGCCTGACCCTTTTCCAGAGCCCAGTTCCAAAATTCTAGGGCTTCTGCACACAAGACCCTTGATGATCTTGCCACCCCCCCCCCCACCCCCTCTTGTTTATATACTGTATGCTAAAGCAGTCCTGTTGTCCATTTGAATGAGGACTAACTTCTGAGGGGAAATGTCTTGTATTAAGGTCTGGCAAGCTAGTTCCAGAACAGTTGTGTCTTAAGGCCTATTAAAGGGGTCGATCATTGACTTATAGGATAGCTGCCTTACATCTGGTGGCATCAGAGGCAGAATTTGTTAAGAGCTCATTTGCATCCCTTTCTTCCCAGAATTCCAGAGGAGCATGTATGGCCTAAAAAAGTGTCCTCATGCCGAATAAGACGCTTTCCCCAAGGATAGATAGTACCCCCTAAATCATGTGCAGCTTCTTTTCTGTAAGAGACCAAGTGCCTCTTACAGCTGCATTAGGTGAGAAAGCTCCCCATCCAAGCAGAGTAGCGTCGAATGTTATTGTGATGTCTGGAGGATGGGAACAAATTGAGTATGGAACCATGACACTCAGATGGAGAACTGTCTCCAACTCTTCCCTCACAATTCTGGGAAGTATGAAATCTTCTTTCCAGCTGTGACCTTTTCTGAATAACTCTGCCAACCACATCTGCATTTGCCTGCACAATTGTGGGGCTTGTTTGAGACTTGGTTGCATTGCAGCTATCTTCCCAATGAAGGGAAGTCTTCCTTGCAAGCCGAAGCCGAAGTGATCGAGAGGTAGAGGGTGAAGACCGGTAACGTACTGACACACTAACTGTTGAACTTATGAGAATTATCTTGGTGGACATGTTTAAATACAGGGCGTACCAGCGCTGTTAGTGTGTTGATTTAAATAATGGTACAGGAGTGCTGGAAATACAATATAATCGCAGCTAATTAATCGCATGTACTCAACTGCGCCGGAGAAGCAATTTTATCGCATGTAAAATTTACCAGCGCTGAAATTTGTTACACTATGCGGTATATGCCCTACTAACGCTAAGAAAGCGTTTAGTGTGACCACCAGCCTTGCCCACGTTAATTGAGCGTGTGGAGATTATATGGACATAATTAGTGTGTGGAGATTATATGGACATAATTAGTTATGTGCAACGAGTGAGATGACCAGAAGAAATATTTGATGACACAAATGTTTTAACCCTGTTGAAGCAGTAAGATACTCAATGCCGTTTAAACGTGATATTTAACAGAGGCAATTATATCCTATCGTATGAAGACCGCCAATATCTAATACCATCCTATGCCAGTGTATACAGGTTTTTAGTTTTTAATTGACCTCTTATAGCTTGATGTGCAATTTGATGGTTTTGCATGTGATGAATGTATTTGAATAAAATATTGTAAAAGCCCATGTGCATCCAGACAAGTTGAGTGCCCCCACATAAGCTATATATTTAATACTTTACGGAAAGGTTGAACCGGTGGGAGTGCACCTATCTCATATTGGTAAAGTGGGTAGAGCCACTATTACTTTTTACATTCTGTCTCCAACTCTTCCCTCACAATTCTGGGAAGTATGAAACCTTCTTTCCAGCTGTGACCTTTTCTGAATAACTCTGCCAACCACATCTGCATTTGTCTGCACAATTGTGGGGCTTGTTTGAGACTTGGTTGCATTGCAGCTATCTTCCCAATGAAGGGAAGTCTTCCTTTCAAGCATCACAGAATTTATCAGTTCTTTTAGATCCGCCCATCTTTTTAATGGAATACTAGCTGAAAGAGATCTCTCTGGGAGATAACAGTATCCTCTGACTGGTTGAATATTTAAATATCGTCTAGGTAAACGAGGCATAGCATCCCCTTTGATCTTATGTGGGAGATCAGAGGCTTCAAAACTCTTGTAAAAGTGTAAGGTGCATTTGAGAGGCCAAATCCCATCATGTTACAATGGTATGTTGCCCTTTCCAAAGGAACCAAACCAAGTGTCTGTGCTTGGGGGCTATATAAATGGAGTGAAAAGCATCTTTCAGGTGTCTCTTTACAAGGAAGGAATCTTTCTTCGATAGGCTATGAGATGGTTTCTCTGCGAAATCTTTAGTTTTTTTTATAAATCTTTTCAGGGGTTTCACATTCAGCAATGGTCTGCTATAGCCATTTGATTTCAGAACTGGAAATATGTGGCTTAATCAGCCGTTTTGATCTAAGTTAGATATTTTCCCCGACTCTAATTCCTGATCCCAAATCGTGTCTAATCTTTTGTTAGCTTGGAAACGAGGAACTCTCCTCTGAAAAGAAACTTTTGGAATCTGCAGGTGGTGAAGATTATTGATGTGTTAGCGATCGTTGTGCTGGAAGATGCTCCTCTATTGAAAGGTCTTCCGGAACGTCCCTGTGTAAAGGCACAGGTCTGACCCTGGGACTTATAGGTCCGACGCTCTAACCGAAATGGCTTCTTGAAATGTGAAGTCGGTTTCTTGAATTCTGAGAAAGACAGATGTGCCTTATACCTTCCTTTCACTTCCTGAATACAGTTGCTGCCAAAAAGTTAATGGAATTCATGACTCTTTGGAGCCAAATTAGAAATTCCAGAAAATGTAAGCTATCTAGCCCTTCTAATGTTAGTAAGATAATCAAAAGTATGTCCGATAATTAAAACGGCTCTACTGGCTTTAGGTTGCTTTAAGAAGAGCTATTTTTGAGGCGAGAAGCATTTTTAGACTAGTATAGTTACTTATGTCTCCTTCTTGCTCTGCCTCCTTGCTCTTAGCATCAATAAAAGAGTTCCAGCATCATCTGCAATTTTATGTCACAATGTTTTTATTGAATAATTATAAATCGACATCAGGGTTTCACAATATGGCTCACTGCGCAGAGTGATCGATATACATTGCATAGTTTGTCACACAATTGAGGGTAATGGTGAAAGACCCAAGGATGGGGAGGGGAGGGTCAGGAGGGAGAGGAGGGACATAGGAAAATAAAACAACAACAAGTAATACAGATAATACAAAATCATAGCCATGCCATGGTCCGGTTCATTTCCAGAAAAGTTTCCACTAATCAATGTCCTCAAACGTTACTCCAGTCACAGTGGTTGATACCGTTATATCTTATAAAACGTAAAGAAACCTAAAAAGTTGCTGATGCATTATTATCCCTATCAACCCAAAACAGGCGGGAATTTAACCCTCCATTTATTCCAGGTTTTGAAATACAAAGTGTATGTGCCCAGACATGAAGCCATTATACCTTCCATCTCGCAATGGTAGCTTACTCTCCTGATGATCTCTGACAAAGTAGGGATCACATTAGATCTCCAATATTTTCCAATAAGGATCCTAGTGGCTGTAATGACATGGAAAATGATGGTACGCTCTACTTTAGGAAAATATTCCAGACCGTGGAAGCAGATACATGTCTGGGCAGAGAGGTACAGACAGCTCCAAGGTATCAAGCAATAATCCATATACATCCTTCCAGATAGATTTCAGAAGTGGGCAAAACCAGAATATGTGCATAATATTACCAACTTGTTCCCCGCACCTCCAAGACAGATTGGATACTCTAGGGTAGATCAGAGACAACCTGTCAGGTGTCATATACCATCTATACATCATTTTTCTGGAGGCTTCCAGGTGGTATATACATCTGGAATATTTTTGAGGAGCTAATAAAATATGTCTCCAGGATGGCTGATCCACCGGAATCTTCAAATCTGAGGACCACTTAGTTATACCTGTGATAGTGTTTATATCACAATCACCCAGATCATCTGCAATTTTAAACTAGACATTTCTCAAAGAGTGGTCTGTGCTATCGTTAGACATTGAAGTGCCTGTGATAGATAATGCTGGATCAATGTCTGGAGCTATTAGGGCCTGGATATGAGGTATCCCTATATAATTCCTTAAAACTAGTTCAAATTCTTTAATTAATGTCGTACAGAATGCTAATTGCGCAAAATCTTTCACATCAGAAGATTTTTCCATAGATCATCTCTGATAAAATAGCTTTGAGGGAACTGTTCTGCCTGCCAGACCTACACGAGTCATTTGAAGTTCGTTATGCCTTCCTCTCTCTGGGGATGCAGCAGACTTAGTGACAGCATGACATCTCCAATCTACCGGGGACTGTGGAGAAGATGGGGCCACATCTGGCCTGTGAGGTGAAGCCAACCCCTCTCTAATATTACGTTCAGAGAGAATGCTCAAACATGCTCAAATGAGCAGATGTAACCAAATTATTTTTATTAAAATTGGCAATAATGCCTCTGGCCCTTTTATATGTTTCCTCAAACAAGGAGGGTCACTGAGTCAAGCATCCCCTGAACATCTGACTCTATATCTGTTAAGCAGAAAGACCTTGATCTAGCTGCTCCTTTTTTCTTTTTTGGAATTAATAATTTTTCCTCTGAAGAAGTGGAAGACTTATCTTTAGTCTATTTGTGGCTACATCCTGGGGAATTACCCTTAGGAACTGAAGCCACAATGTAGCATCTGTCCTCTTCCATGGCCTCCTGAAAAATTCTGAGGTAATTTCTGCATTCAGCAGGAATTACCCACGTGACCACCACTATTGAGTAGCTAAGACGTCACACTTTGTTTCTCCGACGGAGTTAGGGAGGTGCCGCCGGCACCCATCAGCTGGTGCCAAGTGGCTGCCTCCCAACTAACAAATTAGAAAATTCAGATGTGGAACAGACAGATTTACATAAAACACTCAATTTTTTGCAAAAAGGCTTATTGTTTGTATTTTTTGACACTCTGCTTCCCATCGGCCCACATCCAAACAAATCTTGGTGTAGTCAACAATCTCTTGTATAGTTGGCAAACTAGGCTGTAGCCAATGCCTCAGAATACATAGTTTAGTCACTAAGATGAAACCATGAACTGCCATAGGGACTTGAGTCAATGTTTAGTGAAATAGAAGCAGATCAGGCGTAGATAGTATGTTAACATGAAAATGAGTGGATATCATAGCAGATACCTCCTACCAGAGTAATACTACTTCTGAGCAGCCCCAGATGCTATAAGTGAGATCAGCATTTGGGAAGGCACACTTAGGACATGCGGTCAGTCTTTCTTTTGGTAGGTTTCCACCTTGCTTATGCCTATTAAACTCATAAATCCCTCTGTAAAGAAGATGAAATTACGCTTTCCTCCATACTTCACTGGAAGCTGCTCTCTGAAGTGAACCCCATCCTCACAACATGTCATCAGTTAACATCTGCCTACCCAAAGCTTTTTCCCCATCCCTTAAAAAGAGGTTTCTTTTCCTTCTAAAAGACAACCTGACGTAGAAACCCATATATTCGAGAAATAGATTGTTTAGCCTGCTGGTTCAGTATCAGGGAATTGAACTCATTGAAGAAAATTCCTTCAAAAGGCAAACCAGCCTACTTCTAATAAATCCCATGACTTGATGGTATGCTAGATAATGTGCAGAACCCCGTTTATAATTCTCACAAAACTCCTGACAAGTATAATTTCTCTGCTTTTGTGAGTTTCAAAGATCCTATACTGTATTTACATGGCATGTCCGCTAATATAGTAAATTGTTGAGTGCCCCCATGAGGAATTCCAGATGGTTCCAAGGAACTTTAACATCTAAAAAGGTGACTGGTAAATCTTTTGCACTGCCTTCCAGGCTGCCACCTTTTCCTTAATGAGAACACTCTATTTTAAGAGTGCCGGCATGGCCGAATATCTAGTATGTAATAAGACATTTAGGTCCCAAGGAGTCCCGCAAAGGAGTCACCTGTTAGAAAGCTGCTTGAGGTAAACTGTGGTGAATGTAATCTTCTTACCAGTGACTGTATTTGTGAGTTATAACCTCCCTTCTGCTTCTCGGCTGTGTCATGTGACCAGCAATCAGACTTTCAAAATAACACAACATTTTATGTGTGGACAGGAAGTCAGTTTCTCTAGGTATTCCTATGGGAGTCTCAATGTCAGTCTCATAGGAATGAATAGAGAAATAACTGACTTCCTGTCCTATGCCAGTTGGAGATCAGAGTGCTGGTCACATGACACAGCTGAGGATCAGAAGGGAAGTTATAACTCACAAATACAGTCACTGATAAGAAGATTTCCTTCACTGCACCTTTCTAACAGGTCAGACAATATATTTTTGTGTAGGAATGCTACTTTAATGTCTGTAAGGAAACCCTTGGTTTTCTGCCTGACCAAATAAAGTATCTATAGGTTGTTTGTAGAGTATCGATGTCAGAGAGTTTCAATAGCAGAGGAATAGTCTGTAACGGGTACAAAAGTTTAGGGAAACATACCATTTTTACCAGATAGTATCTACCTAGTAGCGATAGAGGAAAAGAGACCCATTTCTCCACATCGGCCAATGTCCATCCAATCAGATTTGGATAGTTTAAGTTATGGATTGATTCAGGCCTTTTTCCAATATTTATACTTATATATTTTACTGAGCTGGATGCTATCTTTATGGGGAAGGCTGTCCAGTCTCTGAAGTCACAGGTCTAAGAGCTCACTCGAGACATTAATTCTGAAGCCTGAAAAGGATCCAAACTGTGTCAGAAGACTAAATAAATTAGGCAAGTCTCTTTCAGGGTGTTCAAAAAACAGGAAAAGGTTGTCCGCAAAAAGCTTATGACGCATCTCCTTTATCCTCACCCCATCCCTGCTGAAGGCCCTTTGTAGTTGGAAAGCTGAGGACAGAAACTCAAGAGTACAGAAGGTTGGTCATAGAGAGTGTTAAGATTCTGTCTTAGGGGCCCCACCACCCCCACCTTATCCAATACTTTATCCAACCAGCACCAATCCACATTATCCAATGCTTTGTCCGCATCTATCGTTAGGAGAGCCGCAGACTGGTGCCCCAAAGGACGTATTTTTATCTCATCCAGGACTGCCAGAACCTACAGTACCTGATATTAGAGACTGCTGCTCTACCCTGAGTGAAACCCACTTGTTCTGGAGACAGGAGCAAAGGCATAATGGGGTCTAAGATGGTCAAGGTGGGAATGATTTTATCTCCAAGCATCTTTTAATATTCTCCCGTATATCCATCAGGTCCTGGTGCCTTATTTAAAGAAAGTCCCCTTATTACCGACTCTAACTCCTCCCCGGATACGGGTGCATTTAGGCACTCTAGATGATCTCGAGAGACTGTGGACAAATTTATGTTTTAGCCAATTATCATCATTGAGAGAGGTATCTAACCAACCTGTATATAGGTCCATGTAGAATTCTTTCATTATTTTGTTTAAGGGTACTTTCACACTAGCGTTGGTGCGGATCCGTCTGTTTATTTGCACAGACGGATCCGCACCTCTAATGCAAACGTTTGTATCCGTTCAGAACGGATCCGTTTGCATTAGCTTTAAAGAAAAATGACAAAGTCCAAAACAGATCCATTTTGAATTACATTGAAAGTCAATGGGGAACGGATCCGTTTTCAAATGCACCATATTGTGTCACTGACAACGGATCCGTCCCCATTGACTTACATTGTAAAAAAAAAACGGATCCGTTAGGCTCCGCCTCTTCAGACGGACACCAAAATGCTGCATGCTGCGTTTTGGTGTCCGCCTCCAAAACGGAATAGAGGCGAACGGAGCCTAACTGATGCATTCTGAACGGATCCTTATCCATTCAGAATGCATTGGGGCTTAACTGATCCGTTTTGGACCGCTTGTGAGAGCCCTGAAACGGATCTCACAAACGGAATCCAAAACGCTAGTGTGAAAGTACCCTAATTTAGTCGGAAGGGTTTGTATAGTACCTCCTTTATCTTTCAGAACCAAAATCTGAGATGACTGAAAGGGACCTTTTTCCATTTTTGCCCACAAGAATTCGTGAAGAATTTGGCCTTAATTTGTAATCTATAGATTTTCTTTCTCTGAAGACATTTTTTCATAGTTTTTTTGCCAAATCCCATGCAGTCTTATTTTAGGGGGATAGACGATACCTGATAAGCAGTGTTTGCTTTTTAAGTGCATTACTGCATAGATTTAGTGATGACAACATTGCCCTCTTCAATCACTTTCCCACAAAAGCTGTGTCCACTGACTCACCTCATCCCAAAAATGCTTGTTCCTGGCTAAAGCAGATGGGAATCGGCAAATATAGTCAGTGCCTGTGGGGATAGGGTCTGTCCTGGTAATCTGGACCGGAGAGTGGTCAGATATAATTAAATCCTCTATAGCAGGGGTGCACAACCGTTTTTGGTCTGGGGGCCGCATTTTCACATCGCTCTATTTCAAGGGGCCGCAAATTAAAAAAATGTTGATCGGCGCTCATCTGCCTATTATACAAGCTAGTGCAAAGTGACTGGGGAGGAGTGATCGCTGCCACAGTCATTCCACCTTCTTTTAGATTACAGCGGGAGATGTGCTGCAGATAATCGTACATCTTTCATCCTGATAAAATATGCAAATCAGCCGACAAATGAGCAATTCCTTGTTTATCGACTGATCAGCTGCACGATTATACTGGCCAGATATAAGATATGAGCGTTCCTATAAACATTTTTTCCCAATAATTGTCCCGAATATCGTGCTGCAGCATAGCCCCTGAAACCAAAGAGTTATACTTACCTGCTCCCCACCGCTCCGATCCTTCGCACTGCCCCTCTGTTTACACCTGGCAGTGCATGGCCAGTCTACTTTCACACTTGCGTTTTTTTTTTCCGGTATTGAGTCCCTATGACAGATCTCAATATGTCCCTATTCATTGTCAATGGGGACAAAACTGAACTGAGTAGAATGCTCCAAAATGCATTCCGTTCCGTTTAGTTGCCTTCCCATACCGGACAGCAAACCGCAACATGTTGTAGTTTGCTTTCCGTCCTGGGATGCGGAGCAAGACAAATTCGGCATGCCCCCCAATGCAAGTCAATGGGGACGGATCCGTTTTCTCTGACACAATAGATAACTTATCCGTCCCCCATTGACTTTCAATGGAGTTCATAATGGATCCGTCTTGGCTATGTTAAACATAATACAACTGGATCCGTTCATAACGGATGCAGACGGTTATATTATCAGTAACTGAAGCGTTTTGCTGAACCCTGCCGGATCCAGTAAAAACGCTAGTGTGAAAGTAGCCTTACGCCGTGATGTGGCCACAAGCAGCATGTCACTTCTGAAGCCAGTCATTGACTGGAGCTGTGCAAGTGACCATGGCCATGCACTGCCAGGTGTAAACAGCACCGGTGTCATGGACGTTCCCGTGACAGGTACCAGGATATCATGTGAGACTGGCAACATGTGGTTTGATCTGACAGGTTCCTTGTGGATCAATTCGTGTCTGTGTTGTTTCTGGTAATGACCACATCCCTTGCCTCAGGTGTTGCTCATGTGGTCATTTAACCTTCCCTATTTATTGTGGCTTCTCCCACCATGCTGTTCAGCATATAGTGTCACGCTTCGGTGTGGAAGGTAAACCCACACCGAACGTAGGAGGAAAGGGGTGAGGGGAAAAGGCCTGAAAACTAGGGAAAGGAGCAGGTCCCCTCCTAGAGAAAACCTAATCAAAGTCCTGACTGACTGCAAGTATGAACTGACCTCAGAGGTAGACGAGTTTATACACATGAACCTAAAGTCCTAACTCACCCTGTAGGACCCTGGTACTAATATCAGGACAAGACACAACCTGTTCCTCCAAACAGTAGGACCAACAGGAGTCTCCTTCAGGCCTAAACACAAGTGACAGGGAAAAGAGCAACACAAGAAAGCCCAAACAATAAACAAAAAGGGGAAGAAGACACTTAACTTCAAATAGCTATGGAAGCACAGGAACTCCGCCGATATCCAAACACCAGCAATCAACAACAAGACTGAAGCTATAAACTGCACAGCATGGTGGGAGAAGCCAAAATGAATAGGGAAGGTTAAATGACCACATAAGCAACACCTGAGGCAAGAGTGTAGCCATTACCAGAAACAACACAGACACAAATTGATCCACAGGGAACCTGTCAAACCACGTGTTGCCAGTCTCACTGATTTTTTTATTTTTTTAATTTCCTTTTTATTTTTTATTGTATTTTATTTTATTTGTATTTTATTTATTTTTAGAATTTATTATTGCCATATAATATGTCCCTCAAGGGGTCATAAAAGACTGTTGTGGGACAGTGAACACTCTTATTTAGCACTTTTTACTTTTTATTGTATTTTTTTATTTTTTCATAATTTTCTATTTTTTTGTGCCACATACCGGTATTTTATTTCTTTTCTTTTCTTTATATTATATTATATTTTATTTAGTTTTCAAATTTTTCAAATTATTTTCACTTTTTTTTTAATAAATATTTTTTTACCACATAATTTGTCCCCAAGAGGTATCACGGCGCACGGCGTGATACCTACTGAGGCTCTCTGGCGCATGCGTATTTTTACATATACCCATGCTGGGTGAGAGAAATATCTCTGTAAATTGACAACTTTGTATAAATTTTTTTAAAAAGTTGTCATTTACAGCGATATTTCTCACACACAGTATGGCTATATGTAATAATACACCCCAAAACACATTGCCCTACTTCTCCTGAGTACGGTGATACCACATGTGTGACACTTTGTTGCAGCCAAGATGCGCAAAGGGGCCCTAATACCAATGAGTACCTTTAGGATTTCACAGGACATTTTTACGCATTTGGATTCTCACGCTTTAGGGCCCCTAAAATGCCAGGGCAGTATAAATACCCCACAAGTGACCCCATTTTGGAAAGAAGACACCCAAGGTATTCCGTGAGGGGCATGGCGAGTTCACAGAAATTTTTTTTTTTTTTTTTTTGGCACAAGTTATCGGAAATTGTTTTTTTTTTTTTTTTTACAAAGTCTCATATTCCACTAACTTGTGACAAAAATAAAATTTACATGAACTCACCATACCCTTACGGAATACCTTAGGGTGTCTTCTTTCTAAAATGAGGTCACATGTGGGGTATTTATACTATCCTGGCATTTAGAGGTCTCTAAAGCGTGAGAAGAAGTCTGGAATCCAAATGCGTAAAATGCCCTGTGAAATCCTAAAGGTACTCATTGAATTTGGGCCCTTGCACACCAGGCTGCAAAAAGTGTCACACATGTGTATCGCCGTACTCATGAAGTAGAGCAACGTGTTTTGGGGTGTATTTTTATATATACCCATACTTTGTTTGAGAAATATCTCTGTAAATGACAACTTTTAAAAAAATTTATACAAAGTTGTCAATTTACAGAGATATTTCTCTCACCCAGCATGGGTATATGTAAAAATACACCCCAAAACACATTGCCCTACTTCTCCTGAGTACGGCGATACCACATGAGTGACACTTTTTTGCAGCCAAGATGCGCAAAGGGGCCCAAATTCCAACGAGTACCTTTAGGTTTTACAGGGCTGCTCACAATTTAGCCCCGCCCAAAATGCCAGAAGAGTAAACACATCCCACAAATGACCCCATTTCGGAAAGTAGACACCCCAAGGTATTCACTGAGGGGCATAGTGAGTCCGTGGGAGATTTTTTTTTTTTTGCCAGAAGTTAGCAGAAATGGAAACTTTATTATTATTTTTTTTCCTCATAAAGTGTCATTTTCCGCTAACTTGTGAAAAAAAATGAAATGATACATGAACTCACCATGCTTTGGGGTGTCTTCTTTCTAAAATGGTGTGATTTTAGGGGTATTTATACTATCCTGACATTCTAGCACCTGAAGAAACATGACAGGTGCTCAGAAAGTCAGAGCTGCTTCAAAATGCCGAAATTCACTTTTTTGCACCATAGTTTGTAAACGCTATAACTTTTACCCAAACCAATTAATATACACTCATTGGATTTTTTTTTATCAAAGACATGTAGAACAATAAATTTAGAGAAAAGTGTATATAGAAATGTAGTTTTTTTTTTAATTTTACAACAGAAAGTGAAAAATGTCATTTTTTTGCAAAAATTTCGGTCATTTTTGATTAATAGCAAAAAAAGTAAAAATGTCAGCAGCAATGAAATACCACCAAATGAAAGCTCTATTAGTGAGAAGAAAAGGAGGTAAAATTCATTTGGGTGGTAAGTTGTATGACGGAGCAATAAACGGTGAAAGTAGTGTAGTGCAGAATTGTAAAAAGTGGCCTGGTCATTAAGGGGGTTTAAGCTAGGGGGGCTGAAGTGGTTAATGGGTTGCCCTGTGAAAAATATTCTACATTTTTCAAACCAGCACCTGGATCATTGCGTGAAATTAAAAATTTAGTATAGACAGTGAGCTATTCAATAAAATGTATCTGTATAGCGACACCTGCTGTTTGTTCTTTTACCCTTTTCTCCGTTCTAGCATCCTGGGCAATGACAGACAGCCAGACTAACAGATAGAAAGCTTTACTTCGAGGAGGAATAAGGCTGAACGCCAAAGGTTGCCTAGCGCTCTGCCCAGAGGCACTCTAGAGGTAAATCAGCAAATTGCTTCCTGTTGAGGAAGTAAAACATTTGTTAGTGATCGGCCCCTATAGTGCAGTGCAAATAATTCTGTCCTCATCTATAAGAAATACGTGAATGCAGACGTATCTCGGACTGAGACCCATGATGTTTTGCACATATGTTTTTCATTATGAGCGACTTGAACTGGTTTTTGAAAACTGGCACGTTAACTCAATTAAAACCAGACTCCATCGATCATGTGATGTACGGGCTCATATGATGTCTATGGATTCGTATGCCGCATGCTCGGCTGTCTGAGAGTTGAGTGTACTCAATCACAGTACAAGGGGCACTCAGCTGATCGCCGTGGGTACATATTATATGAGTTGTGCCCTGTTTATTGCTATTCACGCCAGTGTGTATTGTGCAATTTGAACTGCATGCCATGATGCAATATTTATGTTGAATTGTGACTGTGCCTTTAAATTTTCACCCATGTATATATTGCGTAATGTAATTGCACTGATGGCTTTTTGATGGTCACTAGTTGGAACGCGCAGGCGCAGTACTGCACCATTTGATACACATGGGCTGTTTGGTGCCAATTAGAGGGAGTTGCCACAGTGTCGCAGTGGATGCAGAGCCTTTGGAGAGAGATTGAGGAGGAGAGAGGCTGTGTTATTTGCCAATCAGGATGCTGTTCTTAAAGGGGTCTAAGGAGAGATGGCTGTGCTGCAGCAGGGGGACTGCAAGAGGTACTCACTAGGGCAGGTGCTGGACAGAGAGACTGAGTAGCGCCAGAGATTTAGTAAATTGTGACGTCAGAAGTGAGTGAGTCTCTATCTCAGTGAGAGACTGTCTCCCTGCAGGTGGACAAACCTCACCAAGACTCAATACTGTAGGTATTATTATAATGTCTTAAAATGCTAATTGACCCTTTTAAAATGCTAATTGCGGCCTTTTAGGGTGAGAAAGTGTCGAGCTTGTTCAATTGAACTCCAACCACCAAGCTTCTGTACCTGAAAGGCAACCATCAAGCTTTTTTACCATTGGCAACCACAAAGTCCTGTACCTTAATTGTACTGTAACTATTAAGCTAGTGCCTCATCGTTTGAGTTAAGTGCCTCTTTTTGCCAGCCTGTGTGCTGTGCCATTTCTCTTTTCATTATAAGAAGCACTATGCTTACAGTCTTAGTGAGAGAAACCATTGCGTTTGTGCAACTGAACTGTAACCACCAAGCTTCTGTACCTCAATGGCAACTATCAATCTTTTGTACCATTTGCAACTACAAAGTACTGTACCCATTTCTCTTCTCACTAAGAGAACCACCACTCTTACAGTCTTAGTGACAGAAACTATTGCATTTATGCAATTGAACTGTAACCACCAAGCTTCTGTACCTAAATGGCAACTACTAAGCATTTGTACATTTGCAACCAAAATGTCCTGTACTTAATTGTACTGTAATTATTAAGCTATCTTCAGTAAGGTTCCTGATTTTGTCAGCCTGTGTGCTTGAGTGTGCTGTGTCATTTCTCTGCTGGGGTTAAACGCCCTGTCGTCTATTTTCAGACATTCTATTTATAATATTGTTTTTGTACAATTCTGCAAATAAAAAAAAAAACATAAAATCAGCTTGCTGTAATTATTTCCAGATCTTTCATCTGAGGCAACTGCGGGGTCAGATACAGTTTTTAAACAACAATTAGAGGTGAGCGAATTTCATATTTTGAAATTAATTCACAGGTAAAAGGTGAATTGCGTTATGGATTCCGTTACCACGGACCATAACGCAATTCTATGACGGAATGCATAACGGAAAGCCTTTAGAGGCATTCCATCATAATAGAAGTCTATGGGCTGCAAAACGGATCCTTCCCGTTTTCGTTATGAAGGGGGAATGATGCATTCTGTCATAGAATTGCGTTATGGTTCATGGAAACGGAATCCATAACGCAATTCACATTTTACCAGTAAGTGAAGTGTGAATGAATTTTATAACCTGAAATTCGCTCATCTCTAATAACAATGATAGAAGTGGACATAATTTTTTTTCAGCAGGTTGCACTGAGAATAGTTCTCTGCCCCGTTACTAAACAGAAAGGTGTAAATAAAAAAATATATAGTTTACTGACGATGATTGTAAAGATGACGCAATAAGAAACACACTGCACGTGTCAAGTGCCTTGGTTTAAGTAGACGTTTTGGTGGCTTCTTATGAATATGACATTCAGAATGAGTATATTTGCAGTAATTAATCTCTCTTCCGACGTCCATGTCGCTACAGCTAGAATTCAAGAATGTATGCAAACTTATTAATTTTAATGAATGTTCATCAGGCAAATATTTAAAGGGATATTCCAGTTTCAGAAAACGGAGGTAATTCTTTGTATAATAAAAATATCAAAAGTTCTACTATAATGTACAATGTTCACATGGCCATGATCGGCCCAGGAAACATGGTCCATCTGTCGGCCGCATCTCCTGGGTCCAGCATGGCTCCACGGAACCAAAGTGACTACATCAGTTTTTTATGATACAGTCAGTTCATATGTGATCGTGCATCTTTAGTACTGTAGTCACATCACCAGTGAGTGTCAGCTGTGTAATACAGCTGACACCCAGCCTTGATGACCAGGATTGGAGATTACCCCAATCAAGGTCAATTTATTCCTCAAAAGCGTTCATAACCTCTCAATAGTGACTGCGGCATCTGAGCAGTTAGACAGAGGGAGGCGGCTTCAGCTAACCTATGATTGGAACCCGACTGCAAAATTACTGTTTCACCCATAAAACCCTCCCTGCAGCAGAGTTTAATACCATAGACTACAATTAAATAGTAGAGTATAGTATAGTATATCACAGTACAGTGGTCCCTCAAGTTACAATATTAATTGGTTCTAGGACAACCATTGTATGTTGAAACCATTGTAAGTTGAGTAATTGGTTTCAAAGCCCAAAAATGACATCCAAGATAAGAGAAAATAAAGATTTAAGAAAAATAAGCAGATAACTAAGACAGATAAAACAAGTCCTTACAAATAACAGTCAGGAATAGCTGCTAACCAGCAACTAATCCAGCTATTTTACCAGAGAAGTGGCCTTGAGTGGTTGGAGTCTGAAACATTGTATGTTGAAAATATTGTATCCTGAGGCCATTGTATATTGATCACTGTATTCTATAGTATCAGAGGATTCAAGTACCCTAAGAGGACTGAAAGTTACAGTAAACACGTTGTTTAAAAATATAAAAACTCCACAAGATTATTAAACATTCAAATCACCCCCTATTCCAATGTTTCTGTAGAGATCTGTACTCACAGTAGGGTTGGGAATGACAGGTTTTCACAGAAATAGCGAGTTTCAAAGTCCAAATTGTCTCACTTCTGCGTAACAGAGAAGCATTCAAGTTATAGCGTCACTTGGTGAGGTGAAGTTATAGCACCAGCCTAACCGAACATAGAACAAAATAAATACCTGGCTCTACCTAATACACAGGCGGTTCCTGTCTCACCTATAGAGTCCTGTTCACATCAGGGAAGATCAGGTTTCATTCAGCCAGTCACCAAGCTCTAACCACACAGATCAGCTCCCCAGGCTTCATTCCCCCAGGCTGGCATTCTTACCCTGGGTTCAGACCTGAGCGTTCTAAAAACGCGCGTTTTACGCGCGTTTTTGTCACGCGTATTTCAGCGCGTTTTTGCAAATAGGAAACGCGCGTAAAACCAGCGTTCTTGTGATTGACTACTGTGGTGTCAATCACAAAGCGCGATCAAACGCCCCAAAGAAGCTCAAGTACTTGTTTATCGTTAGGCGTTTACACGCGTTCAAGCGCGCTGTAAAGCGCTCAAGTGTGAACCACTCCCATAGGGATGCATTGGTTTTAATCTGTTGAGCGTTTTACAGCGCGTTTGAACGCGCTGTAAAACGCTCAGGTGTGAACCCAGGGTTAGTTCTGCTTTATTTCCCCAGTAATGATCCCTACAGGCCTCACCTGTATTGGCTCTGAGGAGCCAAAGTTATTACTTTGCAAAGTCTCGCAAGACTTCTCATGATTACTTCAGAAATTGATTTATACTGTAAAAAAACATTTCCCGAACTCGGGTTCGGTTCCATGTGGTACCACTTGGAACTGAACCCGAGTTCTGGAAATGTTTTTTTACAGTATAAATCAATTTCTGAAGTAATTATGCAAAGTCTCCCGAGACTTTGTGAAGTAATAACTTCGGCTTATCGGAGCCAATACATTTTAATAATGTACGGAGCGCTTGCTCCGTACAGTATTGAAATTATGTTTTTATATTTCATCCAAAGTCAATTTGCTCATCACTAGTCCTAACCCTCCTATTGTGGGGGTCTGTAGGCACAGAAGAATTCTCTCCACTAGGACCTGAGCCGAGAACGGATATATATCTCTGTGAATGGGACTGAAGGGGAAAATCTGAAGGTGCAGCTGCAACCAGCTTCCTTATAGAACTACACCTAGCCACATTTTTACTGTATGCAGGGTGTGGGGAGTCGCTCTGGTAGATAGCGGTGCGGGTGCAGTACCGAGGCAAAACAAGGAGTCCAGAATTGTGCAACAAACAGTGTTTTATTCACACTGACACAAAAATCAACAGAAACAGTCTCTTGGTGGTAATTCACACAAGCCAGACACAAGGAGGCAAAGCAAAACAGGCCAACACAGGTTCAGTCACCTGGGAGGTGTAGGTGCAGGTTCGCACCACGCTGTCGGCCCCGCCGCAGGAGAATCCAGCTTCAGGTAGCCAGGAACAAAACACCTCCTTGCTGAGCTCTTTCCTCCAGGACAGAGAACTCCTCAGCCCTGTTAGCAGCTCCAGGATAATCACCTCCCTCAGCTGCTAAGGAGGCTGCCTTTAAAGGCCCGGATAAAGTCCGGCCTGGACCGTGGGGAGTAGGCACCCACCCAACTCTTTGCCTACTCCCAGTAAGAGCCGGCCCGGATTAGCTTTGCAGCCAAACTAAGTAACAGAGTCCAGCAGCACTAGCTGCTGCAGACCAAAAACCCGGCTCTTACCTCACCGAGGCCAGCAACCTCGGTGACACGTACCTGCCATCGAATATGACACCTTGCACCCTCTTACACCCCCTTTGTTCAACCCTGAGGGGTGAACACACGTGAGGCAGTGGACGCGGGACAGGGCATCTGCGTTACCCTGCAAGCGGCCTGCCCTGTGTTCCACGGAGAATTTGAAATTTTGCAGGGATAGGAACCACCTGGTGACCCGAGCATTCCTCTCCTTGGCCTGACTCATCCACTTGAGAGGGGAATGGTCGGTCACCAGACGGAACCTCCTCCTAACAGGTAGTAGCGGAGAGATTCGAGTGCCCACTTGATAGCCAGGCACTCCCTCTCCACTATACTATACCTGGACTCGGCGGGACTGAGCTTACGGCTCAGGAAGACAACGGGATGTTCTTCCCCGTTGACCTCCTGAGACAGTACAGCACCGAGGCCTACCTCCGAGGCGTCGGTCTGTACGACGAACTCCTTGTTGAAGTCGGGTGTCACCAAAACCGGGGACCCACACAGGGCCGACTTCAACGCGGAGAAAGCCTCCTCCGCCTTCTCACTCCAGCTAACCCTCCCAGACTTTCGCCCCTTCAACAGATCTGTCAATGGCGCTGCTATTGTGGCAAAGTGGGGCACAAACCTCATGTAGTATCCTACAATCCCCAGGAACGACTTTACCTGCCTGGTGGTGACCGGTCGGGGCCAGTTACGAACGGCCTCTACCTTAGCTACCTGAGGTTTGATGACTCCCGCCCGATTACATATCCCAGATATTTGGTCTCTTCCAACCCAATCGCACACTTTTTTGGATTGGCGGTTAGTCCAGCTTTCCTCAGGGCATCCACTACCGCCTGCACCTTGGGTAAATGGCTTTCCCAGTCGGTGCTGTGGATGACTACATCATCTAAGTAGGCCGAGGCGTACCGACGATGTGGTCGCAGCACTATGTCCATTAACCTTTGGAAGGTGGCGGGCGCCATGCAGGCCAAAGGGTAACACCTTGTAGTGATACAGGCCCTGCGGGTAACAAACGCAGTTTTTCCTTAGCCGACTCCGTTAAGGGTACCTGCCAGTACCCTTTAGTGAGGTCCAGCACAGAAAAATAACGGGCTTGTCCTAAATTTTCAACAAGCTCGTCTACTCGGGGCATGGGATACGCGTCAAACTTGGATACTTCATTTAACTTGCGAAAGTCGTTGCAGAACCGCAACGTCCCATCCGGCTTAGGTATTAGGACTATGGGGCTGGCCCACTCACTTTTCGACTCCTCAATGACATCGAGCTTCAACATTAACTGCACTTCCTCCGCGATGGCCCGCCGCCGAGCCTCGGGTACCCGGTATGGTTTTAACCGGACCTTGGCCTGAGGCTCAGTGGCGATGTCATGTCGGATGAAGACGTGCGGCCAGGGAGGTCGAGAACACATCCGTGTTCCGACTGATGAACTCCTGACTTCCTGAACTTGTTTGGAAGACAGGCTGTCTGCAATTTTACCGTGGTTACGGCTTCACAGGCCTCGAACTGTGGGGCTGGACCCTTTTCACCTAGAAGCCCTGGTCGGGGGCTGTGGTCGTCGGCCGCGTCCCTATCTTTCCACGGCTTAAGTAAATTCACGTGGTACACCTGCTCCGGCTTGCGCCGCCTGGCTGGTGTACCTTGTAATTTACTTCCCCTACCTTCTCGATCACCTCATAGGGGCCCTGCCACCTAGCTAGGAATTTGCTGTCAGGGTGGGTACCAGAACCAAAACCCGATCTCCCGGATTGAAGTCCCGTACCCGAGCCTGACGATTGTACACCCTACTCTGGGCTTGTTGTGCTGCCTCCATATGCTCCCCGGACCAAGGGCAGCACCCTTTCCATCCGTTCCTGCATCTGGGCGACATACTCAATGACACTTTTGTGGGGGACAGGCTGTTGTTCCCATGCTTCCTTGGCGATATCCAACAGGCCCGAGGGTGTCTGCCATAAAGCAGTTCGAAGGGCGAGGAGCCAGTAGAGGCCTGGGGCACCTCTCGCACTGCGAACATGAGATAGGGCAGAAGCAGGTCCCAGTCCTTCCCATCTCTAGACACCACCCTTTTTAACATATTTTTAGAGTTTGATTAAACCTCTCAACAAGACCGTCTGTTTGCGGATGGTAAGCGGACGTCCGTAACTGCTTTATACGCAACAATTTACACAGTTCCTTCATTACTTTGGACATAAAGGGGTCCCTTGGTCTGTCAGAACCTCTTTTGGCAGGCCCACACGGAAAAACATCTCCATTAACTCTTTGGCAATGAGCCTAGCTGAGGTAATAGGGGCCCTGCCACCTAGCTAGGAATTTGCTGTCAGGGTGGGTACCAGAACCAAAACCCGATCTCCCGGATTGAAGTCCCGTACCCGAGCCTGACGATTGTACACCCTACTCTGGGCTTGTTGTGCTGCCTCCATATGCTCCCGGACCAAGGGCAGCACCCTTTCCATCCGTTCCTGCATCTGGGCGACATACTCAATGACACTTTTGTGGGGGACAGGCTGTTGTTCCCATGCTTCCTTGGCGATATCCAACAGGCCCCGAGGGTGTCTGCCATAAAGCAGTTCGAAGGCGAGAACCCAGTAGAGGCCTGGGGCACCTCTCGCACTGCGAACATGAGATAGGGCAGAAGCAGGTCCCAGTCCTTCCCATCTCTAGACACCACCCTTTTTAACATATTTTTAGAGTTTGATTAAACCTCTCAACAAGACCGTCTGTTTGCGGATGGTAAACGGACGTCCGTAACTGCTTTATACGCAACAATTTACACAGTTCCTTCATTACTTTGGACATAAAGGGGTCCCTTGGTCTGTCAGAACCTCTTTGGCAGGCCCACACGGGAAAACATCTCCATTAACTCTTTGGCAATGAGCCTAGCTGAGGTATGTCGCAGAGGCACCGCCTCCGGATACCGAGTGGCATAGTCGAGAACTACCAGAATGTGTTGGTGGCCCCTGGCAGACTTTGGTACAGGCCCAATTAAATCCATAGCGATTCGCTCAAGCGGTACTTCAATAATTGGCAGAGGTACCAGAGGACTACGGAAATGTGGCTGGGGGCTAGTTATCTGACAGGTTGGACAGGACTTACAATAATTTTCTACCTCCTTGAACACACTGGGCCAATAAAACTGCTGCAGAATGCGGTCCTGGGTTTTCTGCCACCCCAGGTGTCCCCCAAGAACATGTTGGTGGGCAAGCTCCATGACAAGCTTGCGATACGCTGTGGGCACCACCAACTGTTCAACAGGTTCACCTCGGATTTGGTTCACCCGATACAACATATCCTGCAGAACAATAAACCGTGGGAATATTAATTCAGCCCCTGGTTTCTGGGGTTTACCATCAATTTCAGCACATTCTCCCAGGCCCTGGTTAGGGTTTGGTCCCGGTGTTGTGCGGTCCCAAAATTTTCCCCGGAGACATTGAGGTCTGCCAACTCAGGTCCCGGTGGCAAGTCCTCCGTGTCTCCCACCATTACACTCAGTGGGGTTGTCTCCCCCACTACCGCTGCAGCAGTGGTCACCCCTACCGCTGGCCCTTCAGACTCGGGCTCCCAGGGTTCTGGCCTTCCAGTGGTATCAGGCCACTCTGCTAGGGTTACCCCTGTCTCAGGGCTATTAGACACTTTCACCTCAGGCCACAGTGACGGAAAACCAGGAAGTCTCTCCCAATTATCAGTTCATAGGGTAGCTTTGTGGAGATCGCCACTTCACAAGTCCAGGTGCCGGCCGCCGTGGACAGAGACATTACAGCAGTGGGATAGTCCTTTAAGTCTCCGTGAATGCACACCACACCCACTTTCCGGCCCGTATACTGGGTGGGCTGTACCAGGGCAGCACTTATCAGGGTTACCAGGCTCCCTGAGTCCAACAGCGCCACTGCCAGGTTATCCCCGACTTGCACCTGGCACAGATGACGATTGTCTCTTGTCTCGGGGGTGCCGGTCGCACACAGTCTCCGGGCGTACAAGGAGTGGCGACCCCCGTAGTTCACCTCCATCGGCTCATCCCGATGCGGACAGTCGGCCCTGATGTGGCCTGGCTCCTGACACCTCCAGCATACCACGGGAGGCGGACTCGCAGTGGGTATATTCCGTGCAGGCCGCTCTGTCGCTGGACGTCCGAACTGGGGCAGAGGCCTCCGGGGTTTGACTGACCCCTTCCCAGCAAGACTCCCCTGCAGGTTTCTGGTGGCCTCGTAACGCTCCACCAGGTCGACCATCTCCAGGGCATTGGTGGGCGATACCTGGCCGACCCAGTGCTGGAGGGGATAAGGCAGGGCCCTCCAAAAGATGTCCGCCAACAGTCGATCCAGCATGGCAGTGGGACTTAGTAGATCGGGCTGCAGCCACTTTTGCAGCCTGTGCAGCAGGTCGTAGTACTGCGGCCTAGCGGGATCAGTCGTTTTAAAGTCCCACTGGTGGACTCTTTGAGCGCGGACCAGCACGTTCACCCCCAGTCTGGCTAGGATCTCTCCTTTCACGGTGTCATAATCTGCCGCTTGGTCGTCCGACAAGTCGAAAAACACCTGCTGGGGTCCGGAAGCCAGGAACGGAGCGACCACCTCAGCCCACTGGTCACGGGGTAACTTTTCCCTCACGGCGACCTTCTCAAAGACCGCCAGGTATGTCTCAACGTCGTCTGCGGGGGTCATTTTGGGATCGCCGCACGGACCGCTTTCGGGCATCATGGACGTGGTGGGACGCTCCTGCCGCCTGTAACGCCATCACATGTTGTAGCAGTAGCTGGTTGGTCTCCAGCTGCTGCACGTTAGCCTCTATGAGAGCCTTCACAGCAGCCTCCATGTTGCCAGAAATTCCTGCTTGCAACTTTGCTGGCTTAATAAATTCCATGCACTTTAGCAAAAAAACTTCGGCGTTCACGCCAGCCTCACTGCGCATGCCCGCATCCGACACCAAATGTGGGGAGTCGCTCTGGTAGATAGCGGTGCGGGTGCAGTACCGAGGCAAAACAAGGAGTCCAGAATTGTGCAACAAACAGTGTTTTATTCACACTGACACAAAAATAAACAGAAACAGTCTCTTGGTGGTAATTCACACAAGCCAGACACAAGGAGGCAAAGCAAAACAGGCCAACACAGGTTCAGTCACCTGGGAGGTGTAGGTGCAGGTTCGCACCACGCTGTCGGCCCCGCCGCAGGAGAATCCAGCTTCAGGTAGCCAGGAACAAAACACCTCCTTGCTGAGCTCTTTCCTCCAGGACAGAGAACTCCTCAGCCCTGTTAGCAGCTCCAGGATAATCACCTCCCTCAGCTGCTAAGGAGGCTGCCTTTTAAAGGCCCGGATAAAGTCCGGCCTGGACCGTGGGGAGTAGGCACCCACCCAACTCTTTGCCTACTCCCAGTAAGAGCCGGCCCGGATTAGCTTTGCAGCCAAACTAAGTAACAGAGTCCAGCAGCACTAGCTGCTGCAGACCAAAAAAACCCGGCTCTTACCTCACCGAGGCCAGCAACCTCGGTGACACGTACCTGCCATCGAATATGACACCTTGCACCCTCTTACAAGGGTAACAAATAAGCTTGAGGCACATACCACAACGTGTACTAGGGCCACACTTCACCATGACCACTTTCATCACCAAGTTCATATCTTATTATGATTTTGGTCTCTCTTATGCAGAGAAATCAAGCACTCAGTAATGTTACAGTGAAGTTACAGCACAGGAATAATGCAGTGATGTCACAGTGCAGGGATAATGGACAGAGTGATGTCACAGTACAGGGATAATACACACAGTGATGTCACAGTACAGAGATCATCAACACAGAGACGTCACAGTACAGAGATAATAAACATAGGTCACATTAAAGGTATGATACACACAGTGATGTCACAGTACAGGATAATACACACAGTAATGTCACAGTACAGGGATAATACACACAGTGATATCACAGTACAGGGATAATAAACACAGTGATGTCACAGTACAGGGATAATACACACAGTGATGTCACAGTACAGGGATAATAAACACAGTGATGTCACAGTACAGGATAATACACACAGTGATGTCACAGTACAGGGATAATGGACACAGTGATGTCACAGTACAGGGATAATACACACAGTGATGTCACAGTACAGGGATAATACACACAGTGATGTCACAGTACAGGATAATTCACACAGTGATGTCACAGTACAGGGATATTACACACAGTGATGTCACAGTACAGGATAATTCACACAGTGATGTCACAGTACAGGGATATTACACACAGTGATGTCACAGTACAGGATAATTCACACAGTGATGTCACAGTACAGGGATAATACACACAGTGATGTCACAGTACTGGGATAATGCACACAGTGATGTCACAGTACAGGATAATACACACAGTGATGTCACAGTACAGGGATGGTTAAATGACCATAATAGCCACACCTGAGTAAAGAAGGTGTGGCAAGCACCAGAAACAACACAGACGTCATTTGATCCAAAAGGAAAACATGTCAGATTAAACCATGTGTTGCCAGTCTCACTGATCTCCTGCCACCTGTCCCGGGAACGTCCGTATGTCTCAGTACGTCCATGACAAATACACACAGTAATGTCACAGTACAGGGATAATACGCACAGTGATGTCACAGTACAGGATAATACACACAGTGATGTCACAGTACAGGGATAATGCACACAGTGATGTCACAGTACTGGGATAATACGCACAGTGATGTCACGGTACAGGGATAATACACACAGTTATGTCACAGTACAGGGATTATACACAGTGATGTCACAGTACAGGATAATACACACAGTGATGTCACAGTACAGGAATAATACACACAGTGATGTCACAGTACAGGATAATACACACAGTGATGTCACAATACAGGATAATACCCACAGTGATATCACAGTACAGGATAATACACACAGTGATGTCACAGTACAGGGAAAATACACACAGTGATGTCACAGTAAAGGAATAATACACACAGTGATGTCACAGTACAGGAATAATACACACATTGATGTCACAGTACAGGGATAATACACACAGTGATGTCACAGTACAGAGATAATAAACACAGTGATGTCAAAGTACAGGATAATACACACAGTGATGTCACAGTACAGGGATAATACACACAGTGATGTCACAGTACAGGGATAATACACACAGTGATGTCACAGTACAGGGATAATACACACAGTGATGTCACAGTACAGGCATAATACACACAGTGATGTCACAGTACAGGGATAATACTGTCACGCTCGTGTGTGGGAGGAAAACACACTGAGCATAGGAGGGAAAGGGGATACCGGAATAAGGCCTGGAAACTAGGGAAAGAAGATGGACACCTCCTAGAGAAAACCTTAACTCCAGTCCTGACAGACTACCAGTTACAACAGGCCCCAAAGGTTGGCAAGTTCAAACACCGTATACCTAGAATCCTATCTCACCCAATAGGACCCTGGAACTAATGTCAGGACTGAGTTTTCCAAAGGGAAGGACGAACAGGAGTTTCCCTTAGGCCTAATGACAAACAACAGGGAAAGGCAACACACACAAATATATAAACAAAATACAAAAGGGAAAGGAAACACTTTATCTTCAATGAAGCTTTGGTAGCATCCGGAACTCAGCCGAGAACCAAACACAAGCTTACCACCAAGTCCAACAGAAGCTATAAACCGCATAGCATAGTGGGATAAACAACAAAAAATAGAGAAGGTTAAATGACCATAATAGCCACACCTGAGTAAAGAAGGTGTGGCAAGCACCAGAAACAACACAGACGTCATTTGATCCAAAAGGAAAACATGTCAGATTAAACCATGTGTTGCCAGTCTCACTGATCTCCTGCCACCTGTCCCGGGAACGTCCGTATGTCTCAGTACGTCCATGACAAATACACACAGTAATGTCACAGTACAGGGATAATACGCACAGTGATGTCACAGTACAGGATAATACACACAGTGATGTCACAGTACAGGGATAATGCACACAGTGATGTCACAGTACTGGGATAATACGCACAGTGATGTCACGGTACAGGGATAATACACACAGTTATGTCACAGTACAGGGATTATACACAGTGAAGTCACAGTACAGGATAATACACACAGTGATGTCACAGTACAGGAATAATACACACAGTGATGTCACAGTACAGGATAATACACACAGTGATGTCACAATACAGGATAATACCCACAGTGATATCACAGTACAGGATAATACACACAGTGATGTCACAGTACAGGGAAAATACACACAGTGATGTCACAGTAAAGGAATAATACACACAGTGATGTCACAGTACAGGAATAATACACACATTGATGTCACAGTACAGGGATAATACACACAGTGATGTCAAAGTACAGGATAATACACACAGTGATGTCACAGTACAGGGATAATACTCACAGTGATGTCACAGTACAGAGATAATACACACAGTGATGTCACAGTACAGGGATAATACACATAGTGATGTCACAGTACAGGGATAATGCACACAGTGATGTCACAGTACAGGGATAATGCACACAGTGATGTCACAGTACAGGGATAATGCACACAGTGATGTCACAGTACAGGATAATACACACAGTGATGTCACAGTACAGAGAAAATACTCACAGTGATGTCACAATACAGAGATAATACACACAGTGATGTTACAGTACAGGGATAATACACACAGTGATGTCACAGTACAGGGATAATACACACAGTGATGTCACAGTACAGGGATAATGCACACAGTGATGTCACAGTACAGGGATAATATACACAGTGATGTCACAGTACAGGGATAATACACACAGTGATGTCACAGTACAGGATAATAAACACAGTGATGTCACAATACAGGGATAATACACACAGTGATGTCACAGTACAGAGATAATACACAGTGATGTCACAGTACAGGGATAATACACACAGTGATGTCACAGTACAAAGGATAATACACACAGTGATGTCACAGTACAGGGATAATGCACACAGTGATGTCAAAGTACAGGATAATGCACACAGTGATGTCACAGTACAGGGATAATACACGGTGATGTCAAAGTACAGGGATAATAAACACAGTGATGTTACAGTACAGGGATAATACACACAGTGATGTCACAGTACAGGGATAATACACACAGTGATGTCACAGTACAGGGATAATGCACACAGTGATGTCACAGTACAGGGATAATATACACAGTGATGTCACAGTACAGGGATAATACACACAGTGATGTCACAGTACAGGATAATAAACACAGTGATGTCACAATACAGGGATAATACACACAGTGATGTCACAGTACAGAGATAATACACAGTGATGTCACAGTACAGGGATAATACACACAGTGATGTCACAGTACAAGGATAATACACACAGTGATGTCACAGTACAGGGATAATGCACACAGTGATGTCACAGTACAGGATAATGCACACAGTGATGTCACAGTACAGGGATAATACACGGTGATGTCAAAGTACAGGGATAATAAACACAGTGATGTTACAGTACAGGGATAATACACACAGTGATGTCACAGTACAGGGATAATACACACAGTGATGTCACAGTACAGGGATAATGCACACAGTGATGTCACAGTACAGGGATAATACACACAGTGATGTCACAGTACAGGATAATACACACAGTGATGTCACAGTACAGGGATAATACACACAGTGATGTCACAGTACAGGATAATAAACACAGTGATGTCACAATACAGGGATAATACACACAGTGATGTCACAGTACAGAGATAATACACAGTGATGTCACAGTACAGGGATAATACACACAGTGATGTCACAGTACATGGATAATACACACAGTGATGTCACAGTACAGGATAATACACACAGTGATGTCACAGTACAGGGATAATACACACAGTGATGTCACAGTACAGGATAATAAACACAGTGATGTCACAATACAGGGATAATACACACAGTGATGTCACAGTACAGAGATAATACACAGTGATGTCACAGTACAGGGATAATACACACAGTGATGTCACAGTACAGGGATAATACACACAGTGATGTCACAGTACAGGGATAATACACACAGTGATGTCACAGTACAGGGATAATGCACACAGTGATGTCACAGTACAGGATAATGCACACAGTGATGTCACAGTACAGGGATAATACACACAGTGATGTCACAGTACAGAGAAAATACTCACAGTGATGTCACAATACAGAGATAATACACACAGTGATGTCACAGTACAGGGATAATACACGGTGATGTCAAAGTACAGGGATAATAAACACAGTGATGTTACAGTACAGGGATAATACACACAGTGATGTCAAAGTACAGAGATAATAAACACAGTGATGTTACAGTACAGGGATAATAAACACAGTGATGTCACAGTACAGGGATAATACACACAGTGATGTCACAGTACAGGGATAATACACACAGTGATGTCACAGTACAGGGATAATTCACACAGTGATGTCACAGTACAGGGATAATACACACAGTGATGTCACAGTACAGGGATAATACACACAGTGATGTCACAGTACAGGATAATAAACACAGTGATGTCACAGTACAGGGATAATACACACAGTGATGTCACAGTACAGGATAATACACACAGTGATGTCACAGTACAGGGATAATACACACAGTGATGTCACAGTACAGGGATAATACACACAGTGATGTCACAGTACAGGGATAATACACACAGTGATGTCACAGTACAGGGATAATACACACAGTGATGTCACAGTACAGGGATAATACACACAGTGATGTCACAGTACAGGGATAATACACACAGTGATGTCACAGTACAGGGATAATACACACAGTGATGTCACAGTACAGGGATAATACACACAGTGATGTCACAGTACAGGGATAATACACACAGTGATGTCACAGTACAGGGATAATACACAGTGATGTCACAGTACAGGGATAATACACACAGTGATGTCACAGTACAGGGATAATACACACAGTGATGTCACAGTACAGGGATAATGCACACAGTGATGTCACAGTACAGGATAATACACACAGTGATGTCACAGTACAGGGATAATACACACAGTGATGTCACAGTACAGGGATAATACACACAGTGATGTCACAGTACAGGGATAATACACACAGTGATGTCACAGTACAGGGATAATACACACAGTGATGTCACAGTACAGGGATAATACACACAGTGATGTCACAGTACAGGGATAATACACACAGTGATGTCACAGTACAGGGATAATACACACAGTGATGTCACAGTACAGGGATAATACACACAGTGATGTCACAGTACAGGGATAATACACACAGTGATGTCACAGTACAGGGATAATACACACAGTGATGTCACAGTACAGGGATAATACACACAGTGATGTCACAGTACAGGGATAATACACACAGTGATGTCACAGTACAGGGATAATACACACAGTGATGTCACAGTACAGGATAATACACACAGTGATGTCACAGTACAGGGATAATACACACAGTGATGTCACAGTACAGGGATAATACACACAGTGATGTCACAGTACAGGGATAATACACACAGTGATGTCACAGTACAGGATAATACACACAGTGATGTCACAGTACAGGGATAATACACACAGTGATGTCACAGTACAGGGATAATACACACAGTGATGTCACAGTACAGGATAATACACACAGTGATGTCACAGTACAGGGATAATACACACAGTGATGTCACAGTACAGGGATAATACACACAGTGATGTCACAGTACAGGGATAATACACACAGTGATGTCACAGTACAGGGATAATACACACAGTGATGTCACAGTACAGGGATAATACACACAGTGATGTCACAGTACAGGGATAATACACACAGTGATGTCACAGTACAGGGATAATACACACAGTGATGTCACAGTACAGGGATAATACACACAGTGATGTCACAGTACAGGGATAATACACACAGTGATGTCACAGTACAGGGATAATACACACAGTGATGTCACAGTACAGGGATAATACACACAGTGATGTCACAGTACAGGGATAATACACACAGTGATGTCACAGTACAGGATAATACACACAGTGATGTCACAGTACAGGGATAATACACACAGTGATGTCACAGTACAGGGATAATACACACAGTGATGTCACAGTACAGGGATAATACACACAGTGATGTCACAGTACAGGATAATACACACAGTGATGTCACAGTACAGGATAATACACACAGTGATGTCACAGTACAGGGATAATACGCACAGTGATGTCACAGTGCAGGGATAATATACACAGTGATGTCACGGTACAGGATAATACACACAGTGATGTCACAGTACAGGGATAATACGCACAGTGATGTCACAGTACAGGGATAATACACACAGTGATGTCACAGTACAGGGATAATACACACAGTGATGTCACAGTGCAGAGATAATTCACACAGTGATGTCACAGTACAGGGATAATACACCCAGTGATGTCACAGTACAGGGATAATACACCCAGTGATGTCACAGTACAGGGATAATACACACAGTGATGTCACAGTACAGGGATAATACACACAGTGATGTCACAGTGCAGGATAATACACACAGTGATGTCACAGTACAGGGATAATACACACAGTGATGTCACAGTACAGGATAATACACACAGTGATGTCACAGTACAGGATAATACACACAGTGATGTCACAGTACAGGATAATACACACAGTGATGTCACAGTACAGGATAATACACACAGTGATGTCACAGTACAGGGATAATACACACAGTGATGTCACAGTACAGGATAATACACACAGTGATGTCCCAATAGAGGGATAATATGTAAATGAATAAACAAGAAGGGGCGCTCCCTAGTGTGATACCACCCAAAAGGATGATACAATCTCCTTACCAGAGAGTGTAGTTCAAGCCAGGCACATCACCGGTACTAGGCGAAGTTCCTCTATAGCTAGAGGATACCGTCCATGGGCCTGATGAAGAAGGTGGACGGCTGTTGAAATGCGTAGTATGTCTTTTTTGTTTTTGTCTTATTCATTGGTTTTAATAAACACCTTTTATTAGAAGCTTCCGGTGCAGCGCACGATTCTTTTCGGTGTCCGTCTGGTGACTCCTCTTCCACAGGGATAATGCACACAGTGATGTCACAGTCCAGGGATGAAAAGTGGATAACATGACACTCCTTTTTTTTGTTTTATCAACATTGCTCAGATAGGATTCCACTCTGTTTATTAATTTCCGCTTACTACATTTTTAAAACGCAATTGATACAGATAAATATGTGAGACAAGTGTGAAATGTTGTATATGCAACTACAGCCGCTCCAGGATGACTCTGTAGAGGGATAATCACTGGGCGAAGTTACAAAACAGCAATTATACAACCAGTGATGTCACAGTACAGGACTGGTGAGGCAAATACGCACACAAATAACTCAGGAATAACGCACACAAAAAGTTGCCATGTGACATTACGTGATGGAATAAAAATGATGGATATTGGACTACTGTGAGGATAAACCATCAATACCTAAGGCTACTTTCACACTAGCGTTTTTTGCGGATCCGTCATGGATCTGCAAAAACGCATCCGTTACAATAATACAACCGCATGCATCCGTCATGAACGGATCCGGTTGTATTATGTCTTCTATAGCCATGATGGGTCCATATTGAACACTATTGAAAGTCAATGGGGGACGGATCCGTTTTCTATTGTGTCAGAGAAAACGGATCTGTCTCCATTAACTTACATTGTATGCCAGGATGAATCCGTTTGGCTCTGCTTTGTCAGGCGGACAGCAAAACGCTGCAGGTAGCAGTGTCCGCCTCCAGAGCGGAATGGTGACTGAACGGAGACAAACTGATGCATTCTGAGCGGATCCTTTTCCATTCAAATTGCATTAAGGCAAAACTGATCCGTTTTGGACCGCTTTTAAGAGCCCTGAACGGATCTCACAAACGGAAAGCCAAAATGCTAGCGTGAAAGTAGCCTAAGTCGTCAAAAATGCCTTTAAAGACTATGAACATCTTTGGGGAAATTCTTTAAAATTGATTTTACTCAATTTCGACTTATTAGCCGTTGTGTGGTGAAGTGAAAAAATTACAGACTTTCTTGGGGTGTTTTAATTTCCTTGTTATTTATTTATTTGATCTAACAGTAAGTCATACAGAGAAGTGCCAGGCCCTGCACAGGAGAGTGGCAGAGGCATAAATGTTTCTGGCGCAGGCACAGGTCGCAGCAGAGTAAGGGGGCGGGGCAAAGGAGTCGCAGCGAGAGGCCTGAGCTCCCAGTGTCATCTAGCGGTCGTGTCTTGACCAGCAACCCAGCAGTTTTTGAACGGTTGACTTGGTCATCCATTTCATCCCAAGTGACATCAGACACCCCCAGCCAAGAGTCGGTGGGTTATTTAGACACAACCCTTAGTTGGCATGGCCCGGGAGCAGGCCCTGTGCTCTCACCTGTCCGCAACCTGCCTCTGTCCTTTTCTGTTCCCTCAGCCAGAAAAGTATTATGTGCTGTGGGCTCAGCCCCACTATATAGCGAGGACAAGCTACTAGAGGACAGTCAGCAGCTACTGCCCAGCCAAGATGTGGAGGAGACATCCGCCGCTTCCTCCAGTATGCGGGCAAGTAGTGATGAGGAGAGTGGCGAGGGTGCTGACCCAGAGACCGTTGAGGAGGACATCAGTGACGTGCAGACAGTACTCGATGATAATGATGTAGCTGATCGCACTTGGGAGCCGGGTGAATTAGGGGCTTCAGCATCATTGGGAAATGAGGGTGGCAGCTTGCGTGTAAGGCATGGCGGAGTCAGCAGGTTGGCAGGCAGCAGTGGGAGGTCGGGAGCCAAACACGCCTGGGGTAGACCACCAGCTTTGCAGGAGCCTACCTGCCCGGAAAGTAGTGATGCAGTTTTACAGAAGCAGCGGCGGTAGCAGTCAGTCAGTGCAGAGTGTTGGGGGTAAAATCACCTACTCGGCGGTGTGGCAGTTTTTTGTTAAGCTGCTGGAGGAGGTGAACATGGCCATTTGTAGAATCTGTGGGCAGAAGGTAAAGCGTGGCCAGGGTGCCAATGTTGGCACCATGGCCCTACGTCAACATATGCAGCGTCACCATAAAGTGGCCTTGGGAGAACCGTGGCTCCGATGTGTTGGTCCAGCCTGCCGCAGCAACCGCTGCATCACCCATTGGCACGCAGCCGATTTCAGGCAGTCAAGGCTCCACCACCTCAGCCGAAAGGAGCTGTCTGTCCTTCCCATCATCTGCTGGTCATGATGCTCCTGCTCCTCGTCAGTCATTCCGTCAGCAATCGATCACCGACGCGATTGCCAAGAGACAACAGTGTGCGTACACTCATCCAACCGTGCAGATGCTGATAGTGCTCCTGGCCAAGTTGCTGGTGCTACAGTCCCTCCCTTTCCAAGTGGTGGACTCTGCACCTTTCGGAGAACTGATGGCTTGTGCTGAGCCGAGGTGGAGAGTCCCAAGCCGTCATTTATTTGCCAAAAAGGCAGTACCAGCCCTGCACATGTATTTAGACCAGAAGGTGGACCAGTCCTTGAGCCTGTCGGTGGCTGCCAAAGTGCACGGCAGCGCCGATGTGTGGAGCTGTAACTCCGGTCAGGGATAATACATGTCCTTTACGGCCTACTGGGTAAATGTGGTTCCTGCACAGCCACACCAGCAACTTGGCCAGGTGACGCCGCTTCTGCTACCATGTTCTCACGCCATTGGTCCTGCGACAATGTCCGCCTCTGCCTCCTCCACCGTGTCCTCAGCCTCCACTGCAGGGACAATTCACACTGCTCCTCCAGCATAGCACATGTGCAGGGCACGGCGGTGTCACGCTGTTCTGCATCTCGTTTACTTGGGCAAACGGAGTCACATAGTGGCGGAAATGCTCCGTGTCCTTCATCAAGAAATCAAATCCTGGCTTTCTCCGCAACAACTCAAAATCGGAACCATGGTCAAGCAGTTCCGAGCAGTAATAGCAGTAATAAGCAGCCTCCTGATCAGTAAACATGGTGGACATGGTAATAATGAATTTCCCCACTAGAGGGCAGCACATACAAGATGTACAAGATAGAGCAGAACGGCCATTTTTATGCACTAAACTACTTTTAGGATGCCGTTTTAGGAATCACTACTTGTGACACAGCATGTCTTATTTTTCTTATGTAGCCACTGGTGTCCGATATTATGAGATTAAGGGTCTATTCAGACGTCCGAAAGTGTTTCGCGGTCAGCAGATTGCGGATCCGAAAAACACGGACACCGGCCATGTGCGTTCCGCATTTTACGGCCCTATGATAGAACTGCCTATTTTTGTCCGTGGCTGCAGACAAGAATAGGACGTGCTCTGTCTTTTTTGCGGGGCTGCAGAACGGAAGTGCAGATGCGGACCCATTCATGCGAACGGACCCTTACAATGGGAGAACCATAGATTTGAGCGAGGCAGAGAAGACATGATCGTACTATGGCTGCAAATACCAGGCCAACCATACCTCTCATCACCTGAACTAACAGAATCACAAGGGGGTGTTTATAAAGACCAGCATTTTCCACGGACAGCACACGTACCATTGATTTAAATGTGTCTGTTCACATTTCAGTATTTTTTTACTGACCGCGGGGACATGCACTACTTTGATCTGTGATGCAGACCAAGCACACCCATTGAAGTCTGGGGGTCCATGAAAATCACTGACACAACACAGATGGCATCCGTGTTATGTCCGTCTTTCACTGAAGACTAATAGATTATATGGAAATTAATTTTCAGCTGAGCAACGTCAGTGAATTACGGACGACACACGTATGGTAAAAACAGACACACGGACTAACCACGGTTCCTTCACGGATAGGGGCGGACTGGCCACAGACCCTACAGGTAATATCACGGTGGGCCGATGCCCAGGCGGCCGCCTAAGCCCTCCTCTTGGCCAAAAGCCAGGTACATAAAGATCTGATGCTCTCAGCGTTAATTAATTAAGGCAGTATTTTGTGTATTTTAGTATTTGCACGGTGGTATTTGGGGGCCACTTTTAGTTTTTTTTCCCGGGCCACTTTAAATTCCCAGTCTGCCCTTATTCACGGATGATACACGGATGCTTTTTTTCACGTACGTGACACTGATGAGGAAATGTGAACGAGGCCTTAGAGGTCGGACCCCCCCACTGATCAGATCCACAGGATAAGGGATAAGCTGATGTCTGGGACAACCTCTTTAAGACTGGGTTCACATGTGACTGATCAGAAAATCTGCAGCAGAAAAACACGCACCAAATGGTGCGGTTTTATTTTACACTTAATTTGTAGGTGAAACGCCGCTGATTAGACGCCGATTTCATTCTTTGCATTGAATGGTGACATACTGCAAATCGGCAACACAGGTCAATTTCTGCCAAGTGTGAGTGAGAATTGTTGAATCTTCACTTTTCTTGTACTGTAGAACGTCGCACGGATATCTGTAACAGGGCACTGTGACTTTCTCTCCCTGTTTATTCATAATATTGCAGGCTATGGAGCCTGTAGTGTGACTTGTCAGAGCAGAGGGGCCGGTACACACACACACACACACACACACAGAGTACATATTGGCGCACGCTGTCTTTGTTGCCAATAGCAACCAATCAGCGCTCAGCTTTCATTTTTCCAGAGCCGTTGAAGCCGTGAAAGCTCAGCGCTGGTTGGTTGCTATGGGCAACCCGTTGCCTAAATGAGGTCACCCTGCCGATGGCGCCGCTGGAATTTGACGGCTGTCGCTCTTATCACGGGGGAGACCGGAGACTATTAGGGAATGGAGCAGGGCTAGGCGTTTCGGGGTGAGCGCATCTCCGGTCATCTTTTCCTCCCCCGGCCCTCCTCTCAGTCATCCCCGTGACTCTCGCCCCTCTCTCCGCGCTGTAGGCTGGCCGGCTGCCCAGGAGGAGGAGGAGTCTGCGCCCATCTCACTTCAGTCGAGGCGTAGACACGAGCCACAGCCCGGGACATCCACGATCTGCTCTGGTCCTACATGCGGCGTTGAGAATGCCGACGGCCCCGGTTTCCGGCCTCCTGGCCCCCGTGGCCCTTCTGCTTCTCCTGTGGCCCTCACAGCGACTGACTGAGGCGTGCAGCTGCTCCCCCGTCCATCCGCAGCAGGCCTTCTGTAACGCGGACATAGGTGAGGCCGGTGGTGCGGGGTCTCGGGAGGGTGCGGGGGCTGCTGTGTGGGTGCCCCGTGCCAGACCCTCCATGCAAAGTTTGGGCCAAGTCTGGAGGGGGAGAATCTGGGGGCCCCTTCTGACGTACAGTTCCTGGATTCGGTGCTGATCCCAGGGGCCACAGTAGAGGACTGGGATTTGGTCACCGTCCATGTACCCGGCAGGGGTGACAGCCGACAACTCAAAGAACAGAAAACAGTCTGAAAAGTTAGTTGTCGGCAGATATGTGTCGGTCCATTAGCTGGGATTGTCCAGTCGTGGTCCCCAAGGTTGGCATGCTGCCCTAGAAGCCACTTCTTCCGCTGGACCTGCCTTGTAAGATCTTCCATATTCTGCTCTTCTCCATTGTCCGTGTGCCCAGAGGGGTCCACCGCAGGACACGACAAGGGGTCCTAGACTCACTATCTAAATTCTAGATTAAAGGGGACTGGAATATTGATGACCTATTCATAGGAAGGGTCCTCATCAGATCGGTGGAGGTCCCTCAGCTGTTTCAATAGGTTGAGGTGTTTTGGAACAGGCACAGCTCCCTACACTGGGCGGTGGCTGTGAGGTGTACCAGCTCCCCCCTCCGATCTGATATTGATGACCTCCGGCACTCCAGCTGTGGTAAGAGGATGCTGGGAGTTGTAGTTTCACCACAGCTGGAGTTTAGCCATCAAAGACATATCAAGATTACATATGGTCCCGGAGTAACCCTTTAACCTATCAGTATGTTTTTGGAGGATGTGAGGAGGACATAGGCGCTCCAATGCCGATGTTGTCCGACGGTTGGTTTCAGCGATGGCATCAAAACCAGTACAGCAAGGTGATGGTGCCCAGCAGCCTCCGCCTAGGGCTGGTCACATTCCAGGAGCCTTCAGATTTGCTGCTGGTGCTTACGTTTTTGCATTGTTTCCTATGGAAGTTCCTAAAGTCTGTGGTCTTCTCTCCACGCCGGCCATAGTCTTATATTGTAGTCCTGGTTTTATTTCAAGGGCAGTTCCATCCAGAAGTTGACGAGTGGAGGCAGGAGATGAAGTTCGGGGGGAGGGGGTTCAGTCCAGTTGTCTAGTCTACTGCAGTACCCCAGATGCCTCCAGGCGTCGGACTGTTGTCCAGGCAGTGGGCTACATCTCCTGGCGCTGGTTTTAATATTCTGGAAAGAGACACGGCCATGCTTGTAGCTGGAGCCGCCCTTTAAGCCAGCTACTACAATGTTAGTGTTTGTTAATAACGAGAAACCTTAGAGGATTACTCCCATCTCGTTACGGAAACAGGCTGTCACGAGGGCTAGTCCGATCTCAGCCATGAAAGGCTAATACTGGAATAACCCTTTAAGTCTCTGCTCTTTCCATGCCATGTGGAGAGCTCTGCCCAGAGGCTGGCTCTAATGTCCTGGGAAAAATTAAAACGGCAGCTCCTATATTCCGGTTGTGAGAAGTTATCCCCTATCCACAACGATTAGATTGGTGGGGGTCCTACAGTCATGAGAATGTAGACCCCGGAGCCCCCTGAACGGAGTGGCAGGTCGAGGATGTGAACTGCTGCTCCATTGATCTGTATGGGAGTTCTGGGAATAGCCAGGAGCTGTACTCGGCAGTCTCTGGAACTCCCATAGAGAGGTAGCTCGCATGCTCAACCTACCCCTCCATTTATTTCCAGGGGGTATGGGGTGCCCTTTCTCTTGATCGATGGGGGTACCAGCAGTAGTACTGTGGATAGGGGATAACTCCAGTTCTAAGAACCACCAGTAACCATTGTAGGTGGCCGTACACCTTGGCCCCTTTACTGTGTGCATGATGATATCCGTGACAAGAAGAGTTCATGTTTTGGGCCGTGTGTTTGTTTTTTGCCCTCCGCGTATCATCCGTAGTCCACAAAATTCATTTCCAGAGCATCTTACCAATGGTCCGTGAAAACCACAGAGCCAACACGTATGACATCCATATTGCGGTTTTCACTGATCCATAGACCGTAATGTGCCCGGGGGATCCATAATCACAGACAAAATAAGGCATGCTTCCGGGGTGTCACCACAGACCCACGGTCCATGGGAAACCAACTCACATTAAAGTCAATGGATATGCGAGCAGTCTGTGTGAAAGAGTCCTTAGACAGGGTTTTATTCCTCCCGACCCCCCCATATACACTGGGCCCCGAGCGTTCCTGTGCTCTCATTCGGTAGAGGAGAGTAAGATGCCGCCTTGGGTTCAGGCATGTTGAACTTCGTCAGATAAATGTCCAACACTTGGAGACTATAAAGCACCCACCTTTATTTGTATTGTGGATTATTAATACTCCAGGGAATACTCCATACCCCATAGGGCTGCTCCGTTTCGTGTTTCGGTTGCTAAACAATCTTGCTCATGACTGTTGAAATTGGTCCCCTAGACCAGCGTTTCCCAACCAGTGTGCCTCCAGCTGTTGCAAAACTACAACTCCCAGCATGCCTGCACAGCCAAAGGCTGTCCGGGCATGCTGGGAGTTGTAGTTTTGCAACAGCTGGAGGCACACTGGTTGGGAAACACTGCCTTAGACGGTTGGGTGATTGCACCAAAATCGGCACGTTCACCCTACAGTAATGTTTATGGCCACCATAGAGCTATGTAAAACTTCTAAAAAAGAAGTCCTACTCGCCCTACCTCTCCCCTTCCGATTCCCTCCTATCCTCGTCGATCTCTGTACTTCTTGTTCCAGTGATGGCTTCTAAATACAGACATGTGACCACTGCAGCCAATCCCAGGCTGACCGGCTGCAGTGGTCACGTACCTGTGTCGGAATGCCACCGCTGGAGCAGCAATTACTGTAGCATTCTAGGTGGTTTTCAGAACATTTCACCTTGCCGGAGACGCCCTTTAACTGGACACCAGCAGGTCTTTGTAGACCCGTTTTAGGTTCAGTGTCCTTTTTGCTAACCTCTATGGTCAGGCCATACCCCTGAGCTCCTCGGATGATACGGGACTGTTCAGTAGAGCGCTCTGGCTTCGTCCCACCTTAGCACAGTAACGATATCCAGATGAAGGAAATGGGGAGGAGAGATGCTGACTAAAAGGAAACAGTCGGTGTTTATAAGTGGTAGTCACGCTTCCGTTCATGGCCAGGCAGACATATGGGCACAGTTTATTGTGCACCGACGAGATGCCTGCTCAGCAGATCTGTATTTTTACAAATGTGGACGTTTCCAGAGCTGGAGTCAATCCAGACAGAAAGACAATCTGCAAAAACATTTCGACAAACAATAATGATAACTTTGCTGACTTTTTTTTTCTGCTGATGAAGTAAAGAGGAAATGGTACCAAGACGTCTTGCTTAGATGTTTGCTTCCATTGTAGAAATAAATGATGGGTTTCCTTGAGTTCTTTAGGTTGCGTCATGTAATACTCCCGATGTGGGGTGTTGTAGTAGATAAGTGCACACTCGGTGACAAACAAAATACGGCACAAAGAAGGCGTTGCTGGAATTAAATGTAATGATGATATATCTAAGTGCTTACAATACTAGACCGAAAGGAGGAGTCTGTCTGGGCCATCTGGAGCCTGTTCACCGCGTGTGTGTCTTCACGTAACTACTGCTCCGGATGGGAAATTCATCAAAATGGCCGTGCTGCTTCTCTCAGTCCAATGATTCTCCCTGCTTGAAAGTCTGTCTGTCTTCAAGCACATCGTAGAGGCATATTCTAGCAGGCAATGATCCCTCACAAAGAGGTACACTACCCAAAAGAAGCCTCTGAGAGACTTTTTTTTTAGGGCAACAGGGGATGCACTTTTACTCCCTCTTGTGGCAGTGTCTAATCAGACCACACCTGTAATCATTTACATAGCTGGCTGAGAGCACTGGGGGGGCAGAGCTGGCCCGTGGCTGCAGCGCCTCATCTCTCTCGCTGCGGGGAGTTGTTCATTGTGTGTGGAGTTTAAACACTACTGTTCTTTCATGCGCTGCCTCAGAGAGTCATGGAGGGAAGAGCGGGAGTCAAGCTGAGGACCGGTCTATGGCTACAGTCCATGTACAGAGATCACTGACAAGTGTCGGCTGCTGCAATTGGTGTTCTGTGTGTCGTGGATCTTCACTATGGTGTGGGTGGGTGTCGTGGATCTTCACTATGGTGTGGGTGGGTGTCGTGGATCTTCACTATGGTGTGGGTGTGTCATGGATCTTCACTATGGTGTGTGTGTGTCATGGATCTTCACTATGGTGTGGGTGGGTGTCGTGGATCTTCACTATGGTGTGTGTGGGTGTCGTGGATCTTCTGTAACGGGGTGCCGAGGGCACCAGGGGCAGACTCGGTCTCCCATCGGCCACAGACCTGCTGGCCGGGTGGCAGCTCAGGGGGTGCACCTCCTCTCTATCTTGATACCAGTTACTCTACCCTCGTGACATCTTCACTATGGTGTGTGTGTGTGTGTCGTGGATCTTCACTGGTGTGTGTGTGTGTGTGTGTCGTGGATCTTTACTATGGTGGGTGGGTGTCAAGGATCTTTACTATGGTGGGTGTGTCGTGGATCTTTACTATGGTGTGTGTGTGTCGTGGACCTTCACTATGGTGTGTGTGTGTCGTGGATCTTCACTATGGTGTGTGTGTGTGTGTCGTGGATCTTCACTATGGTGTGTGTGTGTGTGTCGTGGATCTTCACTATGGTGTGTGTGTGACGTGGACCTTCACTATGGTGGGTGTGTCATAGTGCAGGAGCTGAGAAGGCTGCAGCAGTGAGATGGACGTTATATTTTTGTGGGTTTATTTTGCATGGTATCAGTTTTGGTGTCCAGTATCAAGAAAATTCTGGTATCATGACATCGCTATCTGGGTCTTTTTGTCAATGAGTGTATATGAGCTGAGATTCAGGAGCTCCCATCGTTAACCTCCTCCTGTGAAGATCAGCAGTTACTTTAAAGGGAATCTGCCACCAGGTTTACTTGCCTTTTCAGAGGACAGCATAACCTGATGACAGATCCTGATTCATATCCAAATATCTGAAACAAAGGGGATTCTGGAGGGCTTGCTGAAAGGACTGGACTTTATCGGATAAAAACATAGGAACAGGTTAACGCGTTTCAAAGGAGGTTCTTCCTCCGACCCTGATCCATACACAGGGACACTTCCTTTTTTTTTGTCCAGACGTTTTCTTGAATTTGCTGGTGAGCAGCTCCAGTGGGACCCAAGCACAGGAATCCACGGAGTCGCATGGCCTGTGGGGTCCTCATGGTCATCTGCTCCCCCGCCCACCCTCCGCTGATTGACAGCATTCTCCCTATACATAGTAAAGGAGGCAAGCTGTCAATCTTCTGTGGAAGCCCGGCAGAACCGCAGCTTATGAATACAAGGACTCTGGCTTCTCAACAAGGGTTATGAGAAAACGACTGGACTAGAGAGAGTGACCCGGCGTTTGAATCATGGTCCCTCAGCTGACAAATTCCCATTAATGAGGGTTTTAGTTGCACAATTTCATATAATTGGTGGAGTCTGTCTTGGCAAACGAGACAAGTGAATGAATTTGATGTATTGCCTTTAGGGTGGGTTTAACACAAAGGTGGAGATTTATTATCTCCCATGCGTCTGAAAAGTGGTGTAAAGTCCTAAACTATGCATTTGTAACTTTTTAAAAAATTGTTGCATCTCTCTGATTTTATGCCACCCCCGCCACGTTCCCTAGAGGCGTGGACAGCCTCCCTGGCAGCTCTGAACTGCTATAGATTTCTGTTTAGGCGCAAGGACTGCCGGAGGATGCGTCTGATTTAGGCCTCATGCACACGACCGTTTTTTTATGCTGTCCGCAAAAAGGGGTTCCGTTGTTCAGTGATTCGTGTCCGTTTTTGCCTTCCGTTGTGTTTCCGTGTGTCTTCCGTTTTTTTTAGCGGACATGACCCAAAAGATTTTACCAAAAGACAGGCTGACATTTTTTCCCAAGTGCCTGCCAAGGGATCCGCAAAAAAAACGGACACGGAACGCGGATGACACACGGATGGCCATCCGCATTTTTTCACGGACCCATTGACTTGAATGGGTCCGTGAACCGTTTTTCACGGACAAGAATAGGACAGGTTATATTTTTTTGACGGACTGGAATCACGGACCACGGACACGGAGGACAAACGGTGCATTTGCCGAGGTTTCCACGGACCCATTGAAAACCAATGGGTCCGCAGAAAATCACGAAAAACGGAGCAACGGACACGGAATCAAACAACGGTCGTGTGCATGAGGCCTTATGATGTGAAAACACCAGTCTTGATAAATTATATGTCCCCCATAGCATTTTTAGAAAATATGCTACATTTTTTCTACAGTAGGTGTTTTGTGCAGTTTTTGCTGCCATTTTTTCATGCTCTTTATTTTATTTTTTTCAGAGGTTAGCTGAAAGCCAATATAGAAATGTATAAAACAAACTTTTGTTGTTGTAAATGTAATATGACCTCTTGGGAGACAAAATTATTTTTTAAGAATGTTTTGCACCAAATAAAACGAAAAAAGTGAAAAAATAGATTAAAAAGCAGTATGTGTCACTTTAAAAATGTTGCAAATATTATTTTGATAATCCAACAAATTAAAAAGTTACAACCGTCTAACCATCACATGCATCAAATCACAAAAGGTGTCTGGTCATTAAGGCCTTTTCCGGGCCGCTCCTTAAAGGGTTACCCAATAAGCGCTTTCCCCGCTAGTAATGGAAATGCTTACTGGTTATTGCAGCGCACCTATAACTGGGGGCAGGAGGCGGTAAGAACGGTGAGCGCCGTCCTCTGCAGTGAAGGAAAGAGCTCAATTTATGAATCTCCGGGATGGAAGGAAATGTCACCACTTCAAGGGCTTTCCAAGAAAATTTCTTTTTTTCAACCAATTTCTTGCAGCATGGCCCCTGAAACAGAAGATTCATACTTACCTGTTCCACACCGCTCCGATCCCGAGTGGTGATGTGCTGCTTGTGGCCACATTACCACTGAAGCCAGTCATTGGCTGGTGCAGTGCATGTGACCATGTCCATGTAATTATCCCATATGTTAATGTTGATTCTCGAACCACATCTCCTACGTCATTGGCGCTGGTCCATCTGAGGGCAATTGGGGTGCCGATACACATTAGTGTATTGTCAGCCAAGAGCTCCTGAGACATAGAGGGATTGGGCAAACATTTTCTTCGCCCAATCCTTTAGTTTCTTTTAAGAGACGACCTACCTCCGGAGGTGTGTCTCCTCACTGACGGCACATACGTAGTCAGCAGAGCCAAATGTGTATGGGAGAGACGGTAGAGACAGCTGAGGGCCAAACCATCATTCGGCCGTCAGCTCTTGATGTCTTTGGCCAGCTTTAGACTTTCCTAGCATGGGGAAGTCTGAGAAGAGGGCTCCAGGTATGTTGACTAAACGTGTGTCATGTACAGTACAGAGAAGATTTTATTTTTGGAAATTTCTGGTCAGCAACCTGGTAATGTTGGTAGGAGATTATCCACAGTGATTCAAAGAGAAACCACAGCACTCAAATTTCAGCAAATCATATGAAGTTCATTTTATTGAATCCAACAGATGACATCAGACACAAATTTCCGGCCAACATTTCCGTCCTTCTGGACCTTGTTCAAAACTAAAACAAAAAGCATATAATATGTACATTATACTAGCAGTATACCCCTATTCATAGTTCTGTATATCTAGGAGGACGAGAAAGCACCTTGTAAATGTATAAAGCCCCCTCAGCATCCAGGGCCTCAAACACTAAAATATTTCACCATACCAGTGACTCCTGTACAGATGGAGCAGACAGAACTGCTGTGTATATACTGGATGTGATAGATAGACCGTGCACCATGGGTAGTGTAGGTAATTAGCCAGTAGATTGATGAGGAAACCAACGATACAACGTGGAAACCAATGGTATAGTAGTCGAGAATAGATCAGGTATAGTACTCCATGAAGAAACATTGAGGAAGTCCTCTAGATGACCTATACCTTTTTAAAGGGTTGTCTGAGATCTAAAAAGTTTTAGGGGTGGTCGGGCATGGGCTAAATTAAAAAAAATAAAATTAAAAAATGATACACCTTTCCGCAGCCTCCCAGTTCCAGCTTTGTGTCTCCCTTTCCCTGCCGCAAGTGTGAGATGCGTCTACATGCACATCTCTGCTGCTGGTCAATCAATGGGCTCAGCAGTGATGTGTCCGAAGAGCACGTAAACACTGAGCCACTTCCCATAGTGACTGGGTCACCTTTCTTCCATGGCCCAGTTCTGATGCCTATGTTCCCAGTGTAGGTGCACACAGTGGTGGACTGGGTGCACTGTGACTAGTCTGTGGAGCACGCTGTGATACAGGCTGGGTTCTCATAACCTTCTGTCACCAGCAGTAACTGTAATTTTTCTGCAGTAGATTTTCTACTGGTGACATGTTATTGGGCTAGATGGGCTAGGTTTCTCTCCACACATGTTTTGGGTACCTGTGACCATGTCACCGGCTGTCCTTCCTTGAACCTCTTTTGGTCGGTGCTGCTTTGGAAATATTCGGACCCAATCATCTAGCCTTCACAATTTGGGCTTAGTCGCTCATATCCTTACATATGCCTATTTTTCTTTCTCTCTACATTTTCCTACATTTTTGTGTCCTTACGTCTTATGGGTCAAACCCTAATGAGCATTTCCATTATGAAAGTGCTTGTTAGTACAGGAGGACCGGGGAGTGGTGAATGCAGCGCTCCCTTTGCGGGCTCAGCACTCACCGCTTCCTGGACTTCTCCTGCAGGCTCCGCACTCTGTGCTGCGACTTGCATACAGCGTGAGGACGTCGGAGCACTCTGTGACCTCACGCTGTGCAACGTCGAGGCACAGCGCGGCAGGAAAAACAGGAGCTGAATCTTGGAAGCGGCCGTGTCCGGAATGAGAGAGATGACTTGATTGATTTATTTTCTGTTCTGAGGTCTGATTAGCATGAGTTTCTTATTAACGTGGGGCTATTTGGGAGTCCAAATGGGGATCTTATTCAAATTGGGGGGCCTGATCTGAAGTTTGATTGGGGGTCTGAGCAGAGGTCTGATTGGGGAACTGATCTGAGGCCTAAATGGGAGTCTTAATATAAAAATTAGGGTCTGATTGGGGTCTTATAAACATTGGGAGTCTGAGCAGAGGTCTGATTGGGGGTCTGATCTGAGGCCTAAATGGGAGTCTTATAAACATTAGGGTCTGATTGGGGTCTTATAAACATTGGGGGTCTGAGCAGAGGTCTGATTGGGGGTCTGATCTGAGGCCTAAATGGGAGTCTTATAAACATTGGGTCTGATTGGGGTCTTATAAACATTGGGGGTCTGAGCAGAGGTCTGATTGGGGGTCTGATCTGAGGCCTAAATGGGAGTCTTATAAACATTGGGTCTGATTGGGGGTCTTTTTCACATTGGGGATCTGATCTGAGCTATGATTTGGCGTCTGATCTGAGGTCTGAATGGGGTTCATTAACATTGGGGGATCTGAGGTCTGATGAAAAATATTTATTTTCTTATTTTCTTTCTCTAAAATCTAGGTGCGTCTTATGGGCAGGTGCATCTAATAGGGCGAAAATACAGTACATAAGCGGGCACAGCGGCACCATACACAGCTTACTCTAGTTTGGGGGTGTTTTGGAGATGACATAGTCCCTTTAAGGCCATGAACAGAGAACATTGATTGTGCAGGACCTTAGATGCATTTAGAATGTGATCATGCACAATCCAAATCAGTTGTGTCCCAGTGAGACATTGATGGGGATCTTTCTCAGGAGTTTACTGTCTGCGGGGTGTAAAACATCCAGGCTGTTTTTGATAATCATAGGATGCTTGTCCTCCCTGACGTCATGTAACTGCACAGGTCACGGTGTCTCTTGGGATGAACACGTTGTACTACTTTCTACATTCCAGTTTCGTCTGTTCTTGCCCACTTCTTGTTTGTAGTATTCACTGCGGAAATTCCTAAAAACTGAAACTAAAGGAACTGCTCCAGGTCAGTCCTTGAAATGTAATATTGACCATAGAAACCGTGGCATAAATTAGAGGTGACCACGGATCCATCTCTGTGAGCCAGAACAGAGCGCCAGCAATCACAACTGATTGCCAGGGGTTTTGAAAGTCCGATGCCTGATGAGCTGCTGATGGTCAGACTAGCTTCATTCCAAATGGGGGACTGCCATGACGAGACAACCCATGGACGTACTTAGTATTTTATTGTACTACGCTATGAAAAAAAACCATTGTCCTGGTAATTTGTATACAATTGAGTTTAAATATAACTAAGAACCAAAGAACGTTCTAGTTCTTTTATCATCTAGAAGCTTCAGTTTGTCTGCTCATTCTTAGCGTTGTGGTGTTTAGGAGACCTCCTATAGTTCGCCATTATCCTCATCCAGAGCCACCAAAGATTTGGATGTTCCCTCCCTATACAGTAAAAACTTGTTGGGGTACATTCACTTAACTGCTGAACTGTCGTTTTTTTTCACTGATGCCTTTCTGAAAAATAGCCATTCAAAACAGTCCCCTTCAATCGTATGGGTGCTGTCTGGCCGTGAAAAAGGACAACATTAGGCCATATTCTATTTTTCACGGTCTGATGAAAAAAACGTGTGAATACAACCACAGACTGTTCTGAAAATGGCTATGTGAGAGATGCTAATAAAACGGCCATTTTTCATCATGTGGGTGTAGCCTGCGACCACCTCTTTGAGAAGACCACCCCTTTACCTAGACCAGAATTTCTGTAATCTATTTTCAGTTCCATCACATACTATTCATACTGACTATTTCCTTCTACCTTTCCATCCTTCTAAAAGACCATTTTCAATGCAGTTTTGAGTGGTCTTCTCAAAAAGGTTTCACCATATGTAGTTGGGAGCCTACTCCTACATTATACTGTACTACACAAGGCTCCTGATCATGGTTTTTATAGAAATTATACTATGAGTTTAGATTCCTGCTTAGGCCCTATTCACATGTCTGCACCCGTTCCGCAAATTTGCGGAACGGGTGCGGACCCATTCATTTTGAATGGGGACGTGATGGATGCAGAGAGCACACACTGTGCTCTCCGCATTTGCAGAGCGCGCCGCCGATCTTCTGGCCGGCGGCTCCGCAATAATATAGAGCATGTCCTATTCTTGCCCGCAATTGCAGACAAGTATACAGTTGTGTTCAAAATTATTCAACCCCCAATGCTGTAAAGGGTTTTAGGGAATTTAGTGTACATTTGTAATTGTGTTCAGAATGAAATCTTACAAGGACTTTTTAAAGAACCAAATGCAACTAAAATGACATCAATTGTTTTTGTAATACAGTATTAAATGTTTGTTTTGTGATTTCTTCATTGACACAATTATTCAACCCCTTAAAGACGACCGCTCTTAAGAACAGAGGTTCATTCAAGTGTTTTCGATCAGGTAATGAAAACCCCTGTGGATGTCAAGGAGCAGCAATCAAGCATAATAAGCACCAATTAGGCAGATGTAAAATGACTGTGATACTCAGCTCCTTCTAGACATTTACTGGTGTGTTTACAGACATGGTGAAGTCAAGAGAATGGTCCAGGAAGACAAAAGAAGAGGTGATTTCTCTTCACAGGAAGGGCAATGGCTATAAGAAGATTGCAAAGATGTTAAACATACCAAGAGACACCATAGGAAGCATCATTCGCAAATTCAAGGCAAAGGGCACTGTTGAAACGCTACCTGGTCGTAGCAGAAAGAAGATGCTGACTTCAAATGCTGTGCGCTACCTGAAGCGCAAAGTGGAGAAAAGTACCCGTGTGACTGCTGAGGAACTGAAAAAAGATTTGTCAGATGCGGGTACTGAAGTTTCAGCTCAGACAATAAGGCGCACACTGCGTAATGAAGGCCTCCATGCCAGAACTCCCAGGCGCACCCCCTTGCTGTCTCCAAAGAATAAGAAGAGTCGACTGCAGTATGCCAAAAGTCATGTGGACAAGCCACAAAAGTTTTGGGATAGTGTTCTGTGGACTGATGAAACAAAATTAGAACTGTTTGGGCCCATGGATCAACGCTATGTTTGGAGGAGGAAGAACAAGGCCTATGAAGAAAAGAACACCTTGCCTACTGTGAAGCATGGCGGGGGGTCAATCATGCTTTGGGGCTGTTTTGCTTCTACAGGTACAGGAAGCTTCAGCATGTGCAAGGTACCATGAATTCTCTTCAGTACCAGGAGATATTGGATGAAAATGTGATGCAGTCCGTCACAAACCTGAGGCTTGGGAGACGTTGGACCTTTCAACAGGACAATGATCCCAAGCATACCTCCAAGTCCACTAGAGCATGGTTGCAGATTAAAGGCTGGAACATTTTGAAGTGGCCATCGCAGTCACCAGACTTAAATCCGATTGAGAACCTCTGGTGGGACTTAAAGAAAGCAGTTGCAGCGCGCAAGCCTAAGAATGTGACTGAACTGGAGGCTTTTGCCCATGAAGAATGGGCGAAGATACCCGTAGATCGCTGCAAGACACTTGTGTCAAGCTATGCTTCACGTTTAAAAGCTGTTATAACTGGAAAAGGATGTTGTACTAAGTACTAAGATTGAATGTCACTTGGGGGTTGAATAAAACTGATAATGATGTGAGCACAGAAAGGACATTTGTGGTTATTTCATTATAAATGTTATGTTATATTTGTCTGACTTACAAGGGCCTCTTTGATTTAATTGTAAACAGGATGACTGAAATGATCAAAATCAATGTCAAACTGGCCAAAACACTCAATTTCAGTGGGGGTTGAATCATTTTGAACACAACTGTAGGTATCTCTATAGGGCTGGTGGCAAGGTGTGTTGTGGATCCGCAACACACTACGGACGTGTGATTTAGGCCTTAATGAGACCTTTTTACCCAGGTCCCTTTCTCCTAGAGTCCTATATCAGAATGTCCTCTAAAGGAATAATAATTAGGAGTGGATGAGAGAAGCGGATGCTTGTGTATATAGCCTTACACATTACCAAAATCTGGTTTTAAGTGGCACATTTAATAAAGGTAATATCTAGTAAGATACAGCAAATCTCCTTGAACAGTGAGCGTGCCCTCACACCATATATATTTTGTATTAAGTTCTATGTGTGCTTTATGGCTGACGCCCTTCTGTATCTGCTCGGATTGATAGTAGCTCCGTCACAGGGTGCTGATGGGTTGGAACTACCAAAAACTCCCAGGTCTACCATTGACATGAGTCTATAAGGTAAAATCTAATAGCGACTGCAGCATCTAAGTGGTTCAGAGGGAGGGAGCTCCCTCTCTCAGGCAACAGCAATGCCGTGAATGATATCACGGTTGCTGATGTTCTAGTATGCCAGTCGGGGGCCTAATGAAGGCCCCTAGGTCTGCCATAGATGCCGCCTGATAGTACCTGTCGGTATTGTACTGACAGTATAAGGCCGGTTTCACACTGGCGTTAATGGTTCTGGAAAAAATCAACTTGCCGCTTCTGTAACTACTGTGTGCAGCAGTTTTCGTCTGACCGCCTCTCGGCAGATTTACTGTGCTGGGGCTGGACGGACTTAGAGCAGCGCACGGCTGTACATGGTAGTTTATGGATCCGCCAGGCTGTTTCCCTGCCGGAACCATTAACACCAGTGTGAAACAGGCCTAATACTGTTGATCCAGTGCGATCAGATCTTGGGATCACAAATTACTTTTTTTCCATTTAGGGCAGATTAGCTCATGTTTTTTGGCCTTTTTGCCTTCCTCTGGATCAACAGAGGGAAACAAAAATTGTAATATTTACCCCTTCCATTCATCCACATCCTCCACCTTCCCGTGGCTGAACTTGATGGACGTAGGTCTCTTTTCAGCCGTCATTTTCTTATAAAGGAAAGTCTTCCCGCTGCTGGGCAGCAGTACAGGGAGGATTTTCAATGATCCCTTGTTTTCTAACCTGAAACTTAAAAATATTTCTCAGGAAGTATACAGACCGCATTGTGGCCAGCAGGGATACCAGTTCACTGTCAGCACTGGCTCCAAGGGAGAGCCTGCCAAAGAATATACCTCCTCCTACACAAGTAACTTTATTACTTATTATCTCCGCTACCAGTCTGTGCGGATTAAAACGCATCAGGCCGCTTCTTGTTCATATCCTAGTCAGTGATGGTATCTCCGATACTTTCTCCAGCCCAAAATGAAAAGAAAACTTGTAGCTTTTGTGTATAGGTGAGTATTACTTGCCTTGTTTGAATGGAGCGGCGGTCAAGCGTGCCCCCTCCCCATTCTGTGGAGAGGGCCGCAGGAATTCGTCATGCTCCCGATTTATGCAGCATTGCTTTGATGCATCAATGGGATTAAGGGTCATTAGAAACCGGTTTTACTACACATAATTGTACCCCTCGTTCTAGAAGCACAGAATTTGTCCCTGTGCATTATCATTATTTATACAAAAAAAATTATAGTACCATTTTTTTATGTTTTTTTTTTTGTATGTGACTATCCATGTTGTGCAGTGTTTGATGGCCTTTTATTTTATTTTTTCAAATTTATATCAATCACTTGTAGTATTACAGTAGTTGAATGTCCGATGAACCCACAGATCATATTATGTGCATGGCGTTGTCCCATCTCAACTCTTTTCAGACAGCAGATGTCGGGGCAAAAAAGGGAGCAGGCATGTTGGATTTTACCATGCTACCCCTTTGTCCTGTCTCTCATCATCTCCTGTCCTGCGTCCTGTGTGTCACGCCCCTCACCGCTTTCTCCTCCTGGATCACCGTACTCCAGGTCTTCTTCTCCCACTCTGCATCAGTGTGCTCCAGGTGCAGATAGCTGCTATCCCTAGTCCTGATTAGGACTGCTGCCTGCCGGTTGAATGCTCCTACTCAGTCCTCGTTTCTTGATTTCATTGGTAGTAAAGTTCGCTTCTTTGAAAATACATTGGCCTCAGATTTAGGGTATGTTCACATGGCTAGAATCTGACACTGATTCAGCAGCAGGAAACGTTGATTTTAATGTAAAAAAAAAACAACAACAACTCCATCTTGTCGACACTGCAAAATGGTGGAATTTTTTTTTTCAGTCGCGGATTTGAAAAACGCTTGAGAAGTGACCGGTTACCTTTTGGAAGCAGATTTGATGCAGAATTTCATAGAAGTTAATAGGGAAGCAGGAAAACTTCAACCAAAAACTCCAACAAAAATCTCGTAAAAACTCCTCTAAGACCTCCACCACATTACAAATCTGCCACCAAAAACGACCTGTTTTCGGCTACTGACCTGCTAGTGATTTTTCTGCCCAGGGCAGGTTCCCTTGCATCAAAGTAATTAAATTGCTCCTATTAAGGGCTCATTCAGACGGCTGTATGCTGTCTGCAAAAATGCGGATCCGCCTTTTTGTGGACTGTTCAGCATGTCTGCAAAAAAATACCAAAAAACGGATTGCATTCCGCATTTTTTCGGACCCGTAGACTTTAATGGTCCTGATTTTCACTGACAAGTATAGGGCATGTCTTATTTGTTTTGCAGAGCCATAGAACGGAAGAAAAGGGCCCCATAGAAGTGAATAGGTCTGCAAAGGGAGGCTTACTTACCTGCTCACCACTCCTTGTCTTCCTTTCTCTGGTTTGGTGCGGGCGGTGAGCGGATTCTCTGGGCTTGACAAAAACGTCCATAGATATTAATCTAATCTCTGTTTGACAATCGCGAAAGCAGTTCCCGTTAACAGACCATGATCGGGCCACGATCAGTATGGTTATTGATGGGTCTGGAATGGCACTAAACACTGGCAGTAGTAAGGTAAACCCCCTATTAGACCGCAAGATAATCAGGCATATTATTACAGTTCCACTAATTTGCTCGTATAATCGATCAGCTGATGAATGAGCAAACGCTCCTGCTTCGGCTGATGGACATCTTTCATCAGGATTGAAGATGCCGGATTAGGTCCTATTCACACGTCCGCAATGTTCGTCCGCAAACGGGTGCAGACCCATTCATTTTGAATGGGGACGTGATGGATGCGGAGAGCACACACTCTGCTCTCCGCATTTGCAGAGCGAGCCGCCGATCTTCCGGCCGGCGGCTCCGCAATAATATAGAGCATGTCCTATTCTTGCACGCAATTGCGGACAAGTATAGGCATCTCTATAGGGCTGGTGGCAAGGTGTGTTGTGGATCCGCAACACACTACGGACGTGTGAATTAGGACTTATCGTCAGCACCTCTCCTGGTGTAATCAGGGACATGCTACCGATAATCAGTAGAACAGATTTCTTCCCACATTCGGTTTTTATTAGCCTGTGTAATAAGACAACCATTGATAGATGTGTTAGCCATGGGCGTTCACACTGCCCAAAGATCTGGCAGTATAATACCAGGGGTTACACCATGAATGATGAAAATCAGACATCATGTAGTACTTCACAATCTCTAATAAAACTAGAACCAGCTCTGTACCTCACATGGATCCAGAGGTCTCCCCATTCATTGCTCCAGTAGCTCTGCTAGATTGTCTTTAGGCTGACAGCGCCGGGGGCGTTTCCTTTCTGCTGTAGCTCTTTTCCCTGTAACTGTTACAGTTTCTAACAATAGACATGGCTGGTGGCAGTTAAAGATTTAAACTGATCGTGTGTGACCACCTCAGCGAGGTGGACAAGAAATAAGGAAATGAACAAACAGCAGGTGGCGCTATACAGATACAGTTTATTGAATAACTCAGTGGCTATACCAAATTTTGAATTACATGCAATTACAAAAGTGTTCAGATCCAGGTGCTGGTTTGAAAAATGTAGAATATTTTTCATGGCACAATCCCTGTAAAATAGGATTTACCAAACGGGAAGTTACCGCATAGTAGAGAAGCTGGCCGTATTGGTAAACTGAGAACATTACCACAGAGAAGTCTTTGAAATATTTCCTGTTCACAACTTCACATAGGTCCTTACATAAGGCCTTTTAATCTTAAAGGGATTTTTCCTGGACTCATTGATGACCTATCGTTAAAGGGATTGTGGCACAGGATAGGGGGTAAGTGTTTTTAAGTGACACAACCCCTTCAGGATCGGTTTTCAATATGAGATGGACAGGGGTCTGGCTGTTTTTATTAGATACGGCACGTGTAGTGGACATGTCTGGTTACTTCAGCGCTGCTTCATGGTCACTCAAAATTGCCATCATTTTTATCAAACTTATCAAATATTGCTCAATAATTCTTGAGATTGGTGGGGGTCTCCGGGGTCAGACCCCACCGAATGGATACTTATCACCTATGCTGTAGACAGGTTATAAGTCGTCTCGCTGTGACAACCAATGTCTTCCTGCAGCCACCACTCGGCAGAGCTTCCGGCATACCGGTGACCTGTGTAACTCTGGATCCACAGCATATGGAGCTCTGACCCCAGAGAGAAATTAACACTGAGTTTTAGACCTTTTTAGATAAAAGCGTCATTGTTGAGCGTCCTGCTGTTCCAGCATGCTCCATTCACTTCTTTGGGAGTTCCAAGAACAACCGAGCAAATGCTGGGAGTTGTAGTTCCACTGGGTTGCTGACCCCCTGCATTGGCACCATATGAAACCATCTGGTGGACTTTTTAGTTATATCAATTGTAACGTGTTCAGCACAACACAAAAATGCACAATCACAATTGTAATGGCGGCAGCTTCAGCAGACAATACTATTATATGTGTTTATATACTATTATACCGTTATATACCATTATACTGGTATATATGTTTTATATACCGTTATATACATTATAAATCATTTTATTGTTATATATGTTGTATACCTATTACACCGTTATATACCATTATATACATCATAAATTATTATACTGTTATATGTGGTATATACTATTATACCGCTATATACCATTATACTGTTTGTATATGATTGTATACATTATATACCATTAGACCGTTGTATATGTTATATACCATTTTAAATCATTATACTGTTATGTTGTTATATATTATATACCATCATACTGTTATATACCATTATACCGTTATGTTGTATACCATTATACTGTTATATGCCATTATACAGGTATATATGTTATATACCTATTATATTGTTATGTTATATATCATTATACCGTTATATACCATTATGCTGTTGTATACCTATTATACCATTCTATATATTATATACCATTATACAGTTATAAACCATTATACTGTTATATACCTATTATACCGTTATATACCATTCTATATATTATATATCATTATACAGTTATAAACCATTATACCGTTATGTTGTATACCATTATACCGTTATAACTTTTATATACCATTATACTGTTATATGCCATTATACAGGTATATTTGTTATATACCTATTATATTGTTATGTTATATATCATTATACCGTTATATACCATTATGCTGTTGTATACCTATTATACCATTCTATATATTATATATCATTATACAGTTATAAACCATTATACTGTTATATACCTATTATCCTGTTCTATACCATTCTATGTGTGAGACGAGGTCGGATCCGTGCAGGAACGCGCTGTCTGAGGCCTCTGCCTTGATGAATGGCAGTAGTGAAGCACTAGAAGTAGCATTGTACAGTTACTCGGTGTATTACCCGATTGTAGCTGTGTCTCATGACTCCTGCCCCCTCCTCCTCGCCTCCATCACGCCGTTTGCACTAGCTCCTGGCTCTGATGCTTTGGTTTTGGCTTGGAAAGTGCAGAGTAGCAGTTCCCTCCACAAAGCTTCTCTGTTTCCAACAAATCCGCTCAGAGTTTGGATGCATTTTTGTCTAATGATTCAGCAGCACATGAGAGGAGCGGAGCGGACTGTTACCCGCAGCCGGCATTCGCCTCTGCCACCCACTGCTGCCGATGATTATACCGTTTCTTTATATTAATGTCTTCCTACACACCTCGACTAACCCCAGATTAATACATGTCATCTCCTGAGATTTCTGCACTCTGTTCTAAAGCTATAGAAGAATCAGCATGAATGTTAAAAGCAGAGCTCTGGTATGGCGGCACGTTTCCACTGACTTGAATGGGCCAGAGCCACATGACTGATGGATTTCACATAACAGGCCACAGCAGTCCCTTCCAAAAGATGATGGGCCAGGACGCTGGGAGTTGGCCCACCTCTGATCTAGTGTTAATGACCTGTCCTGAGTCCTGTCAGCAGATTTGTACCTATGACACTGGCTGACCTGTTGGCAGCTGAAGACATCTGTGTTGGTCCCGTGTCCATATGTGCCCGCATTGCTGAGAAAAATGATGTTTTATTATATGCAAATGAGCCTCTAGGAGCAACGGGGGCGTTGCCGCTACTCCTAAAGGCTCCGCCTTCTTTGCAACTGCCACATCCTCTGCACTTTGAGTGACAGGGTCAGGCCAGGTGTGATGACGTTTTCACTGCCTGTTCCTGTCACTCAAAGTGCAGAGGGCGTGCCAGTTGCAGAGAGAGCAGAGCCTTTAGGTGTAATGGTAACGCCCCCGTTGCTCCTAGAGGCTCATTTGCATATAATAAAACATCATTTTTCTCAGCAATGTGGGCACATATGGACAACACAGATGTCTTCAGCTGCCAACAGGTCAGCCAGTGTCATAGGTACAAATCTGCTGACAGACGTCCTTTAATATATGATATTGTCTGAAATCATCTTTATAAAGAGGACCTGTCCCCTCTCCTGACATGTCTATTTCAATAAATACTTGTATTCCCCATGAAATAACAGTTCAAGATGATCTTTTTTCATAACTCTACATTGTGTCGTTCCGCTGTTATTCCTCCTAGTAATTTAGGAATAAATTGATGACTGGGTGTTACCAGTTGGGGGAGGAGGTCCCTACACACTCTGATGCTGTCCAGTAAGTGCCAGACTGCATAGGGACACGTCCCTTTGACAAGGGGAAAGTTAACGCCTGCTTGTTAATTTATTTATACATTTTCAGGAGGAGTAACAGAGGAACGGCACAACATAGAGCTCTAAGAAGAGAAGCCCCAGAATTGGTATAACAAGTATTTACTAAAATAGACATGTCAGGAGGGGGCAACGAGTCCTCTTTAAGGTATGGACTAAATGTCACTTTCTGGAGCTCTTAGTACCGTATATGTGATGGCAAATGTCCTGTGAAAACACGTTTTTTTTTTAAACCCTTTTCTGCTGGTATTCATGAAAAGCTTGGGTCCAACCATGTTTGTTCAATTTTTTCTTCTCTTTCCATGCAGTGATCAGAGCGAAGGCCATTGTGGACAAAGAGGTTGACAGCGGGAATGACGTCTATGGAAATCCCATAAAAAGAATCCAGTATGAAATCAAACAGATTAAGGTAAGAAGGCAAAGCGGGGGCTGCTGACATATTCCGGGGTCTTGGCAGATGGCCATTTATAACTGTTTAGCTGGTTGCACCTTTAGGGTGCTTTCACACTTGCGTTTTTACTTTCCGGCGTAGAGATCCGTTTTCTGGTCTCTACGCCGGAAAGAAACTGATCAGGATTATCCTCATGCATTCAGAATGGAGAGAAATCCGTTCAGGATGCATCAGGATGTCTTCCGTTCATGCTGCGGATTTGTCTCCATCCAAAAATCCGGAAGACTTGCCGTAACACCGGATCCAGAATTAATGCCCATTGAAGTGCATTAATCCGGATCCAGGATTAAGCTAAACTTCTTTTCAGCGTATCGCCGGATCCGACATTTAGTTCTGTGCATGCGCAGCAGCTGTTCCGATCGGGGGCCCCAGTGTAAGCTGGGGCTCCGATCGGTTACCATGGCAGCCAGGACGCTACTGAAGTCCGGGCTGCTATGGTAAGTACTCCGCAGCAGTGTACTTACCTGCGCTGCGGCCCCCGGGCGCTCCTTCATGACATCACAGGTCCGGACGCCCTCTTTCTACCAAAGCTAGAACCAGACCAAACTAAAACGGAGAGTGTCACTTTCTGGAGTGTGAACAGGGGAGAAGGAGACCCCCATTCTCCTGGTTAGGTGGAAGCACCTCTCAGCAATATCCTTTTAAGTTTTATCGCGGCCCTTAGAATTGGTTCCATGTGACCACGTGGCCCTTGCACCAGGAAAGGTCGTGCATGTCTGATCTAGAGGAAGGTAAAAATTCTGAAGCAAAAAAATATTTTTCCACATCTTAGTTAAAAAAATTCCTTCCCGACCCAAATCAGGCATTGGAATAACTCCCTGGACCAGCGACCCCTCTCTAGTAGCTATAGCCTGTAATATTATTACACTCCAGAAATACATCCAGTCCCCTCTTGAATTCCTTTATTGTACTCACCATCACCACCTCCTCAGGCAGAGAGCTCCATATTCTCACTGCTCTTACCGTGAAGAATCCACATCATGTGCTGTCCGCACCCATATGTCCGCTTCGTGGGCCCACAAAAAAAAAAAAAGAAATAGAAAATGTCCTATTCTTGTCTATTTTGCAGACAAGAATTGGCATTTGAAACAGTGTGGGACCTGCGGAAGGGAAAATGTGGGATGTATGCGGCCGGTATCCGGAAAGTAAAAAAGGATACGGCCGTGTGCATGAGGCCTAAGGGTCCATTAACACGTCCGTAAATGTGTCCGCGCCCGTCCCGCAATTTTGCCGAACGGGTGTGGACCCGTTCATTCTCTATGGGGCAGGAATGGAGGCGGACAGCACACAGTGTGCTGTCTGCATCCACATTTCCAGGGCGTGTCCCTAAACTTCCAGTCTGCGGCTTCGGAAAAAAATAGAACATGTCCTATTGTTGTCTGCAATTGCGGACAACAATAGGCAGTTCTTTGGGGGTGCCGGCCGGGTGTATTGTGGATCCGCAATACACTATGGGCATGTGAATGGACCCTAACCCTGGGTTCACACCTGAGCGTTTTACAGCGCGTTCAAACGCGCTGTAAAACGCTCAACAGATTAAAACCAATGCATCCCTATGGGAGTGGTTCACACTTGAGCGTTTTACAGCGCGTTTGAACGCGCTGTAAAACGCCCAACGCATAAACAAGTACTTGAGCTTCTTTTGGGGCGTTTGATGCGCGTTTTGTGATTGACACCACAGTAGTCAATCACAAGAACGCGCGTTTTACGCGCGTTTCCTATTTGCAAAAACGCGCTGAAATACGCGCGTAAAACGCGCGTTTTTCGAACGCTCAGTTCTGAACCCAGGGTAAGTCTGTAATTTTAGAAAAGATGCTGTGCTTTCTAGCACAGTGTGTATTTTCTTAAAGGGGGTTTCCTGGGCTTGGCTATTGATGACCTACCTTCAGGAACAGGAGACATACTCGTGTTGGTGTGGCTCGGGGTTGTGCCAAAAGCGCAGCCTGAAAACCCCAACAGAAAAAATGCTGCAAAATTGTGTCAGAAACATTTTAAACAAGTGCTACTTGGATGTCGTATATCTGGACTTCTCCAAAGCATTTGACACTCTACCTCATAAAAGGTTAGTATATAAAATGAGGATGCTCGGACTGGGAGAAAATGTCTGTAAGTGGGTAAGTAACTGGCTGAGTGATAGAAAACAGAGGGTGGTTATTAACGGTACACACTCAGATTGGGTCACTGTAACTAGTGGGGTACCTCAGGTGTCAATATTGGGCCCTATTCTCTTCAATATATTTATTAATGATCTTGTAGAAGGCTTGCACAGTAAAATATCTATTTTTGCAGATGACACTAAACTGTGTAAAGTAAGTAACACTGAAGAGGACAGTTTTCTGCTAGAGAGGGATCTGGATAGATTGGAGGCTTGGGCAGAGAAGTGGCAGATGAGGTTTAACACTGACAAATGTAAAGTTATGCACATGGGAAGGAATAATGCAAGTCACCCGTACATATTAAATGGTAAAACACTCGGTAACACTGACATGGAAAAGGATCTAGGAATTTTAATAAACGGCAAACTAAGCTGCAAAAACCAGTGTCAGGCAGCTGCTGCCAAGGCCAATAAGATAATGGGTTGCATCAAAAGGGGCCTAGATGCCCGTGATGAGAACATAGTCCTACCACTTTACAAATCACTAGTCAGACCACACATGGAGTACAGTGTACAGTTCTGGGCTCCTGTGAACAAGGCAGACATAGCAGAGCTGGAGAGGGTTCAGAGGAGGGCAACTAAAGTAATAACTGGAATGAGGGATCTACAGTACCCTGGAAGGTTATCAAAATTAGGGTTATTCACTTTAGAAAAAAGACGACTGAGGGGAGATCTAATAACTATGTATAAATATATCAGGGGTCAGTACAGAGATCTGTCCCATCATCTATTTATCCCCAGGACTGTGACGAGGGGACATCCTCTGCGTCTGGAGGAAAGAAGGTTTGTACACAAACATAGAAAAGGATTCTTTCCGGTAAGAGCAGTGAGACTATGGAACTCTCTGCCTGAGGAGGTGGTGATGGTAAGTACAATAAAGGAATTCAAGAGGGGCCTGGATGTATTTCTGGAGTGTAATAATATTACAGGCTATAGCTACTAGAGATGGGTCGTTGATCCAGGGAGTTATTCTGATTGCCTGATTGGAGTCGGGAAGGAATTTTTTTCCCCATAAGTGAGGAAAATTGGCTTCTGCCTCACAGGGGTTTTTTGCCTTCCTCTGGATCAACTTGTAGGAAACAGGCCGAACTGGATGGACAAATGTCTTTTTTCGGTCTTATATACTATGTTACTAGAACTCCATCAGTGGACAACCTCCATCTGGTATCGCCATGGAAGAAACCCAATCAGAGTTGTTACTTGCGGTATTCTACATTGAGACTTTACCATTGGAGGTCAGTCGGCTGATACACTGAAGAAATCCCACCAAACACAGCATGCGGCACTTGTAAAAAATGATCATTGCCCAAAGTAGACAAATGCATTAGGAGAATTATAGCAAGATTTAACATTTTTTCCCAAATTTGTGTTGTTGGTTTGTGCCAAGATTTTAACCTTCTCTTTCACGTTGCTCTGCAGATGTTCAAGGGACCTACCGAGGATATCCAGTACATCTTCACAGCCCCTTCATCTGCTGTGTGCGGCGTGACACTGGTTACTGGAGGCAAAAAAGAGTACTTGATTGCAGGTTGGTTCTGTTATATTCGATTGTATCTGGTTGTTTGTTCTATACATTTGCTTCTTATAGTAAAATGAAAAAATGGCATCCGCAGCACAACCCCATTAACAAATCAGACATGTCTAGAGAGGGGTCTCGTTTGGCTGCCTGGAGAGGTGTCTCGTTTGGCTGCCTGGAGAGGTGTCTCGTTTGGCTGCCTGGAGAGGTGTCTCGTTTGGCTGCCTGGAGAGGTGTCTCGTTTGGCTGCCTGGAGAGGGGTCTCGTTTGGCTGCCTGGAGAGGGGTCTCGTTTGGCTGCCTGGAGAGGGGTCTCGTTTGGCTGCCTGGAGAGGTGTCTCGTTTGGCTGCCTGGAGAGGTGTCTCGTTTGGCTGCCTGGAGAGGGGTCTCGTTTGGCTGCCTGGAGAGGGGTCTCGTTTGGCTGCCTGGAGAGGGTCTCGTTTGGCTGCCTGGAGAGGGTCTCGTTTGGCTGCCTGGAGAGGTGTCTCGTTTGGCTGCCTGGAGAGGTGTCTCGTTTGGCTGCCTGGAGAGGGGTCTCGTTTGGCTGCCTGGAGAGGGGTCTCGTTTGGCTGCCTGGAGAGGTGTCTCGTTTGGCTGCCTGGAGAGGTGTCTCGTTTGGCTGCCTGGAGAGGTGTCTCGTTTGGCTGCCTGGAGAGGGGTCATCTGTCAATTTTTTAACCTATTACATATTAGAGGGTTATTTCTATCTTATTAATGTGATGGCCTATAACTTTAGGATTGGTGGGGGTCTAACCCCTGGTACCCCACTAATCCTGAAGGTGACACGGTGGCTCCCTGACCACACACTCAAGTGAATGGAAGCGGCGGCTGCAGTCCCCTGTACTGACCGGTGGACGGGACGTTGCTGTGCGTGGAAGAACTGCAATTCCTACTTCCTGTGGATCGGTGAGGGTTCCAGAGGTCGGACCCCTACCAATCATACAGTGATGACCTGTCCCAGCACCATCACATTATCCAATTAAGAACTCCATGACTTTGGAGTCATTATCTGCCATTAGGAAATGATGATGCTCTGGCTCGTTTCAATGGCTTTCCCACCCCACGTCAGCACGGTCTTGTTTTTTCACAAGGCAGTATTGTATTTGCAGCTGGACAGGCCATGGAAGGAGTTGCACAACTGATTTTCTACATATTTTCCTTAGTGAGCTGCTGCTAAACAGGTGGCTTCTAGTTTGTTTTGTGCAGCAGATACATCCTGCATGATGAGCAGAAATCCCACCACTCAAAACCATAGAAAATATTCTTGTTTACAGCCCTCTAAGGCGCCTATAGGTGATATAGTGCTGCACCCTGAGCAGATGATGGCAAAAGACCGACCAGCGATGAGGCAAGTGTGCGGCAACGTTTCAAGACATCGTCTGGTTATGGCTCCATTTCCTTTCAGGCTGAAGAAATATTACATATGCAAGTTAGAAATCAGTAATATATCATCTGCATAAGGCTACGTTCACACGACCATAAGTGTTTTGCGGTCCGGATGCCGGCCGTGTGCATTCCGCATTTTGCGGACCACACGTGGCCGGCTCTATATAGAAAATGCCTAATCTTGTCTGTGATTGCGGACAAGAATAGAACATGCTCTATCTTTTTTGCGGGGCAACGGAACTACGGAGGCAGACAGGTCACTGTATGCTGTCCGCATCTTTTGCGGCCCCATTGAATGAATGGGTCCACACCCATTCCGCAAAATTGCTGAACAGATGCGGACCCATTCATACGGTCATGGGAATGAGCCCTAAGACATTCTTTTGGCCATGTATTATACAGATGATTTTATTTTTTAACTTGAGTACCCTCCACTGATACTGCACCCATCGGCTGCCCCGCTGCGATCCCCTGAAGTTTTGGCGTCATACATGTTAATGCAGAGCATTAGTACAGGGAGGAGGAGGAGACATCAGCTGGTCCAAGGGAGAAGGAGGTTTTTCTCGTAAGATTTGGTAAATGTAAGGAAGGACTATAGTCTCCTACGGGCATTCAGGTAGTGTCTGGCAGTGCTGGATCCAGAGAGCTCCGGGGTCAAAACTGAAATTAGCAGGGAGCACCCTGCCGGATCTCTTCACCGCTAGTGTGAAAATAGCTTTAGCTGTGACTAACGACCAACATAGACCGAAATGCGTCAGCTGTTTTATTGTATGTGCTTTTAATCTGAAGCTAATAAAGCTGCTGTTATGGGTTGGTGTTGTGCTAGTAAATTTTTCTGCAACCCATTGTGTCCCGAGTCACACCCCTGGCCCGCATCGTATTACATGAGACCGAGGTCTCTGGAGGCTGGTCATTGGCGCCTGTTCACTACACGTGGCTCATTCAAAATGAGGTTTTATTAAATGTATTGTATTGCGCTCCACTGTTAGGATAGTCTGTTCCATGGATGGGAAATATCAGTTTGGATGAGCTCCTCTGGAGAAAATCTAGAGAAAACCTGCACTTCTTGGTCATGGATGTCAAAGCTGTAATATTCAGTTGTAATACATGAAGTCTGCATCCTGTGAAAATTCATTTTAAAGATGGGCGCCATTTCCTCTTTTCCAGGTAAAGCAGAGGGGAATGGAAAAATGCATATCACATTGTGTGACTTCATTGTGCCATGGGAATCTCTCACCCAAACCCAGAAGAAAAGTCTAAATCAGAGATATGAGATGGGCTGTAAGTGTAAGGTAAGTCATTGTTGTGTCACCCCAGGTAGGAAGGCTGCTGTAATTTTGTAATGTATTTCTTTTACCTTAATTGCTCCTGTCTTCCATTCTGGGCTGTGGTCACATGACCTTGTCCATGCAGCGCTCTTTTATTTTCTGTGATGTCATGTCAATGGGCGGGGCAGTGATAGGGGAGCGTCAATGAAACTAGGGAGAGTGGGAGGAGCTATAAACCAGCTGGGCGTTGTTAGGGGCTGTGCCAGAGATAGGAGAAATGCATCATGGGTTTGGTTGGATGCGGCAACAGGAAATGCTACCTACAGGATAGAAACCAAGCAGAGGGATTGGTTTACTTGGTGAAAACAGGTCAGAAGAGTCCAAAATGATAAAGGAAAAGCGTTGAGAAGATGTACATGAGGTAAGCAATGGCATGAGTCTATCTGTTAAAAACCACAGTGATCCTAGAAAACATCTTTAAGCCTCAGCTATCTTTAACCCATTTGCCGTCGGGTCCATTTTCCCATTTTGGACAACCAAAAATACAACCTGAATTGTAAAATTTAAAAACAAAAACATATTATACCACTATGACCATGTATTTTCTGACAATAGTCCCCTCGAATATTATGAATATGCCACCCAGCACTTCATGGCTAGCTTCATGCAATTTAGAGAGTAAAGTTTAGTTTTTTTTAGTTTTTTTCACACTAGCACTAAACTGCTTCAGCAGAGCAACAGCCTGCCAGGCCGCATTGACTATAATGGGACCCTATGGGGATCCAGCAATAGTGCCGAGATTTGGCCGGACAGATACTTCTACAAGCAGGTTTTTTTTGGTCCATCTGAATCCCAGAAACAGGCTGGATCCCCGTCTGGTCCCGATGTAGTCAGTGGGGCCTGGCTGTGCTCCAGCAGGCTGTTCCTCAGCCGCAACATTTTAGCGCTAGTGTGAAACTAGTAATCTGGTTTGTGTCTGAACCAGGCGGAGCCCGAGCGGCACAGCTCGTAAAATTAGGTGCAAAATGTGAAGGGTTCATACGTGCCACGTAACGTCTGTGTTGATGTAGATAATAATCACATATAGCTTTTATAATAATCAATAACTAATATTTTATAGACTCTGTGCAAGTCTTTGGCCACTTGTAACAAGATGTGCTGGAGTGGAATTTGTAGCAAGGCCCTGAAATGGTCACTCTGACATTGGGCCCTTGTACTATGAGGTTTTATGTAGACAGGGTGAGGGGGACGGAGGCCTCCCTTTTAGCCAAAGCAATCCCTGTCCATCAATGAGGCATTTTAGCTCCCGGTGTAACAATTTATAGGGCGCCCAGGGATAGGTGGCCAGGAAAATGGCTTAAAAGTCCCCCGAGTCTGACAGCTGGCTCAGTGCCCCAACCATCTCTATTTGGCTCTCCGTGTACGTCTTTATTTCTAATTTAAACTCTTAATCTCCTTAATTATCCTTGTAAATGCTTTATACTTAATAAACTGTTAAAGCTTTGCCTCTGGGACAAGAGAGCTTTGTTACCGAACTGCCGGTTTCCATATCCGTGTCTACACGTGCAAATCTACACCTATTGACCAGAAATCTGTGATCGAAATGCTCTATACAGTTGCATCACAGAATTGACACATGTCCTGACTAGGTGCATGGTTTCAGATATAAAAACGCTCGTCTACTGACTCTTTTAACCACTTCAGCCCCCCTAGCTTAAACACCCTTAATGACCAGGCCACTTTTTACAATTCCGCACTACACTACTTTCACCGTTTATTGCTCCGTCATGCAACTTACCACCCAAATGAATTTTACCTCCTTTTCTTCTCACTAATAGAGCTTTCATTTGGTGGTATTTCATTGCTGCTGACATTTTTACTTTTTTTGCTATTAATCAAAAATTACCGAAATTTTTGCAAAAAAATGACATTTTTCACTTTCTGTTGTAAATTTTTTTTAAAAAAAACTACATTTCTATGCGTTTACAAAACCATTTTTCTCTAAATGTATTGTTCTACATGTCTTTGATAAAAAAAACTCCAATAAGTGTATATTTATTGGTTTGGGTAAAAGTTATAGCGTTTACAAACTATGGTGCAAAAAAGTGAATTTCGGCATTTTGAAGCAGCTCTGACTTTCTGAGCGCCTGTCATGTTTCTTCAGGTGCTAGAATGTCAGGATAGTATAAATACCCCCCAAATCACACCATTTTAGAAAGAAGACACCCCAAAGTATTTACGGAGGGGCATGGTGAGTTCATGTATCATTTCATTTTTTTTCACAAGTTAGCGGAAAATGACACTTTCTGAGAAAAAAAAAAAAAAAAAGTTTCAATTTCTGATAACTTCTGGCAAAAAAAAAAAAAATCTCAGACGGACTCACTATGCCCCACAGTGAATACCTTGGGGTGTCTACTTTCCGAAATGGGGTCATTTGTGGGGTGTGTTTACTGTTCTGGCATTTTGGGCGGGGCTAAATTGTGAGCCGCCATGTATAACCTAAAGGTACTCGTTGGAATTTGGGCCCCTTTGTGCACCCAGGCTGCAAAAAAGTGTCACTCATGTGGTATCGCCGTACCCAGGAGAAGTAGGGCAATGTGTTTTGGGGTGTATTTTTACATATACCCATGTTGGGTGAGAGAAATATCTCTGTAAATTGTCAACTTTGTATAAAAATTTTTAAAAGTTGTCGTTTACAGAGATATTTTTCACACAAAGTATGTGTATATATAAAAATACACCCCAAAACACATTGCCCTACTTCTCCTGAGTACGGCGATACCACATGTGTGCCACTTTTTTGCAGCCAAGATGCGCAAAGGGGCCCTAAAACCAATGAGTACCTTTAGGATTTCACAGGGCATTTTTACGCATTTGGATTCTCACACTTTAAAAAAATAAAATTTTGCATGAACTCGCCATACCCCTCACGGAATACCTTGGGGTGTCTTCTTTCTAAAGAATCATTACACGTATGGCCAGCATTAGGAGTTTCTGCGATTCTCCGTATATTGAGCATACGGGTAATGAGATTTTTTTTTTCCGTTCAGCCTCTGCGCTGAAAAAAATAAATAAAAATGAACGGCACAGATTTTTTCATTCGCATCGATCAATGTGGATGAAAAAATCTCTGCCAAAATCAGTGACTGCGGTGCAGTGGGCTGGGCGCTAACTAACTGGTGGTGATAGGGGACCCTTATGCCCCATTCACACGTCCGCAATTCTGTTTGCGGAACGGAATTGCGGACTCATTCATTTCTATGGGGATAGACTTTGTCCCGCCCGGATCCGGAATTACGGATCCGCGCTTCCGGGTCTGCACTTCCGTTCCGCAAAAATATAGAACATGTCCTATTCTTGTCCGCAATTGCGGACAAGAAAAAGCATTTTCTATATAGTTCTGGCAATGTGCGGATCTGCAAAATGCGGAAAGCACATTGCCGGTGTCCGTGTTTTGAGGATCTGCGGATCGGATCCACGGATCCGTGAATCCACGGATCCGCAAAACACATATGGACGTCTGAATGGAGCCTTACAAGGGTGTGATCAATGACAGGGGGTGATCAGGGGTCTAGATGGGGTGATCAAGGGGTTAATAGGTGAGGGGGGGGTGGGGGGGGTTAGTGTAGTGTTTGGTGCAACTTTACATAGTTACCTGGTCCTCTGGTGGTCGATCCCAGCAAATGGGACCACCAGAGGACCAGGTAGCAGGTATACCAGACGCTGTTCACAAAACAGCGTCTGGTATACATGTTTGATGCGATTTATATCGCATCTACAGCCTGCCAGCGATTGATCATCGCTGGCAGGCTGTAGTCTAACTCTCCAGACGCGCGTTCACAGGAACTCATGGGTCTCGCGAGAGGACGCGCCGATGCGTCCACTCAGAAGATCCTGGCAGCCCACAGGACGCAATCCTGCGTACGGCGGTCCGGGAGTGGTTAAAGGGGTTGTCCCACAAAAACATTCTACAGTTTTCAAACCAGCACCCGCTTCTGAATACTTTTGTAATTGCATGTGATTAAAAATTTAGCATAGCCACTAAATTATTCAATAAAATGTAACTGTATATCGCCATCTGCTGTTTGTTCTTGTCCTGATTTCTTTGTCCTGCTCACTGAGATGGCCGCACATGGTCAGTTTCAGGCCTCCTGAGCTGTGATAGGAAGAGCTGAGACACGCCTCCTGAGCTGTGATAGGAAGAGCTGAGACACGCCTCCTGAGCTGTGATAGGGAGCTAAGACACGCCCCCTCAGCTGTGATAGGGAGAGCTGAGACACGCCTCCTGAGCTGTGATAGGGAGCTGAGACACGCCTCCTGAGCTGTGATAGGGAGAGCTGAGACACGCCCCCTGAGCTGTGATAGGAAGCTGAGACACGCCTCCTGAGCTGTGATAGGGAGATCATGGGCACTACCCATAAGCTGCAGCAGAAAAGACACGCCCCCTGAGCTGTCAGGCCAAAGATAACCTAGCAGAGCAATGAATGTGGAGATCTCTGGATCCATGTGAGGTACAGGGCTGGCTCTAGCTTTGTTATAAAGAGACTGTCGTGTACTATATGATGTCTGATTTTCATGGGGTAATCCCTTTAATATAAAAAATAAAGAACCCCCCCTTTAAATGTGACAGTCATAGAGAACATATCCTGTCTGATAGGAAGAGGGGCTGATGACATGAAGGCAGGTTCCTGGAGGCTTTCAAGGCTAGAGATGAAGGTAACAGGCCGTTGTCGGAGGTCATTTGTAGCTTCCCCTCTCCTGGGTCTCACAGAGCAAGAGCTTTTCATTCCCAATATTGCATCTAGAATACTGAACCCCATATCATTAGGGTTTTTATATATCTAATATCTAAGCTAATCTAAACACCTGCCACAACCAAAATATACATCCCTGGCCGTGAAAGGGTTAAAGGGAAAGTGTGGGTCTAAACATTGATGTGTCTGGAAAATGGAAATCTCACAAAGTCAAGAGACTGTGACCCTCAATCAGCACCTGGTTTTGTATTTCAGCACGCCCGATCCTTTTGTTTTCATGGACATAAGCCACCTGCAAAAAGCTTCCCTCCTGTCCTGTTCACACGCATGCTCTGCCGAGCCAGTCATACATGTGTGTAGGGGATCAGGGTAGATCTTATCTAATGTGTATGGCCAGTTTTACTCCCATCACCCTGCTGAGAGGATATGCACATCCGGCGTATCTGGAGAGGGGAGGGAGGAATGGCTGTGGGCCGAATTACTATGATATGATACTAAGGGTATAATTTGGTGATTTTTTTATTTATTTTATTTTTTTAGTCAGACTGTCTTCGACTATAATACTCCTTGATGATATTTTAAGACTGTGGTTGTGGCCACGGTCCAGAAAAACATTTTACACGGCCTATAAAATCAGTTGTGTTAGGAAGAGTACACAGGGTGGGAGTCCCATTAAAACCTCTCCACATACATTTCTTGAGTAGAACTGAATGCCGATGAGTCAACGCTGCCCAACAATCTGACAATGCTGCAGAGCGAAGCCATTACTGGGAGGGCCGAATCTCACATTACACACAGGGTTTACAGCAAGCCGTTTTACTGTTATTAAAAGCATGTGACAACAGGTCTCGTGGTCAGGCCAGACAAAATTGGAACATTTTGTTCTGAGTTCAAAGAACTAGATCTGGCCAAATCTCTACCTCAGTGGATGAGAACATACATCTAAGCCTTCTTTCACACTTTTATGCCATAAACGATGCCTGGAAAAAAGATTTCCTCTTTGTCTGAAGTCTTCACCTAGTCTTAAGTTGACTGTCGACCAAACACAAATGCTGATCTTCCCTTCCCAGCCGAAAAAAGTCTGTGAATTGGTCTAACAAAATGTGCTGAGAAAGATTGTGAAAATTTTTGTAATGAAGGTGACCTGGTGATCAGCTGACCCCCATAAACCCGGCTTCTTTGTTACATGGCAGGGATGGTGTCCGCTCAGGAGCTGTGCCGGCATTGGCTCCCAACATCCCAGTAACTGGGATCGGAGGTAACACCGCTCCTGACCGTTCAACCTAGTAGATGTCTTAGTCAGTAGTGACTGCCGGTGGGTTACAGTGGCAGCTAGGGTCCTAACACAGGCCCCCTTGCCTGCCATTTGTATTTGCCTAATAGATTGCCTGTCTGTAAAGCACTGACAGACAATAATTCATTGCAATACAGGAGTATTTCAAGGTATGATATGGGCAGTCCTATAGAGGGACAAAAAATACTTATAGGGCTTGTTCTATAATGATGACCTATCCTCGGGATAGGTGATCAATATCAGATCTGTCGGGGTTCGACGGGCAGTGTAATGAACACGAAGCGGCGCTCGCATGGAGCTTCACCTCCTTTTCAAACAGCTGATTGCTAGGGATGACAGGTGTCGGACCTCCATCCTGAGGATAGGTCATTTATATAAAACCCCTGCACAACCCCTTTAAAAAAAAAAAAAATATGAAAAATTGTTTAACTTAAAAAATTTTTCCCTAAAATCCACATATAGTACTAATTTAGTGGGAGGAAAAATAAATATATATATATATATATATATATATATATATATATATATATATAGGAAAAAATGCACTGGATCACACAGCAAGTTGCACGGTATAATAATGGAGTGCCAGTGGCTGAGAGGACAATCCCCTATGTCCACGGAAATATAACACAAAGAATTCCACAGCACTTCCTTGTCAGTGAAAAAAAGGTGCTACTTTATTTTCGGATAAAGCGACGTTTGGTGCACCCAATGGCACCTTTTTCAAGCAGTGATCACTGCTTGAAAAAGGTGCCATTGAGTACTCGAACGTCGCTTACCGAAAATAAAGTAGCACCTTTTTTTCACTGACAAGGAAGTGCTGTGGAATTCTTCGCGATATATATATATATATATATATATATATATATATATATATATATACATACTTGGAATCCCCTTATTCATAACAATGCGTATAATAGTATAAAAGTATAAAAAGCATTAAAAAAATTCCAAAGAACTGTGAAAGAATTGATTTTTAAATTTCCAAAAATTAGTAAAAGCTAATCGATTACTTATGTACCCAAAAATGGTACCATTAAAAGCTATAGCTTGTCCCCCCCCAAAAAAAAAAAAAACCCTTATGAAGCACATAGACAGAAAAATTTAATAGTTATGGTACTTGGTAATGCAAAGATGAAAAAAACTTAAAGGGCTTCTGTCACCCCCACTGACGAATTTTCACTAGCTGACATTAGCTACTTGCTAATGTCAGCTGAGTTCAAACATATGTTTAATATCTTTTTTTCTGTTTGCAATCTTCTTAAAAACTTACTTTTGTCATATGTAAATTAGCTTCGCTACCAGCAAGTTGGGCGGGTACTTGCTGGTAGCCGCCGCATCTTCATGGCCTTGGAACGCCCCCTCTTCTTTTGATAGACAGGGCCAGCGTGCTCTCCTCCTCTCGCTGGCCCTGTCTGCAGCTGCAATCCCGCGCCTGCGCAGTCTCGGTCTTTAGTCGGCGCAGGCGCTCTGAGTGAAGGACGCTCGCTAGGCGCTCCGTCCTCAGTGCGCCTGCGCCGATGGCGTCAGCGCTACACCCGGAAGAAAAGACGCCGGCATCGCCTGCTCTTTACCAGGGATGCCGGCGTCTTCTCTTCCGGGTGTAGCGCTGACGTCATCGGCGCAGGCGCACTGAGGACAGAGCGCCTAAGCGAGCGTCCTTCACTCAGAGCGCCTGCGCCGACTAAAGACCGAGACGGCTGTAGACAGGGCCAGCGAGAGGAGGAGAGCGCGCTGGCCCTGTCTATCAAAAGAAGAGGGGGCGTTCCAAGGCCATGAAGATGCGGCGGCTACCAGCAAGTACCCGCCCAACTTGCTGGTAGCGAAGCTAATTTACATATGACAAAAGTAAGTTTTTAAGAAGATTGCAAACAGAAAAAAAGATATTAAACATATGTTTGAACTCAGCTGACATTAGCAAGTAGCTAATGTCAGCTAGTGAAAATTCGTCAGTGGGGGTGACAGAAGCCCTTTAAGAAATGAGAATGCTTAGTCCTTAAAGGGGTTGTCCAATATCATACAACCCGATCTCGTAGTTCATAATGTCCTGCAAGATGTAATTAGGTAATATTCTTCCATTAAGTATATCGTTCCTGTGTGAAGATCTGAACTTCTGTCACGTGAACAACCCCCCCCCCCCCCCTTTGTCTATAGCGCCGCTCAGAAACGGTGATCCTCCGTCTCTTGGCGATCTCCTGTCCTTTCTGCTCTGCTCCTTGCATCACCACCGATCTCATTTACATGGGCGGATAGTGGCTAGCACTGAGAGAACGGCATCATTCACTAACACTCGTGAATTGTACCGTTATGTCAGTGCCGCCCAGTACTCAAGATATGCGGCAGGGAGGGACTGGAGAATGGCAGTGGATAGATCGACGGCGGATGTTTCCAAGCGGTGCTACAGACAGGAGGGGCACAGCAGTTCAGATAAAGGAGCACATCTGGCAGGACATTGTACATGGCAGATCCAGAGGACATTGGTAGACCTCTGTATCCCATAGCCACCATCAGCATCCCCCCCCCATCTCGTCACTGGGGAAGAGGGTGTCTTGGCTTCGATGGCCAGACAGAAACCTAACAAATTCCTCCAAACTCAGCCAATTCAAGAGTTTATCCCATGATTAATTGAACAAAATCATACAGTAACACTGGGTTCAGACCTGAGCGTTTCTAAGACGCGCGTTTTACGCGCGTTTTAGTTGCGCTTTTTTATGCGCGTTTTTGGCAATATTAAACGCGCGTTTAACGCGCGTTCGTGACTCTGGAGACTTTTTTTAATTGGTCTGGAGACCAATTAAAAAAGGGCATCTCTACACTTAACGCGCGTTAAACGCGCGTTAAACGCGCGTTCCCATTGAAGTCTATGGGAGGAAAAGCGCGACAAACGCCCAAAAAAACGCTCCTGAACGAGCTTATGCATCGGGCGTTTTACAGCGCGTTTTTACGCGCTGTAAAACGCTCAAGTGTGAACCACTCCCATAGGGATGCATTGGTTTTCATGTGTTGAGCGTTTTACAGCGCGTTTGAACGCGCTGTAAAACGCTCAGGTGTGAACCCAGGGTAAATGACAGTCTCTTTCTAGCAAAACTAGAACAAGCCCTGAACCTCACATGGATCCAGAGATCTTCACATTCATTGCTCTGCTAGATTTATCTGCTGCAGCTGGTGGCAGTTGAAGGATGGAACTGAGCATGTGCGACCTCAGTGAGCAGGACAGAGAAACTAGAAAAAGGGCAAACAGCAGGTGGCGCTATACAGACACATTTTATTGAATAGCACAGCATCTATACAAAATGTTTAATTTGATACTGTTATGAAAGTATTCAGATGCAGGTGCTGGTTAGAAAAATGTAGAATATTTTTTGTGGGACAACCCCTTTGACCCTTTAGAGGACACTATTGGCCGTGGCATCTAAGAAGTTAAATGACCAGGATCAAAGCTAGCTCTGATCTCGGCCATACCAGACTGTATTTAACAATCCACTCTCAATATGCTGAGCTTGCACCACTACTACGCCATAACGGTACAGCTTTTTGTGCCAATCTTCCTGCTCACTACCTACATCATTTGAGGGGAAGGGGTTAAAGAGACCCCATTGATGGGCCTGTCCTGATTTGAGGGTTTCAGCAGAGTGGCCTCTCTTTTGGTGGTATTTATGTTGGTATATGTAAGTTCTGATGTCGTCTGTCTACTTTCTCTCCTCAGATCTCACGCTGTCCTTCCATTCCCTGTTATGTTTCTTCCCAAGATGAGTGTCTCTGGACAGACTGGATGACCGAGAAGAGCATCAACGGACGTCAGGCGAAACATTACGCCTGCATTAAGCGTAGTGATGGATCCTGCTCCTGGTACCGGGGAACCGCCCCTCCAAAACAGGAGTTCCTCGACATAGAGGACCCCTAAATCTCATTTTGTGCAAGTCCCGCTCACCAGTCCCGAGATTTATTATAATTTTTTTTTTTTTAGTCCAGGTTAATGTCAGTTCCTGCAAGTCACATGGCTGAACGGAAGAAGCTGGACTGCAAGCTGTCATGGGATGGGGAATTAACCCCTTCATTGCTCGACCCCACAGCACTGAAAGGATTAAATGGATGAGGATGGGATGGACTCCGCTTCCACCCTAGCTCTTAGACTTCCACTCCCCCCATCATACAGTTTGTTGGAGCGCACAAGGCCACATATAGAATCCCTTTATTCTGTGTAGCTGGTCTACAGTCTTTTCCTTGACTTTCCCCAAGTGCCCGATTCCCTTTCCAAAAGAGGATAATCTGCAAAGCGAGGTCCAAGTTCTGTTTGCCCAGCCTTCCACCTCTAGTATTCAGTGTAATCTAAGCAGGGACTGGCTTTCTGTGTCATTCTGAGAATGCTTCCATTATAAATCTCTTTCCGTTTTCAGTACCCTCTGTTCCTGTCTGGGGGTGTTCTTAAAGGGACACGAATGCTGTTATACGAATGGAGCTGTGTAACTGGATGCGCCATAAATGTCCAGTAGGTGGGGTCCTATCTCCTGCGTCAAGAATGGGGCCCCGACACCCCCTGCCAGGAATGGAGAGGAGGCCACAAATGCAGTGAAATAGCCAAATATGCGCGTTCTGCTATTTTCGGACACGTGAATGGAGAGAGCCGTTCATGCGTGGCACGTGACAGGGCTCCATTCTTAAGATACGAGTGGGTCCATATCCGCCGGACATTTTATGGCATAGCCTGTGGAAATTAAATAAATGTCTAGATCAGTGATGCCCAACCTGCCGCCATCCAGCTGTTGTAAAACTACAACTCCCACCATGTCCTGTTGTAGGCTGATAGCTGTAGGCTATCTGAGCATGCTGAGAGTTGTAGTTTTGCAACAGCTGGAGGGCCGCAGGTTAGGCATCCCTAGTCTAGATAGAACAACCGGGTTTTCCAGGGTCTGGCAAAATTTTCTCATATAATAAAATAATGAAAGGCTCCCCTGGTAAAGCCCCTGTCATTCCAGTGTACCACTGGGGCCAGTTTATCCAATGTCCTACCTTCTGGGCAAATTTTGCCCGATCCTGGAAAACCCATTTAACAGTACAAGTCAGGGTTTGCATAGTTTTCCTGTCGCCTCTACTGACACGTCTTTTTTAATGAATACTTGTATTTTCCATGATCAAATAATACTGGATTTTTATTAGCGATCTGGGTCCACTGTTATTCCTACTGGAAACGAATGACTTAGGCTACTTTTACACTTGCGTTGTTTATTCCGGTATTGATATCCGGCAGGGGATCTAAATACCGGAAATAAACAGATCCGTTTTTATTTTGCACATCAGAATGCATGTGTTCCGTTAGGATGCGGTCGTGTGAAGTCAAAACGGATCTGCCACTAAATACATTGAAAGTCAATGGGTGACGGATCTGGTTTTTTAGGGTTTAAAAAAAAAAAAAAAAAAGGATCCGTCACCATTGACTTACATTTTTCAGTGCCGGATCTGTTTTTATGACCGGACACAAAACCACAGCTTACATTGATTTGTGTCCGGTCAGGGAACGGAAGACGTCCTGATGCATCCTGAACGGATCTCTCTCCATTCAGAATGCATGAAGGCTAAACGGAAACGTTTTTTTTTCCAGTATTGAGGTGCTCTGCCGGATCTCAATACCGGAGAACGACAAAAGTGTGAAAGTGGCCTAAATCGACAACTGGGCATTATTATTTACCTTGTCAATAGGATGTGTTTCTCACACTGTCTGATATGCTGTCATCACTGATTGGACGCTGTGTGCAGGGACACACCCCCATCTGGTAACACCCAATCGTCACTTTATTCCTACATTACCAGTTGGAATAACAAGGGGACAGCACAAATGCCGCAGGAGTTTTATTTCTCAAGGAATGCAATTACAAACTGAAATAGACATGTCAGGAGAGTAGGCGCAACCTCCGATTTAGGTTTGGAGAGAACAAGGTTTCGCACAAGCTTATGTATGTTTCGTTGAGAATTTCCTATAATCTGCTTGCGAGAATCTGCCATATTACGTTCTACATGGGTTGTAGAAATGACTTTGTAACTAATTGTCTGCCCTCTGCGGACACTGAATCGATTTGTGTTTTTTTTTTTTTCCCCTTTCTTAAAGGGGTTGTCTCATTGTGGAGATTACTGGCACTGGAATAGGCCACCAATGTCTGATCCGAGCCAGTGACAGAGTAAGCGTCGTTGAGATTCACCTCTGCTTGGCTTTTTTCAGGCTGGCTGGCTTTTTAGGACTGCCATTGTTGTCAAGCAGTGCGGAGCTGAATGGAGGTAAAGCGTTGCTGCGTTTTCCTCGCGCCGCTGATACTTCATTCCAGCTATTGGCGGTGGTCACAGCAGATGGATCGCACACTAGTGGGACGACCCCTTTAAAAATGGTTCTGTTTAATGGTTTTCATGGTGACCTACAGTAAAGACCTTCCTATATGTTCACACTTCCTTTTATAACGGCGCATGCTCCAGCATGCTATACGTAAGCATTGGTATAAATGGTGTAAATGTGTTGCATTGTGAGAGCAGCAGCAATCTAAGCCACGTGCACTTTGCATCATCGTATTCATCGATGTAATAACATAGGACGAAACTGTGCCGAAAACGCACCGGAGTGGTAAGCTAGACCAACCTCCATGATATCGTAGGACACAGGACACAGTGCAGCCCACTCTCTATACACTGTACCCACAGCCAACCGTTACCTTGGTGCCACGTGCACAGGATACTCATTCCCCTTTTTAACCCCCGCAGGGCACACCTTGCGTGTACACAGACCATAGGAGAGAATGTTAAATGTGCCTGATGTACTGTATAGCTTTTGGGAATATTTAATCCCTCATTACTAGAAAACTTTTTATCATATTTATATCATACTATTTGGTATTTCCCTTTTTATTCCCGACATGGCTTTTATGGTCCTTGTGTCAAGCCCAGTCCCCTTTGTACAAACAAGTATACTGTAAATCACAGGAATGCTATTTGTAGAGTTCTCGCTTGGTAAGTATAAGATGGAATGTGTATTTTTTTTCTGCTGCAAGTATTAATTTAAAGCTTTTGTTCTCTTTTTGTGTTTTTATTATTATTATTATTATTTGCTGAAATAAAAGTCTGAGACTTGTGGAGAGAGAGAAGGGGGAAAGTTGCATGTTCTGTGCTTTGCACTTATTCCGATGCTCGATGACAAATTCTGTATGTGAAAGTTTCATCGGTGCCATTAAAAAGAGTATTATCTGCCACTGGGAGAGGCCTTTGACCTGTTATTGTGTGTTCCTCCCCCTATCACACAGCGCTTCTTTACAGATTTAGTACGTCGTGTGGGCTAGGAGAGCTGCACTACTGCAGACGATGTAGTCCGTGCTAGTATCGGAGAGAAGTGTTTCTTTTTTTTTTCACCTTTTTATATATGTTTTATACTGTTGTCTCTGTACATGTATCAGAATGTATGGACTCCGATGAGCCGAAGTTAGTTATTCGCAAAGTCGCGTGTGACTTCGTTGAATAACTTCGGTAGTTGATTTGGAACCGAACTCGACTTCGCGAGTAACTTACTTTAGCTCATCGGAGCTCATACATTCTAATACTGTAAGGAGACGGATCTCCGCACAGTATTAATTCTAAGTTTTGAGCAAAGTGACTTTGGATGAAGCATCAGAAGCTCGCTTCGCTCAACGCCAGTTGTAGCATTAGTGTTTTTCTCCTGTGCTAAAGAAGGTAAGCTTATTCTAAAATCTAGCTGCCCCCAAAAGCATATAGCTCCTCCAGGGGCCTACATCAGTAATCCCGTTCTTCTGTCACGAAAATCTGATTCCTTCCAAGTAGTAAACCTTAAAATCAAAGCTCTTGTCCTATTTAAAGAGTATAAATCTCTTCTATTTGGGAGTAGAAGCGTACTGTAAGCATGATGGCCGGATAGCTATACACGCTGGAAAAGTGGAGCTGCAGTGTGCCAAGCACAGGTGCTTTGCAGCTAGTTGACAAGTATTACTATTAATGCATGGAAATAAGCTGGCCATAGATGGAAGATACTTGTGGGATGACTAATTCTCGTAAAATAAATCTCAAGTCAAAGCTCTTACAAACTGCAGCAGGTTTTTCTTCTGTGTAAGGCTGGAGTCACACATGCACTTTACAGATTAGTACAGAAACGACTATAAATCAAGAGGCGTGAGGGTCCCGCTAACGAGAGCTTACAAACTATGAGGAGATGGGGGTGACACAAGTGGTAGAAAGTGCATATTCCGTACAATGGTCCAGCCGTCTTAAACTAAATACTAGATACATGTAACGCTGCATGAGCCAGTCACCAGTCTTCAAACACTTACTTTTTTCACTTTTCATTGAGGCCTTGTGCTAAAAGTTGTCTTATAAAATATATGTAAATATGTTTTCCCCATCATTCTGCACTCAATACCCCATAATGAGAAGTGAAAACAGAATATTAGACATTTTTGCAAATTTATTAAAAAGAAAAAACTAAAATTTCGCATGGACATAGGTATCCAGACCCTTTGGTATTATGTTGGTAATTTAGCTCCGGGGGACTCCCATTTCTCTTTGAGATGTTTCTACACCTTGATTGGGGTCCACCTGTGGTAAACTCAGTTAATTAGATGTGATTTGGACAGACACAGCCCTGTCTATATCAGATCTTATATTGTAGAGGCATAGGTCTGAAGAAGGGTTAAAAAAAACGAAAAACATTCTGCTGCACAGAGAACAATGGCCTCCATAATTCTTAAATAAAAAAAGTTTGGAACAACCAGGGCTCTTCCTAGAGCTCGCTGCCCCTCATAACTAAGTAATCGGGGAAAAAGGGCCTTAGTAAGAGAGGTGACCAATAACCCAATGGTCTGAGCGCCAAAGATCCTGTGTGCAGATGGAGAACCTTCCAGATGTTCAACCATCACTGCACTACTCCACCAACCTGTGCTTTATGGCAGAATGGCCAGAAAGGAGCCTCTCCTAAGTAAAAGACACATGATGAAAGTTTGCAAAAAAGCACCTAAAAGACTATCAGACTGTAAGAAATAGGATTCTGTGGTCTGATGAAACCAAGATTGAACAGTTTGTACTCCAAGGCATCATGCCTGGAAGAAACCAGGCTTATTACCTGCCCAATACCATCCGCAGAGTAAAGCATGGTGAAGGCGGCATCGTGTTGTGAGGGTATTTTTCAGCAGCTGAGACAGGGATACTGGTCAGAGTTGAGGGAAAGCTGAATAGCAAAGTACAGATATTCTTAATGAAAATTTTATCCAGCTTCCAACAAGACAATGGGCCAGATTTATCATTAGCTAAAGTCACTTTAATGGAGTGAAAAAGTCGGAAAAAAATGCGCAATCGGTAAAATTGCGCATTTTTTTGCGACTTTTTCAAGCTCTGCACTAAGCGCTCCAGTTTTGTGAAAGCGGGAGTGTTTTCTTATGTAAATGAATCTCTAGACAGATTTACTATTGCAACCATTTAAAAAGTCGCAAAAAAAATGCGCAATTTCACTCCAGGGGGGACCATGCTTATCTTATGCGACTTTTTAATAGAACATGCGACTTTTTTGTAAAGACGTGCGACTTTTGTAAAGCCGCTTACTGAAGGATAAACTGCTACCGTCAATCCACATTTATCACAGTATTAAAGGACCATTAATAAATCTGACTGACTAAAAGTGACTTTGGGCAGATGTAAAAGTGGAGTAAGATGTAAGTGTAATGATAAATCTGGCCCAATGACTCTAAGCACTCTGCCAAGACAACACATGGTCTAGTCCATCCGGAGCCCTGAGTTGAACCTAATGGAACATCTGGAGAGACCTGAAAATGTCTGTCTACCAGTGGTCTCCATCCAACCTGACAGAACTAGAAAGAATCTGCAGAGACGAATGGCAGAAAATCCACAAATCTAGTTGTGTAAACCTTGTGGCATCATACCCAAGAAGAGTGGATGCTGTAATCCCTGCCAAAGGTGCTTCAACTAAGTCCTGAGTAATGGGTCTGAATACTTACGAGGGGTGTTCAATAAGCCGCACCCTGTTCTGTCAGTCTTAGGGAGCTGAGCTTGTATGTGCAGGTTGAGACGTGTGGACATGCAACACACAGTAGCAGATGAGTCTACTGAAAGCACTGGAAGTGACAGGATGGCAAGTGCAGTACAGTGCAAACCTACAAAGAAAGTGAGGGATTTTGAACTTTGTTCAGTGATTAAATTCCTTGAGATAATGATTGCTGTATATGGTGATGATGATGCACCTTCCTACTACCAAGTTAAGTTTTGAGCCAAGCAGTTTAACCCTTTAAGGACGCAGGGCGTAAGGGTGCGCCCTGGCTTTCTGGTACTTAAGGACTCAGGGCGTACCCATACGTCCTGAAAATTTCCGATCACCGCTGCGCACGTGGCGATGATCGGAACAAGGTGCCTGCTAAAATCATTTAGCAGGCACCTTGGCACAATGCCCAGGGGGGTCCTGTGATTCCCCCCCCCCCCATGTCGGCCATCACAGCAAACCGCAGGTCAATTAAGACCTGCGGTTTGCAGCGCTTTTTGTAGTGTATGATCCCCACAGGAGACTTAAAAAACTAGACTATGGAGACATTAAATCATGTTTTTTTTTTTTGTTTCAAAAATATTATTGTGTAAAACTTTAATAAATAAATAAAAAGTATACATATTAGGTATCGCCGCTTCCGTAACAACCTGCTCTATAAAAATAACACATGACCTAACCCCTCAGGTGAACACAGAAAAAAAAATATAAATATAAATATTGTGTCAAAAGTCATTTTTGGCACCTTACATCACAAAAAGTGTAATAGCAAGCAACCAAAATGTCATATGCACCCCAAGATAGTGCCAATCAAACCGTCATTTCATCCCACAAAAAATTAGCCCCTACATAAGACAGTCGCCCAAAAAATAAATATGGCTTTCAGAATGTGGAGACACTAAAAAATATTTTTTTTCAAAAATGCTTTATGTAAAAAAAAAAAAAAGTTGTCATATTTGGTATTGTCGCGTCCGTAACAACCTGCTCTATGGAAATAGCACACAATCTAACCTGTCAGATCAACTATGTAAATAACAAAAAATAGAAACTGTCCCAGAACAGCTATTTTTTTTGCAAATTTTCCATTTAAATCCATTTTTCCAGTAACAAAGCAAGGGTTAACAGCCAAACAAAACTCAATATTTATTGCCCTGATTCTGTAGTTTGCAGAAACACCCCATATGTGGTCGTAATCTGCTGTATGGCCAAACAGCAGGGCATAGAAGAAAGGAAACGCCATATGGTTTTTGGAAGGTGGATTTTCCTGGACTGGTTTTTTGACACTATGTCCCATTTTAAGCCCCCCACAGTAGAAACTCCAAAAAAGTTACCCCATTTTTAATACAGGATAAGGTGGCAGTTTTGTTCGTACTATTTTAGTTTCAATCAGTTTTTATTGAGAATTTTCATATAGGAAAACAGCGTGGATACAACCACAGACTAGTAAGAATCCCGAATACATGTGTCCAAGGTAAAAGCTACAGAAGCCTTCACAGAGATGAACACACCCGCCCTTTTCCTTTTCACAGCATGCGAGTGAAAAATATGCGGGAAGCGCCTGTGCGTGCATCTGTGAGAGTCGATTTCAAGCAAATGCGATTCTTGCACAAAAGCTATGTCGCATCGGGACTTAAGGACTTCAGTCCACAACATCGATCTCTTAAATGGGGAGTTCAATCCCCGCACATTTAAAGACAAGATCTTCAAACCCATATTATAATCAGGGGAGATCCTCGTACACCTGTTGCGAAATCTCCAAGAAGGGAGAAAATATACCCCTAGGTACACTCATTAGCAGGAGCATTTTGTCTGATACCATAACGTTATGGACCAATATAAGGGAAAATGGAGGCCACATAGACATTAACAAAAAACAGGAATAAGACAAATATGGTAAACTACCAACATAAAAATTAGGGCCTGAGATGCCCTCAAACAGAGTATGCATGTAAGTCCAGGAAAAAGTAACTATGACTTGGGGCAGAAAAAAGATGACGAACAAACAGTACGCCCCCCGTGTCAGTTCCCTGGTATACAGTCACCATCTAGGTCCCTCGAAATCGGTTCACCACGATCAGGCCCATTTAGGATCCATCCTCGCTGTGTTCTGACTCGGAGTGGAGTCCAAGCGCGCCTCATCAGACATAAGGCCCCACTCTTCCAGCTTGCTAGCAGCTGCTTTAGGTGATGAGAGGGGGTGTAGGACCTCATTGTGAAAAATCAAGAGTTTCACTGGAAAACCCCACCGGCATTTCACATGGAGTTGTCTCAGCAGCTTAGTTATGGATCCAAACTCCCTTCTCTTAGCAAGAGTTGCCGCTGAGAGATCTGCATAAACAGAAATGCCTTTAAACAGTTCAGATGGCTCTGGGTTATTTCTCAGGACGCGTAGAAAGGCGTCCTTGGTGGTATAAAAGTGAATCCGGGCGATTACGTCACGCGGAAGAGAAGGGTTTCGGAATTCTGTGGATCCGATCCACTATAAGGTCCCGGTCAGAGGACTGAGGCAAGGCAGCTTTAAGTAACCTCTGGAGGAAGGGATCCAGTTCAGAGGGGTCCACAGATTCTGGAATACCCCGTAGCCGAATGTTGTTTCGCCTATGGCAGTCTTCTAGTTCCTGAAGTTTAGCTGTGAGTCTGGAGACCTCTTCTTCCATAGCATCATGGGCATCGATAAGGGAGTTGTGTGAAGAGGCGAACTCTGCCATTTTGGACTCCACATGGGTCGTACGCTCCCCCAGCTCACTAATCTCCCTCCTGATTTCTCTGAGTAATCCCGCCATATCCTCCTTCATGGAGGAGCGCAGATCCTCCAACAGAGACCGCATTACCCCTTCTGTTAAGGCTGAGGCAGGACAGGGAGACGGTGCAGCTCCAGATCGCTCTGCTGGTGATGGCGCTGGGGAAGTAGAGCCCGGAGCCGGAAAGTGCACGTGCTGCGGAGAGCTCCTCTGGGCCGCGGCACTCGGGCTCCGTCTGCTGAAAAACTTGGTTAACTTTGCCAGAGCTGGCCTTCTCTTCACTTTCCCCATCTTCCTGGGATTCTAGGGTGAGGTACAAATCCTACAGGATGCGTCAGAGGGACTCTATGAGCCGCTTTAGGGAACTGAGGCACGGAGCTGCAGATCTATGCAAACGGCGCCATTAGCGTGCAGGCCACGCCCCCCTTGTTTGTACTATTTTAGGGTAAATATGATTTTTGGTTGCTCTGAATTACACTTTTTTTGAGGCAAGGTAACAAAAAAATAGAAATTCTGAAATTTAAATTTGCCAATAACTCTTGTGGAACAGTTAAAGGGTTAACAAAGTTTGTAAAATCGGTTTTGAATACCTTGAGGGGTGTAGTTTCTTAGATGGAGTCACTTTTATTGAGTTTCTACTCTAGGGGTGCATCTGGGGGCTTCAAATGGAACATGGTGTCAAAAAACCAGTCCAGCAAAATCCACCTTCCAAAAACCATATGGCGTTCCCTTCCTTCTGTGCCCTGCACTTTGGCCATACAGCAGTTTACAACCACATATGGGGTGTTTCTGCAAACTACAGAATCAGGGCAATAAATATTGAGTTTTGTTTAGCTGTTAACCCTTGCTTTGTTACTGGAAAAAATGGAAATATAATGGAAAATTTTCCAAAAAATCTAAAACCTAAAGGGTTAACGACATTTGTAAAATCAGTTTTGAATACCTTGAGGGGTGTAGCTTCTAGAATTGGGTCATTTTTGGTGTTTTTAATTTGTAAGCCTCACAAAGTGACTTCAGACCTGAACTGGTCCCTAAAAAGTGGGTTTTTGAAAATTTCTAAAAAATTTCAAGATCTAAACTTCTAAGCCTTGTAACGTCCCCAAAAAGTAAAATGGCATTCCCAAAATGATCGTTACATGAAGTAGACATATGGGGAATGTAAATCAATAACTTTTTTGGGTGGTATTACTATGTATTATAGAAGTAGAGAAATTGAAACCTGGAAAATTGCTAATTTTTGGTAAATTTGGTATTTTTTTATAAATATAAATAAAAATAAAAATTTTTGAAGTACAATATGTGACGAGAAAACAGTCTCAGAATGGCCTGGATAAGTAAAAGCGTTTTAAAGTTATCACCACATAAAGTGACACTGGTCAGCTTTGCAAAAAATGGCCAGGTCCTTAAGGTGAAATAAGGCTGCGTCCTTAAGGCGTTAAACGGGGTAGGGAATCAATTGAAGTTGACCCCCGTTCAGGGCGACCCGTCAAAGCATCTACAGAGGAAATGTGCTGTAAAGTAGAGTCTGTGATTTTGGAAGGTCGTGGGGTTAAAGTCAGTGTTATAGCTCATGAATTAGGCACTTCAGTTCGCACAGTTTCTAGTATCTTTCTTGATGTTTTGATGATGTCAAAGGTCAGTTCGTGGTGGGTGCCACAAATGTTGACACCTGTAATTTAGACATGCTTAGAGGAAATCCAGCAGACTTATATTCTCTATTTATTACGGGTGATGAAACATAGGTCCACCACCATGATCCTGAGACCAAACGAGTCTGTGCAATGGAAGCACAAGGGGTCACCAACTCCAAAGAAATTTTGTGTGCAGCAGTCAGCTGGAAAGATAGCAATGTTTTTTTGGGATACAGAAGGCGTTTTATTACTAGAATTCATGCCACATAAGACAATTACTGGAGACACCTATGCTTCAGCAAGGAAGGAATTACGTGAGGTAAAGAGAAAGGCCATGATAAGTTGTCGGCAGATGTGTTGCTGTTTCGCAAGTCTCGCCAATCACAAGCTGCTATCGGGAAGTGCGGCTTCATGGAGCTTAACCATCCACCCTACAGTCCAGACCTGGCTCCCAGTGATTACTTTCTCCTTCAAAACGTGAATACATTTCTGCATGGGCAACAATTTCCTGATGACAATGCAGTCAAAGACTCAGTAACAGGGTTCCTGCAGCAGCAAGAAGTCTTCTATTCTGAGGGCATCTGATCACTGTGGAATAAGTGATTGAAGTCAAGGGGGATTACATTGAAAAGTAGTAAATTCAGTTTTTTCAGAATTTTTATTTTCATATTCAGGTAGATAACATTAAAAACTCCTTGTATGTCAATGCAAGATTTTAGTTTTTCCTTTTCAATAAATTAGCAAAGATTTCTCATTGTGAAGTATTGAGAGCAGAATGATAAGGAAAATTTGTAGGCTGCAACATAACAAACTGAAAAAAATGAAAGGGTCTGAAGACTTTCCGAATGCATTGTATGAAGTGCATTTGAGTTCATGGGGTGTGGTGGATGCTGTTGGATGAAAGGATCAGGTTCTGAATAATACTGTTGAAGTGGGTGAGTGGGGAAGAGTTAAATTAGAGAATGTGACAGGCCATCCTAAAAAGATGTGTTTTTAGGGCACGCCTAAAACTGTGGGAAGAATTATTCTGATAGTCTGGGTTAGAGCTTTTCAGAGAACTGGTGCAGTTTTTGCTGTTTCGACAGTAAGGAAAGGGCGGATTATAGAGATGTTTCTGAGGTTCAGGGGGCATAAGTCACATGTGGTGAAATTTCCACTGTAGATTTGCCGATGATTTCACCTTATGCATTGCAGTCTGAAATCCAAAGAGGAAATCTGCAGGATAAGGGTACTTTCACACTTGCGGCATGGCTATCCGGCCATGCTGCAAGTACCCGTGTGCTGCCACTCCGTCCCCATTCACTATAATAGGGCGGGGGGCGACTAAAAGTACTGCAGGTCCGACTTTTTAGTCCGGCGATCACTGCCGTGCTGCGCCATTATAGTCAATGGGGACGGAGCGGCAGCACAGGGGTACTTGCGGCATGGCGGATCCGGCTGCTGTTCACCCGCCGGAACAGTCTGCCGGATAGCCATGCCACAAGTGTGAAAGTACCCTAAACTGACATGCTGTCAGGTCAATTTACACTGAAGTTATTTTTCACAAGATGTCTAAGAGATTTCTTAAAAATCCATTGAATAACCGTTTTGGAGCTTCTACATTCTGCTGTTCCTCTGTAAGTCCTAGACATTTATGAGTACATTGACAACTGGGTGTTACCAATCCACGTTGTCAAAGGGGTGTGGCCCTACACAGTCTGAACATCCCCAACTAGTAACACACACTTGTCAGTTTATCTAGAAGGAATAACAGATGGACAGCACAACACAGAGTTCTAAGAAATATGCAGGTGTATGGCACGTAACTGCTGAGGACAATCACTGTCCTCAGCAGTAGACCACTGGGGACAGTGATTGGTTGCAGTGGTATCGTTCTGTAAAGCGGCATGTAACCGCTGCTGATTGTAAACAGACAGCAGCAGGAGGACCGGACCTAAAGAGAACAGCACTGGAAAAAAAAAAAATCAAGAAATCTGCAGGGATATCAGGTATATTCCTCTGTCTAAGGGTACTTTCACACTAGCGGCATAGCTATCCGGCAGGCTGTTTCGGCGTGTGAACAGCCTGCTGCCCCCGCCATGCCGCAAATACCCGTGCACTGCCGTGCTGCCGCTCCGTCCCCATTGACTATAATGGGGCGGGGGGCGGAGCTATGGTGCAGCATGGCAGAGATCGCCGGACTAATAAGTCGGACCTGCTAATAATTAGCAAGAATGCCACTAAACCCAAGTCAAATCTGTCTACCTCTGTTACAAGTCTGAAGCTTTCTATAGAAACAGAGCATGAGGGCGCTTCCTGGGCGAATCAGTAACCCTAAGTTCACACCTGAGCGTTTTACAGCGCGTTCAAACACGCAGTAAAACGCTCAACACATGAAAACCAATGCTTTCCTATGGCCCTGGTTCTCACTTGAGCGTTTTACAGCGCGTTTGAACGCGCTGTAAAACGCCCGACGCATAAACAAGTACTTGAGCTTTTTTTGGGGCGTTTGTCGTGCGTTTTGTGATTGACACCACAGTAGTCAATCACAAGAACGTACGAACGCGTGTTTCCTATTTGCAAAAACGCGCTGAAATACGCGCGACAAAAACACGCGTAAAACGCGTAAAAAGGTCTGAACCCAGGGTAAAAACCAAGTAATGCAACCTGTGCTCATGCGGGGCTTACCAGATTGAGCTGTGCATCCTCACGCACAACTCAGGTAAAGGTATGTCTAAGCCCCAATGTGATGATAGCTGCTGCTCTCCTCTCTGGATCACAGGATGGTTTTATTAATAATGGCCACCAACAGGGGGAAAAAGAGGATGAAAGCGAGCGCTGCTAAAATGTACAGATGTATTTTTCGCTCTATAAGACGCACGTAGGGTTTAGAGGAGGAAAATAAGAAAAAAAAATATATTTTTATTCAGACCCCCAGTACTCATTAGACCTCAGATCAAAACCCATCAAACTTACTGTAAAATAAATAAATTAAATTATCTCTTCTGCTTCGGATGGTGCTCTTCCTGCACTCACTGCTCCCTGGTCTGCCAGTGCCTTTCTGCACTGTGACGTGATGTCGTTTAGCGTCAGATCATATTGAACACAGCTCAGCGCCTGGAGAAGACCAGGGAGTGGTAAGTACAGCCAGCAAGCGCTATATATTCAGCACTCCCCAGTCCTACTGTGTACTAGTGGTACCATAATGGAAGTGTTCACTAGTAAAAGAAAAAAGTGTGTCTTATGAGCAAAAAATATGGTAATTTATTAACCATAAAAATAAAGTGTGATGTGTTTCGAGAGCTGGACCACTCTCTTTATCAAGGACATTAAGATGTGCTTGAGAAAGTGAGTGGTCCAGCTCTCGAAATACGTATCATTTTATTTTTATGTTTAATAATGCACTTTATTTCATGCACTTTTGTTTTATTTTTGTTTTTATAGTTAATAAATGAACCTGTGTATTTTAGCAATCTGAAACTTGGGCAAGTTAATGACCTCGTATACACAACAAAAGGGTACGGCGGCCGTGCGGCCATTAAAAATGCATACCGACAGTGCAGTCCTAATTAATTGGAGTCCAAACAAATTTATTAGAATTTTGCATGTTGTTAAATTTGATACACATTTTAAAAGATTTTTATATGGATGACCTATCCTCAGAATAGGTCATCAGTGTCTGATCGGTGGGGGTGTGACACCCGGGACCCCCACCGGTCAGAAGTTTGAGAAGGCACCAGCGCTGCAGCCTTCTCTCGGCTTTTCCAAGACCAGTGACAACATGATTATCGATCACGTAGCCTAGGAGCAGCTTAGCCCCATATAAGTGAATGGGGCTGAGTATGATGCCAAGCACAACCACTATACAATGTACGGAGCTGTGAGAAGGCAGTGGACATCGGACACCCACCAATCAGATACTGATGACCTAGCCAGAGGATATTAGTGGACAGTAGACTTTCAGTGAATGGTGCCAGGAAGCTGCTGCCAAGGCAAATAAAATAATACACAGTCAAGTCACATTATTATGCTAATATCCAGAGTAACTGCCGTGTGCAGTACAGACAGCAACTAGACACGCTGAGGGTGACTCCTTAAGGTCCTGATAGGTTGTCATAGGTATCTCTACTGCAGTGCATCCCACAGCTGCTGGAGGGTGAGTGGGGGAGGATCCATAGAGCAAACACAACCATCAAGGTGGTCCTATAGATGCTCAATTGGGTTCAAGTGTGGGGAATTAGAAGGTCGGGTCGTACTTGGATGTTTTGGTCATACTTTTTCAAGCAATGTTGGACATTTCTATCTGTGTGACATTTTGCTGCAACATCCCATCCGCCCCATGGTAGACAATCAGCATGTATTGCTGTACGTGGTCTGCAAGGATGAATTCATACCCAAATCAGTGGAGAGAGAGTGCCTTCCACATGGATAAGTGGTTCCAGAGAATGCCACAAACATTCCCCAGACCATAAAGCTGCCACCAGCAGCTTGTGTTCTTCCAGCAATGGTCACAGGGTGTTTCTTCTCTCTTGTTTCTCACCTGACATGCCAAGATCCATCCATTTGATGAAGCAAAAATTGCTACTCGTTGGAGAAGACAACCCTTTACCAATCAGCCGTGAAAATTAAAGCCTTTTCTGTGGAATCAACTTCATTAGCAGAGGTGCAGTGACCATCTGTCTGCTCCGGAGCCTCATAGACAGTAGGATTCGCTGTTGTTTTAGACACACGTCTGGAAGCCCTGGTTCATTTTGATGGTGAGCTTTTCCACTGTAGTGTGTCGATCCACACTTGTGCACCTTTGTAGCTGACATTCATCAATGACAGGCGGTTGTCCACAGTTTCCACGATTCCTATTTACAATGGCGCTATTTGTCCACTCCCTATACACTTTCACCACAACAGCACAAGCTACCCTTGGTCCGAAAGTTAATAATCCCCTTTTAGCAATTGCCCCTTTTACCCATGGCTGCAACAAGGGACATGTGTGCAGACAGCCTATCACACAATGTATATAACCACCAAGGCGTAGAGAATGATGACCAAGGAAAATGGGGTCTCCAGTACCAAGACAGGTTATCAGGTTCGGGTTTGTTTACCCTAGACCAGGGATGGGCAAACTGCGGCTCTCCAGCTGTTGCAAAACTACAACTCCCAGCATGCAAACACTGCTTACGGCTATCAGGCTACAGCAGGGCATGGTGGGAATTGTAGTTTGACAACAGCTGGAGAGCCGCACTTTGCCCATCACTTCCCTAGACCAAAGACATCTAAGGGAGATGTAATTACAATGTACAAATACATGAATAGACTGTATGGAGATCTTTCTAATAAACTTTTTATACCTATACCTGTAACCATGACAAGAGGACATCCTCTAGATCTAGAGAACAGAACGTTTCACCATCTTCATTGTGGAAATATGTGCTGTAAGATGCTGTGATGGTTGATTCATTGCGCAAGTTCCAGAGGATCCTGGATGCTTTTCTTATAGGTTTTGGCCGTCCTCTGGAATAACACAGCAGTATTATAGGTTGGAATTAATGGATCATGGAATTTGGCACCACTGATGTTTCTGGTTTTTACACTTTTTCTGTCATGCTCGGGGACATGGCCTAGCATGTACCATTTTGCACCAAAATTGCACCACAATTATGGCATAAAAACCTGTAAACCAACCAGTAGTTGGTACAGGGACAGAGGAAAGTGTCTGTCCCTGCACCATATTTATAATCCAGCCTGAGCCCCTGTGATAAATCTAGTGCAGGTCTAGACAGCTTATGCCAGGGATGGCCAACCTGAGGCTCTCAAGCCGTTGCAAAACTACAACTCCCAGCATGCCCAGACTGCCTACAGCTATCAGACTACAGCAGGGCATGGTGGGAGTTGTAGTTTTACAAAAGCTGGAGGGCCGCAGGTTGTCAGTCCCTGGCTTATTCCAGCTTTAGGATTAGTAAATATGTTTTCAGAAAAAAACACAGTGGGATAATGATCACCCACACACAGTCATGGTTTCCCAGGAACGCCTCCATTCCTTGGCTGCCTGGTCACCAAATTAGTCGCCAACCAAGCATTTATGGGACCAGCTGGGAAGCCAACTTCAGCAACCTATTAGTGTGCAGTCTCTACAGGCCCAGCTGCAAGATCTGTGGGAAAATGTGCTGCAGGACACCATACAGAACCTGATGCCTCCATGCCCAACCGTATCTCATCTTGTATCCAAGCTAGAGGCGGCCCAACAGGGTCTGGGAGCCTCCTTGTACAGTTTTCCCCAATACACGTATACTTTGGCTCTAATATTGCAATCACTTCCAAATATTATCATTACATTTACACATAGTAAGTTTCAATCCAGTCCAACAATCCCTTCTTGGTACAGTATTTTTTTTTTGTCAATGAGTGTAAAAACATGATTTAAACAATAGGTAATTTTCTTATGACACATTCTTTTTAATCAAGCCAAGTCAAGTGAGGAGATGCCGGTGGGGAGCCAAACCTGTCACTCTTGTTCCCAGCTTAAACTGTTTTCTCTGAAATTCCCACAGGTTTTATATCATGCACTCCATGGTTCGGGCAGCATGGGGCTTCTGGCAAGTTCCCTTTAATAAATTGACTTTAATTCATTTCCTTGAATAGTAGCAATTATTTTTAGTACAATTTTTATTGATATGAAGTAGAAAAAAATGTTAACCCAACAAAGAAAACAAGGTCCAAAAAAGCTTGATACTAGGGTGGGTACGGTATTCTGTAATTCTTGATTAGTGGGATAATTCAACTGAGATGTCATGTGATCAGCGCAGGGGGCGTGGTTCAGTACTGGATCACCTCTTATCCAATCCAGTGCTGAGCCACGCCCCCTGCACTGATCACATGACGGTGACGTCACCCCAGGTCCTTAGGGTTGTCCAAGATTCGGGTTCAATGAAGAAGCCCCTTATGGATTCCAAATGCCGTTATGGTCCACGGTAGCAGAATCCATAACGGGATGCTACGATAACCCGAACCGAACTTTGGACGCCGAACTAAAAATAGAAGTTCGCTCAACTCTAATCAGCGCACAACTCTATACCAGGAATATAAAAGTGGGGTCCGAGACAATAGAACGCTATCCGCACGATTAAACGGCACGACAATAGAACCGACGCATATATAGGTCCACGTGCAGGAGAAGCCGCCAGCGTTGGAATTCTAAGCGGGAATAGCTCCCGATACTGAAGTACCGAAACAAGACAGTATGGAGCACACCGCAGGGAGCAAGAACATCCCATGATTCTACTGTCCCGGTAAGACTGTTCTTGTATGTGAGCTGGAAAACAGAAGGAGTAGCGATCACACTTAGCCTACATGCACACGGCATTGTTCTTTTGTGGATTTCTATGGATCCGTTAAAAATGCGAATGCCTTTTCCGTTGTCTGTCCGCGTCCGTTTTTTTTGCGGATGGTTGCTTGGAAACCAGGGCACTTGTACAGGTACTTTAAGAAACTGTTTCAAGCCTTCCGTTTGAAAAACACGGAAACACAACCTACAAAATTTGCGGACACACGGAATGGATGTGGATGTGAAAAAAAAGGAAGACGGATCCGCGATTTGCGGACAGCAAAAAAAACTGTCGTGTGCATGTAGCCTTAGTTTGCTGAGCAGCGGGATGCCACTGCCTTAGTCTTTAGAGCGGGACGCTGCTCTCTCTATTTTAGACATTATATGTACAAGAAGAGGATTATCATTGCAAGAATTGAAATTGTCTATTTGGACTATGCTGGCATATGTATGATTATGGACAGTTTATGAAGTGGTTATTACTGTGTGTGGACGCTTATCAATTTTCCATTCACACATGCCATAGTATATGATTATTGGCTGCTATCTATTAGTACCAGTGGTACGATTATTGACGGGTAACAGAGTTAGCAGTGCATATAGGTATTTACCAACTCAGTGTATGATTATTGGCTGCTACTTATACATTTTGCACACATACTTGAGTTGTTTTTGTACATATTGTAGTTTAAGGCTGTTCAATCTCCCCATTTTACTGGGTACTATCTTTTTAATGCTACTGTGTTAATATTTGGTATTCTGATTTTATACTACTTTAATAATAAAAATCCTTTTTCTTATCAATTCTTGTGGCGTTTCGAAATGTCATCTTTATACAATCAGGCATCTGTGAGGTGACTTGTTGAATCAGACATTCTCCACTTACAGTTTACGCATCAGACACCCAGGAGTTATTCAAGTAGTCTTTTAATCCGGAGATTGTATTACAAGATGTGCAGGGAATCCAGATGGTAAAAGAATTATGCAAACAATATTCTCCTTGATAAGAAGATGAGATACTACTCAGATTCTCCTCAGAATTAGAGCACACACTAACAGCAATGCATGACTGGGAAAACAGGAAGAGGCTAGACTGAACCAACTAGAAGCTGAAACACTGGGCGGAGGAGAAGAGAGAAGCATAACAATACACAATCCAAGATACTGAAACAGAACACTCCCTGTCTGGTATCGGTAGATACCACTATGTATATGCATACAATGGAATTGTATAAAATAACAATTAATAATGTCCATAAACCTGAAAACGAAACATGCAATAAACATTTATTCAAACCAAAAAAGATATGTCTTCAGTTCAGACCATAGAGCTCTATACTGGAAACAGTCTTAGAAGATGATGAGTATCTTTGGTAGAAGGAATCTCAACATGGAAGTTCTTTCCATCCGAACTGGAAACGACTTTAGTAATAAGTCCAGTAGGCCAGTCGAGACGATCAACTTGTTTGTCTCTTAACAGAACAAAATCTCCTTCCTTTAATTTAGGCCTTGGTTCTTGCCACCTTCTGCGTTCTTGCAAGAGGCAGAGGTACCTTCTTCTCCACCTTTTCCAGAACTGACTGGCGAGATGTTGTACCTGCTTCCACCGAAACTTATAAAGGTTGTGCTCTTTGAAAACGCCAGATGGCACAGGAATATTTCCTATCTTTTCTGGTTTATTCTTGAGTGATCTTTTATGCACCCCAGATGTGGATTCCTTTTTTGTTACTACAGGAGATTGTCTGTTGCTTTCATTAGAAGCTGAGCAAGACTTGGTTCTCCTTGATCTTGCCAAAGATTTAGAGCGAGAGCGCTTATTTTGTGAGGCTGAATTAGATGTAGATTGCTTTCTGTCTATGGATCGTCAACGCGAATGCTCTTGTTTGCTTTTTACTTCTGAAATGGGATCTGTCTTTGTACGTACGGACTTGGGTTGTTGACATGCAGTATTTGTCATGGACATTGGCGGTGAACTTTTCCCTGTAGTTTCCAAAAAAGGCTGAGCAATATGAAGGCTGGGAAGAACTGTGATCCTCTTGGGGGCAATCAACAACTGCAGATGGAACTGAAGGTTCTTGCAAAGTATCTGAAATGAACTCTTCCTCTGTTGAAGGAACCTCCTTTATAGAACGTTTAGAAGATACTTCCTTTACAGAATTAAACTCATTGTCAAACGGTTGACTGGAAGGCTCACGTTTCTGCGGTGTCTCATCAGAACTACATGAATCAGAAGGCTTGTTGTCAGTGAAGATATTCATTAAGATAAACTGTGTGAGGACTGCAAAGCTGGGAAGGGCTTGAAGAGGGCTCCAATTGAGATCCTGAAGGCCTTTCTACAAGCTGCCCTTCTGTCCAGGAACATTCTTCTGCAGCTGACTCCTTAGGATTTAGGCTGCTTTTTGATGTTTTTAGAATATTTGGGCAAGGAACCTCTTGCACACAGTAGTGGTTAGGACACTGCCTGAAGTAAGAAGTTCGTCCCCCTATTAATACGTCAGTTCTAAAGGAGTGTACTTGGCAGGGTCTGCGGGTTCTGTCCAGACATACATCCCCCACGATGATCCAACCCACTGTAAGTTTCTGGGCATATGGAGCGTTGAAAGGGCCATTGCGAAGTTCAAGGACCTTATGAGCCTCAAGAATGTCTCTACCTAGCAAGAGTAAGATCAGGCTATGTTCCTGAGATGAGGGTGATGCTGTGCGACTTCAGGTGTGGGAATCTCATCCCTTGCGTCCGGCAATTCGTCACACTCAATAAGGGCTGGAAGAGAGCGTTTTCTTCTTTGATGGGCTTCAGGGTGAAATCATTAGCTCTTCTTCCTGAGGTTGTCACAAGACCAGAGCATGTTCGTAGGGTGTAGGGTGTAGTTTCTCCCTCTATCCCGAACAGATCAAAGAACTTAGGGCTAGCTAGGGAACGATTATTTTGGTCATCTAGAATAGCATACATTCTTATGGTCTTCTCTGGTTGTGCAGTAGGAAACACATCCACAAGGCAAATCTTAGAACAAGACTTACCACACACAAGTCCTTCTCCACATACCTTTGTGCATCTGGGCGTGACGGTTATTGTTGGTCGGTCAGCACTCTCCCTGCCATGACTCTCCCCACCTTGATCGGAATGGGGCTTGTGCCAGCTAACTGGTTCTAGGTTCCTCCTGATTGGTCCCGGGTGAATAGCGGACACATGTAGATCACTATAGCATTCAGAACACTTGACTGGAACCTTGCAGTCTCTGGCGAAATACTCAGTGGATGCACAGCATCTGAAGCAGATATGACTCCTTAGGAACTCCTTACATTCCTCAAAGGGCTTTGCTATGAAGACACGGCATTTCCTTAAAGGATGTGGTTTATCATGGATAGGGCAATGATGATCAGGTTCCTTAGGGCTTTCATTTCCATTGTTAGTAGTGGGCACAACCCCTGTCTTTTTTACTGAGATTAGACCTTTAGGGTTTCTCTGTCTGGGACTGAAAGTCTCGTGTCTCTGTTTAGTAGAGCCAAAGATGTTGGTTCCCAAGGTGTTGGAGCTCGGATCGTTTTTAGCTCTAGCCATGTCCTTGATGAACTTACAGAAGAATAAAAATGGTGGAAAGGGAACACGATGTTGCTCCTTGTATTTTGAACCTGTTGTTGCCCATTGGTCTTGAATATTGAGGGGTAATTTCTCCACGATCAGGCCCACACCATGGGAGGTATCAAGAAAGCTGAGACCTGGTAGCTGTGGGTCTCCCTTGACGATTTCAAACTCAAGAAGAAGGTCGCTTAATTCCTGAAACCCTCGGCGGTCTGTATTGGATAATTCAGGAAAGTCATATAGTTGTTTAAAAAAGGCACGTCCAACTACTTCCGAGCCACCGTATGTCTGCTCTAATCTTTCCCATGCGAGACGAAGGCATTTGACTGGTTCGTAGATATGAACGGTTTTGAGCCTCTTAACACAGTTTGACGACCATGAACCTAGCCATCAAATGAGTAAATCAAGTTCTTGCATAGGCGGTACACCAAAGGTTTGAACTGTTGTCTTGAAGGTGGCCTTCCAACTTCTATAGTTCTCTGGGCGATCATCAAAGTTTGTAAGGCTAGTACTGATGAGGTCCCTGAGAGTGAGGTAATTAGCTTTTTCTGATGCGTCATTTCTTTCCTGCATCATGGCGATGGGAACTTCTCCCTCGCTGGTGTTGTTGGCACCATCTGATGCCCTATGTTTGGGGGTAGGAAGATGGAATGGAGTGGCAGCTGGGTTGAGTGTAAATGAAGGCTTCACATCTGGTAATGTTGGCGCCAGCATCTTGGTGGCTATGTAATTAGTCTCAGGAGGTTTTAATGTGATTTGATGAGCTTGAAGCGGCTTGGTCTCTAATGGTGCCTGAAATACTGTGTAAGGTGCCATAGGTTTGAAAGAAAGAGAACTGTCCACTGGACTGGGGTCAACTGTATAGTTATCGGCTGCCTCTTTTTCTACTTGCATGAGTTCAGCAGGCTGGCGTGCAGAGCCCAAATCTTCTGGTAAAAATGCATTGACTTTGCTTCGGTCTAGGACGAATTGCAGGGTACGCCTTTCTGAGTCATTAGATATCTTGGACATAGGATGATAAGCTTCTTCTTCTTCAGCAGCTTCTTCAAGAACTCTGAGTTCAGCCATGGCTGCTGCTTCTTCCCTTTCCTTCTGAAGGACCTCCAACTCAGCTTCGGCCTTTGCTTTAGTAGCTTGCGCCTGAGCCTGTATAGCTGGTTGATTAGCTTGAGATTGGGCTTGTATAGCTTGTGCCTATATAGCTGCTTGATTAGCTTAAGATTGGGCTTGTATAGCTGCTTGATTAGCTTGGGATTGGGCTTGTACCTCTGCAACTTGTGCCTTAATGGCTGCTTCCTTTCTAATGCAGTGAGCTTGTACCTTCGCTGCTTCCGCTTTTGCGCGTGCCAATACTAATGAGGTACTCAGAGAAGAGTGTTGTGAGCAAGACCTTAGTGATGAGGGCTGAGCAATAGATTTCGAGGAACGGGATGAAGCCTTGGAGTGCCTTGAAAGGTTAGAATGGCGGGACGCAGTTTCATACTGTCGTGATATCTTGTCCTCTAGCATTGACTTGACTGCCATAAATCTGCTATATCTTTCATCATTAAGTGCAGTGTGGGTCTTTAATTCTAGGATGAATTCCTCTGAGTTGAGACTTGATAACAGAGAAGAATATTTTTCAGACAGTCTCTTATAGCTATCATAGGTCTTATTCAATTTTGTACACATGGCCTTTAATTGATCTTCAATATAGCCTGATCCATGTGCTGCATCCATACATTGTTCAGTCTTTTCCCACAAACTAGATAAATTATTGCATACCTCTATTTTGTCAGTTAGAAAGGCCTCTTTCATTTTCAATGATGGCTTAGAAATCCTTCTAGCTGTGTCCTGCATTTCCATCTGCAACACAACAGCGACCTCTAGTGGTGGTTCAGTCTTTTAATAGCTTATAGCAGGCAGACGATATTTACCTCAGAAAACAGGCTGAATACAGTTCCTAGCCTGTATGAAACTGCAATTACTAGAAGCTTCTGCGATCCAAGTGAATGCAGTACTGGGCAGTATAAGATATTGCCCTCCACTGTAGCATAACAGGAGACAAATGATGATGGCTATTACTTGGAGGAGGAGAATATTCTTTTCTTAGCGGGAGCAGGAGAGTACTAAGACAATTCTTTTACTGTGGCGTTTTGAAATGTCAGCTGTATACAATCACGCATCTGTGAGGTGACTTGTTGAATCAGACGTTCTCCACTTACAGTTTACACATCAGACACCCAGGAGTTAATCAAGTAGTCTTTTAATCCAGAGATTGTATTACAAGATGTGCAGGGAATCCAGATGGTAAAAGAATTATGCCAACAATATTATCCTTGATAAGATGAGATATTACTCAGATTCTTCTCAGAATTAGAGCATACACTAACAGAAAAGCATGACTGGGAAAACAGGAAGAGGCTAGACTGAACCAACTAGAAGCTGAAACACAGGGCGGAGGAGAAGAGAGAAGCATACCAATACACAATGCAAGATACTGAAACAGAACAATTCTCATACTGGTCTGAAATTTATAAGAGTGCCCTACTTCAGCCTTTTGATTTTACTTTTATATGTTGGAGTAGGTGTCTTTGATTTGTTCGGTGCACCTCCGTTGGTAACCGAATACTCTTGAACGACATTGTATTTTTACTTCTTCCAAATTACAAATCTGCCACCAAAAGTGGCCTGTTTTCTACCACTGGTCTGCTTCTGATTTTTCTACCAAGGATTTTGCCACGTCAACTTTAAAGTTGAACGCTGGTATGTGTTATGTCTTTTTTTCTTGGATTGAAGCAGGGAGGTGAAATGGAAGCTCGATCTAGTAGTGGGTCTGCCCTTTATAACTGAAGCCACAGACCTAAATTTGGATTTTTACTAGTTTGTAAATGCCTGATCACCAGTACAGTGCAAGATGATTTTACTCTTTAATTTTATGAACCCACAATAATAATAAATTGTGAAAAAAACTGTAAAAGTGACATAACAGAACAAAACAAACGAAACGGACATAGACAAAAAATACGTTTGTGTTCATGAACATATTTTTTTTCCATAACCGTTCCATTTATTTACAGGTCCATATGCAGAACTATTCACTTCAATGGGTCTGCGGAAAAAAACAGAAATAAATCTGTGTGCATTCCGTGTCCGATCCTCAAAAAAATAATAGAACATATCCTATTCTTGTTCGTTTTGCGTACAAGGACAGGTGTTATTACAATGGATCCGCCAAAAGAAACGGATGTCATCCATTTTGGTTTTTTTTTGTGGATCCGTGTTTTGCAGACCACAAAATACATCCGGTCGTGTGCACGAGCTCTTAGTCAGACTGCACATAGAATATTGTTTCTGGCTCTGGCGAACAAGCAGAAATGCTAGAGCTGGAGGGTGTTCAAAAGTGGGCAAAATGAATGGAATGGGTAAGGTTATTTAATTTGGGGGGGGGGAAAAAGATGGCTTAAAGGGGTCTAATAAATTAGCTACACTTATAGGAAAGAAGGTCCCTACATCAACATCTCTGCCTTAGACAATTGTCCTGGTGAATTCACTGAAACTATTTAAAAGGGATCTGGATGACTTCTATATTTACTAGATTACTGGAGAAGGGCTGTGGATCCAGGGATTTACTCTGATTGACGTGCTGGGAGTTAGAAAATATTTTCCACTAAAATTAGGAAAATTGGAAAACACTGCAGGAGAAAAGGTTGCCCTGGATGGACTGATGAGTTTTTTTTTCAAGCCTACGAACTTCAGCTTTTGATATTCTACAAATACTAATCCCCTGACTAAAGTGTTGCTTTAATATCATATTGTTCCAATCTGAATTTGCTCTAAAAATACATTACATTCCTAATTCCAGCACCGATTTCTCTGCGAAACAAAATGCCTGGCATATTTTGTGAGCAGGACGGCTCATACACAGTACTGGTAGCTATTCCAGAATGCTTTTGAAGACATTAAACTGAACAATTTTATAAAATATGTGACTAAAAATACATTTGTTTTCCTCATTCTTTTGTTTTGCACTATACTGCTCCTGGAACCAGATTTCACTCTCCATCTGTTCCTTATCTTAGATTTTGTGCAGTTGTTGCTATGAGGCTTTACGGTTGTGGTAGAAGAGCAGTTTCCAAGGAATAATAAAAAAATAAAAAATAAAACAGGATTAAATAACATGAGATGGATTGTCCTTAAACCAAAAAAATATAATTTTTCCCCCTTCAAACAAAACAGAACCTTGAATTGTCTTCTTCTGTCAAGTTTTTTCTGTTCTTGGGAAAAGTAAATATCCATAAATGTGGCCATAATCAACACTGGGGTTGTCACTGAGCTTAAAGGGACTGTCCGGATTCATGGCCGAACAAACCCGATCTGCACTCATTCACCATGAATGAGTGGAGCATCGAAGCTTTTCATGCTCTAATGCTCCCCCTTGAATCATAGTTACGCAGTTTATACGGTTAAAAAAGATATAAGTCCATCAAGTTCAACCAAGGGATAGGTGGGGACGCGAATCCTAGAAGGAAGTGAGACTCAGGGCAAGGGAATTTTCTTGAGATCCAGTGACATACTGGCAGTGGCAGACTGGGAACTAAAAGTGGCCCTGGAAAAAGAAAGTAAAAGTGGCCCCATGACGCAGGCGACTCCAAATTGACTGAAGGTGGTGCTAAATAATTAGGCAGGGGGGCCATAGTGCAGAGCAATATACCCCAGCTGAACCAAATACCACAGTGCAGCACAAAATACTACTATCTGCGCCACAGTATTCATCTGTATCGCTGTCCTGAGGATTCAGGAGGGCACCTGGCTGCTGGCCAGGTGCAGAAGAGAGAATAAGATCATTATGTACCTAGCTGACGGCCGTGAAGAGGGCTTGGGTTGTCCTCCTAGGCATCGGCCTACCGGGAAATTTCCCTGTAGGGTCTATGGCCAATCCACCCCTGCATACCATGCTCTCCATGGGTAAGCTAGGCGGAGGCTTCCGCCTAGCAGTGAGCCCAGTGATGTCACCATCACTAATGGGCCGTATTTAGCGCTGCCCTAGCCTGTTTTTACCGGTGATGTCACCATGATCACTGCTAGGCAGAAGCCTCCACCTAGCAGTGTCCAAATGTAAACAAACAGTCCTTGCCCTGTGCGATTCAGCACAGGGCAAGGGGGAACATCGGCGAGTAAAAAGCTCAGATGCTCCACTCATTCATGGTGCATGAGTGCAGATCAGATTGTGTCTGGGTTCAGTTCTGAACCCAGACAACCCCTTTAAAGAAGTTCTCTGAGACTGTGAAACCCTGTTAACTTGGCAAGGCAAGGTGCAAAAATTAAAGAAAAAAGTGTCCTGTCACACTCGTCCAGCGCTGAGATCCCCTATTTGCTGCATGCAGTTCCCACTAGAGTGGAAATGAAACGTGCCGTCTACATGCACATTATTGCTGACGGGCAATCAGTAGTCTCAGCAGTGACGTGTTCAGGAACGGCACATGACCGCTACCACCACTGAGGCCACTGATTGGCCAGCAGTGGTGACATGCACAGAGATGGCATGTCACACTCCCAGAAGCGAAGGCAGCTTGCAACTGACCAGGGCACCTGTGACAGGTGAGACCTTTTGTTTTTAACTTTTTACCCCACCGAGCCTTCTCAACAGGGGTTCACGGTCTTAGAGAACCCCTTGAAATGGGTTATCCCATGAAATACACTCATCTCTGGTGCTCAGTATAAGGGATGTGTCTGGTCAAAGGGCATCCGACTGCTGGGACCCCCGCCGAACACAAGAACAGGGACTCTGTGTTTCCCCATTAAAATGGAGTGGTCCCAGCCAAAATGATTTAATCAGTGAAAATTGCATGATTTTGCTAGTCTATGACGTAAAGTCATGATTTTACAAAAGACACGGAGGCGAGCATTGCATTGCACCTCTTTCTTTACTGAATAGCAGCAAAGTATAAACATAATAAAAATTCAGAAACCAAGGAAACCGGACCCTCCCCCTATAGTCCTGGTATAAAACCCCACAGCCAGATCCAATCTTCCTCTTTCTTTGATGATAACGGTATTAAACAGCAGAAAAACGAAAAAACCGGAACCACAACTTGAAGAATAACTGCCGAACCAGAAGGCCCTGTACAGGAATCCGGAACTAGAAGAACCTCTGCACGGGAAGAGTCCATCCTAAGGAACTTGATGGGCCGACATGGCGAAGGTCAACTTCTCTGTAGATAGCAGGCCAACAGTCAACCTCTTAGAGGACGTGGGTCAAGCTGAAAAATAGAAGGTGATAACTGAGCCAAGTGTAACTTTCGAATTGGGACCATAGAACTTGATTGGTAAAGCAACAAGGTAACCAGGTAAAACAGTAAAGATTGGTAAAGCAACAAAGCACCCAGGTAAAACAATCATCCAGAATTAAATATGTAATAGACCAAGTTACCTCACCCGAAGTTACTTACCCATCATACACAAGGAAGGGCGGGAACTGTAAGAAAAGGGAGGGCAATGCTCGCCTCCGTGTCTTTTGTAAAATCATGACTTTCCGTCATAGACTAGCAAAATCATGCAATTTTACAACAAGACCCGGAGGCTCGCATTGCAAGTTTAAAGCCGCGAAACTACAGAGGAGAAAGCATGCGCGGTAGGTCGAAAATAAAAATCCCTAAAGGTAGACTCACGTGACCAGTCCGCCGTCCTGAGCAAGTCTTCCAGTCGTGTCCCGGCTACGAACATGGAGGTTGCAGAAGCGCTCCTGGTCGAGTGCGCTCCAAAAACTGAAATATCCACCCCGGCTTGTGACAAAATCCATTTGACCCATCGAGCTAAAGTAGCGCAGGAGACCGGGGCAAAAGGAGCTCGAAAGGAGAGGAACAGATGTGGCAAAGTCGATGAACGATGAGCAGAGGTGCGCGGATGTACTCCCGTAGGCAGGTGACCGGGCACAACGCCAGCGAAGCAGGAAAGGAGGGGTAGGTGACGGAACGTAGAGATGACTTGGTGCGTCTGGATATGGTAAAGGAGACACCGTCCGGAGTGAAGGAGAGAGCATTGTAGTCCAGGGCGTGCACGTCCGACACCCGCTTGCACGAGATGAGGCACAGGAGGGTAGTGAGCTTGGCAGACAGTTGACGAAGAGAGATCCGCATTCCCGGGCCAGGCGGTAAATAGCGACAATACGCAGGATACGTCCCAGGTGGCAGCATACCGCGGTCTGGGCGGGCGAGCCAGGCGAGCCCCTTTGAGCAATCGACGGATAAGGGGATGTTGACCGGCCGGAAATCCGTTGAATCCCTGGTGGGACGAGGAAATGGCCGATCGGTATGAGTTAATCGTCCTATAGGCTCTGCCGGCCTCAAACAAGGATGTCAGAAAATGCAGGATGGCGGTCACAGGTGCAGATATGGGATCCAGGTCCCGTCCCACGCACCAACCAGCCCACGCTCTCAGGCAGTCCTATAAGCGCGTCGTGTGCCGGGAGCCCATGCTTCTGCCAGTAGGCGTTGAGTCGAATCCGAAACTCCTTGGATCTCCCAGGGGTCCCTGAAATCCTCCAGGCCAGCAGAGAGAGAGCGCCCTCCTGGATAAGGGGGTGAATTTGTCCCGGTGGATTCAGCAACAGGTCCGGAGCGGCCGGCAGGAGGCGAGGAGTTTCGATCGCCAGTTCTAGCAGTTGGGGAAACCAAGACTGAGATCCCCAGAATGGAGAGATCAGAACAAGTTCGGCCTCCTGACGTCTGAGCTGGAGTAACACCCGAGGAATCAGGGAGAACGGGGGGAAGGCGTAGAGTAGAGCGCCGCTCCAATCCTGTAGGAACGCGTCGACTGCCTCTGCTGATGGATCCGGACGCCAGCTGTAGTACCGAGGAATCTGGGCATTCAGCCGCGACGCGAATAAGTCTATGGCACAGGGTCCCCAGAGAGAGGAAATATCTGAGAAGACTTCCTTTTTCAATTTCCAATCGCTGCTGTCCGTAAGGCAGCGCGAACTCCAGTCTGCTTGGGTATTGTTGAGACCTGGTAAGTATTCCGCCTGGACCAGGATATTCTTCTCCAGACAGTAGGACCAAAACTCTTTCGCTAGGCGGGCCAGCATGGACGAGCACGTGCCACCCATAGAGTTGATATACCTGACCGCAGAGATGTTGTCCATGCGTAGCCGAATACACGCGTTGACAGACCCTGCAGTGAAACTCCTGATGGCAAAAGACCCCGCCAGCAGTTCCAAAGCATTGATGTGAAGGCGGGATTCTGTTTCCGACCAGCGGCCGCCAGTGACCGTGCCGTTGCAGTGGGCCCCCATCCGAGCAGGCTCGCGTCCGAGTCCACCGTCAATTCCGGCTGGGATCCGAAGATGGCCCTGCCATTCCATGCTGACAAGTTGTGGATCCACCAGGTAATCTCCTCTCTTGTTTCCATGTCCAGTGATATTGTGTCCGCGTAGGATGCCCCCTGCGAAGGTGAGCAATCTTCAACCGCTGCAGGGCCCGGTAATGGAGGGGAGCCGGGAAAACTGCCTGTATGGAAGATGTTAGGAGACCTATGATGCGAGCCAGTTGTCGTAGCGTGAGAGTCGGCCGAGAGAGGGCCCGTCTGAGCTCTTTGCGGATGTCGCGCAGCTTGGACGCTGGGAGGCTCAGCGATTCCGACTCCGAGTCCAGCGTGAAACCCAGGAAATCGATGTTTCTTGAAGGGATCAGGTGGGACTTGTCCAGATTGAGGAGGAAACCTAGACCTGATAACAGGTCGATCGCCCATTGGAGATGAGTTAAGAGGGTTGTCTGGTCCTGGGCCATAAGGAGAATATCGTCTAAGTAGACGATGAGGCGGACGCCCGGGTGCGAAGCCAGGCCATCGCTGGTCGCATCAGCTTCGTGAAGCACCACGGAGCTGAGGAGAGACCGAAGGAAGGCAGGTGAAGCGCCAGGTCTCTCCCGCCACCGGAACTGTAGGAGGTTTCTGGATTCCACGTCTACCGGAACCGTCAGGTAAGCGTCCTTTAGATCCAGCTTTGCCATCCAGTCCCCGGGTAGAAGTAAGTCCCTGAGAAGGTGAATTCCTTCCATTTTGAAGTGGCGGTACAACACTAGATCGTTCAGGGCCCGCAGATTGATGACAGGACGCATGCCCCCGTCCTTCTTCTGCACCAGGAAGATGTTGCTTATTACCCCTCTGGCGTTTGGAGGAGCCGGTTCTATGGCGGCCTTTGAGCGGAGCGCAGTCAGTTCGTCGTCCACCAAAGCTAATTCCTGTGGAGAGAAAGGAAGGGGGGTGGTGGGGAGAGGCAGAACGGGGAGCGAACTAACTCTATGTGAAAACCCTTGATTGTGGAGAGGACCCACGGATCCCTGGTGATGTTCTGCCAAGCGTGGAAAAAGACGGAGTCTGCCTCCTACACAAACCCTGGAAGAAAGGAGAGGGAATTTCAAACTCACCGTACGGGCGTCTGGAAGATGAGCCGCCTCTGTAGCCTCTGGCGCGCCAAGATCTTCCGCGGGAAGGGAAGAAGGGAGATTCTCTTCTGGTTTCTTGGGTGAACGAGCCCCGTTGGAAAGAAGGCTGCTGGTAGGAGCCTCGGCCCTGGTTACGGGCTTGGGAAGATGCTCGGCCGGACAGGCGGCCCCTAATGCTGCCGGCCCTGGAAGAGACCCGGCCCTGAAACACCCTCTTCATGGATGATTGGGCCTTATCTAAAGCTGTGAAGGCGCCAACGAAGCGACCCAGCTCCTTAATAAAGGAGTCGCCGAACAGTTGGCCCTGTGCTTCCTTGCCCGCTTCGCTGAGGGCTAAGTTTGAAAGTTTGGGTTCAATCCTGAAGAGGATGGCCTTACGCCTCTCAATCGACAGGGAAGTGTTTACGCTTCCTGCAATACAAATGGCCCTTTGGACCCACCCGCGGAGCTCCTCAGGGTCCACCAGTTTATTGTCCGCTCTAGCGGCCTCGGCAAGGTCGAATAGTTTAGCCAGGGGTCCAAATATGTCGAGCAATTTGTCTTGACAAGCTTTAAGAGCCGAATCAAGACCTTTGCGGGGGTTAAAGCCCGACTTTGTTAAAAACTGCGTCATTTTTGCGTCTACTACCGGGGTATCGCATACTTTGTTTGGCACGATTGGCCGGGGGCATTCTGCCCTGAGCTTACTTCTGGCCGCCTTACTAAGAGGGCGACGGACCCAGGTTTCTAAATATTTGGCCACATGATCTGCTGGCATCCATTCCGCAGAACGCGGATGATGCAAAGCATCTGGATCAAATAATGGTTCCCCGAAGGGGTCGGTGACCGTTGATTCTGGGAGCTCCGGGTTATGTTTGAGGGGTTCAGGTGTGGCAAACCCAGACATAGAAGGGCCCGACGGGTCCACTTCTTGTTCTACTTGGTCCCTAAGGGACTCCTGATCTGAATCTGGGGCTGACTCTGTCTCGGCCTCCTCACTAGACCCGATTTCTGAGTCGGAGTCGCTCTCTTTTTGTGCTCTGGCACATTTCCATTGGCGCGCATGTTCTGCCTGGCGCGTACAGGCTCTTTTGCGTGCCAGGTGCACGCTGTCTTGGTGGCGGGAGACGCCAGATGTCATGATGTTTCTGGAGGCCAGAGTCGCTTTAGTATGCTTTTTAGCGGTCGGGGTGGGCCGCTGATCTGGGAGTGACCGTAAGGGTGGTTGAGCCTGGGGAATAGAATGGCTTAGGAGGGCCTGCGAGATAGTCTGTGCTAATGTAGCAGACATGGATCCCATTGCGGAGGCGATGGCCTCAGAGACCGAGCGCTGAAAGTCTAGCGCGTCAGGGGTGCCTGCGCAGGCACCTTGGGAGGGCTGAGGGCGCCTCAGAGGAAACAGATTCCCCAGGGGAGGGTGGGGATGGCTGAGGAGAATTAGACATGCTGGTGTCAGTGAAAACTGCCTGAATATAATGCTAGCAAGCACAGTTGGGGCACAGAATGTAGTGAATACAGGCCGGGCACAATATGAGGACTGAAAATTATAGTGCAGTAGTGCCGAATCTCACCAAGCCGAAAAACTTAAGTCAAAGCTGCTGAGAGGCAAGCTAGGTGTCATCCAGGGCTGCAGAGTGCGGCAGGGGTTGTGCTGTGCAGCGCAGGAAGTATCGCGAGATTTGCGGCCGAAATCGCGTCTGTCGCCGAAATCTCGCGATACTTGCGCTGCGGAGGCTGGGGAGAGAGCTGGAGCCGCGGGAGCAGAGGAAAAAGCCCGCAAAGCACCCTGAGGAGAAGGGGGCGTGTCCGAGCAGGACGCAGAGAAGGAGGGGAGACGATAAAGATGGCCGGCGGCCAAGAGATTAAGGGGGAAGGCCACAGCAAGATTGAGCCTCAGAGGAGGTAAGATTAAGACACACTAAAGGTGCCAGCAAAAAACTACACCTTAGAGGGACAGTACAGTATATAGAACAGGATAATGTCCGGTACAGCCAGAAGGCTGTGCCGGTCAGGCGAACAGCACAGGCAAATTAGCCTATACTGCTGCAGGGAAAACACACTAAATAAGTAGATAAAATACAATTAAACAATTATAATTTCAGATATAATGATAACACTAAAAACCAGTCAAAAACCAAAATACAGAAAATGGAGAGATACTTAACTGTCCCAGTAGCAGCAAAGAAAGAGGAAGATTGGATCTGGCTGTGGGGTTTTATACCAGGACTATAGGGGGAGGGTCCGGTTTCCTTGGTTTCTGAATTTTTATTATGTTTATACTTTGCTGCTATTCAGTAAAGAAAGAGGTGCAATGCAATGCGAGCCTCCGGGTCTTGTTGTAAAATCATAGTGCCTCATGTCCAGATGTTTCCATCAACAAGTCACATTACCTTCATAAGTACCAACCACAGTCCCTGTAACGATGCCAGTTGTTCATAAGAATTCAGAACTGGACTTCACCTATAGCAGTCACCTTTCCCGCCTACTAATGTCGCCCAGAGCTCAGATATCCTAGGGTTTACAGTAGGGCCAAATTGTATAACAACCAGATGGTCACAGGATTATTATGAAGCATGTATCAACACTGGCGGTACCCAGAAGTAAACTCACAGTCATATGACAAGAACCAAATGATAGTGGCAAACGAAAGACAGTACAAACGGGTGAAGGAGATGACAGGCAATGGACGGAAGATGGCAAACACAGCAAACCCTCCTCCATCGCCAGCTTCCGTAGTCCCTGTCTCAGAAGTGGTCACTTGTTAACACACCATCCACTCCTGTGACAGCCAGGCATTGCTCGGCCAGTCAACCCCTTCCCCTTCACTTGTTCTAGCACACCAGGTGAACCTTGACGCACTTCTTCTCAGACCCTGTACCATGCCTTCCTGCCTCCAGTCCCTCCAATGGGCATGCCACTCCAAGCCTCCAGTCCGCCATCAATCTCGATGTCCAGCTTGAAACGGCTTCCAGGTCAATTAGAGATATTCAATACTTATTTATGGAGGGGCAAAATTAGAGGTTGTGGTAAAGTAGGACTATAGGGGAAAAAATTGTGCCCCTACCTAGTATTATGGTAACTCAATTACAGCTTTACCTACTACACTCCTACTTTCCATTGAACCTGTTCTCAAAGGGTCTAGAAAATCCCCTGGTGCAAACTCAAGAAATATTAATCCAATATAGCACGTTTTAGATGTGGTGAAAAATGATATTCCAAAAGAAATCTGCAACACAAAAAATCCACAACTAGGTGATGCTGTAATGTCGACATGGACGAACATTTCCAGGACGTGGTGAGCACTGTGAAGGACAGTACTAGAACGTTGTTTAAAGGGGCCACTTGGTGTATTTACAGCCAATAAATGTAATGGACAAAAATGAATGTAGGAGGGGGCTTTTTTAGGGTCTACTGGTGCAAAAAGTGTCTATGGTGTATATCGAACCTGATTTCCAAATTTTTTTTGTAGAAGGTTGCCATCTAGTGGTAAACGTTGGGTGAATTTAAACATTTGCTTGGAATCAGGGCTTCTCAATTTCATCAGTGATTCATCACAACTCCACTTCATGTTGATGTGGAGAAATATCAGCTTCCAACAAAATAATTTTCAAATTTGTTTTTTGTTCTCATATCTAAGGTTCCTGTATTCACATGCCACTTTACCGATTCACATAGCTTCGTAGATTTAGTCATATACATCACAATAAATTAGAATATCATCAAAAAGTTTATTTAATTCAGTAATTCAATTCAAAAAGTGAAACTTATATTTTATAGATTCAGTACACTCAGAGTGATCTATTTCAACTGTTCATTTCTTTTAATGTTGAGGACTATGTCTTACAGCTAATGAAAAGCTAGGAGTCAGTCTCTCACAAAATTAGAATATTGTGAAACACTTAAATACTTCAGACTCATGGTGTCACCCTCTAATTACCTAATCAACACAAAACAGCTGCAAAGTTTTCTGAAGCCTTTAAATGGTCCTTCTGTAGGCAACACAATCATGGAGAAGACTGCTGTCTTGACAGTTGTCCAGAAGACGGTCACTGACGCCCTCCACAGGGAGGGTAAGCCACAAAAGGTCATTATAAAAGAAGCTGGCTGTTCATAGAGTGCTGTATCCAAGCATATTAATGGAAAGTTAGGTGGAAGGAAAAATTGTGATAGAAAAAGGTGCACAAGCAACAGGGATAACCTCAGCCCTGAAAGGATTGTCAAGAAATGGCCATTCAAGAAGGAGTGGAGTGCTTCAAGAGCCACCACACATTGCTCTATCCAGGACATGGTCTACAATTGTCCTTGTGTCAAGGTACTCATGACCCAGAGACAATTTCAGAAGAATCTTACCTGGGCTAAGGAGAAAAGGACTAGACTGTTGCTCAGTGGTCCAAAGTGCTGTTTTCAGATGAAAGTAAATTTTGCATTTCATTTAGAAATCAAGGTACCAGAGTCTGGAGCAAGAGTGGAGAGGCACACAATCCAAGTTGCTTGAGGTACAGTGTGAAGTGATGGTTTGGGGGAGCCATGTGATCTAGTGGTATTGGTCCACTGTGTTATATCAAGTCCAAAGTCAGTGCAACCGTCTACCAAAACAAAAAGATTTAGAGCAAAATTTACTAATGCCTGGTTCAATAACCATGGTATCATGGTGTTTGATTGGTCAGCAAACTCGCCTGACCTAAACCACATAAAGAATCTTTCCGGTATTGTCAAGAGGAAGATGCGAGAGACTAGAACCACCAGAGCAGACAAACTGAAGGATGCTATCAAAGCAACCTGGGCTTCCATAACACCTCAGTAGTGGCACAGGCTGATCTCCTCCATGCCATGCTGCATTGATGTAGTAATTCATGCAAGACGACTAGATTTTTCCAAGAAAGGTATGGTCATGTTTTGGGGTCCCTACTCTACATGGCAGTATGTTTACTTTGAAAGTGATTCTGTAGTTGGTGGACTCCTTTTAACAGGCAGTTTGCTATGGCGGGCTTGGGAGCCTTCATAAGGCGCTAGTCTGCCATAGCAACCAATCAGAAGCCTGTGATTTCGCTGTGGGGAGCGGACGTCCCCTGGACCGACTAGATGCCATGGACACGACTCAGATAGCTCTGACCCAGTCACTGCAGCCAGGTGTCAGCTGTATTACAGCCAGCACCCGCCACATACTGAGCGGGCTTAGCTCATGACCTTGCGCTATAAATTCCCCAGCACGTAAATACCATACATCGTTAAGGGGTTAAAAAAGAATTTTTAGTATGCAAAAGTAGTAGAAAATAATAAAGCTGCACAAATTTATTGTATCAACCCACAAAATAACCGTCACTGCCGACTTTTCAGGAGTTGTGGCACACACAGAGCGCGACTGGAATTGTTTTCAGCATGCCACACCCTTTTTACAGTAAACTCCGCCTTCCCAATCCCTTTACTGCCCCGCCAGGAAGTGTTTTGGCTCCAAGACTACTTCAGATGATGCAAATCTAAACGCTATACATCATTAAGGGCGACTTAATATGTCTACGTCGACGGAAAAATATAAATTTATGATGCTCATCGTTAGAAATGAGCAAATTTCAGGTTATGAAATTTGTTCACGCTTCGTTTAATGGTAAAAGGCAAATTGCGTTATGGATTCCGTTACCACGGACCATAACGCAATTCATAACGGAATGCCTTTAAAGGCATGCCATTATTCATTCCATCATAATAGAAGTCTATGGGCTGCAAAACGGATCCGTCCCGTTTCCGTTAAGCGGGGGAGTCCTCTCCTGCATAAGGGTCCATTCACACGTCCGTAGTGTATTGCGAATCCGCAATACACCTGACTGGCACCCCCATAGAACTGCCTATTCTTGTCCGCAATTGTAGACAAGAATAGGACATGTTCTATTTTTTTTTTTCAGAGCCGCCGAGCGGAAGTGTGCTGTCCGCATCCATTCCTGCCCCATAGAGAATGAATGGGTCCGGATCTGTTCTGCAATGTTGCGGAACAGATTCGGACCCTTTCTACGGACCCTAACAGAAACAGGACGGATCCGATTTGCAGCCCATAGACTTCTATTATGATGGAATGAATAACAGAATGCCTCTAAAGGCCTTCCGTTATGCACTCCGTCATAGAATTGCGTTATTGTCCCTGGTAACGAAATCCATAACGCAATTTGCCTTTTACCAGTAAACGAAGTGTGAACGAATTTCAAAATATGAAATTCCCTCATCTCTACTCATCATGCAGAAAGAAAAATTTGCTTTAAATGTCATAAAGCAAACGGTAGAGAAGGTGAATACCCCCTGCCTTTTTACACAGGAGATCTGACACTGACAACTACAGTCTGTCTTGCCCCTGCAGGCAGAGCAGACCTCCATGTTGTTGTTGTCAGCCCCCTCTACAATGCAGCACATCGACCGGCTGACGACAGCCCCGTCACAGAGCAGCTGCTCCAGTCCCACTGGCTTCACGTACAGCCCACAAAATGGCGGACGTCACAGGCTCCTGTACTTCTTGTAAATAGCTCTCCATCACCAGCCGCCAGAGGCCGCTGCTCTGCGACACATTCCAGTCTGCAGCAGCGCTGCCTTCAGACGCCTCGCTAGAACGCCGGGCTCCGCCATCATGGCGGACTCGCCACCGTGTTAGAGGCGTTTTTTTCAGCAAGCACCGAACCGGAGCCTTGTGTGACCGCAGTCAGGAACATGTCACCTTCCGTTTAGTAACGTTGTATGACATGAGGTAGCCTTCCGTGCTGGGAACGGATATTGTCAGGGGCGGAGCAGGAAGTCAAAGAGTCCGAAGAGGAGAAAGTGGGGCCGGGTAAGTGCTGGAGCCAGAAATGTAACCTGCTGCTGCTCATGGTGTGCCCCCCTCTGTATGGTGCCCATTACTGGTAGTGCCAGAGCTCATTGGCAGGCTGGGCGGGTTGTTGTGCAGAGCCTGGCACACTGCCACACATGTGCCCACAGGAGCAGTATGGCGGCATGTGCTGCATGTAAGAGCATGCTCCATAAGATACAGACACAGCATGCCCACTACTTCTCCAGAAAGCCAGCGGAGTGGGTGCAGACCCCCTAAGAGTGTGTTCACACTGCTGATAAAATCCCACCTGTATTTCTGCAGCAGATTCTTAAGGGTTAACCCCATTGTCATTCAATCAGTCTAATCCTTAGCGTTTCCACCCGAAAAAACAAGTAGCATGTTGTTATCCGCAGGGGCGCCATGTGGAATTTTGTCTGATTTCATTTGGATTTTGGTGCAGAATCCATGCCGTACCTCCAAAACGCGTTGAGGGTACAGCATACCCAGCAGGTCAGCAGCGTATCGTGCATATCTGGGCCACAAATTGTACTGCAAGGGATGAAATCCACAATAAAAAGTGATATGCTGCAGGCCACATGTCAAAAAATGTCCACAGGGTGTGGATGAGATCTGCTTCTCTGCCGCTGTAAATGCTGAGGATTACCCGTCTGCAATTCTGCGCTGTTTAATGTGAAATGGTTGCAACACGGCTGCACTACGGTCGAGTACCACGCCGTCGTACAGGCCACACTGGGTTCCATTTAATGGCTTAGGGTACTTTCACACTAGTGTTAAAATTTTCCGCTATTTAGTCCCGTCACAGGAGCTCAATACCGTAAAAAACGCTTCAGTTTTATCCTAATGCATTCTGAATGGAAAGCATTCCGATCAGTATGCATCAGGATGTCTTCAATTCCGGAACACATGCCGGATCTGGCATTAATTTCCATTGAAATGTATTAATGCTGGATCCGGTACCAAGTGTTCCCGAAAAACAGATCCAGTTTCGCGGTCTGCGCATGTGCAGACCTTTAAATCTATGAAAATAAAAAAATACCGGATCCGGTTTTCCGGATGACACCGGAGAGCCGGATCTGGTATTGGAATGCATTTGTTAAACCAGTGGTGCCCAACCATTTTTCGTCTGTGGGTCGCACTAGACATGGTATAAATTTCACGGGACAGAAGCAGGTAGCTTTGCCAGAAAGAAATGCAAACACTGTGAGGGGGCACGTGTGAGCATCACTACTGTGAAGGAGCAAATATCTGGGCATTACCCCTGTGAAGGGGGCCGCGTCTGGGCATTACCCCTGTGAAGGGGGCCGCGTCTGGGCATTACCCCTGTGAAGGGGGCCGCGTCTGGGCATTACCCCTGTGAAGGGGGCCGCGTCTGGGCATTACCCCTGTGAAGGGGGCCGCGTCTGGGCATTACCCCTGTGAAGGGGGGGGGGGCACATGTGAGCTTTATTACTGAAAGGGGCCACTCTCTCTACAGCCAGCCATAGCACAGACCACCGCTACCAGTGTTACATTTCCAACCAAGACCAATGAACACCACTCATGTCCTGGCCTTCCCAAACAACAAGGAGGGGTTCCCTTCTTGCCCCTCAAAGGCATGTACTGCTGGACCCCCTGCCACATGGACACCGCTGGCCCTTCAGGATATATACCAACTCTCCTCACTAAGTTACCAGCCACACTCACAGGGGGCAGCCCTCCTGAAAGCACACTGCTCACACACAGACCACTGTCGCCTGTGCCCGCCATTAAGCAGTAAGGTGGTCCTCCGCACGTAGCAGCGCACACATCCAGACACAGCACTGCCGTTACAAACAACTACTGGGCCACAGGAACGACGGGAACCTATTACACTTACATTCGTTTTGTGAGCTGCCTTGATGTTTAGAATAGAGATTCAGCACTGCGCCACAGCAGCCGCCCAGGCATGTCGCTTCTTCTTTCACTGTGCGCAAGCTCCGCCTCCAGTCATTGCGCGGGCCTGTTGAGACGGCTTTGCGGGCCGTAGGTTGGGCATCACTGTGTTAGCCGGATCTGGAAACAAATGCTATCCGTTTGCATACGGATTTCCGGATCCAGAATTCTCTAACGCAAGTGTGAAACTACCCTTAGGATTGCACTGTTTGGTCGGTTTGCATTGTAAGTGGCTGCACAGTATTGCGGGTGCTGCGCTGCTATAAAGGGGTATCCCTGGTGGTCTAGAGCAGCCAGATGGTTTATGTTAAGATCCTTGGTGGACGGCTGTAGAAAGTTTCCAGGGTTTGTTTAGTTTTTAAGTGATGGCCTATCCTCAGCGCTACCCTGGACCACCACTGATCAGCTGTTCTGTGTAGTGTCTGTGCCGGAACTACACTGCACCATCAACGTTGTAGTGGCCTGCGCTCGTCACTGCAACACTGCTCCTATTGAAGTCAGTGGGAGCAGCTGTCCTGCTTACTTCTGGCGACAGAGTTGCACTGAACAGCTGTTCAGCGGGGGTGTGGAGTAGTGGTCCCACTCCCCCATCTGTTAGCATGTCCTAAGGATAGGCCATCACTTAAAAAAGGATGGACTACCCCTCTAATGCTGCCTAATTGGGTCTAGAGGCTACTTGTCAGATTATTGCAAGGAGGGGATAGAGAGGACGGTGCAGCTGTAAATGCACGATAGGGAGGGGATAGAGAGGACGGTGCAGCTGTAAATGTACAACAAGGAGGGGATAGAGAGGACAGTGCAGCTGTAAATGCACGACAGGGAGGGGATAGAGAGGACGGTGCAGCTGTAAATGCATGACAGGGAGGGGATAGAGAGGACAGTGCAGCTGTAAATGTATGTCAGGGAGGGGATAGAGAGGACGGTGCAGCTGTAAATGCACGACAGGGAGGGGATAGAGAGGACAGTGCAGCTGTAAATGTATGACAGGGAGGGGATAGAGAGGACGGCTTCAGCTGTATATGTATGACAGGGAGGGGATAGAGAGAACAATGTAGCTGTGAATGTACAACTAAGGGATAGAGATGACAGTGCAGTTGTATATGCATGACAGGGAGGGGATAGAGAGGACGGTTCAGCTGTAAATGCGCGAAAGGGAGGGGATAGAGAGGACGGTGCAGCTGTAAATGTATGACATGGAGGGGATAGAGAGGACGGTGCAGCTGTAAATGCACGACAGGGAGGGGATAGAGAGGGACGGTGCAGCTGTAAATGTATGACAGGGAGGGATAGAGAGGACGGTGCAGCTGTAAATGTATGTCAGGGAGGGGATAGAGAGGACGGTGCAGCTGTAAATGTATGACAGGGAGGGGATAGAGAGGACAGTGCAGCTGTATATGTATGACAGGGAGGGGATAGAGAGGACGGTGCAGCTGTAAATGTATGACAGGAGGGGATAGAGAGGACGGTGCAGCTGTAAATGTACGACAGGGAGGGGATAGAGAGGACGGTGCAGCTGTAAATGTATGACAGGGAGAGGATAGAGAGGGCGGTGCAGCTGTAAATGTATGACAGGGAGGGGATAGAGAGGACGGTTCAGCTGTAAATATATGACATGGAGGGGATAGAGAGGACGGTGCAGCTGTAAATGCGCGAAAGGGAGGGGATAGAGAGAACAATGTAGCTGTAAATGTACAACTAAGGGATAGAGAGGACAATGCAGCTGTAAATGTACAACTAGGAGGGGACAGAGAAGACAGTGCAGCTGTAAACATAACAGTAGTTGGGGATAGGCAGGACAGTGCAGCTATAAATGTACACCAGGGAGGGGACAGAGAGGACGGCTTCAGCTGTAAATGTACGACATGGAGGGGATAGAGAGGACGGTGCAGCTGTAAATGTATGACATGGAGGGGATAGAGAGGACGGTGCAGCTGTAAATGTATGACAGGAGAGGATAGAGAGGACGGTGCAGCTGTAAATGTATGACAGTGGAGGGGATAGAGAGGACGGTGCAGCTGTAAATGTATGACATGGAGGGGATAGAGAGGACGGTGCAGCTGTAAATGTATGACAGGGAGGGGATAGAGAGGACGGTGCAGCTGTAAATGTATGACAGGGAGGGGATAGAGAGGACGGTGCAGCTGTAAATGTATGACAGGGAGGGGATAGAGAGGACGGTGCAGCTGTAAATGTATGACAGGGAGGGGATAGAGAGGACGGTGCAGCTGTAAATGTATGACAGGGAGGGGATAGAGAGGACGGTGCAGCTGTAAATGTATGACAGGGAGGGGATAGAGAGGACGGTGCAGCTGTAAATGTATGACAGGGAGGGGATAGAGAGGACAGTGCAGCTGTAAATGTATGATAGGGAGGGGATAGAGAGGACGGTGCAGCTGTAAATGTATGACAGGGAGGGGATAGAGAGGACGGTGCAGCTGTAAATGTATGATAGGGAGGGGATAGAGAGGACGGTGCAGCTGTAAATGTACGACAGGGAGGGGATAGAGAGGACGGTGCAGCTGTAAATTTATGATAGGGAGGGGATAGAGAGGACGGTGCAGCTGTAAATGTATGACAGGGAGGGGATAGAGAGGACGGTGCAGCTGTAAATGTATGATAGGGAGGGGATAGAGAGGACGGTGCAGCTGTAAATGTATGACAGGAAAGAGATATCCCCTATCCACAACTGTGTTTGTACCACTGGGACCCCCTCACTATCACAAGAATAGGCTTGTGCCCTGTGGAGACCCCCCGAAATGAATGGAGCGACCGATTACCACTATTTGTGGATCCTTCCCTATCTGTGAGCAGCACCTCTACCTGTGTGCCGACCATAAACTACTACTAATATTCAGCAACCTTCAGGATCCTGACTACGTCCATAAGGATAAGGCTTTGTGTGTTCTTTCCCTTCTCCCATTACAGAGCAAACATGCCGATTGTGGAGAAACTAAAAGACGCCCTGAAACCGGGTCGGAAGTACTCTGATGATGTAGAACTTGGGAAGCTGCTAACCTCCTCTGCTAAAAAGATACTCTTACAAAAAATAGAGTTCGAGCCTGCAAGCAAAAGTTTCTACTACCAGCTGGAGACATTGAAGAGCAAATATATCCTGCTGAGTCCGTCTCTACAACCTACCGTGTCACAGAGGAGCCTGGAGGGGAGCCAGAAGCAGGGTATGTAGTAGGAAATCTACTATCCAGACATATTCTGGATAGATTCTCCTGTGATGTCACATCCATCGGTCATATGACTGTTCTGCATCTCTGTCCTATACAACTGAATGGGATTCAGCTGCAATACCAAGTACTGCCACTATACACTGTATGGCTCTGTGGTTGGTATACTATGAAGAAGCCACAGCAATCATGCTATCATATTGGCCCCTTGAAACAGCTGATCAACGAGTCGCCAAGAGTTGGACTGATCTAATAGGACTTATCCTGAAAAACCCCATTAATAAAGGTGCCAGTTCCGTGTCCATTACCTACACTTCTGTTTTATGACTGGTGGAAGAAAGAGATGACACGGGTGCTAGTGCTGTCTTGTTTTATGTAACACAGGTTTTGGTTTATGTCTTATTTTTCTGTTTGCCTTCTCGTTGCAGGCAATGACCTTGCGTCGAGCAGCTCGGATGGAATTCCACATCCACAGAAGGTTCTCTTTCCAACTGAGAAGTTATCCTTGAAGTGGGAGCGAGTCTCCAGGGTGGGAGCGGGCCTTCAAAATCTGGGAAACACCTGTTTTCTAAATTCTACTGTGCAGTGTCTGACGTACACCCCTCCGCTAGCTAATTACCTACTGTCTAAGGAGCATAGCCGCAACTGTAAGTACACGTGCACCTGTGTGGACCTGAAATACTTGGGTCTCATGTATTTTATATTTACCATTGACATATTTGTGAAGGCAAACCCCCCCATTCTGCTGGACCTGCAAAAAAGAGATGACTTACCTGCTTCCCGGTACTGCCTCCCCACTCCTCCTGCAGGTCCGCAATGCTCCGCTGGGCTCCATTGATGTCAACATCTGGTTTGACATTGCCACACCCAATCACTGGCTATGGCGGTGTTCAGATTCCATTGCAACCATGTGACCATTTGTCATGACACAAGGGGATTTGTCATGACATCGATGGAGCCCAGCAGAGCATCGCGGGCCGGGAGCAGAAGGAGCGGAGAGCCCGCACTGGGAAGCAGGTAACTCATCTTTCCTTGGCAGCTCTGGCAGGATGGGGCGGTTTGCTAAAAACACCCCCCCATTCTTGCATAACCCCTTTAGACATAAAGGTCCCTTCACCTAGGCCAGTGTTTCTCAACTCCAGTCCTCAGGGCCCACCTACAGGTCATGATTTGAGAATATCCCACAGAATGAGTACCTGAGGTGAGTCCTGATGCACTGACACTAATTATATCACCTGCTAAATACTAAGGAAATCCTGAAAACATGACCCGCAGGTGGGCCCTGAGGACTGGAATTGAGGAACACTGACCTAGGCCTATGAACATTCGTTCTCAATCATTGCCTGCCGTTTAGCTGCATTTGAATCCAGCAGTACTATGATTGTTCATCCCCATGCAGTTTCCTTCTATGAGGATTTTATGTGCAACATAAACGATGCAATCACTTGGCAGACCATGAGTTCGTTCAGTGACTGGCGGCATCTTTACACGGGGCAATTATCGGGAAGAGGTGTTCGATTACTGTCCCGTTCCCTAGATGTGACAATCTTTTACAGTCCCTTTCTTATCTTCAGGTCAGCAGGGGGGATTCTGTATGCTGTGCATTATGCAGAACCATCTGATTCAAGCCTTTGCCAACAGCGGAAATTCTATCAAGCCGGTGTCTTTTATTCGTGAACTGAAGAGTAAGAGCATGACGTTACCTTTCTGTTTCTTTAAGAACTGACTTTCTGCTGAGCCTGTGATTGGCTGCTGTGTTTTACACAAGCCTATCAGAGAACCTGGAGCTGCTTGGGGGAGGGACAGAGCGGCTGCCTAAACCAATCATGAGATGGGAAGTGTCTCTGACTATTTCAGACTTCCTACAGGCACTGTAGTTAAGCTGTAGTCACAGATCACAGCTCTGTCCCAGGGGAGCGGAGGTAATAAGCCACCAAGGAGCAAAGCTTGAGGAAAATAAATGGCATGTAATCATCCCTTATAGATCCTGACATATGTATTATTTATGACTACCACCCCCCTTTTCCAACCCGTGCAGTGCCAGAACACCTATACATAGTGCAGAAATGAAGTCACTCCTGAATTAGCTCAGGCATGAGTGTTATTCCAGCGCTGTTGATTAAATGTCTGCGATATATACTCCTGTGCTAATCCTATTCCTTGACTTTTATTATTCTTAATTTAGAAATCGCCCGTCACTTCCGATTTGGGAGCCAAGAAGACGCACATGAGTTCCTGCGATACACGATTGACGCCATGCAAAAAGCATGTTTAAATAGATACGCCAAGTAAGGGTCCAAATAGCTTTGGTAGAGATTTTTTAATGTTTTAAAGTGATTATCTCAAAGACATCGTTTATCACCTCCCCGAGGATAGATGATAAATGATGCGCATGGGTTAACCCCTTTCTTACAAGTTGCTAAATCGGATGTCTAAAAATAAGAAATCTTGTGACAAAGAGATAGAGGTGCTTCCACAAGCCTTGTCTTAGTAAAGGATTGTAATATTATGTTGTCAGTACAGGGTTATAGGGGTATCCGGGAAAAGATATTGATCACCTATACTCATGATAGGTCATCAATACCAGATCGTTAGGAGTCTGAGACCCGGGACCCCCACCAACCAGCTGTTAGAAGAGGCTGAGTGCTCCATGAGCACCACGGCCTCTTCTTGGGCCAGTGAGGTCACCGTACATCGGTCACTTAGCCTAGTTGCTGTCCAGCCCCATTCAAGTCAATGGCGCTGAGTTGCAATACCAAGCCCAGCTGATATACAGTGTAAGGCACTGTGCTTGGTAAGCTGCCCGGCGGAGCCCCGGTGAGTGCTGCGGCTTCCTAAACAGCTGATCGGCAGAAGTGTCAGGACTCTGACTTCCTGCTGATGTAATAATGATCATGATGATCTTTTCCAGGGTAACCCCTTTAATCTAGTGGATTCTAAGAGCTCCCTCCATCCAGATCCAGAGCTTTATGCTGTGCCTGGAATCCAATCTGAAAAGGACATTTGAGGGGGGTATTGTGAGCTGCTTTCCTAATGTCTTCTCTGGCTGAATGCCAGGCACCACATACAGGGCTCCCGACATTCTGGAAGCTTCTATCACTTACTAGTTTAACCCTTTGTTGGATTTCTGCTGATGTCAGAGGCTCTAGAAAATGTTGTTTGATTAAATCTACTTTATGTTGCAATTCTTTTTGAAAAAGGACTGAATAAAAATGTCATGTTCCTCCTAGGTTGGATCGCCAGAGTCAGGCAACAACTTTGGTTCATCAAATATTTGGGGGCTACCTGCGCTCTCGGGGTGAGTGAGGAAGGAAAATGTTTTTGATGAAAATAACAGCTTAAATGTACAGTATTACGGCTGTGTTTGTCCTATGACATACCACAAACTATTTTCTACGTTTTTCTTTTAGTAAAATGTTCAGTGTGTAAGAGCGTCTCGGACACGTTTGACCCGTATCTGGATATTGCCCTAGAGATACGGGTAATTTTTTACCTTTTTGTCTATAATCCATAGAGCTATATTTTATTACTATTTGTAGTCACTTGTTTTTGAATGCCCGTGGTTAACCCTAACTCTTCTCATTTAAATGCTTGTATACACTAGTCTCCTGTTAGCCTCCGTTAATTGTTTTCTGTCTCGGCACTGAGAGGTTATCAAGGTTCTACAACAGTGAAAAGCCTATATAGAAAGTTGCTTTGTTTCGCATTTAGAAAGCAAATGGACAATGAAACTGTGCAAAGGTGACCAAATACTTAAAAATTGGTTTTCAATGTAGATTAAAAAGCCAAGAGTACAACTGACAAGTCAGAATACGTCATTACAAGCCAGCACATGCGCAGTGAAGCGAGGTGTACTACCTCTGCACGCCGCATATGCATTGGATGACGTATCCTGGCCTATGGGCTGTCAATTAAGTTGGGGTAATGGGTTAAAGAGGACCTGTCACGCTCCTGACACGCCTGTTTTAATAGCTACATGCATTCCCCATGAAATAACAATTCTGGGGCATCTATTCTTATGGCTCTATGGTGTGCCATTCCTTTATTATTTCTACTAGACATTAGGCCTGCACAATATATCGCGAAAGCAATCGCAATTTGCTGACCCAAAAATTCTGCAATTATATTACCGTATTTTTTGCTTTATAAGACACACTTTTTCCCCCCAAAAAAGTGTGTGTGTGTTGATATTTTATTTATTTGTTCTGTGCAGCGCTATTAAGAAAATGGCAAGTTTAGTATTTTGTACGTTTGCAGTAATGCAAATATGTATTTTATTTTGAAAAACACTGCATTTCAGTTCTTGAGTTCAGCATAACTACATTTCACATTATCAGTCATCTGTGTGTGCTTTTACCTTGAAAATCCAAGCAGATAGACCTCTAGCACAATCCCCTAAAATATCGCATCACATATCGTTATCGCAATTATTAGGGCCCTAATCGCAATTGCACAAAATTCCCATATCGTGCAGCCCTACTAGACATATGAATGAAATGCTAGCAGTCTGCAGTAAGGGTACAGAGGGGTAGTAACCAGTTGGTGTGTACCTGCACAGTCTGACAAACGCATCACTGACTGGATAAAGTGAGACTGTGCAGGCCCCCCCCCCCCACTGGTTACCACCCCTCTGTACCCTTACTGCAGACTGCTAGCATTTCATTCATATGTCTAGTACAAATAATAAAGTAATGGCACAACATGGAGCCATAAGAATAGATGCTACAAAATTGTTATTACATGGGGAATGCATGTAGCTATTAAGGCCTCTTTCACACTTGCGTTCTGAGGATCCTTTGAGGTTACTATGGCAGCCAGGACGCTATTAAAGTCCTGGTTGCCATAGTAGTAGTGGGGAGCGGTATACTTACAGTCCGTGCGGCTCCCGGGTGCTCCAGAGTGATGTCAGAGTGCCCCATGCGCATGGATCACGTGATCCATGCGATCACGTGATCCATGCGTGTAGGGCGCCCTGACGTCACTCTGGAGCGCCCCGGGAGCCGCACGGATGGTAAGTATACTGCTCCCCCGCTCCCCACTACACTTTACCATGGCAACCAGGACTTTAGCCTCCTGGCTGCCATGGTAACCATTGAGAAAAAGCTAAACGTCGGATCCGGCGATGCGCCGAAACGACGTTTAGTTTAAGGCCGGATCCGGATTAATGCCTTTCAATGGGCATTAATTCCGGATCCGGCCTTGCGGCAAGTGTTCAGGATTTTTGGCCGGAGCAAAAAGCGCAGCATGCTGCAGTATTTTCTCCGGCCAAACAACGTTCCGGTCCTGAACTAAAGACATCCTGATGCATCCTGAACTGATTTCTCTCCATTCAGAATGCATTGGGATGCAGGATCAGGATTTTTCCGGCATAGAGACTCGACGACGGATCTCTATGCCGGAAAACAAAAACGCTAGTGTGAAAGAGCCCTAAAACAGGCATGTCAGGAAGAGGGTTGTCACCATAACAAAATTTTGATTTGATTTCGATACCATAAAAAAGTATTGCGATACTCGATACCATTAGATACCAGCTAGGGCAGCACTAAAGCACCCCCCATCAGAGGCGGTGACATCACCGAACACACTGCCGGGCGGAAGCTTCCGCCAGGCAGTTTTATTGTAAAGAAAAGATCCCTTGCCCTGCGCGATCTAGCGCAGGGCAAGGGAGCGCATCGGAGCATGAGATGCTCGATGCTAACATCAGGGGTGCTGCCTGGGTGAAATTATTGGTATGTCCTGGGTTCAGAGCTGAACCCCTTTAATCACATTCATTGGTGGCGCAGTGGCCACAGCCCCTCCCCTCCTCCACAGTGCTATCTCCACATTGGTGGCAGCGGCACAGTGGGGAGGGAGAGACTTCCACTGTGCTGCTGAGGAGAACATGGCGCGCGCTGAGAGTGGCACATGCCATGTTCTCTAACAGATACTAGGCTGCGCAGCCTAGTGTTGTGAAATAGTAAGACCCGGTATCGTATCGATCTGGGTCTAAAAGTATCGATTGGGTATCGATACTTCAATACCCGGTGAACTCTAGTCAGGAAAGTTTTTGGGGAATTAATAAAATTACTGAAAATACCTAAATATTACTGTATTATACACAAATTCCCAAATAGCTTTGATAATTTATAATGGCTCGTTTTCTCTAGTGGGGAAATTAACTGGAAATAAAATAGCCACTGCCCTATTACCATACAGAAAACCCGTCCTAATCATACAGCTGGACGGGTTACTTCAAAGCATTGAGCTAAAAAGCTGTCTCTCCTCTGCCTCCGCTCTTCTCACAAGGATGCTCAGTCCCCCATTGTTTACTGCTTGTGATGTCCAGACACGGGCACATATGACCGCTGAAGTCACTGGCTGTAGCGGTAAGAAAGCTGACCATTTAAACAGCAGACCCTCATGACAAGCACATTCAGTTTGGCAGAACACGCTTGTTTTCTATTTTATGTTGCCTTTTTATCTTTTTTTAACCTGTGATTTGGTTGTCTTGACAGCACTCAGCAAACATAATTCGCGCACTGGAGCAGTTTGTAAGATCAGATGTTTTAAGTGGAGAAAACGCCTACATGTGTGCAAAGTAAGAGTTGTATGTATATGTGTAAAGTATTGGCTGGAAGCTTCAGTTATATGCAATAATCTTGTCTGGCTAAACACTACCTGTGCCACTTTACAATCGTGAGAAACAATCAATAGATAAAATAAGCAAAGCAGAATAAAAAAAAAAAATCAAATTGTAAATGAAAAGATATGCTTTACAGCAGCTACAGTGACCTTAGGAACTTGGAAAGTAGATATGATTTATGAACTCCTATGGGAGTGTCATTGTGCAGGGAGGGGGGGTCGATGAGCTGTGTGAATGGTGGATCCTACAGCACTATAGAGAGTGACTGGATCAAGGTCACACATGCACAACAGTTGCTTCCTTTGAACTGGGAGCCCCATTCTTGTGATCACTGGGGGGCCCAGTGGTCAGAACCCTACTTATCTCCTGTCCTGTGGATAAGTGATTAAGGCTACTTTCACACTAGTGTTTTAGGTTTGCGGTATTGAGAATCGTTATAAGGTCTCAATACCGGAAAAAAACGCTTCAGTTTTGTCCCCATTCATTGTCAATGGGAACAAAACTGAACAGAACGGAATGCACCAAAATGCATTCCCTTCCGTTTAGTTGCGTTCCCATACCAGAGAGCAAACAGCAACATGTAGTTTACTTTCCGTCCTGGGATGCGGATCAAGACAAATCCAGCATGACCCCCAATGCAAGTCAATGGGGACGGATCCGTTTTCTCTGCCACAATAGAAATTGGATCCATCCCCCATTGACTTTCAATGGAGTTCATGACGGATCTGTCTTGGGTATGTTACAGATAATACAACCAGATCCGTTCATAACGGATGCAGATGGTTGTGTTATCAGTAACGGAAGCGTTTTTGCTGAACCCTGCCGGATCCAGTAAAAATGCTAGTGTGAAAGTAGCCTAAAGGGGTATTCCAATCTCAGACAATAGGGACATATTGCTAGGTTTTCCCCCCATTGTCTGATATGACCCACGTCTACACCAAGAACGGAGCGGGGAAGTTGGTGGCCAGAGTACCCCTGGTTTTACGGGGTCCAGTCTACCATCAAGCGCTCTGTCCTCAGGGTAGGTGCGGGTTCCAGAGGTGGGACACGCACATATCAGACAATGGGGGCATATCCTAGTAATATGCCCCTGTTGTCTCAGATTGGAATACCCCTTTAAGTTCATATTGTGGGACCAACCCGTTTAAAGGGGTGTTCTCCTCACGGACAATGGGGGCATATCGCTAGGACCCACCGTTGGGACCTGCACCTTTATCAAGAACGGAGCCCCCGTAAGTGAAGAAGGGCGCACTGCGCAGCCGCTCTCCATTCACTTTATATGTGGTCGCCAAAAATAGAGGAGTGCTGGCTCGGCTATTTACATCAGTCCTATAGAAATGAATGGGAGCGGGGGCCACGCATGCACGGTACGCCCCCGTTCACTTCTATGGGGAGCCTGCTTGGTGGTGGCTTGACCGGAGTCCTCCAGTTCTCGATATAGGTGCAGGTCTCCCAGCGGTGGGACCCGCATCTATAAGACAATGGGGGCATATCCTAGCGATATGCCCCCATTGTCCATGATGAGACAACCCCTTTAAGCATCAGGTTGTATTCTGCCAATACAGTGAGTTGTGCAGTGATTGCCTGCTTACAGTTCCTCTTTTTTATGGTTTATATCTGTTGTTCTTTTACTTTTCAAGATGTAAGAAAAAAGTTCCTGCCACCAAACGATTCAGTGTTCATCGAGCCTCAAATGTTCTCACTTTGTCCCTTAAAAGATTTGCCAACTTCAGTGGCGGCAAAATAACAAAGGTGAGAAACTGAAATGTGTGCGTGTTTTCCGATAGCGTAGAGTTCAGCTAATAATGGAGACCTCACTAATCATTACCTGTTTCCCTTGTAGGATGTCGGATACCCGGAATTTTTAAATATCCGTCCATACATGTCCCAGACTAATGGAGACCCTGTCATGTATGCACTGTATGCTGTTCTTGTACATTCTGGGTACAGTTGCCATGCTGGACACTACTATTGTTATGTAAAGGTTAGTGTCGTCTGTATGAGGGCAACCAACTAGTGTGCTTGCTGGCGGTTCTACCGAGGAGTTGTCGTAATGAAGATAACCTCCTTCTCTAACTGTGTGCATGTGTATATAAATAAATGGGTCTAAAAGTTTGATCCATTTTATAAAATTTCTTATGGATCAGAGCTCTGTTGTAATATGAATGCACTGCAGGCTTCCAGTCTGGCCTTACAAGTCACCCTTCCAGGAGGGTTCATTTGCATACGTTTTCTCAAGGAGCGCTGTCTGTAAGTCTCCTTACACTATCTGGATCCTGTTTTAGGGCTCTTTAATGGGATGGGCATTGACTTACATGGTTGCTAACTACAGGTTGCACTAGAGAGACCGTTTTCTTTCTTCTGGGTAGCGAGTTTGCATAACTTTTCCCAGGAAACATTGCCTATAAGACTTCCTACATCAATTGGATATGCTGGATTTTTTTGCAACTTGTGCAGCCTATTCATTTCCATGGGATCGCCACTACTCAGCCAACCTGTCACCATACCCTGGGCAGGAGCTGTCTTTTTAGTCTTTTCTGAAAATGTTAAATAGTTGAAAAAAATATTTCCATCCATTTAATATCTCGAATCTATCCAAAATGCTTCAGCACAAGCAACAATACTTGAAGCTTGATCAGAAATGATTGGCGCCATATGTACTGGGTTCCAGTAAATTTGTTTAGACAAATGAGCTATTAAAATGCATTTATCAAAATTTGATAATTTTCTTCTGCAGGCTAGTAATGGACAGTGGTATCAGATGAACGACTCGCTTGTTCACGCCAGTAACATCAAAGTTGTGTTGAATCAGCAGGCTTATGTTCTCTTTTACTTGAGGTAGGTTTTTTTTTCTTCATCGAAATTGAAGGGGTTTTCCGGGATATTGATGACTTCTCCTTAGTATCCTAGTTACTAGTTATCTTCTATCCACTGAATAGGGGTGGGTTAACTGTAAGATTAGGGTGTATCCAACTGGGACCCCCACAATCACAAGAATGGGGATCTCCTGTCCTCACCCTGCTCTTCTCCATGTCAGCTTCTCTTGTCTTCACATTTCCTTTGTTTCCATTTTCTCCTGTTTCTACAGGGTTCCAGAGTCCAAGAAGAGTTTTGATGCTTCTGTCTATAAAGTGTCACAAACGCAAATGCCTCGCCCCAGCTCTGTCCCTCCTACATTAAAGAAGACCCAGTCCAATGGCAGCCTGTCCTCCCCTCTTATTGGGAAGGTGATTCCTTCAGAGATTATTTCTGGTGGTGGTGGTGTTTTTTTTCCTTCTTTTTTTGCATTTATTTATTTTAGGCATGGTGCTCCCATAATGCCCCACACGTGGTTGTTTGTCATTGAAATCTGGAGCGGATGCCATGCCAAATCTGCCTCCGATTGTTCTTAAAGGGAGGCCTCGTGGCACTTCATGCAATCGCAGTTTATAGTCACAACTGCACTGAGATTGGACATGGCCTTTTCGGGAGTGGTGTCCGGACAGATGCTGTTGGAACACGCACAGTTGTCCGCACGTCATTTAACACCATTCACTGGCGCTAAACTGTGAGCGGGTCGGCGGCATACAAACTAAAAAACTGCAGCAGAAACGACGGCGATTTCAGCTGCATAATACACGGCAAAATCCGCTGTGTGAACTAACCCTAAGGCTGTAAAAGACCTTTAGGAGTGGGATTTATTGCTAATTTGACCTGTGACTGGGTCTGACTTATTAGCCACAGTTCCAGATAGAATATAGCAGGGGTGGGCAAGCTCCGGCACTCCAGCTGTTGTGAAACTACAACTCCTAGCATGCATGCTTGTTCTGCTCTTTTCAAAACTATCTCAGAAATGAATGGAGCATGCTGGGACTTGTAGTTTTACAACAGCTGGAGTGCCGAAGGTTGCTGACCCCTGGAATACAGCATCCTGACTGCATGGCAGAGCAGGTTCTGGGTTGCTAAGACCCAGCAGCTCCCACAGTTAAGCTGTTATTGAGGCTCAGCACTATAGATACTGATGCAGAAGGTCAGGAATGGGTTTTACTGCATTGTCTTGTAACATTTTATGCACAGAAATCTTATCTGTTTCCAGAAGCCCGAGGGGTTACATGAGAAGAAGCCACAAAAAGTGGAAGATATTGGGATCCCAGTCAGTCAGACACACATTTTGCCATGCAGCAAGGACCATAATGGAGTTCACCGTACGCGGCCTCTTAGTGCAGGCCCTTCTCCTAAGCTCGGCTGTAAAACATCATATGCCCCTTGTCTTTTGGACGATCCGTTGAGTAGAATGAAAAAACCCCTTCATGCCAAGTTAAAGGCTTCTCAGGCCTCATGCCCCCCTAATGAAGCGGTGATGCAAGAAGATTCTAGGACAAACTGGGATAATAAGGATCTGTCATCTTCCGTCACCAAAGCCAGGAATGTTGAAACCCTGGAAAGTAGTGACAAGACAAAGCAAGAAGACATGGAAAACGGAAAGCAACAGGAATCTCACATGAATGGTCAGTCTTCAACGCAGAGCACCCCGACATCTGGCAACATGACCTCTCCATGCTGCTCTCCAACAATGGAAGCCGAACAGCCTGGGGCAAGCAGCAGTATGAAATCGAAGTCGCCCACGCTGGCTAGTGTATGTGAGGCTTTGACTACCATGTCACCACCACCGGCCAAAAAACTAGCCCTATCCGCTAAAAAGGTGAGTTTGTGAAGCAGATAGTCACTAAGAACTTACATGTTGTACAGTCACACATTAATGCCTGATTTGCTGATTAATGAAGCTGGACGTGGTGGCTGGGGCCAAAATTACAACCCACTGCCCTGTTTTAAAGGGTTTGCTCAGCCATTAAATATAATGTACAGACCATAAACATGAACAGTGTTAGCCATTTGCATGATCCAATTTATGACCCTTGTATAATATGGAGCCACCTGATGTTCAGAGTGTATCAGCGTGCATCAGCGTGCACTACCACCTAATGAACTGAGTGCTTCTGGACACACATGTTCAGACAGTCCCCACAGCCAGGTCTCCACATAATCCTCTATTCACTGCACAGCAGCCAATCGAAATGGCTTTCCGTCCTTCTCAGGGATGCCTGCAGGAAAATAAGGGACTATATTGTCAGCTGCCAGAGGGAGAAGGAGACTGATTGTACCTAGAAACTGTACTAGCTGCACAGATTAGCAGCAGCACCAAAGGGGCATATAGCTGCAAAAAATGATGAAAAGGTAGGAACTTCACAGTCACGGCTGCAGCATTAATGTGCCTAAGGCTGGGTTCACACTTAAGCGTTTTACAGCGCTTTCCTACGCGCTGTAAAACGCTCAACAGGCGAAAACCCATGTTTTCCTATGGGCATGGTTCTCACCTGAGCGTTTTACAGCGCGTACGAACGCGCTGTAAAGCGCCCAAGGAAGTACAGGAGCTTCTTTGTGGCGTTTTGTCGCGCGTATTGTGATTGATGCCAGAGTGGTCAATCACACGAACGCGCATACAACACGCGTTTCCTATTTCCAAAAACGAGCTGTAATACGCGCGACAAAAACGCGCGTATCAAATACGCTCAAGTGTGAACCCAGCCTAAAGGAGATGCAGCAGCGATAGGCTCGTAGTTTCAGTGACACTAGTTGATTTGCATTTATAAATGTTATCTTTTTTTATCTTGGGCTAAATTCACATCCGGCATTTATGCCAGAAAAGTGGCCAAACCCCATTAAAGTCAGTGGGGATCTGGGGGTACAGGATTGTATCTGGCAACACTGATACGGTGAGCTCTGGGTAGCCTGATCCTCAGCTGGATTTTCAGTTGTTGCTGGTTATTTCCTGCATTGGTGGCTTATAATGTACGATGTAGGAAGCACACTTATAATGTAGTGTTGCATGAACTGCTGATGTCAGGAAACGTCTCGCTGCCCTAAGGCATGATGGGACAGCAGTCGCATGATAAACCAGGAAGTAGGATTCAAACATGGGGGATAAGAGAAAACTGCAAATGAGGTAAAAAACTAAAACCTAACGATCCAAGGAGGAATAGGCGCTAGTCATTGATGAAAATAAAATACTTTTTACTCTAAAGTATATGGCACAAACCCTTTAAGCAGATATACATTATATAATTGTTTAATTGTTACTTTCTTGTTAAATAGTAACAAATATATTTAAGAAAGTCTGCTTAGTTAGAACTGTAAAATAGACAACAGCCTTGACTTAATATACCTCCATGATTTAATTGGGCACTGGACTTAAGAGGTTGTACAAAATGAGAAAAAAAAGTATATTTCTCGTGAATGGCATTGGGGGACACAGCGCCATGGGTATATGCCCAGCTACCACTAGGAGGCTGACACTAGAAAGAAAAAGTGTTGGCTCCGCCCAGATGGGCTATAGCCTCTGCTCAGACACTAAACTAACCAGTTTTAGTCTAATGTCCGTAGGAGGCAGGCCTCCCCCTGCCTTTCGGGCCCCTGGTGTCTCATCTACTGGGCCCTCTTCTACTTTAGTTCCCGGCTTCTGCCGGGGACTAGACCGCATCTTCCCTGCCCTGTCCTCGGGCCCTTGGTGCTTTGTTTGCCCTGTTTTTTCCTGAGCGTCTTTTCTCTCCAGGAGCTCCCCTCACCTTTGGAGGGCCCCCGGTCTCCCGTGGTTCCTCTCTGTCGGCGTTGCGCCTTTCCCGGCCGTGCCATTGATCGAGACCCCTGCTTTTTCTTTGCCTAGGCCGCATCCTTCCCGCCCCTTTTCTCGCTTCCTGGGCTTTTTCCTTGGCCCCTTCCCGCTTCCATCAGCTCTTGAGAGGGGTCTCCTTCCCCTCCTATCCCAATTTAGCACGGGCTTTTGCGGTGGGCGGAGTTTTTGCCTACTTTTTGCTTGCTTTTATTCTAGGCCTCCATCTTGTCAGCACTCCTGAGGGACGCTCTCCAGATCTCCCTGCAGCTTTCCTGGCACTCTACAGCAACTGCTACAGCACCTCTTCGGGGACGCAGCACCTGGGGTCCGGTAGGACAGCCTCTGGTTGGCTGCTTTTTTCCTTTTTTCGGGCTCCCAAGAAGTCGTTGTGTCCTCTTCCAGAGAGGGCTCCCATCCCCAGCCCCCCCTTGGGGTCGCCACGCTTTAGACGTGGACCCGTTGTAATAAAAAGTTGCCATGCGGTCAACCTGAGCCTGTTTGTGCGCAGTGCCTTGCCCCCAGACCCTCTCAGGACGCCCTGACTACCCCTTCTGAGTCAGTTCCTCCTGAATGGGCTGCCTCCCTGTCCCAAGCCATAGGGAACCTTGCCCGACTCTCCCAATCCATGGTTGAGTCGCTGGACCACTTGCCTGCCCAAATTGCAGCCGCCTCGGTCCCTCCCAAGGAATGCTCAGCGGAAAGGCACTCTCCTGTTCAGACACCAGGTCCCGCAAACGACCTCGGGTTTTCACAACATGTCCCGCTCCTCCTCGGCGTTCTCGGGTCACTCCCACAACATGTCTGAGGCTGGCGACGAATCCTCCCCTGCCTCACCTTCCACCGCCTCGAGGGACACCTCCTCATCACCCTGTCCGTGCTGTCCAAGTTCGGAAGAGGATGGAATTCCTAGGCACGGTCCACGACACTCACCTTGGCCGAGTATTCCTTCCTCAAAAGAAAGGTAGTGGCTCTCCAGTCAGGGGTGGCTTGCCTTCACGAGCCGTCTCTGTCCATCAGGGTGTGCATGCGCGTCCTGGGCCGGATGGTTGCCACCTTCGAGGCAATTCCTTGTGCCCAATTCCACATCCGGTCCCTTCTGCTCTCAATCCTTGCCTGGTGGAACAAGTCTCCCTCAGGCCTCGATCGCCCGATCCGCCTGTCTGCTCTGGCCCGCCGGGACTTGCGCTGGTGGCTGAATCCGCTAACCGTCTCCCTCGTCAGATCCTTCCTTCCCCTCCGTTGGCAGGTGATCTCCACAGATGGCAGCCTGGCAGGTTGGGGAGCAGTCTTCGGGTCTCTCACTGCCCAGGGTTAGTGGTCGATATGGGAGAGCTCCCTACAGATCAATATTCTGGAGCTCGGCCATTTACCTAGCCCTGTCCCGTTGGACTCGCCTCCTCCGCGGTCATGCATGCAAACTCCAGTCGGCCAGGCTTATTTTGCTTGGAGTGAATCTGGCAAGGTTCTCTATCTCCTTTTTTCCATCCCTAGGATTCTTGCCTTTCTTCCGCCTGCCTTGAGAAGGGTCTCCGTCTGGCCTCCCTCAAGGGTCAGGTTTCGGCCTTGTCTGTCCTTTTCCAAAGGCCTTTGGCCTCCCGTTACCAGGTTAAGACCTTCTTTCAGGGGTTGGCTCATCGCGTCCCTCCCTTCCATTCTCCGGTGGAACCCTGGGATTTGAACTTGGTCCTAGATGCCCTTCAGTCCTCTCCTTTTTGAGCCCTTATGTCTCCTTTTTAAAGTTGTGTTCTTATTTACGATTACTTCCATTCGCAGGGTCTCCGAGCTAGCAGCGCCCTCGTGTCAGTCCCCTTTTTTGGTTTTAAACCAGGACAAGGTTGTCCTGCTCCCAGTTCCCTCCTTTCTTCCCAAGGTGGTTTCTTCCTTCCACATAAATGAGATTGTCTTACCTTCTTTCTGTCCCAACCCCTCTCATCCCAGAGAGCGGTCTCTCCACTGTCTGGATCTTCCTGAGGGCTCACGTAAGGGTTTACAAGCCTCCAAAGCTACCATCTCCCGCTGGATTAGGTTGGCTGTCAAGGAAGCCTATGTGGCGAAGGGCTGTGAGCCCCCCTTCCGGTTGCTCGCTCACTCCACTAGGGCTGTCGGGGCATCATGGGTGGTCCAGCATCTAGACTCTGCTTCCCAGGTTTGCAAGGCCGCCACCCCAGTTCTCACCTTCTCCAGATTCCACCATATTCCTTTTTTGGCCTCTGCTGATGCCAGTTTGGGTCGCAAGGTTCTGCAAGTGGCTGTGCGCTAGGTTCTTCGCATGGCTGTCCTTCCCGCCCTCGGGGACTGCTTTGGGACGTCCCATGGTGCTGTCCACCAATGCCATTCACGAGAAAACTGGATTTTTGTACTTACCTTGAAATCCTTTTCTCGTTTGATGCATTGGGGGAGACAGATCCCACCCTTGTTGTTTCTTTATTCGTTTAGGTTTTCCTGATTTTCCTTTGATAATGGTCCTCTTTCTGGTTTAGGACATGTCTGCTTCACTGTTCTTCAGTTTTTTTTTATGCTCCTACTGCTTTCGGACCAACTGGTTAGTTTAGTGTCTGAGCAGAGGGTATAGCCCATCTGGGCAGAGCCAACACTTTTTCTTTCTAGTGGCAGCTGGGCATATACCCATGGTGCTGTGTCCCCCCAATGCATCCAACGAGAAAAGGATTTTACGGTAAGTACAAAAATCCAGCAATTCCTTCCAGAAACAGCACCACTCCTGTCCATTGTTTGTGTCTCGCATTGCATTTCAGCTCCATAGCAGTGAATGGGCTGCGATACCGCACACAACCTGTGGACATGCTTTTATGCTGGACTACTCTGTAAATATCTCCTGTTTAGTTGTATACTGATTCTTACTTGAACACATTTCAGATCTCCTGAATGTGTCTGTTCTAGAAAGTATACCTGGATATCTATATATTTATCCAATATACACATTAAAGAGCATTTGTTCTTAGAACTCTGTGTTGTGCCGTTCCTCTGTTATTCCTCCTAGACCAGGGGTCAGCAACCTCCGGCACTCCAGCTGTTGTGAAACTACAACTACCAGCATGCTCCATTCACTTTTACAGTAGTTCTGTGAACAGCCAAGCAAGTGTGCATGCTGGGAGTCATAGTTTCACCACAGCTGGAGTGCTGAAGGTTGCTGATCCATGTCCTAGACATTTATGAATAAATTGACAACTGAGCCTTACCCCTACACAGTCTTGCACTGTGCTTCCAGTGGTCCACTGTGTAGGGACAGGGCCCTCAAACGGGTGTTACCATTCCCCTCGTCAGTCAGTTTATTCATATATAATCAGGAAGAAAAACAGAGAAATAGTAGAACACGGAGTCCTAAGAAATGATGCTCCAGAACTATTTCATGGAGAATATGAGCATTTACTAAAGCAGACGTGTCAGGAGAGGTCACAAATCCTTTTTATGTCATGTTCTGTTGTGGTTTTTTTTTGTTTGTTTTTTTTTCTAATCTTTTATTATCCCAACGACTATGTCTTGTTTTTCTGTGGCTATGCTCTACCATTTGAACCTGTCGGTATCCTTTCTCTCTCATCCTATATCCTTTTTACTCATCCCTGCACTCGCATATTTCATATTTATTTATGTGGCTGAAGTATATATAAAATCTCTATTTTTCCCCTTCTTTTTCATTTGTTTTAATTTGCCTCAAACCTCCCTTTTTCTTTACACCACCAAGATTTTATTTATGTCGATAACTACAGGGCAGCATGCCGCAGAAGGGAAGCAGAAATGACGCCCGCTCCCTTCCTCCCCACTCCATCACTGCTGGCTCCACTCATCCCATCTCTGTGTCCCCTGGTCCCACCACAATCAAGCTGCTACATACGCATCGGTAAGTGAAGCGGCCTCGTGTGGGAATAGATTTCACAGAAAGGACAATACCCGCATCATGCTCATCACTTTCAAGATCATGCAGGTGCAGTCATACATGCTGTTTTACTTCGGATTCTTCGTTATTAAAGAGGTTGTCTCACTATATTAACTTACTATTTGTCCACAGCATAGGGGATAAGTATCTGATTGGTTGGCGGTCTGACCACTAGGACTCACACCAATTTGATCCCACAGAGAATAAATGGAGGGCATCCTTAACTCGGGGACCCAAGGCCCTCATTCTTGTGAATGGAAGGGGTCCCAGCGATCGGTCCCTTATCCTGTGGATCGAAGATACATTAATAACATGGCACAACCCCTTTAACAAAATTTTAATAGTGCAGTACGTTGGCTATTTCCTCAGACTTTCAGCATCTACATTTTTCTACTTTATGATTCTAAGTGATGGCATATCTTAGTTATATGGGAAACCTCTGACACAACGGTCATTGGTGGAAATTTTTAGGAGTTACACAAATTGTCTGTACTGGAGCCCAAAATAATCCTGGATCTTTGAAGATTTAGGGAGCCGAGTCAGCATAATAAAAATTAAAGTGAAAGAGTCCTTTTTATTTTTCCCCATAAATCAATAATACAAGTGACAAGAAAATTTGATGTACATCTTAATACAGAAAAATGCCTCTTGCCACTTCAGACTATCACATGCACTGATAAGGCCTCGTGCACACAACCGTATGTTTGGTCCATGTCTGAGCCGCATATTTTGTGGCTGGGGTGAGGACCCATTCACTTTAATGGGTCCGCAAAAGATGAGAACAGCACTCCGTGTTCTCTACAATGGGCAAATTGCGGAACGCACATGGAGCGGTTTCCGTGTTTTGCAGATCCGCAAAACACACACGGTCGTGTGCATGAGGCCTAATTCACACTGAATTCACTCATGAAATTCATGTTTAGTGAGGCACAGATGAGATGGATTAATAGCTTCACTGAGGGATCAGATTACAGCTGCTGCCCATAGAATTCTTTAGGCCTCGTTCACACTTCAGTGTTTGGTCAGTGATTTCCATCAGTGTTTTGTGAGTTAAAACGATATCGATTTTGTCTATATCGCCATATCGCGGTAGAACATGGTATGCGCCGCTCTCGGCGCACACCATGTTTTCCCGAGCCGACACAGTGTAGAAGGAGGGAGTACCATGTAACGGGGGCCAGAGCGGAGCAGGCGAACTGAGCCCCGCACAGATCTAATAGTAAGTGCCCCATATATGCCCTATGTGCTGCTACTTAACTAATAAAGTTCAAACTAATGAAAGGTCCTATACGACTGCCCCCCGATCATTGGTGGCAGTGATCGGAGCCCCAGCAGTGTAATGCTGGAGCTTCAATCGGTTACCATGGCAGCCAGGACGCTACTATGTCCTGGCTGCCATAGTCAGTTCCCTGCTGCTGTGTGCACAGAGCACAGGGCAGCAGGGACAGTGTGAGGTCCTATTCACCATAATAGATCTCTATCAGGGTAAATAGGACAAGGGTTCTAGCCCCTAAGGGGGCTAATAGTTAGTAAATAAAGAAAAATGTTAACACCCCCCCCCCTTCCCCCCCAAATATAGAAAATATATATTGCGGTATATATCGCATATTGCACATGCTTCATATTATATCACAATATCAATTTTAGGCCATTTCGCCCACGCGTGTGTGTGTGTGTGTGTATGTATATATATATATATATATATATATATACATCAGGTACGATATTTAAGAATAAAATGTTGACACTGTCATGGCCCTGTGCCAATAGTATATCTAAACTGATAACAAAAGATGAAGGGATACACCAAACCAGTACAGAATTTCAATGGTGATCTTGATACTTCCAGTATTTCTCTTTGTCACCCTTCTAGTAGACCTATACACTGCATTACCTCTATATTTTGCTCATGTACAAGCAAAGAGATATCGCCGGTAGAGGCTGTGGTCAATAGGGTCATAGCCATAAATTATTGTCCTGTATTCACCGACGCTGCTGGTAATGTTAATTTGGCTGCTTGCTGGGTAACGACATCTAAAAACGTTTTTGCCTTCCAGGAAATCACCTCAAGCTGCAGACAGCGTTCCTGGGACTTGTAGCAATACTTCCAAGCAGAAATCTATCAAATTACATGTCAAACATAAAAAGCACCGTGTCGAATCATCCCAACACGGCCCTCCACTCAGCCACCCTGTCAGCCTTTCTACAGATAGTACATCCTCGCCGACTATTTCCTTCCAAAGTACTGAAACCCTGGGTACAAAGTCCTCAAATGCAAAAGACAAATACCAGTTGGGAGCTCATTACATAAGCTGCAATGGGGACAGTGCAATCAGCGAGGAAAGTAATATCGTAAAAAAGAAAAAGAAGAAAAAAAGGAAAGCTTTGGAAAAGGAAGGCAGGACGGAGAGTGTTCCATCTCACTTGGAGACACGGACATTGAACAGTCATGAAAAAAAGGAGGGTAAAATAAAGCATAAGAAATGTCGAGCTCCAGATGGCAGCAGAAGTATAGAACCTGCATTGGAAGCTTCACGAGAGATAACCGGCAAAAAAAAGAAGAGGGAGAGTGCGCCATGTGCCGAGCATGTGGAGGATGAGCCCGTCATACAATTAAATGGGTAAGTACTCCGCCTTTTATTGACCCGACGTGTTACAGATTTTACCCTGTGCATTTAAAGGGTTAAAGTCACTGTGAAAATCCACAAGATTTGTGTGCAACAATGTGCATGGTTCCCGGGAGGACAGGGTTAAGCCTCATTCACACGTCCTTGCTCAAATCCGTGAGAAGGTGGTTAGTGATGCATCTGTGAAGATGTCCATGGAGGTTTATGGTCCGTGTGTCCGTTTTTTGCTGTCTATGTGCCATACGTTTTTCACTGACCCTGCACAGCTGAAAAATAATTTTCAAAGCCCCTCCTCCTAATGATCCGTGAAACACGGATGGCATCACTGTTGCTTTCACGGACCCATAGACTATAATAAGTGTGATGAATCTGTAAACACGGACAAAATAAAGCATGCATCCGTGCTAAAAACACGGACCTACGGACATTGCTAAAACACTGATGTCTGAATACACACAATAAAATGAAAGGGGATGTATGATGTCCATGGAGAAAACGTACAGCGCACGTCTGTGGAACACTGACGAGTGAATGAGGCTTTAGATTGTACGCCAATGATATGGTTCCCATATTTCTCTACCACATGCTGCCTACATTATTAACAACTTTGAGGACTATGGATGAATAGGGATAAATCTGTGTACATACATGGGAGGGGGGGGATGCCCCAACCCTTATTTCCGGTCTAAAGGTAGTTAGGCTACTTTCACACGTCATTGTTTTCCGGTATTGAGTAAGCTGCAGTTTTGTGTCTAGTCATAAAAACAGATCCGGCACTAAAAACAATGTAAGTTAATGGTGACGGATCAGTTTTTTTTAGGAGCTTAAAAAAAACAGATACGTCATGCATCGGCTTTCAATGTATTTAGAGACGTATCTGTTATTTTCCATTTTAATTTCACACAACCGCATCCTGATGTGCAAAATCAGAACGGATCAGTTTAATTCCGATATTGAGATACTCTGGTGGATCTCAATACCGGAATTAACAACGCAAGTGTTAAAGTAGTCTTACTAAGTTTAAATATTTAGGGATCACAATCACCAAAGTCCCATATGCAGACATTGCCTTTAGCTGTAGCTGGTCGCATGAACTTGGCTAAAGCACACCAGTCCCACAAAATGCAGAGCAATCTGCGGGCAGCAGGTTATAGAGCAGGAGGAGCTGAGCAGATCGATGTATATTTTTGTGGGAAAAGTTTTTTATTAAACTCTGTAATTTATACATTTTAAGACCACCCCTGTGAACAGCTATTGGTATTCAGGGCAGGTATTATCGGTGACTGACCGCTATCTCTGTATACACACTGACACAGAGAATGCTATCAATCACTGATAACACCTCCCTGTGTACAACTATCAGTGACTGACAGCTATCTATGTATACACACTTACACAGAGAATGCTCTCAATCACTGATAACACCTCCCTGTGTACAGCTATCAGTGACTGACAGCTATCTATGTATACACACTTACACAGAGAATGCTATCAATCACTGATAACACCTCCCTGTGTACAGCTATCAGTGACTGACAGCTATCTATGTATACACACTTACACAGAGAATGCTATCACACTGATAACACCTCCCTGTGTACAACTATCAGTGACTGACGGCTATCTATGTATACACACTTACACAGAGAATGCTATCAGTCACTGATAACACTTCCCTGTGTACAGCTATCAGTGACTGACAGCTATCTATGTATACACACTTACACAGAGAATGCTCTCAATCACTGATAACACCTCCCTGTGTACAGCTATCAGTGACTGACAGCTATCTATGTATACACACTTACACAGAGAATGCTATCAGTCACTGATAACACCTCCCTGTGTACAGCTATCAGTGACTGACAGCTATCTATGTATACACACTTACACAGAGAATGCTATCAGTCACTGATAACACCTCCCTGTGTACAGCTATCAGTGACTGACAGCTATCTATGTATACACACTTACACAGAGAATGCTATCACACTGATAACACCTCCCTGTGTACAACTATCAGTGACTGACGGCTATCTATGTATACACACTTACACAGAGAATGCTATCAGTCACTGATAACACCTCCCTGTGTACAGCTATCAGTGACTGACAGCTATCTATGTATACACACTTACACAGAGAATGCTATCAGTCACTGATAACACCTCCCTGTGTACAGCTATCAGTGACTGACAGCTATCTATGTATACACACTTACACAGAGAATACTATCAATCACTGATGACACTTCCCACAGATTATAAGCGCTGTTAACAGGGGTGGCCTTAAAGGGGTGTTTTTTGTTTTTTATATTAATGACCTATCCCCAGGACAGGTCATCATTATCAGATCACCGTCCCCTTTCACTTTAACGGGACGGCTCCGTCCTATTCACTTGAATATGAAGGAGCTGTATCAGTATAGTGAATGGGGACAGCGTAGTTGTAATTACACCTGCTTGCCGTTGCATAGTTCATGGCGAGCAGGTAAATAGAGAAGAGAACATAACGATCATACGAGCACTGCATTTTCTTCAAACAGCTGATCGGTGGGGGTGCCAGCAGTCGGCCCCTCCCCAATGATCTGATAGTGATGACCTATCCTGAGGATAGATCATCAATATAACAAAAGCGGACAACCCTTTTAAGTTAGAAAAGGCAGAGCCATAAATTGCAAGCTTTACTGAATCTTCCCCCACAAATATATCCTGTATCTCCTGCTGCCTGCAAATTTCAATGTATTTTGTGGAGACAGGTTCTCTTTAACCGCTTCAGCCCCCCTAGCTTAAACACCCTTAATGACCAGGCCACTTTTTACAATTCTGCACTACACTACTTTCACCGTTTATTGCTCCGTCATGCAACTTACCACCCAAATGAATTTTACCTCCTTTTCTTTCTCACTAATAGAGCTTTCATTTGGTGGTATTTCATTGCTGCTGACATTTTTACTTTTTGCTATTAATCAAAAATTACCAAAATTTTTGCAAAAAATGACATTTTTCACTTTCTGTTGTAATTTTTTTTTTAAAAACTACATTTCTATATAAATTTTCTCTAAATTTATTGTTCTACATGTCTTTGATAAAAAAAGTCCAATAAGTGTATATTTATTGGTTTGGGTAAAAGTTATAAGCGTTTACAAACTATGGTGCAAAAAGTGAATTTCGGCATTTTGAAGCAGCTCTGACTTTCTGAGCGCCTGTCATGTTTCTTCAGGTGCTAGAATGTCAGGATAGTATAAATACCCCCAAATCACACCATTTTAGAAAGAAGACACCCCAAAGTATTCGCAGAGGGGCATGGTGAGTTCATGTATCATTTCATTTTTTCACAAGTTAGCGGAAAATGACACATTCTGAGAAAAAAAAAAAAAGTTTCAATTTCTGATAACTTCTGGCAAAAAAAATAAAATCTCAGACGGACTCACTATGCCCCTCAGTGAATACCTTGGGGTGTCTACTTTCCGAAATGGGGTCATTTGTGGGTGTGTTTACTGTTCTGGCATTTTGGCGGGGCTAAATTGTGAGCCGCCATGTAAAACCTAAAGGTACTGTTGGAATTTGGGCCCCTTGTGCACTCAGGCTGCAAAAGTGTCACACATGTGGTATCGCCGTACTCAGGTGAAGTAGGGCAATGTGTTTTGGGGTGTATTTTTACATATACCCATGTTAGGTGAGAGAAATATCTCTGTAAATTGTCAACTTTGTATAAAATTTTTTAAAAGTTGTCGTTTACAGCGATATTTCTCACACACAGTATGGGTATATATAAAAATACACCCCAAACACATTGCCCTACTTCTCCTGAGTACGGCGATACCACATGAGTGACACTTTTGCAGCCTGGGTGCGCAAAGGGCCCTAAAACCAATGAGTACCTTTAGGATTTCTACAGGGCATTTTTACGCATTTGGATTCCAGACTTCTTCTCACACTTTAGGGGCCCCTAAAATGCCAGGACAGTATAAATACCCCACATGTGACCCCATTTTGGAAAGAAGACACCCCAAGGTATTCTGTGAGGGGTATGGTGAGTTCATGTAAAATTTTATTTTTGTCACAAGTTAGTGGAATATGAGACTTTGTAAAAACCAAATAAAAACTTGTGCCAAAAATAAAAATTCTGTGGACTCACCATGCCCTCACGGAATACCTTGGGGTGTCTTCTTTCCAAAATGGGGTCACATGTGGGGTATTTATACTCACCTGGCATTTTAGGGGCCCTAAAGTGTGAGAATCCAAATGCATAAAAATGGCCTGCAGAAATCCTAAAGGTACTCATTGGTTTTAGGCCCTTTGCAGCTTCAGGCTGCAAAAAGTGTCACTCATGTGGTATGCCGTACTCAGGAGAAGTAGGGCGATGTGTTTTGAGGGTGTATTTGTACATATACCCATGCTGCGTGTGAGAAATATCGCTGTAAGCGACAACTTTTTACATTTTTTTATTCAAAGTTGTCAATTTACAGAGATATTTCTCTCACACAGCATGGGTATATGTAAAAATACACCCCAAAACACATTGCCCTACTTCTCCTGAGTACGGCGATACTACATGTGTGCACTTTTTGCAGCCAAGATGCGCAAGGGCCCTAAAACCAATGAGTACCTTTTAGGAGGGCATTTTTACGCATTTTTCTTCTCACGCTTTAGGGGCTCCTAAAATGCCAGGGCAGTAAATACCCCACATGTGACCCCATTTTGGAAAGAAGACACCCCAAGGTATTCCATGAGGGCATGGCGAGTTCATAGAAGATTTTTTTGGCACAAGTTAGTGGAAATTGATTTTTATTGTTTTTCTCACAAAGTCTCCCTTTCCGCTAACTTTTGACAAAAGTTTAATTTTTCATGGACTCATTATGCCCCTCAGCGAATACCTTGGGGTGTCTTCTTTCCAAAATGGGGTCACATGTGGGGTATTTATACTGCCCTGGCATTTTAGGGGCCCTAAAGCGTGAGAAGAAAATGCGTAAAAATGCCCTGATCCTAAAAGGTACTCGTTGGAATTTGGGCCTTTGGCATCTTGGCTGCAAAAAAGTGTCACATGTGGCATCGCCGTACTCAGGAGAAGTAGGGCAATGTGTTTTGGGGTGTATTTTACATATACCCATGCTGGGTGAGAGAAATATCTCTGTAAATTGGCAACTTTAATAAAAAATTTAAAAGTTGTCGTTTACAGCGATATTTCTCACACCCAGCATGGGTATATGTAAAAATACACCCCAAAACACATTGCCCTACTCTTCTGAGTACGGCGATACCACATGAGTGGCACTTTTGCAGCCAAGATGCGCAAAGGGGCCCTAAACCAATGAGTACCTTTTAGGATTTCACAGGGCATTTTTACGCATTTGGATTCTCACGCTTTAGGACTCCTAAATGCCAGGGCAGATAAATACCTCACATGTGACCCATTGTGGAAGAAGACACCCTAAGGTATTCTGTGATGGGCATGGCGAGTTCACAGAAAAAAAAATTTGGCACAAGTTAGCGGAAATTGATTTTTTTTTTTTTTTTTACAGTCTCATATTCCACTAACTTGTGACAAAAATAAAATTTTCCATGAACTCACCATTCCCTCATGGAATACCTTGGGGTGTCTTCTTTCTAAAATGGGGTCACATGTGGGGTTTTTGTACTGCCCTGGCATTTGAGGGTCTCCGCAATCATTACACGTATGGCCAGCATTAGGAGTTTCTGCGATTCTCCGTATATTGAGCATACGGGTAATGAGATTTTTTTTCCGTTCAGCCTCTGCGCTGAAAAAAAAAAATGAACGGCACAGATTTTTCATTCGCATCGGTCAATGTGGATGAAAAATCTCTGCCAAAATCAGTGACTGCGGTGCGGTGGGCTGGGCGCTAGCTACCTAACAAGTAGCTAACTAACTGGCGGTGATAAGGGACCCTTATGCCCCATTCACACGTCCGCAATTCTGTTTACGGAACGGAATTGCGGACCCATTCATTTCTATGGGGACAGACTTTGTCCCGCTCGGATCCGGAATTACGGATCCGCGCTTCCGGGTCTGCACTTCCGTTCCGCAAAAATATAGAACATGTCCTATTCTTGTCCGCAATTGCGGACAAGAAGAAGCATTTTCTATATAGTTCTGGCAATGTGCGGATCTGCAAAATGCAGAAAGCACATTGCCGGTGTCCGTGTTTTGAGGATCTGTGGATCCGCGGATCAGATCCACGGATCCACGGATTCGCAAAACACATATGGACGTCTGAATGGAGCCTTACAAGGGGTTTGATCAATGGCAGGGGGGTGATCAGGGGGTCTAGATTGGGTGATCAAGGGGTTAATGGGTGGGGGGGGTTAGTGTAGTGTTTGGTGCAACTTTACATAGTTACCTGGTCCTCTGGTGGTCGATCCCAGCAAATGGGACCACCAGAGGACCAGGTAGCAGGTATATCAGACGCTGTTCACAAAACAGCGTCTGATATACTTGTTTGATGCGATTTATATCGCATCTACAGCCTGCCAGCGATTGATCATCGCTGGCAGGCTGTAGTACAACTCTTCAGACGCGAGACGCTGTGAACGTGCACGCGCGCGCGCGTTCACAGGAAGTCTCGCGTCTCGCGAGATGACGCGCCGCCGCGTCTGATCAGAAGAACAGGACCGCCCGCAGGACGCAATCCTGCGTGCGGCGGTCCTGAAGAAGTTAAGCTTATCTTACCTAAAAGCCTTTACTCACTACAACATTTTTTAGTTCCAAAGAGAATATTTCAAGACCATGATAAATGTCTCAGGTGAGATGGTTTTATTGTGACATGTCTGATGACAGAACGCCTTTAACTCTGGTCTGTATGCTCTGGATAGGCAGGTCTGCGTCTACTTACTTTTTCTAGGTGTCATTATCCTGACAGACTTTTCGCACATGCTGTGGTCATGTCCTCCGATGGCCAGATTTGGGAAGATCTTGTCCAATCTTCTGGCACGTCTTAGGCAGAGCTGTGGAGTCGGTAGATAAATTGTCCGACTCCGACTCCTCAGATTTTGAAACTTCCGACTCCTCCTCCTCTGTATTTAATATGCAAATACGAAGCTGTTCCACCAAGTTCTTCTAATCTCCTCTAGCACAGAGAGGTAGTTGAGAAGAAGCTGCTGCCTTCTCCTTTGTGTGCTGATCTTCTGCTGAAGATAGAGCAGTGGGAGGATCCAGGAAGGGGCAGGGGAAGGGGCATTTATTTTAAAACATGATTTTCCTAGTAGAATCCCATAGTCATAGTTTAGTGGTTTAAAGAGACTTCATCACCTAACAGCCTAAAGTAGTACATACATGAGATGGGAAGGGATCTCCTGCACTTACATTATCCCTGGGCGCCGCTCCGTTCTCCCGGTATGTCCTCCGGTGACTTCAGCTCTGCTGCTCAACTGGGAGGAGCCTGCCCTTAGTTCTCCTGGGCTGCCTCCTTCTCCCAGGCTGTGGCGCTGACTACCGCAGCGCTCAGCTCATAGCCTGGGAGGTTTTCTTCTCCCAGGCTATGAGCTGAGCGCTGCGGTTGGTCAGCGCTACAGCCTGGGAGAAGGAGGCGCCCAGGAGAACAAGGGCAGGCTCCTCCCAGTTGAGACGCAGAGCTGAAGTCACCGGAGGACATACCGGGAGAACGGAGCGGCGCCCAGGGATAATAGTAAGTGCAGGGAGATCCCTGGGCCCCGCTCTCCATGTATGTATACTTACTTTAGATTTGTTAGGGTGATGAAAGGTCCTCTTTAAGCTAACAATCTGAGTTTACATGTTTTATAGCCTTAGCTGAATGATAGCAGTTTTTCAAATGGTTTACAGCTTCAGTCTTGAACTATTGACTATCCATTCCCTTCACTTATACAAGTGTCTCCAGTCCTTAATCAGTTATCAGTGAGAGGCTAGGATAACCATGGGTTCCCTGTAACAGCAGACCACAAGACAATGGAAAGTGGAAGTATTGCCGCTCCTTAAAGGGACACTGACAGGCTGATTTTCCAGCTAAAGATATATATATCTACTGGTATTCATCAGAGAATTAGGAATAAAACTATACTAATGTTACCCCCAGTTAAGCTGTACTTGTGTTTAAAAAACATTTTAATCTGTATGCAAATTCACTATCTTTGTGCCCAATGGGGCAGCGTCTCCTGCGGCTTTGTGCCCAGCCGCGCCCGAAGTACAGCTTCCCAGCGCTGTTCCCCTCGTTATTATTCACTGCACTGGCCTTTTTTTCAGGCTAGCCGAACGCTGAATTCCTGCGCAGGCGCACGTGTAGAGTGCTGGCAGCAGCCTCGTCTGGCTATGCTGAGGCTGTGCCAGCTTTCTCTCTTCCTCCTCGCTACCTAGTCCTGTCTAGTGCTGCCAGTACTCTACATGTGCGCCTGCCCCTTGGGCACAAAGGTAGAGAATTTGCATATTGATTAAAACGTTTTTAAACACAAGTAAACCTCAACTGGGGTAACAGTCGTCTAGTTGTATTCCTAATCCTCTGATGAATACCAGCAGATATATCAGCCTGTCAGTGTCCCTTTAACTGCATAGTAAAGCATATGAAAAGCGTGCTTCTTCACGGTCACTTAACGTCTTTGTTTAGCGGTAACGTGACGCACTGCATGCATTGGCCTTTATTCTTACAGTAGAGAAGTAATTAATTATAACTTTATCTGAATTGGGACATTTAAACTTGCTTTTTTTTATTCCAATTTTTTTATTCCAATTTAAATCTAGTAGGAGTCGGAGTCGGTCCATTTTTTGCCGACTCCGACTCCAGGTACCCAAAATTGCCTCCGACTCCTCGACTCCGACTCCACAGCCCTGGTCTTAGGTCTGCCTCCTATGTCTCCTGGTCACATTATATTAAAATATTTTTAAAAGAAACATTCATAGCAGGGCAGTGTATAGCGCTCCTTTGGTACAGGCCAGTTACTAGCTATGTGGAAATCCCTGATAAACCAAGTCATTCACACAACAGTGAAAAACGGACGTGTGACAGCCATTACACGTTCGTTTTAAGAACAGTGGTAGTCTAGGGGGTTATTCACACAGCAGTCAGTTAATAACGGATGTCAAAAAATAGAACATCTGACCGACAGCCCCCATATAATTGAAGGGGGCCATGTTTAATGTCCGTTTCTCAGAAAGGCATCAGTTAAAAAAGTCTGTTAAAAACTGACAGTGTGTCCGGTTTTAATGGGCGTTTTTTTCACTATCCTGTGAATGTAGCCTTATCCCATATGAGGTGGTCATTTTCAAACAAAGGAATTGTCCCAATAAACTAGCTCAAATATGTGGATTGCGGATTAGCTCTTCCTTAACAAATTATACTACTTCACGGATGCGTGTTTTGCTTAAAGGGGTTCTCTGGGCATTTTGTCTATTTAGCAGCTGTCACTAACCTGTGGAGGAAAGCTCTTTTACATAGTACTCGCCCTCCTTCGCTTCCCGCTTCCGCTGCAGGCTCTTCCGCCCGGTTCCTTACCGGGTGTGGTCGCTGATTTTCTTTTTCAGCTGCATTGACTATAATGCAACTAGACGAGACATATCTGGGCGGAAAATCCCACAGCGGAGACAGCGGCTTCGGGGGACCAGATATTGTATATGCCGATTGTACAGTCATGGCCGTAAATGTTGGCATCCCTGAAATTTTTTAAGAAAATGGAAGTATTTATCACAGAAAAGTATTGCAGTAACACATTTTGCTATACACATGTTTATTCCCTTTCTGTGTATTGGAACAAAACCAAGAAAGGGAGGAAAAAAGCAAATTGAACATAATGTCACACCAAACTCCAAAAATGTGCTGGACAAAATTATTGCCACCCTTTCAAAATTGTGGATAAGTAAGATTGTGATGTGATGCTCCTTTAAACTCACCTGGGGCAAGTAACAGGTGTGGGCAATATAGAAATCACACCTGAAAGCAGATAAAAAGGAGAGACGCTCACTTAGTCTTTGCATTGTGTGTCTGTGTGCGCCACACTAAGCATGGACAAGAGAAGAGAGGAGGTGGGAGGTTTTTCCTTTTCCCCAAAATTTTTTTTCCCTATATAAGTGGCAACTTCAGAATACTCCTCAGTCATGAATAAGAATGTTGTCGCTTGAAACGCGTAGACTGACAAAGGCATCACTGGTTATGAATCATTCTGTACCTCTGTACCTGATGTATCGCATGACCAAATAAAGGAACCTTTGACTTCATCAATTTTGAGTGCTGGATTTCCTTCCTTTCAACCCAAGAGAAGAGAACTGTCTGAGGACTTGAGAACCAAAATTGTGAAAAAATATCAACAATCTGAAGGTTACGAGTCCATCTCCAGAGATCTAGATTTGCCTTTCTCCACAGTGCGCAACATTATCAAGAAGTTTGCAACCCATGGCACTGTAGCTAATCTCCCTGGGCGTGGACGGAAGAGAAAAATTGATGAAAGGTGTCAGCGCAGCATAGTCCGGATGGTGGATAAGCAGCCCCAAACAAGTTCCAAAGATATTCAAGCTGTCCTGCAGGCTCAGGGAGCATCAGTGTCAGCGCGAACTATGAAACGCTATGGCAGGAGACCCAGGAGGACCCCACTGCGGACACAGACACAAAAAAGCAAGACTACATTTTGCCAAAATGAACTTGAGTGAGCCAAAATCCTTCTGGGAAAACGTCTTGTGGACAGATGAGACCAAGACAGAGCTTTTTGGTAAAGCACATCATTCCACTGTTTACTGAAAACGGAATGAGGCCTACAAAGAAGAGACCACAGTACCTACAGTGAAATATGGTGGAGGCTCATTGATGTTTTGGGGTTGGTTTGCTGCCTCTGGCACTGGGTGCCTTGAGTGTGCGCAAGGCATCATGAAATCTGAGGATTACCAACGGATTTTGGGTCGCACTGCAGAGCCCAGTGTCAGAAAGCTGGGTTTGCGTCCGAGATTCTGGGTCTCCCAGCAGGACAATGACCCCAAACATCAGCAGCACCCAGAAATAGATGGCAACAAAGCGCTGGAGCGTTCTGAAGTGGCCAGCAATGAGTCCAGATCTAAATCCCATTGGACACCTGTGTAGAGATCTTACAATTGCTGTTGGGAAAAGGCGCCCCTCCAATAAGAGACCTGGAGCAGTCTGCTAAGGAAGAGTGCTCCAACATTCCGGGTGAGAGGTGCAAGACGCTTATTGATGGTTATAGGAAGCGACTGATTTCAGTTATTTTTTCCAAAGGGTGTGCAACCAAATATTAAGTTCAGGGTGCCAATAATTTTGTCCAGCCCATTTTGGAGTTTGCTGTGACATTGTGTCCACTTAGCTTTTTTTTTCCCCTTCCTTTTTTGGTTTTGTTCCAATACACACAAAGGGAATAAACATGTGTTACTGCAATACTTTTCTGTGAGAAATACCTCATTTTCTTGAAAAATTTCAGGGGTGCCAACATTTATGGCCATGACTATTTCTCAACAAGAATCTCTACTCAGTCCCCTGGTTCCTCATTGTGACCCAGTATTATTTGCATTGTTCATATACCCAGTTTACAGTGTAGTTTTCCCTGATTGGTGTTGGCTTACTGTGATTTCATCACCACGTCTCTTTTGACTGTAACATTACTGATTACTTCTGTTGAACATGGCTACTCACATGTCTATGTATGTTTTTCTCTTTTGTCTTAATACAAGTTTGTTGAATGGTTGACTTTACCTTCTTTTCAGTAAAACAATAAAAAAAAAAATGAGTATGGTGCAGACTTCAATATCAGCAGCGTGCTCATATTTCTGTGTGGGTGGTATTTTGAAGACCCCCATGTACATGTATTTTTTTCCTGTACATTGCTGCAATTCTTCAGTGTGGCAAAAGAGAAATGAAGTCGTCCTCAGGGTGTCTTGCAGTCAGTGGCGGCTCTCCTAGGAGTGACAAATGCAGGTTCAGCATTCGTCTGCTATGTGGCCAGCAGATTGTAAATTATGGTCTACGATCCTATGTTACCACATAAGGGGTTTTCTCAAAGAGGTGGACTTGTTTCACTGTAATTATTAGGTTGTATTTTTATACATAGTATGCTTTGCTCGCTTAGAAAAATAAAGATTTTGGTATCATAGCAGCTGTTTGCAGTGTACAGTATATATTTAACACATTTATTAATATTACATGAGCTCTAACTAGGGCTGAGCAATTAATCTGATTAACTTGCCCAACTTTAAAAAAAAAATCGAATAATCCATTTTTCGTGAACTGTATCAGCGCAGCCAGTATACTGTCTTCAGTCCCTGCCATTAATCCAGGCTGGGGTTGCAGGGACTGTAGAGACCATGACTGTAGCCAGGCTCCCGCTGTAACAGACGGGTAGGAGATAACTTTGATGCTGGCTGCTTAACTGCTGCGCTCAGTAGCGTCTGTGGCATCTAGGTGGTTACACAGATATTCCCTGTCATCACCCTCCCCCCTGCAAACACAATCTCAGGAAGCCAGTGCGTTGCCATGGCATCCCGGGGTCTAAAAAGGGCCCCTAGTTCCGCCATTACTGTATGTCTATTACACTGTCACTGTTACAGTGATAGACTGTAATGCAGCTCTATACGAGGTATACCAATGCATTATAAAAGCAATGTCCCTTAGTGAGAGTAAAAAATAAAAGTGACATGTATATTTTTGCTTTATAAGACATACCGGATTATAAGACGCACCTAGGTTTTAGAGGTAGAAAATCTGACCTCAAATCAAAAATAAACAAATGAAATTACTGCTTTGCGGGAAAAAAGTGCGTCTTAGGATCCATTCACACGTCTGCAATTTGCCGATCTGCAAAACATTGACACCCGGCCATGTGCGGTCCGCAAAACGCGGAAGCACATGGCCGGCACTATAGAAATGCCTTTTCGTGTTCGTTCTATTTTTTTGCGGAACGGAAGTGCAAATGCGGACAGCTCACTGTGTGCTGTCCGCATCTTTTCCGGACCCTTTGAAAATGAATGGGTCCGGATCTGCTTCGCAACGTTGCGGAACAAATCCAGATCCATTTTGCGGACATGTGAATGGACCCTTATAAAGCAGAAAATACAGTAACTGTTAATAAAGTCTATTTATGTAAACAACAATAAACCATTTTTTACCATAAAAAAGTGGTTTTATTTGTAAAAATGGTAAACCCCCCCCCCCCCCAAATCTGTTGTATCACAATATATTCGCCACAACAACCTGTATAATAAAGATAACATGTTATTTACACTGCCCCTAAAAAATAAATGTTCGTAAGTCCCATGTACTCCAAAATGGCACCAATTAAACCACATCTTGTCCCGCAAAAAAAAACAAGTTCTGACTCCTGGAGTGCAACGACATAAACAAATGATATTGCTTTTACCCCTTAAGGACACGGCCCTATTTCACCTTAAGGACCAGGCCATTTTTTCAAAATCTGACCAGTGTCACTTTATGTGATGATAACTTTAAAACGCTTTTACTTATCGTGGCCATTCTGAGATTGTTTTTTCGTCACATATTGTAATTCATGACAGTGGTAAAATAAAGTCGAAAAATTTCATTTTTATTTATAAAAAAAAATACCAAATTTACCAAAAATTTTGAAAATTTGCAATTTTCCAAGTTTTAATTTCTCTACTTCTAGAATACATAGTAATACCGCCAAAAAAAGTTATTGATTTACATTCCCCATATGTCTACTTCATGTAACGATCATTTTGGGAATGCCATTTCATTTTTTGGGGACGTTACAAGGCTTAGAAGTTTAGAAGCAAATCTTGACATTTTTCAGAAATTTTCAAAAACCCACTTTTTAGGGACCAGTTCAGGTCTGAAGTCACTTTGCGAGGCTTACATAATAGAAACCACCCAAAAATGACCCCATTCTAGAAACTACACCCCTGAAGGTACTCAAAACTGATTTTTACAAACGTCATTAACCCTTTAGGTTTTCCACAAGCGTTAATGGCAAATGGAGATAAAATTTCAGAATTTCGATTTTTTTTTTTTGGAAAATTTTCCATTTTAATCAATTTTTTCCAGTAACAAAGCAAGAGTTAACAGCCAAACAAAACTGAATATTTACTGCCCCGATTCTGTAGTTTTCAGAAACACCCCATATGTGGTCCTAAACTACTGTATGGCCAAACGGCAGGGCACAGAAGGAAAGGAACGCCATATGGGTTTTGGAAGGCGGATTTTGCTGGACTGGATTTTTGACACCATGTCCCATTTGAAGCCCCCCTGATGCACCCCTAGAATAGAAACTCCATAAAAGTGACTTCATCTAAGAAACTACACCCCTGAAGGTATTCAAAACCAGTTTTACAAACTTTGTTAACCCTTTAGGTGTTCCACAAAAGTTATTGGCAAATGGAGATGAAATTTCAGAATTTCAATTTTTTGTTACCTTGCCTCAAAAAAAGTGTAATATAGAGCAACCAAAAATCATATTTACCCTAAAATAGTACCAACAAAACTGACACCTTATCCTGTAGTTTCCAAAATGGGGTCACTTTTTTGGAGTTTCTACTGTAGGGGAGCATCTAGGGTTGGGCGATATCAAAAATATTGCCACGATAACGATATTAATAAATTTATCGCGATAACGATATATATCACGATAAATGCCCATTTAGAAGAAAAAAACACTTGGAGACATTATACTGTATGGGGGCAGCGCAAGGAGACGTTATACTGTATGGGGGCAGCCACAAGGAGACGTTATACTGTATGGGGGCAGCGCAAGGAGACATTATACTGTATGGGGGCAGCCACAAGGAGACGTTATACTGTATGGGGGCAGCGCAAGGAGACGTTATACTGTATGGGGGCAGCCACAAGGAGACGTTATACTGTATGGGGGTAGCCACAAGGAGACGTTATACTGTATGGGGGCAGCGCAAGGAGACGTTATACTGTATGGGGGCAGCCACAAGGAGACGTTATACTGTATGGGGGCAGCGGCAGCTACAAGGAGACATCATCCACAGATCCACTCCCCCCTTAAGTGCCATCCACAGATCCCCCCCTTAAGTGCCATCCACAGATCCCCCCCACCCAGTGTCATCCACAGATTCCCCCCCCCACCCAGTGTCATCCACAGATTCCCACCACCCAGTGTCATCCACAGATTCCCCCCTCAGTGTCATCCACAGATTCCCCCCTCAGTGTCATCCACAGATTCCCCCCTCAGTGTCATCCACAGATTCCCTCCCCCTCAGTGTCATCCACAGATTTCCCCCCTCAGTGTCATCCACATATTCCCCCCCTCTGTGTCATCCACAGATTCCCCCCATCCAGTGTCATCCACAGATTTCCCCCCCATCCAGTGCCATCCACAGATTCCCCCAGTGTCATTAACAGATTCCCTACCTGCCCAGCGCCGCTCCTCCCAGCCCAGCGCCGTTGTAGGTAATTATTATTCACTTCACTTGCCTGAGAAGAGAAGCGCCGGAAGACTCACACAGGCGCACTGGCAGGCGCATGCACACTTCAATGCCTCTGCCAGTGCGCCTGTGTGAGGGATCCGCCGGAATCCAGGCGGGGATCCAGGGAGAGAGGCAAAGGGGCAATTGCACCCCCCGAGAATGTGGGCAGCAATGCGCCGGGTAGGAGGAGGCGGAGCAAGGGACGCAGACGCAGGAGCCGGCAATGATTTTTAATGTGCGGCGGTTGGTGAGTGAGGAAGGCGCCGCAGACAGTGCGCATGATGTCACAGAATACCGCGATTATTAGAAAACAGTGATATCGCAATATCGCTGTTTTCTAATATCGCGGTATATCGTAGCTACCGGTTTATTGCCCAACCCTAGGTGCATCAGGGGGGCTTCAAATGGCACATGGTGTCAAAAAACCAGTCCAGCAAAATCCGCCTTCCAAAAACCATATGGCGTTCCCTTCCTTCTACGCCCTGCCGTTTGGCCATACAGTAGTTTACGACCACATATGGGGTGTTTCTGCAAACTACAGAATCAGGGCAATAAATATTGAGTTTTGTTTGGCTGTTAACCCTTGCTTTGTTACTGGAAAAATGGATTAAAATTGATAATTTGCAAAAAAAATGGCTGTTTTGGGACAGTTTTGTATTTTTTGTTATTTACATTGTTGAACTGACAGGTTAGATTGTGTGCTATTTCTATAGAGCAGGTTGTTACGGACGCGACAATATCAAATATGTCTACTTTTTGGGGGGGTTTGTTTCAGTTTTACATAATAAAGCATTTTTGAAAAAATGATTTTTAGTGTCTCCACATTCTGAAAGCCATAGTTTTTTTTTTTGGCAATTGTCCTATGTAGGGGCTCATTTTTTGCGGGATGAGATGGCGGTTTGAATGGTACTATCTTGGGGTGCATATGACTTTTTGATCACTTGCTATTACACTTTTTGTGATGTAAGGTGACAAAAAAATGACTTTTTACAACGTTTTTATTTTTTATGTTTACGGCGTTCACCTGAGGGGTTAGGTCATGTTATATTTTTATAGAGCAGGTCGTTCTGAACGCGACGATACCCAATATGTATACTTTTTTATTTATTTTGGTTTTACACAATAATATCCTTTTGAAACAAAAAAAACATGTTTTAGTGTCTCCATAGTCTGAGAGCCATATTTTTTTCAGTTTTTAGGCGATTGTCTCAGGTTGGGTATCATTTTTGCGGGATGAGGTGGCGGTTAGATTGGCACTATTTGGGGGTCATATGACGTTTTGATCGCTTGCTATTACACTTTATGTGATGTAAGGTGACAAAAAAATGGCTTTTGACAAAGTTTTTATTTTTATTTTTACAGTGTTTACTTGAGGGGTTAGGTCATGTGATATTTTTATAGAGCAGATTCTTACGGACGTGGAGATACCCAATATGTCTACTTTTTTAAATTTTTTACATTTAACACTGAAAAGCATTTTTGAAACAAAAAAATCATGTTTTAGTCTGAGAGGCATAGTTTTTTTATTTTTGGGCAATTGTTTTATGAAGGGGCTCATTTTTTGCGGGATGAGATGGCGGTTAGATTGGTACTATTTTGGGAGGCATACGCCTTTTTGATCGCTTTGTATTACACTTTTAGTGATGTAAGGTGCCAAAAATGGCTTATTTACACCATTTTTTTTTTTTTTTATGGCGTTCACGTGAGGGGTTCAGTCATGTGATATTTTTATAGAGCTGTTTTTACGGACGCGGCGATACCTAATATGTGTAGTGTATTTTTTTTTTACTTTTTATTCAGTGATTTGTGTTTTTTTATTTTTACTTTTTCACTTTTTACATTTTTTTGGACCCAGGCCCACTTGGTTCTTGTAGATCCAGTGGATCTGATGTCAGTATAATACAGTACAGTACACTATATAGTGTACTGCACTGTATTTTTACTTTTCACAGTCTGGTCAGACTTCTGCCTTTAGCAGAAGTCTGACCAGAGACTACTATACCATGGCAAGCAGGGCGCTTCTGAAAGCGTCCTGCTGCCATGGTAACCATCACCCACTGCCATTAGAGAGTAGTGGGTGATGGATAGGAGGAGGAGCTCCCTCCTCTGCGATCCCATCCTGGGGGGCTGCATAGGCACAGCAGCCCCCGATGGGAGAGGGAGGAGCTCCCTCCCTGTTAACACCTTCCATACCGCGGTCCGTCCGGACTGCGGTAAGGAAGGTTAAGCGGCTGGCATCTGCAGCACAGATGCCAGCCGTTTTCTATCAGAGTGCCAGCAATGTGCTGGCACTCTGATAGAACCACTAGACACCAGGGAATTATTACAAGGGAGGCCTCCCGCCGCCGCAACCACCCCCCCTGCACCCCCGCAGCCATAACAAGATTGAGGGCTGCAGGGGGGGGTTAAAATGATTATCTTTGGGGCAATTAACTCTCTGATCCCCGCGGATCAGAGATCGCTAAAACCGCAGGTATGAATTGACCTGCGGTTTGCAGCGATCGCCGATACGGGGGGGGCATTAGAACATGGTTCCTGCTGATCTACATCAGCAGGAACCATGTTGCTACCGCGCCCACATCGGGTGCAGTAGCAGTTTAAACACAGGGCGTCCTTAAGAGCCCTGTGTCCTTAAGAGGTTAAACATGCAATTATCGCGCTAAACTAGAAAAAAACAAAACTATGCATATTTGGTATCACCATCATCATACTACTGACCCGTACAAAAGTTACATGCTAATTATATTGCACGGTGAACGTTGTGCATTTAAAATGCAAAAAACAATGGCAGAACTGCTTTATTTCCCATTTAGCAATAAAAGTTAATAAATAAGTTAGATGTACGCCAAAATGGTGTGACTAAAATTGAAAACAAGCATACCTCTGATTTTGAAAGCATGCTCTTGTAAATTTTTACACTTGTGGTATATATGAGCCTAGAATACATCAATATTATTCTTACATATTGTGTGTGTGTGTAAACCTCTCCCTGGAATAGAGTTTTTGCCACAATGTTGGTTTTGATTCATTTTTGTAAATTTTTTGTTTGTCGCAAAAAGTTAGGCCTCTTTCACACTTGCGTTGTGTGGATCCGGAAATGCCTGCCGGATCCGTCACAACGCAAGACAACTGAAAGTATTTTGAAGACTGATCAGTCTTCAAAGTGCTTTCAGTGTTACTATGGCAGCCAGGACGCTACTAAAGTCCTGGTTGCCATAGTAGTAGTGGGGAGCCAGGGGAGCAGATACTTACAGTCCGTGCGGCTCCAGGGGCGCTCTGACGTAATTGTGGAGCGCCCCGGGACTCGGGAGCCGCATTAACGGTAAGTAGACTTCTCCCCTGCCTCCCCACTACACTTTACCATGGCAGCCGGGACTTTAGCATCCTGGCTGCCATGGTAACCATTCACAAAAGCTAAACGTCGGATCCGGCAATGCGCCGAAACGACGTTTAGCTTAATGCCGGATCCGGATTAATGCACTTCAATGGGCATTAATTCCGGATCCGGCGTTACGGCATGTCTTCCGGATTTTTGGATGTTTGGACGGAGACAAATCCGCAGCATGCTACGGTTTTGTCAGCGTCCAAAAAACGTTCACATACTGAACGGAAGACATCCTGATGCATCCTGAATGTATTTTTCTCCATTCAGAATGAATTAGGATAAATCCTGATCAGTTTCTTTCCGTCCTAGAGCCCCGAAGACGGATCTCTAGGACGGAGAAACGCCAGTGTGAAAGAGGCCTTACGTGAAGGGGGACATGGTTGTCAACAGTCAAGGCAGCTGCAGTTATCAAGATGTCAGCTTTCAGGAAATGTATAGGATTTGCTCTTACTTTTCAAGGAGTGTAATCCCCCTATTTTACAGTCTAAATTTTTTTATTTTTTTTTGCTAAAGCTGGATTTCTTGCTCATGTCATTGGGGGCACAGAAGACCGTGGGTATAGAACAGGGCTTGACAAATTTCCTTGGAATCTAGGAGCCAGCTAAAAAAGTTCGGAGCCAGACGGAGCCGCGTCATAAAGCTCCCAATAGATGCCCCCATAGTGCTCCCCCCCCCACTTCTCTATAGAGCCCCCCAATAATGCATGCCAGTACATAGGGCCCCCAGTAGATGCCCCCATAGTGTTCCTACCCCTGTTTTCCATAATGTGCGAGTATATAGGGCCCCCCATAGTGCTTCCCCTTTTCAATAGGTTATATGACACGTCAGATGCTGCCAGCGTCTAAGTGATCGCCACTTGTGGCCGCCATGACATGTGGAAACCCTAACAAGGATTACAGGGTCCGGAGGGGATTGTCATTCACTTTCTCCCCCTTGTCATTCACTTTCTCCCCCCCCCCTTTGTCATTCACTTCACCCCCCCCCCCCCCCCCTCTTGTCATTTCACTCAGAAGCAGTGGATGTCTCCCTTCTGTTGAATCTGCCAGTACTGTATGCAGTGACCTTACTCACTACTACGTTTGTTTTCTTCTAGGAAGCTCCGATAGCGGCTAAGGAGGGAGAGGTCAGACTTAGACACACACAGGCTTCTCTGCTCTTCATAAGCAGATGTAGAAGCAGTTATTTTATTAACTACAGGATCTCAGCTAGCTCTGACACGCCCCCATTTCCTGTGTACCGTCTTCTGACTGAATGTTACCAGGGAGGGATCAGGCAGTGGACTGAAAATTAGGTGGAAATGAGACCCATAGTGGCCATGACTTTACAGGATTTCTTTCATGTAGTTGCAGTGAGATTTTTTTTTTTAAATAGTTATTTAAAAATGTACTAATTACACCATTCTCTATTAAATGAAATTGTCTGAAAATACAGTGACTTTAAAATGAATCCATAAATGAGCAAAATGTAAATCCACTGCATTGGAATACTAAAAACTTCAAAATGTTTTTTTTTTTTTTATGAAATGTATCCTGAAATTGTCAATAGGAAATTATAACCCAGCTATAATGCATATACTAATTTTACGTACTGACTTCTTGTTAGTACCGCTGACCGTCCAGACGTTGACAAGGAAGTGGACCGTGTGGCTAGAAAAGCAAAGAAAAGGAAGCTTAAAGAAGAGAACAGCGTTAAGATGGAAGCTGAATCTAGTGGTAAACAGAAGCAGACGGTTCGGGAAGAAAATTCAGGTAAGATGTTACTTTGGATCTTTGTTAGATATAGATATATTTGTAGCCAAATTATTTAAAAAAAATTTAAAAATACTGTTTTAGCCACAGAGGATTGCATTGTATTTGCTGTAGCATACTTATGGGTCACACACTGTATAGAGAACCTTCAGACTGAATAAACTTTGAAGAAAGAGGACTTGTCTGCACTCTTGGCGTCTGTTTTAGGCCTCATGCACACGACCGTTTGTTTCCGCCTCCATTCCAGTTTTTTTTTTTTTTTCACGCATAGGATGCTTCCCCATTCATTTCAATGGATCCGTCAAAAAATGCGGATGGTCAACCGTTTTTGTTCCGCATCCATGGTCCGTGTTTACATTCTGTCAAAAAAATAGAGCATGTCTGCAGACAAGGATAGGCATTATTACAATGGATCTGCTAAAAAAAGGATCCTCCAAAAAAAAAAAAAAAACGGTCCATCAACCGTTTTTTTTTGACAGACGCAAAGTTTTGCGGACGGAACGGACGCGAAAACAAACAACGGTCGTGTGCATGAGGCCTTCGCAAATGCTTCTTCTGCAGTCCTCTGCGTTGTGCCATTTTTCTGTTGCTCCTCTCAGAAATGTGACTAAATTGACAACCGGAAGCTACCATTCCCCTTATCAATGACAGTTCTTTACCTTATTGTAGTTTGATTTTTGCTTTTTATTGATAACCTCTAAGGATGCAAGGAAATTCATAATTTCATCAGAACAGCTTTGTCACTGGTCTGCAGAACTGTCATGGGGTATTTGCAAGCTAATCTTTAACCCCTTCAGAACCGCCACACATGTACAGCTGAAGTCCGTTCTTTAACCAGCTCTGGACCGCTGTACGCACGGATGCGTCCAGGCGGCGGCTGGTTTACTCCTCCTGGACGCATCCGCACGTCATCTCGCGAGACGCGAGTTTTCCTGTGAACGCGCGCGTGCTCACAGGATCGCGTCGGGGAGAAGTTAAACTACAGCCTGCTAGCGCTGATCATGGGCTGGCAGGCTGTAGAAGTTAAAAAAATAAATCGCATATCAGATGCTGTTTTGTTAACAGCGTCTGATATGCCTCCTGCTCGTTCCTCTGGTGGTCCCTTTTGCTTGGGACCACCAAAGGAAACATATGTAAGTGCACCAATCACCACACAGATCCAAAATGGGGTCACATGTGGGGTATTTATACTGCCCTGGCATTTTAGGGCCCTAAAGCGTGAGAAGAAAAATGCGTAAAAATGCCCTGTGAAATCCTAAAAGGTACTCGTTGGAATTTGGGCCCCTTTGCGCATCTTGGCTGCAAAAAAGTGTCACTCATGTGGTATCGCCATACTCAGAAGAAGTAGGGCAATGTGTTTTGGGGTGTATTTTTACATATACCCATGCTGGGTGAGAGAAATATCTCTGTAAATTGACAACTTTGTATAAAAATTTTTTAAAGTTGTCATTTACAGAGATATTTCTCTCACCCAACATGGGTATATGTAAAAATACACCCCAAAACACATGCCCTACTTCTCCTGAGTACGGCGATACCACATGAGTGACACTTTTGCAGCCTGAGTCGTAAAGGGCCCAAATTCCAATGAGTACCTTTAGGTTTTACAGGGCTGCTCACAATTTAGCCCCACCCAAAATGCCAGAACAGTAAACACACCCCACAAATGACCCCATTTCGGAAAGTAGACACCCCAAGATATTTACTGAGGGGCATAGTGAGTCCGTGGGAGATTTTTTATTTTTTTTGCCAGAAGTTAGCAGAAATGGAAACTTAATTATTTTTTTCCTCAGAAAGTGTCATTTTCCGCTAACTTGTGAAAAAAAATGAAATGATACATGAACTCACCATGCCCCTCCACGAATACTTTGGGGTGTCTTCTTTCTAAAATGGTGTCATTTGGGGGGTATTTATACTATCCTGACATTCTAGCACCTGAAGAAACATGACAGGAGCTCAGAAAGTCAGAGCTGCTTCAAAATGCCGAAATTCACTTTTTTGCACCATAGTTTGTAAACGCTATAACTATTATCCAAACCAATAAATATACACTTATTGGACTTTTTTTTATCAAAGACATGTAGAACAATAAATTTAGAGAAAAATGTATATAGAAATGTAGTTTTTTTTTTTTTATTTTACAACAGAAAGTGAAAAATGTCATTTTTTATTAATAGCAAAAAAAAGTAAAAATGTCAGCAGCAATGAAATGCCACCAACTGAAAGCTCTATTAGTGAGAAGAAAAGGAGTTAAAATTCATTTGGGTGGTAAGTTGTATGACGGAGCAATAAACGGTGAAAGTAGTGTAGTGCAGAATTGTAAAAAATGGCCTGGTCATTAAGGGTGTTTAAGCTAGGGGGGCTGAAGTGGTTAAAGATGGTGCTGCTCGCAAATACAGTAGGTGCCATAGCTGCCGGGCTTCTGTTTTCAGGTGCTCGCTCACGAGTGCAGCAGGTGCCATAGCTGCCGGGCTTCTGCTGTTTCAAAACAGCAGACAAGCAGGGCTAATATCTGCAATCGGTGATAATGCTGATCGTAGATATTTAACCCCTCAGATGCTATGTTCAGTTGTGACCATGGTATCTGAGGCTGCCTTCCCCAGGAGTATTGCGCTCCTGGGGACCCAACGGTTTCCCTATGCGGCAATCGGGGAAGCCGTACCTTTGCTGTGGTAGGCTGGGTCCCACTGAAGAATCGGATGTCAACAGTAATAGTTCCTTTTGCCATTTTTTCATCACTTCAACTCTCTAAACAATTAATAAAAAAGTCATACACACTCCAAAATGGTGTCAATAAAAAGTACAGATTGCCCTGCAAAAATAGAAACCTCACACAGCACTATAGATAAAACTATTAAAAAAAGTTATGGGGGTTGTAATCTTAAGGATCCAGTATTACTGCATAGGGAACGCCATAAAAACTAATCCTATAAAACGGTGTCAGAATTGCATTTTTTTTTTTCCCAATTCCACCCCAATTGGAATTTTTCTACAGCTTCCCACTACATTGTATGCAATATTAAATGGTGCCTTTAGAAAGTACAACTAAGGCTAGTTTCAGACTTCTCGGCATATTTGCCGGGTTGTCCCCATTATAGTTTAATGGGGCCAGACAGGAACACAGTCTGCTGGAACAGCCTGCCGGATCTCACAATGCCAGTGTGAAACTAGCCTTATCCTCAAAAACAAGCCCTCATACAGCTCAGTGAACGGAAAAATAAAAATAGTTATGGCTCCAGAAAGGCAGGGAGTAAAAAATGAAAACCCAAAAATGGAAAAGGGACTGGTCCTGAAAGGGTTTGTCCAGACCTAGGAGCCAGGCAACCTCTTTGATCTTAACCTGTGCCCCATAGAACAAAAAACACACCTGTTTGCGGTCTTGCCATATCCACAATGCTGCCCTGTTCCTGGTCCCTGCAGGACAAGGAAGTGGCTTAGTCCTTTGACAATTACAACCAGACCTCATTGGACACATCTGCTTGAATGGCACGTGTTTTTTTGTTTCATGGTGCACAGGTGTAAGGACCAAAAGTGTTGCATGGGCGCCATATCCTCATACAGCTGCCGGGTGTAGGAATCCTGCCGATCTGATATGGTCCTGAGGATAGGTCATCAAAATTAAAAGCCTGGAGAACTCCTTTAATGAATCAAGTAAAATACTCCATTCTTCTTTTCTTTCTTAGATTCCGTGTTTGTATGGGACACCCACATCAAAGACGGATACAAACGAAATAATTCACTTAACGGTGCTGAAAAGAAATTTCGCCCCACTTGGGATGGTACAAAGAATTCGACTGTTGTCCAAGAACTGCTGAAAAATTCCAGTAATAAAGCATACGGGACAGAAGGTAAGATTTGCTACCATTGTATTTCTGTATATTGGTATAACTAATATGGAGAATGTGGGAACACAATCCTCACTAGATGTTGTGTTTTCTGTCACAGTGCATACTTGGAACGGCGAAGAGTCTACTGTGGGCCAAGATGCTGAGAACCATGCCGATGAGGCAAAATATAGCTCGATTATAGATGATTGGGATGAGGAATTTGACAGGGGAAAGGTAATAAAGCTGACTTTTTTTTATTTTATTTTTTTATTAAATCTCATTAATATGAGGCCCTTTCAATGGGGTCATGGAGCGTAGAATATAACATCTCCCATTTTCTCGCCTATATCATTGGGGGACACAGACCATGGGGACACAGACCATGGGTATAGCTGCTTGCTGCCACTAGGAGGCGACACTAGGCTGAAAACTGTTGGCTCCTCCTCCGCCAGCTATACCCCCTCCGGCCAGGAGAGAGCTCTCAGTTTTTAGCTTAGTGTCGTAGGAGGCAGACCCCCTGCTCTGCAGGGTGGCTGTTATTTTTATTTTTTACTTTATTTATTTATTTATTTTTTCCTTTTAGGTTGGGGGTCCAGGGCTATTGAGAGCTCTGCATCCCTGGGGGGGGGGGCGACTGGTGACGCTTATTCCGCCGCTCTGCCCCCCACAAGAAGACAAAGTGGACCAGGAGGGCTTGACCTTCCTGCTCCCCCCAGCGATAGAACCACCTGTCCCTGCCCTGCAACCCAGTCCCTGTCACTTGTGCCAGGGATTGAAGAGGTGGTGCTGCTGGTCTAGGTAAAGGGTGAAGAACACAGATGAAGACAGGTGAGTATGTTTTCTGTGTTGTGGTGTCACCCTAGGATTCCCCTTCCCCTCTGGACACAGTGTACTGCACCACCGGCATAGGGACTGCGGGGGTTAATTTTTCTGAGGCACTTGGACACGTCCAGGTCCTCTCTCCCAGGCACGTTCTGCCTCATCTATGTGCTCTCTTCTCCTCCCCCCTTCTCCCCTAAGGTCAGCATGTGGGAGCGTTCTCCCATGGGCCCTCGGTTCACTGACCGGGTCCCCTTCCTTCCCTGGATCTGGCATCGCTGCAGCGGGGGGCGGGGCTTCACGCCGGAGGGGGCGGAGCCTAATTTTCCCTGGGGGGCGGAGCCTAATTTTTCCCGCGGCGCTTCCTCCCTTGCCTGCCTGGCCGTGCAGTTTTCTGGCTCCTGAGAGGCATAGCCATATTGCAGCCTGCTCCTCCTCTCCAGACTGGTGAACCAGCTCAAGGGGATCCCCTCAACCTGCTGCTCCTGACTCTGGGGACACGTCCATCAAGGGTTGCTCCTGCTCCACTCTGGTAGGACCAGTGCTTCTCCCCTCCCCGGTGCCCCCTCTGGCCCCACTCCTCTGGCCCCACTCACCTGTCATGTCGGACCCAGTGGATCCCGCACCCCAGGTCCCTGGTAGGGCTACCCATTATGCCTGCACTTCCTGTAACGTGAAGTTCCCTAGGGGTCAGGCGAGACCCCCTCTGTGCCTCATGCCAGGCCACCCAGGGCGTGCCGCCTCAGTCGCAGTCCACTGACGTGCACCCGCCTGCTGGAAGTATGGAACCGGAATGGGCGAAATCCCTGTCCCGGGCGGTGACTGACCTATCCAAGATCTCCCAATCCACCCTTTCCTTAATGGGTCGCTTGGTAGAGACGTCGTCACCTGCGCAGCCTGATCTCTCTCAGGGCGCACCATCCAGGAGCAGACACCCCAGCAAGCGTCCCAGGCAGGAACGTCTCTCGTCTTTGGACGGGTCGCCTTCGCCCCCTCCCCCCGGTTCGCTGTCCAAGGCGTCCTCGTCTGTTGGGGAACATGTGTCTGAAGGGGAACTCGCAGAGTCTGATGCGGATCTGGATCCAGACCACTCGTCTCAGATGGCAGCCTTAGTGGACAGTCTTGTCTCGGCGATCCGGGACACCTTCCAACTTCAGGAGCAGGGCTCCTCCTCCAGTCACCAGGGAGTTTCTTTCCTGCGAGCCAAGCAGGCCCCCAAATCGTTCCCAGTCCACGACGACTTTTCTGTTCTCACCACTAAAGCATGGGAACAACCAGGGTCAAAATTTTTGATCCCCAAGCGGCTGGATCTCCTTTACCCTTTTCCCCCGGAATGGGTGGGTAAGTGGTCCTCCCCTCCAAAGGTAGACCCGCCGGTGGCTCGCCTGGCCAAGAATACCACGATTCCGGTCACGGACGGCTCCTCTTTGCAGGACCCGGCGGACCGGCCAGGTGGAATCACTTGCGAAGTCGGTCTTTTCAGCCTCCGGTTCGGCGCTCCGCCCCATTTTCGCCTCGGCATGGGTAGCCAAGGCGGTTTCGAATGGGCCCTGCGCTTGCGTCAGGACTTAGACTCGGATCTTTCTCGCGACGATCTCCAGGCTCTGGCGATCCAGATATCCCAGGCGGGAATTATCTTTGCGAGGCGGCTCTGGGCGCGGGCTCCATGGTCGCACGTTCCTCCGCCCTCGCCGTTTCCATTCGGCGGGAACTCTGGCTGAAGGCCTGGCAGGCCGACTCTTCTTCCAAGCGCTCCCTTCTGTCTCTACCTTTTGCTGGTTCTCGTCTTTTTGGACCCAAACTAGACGAGATTATTTCTGAGGCCACGGGCGGCAAAAGCACCCATCTTCCGCAACCCAAACCCAGAGTTCATCTCGTCCGCGTCCTTTCGCGCAACGCCAGTCCTTTCGCCGCTTTACGGGTACCCGCCCGGCGGCTCCTCGACCGCACGACAGTCCACCCAGGAGCAGAGACGGAAGCCTTCGTTTAGGCCGCAGCCCGCCTGGCGCCCCGGGCGCAGCCCCAGCGCTCTTCCTCTAACAAGCAGTCCCGGCATGAAGGTGCGCCCCCACCTTCCTGGGTGGGGGTCGGCTCCTTCGTTTTCAGGAGGTTTGGCAGGCCCATGTGTCGGATGCCTGGGCGCTCGAGGTGGTCACTTCGGGCTACAAGTTGGAGTTCAAATCCATGCCTCCAAACCGTTTTTCAGTCCCGTCCTCCCAGGGAGCCATCTCGGTCGGAGGCCTTCTTCCAGGCGGTTCGCGATCTGCTGGTCGAGGAGTTATCTCCCGGTTCCGGCTCAGGAGCGTTTTCGGTTTTACTCCAACCTATTCATCGTCCCCAAGAAGGAGGGAGCGGTCCGCCCAGTGTTGGACCTCAAAATGGTGAACCGATACCTTCGAGTGAGCCGTTTTCGCATGGAGTCCCTTCGCTCCGTGATTGCTTCCTTGGAGCAAGGGAATGGCTGGCTTCCGTGGATATCCAGGACGCCTACCTACACGTCCCCATTGCGATCGCCCACCAGAGGTTTTGCGCTCGCGGTCCACTCGGATCACTACCAGTTCGTTGCACTGCCGTTCGGTCTGGCGGCGGCGCCGAGGGTGTTTACCAAGGTGCTCGCTCCGCTGATGGGTCTTCTTCGCTCCAGGGGCATCGTCTTGATCCCGTACTTGGGCGACATTCTCATCAAGGCGTCGTCGTTCCGGCAGTGCGGGGAGAGTCTGCAGATCACCTTGGACACTCTCGCCCGCTTCGGGTGGATTGTGAACTTTCGGAAGTCCTCCTGATCCCATCCACTCGGATTCGGTTCCTCGGAATGATCCTGGACTCGGGGTCAGCCGGGTGTGCCTTCCAGCGGACAAAGTGAAGGTCCTTCGCGGTGCGGTGCTCCGGTTGATTCGGCAGCGCGCAGTCTCCATCCGGACTTGTATGCGGGTGTTGGGTCTCATGGTGGCCTCGTTCGAGGCGGTACCATTGCCCAGTTCCACACCCGCTCCTTTCAGCAGTGATCCTCTCGACTTGGGGCGGGTCTCAGGGGTCCCTGGATCGTCGGTTCTCTCTTCCCCAGGAGGTTCGGTCGGACCTCCATTGGTGGCTTTCCCGACTCACCTGGAGGTGGGGAAGTCCTTCCTGCCGGTCAGGTGGACGGTCATTACGACCGGCGCCAGTCTGCAGGGTTGGGGAGGAGTCTTCGGCACTCGGACAGCCCAGGGCGTCTGGTCTCCGTCGGAGTCCAGACTCTCCATCAATGTATTGGAGCTTCGGGCGATTTTCCTTTCTCTGCGCCATTGGTCTCCCCTCCTGCTGGGCCTTCATGTCCGGGTCCAGTCGGACAACGCCACGGCTGTGGCGTATGTCAGCCATCAAGGGGGACTCGCAGCTCGTCTGTCATGTCCGAGCGGCAAGAATCCTCCGGTGGGCGGAGACCCACGTTCAGGCTCTGTCGGCGGTCCCACGAGTTGCCAATTGGACCGCAGATTTTCTGAGCCGGACGGCGATAGATTCGAGGAATGGTCTCTCCATCCGGAAGTCTTCGACGACCTCTGTCGTCGCTGGGGACGGCCGGATGTGGATCTGATGGCCTCCAGCCTCAATCACAAGCTCCCGTTCTACTTCGCCCGCGCAAGGGATCCCGCAGCCTGCGGGGTGGGCGCTCTCGTGGCCCGTGGGGCGGATTCACGTTCCTCTACGTCTTTCCTCCGTTGTCCCTACTGCCTCGGATTCTCCGCAGGATCAAGTGGGAGGCGTTCAGACCCTTCTGATCGCTCCAGACTGGCCGCGCCCGAGCATGGTACTCGGATCTTGTCCTTCTGCTGGGGACGCTCCGTTTCTGCTCCCTCTCAGACCCGATCTTCTGTCACAAGGGCCCGTCTTCCACCCGAGTTTAATTACTCTACGTTTGACGGCGTGGCTCTTGAAACCTTCCTTCTAAAGCAGCGGGGTTTTTCCGATGCGGTGGTTACGTGCGCTTATTCGGGCCAGGAAGCCCGCTTCTTCCAGGATCTATTATCGAACCTGGAAGTCCTTCCTTCGATTCTGTGAAGAGCGGGACCTGTCTCCCAGATCCTTCTCCCTGCCGGTCGTTCTGGCCTTTCTCCAGTCCGGACTGGAACTGGGCATGGCGCTCAGCTCCTTGAAGGGCCAGGTGTCGGCCCTTTCTATTTTCTTTCAGCGGTCCTTGGCTGGTATGGGTCCAGTGAAGACCTTCCTTCAGGGCGTCGCACACACCTCTCCGCCCTACCGCCCCCGCTACATCCGTGGGACCTCAACTTGGTGTTGGGGGTTCTGCAAGCTTCTCCATTCGAACCCCTGCGGGAGATTTCTCTCCGTCTGCTGTCTTGGAAGGTGGTCTTTCTGGTGGCTATCACCTCAATACGCAGAGTTTCAGAGCTTGCAGCTCTGTCATGCCGTGAGCCGTTCCTGGTCTTTCATCAGGACAAGGTGGTCCTCCGGCCGATCCCTTCCTTCTTGCCCAAGGTGGTGTCGGCTTTTCACCTTAATGAGGACATTGTCCTGCCGTCCTTTTGTCCGGGGCCCTCTCATCCGAGAGAGGTGTCATTACACCGGTTGGATGTGGTGCGGGCTCTGCGGATTTACCTTTCGGCCGTGGCTCCCTTTCGGCGCACGGACGCCTTGTTCGTCCTTCCGGAGGGTGCTAGGAAGGGATTGGCGGCTTCAAAGGTGACGATCTCACGGTGGATTCGCTCCACGATTTTAGAATCTTACCGCGTTCGGGACAAGATGCCCCCTCCTGGGATCACGGCCCACTCTACCAGGGCACTTGGGTCCTCCTGGGCTTTCTTCCACCAGGCGTCGGCGGCTCAATTGTGTAAGGCCGCGACTTGGTCCTCCCTCCACACTTTTACAAAGTTCTACAGGGTTCACGCCCTCGCTTCTGCGGACGCCGCTCTGGGCCGCCGGGTATTGCAGGCCGCGGTGTGAAGGCTGGCACAGGGTTCCCTGCCGTCTTCATTCTGTTTTGTGTTCCCTCCCCAGGGACTGCTTTGGGACGTCCCATGGTCTGTGTCCCCCAATGATATAGGCGAGAAACGAGATTTTGTGAAACTCACCTGTAAAATCTGTTTCTCGCTTGATTCATTGGGGGACACAGCACCCTCCCAGTTTTGTTCCTAGTGTTGGGAGCCGCCAGGTTTCCTAGGGGCTCGTTCTGTTTGGGTCCGTTGACCGTGTGCGTTGGTTTGGTTGTAATATCCTTCTGCTTCTCCTACTGCTTTTGCACAAACTGAGAGCTCTCTCCTGGCCGGAGGGGGTATAGCTGGCGGAGGAGGAGCCAACAGTTTTCAGCCTAGTGTCGCCTCCTAGTGGCAGCAAGCAGCTATACCCATGGTCTGTGTCCCCCAATGAATCAAGCGAGAAACAGATTTTACAGGTGAGTTTCACAAAATCTCGTTATCTTCCTCCTTGCTGTTCGCTCTCTCTCTCTCAAGCAAATGTACTGGCATCGCCCCACCATGCTCCTGTCCACCTTCTGCAGCTCTCACTGCTTGAGATTGGATCAGATTTCAAGCATGCCTAAAGGACTTACCTCCTGATATGTGACATTTTGTATTTTGAGGATTCAAAGTGGGAACAGGAAACAGTGATTAATATACAAAGGGTCACATATATAGGATGAATGTGGAAAAGCAGCAGTCGTGTGACCAGATTTCCTGTCAATCTGGGCAATGCCATGCACATTAGTAAGTGGGGGATCTAGATGTGTTATGCTGATACAAATATACTTTTGAAGGGCTAGAAAACTCCTTTAAGTCCGTGGTGTGTTCAGGATCCGCAAACACACCCTGCCGGCACCCCCCATAGAAATGCCTATTCCTGTCCGCAGCTGCGGACAAGAATAGGGCATTTTCTATCTTTTGCGGAGCCGCAGACTGGAAAATGCAGAAGCGGAGTGCACATAATGTGCTCTCCGCTTCACGTCCGGCCCCATAGAGAATGAATGGGTCCGCGCCCGTCCTGCAGAATTGCGGAAAGGATGCGGACGTGTGAATGGGTCCTAATTCAAGTGGTTAAGTAAAGTTACTGCAAAAGTAATGGGAGAAGGAGTGTGCGGCAGAGAACAGCCTTCTGGAGTCCTCCTGATCCAGCATTGCCAGGTAGTGCCGTCTGCCTGTCGTCCACATTGACTGTTATGGGATCCGGTGGCGATCCAGCCTCTCCACAGCAAATATGCTGAAAACGTGTTTGTCCGTCCAATTCCTGGCATTGTCTGCTGCAGATGTGAAAGTTTGCCTAACTCTAGCTTATGTGCTTGTTTCTTTTCTTTTTTTTTAGGTAAAAAAGATCAAATTTCGACGGGACAGATGGAGAATCAATAATGGATTCCAGTCTCTGCAGAATCGACGCAACTTCTGGTCAGTCACTCACTCCCGACCATTCTCCAGGATGGCATACAAGTACTGACGACCGTATGGAAGATCACTTATGCTACGAGTCCCCATAATATCTTCCACTACCATATCAGTAACACCAAATGGAGAAATAAAAACTATGAAATTTTGAGAGCTGTGTGATGTGTAATAGCTCTGTGATTGGAAACAGATTCTGCTCTCCACAACCTTGGCAAGCAAATAGCAATGGTATCTGAGACCCTGGAGAGTTAGGGAAGAATAAAGATATCATTAAGCAATATTTCTCAGTCCCTGAGGACAAGGTGCTAAGCACACGCTCTTTTCTGGTAAGGCTGTGTTCACACTACATTTAGTGTGTACCCCCTCCCCCGGCTATACTTTTTTGATTTCACGTTATTCCCTTGTATTGGAAGGCATGGTTGACTATGCTTTCCGGTACAGTTGGAGTAAAGGTATACTGACACATGCTAGTCAGACATATCCCAAAAGGACTGTAATAACACCCTGTGTATATTCATGGTGTACACAGTAAATGTGGGATGAAAAGCGCGTGCCACGTCTGAGGTATATGTTGTGGACCCGGTTGTGATCTCCATAATAAGATGGGAATGAGCCAGACTCCTCTGCATGAGCCTCCACCTTTTAAAGGGGTTTTCCGATTAGTGGTATTTTTGGCATGTTGCTGGGACCGACTTCTATCTCCTGAACAGGGCCTGAAGTGAAGTGAGTACACGCTGCACATGTGCGGCTTACTTTCCATTTACCACCATGGGTGAAATAATAACTGATTGCGCTCGCTCAGCTGTTATCGAGGGTCCCATAGCAGTGAATGGAGAGGGCACTGCCCATGTTCGGCCTACTATCTTTTCACTCTGGGCTCCGTACTGAAGATATTACTGGGACCTGCACAATCCTAGCGATATGCCATAAATGTCCTAGATCAGGGATGGGAAAACTGGGGCTCTCCAGCTGTTGTAAAACTACAATTCCCACCATGCCCTGCTGTAGGCTGATAGCTGTAAGCAGTCTGCAAGCTGGGAGTTGTAGTTTTGCAACCGCTGGAGAGCCGCAGTTTGAGGATGCCTGGACTAGATGGTTCATTCCTTTTAATTCATGGCTTATGGACTGCCAAGTAAGTCCCATAGAAGAGAATTAACCACTATATTCATGCATGGAACCCTTATTCCCACGATTGCTGGCAGTCCCATTGGTCTGACCCCCATCATTCACAAGTACAGGGGCCCCCGAGTCCCCCTATGTGAGTATAGTGTTAGTGCGCATGCATGACCACCGCTCCATTCACTGTCTGTTGGACTGCCTGGTAAGTACCTGCCTAACTCCATCAGTCCCATAGAACTAAATAGAGCAGTGGTCACCTATGCTCACTATCACTACGTTCACACAAGGGACTCGGGGACCCTATCCTCATGATCGATGAGGGTCCCTGCAGCCAATCCTTCATTGACCATACATTTATCATCTACCTTTTTAGATAAATGTTGTTCGTTCCCCTGTATCAGCAAGATGGAAGAACTAAGTAAAAGCTGCTCCTATTCTGGCGGACTGTGTCCAACCATGTATTTACATGTACATCTATTCATTTAAATGGGCGCCATATAATACTATGGCTCTACTGCATGATGTGTGACTGGGTGAAATGTAATCTAGTGATGACGGCTGATCACCAGTGGCCCCAGGAGCTGGACCCCTGATGGTCAGCTGGCTGACAGGGCGGCTGTTATTTAGAGAAGAAGTTGCCTTCAAGAGGCAACCCTTTTAAGGAATTTTTATGTATATGGTTATTTTGTTCACTGCATTTCAGTGTACATATAATTTGTTAGATGATAGGCTTGAGCAAATCAAGTTTCGGATCATAAATCTGAAGTCGATTCATTCAAAAACTTAGTTGGAAATGCCGTTTCCGTACAGCATTAAAATGTATTGGCTCCAGGGAGGAAAAATTCATCTCGGCCAAAGTTGTGCAATACTTCAGTGAATGACTTCGGTATTCCTATCTGCGTATTTAAAAATAGGAATCTGATGTCAGGTTTGGTACCTCGGTACCGAACCCGACTTCGGATTCCTATTTTAAAATGTTTTTAAATACGCAGATAGGAATACCGTAATAATTCACCGAAGTCTCGCACAACTTTGGCCGAGATTGGAGCCAAAACATTTTAATGCTGTACGGCAAGAGCATTTCCAACAAAGTTTTTGAATGAATCGACTTCAGATCTATAATCCGAAACTCTATTCGCTCAAGCCTAGATAATACAAACAAATATTGGATGTCATTGGAATATGGATATTAATGTTATTATATAAACAATACTTTCAAATACAAAAAAATATGAAATTTTATTTAAAAGTGGAAAGAATTGGGCTAGTTTCACACAAGCATTCACAGATCCAGCAGGCTGTTCCAGAACGCCCGCATCCCCCATTAAAGTGCGCATTGGTTTTAGTCCAGCTGATACTCGGCATTAGTAATGAGCGAAGCGAGCTTCGGATGCTGCATCCAAAGTCGCTTCGTTCAAAACTTAGAATAAATACTTTACAGAGATCCGCCTCAGTACAGTATTAAAATGTACGGGCTCCGATGAGCCAAAGTCGCTCGAGACGTTGTTGAATAACTTCGGTGGTTGATTTTTAAAGTGGAAAAGCACTTTAAAGGAAACCTGTCACCTCAAACAGCGGTCCTAAACCGCCGGCAGGACCTTCAAGACTACAGCAGTCGGATTCTGATCAAGTATATCTTACTAAATTCCGGTGCGGCAGTAGTAAGAAAATTGATGTTTAATCCACGGCTGGCGCGATTCTCTGCCCAGGCTTGAAGTCAAGGGGGCAGCGGCCTTCTTGCTTCAAGTCGCGGTGACCATGCCCCCTTCCCGGCCCCTTCACTTTGATTGACAGCGCTTATGCCCGCTGTCAATCAAAGCGAAGGGGGCAGGAAGGAGGCGTGGTTACTGGCAGCTGTCAGACACAGGGGAGGGGGCGTGGTTACCACGACTTAAAGCTGCCCCCTTGACTTCAAGCCTGGGCAGCGAATCGCGCCAGCCTGTGATTAAACATCGATTTTCTTACTACTGCCGCACCGGAATTTAGTAAGATATACTTGATCAGAATCCAACTGCTGTAGTCTTGAAGGTCCTGGCAGCGGTTTAGGACCGCTGTTTGAGGTGACAGGTTCCCTTTAAAACTTGGAACCGAACAACACTTCGGTTTAGCGGTACCATCACTTAGCTCATCACTACTCGGTTGGATCTCAGGCATTCTACATTACAGTTAATCGGACCAGCGGGCATTCGGGCAGCGTCCGGCAACGCCGGATACAGAGAGCTCTGGCAGGCTGTTCCCCGCCGGATCTCTGAACGCTAGTTTGAAACTATCCTTCACTTGGGAACATGATGAATGTAGAAGAGGTCCTCTCCTGTAGCACATGAGGCGATACAATGTCATAGATTGTATGTGTCTACTCCAAGTGTTGAGATCAGTATCTGGATGCACTGGTGCTTTTTGTCATTTGCACTGTAAAAAGAGAAACCGTGCTTATTTTAAAAGAGAAAGGTTGCCCAAACTGGTCATACACGCCTGATAATTCCCCCATAATTATGCATTATCAGCTAGGCTTGCATATCTATTGCCATAAGGAAAGAGTGATAAATCGTTTAGTTTCAAAGGACAAGGATTGGGTAGGATGAAATAAAACATACCAGACCCTTGTTTATGGGTTGCCGCCATGCACACAATTTTTATCTAATGTGTATATACAAACACAGAAATGCACAGCACTCTGCAACAGGAGCTCTGCCCAAGATGGGAGCCCACACTCCCTGGATTTTGTGTGGCTGTCGTGGCCCATAACAGGTAGGACTTAGCGTTAGGAGGATTTTATGTGGCTGTCATGGCCCATAGCAGGTCAGATTTAGCGTTAGTACCCACTCTAGGAGACAACCGTGTCGGGGTGAGTGGGCTTACTACCTTTTGATCAAAATGTAAACCAATGTCTCCACTGTTTGCATACGATATCACTAATGTCCTCTTATTGCTCCCATCTTGGGCAGAGCTCTTGTTGCAGAGTGCTGTGCATTTCTGTGTTTGTATGTATAGTTGCCATAGCTACGTGCACCTGCATACAGGGAGTGCTGACTGAACACCCCCCCTTGTGTTTGTTTCTGTTTATCTAATGTGTATGACCTGCTTTCGTTGCAATTTTAGGTCCTGTCCAGCAATATTTCTCCAAAGCATTAGATGCCTTTTTGTCAAGTCATTAATCTGCTTTGTAAAGTGGTTGTCTCAGCTCAGACCTTGGTGGCCGCCAGATGTCACTAGAACAAAGTGGTGCCATTAAGCTTCTTACAGGTGACCACGAGGGTTTCCATTGACTGTTATTGGACATTGTTGGCAGATCCTACAGATCCCAGACCAATACCTCTTTCCAGGGAATTTATCGCCTCTATTTTTTCCACTTGTGGAAGCTAGATGCTGACACTATATATATATTTTTTTCTAATTGGTTTGTATTTTCTTATTGTAGATTTTTTGTAGGTGATTATGGGGGCAGCCATCTTTCCTGAGCTCCAGAGGTACAATAGACAGAAGGGAACTCATTGACTGACTTGTATGGTAGAGAGTTGTGGGCATGCCCCATGATCGGTGCCAAGGTCATTGTGCAGGGAGGGGGATAAATGAGCTGTGGCCAACATCATATTGTTTATGGTGGATTCTGTTTTATCTATACAGAGGTGTTCTATGTTATTGTAATCCTGCCTATAGGGATAATGAGATGGCTGCTGAGAAGTGAATCCTACAGAAGAGAAAGTGTCAGACTGTGTTGATGATTATTGGATTGTTTTTTGTACATGGAAAATTATAAAAAATAAATAAAAAGGGGGACCAACAATTCTTAAATATTTTACATAACATGATTTAAATGTTTTTTCTGGGCATTCCGTCTAGCGTATGGTGCTAACCTGTGAAGAGAAGCACTTTTACACAGTACTTGCCGTCCCTCGCTGTGGACTCTTCTGCGTCGGTCTCGACTAACTGTGCTCGTTTATTTTCCTTGTGCTGCTCTGACTATAATGCAGCTGAACAGGAAATAGAAGTGACCCCATTTGGTCAGGACCCGGGTGGAAGAGCCCACAGCATGCGCCAGTGCAGTGGAGAAGATGGAGGGCCTAAGATGGGTGTGCCTGGGGGATGGGATTGTCACAGTCCCCTTACTGTTCACGACTTGCTAAACAGTGTCCATAATATGTATGTAGTTTTATTTTTGACATATGATGTACATTACTAATACATTCATGACTTGCGAGGATTTACTGTGTACTCTTAATGGTCTTTCCCTTTCAGGTTTTACGGAAGAACCACTGCATTTTATTTTTGAGAATGAATGTGAATGATAAACTCTGAACAAATATTATATATTCCCCTTTATTCATCAAAGGGAGATTTCTCATGTTTGCAATGTGTTTTCTGCCTCTATTTTCTACTGCACGGTTGTTCAGGTAGACAATAGATTTGTTACCTGGAAGGTTTTAGTGAATGCATCCAGTGGATCTCTTCCTATGTGACATACATACTGTAAGGCACAGCACATGTGTACATAGCCTAATAAATATTCAATCTGTAGATGGGGTAATGTGCTTTTTTTAACTATACCTCAGGTTACAATACTTACAATTTATATTGGTCTTTCCTGGGACATCATAACTTGAAGCCACTTTCAGTGTAGATTACCACAAGCATTGTCCATCCGTGGCTCATGCAATTGGCTGGATGATCACTTACCCAGCAGAGGGGCGAGCTCGGCAGGTATTTTTGGTCCGCTCTAGATCTGCACCCATTCCTTTCAATGGGGCTACAAAAAAAATGCAGACAGTGTGCTGTCCGCATCCATACATCTTTTCAGTAGTCCCGCAAAAAAGATGGAACATGTCCTATTATCCGTTTTGAGGGCAAGAATAGGTATTGTTACAGTAAGTCCACAAAAAAAACGGATGTAACACGGACACTGATCCCAAATACATATGCTTGTGTGAATGTGCCCCAATATTACACTGTTCTTAGTGCAGTAGGATGTAATGGTATGCCAAGTGGTATCAACAGCTGGGATCAGAATAATCTGTTTAACCCTTTAGATGAAGCAATTGCTACCATTGTATCTAAGGAGTTTGACAGTGGGCTGCCGATGGATTTCTAATCAGTGATGGGGGCCTGGCAGAGGCATCTGCCTAATAGTTTGCTTGTCAATGTCACACTGATGGGCAATAATGCTTAGAATAGTAAGCCTTTTCCATAGTGGGGGGAAAAAAATTTGTACAATAAAAAAAAAAAAGTCTCAAAATTGAATAAAAATTTCATATAAAAATTGTATTCTTTAATTAAAAAAATTAAAATAAACTAGAGCCGCTGCAATTGTAACAGCATGGGGGAAAAAAACGTTTAGCTAGCATCAGACATGGCATTGACAAAAAATAATGGCGAAATTGCTGGTAAGAACTGATGTTTCACACAAAAAAAAAAATACCCTCATACAGCATTGTCAATGTAATAATAGTTCCGGCTCTGACGCTGCTACAAGGGAGACCGCGCTTACATGATCAGCAGAGGAGCTGGACTCCTGCCCAATACTGACCTGCATCCAGTGTCGTCTTCTCTGTATACGTTCTTTTTCTTTTGTCCTAGATGGCCATGGAGGTTTCTTTCAGCGTTGACTTGTCTCTGCAGACTTTGCTGTCCAGAGATGTCACCCAATTGATAAGGCTACACAGAAGGACATTTAGCAGTGGTCAAATAGGTGGATTTCTTCACCTATAGGTGGTGTGCTGTTGGGCACAACTCTTCCATTACCTTGAAATGAATCCTGTATGACAGAGCTGTAGTCCATGGTTCCTCTTCCTGAGATCCTTCTGAGTAAGGAGAGTTAAAGGGGTTATCCAGGTATACATTTTTGCCCTTCCCTGTGCTTCCCCTGCCAGGCCCTGCAACTTACTACACCCCGTTCCAAATTATTATGCAAATTGGATTTAAAGGGGTTATCTTATGATTAACGTAAAAATGGAAATCAGACATCATATGGGACATGACAACATCTTTCTGACAAAGCTAGAACCAGCCCTGCACCTCACATGGATCCAGAGATCTCCCCAGTCATTGCTCTGCTAGATTCATATCAAGCTGACAGCTCAAGGGGAGTGTCTTTTCTGATACAGCTCAGGGGGCGTGTCTCATGCTCTCCCTATCACAGCTCAGGAGGCAGATGAAGGATGAAACTGAGCATGTGCGGCCATCTCAGTGAGCAGGACAAAGAAATAAGGAAACAGACAGCAGGTGGCGCTATACAGATACATTGTATTGAAAAACTCAGTGGCTATGCTAAATTTTTAATTACATACAATTACAAAAGTATTCAGATCCAGGTGCTGGTTTGAAAACTAGCATATTTTTCGTGGGACAACCCCTTTGTGTCATGTAATTTTTTGTTTTTCAATTAAACTTATGGATGGTATTGTGGCTCAGGACTCTTCGGATCACTGAAATCAAACTCGAACACCTATGATAATTAGTTTGCCAGGTCAGCGCAATTAAGGCTAGGTCTACACGCCGACATTTGTCGCATTAATGTCACGTAACAATTTTTATATTGGTAGTCTGCGGTGTCGCATTCTATTCGAAATGGATTTTTCTGCGACTGACGCAGTTGCAATGCGACACCATAGACTACCATTATAGAAATTGTCGTGCGACAAAATGTTGCAGTGTAGTTGTGCCCTATGTGTTGCGCGACACATGTTGTCGTATAAACCTAGCCTAAAGGAAAACTTCTTAAGAAAAATGTTCCACTTTATTAATCTGGCTACAGGTTTCAAGAAATATGGAAAAGGATCTCTGCTACCGAAAAGCTTCAAAAATTGCAATACCTTGGACAAGGTATAAAAACATTAGATATTACCAAAAATGTAAGTGTGATCATCATACTGTGAAGAGATTTGTGGCCGATTCACAGCACAGATAGGTTTGTGCAGATAAAGGCATAACGAGGAAGGTTTAACACATTCATCAGATTAAGGGTCCATTCACCCATCCACAAAATGGATCCGCATCCATTCCGCAATCTGCTGTCCGTATCCGCACTTCCACAAAAAAACAGAACATGTCCTATTCTTGTCCGCAGACACAGACAAGAAAGGGCATTTCTATTATAGTGCTGGCCATGTGTGGTCCGCAAAATGCACATGGCCGGTGTCCGTGTTTTGCGGATCCGTAAAACAGTTGCGGACGTGTGAATGGACCCTAAGGGTCCATACAAACGTCCGTATGAATGGTCCAGACCCGCTCCGCAATTGTGCGGACAGCACACAGTGTGCTGTCCACATCCGCACCTCCGTCCCGCGGCCCCAAGCTTCCGGTCCGTGGCTCCGCAAAAAATAGAGCTGCTGCGGACAAGAATAGTAATTTTCTATATAGTGCCGGCGATGTGCGGTCTGCAAATTGCGGAACGCACATTGCCGATGTCCGTGTTTTGCGGATCCGTGGATCCGCAAAACACACACAGACGTGTGAAAGGACCCTAAGACTATTTTTTCAACAGTCTTGTTTACTGATGAGCGCCGTGCAACCCTGGATGGTCCAGGTGGATGGCACTATGTCCCAATAAGCCTGCGACATCAGCAAGGAGGTGGTGGGGTCATGTTTTGGGGCAAAATCATGGGGAGAGAGCTGGTAGGCCCCTCTAGGGTCCATGAAGGTGTGAAAATGACCGCAGCAAAGTATATAGAGGTTCTGACTGACCACTTCCTTCCATGGTACAAAAAGAAGAACCCTTCGGTAGCAAATTCATCTTCATTTATGACAATGCAAACATCTCATACTGCAAATAATACTGAGTCATTGGCTGCTATGGGAATAACAGGAGAGAAACTCGTGGTGCGGCCACTATCCTCTTCTATTGAGAACCTTTGGAGCATCCTCAACGTAAAGATCTATGAGGGTGGGAGGCAGCTGACATCAAAACAGCAGCTCTGGGCGGCTATTCTGACACCCTGCCAAGAAATTCAAGCAGAAACTCCCCAAAAACTCACAGGTTCAATGGATGCAAGAATCGTGAAAGTGATATCAAAGAAAGGATCCTCTTTTAACATGTAACTTGGCCTGTTGAGATGTTTTTTATTGAAATCGCTTTTGATTTTAGTAAATGTGTTCTCTTAAGGCCTCTTGCACACGACCGTATGACTTTTTCAGTGTTTTGTGGTCCATTTATAACGGATCCGTTTTTCGCTTCCGTTGTATTTCTGTTTCTGTTCCGTTTTTCCGTATGGCATGTACAGTATACAGTAATTACATTGAAAAAATTGGGCTGGGCTTTAAATTTTCAATAGATTGTTCATCAAAAACGGAACGGATACTGAAGACATACGGATGCCTTTCCGTATGCTTTCCGTTTTTTTTGCGGACCCATTGACTTGAATGGAGCCACTGAACGTGATTTGCGGACAAGAATAGGACATGTTCTATATTTAAAACGGAACAGAAAATCTGAAACGGAAGGCAAACGGAGACACTTCAGTATTTTTTGCAGACCCATTGAAGCGAAAAAACTGCCAGTATACGGTCCGCAAAATACTGTCGTGTGCAAGAGGCCTAATGCTGCAAATTCAACAAATTACCATTTTTATACGACCTATAAAATGTTTTGAAACTCTATTGTGCATAATAATTTGGAACAGTGCATTTGTTTTAATTTGTGAGAAAAATACTGTTATCAGTATTGGGAGGATTATTCAATAAAACTGATTTTATTCTCTAACGGTTGATGACTTGAAAATTATACTGTCATTTGCATAATGATTTGGAGAGTTGTGTGATGTACTTGCTCTACGTTTTATGTCTCAATGCAGAGAGTGGTCACCGGGGACAGACTGACCATAGACCTGATGGAAATTTCCTGGTGGGCCGATGCCTGGGAGGGCCCCTGGTCAGCAGCCGCTGTATCTGTGTCCTCAGGACAGTGATACAGCTGAATTCTGTTCAGCAGGTGGCAGTATTTTGTGCTGCACTTTGGTATTTGGTTCAGCTGGGGCCGTATATATTTCTCTGCATTAGGGTACGGCCCTGCCTACTTCTGTCAGTTTTGGACCTACCTAGAACATGGGGCCACTTGTACATTTTATGTTTCCCAGGGCCACTTTTATTTCCCAATCCGCTCCTGGTGGTCACATGCCTGCACCTCTGTGGAGACTGGATTGTGTCTGATGTCACGAACAGGCTTTCCATATCAACCCAGTCATGTTTCTTCACTGTCTTTAGGGCCACTGTGAATTTCACTACACAGTGAACAGTCACTACTGTTATGGGGCGCTGTGGATGTCTCTGTTGTCAGTACTGTTATGGGGCGCTGTGGATGTCTCTGTTGTCAGTACTGTTATGGGGCGCTGTGGATGTCTCTGTTGTCAGTACTGTTATGGGGCGCTGTGGATGTCTCTGTTGTCAGTACTGTTGTGGGGCGCTGTGGATGTCTCTGTTGTCAGTACTGTTGTGGGGCGCTGTGGATGTCTCTGTTGTCAGTACTGTTGTGGGGCGCTGTGGATGTCTCTGTTGTCAGTACTGTTGTGGGGCGCTGTGGATGTCTCTGTTGTCAGTACTGTTGTGGGGCGCTGTGGATGTCTCTGTTGTCAGTACTGTTGTGGGCGCTGTGGATGTCTCTGTTGTCAGTACTGTTGTGGGGCGCTGTGGATGTCTCTGTTGTCAGTACTGTTGTGGGGCGCTGTGGATGTCTCTGTTGTCAGTACTGTTGTGGGGCGCTGTGGATGTCTCTGTTGTCAGTACTGTTGTGGGGCGCTGTGGATGTCTCTGTTGTCAGTACTGTTGTGGGGCGCTGTGGATGTCTCTGTTGTCAGTACTGTTGTGAGGCGCTGTGGATGTCTCTGTTGTCAGTACTGTTGTGAGGCGCTGTGGATGTCTCTGTTGTCAGTACTGTTGTGGGGCGCTGTGGATGTCTCTGTTGTCAGTACTGTTGTGGGGCGCTGTGGATGTCTCTGTTGTCAGTACTGTTGTGGGGCGCTGTGGATGTCTCTGTTGTCAGTACTGTTGTGGGGCGCTGTGGATGTCTCTGTTGTCAGTACTGTTGTGGGGCGCTGTGGATGTCTCTGTTGTCAGTACTGTTGTGGGGCGCTGTGGATGTCTCTGTTGTCAGTACTGTTATGAGGCGCTGTGGATGTCTCTGTTGTCAGTACTGTTATGGGGCGCTGTGGATGTCTCTGTTGTCAGTACTGTTATGGGGCGCTGTGGATGTCTCTGTTGTCAGTACTGTTATGGGGCGCTGTGGATGTCTCTGTTGTCAGTACTGTTATGGGGCGCTGTGGATGTCTCTGTTGTCAGTACTGTTATGGGGCGCTGTGGATGTCTCTGTTGTCAGTACTGTTATGGGGCGCTGTGGATGTCTCTGTTGTCAGTACTGTTATGGGGCGCTGTGGATGTCTCTGTTGTCAGTACTGTTATGGGGCGCTGTGGATGCCTTTTAGCCACACACAGAAATATATATTCTGCTAATGTATATGTAAATTTCAGGTAATGTTTCAATTATGATTTCAACTTTTTTACTTATTATAAATTTTTGTACAGGTTTTTGCACACGTACACAAAACATCTGCTTGTGTCTCCTGCAACTGCTGACGACTGATCAGTATCTGTGCTCAGTGTTTGGTGCAGGCTTTTTTCTGTAAAGAAACAGAAATAGTTAGGAGAAGACAGCTGATGATAAAACCAAGAATGAACTTTTTGGCCTCAATTATAAATGTTGTGTCCGGAGAAAACCAGGCGCTGCTCGTCACCTGCCCTATACATGCGTACAGTGCGGCATGGAGGCGGCAGGATCAGGCTGTGCGGCGTTTTCAGCAGCTGGGACTGGTTGAGGGAAAGCTGAAGGGAGCAAAGTACAGAGATATTTTTAAAGGGGTTGTATGGTTCCCCATATTAATGATCCTCAGAATAGGTCATCAATATCAGCTGGGCGACAGCCCAACTCCCGGCACCCGTTGATCAGCTGTTTGAAGAGACCACAGTGCGTGTTTGAGAGCTGCGGTCTCTTTACTATTTACCTGCACACCGTCATCATTCCAGCGGCGGTGCAGTATAGTTAGAGCTGCTCTGTTCCATTCACTTTAATAGGACGGAGAGGTTATAGTTACACTGCACTGCCTCTGCAATGTCGACGGCATGCAGGTAAATTGGGCCCTGACTTGTACCCAACCTGACAAAGCTTGAGAGGATCTGCAGAGAAGAATGGCAGAAAATCCCCAAATCCAGGTGTGCAAACCTTGCGGTATCATCCCCAAGAAGACTGGAGGCTGTAATCACTGCCAAAGGTGTTTCCTAAGTCCTAAGTAAGGAGTGTGAATACTTGTATCAATGCAAGATTTTAGTTTTTCCTTTTCAATAAATGAGCAACGATTTCTAATATTCTGTGTTCACTTTTTTATTATGAGTTAATGAGTGCAGAATGATGGAGGAAACTTACATTAGTTTTTGTTTTTTTAAGCATAAAGCCGCAACATAACAAAATGTAAATAAAAGGTGAAAGGATCTGAAGACTTTCCTAATGCACTGTATATAAGTAAATTTCTGGTAATGTAAGTTCATATTTTTTACTTTAGGTTTTTTCATGCCTTCACAAAACATCTGTGCGGCCATTCTTCAACCGCTGAGTGCTGTTTTTTTTTACTGTAGGAAAGACTACTTTTTTGTAAATGTTTATCCTGTTTTCTTTTTTACTTTCTCCTCAATTGTATTTCAAAATTATTATAGCCCCTTTACATGTAAAAACACTACATACCCACCCCTGAAAATAAATACAGATATGGTTAGAGAGGGAGAAGAGTATCCATTTGTCCTCTTCCTCCTCATTATCCAGTCAGCAGGAACCCTCAAAAGGTGCTCTAGGGTCCTCACCATTCATTGTACATCTCAAATGGATCCTCAATTCAGCTGTCCAACAGGTCCCCCTGCTCCCCTCCGGGCTAGTTTTTTCACTGTTGACCGATCACTTGAGAAATACAATTCAAAAGTCGCAGAAAATATCTCTTAACAACTTGTCACCCCATACGTGTCTGCTGTAATCTCCAGACAGCAGACACCATCACCACCACCCTCGCCTCTCTCCTGTGCATTTTCCCCGGGAATTCACGTCTCAAAATATCAGACTGTCTACATGAAAACAGCACGGGGGGGAATTTATCATTCTCCCTACGCCTTTGATGTTAAAAAGTTGCAAAACCCTGGATTATGCCCCAGTCACACGACTGTGGGACCGCCGTGCCCTGGAGCCGCAGGATGAGCCTAACACTTGGAAAAAATACAAATATGTTTATTCATTAATATTTTGTCCTTCCTCATTCTTAGAAACAAGACTGAAAACATCAAATTCTGTGTAGACCTGCTGACTAGCAACTGTTCAGTGTTAGGGCGATGTGAAAAACAAATACCAGTTGCCTGCGGTTGTTTGCCAGGCTCTGCCGAAATTGTTAGAGAAAGAAGAGGGCTGTGGAGCGCAGACGGGGTTCGCACAATGGGGAGTTTCTAAAAAGTAAGTTCAATCTTCTGTTATAAACTGGTAATACATATCGCATTTCATGCCAAGGTACTGTACATGAGAGGCAGAAAGGAGCCAGCCATGGGCACTGCAGCCCGAGAGGTCCGAGAATTCATTCACTTCTGAAACTACACAGATTACAGAGGTTGTCCCATTAAGAACATGTATCATATAGGGTAGAAATGTCTGATCTCCCGAACCTGTCCTCACTGCACAACCACAGGGTGCTCGGGACTGTGGTCTAGTGATCAGTGGGGTTCCTACAGCTGGGGCCCCTGAAATCAGATGTTTATCTACAGGCGCTGCCATATAACATAATACCAGGATTGGGTCTCTGTACTGTGACATCGCTGTGTATTTTCATCATACGCTGTGTATTTTCATGTCTGTACTGTGACATCACTACATTCATTACCTCTGTACTGTGACATCACTACATTCATTACCTCTGTACTGTGACATCACTACGTTCATTACCTCTGTACTGTGACATCACTACGTTCATCACCTCTGTACTGTGACATCACTAAGTTCATTACCTCTGTACTGTGACATCACTACATTCATCACCTCTGTACTGTGACATCACTACATTCATCACCTCTGTACTGTGACATCACTACATTCATCACCTCTGTACTGTGACATCACTACATTCATCACCTCTGTACTGTGACATCACTACATTCATCACCTCTGTACTGTGACATCACTACATTCATCACCTCTGTACTGTGACATCACTACATTCATCACCTCTGTACTGTGACATCACTACATTCATTACCTCTGTACTGTGACATCACTACGTTCATTACCTCTGTACTGTGACATCACTACGTTCATTACCTCTGTACTGTGACATCACTACATTCATCACCTCTGTACTGTGACATTACTATGTTCATTACCTCTGTACTGTGACATCACTTTATAAGACGCACCCGATGATAAGACGCACCCCAGGTTTAAGAGGCGGAAAATATGAAAAACGGAATTAGACTTACCGGTAATTATTTTTCCATGAGATCACCGCGACGGCATAACATGGAGATTGACCCCTGACCTCTGTAGGGGCAGGAACAGAAGAAAGGTTAAAAGCCTCCTCCCACCACCAAGACACCAGTGATTCCAAAATACTTAAGAGTAAAGGTGATGGATAACTAGTATATAAGTAAAATAATAAAGTAAATTTAGAGCAGATATTACTTCATATCTTACCCAGTTTTAAGGGGGGGAAACTCCATGCCGTCGTGGTGATCTCATGGAAAAAGAATTACCAGTAAGTCTTATTCCGGTTTTCCATTTCATCACCACGACGGCATAACATGGAGATATACAAAATACTATGTTTTTTTAGGGGGGCAACAGCTTGTAGGACGCTGCGTCCGAAAGTCATGTTTGAATCCTTGAAAAGGTCCAATCTGTAATGTTTTATAAAGGTGTGCGGACTGGACCAGGAAGCTGCTTTACAGATCTCTTCTAAGGAAGCTCCCGCCCTTTCCGCTTGGGTCGATGAAACGGCTCTGGTGGAGTGTGCCCTCAGGTTTCCTGGACATGTAAGGTTTTGGATACTGTAGCATAGAGAGATGGATTCTCTGATCCATCTAGCGATGGATGATTTTAATATTTTATGCCCTTTATTTTGACCTGCAAATTGTACGAAAAGACTATCTGATTTTCTGAATCCTTTTGTGGATTCAAGGTAGTCCAGAACAGAACGTCTAACGTCCAGAAAATGGAAGGTAACTTCCTTACTGTTGGATGGATTATTGCAGAAGGAAGGAAGTATTACTTCTTGTTTTCTATGAAAATCTGAGACCACTTTAGGGAGGAAAGATGGGTCCGGATTATTTTGTCGTCCAGTATTTTGAGATAGGGTTCTCTTATGGAAAAAGCCTATATTTCGCTAATCCTTCTGGCCGAAGTGATGGCAATAAAGAAGGCCGTCTTTAGTGATTTGAATTTGATTGAACTCTCTTCTAATGGTTCAAAGGGGGCGCGTCAGGCCTGTGAGAACAGTGTTTAGGTCCCAAGATGGAGTACGTGAGGCCAATGTCGGTCTAAGGCGAGAGATTGCTCTCATAAATCTGCGAATCCATCTGTGATTTGCAAGATCAGCATCGAAGAAACAGCTTAGGGCTGACACCTGCACTTTCAACGTAGAAGGCCTCAGGCCTAATTCAAATCCCTGCTGAAGAAAATCGAGTATTGATTGGATATTTGGACCGGACATATTAGGTGCGGAGATCCCGGACCATGAACAGTACTTCTTCCATATCTTTAGATAGATGGAAAAGGTTATGCTCTTCCTGGAAGCTTTGAGAGTGTTGATTACACTATCTGACAAACCTTGGTTTTTTTAGTTTCTGGGTTTCAGGATCCACGCTGCTAGCTTTAGGAAATCTGGGTCCTGATGAAGAATTGGTCCCTGGTGTAGGAGATCCCGTCTTGCTGGAAGAGGCCACGGGTCCGTCATTGGCATGCTTTTCAACACAGGAAACCAGCTTTTTTTCGGCCAAAAGGGTGTTATTAGCATTATCTCTGTTTGGTCTTGTCTGATTTTCTGAATTACTCTCGGTATTATTGGGAGAGGAGGAAAAGCATAATAAAGACCCTGATTCCAAGGTATTGTGAAAGCATCCACTTCCCAGGGTCTGTCCCTGGGGTTAAGGGAGCAGAATATTGCTACCTTTGAATTTTCCCGTGAGGCGAAGAGATCCATTATCAGAGATCCCCATTTCTTTGTTTTGGATTGATAGACTTCTTGGTTCAAAGACCATTCTGCTTGGTCTGTTTTCCTCCTGCTTAGGAAGTCTTCTTCCACATTTAGGGTCCCTTTTAGGTGAGTGGCGGATATAGAGCTTATGTTCTTCTCTGCCCATGAGAAGATTTTGTAAGCTAGAGTTAAAAGGCTTTGGGATCTTGTGCTCCCCTGGTGGTTCAGATAAGCAATTGTCCTTGTGTTGTCCAACATGACCTGTATGTGACAGTTCCGAATCTTGGATTCTGCTGCCTTTAATGCTTCCCAAACAGCTGACAGTTCTCTGTAATTTGACTATTGGGATCTTATGAGGAGACCACTCCCCCTGCCAAAATTGAGCACCGACTTTGGCTCCCCAGCCGAACTGACTTGCATCCGTCGCTACGTGTACCAGGGGTATTCTTTCCCAGGGTACCCCTTTGATTAGATTGTTTTTAAATGTCCACCAATGGAGCGAGGATACTACTCCCACTGGAATTTGAACTCTGAGTTCCAGAGATAAATGATGTCTGTCCCATATTCTCAGGATCCATGTTTGAAAGGATCTGATGTGAAGCTGTGTCCATTGCACAGCTGGGATGCAAGATGTTAGTGTGCCTAGGAGGCTCATCGCTTCCCTTATGGTGCAGGATGTTTGACACAAATTTTTGAATCTTGGATTGTAGGTTTTTGACTTTGTCTAAGGGAAGAAGGGTCTTTAGGATCTCGGAATCTAATATCATTCCCAGGAACCTGATCTTGGTTGATAGATTGAGGTCTGATTTCTTTTAGGTTCATCAACCACCCTAGATCCTTTAATGTTGCAAGGAATATTTTTATGTCTTCCTGTAGGAGAGTTTGATCGCTGTTGGAGATTAGGAAATCGTCTAGATAAAGGAAGATTTTTAGGCCTAGCTGTCTCAGATGACATATCATTTCTATAACCAATTTGGTAAAAACCCTTGGGGCAGATGATATCCCGAAGGGGAGAGAGGTGAATTGAAAATGATGTGTTTGACCTAAAGGATCATTTAGGGCGAAACAAAGAAATCTCTGGGACTTCGGGTGGATAGGCACGTGGTAGTATGCATCGGAAAGGTCGATTGTACACATTAGAACGTTTTCCTGTAGGAGGGGAATTATGGTCTTCAGAGTTCCCATACAAAATTTTTTGTATGCGACATATTTGTTTAATAATTTCAGATTTATTATCACTCTGAAAGGACCATCCTCCTTTCTTACAAGAAAAAGGCTCGAGTAAAAACCTTCTCCTTCTTCCCGTGCAGGGACTCGAGATATTACGTTTTCTCCCGAAGTTCCCGGATTTCCTGCCAGACCGGATTTATTTGATTTGATTAAGGAAAAATTGAAAGAAGGAATCTTTTTGGAGGGGGAGAAGCAAACTGAATCTGATATCCCGACTGTATAATCCTCAGAGCCCAAGGGTTCTGAGAGATTTTTTCCCAAACTGGGAAGAAAAACTTCAGTCTGCCCCCCACTTTGGCATCACTGTCTATCACAGTAGAGATATATCCCTTATCTCTACCCCCTTTGGGATAGCTCCAGCGTCCGGACTTTCCCTCTATAGGATTTTTCTTGGTTTGAGGAGTTACGAAAGGGATACTTTCTTTTAAAGGACCTGTCCACTGGGAAGTTTTTCTTTATGTCAGACGCCTTTTCTAGTATTTTATCGAGTTCAGGTCCAAATACATTTTCTCCTGAGAAGGGGATTGAGCAAAGTTTGGTTTCTGAGATCTTATCTCCTCCCCAGCATTTTACCCACAGGGCTCTGCGAGCAGCGTTAGAGAAACCCGTATCTTTGGCCGCAAAACGCACCGACTCTGCAGAGGCGTCTGCAAGAAAGGCGGTTGACGGTTTTAGTAAGGGAAGGGATTCCTGTATTTCTTCCGTAGAGGTATTACTGGCTAGGCGATTTTCTAATTCCACTGATCATCTAAACATAGACCTTGCGACTGATGTGGCCGCAATGTTTGATTTGAGGTTGTACATGGCGGCTTCCCAAGATCTACGGAGAAGGCTATCTGCTTTCCTATCAAGAGGATCTCTTAATTGGGAAGTATCCTAAAAAGGAAGGGATGTTTTCCGGTTTACTCTTGCGACTTGAGCATCAATCTTGGGAATGGTGTTAAAAATTTTTGCTTCTTCAGGGTCAAATAGAAGTCGATTAGAATATGATTTGGATACCCCTAGTCGTTTCTCAGGATCAGACCATTCGTCAAGGATCATATTCTTGATATTTTCATTAATAGGGAATACCCTAGATTTTTTTAAACGAAGACCCCCAAACATTTTGTCCTGAACTGTGTACGGTTTTTGGACGACTTCTACCCCCATCGTTGCTCTGACTGCTTTTAGAAGCTCAGGCATGTCCTCAGGGGAAAAGTAAAATCTTTTTGAGGAATCAAAATCAGTAATCTCTGAAGATGTCATCCTCGTCCCGAGGTCTAGAGGAGGAGGCATCATCCCCAAAATCCTCGGAATCCGAGGAAAGAGGCTCTCTTATTTTTTGACATTTGGGGGTAGGTTCAGTGGAAAGGTGAGGCTCCTTATGCACTGATAATTGCGATATAGAGAATTTTATCTCTTCTCTCAAGTTCCTGAATTCATCCATAAGGGACGGTTGCTCTTCTCTAATGACATTGCTGATACAATTTTTGCATAATTTTTTTGAGTAGTCTTCTGGGAGTCTTGACAAACAAGAGATGCATTTTGCAGATTTTTTTACTCTTTTCTGAAGCTCCTTAGGAGTCTGTGAGTGCAGAAAAGAGGGTAAAATCAAAGCTCCCAGGAGAGAAACAGGAAATGCATAGGATAGATTTGTAAATATCATCACCACACAAAGGGGACTTACGGTTGGCGGCACAGACCCATCAGCGCTGGGTTGCTCCTGACTCGACATGTTGCTCATGCGAGAGGCTCAGTAAGATTTAGGTTTGTTTGGGGAAGTGGCAATTTTTAAAGTGTGCCAGATTCCCGCTCGCGCCGCTGCCTCGGTCACTTCCGGTGATGTCACGCAGGAGACCGGAAGTGCCGCGTAATTTGTATAGCGCATGGGAGCGCTTGGCATGTGCGTTCCCCTTTCGCCGGTGTAGAAGGGGAGGTGAGAGTATACCTTGGGAGCAGGCTCCAGAATACCAGAGCGAGTCTTCCCTCCATCCTCCTGCCCAGCTTTAGTACCAGACCGCGGGCGAGCAGTGGGGTATCGCGGAAGGTATGTGACCGCAAGTAGAGTCCGTGGCTTCATCTCCTCGACTAGCAAGGAGACTTTCTCCGACCTGCCCTCTGTAGGGACAGGAAACACTGGTGTCTTGGTGGTGGGAGGAGGCTTTTAACCTTTCTTCTGTTCCTGCCCCTACAGAGGTCAGGGGTCAATCTCCATGTTATGCCGTCGTGGTGATGAAATGGAAAAAACTATTTTTCATCAGACCTCATATCAGATCCTCTGATCAGAACCCCATAAAAATCAGGTCAGGCCAACACATCAGCCCTCCATGTCAGACCCCCATCAGACCTCAGATCTGATTAAAATTAAAACCTCTTCTTACCTGTCCTGCGCCGTGGCTCCTCTCCACCTCTAGCAGAAGTCACGCTCCCCTGTGTTCCCGGCCTGTGCTGCTCTGTCACCTGACTGTAGCGTCAGATCATAGTGCGTACACGACGTCCTGCCGCTGTACGTGGTCAGGACAGTGAAGCGCCGGCCCCAGGAACGAAGACCGGGGAGGGCGAGTACCACAAGCGCTTGCGGCGCTTCGCTCCCAGTACCTAATGCATACTAGTGAGCGCTTCCATAATGGAGACGCTCACTAGTATTTGCTTTATAAGATGCGCAGCCATTTCCCCCCCTTATAAAGTGAAAAATACGGTATATACTTTAAAGGGGACGGAGTGCCTTTTCTAAAAGAGTTCTGGAGATAGCAGAGTTCAGCGCTCCACTATCTCCGGAATCCCCATAGAAATGAATGGAGCAGCTGCCGGCTTTTCCAACCAGCCGCTCCGTCCATTTCAGGGGTCTCCAAAGGGTACGGGGCCTCCATTCTCTTGATCAGTGGTGATCCCAGCGGTAGTAACCCCACCGTAATGCTGATAGCAGACTTTTAACCCTTCCGATGCCGTTGTCAAACGTTCCTTATGGGAACTATAAAAAAAGTGTGCAAAAAAAGTTTTTTAAAAATAAAATATAATATACAAATTCTTATGTCCCCCTTTCCCCAAAATGTAAATAAAAATAAATAAACAATATAAAAAATACAAATCATGGGCTTCGGAATGTGCAAAAACATTAAACCCATACAGTATTCGGCGGCGGTGAGGGAAGGACGCTTGACGGCTGCCAGCTTCCTCACCGCACCTGCGCCGAATACTGAATGGCGCAAGATTTCTCCAGCGCACAGGGGCGGCAGGAGGATGCAAACGCGGCCTGCCCCTGTCAATCAAGACTTGGAGGGCGTGTAATGAGGTGGGAGAACGGAACCTCTAGGAGCAGGGTCAACGCCCCCCTGCACCTAGAGGCTAATTTGCATATTATAAAAGTAAGAATTCTGCACTAACGGGGGCATAAATAATCACAAGAATAGCATAGTTAGGTGCAGCTGACATTAGCACATCGCTAACATCAGACAGTTTAATAGTGAAAATTCTAGTGACAGAAACCCTTCACACGACCGTGGTTTGGTTCCGCATCCGAGCCGCATTTTTTGCAGCTCGGGTGCGGACCCATTCATTTCAATGGGGCCGCAAAAATTTAGTGGCCTGGCAAAAATTATGAGTCATGTCCTATTCTTGTCCGTTTTGCGGATAAGAATAGGCATTTCTATAAAGGGCCGTTCCGTAAATTGCAGAAGGCACACGGGCGGCATCCGTGTTTTGCAGCTCCGCAATTTGCGGACCGCAATATACGGCACCTTTGTGTGAAACAGCCCTAAGACTCATTTTTTTGTCTGTCTTTTTAGCTCCTTTCACCCTGGCATTGCTGCCAGAAAATGCACCTAAGTTATGACGGGGTGTGCCCCTCATCATAAATTAGGTGCATCTTTGGTAGTCTGTATGCCTGCAAGAAAATGTGGATTTTCGGCAACTTTTACATATTTTTCGGGCGTAAAATTAGTAAATTTGTGGCCCCTGCCCCAAATGTCAAATAGGCATTTAAAAAGTCACAAAAAGAGGCACAGCTTGAAATCTCCAGCCATCCTACTTCCAATTGAAATCAATGGGAGTGAGGAGTGAATTATGACGCAGGGCCCATGCCAGACTTCCTCGTGTGAACAGGTCCTAAAGGTAAAAATATATTTAAAAAAAAGAATAAAATCCTCTACATATCCGCCACATGGGGACGTACCTGTTTGATGGCTTTATTTTCTAAATCTGAACAAGGACCTATAATTAGCTTCCTCGGGGAAAAAGGCAGGCAGGCCAGGAGGGGACATAGAAAGGGCGTAACATTTGGTTTATTTTCATATATCTTGCGTATTTTCTTTTATAAACCCCTAGAATGAAACTTGAGGGGTGAGCACAAAGGAGCCCTGGTGTCTTTTACAGGGTGTAGTACTGGTGTTGCGGTATTTCTCCGTTTCCTCGCAGCAGGGTATGATATACGTAGAGGAAGGATGTCTCTCACCGCAGTGTGGGTGCAGCTCTTGCTATCTGCAGCTCCTGGACCTAAACTGGTCCCTCCTGTCACAGGCTCCCGGTTTCCTGTCAGAAGTTACCACACGCATTTCCCGCCTAAAATCTGACGGCTGTGCGCCGCTGAAGCCACCTGCGTCACGTGACGGCTGCTCAGGTGTTGCCGCCACACACTCCTCCTCCTTTCCAGCAGCGTCACGCCCCGCACTGCACGGGTTAAACGGTGACGGGAACAGGGTGTGACGGCTTTACCTCCCCCCCTCGGGGTGACGTGTACGCCCATCCTCCGCCCACTCGCCCTGCTGGGACTTGCAGCTGTCATTACAGAAAGTCCTAGGTGGCACCTTGTTCAGGCGGTGAAGACGTCCAGGAGCCGCACGGTAAACGCAGGAGCCTCGGCCCGTCCAGTCGGCACCATGGTGTTAAATACGGATGGTGAGTGTGACAGGGAACCTGTATGGAGGGGTATGATGTATGTTCTGTACCTATGGATTAACTCTCAGTGTGCCATGCCTCAGTCTGTGATGTTCATGTGTATGTATAGCTGAGCGTAGATCATAAACTGCGTGTACGCCGATCTGTCGACCCTTCACTGCTGCCCTCTTTAACGCAGCTCGCCATGATTGTTCCTGACGTCGCCGTTCTCACCTGACTGCCAGCAAAAGTCGATTTCTTATATCCGTCATTGGCGTAAAATTTCTGACGCATTGTCAGCGTACATTCCCACACCGCCTATTATTGGGGTAGTTACCGCAAAATTCTGTTGTGATTTGTGCAGTAATGGGGGCAAAAAAATACGACTGCACTGTGTGAATGTGCGCTGATGGAGGTCGAGTGGTGGGGGGTGCAGCGGTGGTCGGGGGATTGTTAACATGCACAGGGTGATGTTTATCGCCCCCCCCTTACACCACATACATTGGGAGCTGGGGAGGTATAAGTAACAGTGTCGGAAGTCGCGCAAAGTAGAAAGTACAAATATGTACCAAGATGGTGGACGTGTATTATAGTAATATGTGCGTCGTTGCGACTCCTCCGTGGATATTTCTACCATTGACTGTCACTGGAAGCCGTATACCACGCAGTATTATATACGGAGTCCTACGTTCAGTGCAGCTGAAAGTGCCGAACGGGGCGACTGCTTCCACCCCAGATGACACCTTTCCGTAAATTCTTAATGTAGTTCGCACTGCGCAGGAGTCGTTCTGCGTCCTTTCTACGCTTATTTCCAACTGTTTTAAAAAAGCCACATTTTAAAAACGCCATTTTTTTTTTTTTTGCTTTTGGTGGCATATTTCATTTTGTGTCACTTTGTGCTCGCATTTTTTTTTCCTGGCATCTTGCAAGTTGTATAGAAAAGTCTATGAGAAAAATAGCCCCCCCCCCCCCAACCCAGAAAAAAACACACACATAGTTTTATATACACCACAGACTTAAAAACACCATGAGAATCCTGAGAAATGTGGCATTTTTCCGAAGATGTTGGGTGTGAAACCAGCCTAAGGCCTCATGCACACGGCCGTATCCATTTTGCGGTTCGCATTATACGGTGCCCTCTGCAAATTTTTTCCCACCCATCATTAGAAATAGCAAAATGATGGGACACATTGTCTGATTTGCGACATACGGATGCGAACAGCACACGGATGACTTCCATGTGCTGTCTGAATTTTTGGCGGACGCATATAAATAAATGGGTTGTCGTTCGATCCGCTAAAATTTTTAGATCAGGCACAAATCTAAGCTGCAGCTTTCTGCGCGCCGCCTAAGGGCTCATGCACACGACTGTTGTTGTTTTGCGGTCTGCAAATTGCGGATCCGCAAAGCATGGATACCGGCCGGCCCCTAATAGAACAGTCCTATCCTTGTCCATAATGCGGACGATAATAGAACATATTCTATATTTTTGCATCTCCGGGACCTGCGGAAGGGAAAAAGCGGGATGTCCACGGCTGGTGTCTGTGTGTTGCAGATCCGCGATTTGCGGACCGCAAAAACAGATATGGTTGTGTGCATTTTTTAAAGGTGCTTTTTTTTCTGCATTTTGTCTTGTGTTTTTTGCAGCTCCGCATGTTAGCTGAAGGTCTGTGGGACGTCTGAAATGCAGGACACACGAGGGTTTTTGCTCCTGGCAGTTTTGTTTGTTAGGTGATGTTTTTTTTGTCTTACTTGCTTCTTTATAAAAAAAAAAGCACCGCGCTTGAGCTCTGTTTTTCAAGGCGTTTTGACCTCACCTTCTCTGAGGGGGAAAACACTACCAGTAAGACACACGGAGCGCACAATTACCAGTCCTGTACAGGTTGGAAGTTAGTCTGTCTGGACCTGCACCAGATCTATCGCAGGGGCTCAGGCTGGATGATGCATGTGGGGCAGGGATGCACACTTCTCTGACTCTGTACCAGCTATTGGTGGTTTAGGGCTCATGCACACGACCGTATTTTCTTACCGCTTCTGTTCCGTTTTTTTTGTGCCGCCCGTATGCGGAACCATTCACTTCGATGGTGCTGTAGAAAATACAGACGTTACTCCCTGTGCATTCCGTTTCTGTTTTTCCGCATGGCCGTTCCGCAAAAAAAATAATGCATGTCCTCAAATTACAGTCCAAGGCCCCATTCAAGTCAATGGATCCGCAAAAAATACGGAACGCACACGGAACACATCCGTATGTAATCCGTATTTTGCGGATCCGTACTGTAGAAATGCTATGCCCAGCCCCATATTGCTCATCTGTTGATTAATAAGTTACTGTTTCCGTATACGATCTGCAAAAAACGGATCAAATCCGGAAACCATATGGATAAGTTTTGTGCAATAACGGAACAGAAGAGGACTTAAATCAGAGAAAAAAAAAAACTTAGATGCGGAACAACGGATCCGTGAAAAACGTACCGCAAAACACAACAACGCTTGTGTGCATGAGCCTTTACTTTGAGACAGTTTTTTATATCAGAACTGTACAATTTTGGCACATCTCCTACTCCGCTCAGCCTTGCCCCCACCCCAAGTACGTTAGACAAAAGTGTAGAAACCCTAGATGAAGCAAATTGCCCCACTTTTTCTGTCCAGATCCTGTCGGTTTTTACAGTGGACAGAGTCTGGACTGAACAGTAACCAATTCAGTCCAGTGGATATATGCACACGAGTATGGTTTCTCACTGATCATCTGTCCGTCCAGCACGTTCCATCTTCTGCATTTGTTTGCAGTCCGTGTACACTAAAGATGTTGTGTGTTATACTTCAGTTTTCTGTTCATGCGCGTGAAAAACGGATGCAGTCCGGGCAGGAAAAAACAGAAATGCTGAAAGCAGTCGCGGACAAAACTGATTTACCTTGCATGCAAAATCATCAATTATTCACTGAGCAGATCCTGACACGTTTCATATCACCTAAGGCCTTTTTCCCACACGCGTGATTATTTAGGTCCGGATGCGTTCAGAGTGCGGTCAATGAAATTCGCACCTTTTTGCAAGTTCAGTCAGTTTTGTCTGCGATTGCGTTCAGTTTTTTCCACGTGGGTGCAATGCGTTTTGATCACTTTTCACGCGAGTGATAAAAAATGGAAGGTTTACAAACAACATCTCCTAGCAACCATCAGTGAAAAACGTAACGCTCCTGCACTTGCTTGCGGATGCAATGCGTTTTTCACTGAAGCCCTATTCACTTCTATGGGGCCAGGGCTGCGTGAAAAACGCAGAATATAGAACATGCTGCGTTTTCAACGCAGAGCTGATGCGTGAAAAAAACACTCATGTACACAGACCCATAAAAATGAATGGGCCAGGATTCAGTGCGGGGGCTATGCGTTGACGTCACACATTGCACCCGCACGGAAAACTCGCTCGTGTAAAAGGGGCCTAAGTCTGCGATCCTCCGGGACTCCAGCTGTTGTAAAACTACAACTCCCAAGATGCACACTTGCTTGGCTGTTCTCAGAACCCCATAGAAATGAATGGAGCATGCTGGGAGTCGTAGTTTCACCACAGCTGGAGTGCCGGAGGTTAGCCATCAGTGTCTGGATAAATGCACAGGTTCATGATTTACGTGCGGACAAGCCGCATCAATTGGTGTGGATTTACATGCAGATTTGGTGCGGATTTTCCCATTGAAAATCCAATCAGGAAAAATAAAATAACGTGCTGCGGATTTTAAGCTCCGTACGGAAAAAATCTGCATCGTGTACATGAGAATTTCAGATTCTCATAGAATACAATGTGCATGACCCACTGGGCAGGTTTTCCGGACGCAAATCCGCACGCAATCCTGATCGTGTGCATTTAGCCTTTACCTCCTGGGGACAAAAAAGAAAACTTTTAGACCTTCTTCTCGCTCCAATTTTTTTTTTACAGTTTTTTAAATGCTTGCAACAAAAAAAAAGCCATAAGTTTCATGTGTTTTCCGTTGTGTTTTTTTTACATACAGGGCTGTATGCGGATAAACAATCATTACTACGATCATTTATCTCCATATGATGTGCTGAAAATAAACAAGGGTTTTATTTACCGCATAAAGGATCAGATCCCCCGACAAACTATTGTACATGCTCATTTGTCGGGTGATCGGCAGAATATTTGCTTAGGGCACTTATGGGGGACAGTCGTACCCAATAATCTACCCGCGTTAGTGGGCTCTAAGGATAGATCATCAGTTTCAAAGCCATGGAAATCCCCTTTAAAGGGGTTATCTTAGGGGTGGGTGATATGGCCTACAATCTATATTGCGATATAATTTTAAGCATGTGCGATATATATCGCGATATATTGTTTTCAGCCCCCTAGCCTCTGATCAGCCCCGCAGCCTCTCATCAGCCCCGCAGCCTCTCATCAGCCCCCTAGCCTCTCATCAGCCCCCCCAGCCTCCTCTGGTAACTCAAACCCTCCCTCTCTCCACAGTATTAATCATTGGTGGCAGTGGCCACAGGGTCCCCCCCCCTCCCCCATCATTGGTGGCAGTGGGCAGTGCGCCCCCCCTCCCTCCCTCCCCAGTATTAATCATTGGTGGCAGGGGCCCCCTTCCCCCCCACATCATTGGTGGCAGCAGCAGTTCCGATCTGAGTCCCGGCAGTGTAATGCTGGGGCTCCGATCGGTTACCATGGCAGCCAGGACGCTCCTGAAGTCCTGGCTGCTATGGTATATAAGTGAGCAGCATTATACTCACGTGCGCTCCTTCTTCTGTCTGTGCGGCGCATTGCTAATGCTTATAGCATTAGCAATGCGCCGCACAGATCTATGAGAAGGAGCTCCCGGCGGCCACCGCGCACGTGAGTATAATGCTGCTCACTTACATACCATGGCAGCCAGGACTTCAGGAGCGTCCTGGCTGCCATGGTAACCGATCGGAGCCCCAGCATTACACTGCTGGGACTCCGATCGGAACTGCCGCTCAAGGTCATATCGCGGTCCGGCGATATAGTCGATATGCACAAAATCCATATCGTGGCACAAATTTATATCGCTTATCGCTTATACCGTCCACCCCTAGGTTATCTGTTATTCTGATATTGATGGCCTATCCTCAGGTGCAGGTCCGACTCCCGACACCCTCTGCTGATCAGTCTACTGCTCCCTGGTGGACACTACGGCCTCTTCCTAGGCCATTGACGTCACATTCATCGGTCATAGTCAAGTGAAAGTGGCTGGGCTGCAATACCAAGCACAGCCACTATACGATGTACAGCGCTGTGAGGAGGCCGCAACGCTCACCAGAGTCCCATGGCCTCCTCAAACAGCTGATCGGTGGGGTGCCAGGAGTTTGACCCCCACTGATAAGATATTGACGACCTTTCCTGAGTATAGGCCATGGATATCAAAATCTCGGGCATACATATGATGGTACATGCATACGTTTCCTATACATTAGTTCTGCACACATGTAAAGCAGGAAAATAGAGCAGTAGATGCTATACATTGGTTTCCCATGAGCAGATTTCGGGGATCCCATCACTGCGCAGAAGATGAGGCAATGCGTGCGTGCACCTCAGTGACCTGTATACAGATTACTAGCAAAGGGCAGAAAATAGTGTTGAGCGAACTTGTGTTTTAAGTTCCCGCTTCCAAAGTTTGGGTTATCGAAGAATCCCGTTATGGATTCCATTTTCCGTTATGGTCCGCGGTAGCGTAATCCATAACGGGATTCTTCGATAACCCGAACTTTGGATGCAGAACATCAAACGCAAGTTCGCTCAACACTACCAGAAAGTTCACAGAAGACTGTTTTCTCCTCACACTTCTGCTTTTGGAGGACACTCATGCATTACGGGCCGGATGTCACCACATTTCCGCAGTTTCTGACGCCTTCAGCAGTAGGGAGGAGATGGGCTAAGTTCCTTACTACTTGGAAATTTTATGACGCCTGTATGGTGGCACGAAGTAGTACAAGGACCTGGCACTCCATGTGCCACCATAAAGCCCTCCCGTGACCACGGAGAAATGCCTTATATGCTTGTCTTTGTAAAAGTTACCTTACAGTTCTAGACTGTTAAGCTGGGGGGTCCAGCTGACGGCTCTCCCTAATGGCAGATGTAGATGATGAAGAGGATGGGGCATGTTCAAATCCAACCGCTGTGTTCTCGGCCACCAGAGGTCTGGCAGGAGCTTATTCTCATCTCCTCATTCGAGATGCATGCTCAGCTGAGCTGAGTGTGCGTGTGTAAGGGGATCGACAGCTTTCCAATGAGTGGCCAGTTTTTGGCTCAGAATGACTACTGTTCCAGCTTACAGGAGACTCTCTCTCCGGGTTATGTTGATTCCACAAGACTTTGGCGATTTTATTTTTCTTCTAGACATAAACTTACTTCATATAAAAAGCACGCACCTTTACCTGCATTCTCTGCAGTGTTTGCAAGGCCCTGACTGAGAGTAGCTGCCTTTAAGAAACCCATTATGACCCAGCAGTATTCTGGTGTCTTCCCTGTCCTACCCAGTTACCAGTATCTGCTTTGTGGTCTGCAAATTCCAGATCTGCAAAACATGGATACCGGCCGTGTGCATCCCGCATTTTCCTTTTTTGCAGGTCCCACACTATGTATCAAAGGCCTATTCTTGTCCATTTTAGGAAATGATCAAATTTTTTTTAAATGAATGGGTCCGCATCCGATTCACGCAGAATGGATGCAAAACAATACTGACGTGTGAATACCCCTTTAGGCTACTTTCACACTAGCGTTTTTGCTGGATCCGGCAGGGTTCAGCAAAAATGCTTCCGTTACTGATAATACAACCATCTGCATCCGTTATCAACAGATCCGGTTGTATTATCTGTAACATATCCAAGACGGATCCGTCATGAACTCCATTGAAAGTAAATAGAGGTCGGATCCGTGTTCTATTGTGACAGATTGTGGCAGAGAGAATGGATCCATCCCCGTTGACTTGCATTGGGGGTCATGCCGGATCCGTCTTTCTCCGCATCCCATGACGGAAAGAAAACCACAGCATGCTGCGGATTGCTCTCCGGTATGGGAACGCTGCAGTTCTCTGGTCAGTATTCTTATCCCTCTCTGTAAGCCCCAACCAGGAGTGGAACTAAAAAAACAGAAAGACTCGTGGAAAGATTTGCTCCATGCTTTAGGGTGGGCTCACATCACGGTTTTTTATATCAATTTAATGGATGCATTGTAAAAAAAAAAAAAAAAAAAATACAAAAGCATAGCACACCACGCTTTTACGCTTTTGTATACTGGTCTGGTTAAAAAAAAAGTATACATTTCTTTTTTTTTTTTTTAACAACTCTATGTGGAACGGGTGCCACTGTATGGCATCAGTCTGATGCATCTGTTAGTGTATACGTTTTTTGTGTGCGTTAAGTGGATGGCAAAAACCTAATGTGAACCCAGGCTTAGGCTACTTTCACACCTGTGCTTTCCATTTCCGCTATTGAGATCCGTCATAGAGTCTCATAACCGGAGGAAAACGCTTCCGTTTAGTCCCCATTCATTGTCAGGGAACAGAGTGCACCAGAATGAATCCCGTTCCGTTTCATTGCATTCCCATGACGTACACAAAAGCGCAACAAACAGCGTTTTTGAGTGCGTCCTGGGATACGGAGCAATACGGATCCGTCATGACCCACAATGTAAGTCAACGTGTCTCTGACACAAAAGAAAACGCAACCCCATTGCCTTACAAAGGTCTTAGAGATGGATCCGTCATGGCTATTTTAGAGATAATACAACTGGATGCAGATGGTTGTATTATCGTGATGGAAGTGTTTTTGCTGATCCATGACGGACTCGGCAAAAACGCAGATGTGAAAGTAGCCTAACACATCTTGGTGGAGAATACGGATCGAGATACACATGTGAATGAGACCCGGCCTAGATTGTTTCATTCTTTATGATTTCCAAGATTTATGAGCCTGTACTTGTTTAGCAGGGGGTGGACGGAGCCTCCGACAATACCCTGGGAGTTTCCTGTAACCTCCAGGCTCAGGTACAATTAGTGTCCCCTAATGACGCTGTAGAAGAAGACAATCCCTTCTCCCGCTGATGTCAGCAGTGAACATTCATGGGTTATTACCATGAGGTCCACCAGCAGGTCGTCTACTTCTTTCCCACATATTTAATTTTTTTTATTTACATATTTCTATTACACAATGTAATGAAACAAGTTCCTTGCAGTTTTGCATTTTAAATGCTTATTTTAGGAATTTTTAGTGTCGTATGATAAATCCGTTCAGGTCAGCAGTTTGTGTGACTTTCACATCCCCAATGGCATTTACTGTTATTCTGACAGATCGAAAGGTCAGGACCAAGAGGTCCCCAGGGTTATGCGTCCCAAGATTATTTCACAGATCTCATACAGTTTTTAAATGTTCCCCGTTCCTCACTTCAGGTAGACTTTTGTTCGCATCGGCGTTGCGTCTTACATTGACATAAAAAATAGAAGCGCTATCTTTTATTTTATTTTTTTATAATGGAAACTATGACCGAACCCAGTGAATCTCATTGTGTGGCGGATCTGTCACATCATCTTGAGTCCTGGTTTTCTGCCGCTATGAAGGAACTGAATACTCGATGCAGGGCCCTTGTAAACATGGGCGATGGTCGGTCACGACAGAGTCTCATTCTGTTGCCTTGTGTAAATGTGCAGCTAATCACCCGACAAACAAGAGACGTTCACGGGGCTTTAGAAATCGGCGTTTGTTGTCGGCTCATTTCTCCCCAAAAACAGGAAATGTGCTGCTTGCTAGCGAAGTGAAAACTGAACGTGGGACGAATGGTTGTAGCAATATCAAGCCGTGTAGAAACTAGTTCTGGTCGACTTATGTCATCGATCAGCACACGATCGTAAAAAACGCACACGCTGAACACGATTGCAAAAAAAAGCAATTACTGAATCCAGTTGCAGACAAAACTCATTGATCTTGCGTGCAAAACATTACCATGAGCGGCAACACCCTGCTGTGCTGCAAGAGCTACTGTATGATGGAAACTTACCAGAAAGTTAGGTAATTTGCTCAATGTCAACTGAGACTTCTAGGCCTCTCCATCTCCAGGTCATCAATGTCTAACCCTTTGGGATTCAACACCTGGCAACCCCGCCGATCAGCTTTTTGAAGAGGCCGCGACGCTCTGGTGACCACTGCGTCCTCCTCACAGGTCACCAAGCACAGCGCCATACATTGTATAGTGGCTGTACTTGGTATTGCAACCCATGCCCATTCATTTGAATAGGACTGAGCTAGGCCATTTGACCGATGAATGTGACGCGACCGTAAGATGGTGCATCTTCAAACAGCAGATCACAAGCGGTGCCACGAATCTGATGCCCACCCATCAGGAGGATAGGCCACCAATATTGAACCCCTTTTAAGCATTATTAGGGCATTTATTTTCCTCACTTTTGACCTTAAAGAGGACCTGTCGCTGCCTTGCTAAATGTACAGGGTTTTTTTATTTTTTTATTTTATATCATCTACCTGAAACTGCTCTCACTTTAAGGAGTTAATTTGGGGAAGAAGAAAATAACGACATGCTATTAATTCATGAGCGGTGCCAAGTCATCCACCCTGGCCGGTGTCACGTTATACCGCGCCACAGAGCGATGATGTCACTGTGTGCATAAACAGTCATTAGTCCTGCTGACATTAGAAAGGAGTTGACACAAAATAACGCTCCCCATCCTCCTATTAGCTAATGGTGGCAAACTTCTGCCTTCATCCGTGCCACTCCTGTATACGTCAGGGTCCAGTGCCGGATGTTGGTTCATTAGCAGAATATTATCTCCATGGTAACTTCTGTTTACTGCTACTAATTTGATATTCCTATAATTTCCTCTAAATGATCATATAACTAGATGGACGGAGGCGGACAATTATTATCTTCATCTGCCACAGATAGCCGCACAGTATTAGTCTGCAAACTTTCCACGTGACCGGCGAACAATATTTGATTTCCTCTTGAGAGCCCTTGAAGTATATGGAGCAAACAAAGCATTTTAAAGGGGTTTTCCAGCTTACCCACCTTTAATTCCCCCCCCCCCCCTCCCCTTGCTGGCATTTCTGTTAGTCCCTGCTGTCCACCCCCATTTACCTAACCGCACACGGGTGCACGTTTAAAAACAGAAAATCTGCACACATTTCCGCACCAAAAACCGCAGGTGTTAGGCTACATTCACACTTTTGCGTTTTAGGCGAATCCGTCATGGATCTGCAAAAACGGATCCGTTACAATAATACAACCGCATGCATCCGTCATGAACGCATCCGGTTGTATTATCTGTAACATAGCCAAGACGGATCCGTCATGAACTCCTTTGAAAGTCAGTGGAGGACGGATCCGTTTTCTATTGTCAGAGAAAACTGATCCGTCCCCATTTACTTACATTGTGTGTCAGGAGGGATCTGTTTGGATCAGCATCCCAGGTCGGACAGAAAAACGCCGCAGGCAGTGTTTTGGTGTCGGCCTCCAGAGCGGAATGGAGACTGAACGGAGCCAAACTGATGCGTTCTGAGCGGATCCTTTTCCATTCAGAATGCATTGGAGCAAAACTGATCCGTTTTGGACCGCCTCCTGAACGGATCTCACAAACGGAAAGCTAAAATGCTAGTGTCAAAGTGATTTTTGGTGCGGATTAGATGAGGTTTTGCCACAGATCTCCCTCTTGCATTGAAAAGGGGAAATCCGCTCAAAGAATTGACGTTTTGCGGATTTCAAAATCCGTGTGGCAAGTCAATTTCCACACTGAACGAAAAAGCAAGGTGTACGTGAGATTTGTGAAATCTCACACACTTTGCTGGTACTGTATTACGGAGCTTTGCTTTATGTCATTGGGAAACCCTTTTAAAGGGGCATTCCAGTTAAATAAAAATGGTTTGCAGTGGGGTCAGAAAAGATGTACTCCCCTCACCGAACCCGTGCCGGGGCTGCTGGTCCCAGTAATTGGCTGAGTGGGAATTTCGAGGCATTTCCTGCATGTGGAGATCTGATCTAGAAATGGAGATTAGGGAGGACCCCTAATTTGCTGGAACCTCCCTAGTAATGACTGGGCAGCCAGATATTTGTCATTTAACTCTTTGTGAAGGGAAGCAGAGGATTTGGATCTCTGTATAAGAGAAGATGAGATCTGCCCCCCCCCCCCCGTCCTCCCATGAAGATATAGTGTAATTGTAAACTGCACAAACAGTTGGACAAAATGACTACATTTGTGTGTTTTTCAAGTTTAGCTTTAATTTTGAAGCTTTGCTGTTGTCATTCAGAAGGTGTCGGGGCTTATACTGTGCATAGAGTTATGTCCAGATTTTGTGTATATTCACAAAAAGTAGTCTGCTCCTCAGCCGCCCGGACGCGTGTGTGAGGTCGCTGACCCCGCGGTCACTAGGTCCATGTTTGTGGCCAGTGTGAAAGCAGTTTGGTGAAAAAATTTTCCAATCTCTGACTGTAAACCAGTTCGTTTCTATTCCCTGCATGCAAGCACAGATTTTGATAGCTATAAAGAATTGTTTCATCATATTCTAGTTACCATCAATAACGGGGCGGATTTCATCACTTTCAATGTAGCATGGGTGAATCTGCAGCGCGGTCTTCCTGGACATCCGCCGTGAAATATTTCCGCCATGTGCGGACTTGCCCTTAATGTTTCTAACAATTTGTAGGTATATGGCTACATGAACACGACCGTATTTGTTTTGCAGACCACAAATTGCGGATCCGCAAAAAAAAAAAAATGATGACATCCAAATGCCATCCGTTTTTTTTTTTTTTTTTTTGCGGATTCATTGTAACAATGCCTAAAACGGACAAGAATAGGACATGTTATATTTTTTTTTGCGGGGCTACGGAACGGACATACGGATGCGGCTAGCACACGGTGTGCTGTCCGCATTTTTTGTGGACCTATTGAAATGAATGGGCCCGCATCCTATCCGCAAAAAAACGGAACGGACACGGAAACAAAATACGTTTGTGTGCATGAGGCCTAAGACTGCTATATACCGGTGTGTGTGTTTGGGATCGCTTCAGTCATATTACAGACTAGACTGGTTTTGGGATGATATTAGATGAGATCACCTCGTGATGTGGATGTCACAACCCTTCTGGCAGTCGTTCAGGTTGAGCGCCTCAGTGAGTCATGAAACCGTAATGAACAGGAAGTTGTTATCAGGGTTTGTACTAAATAGCCTTAAAGAGGTCGTCTCCCTTCAGCAAATGGCATTAATCATGTAGACTACGTTAATACGAGGCACTAATGTATTGTGATTATCCATATTGCCTCCTTTGCTGGCTTTATTCATTTTTCAATCGCATTATACACTGCTCGTTTCCACGGTTACGACCTCCCTGCAGTGGTCGTGCTTGCACACTGTAGAAAAAAGCGCTGACCTATCTGGTGGCCAGGAGCACACATAGGCACGCATGCGCAGCAGTTCCCGTCCCAACCACCTCATATCTGCGCTGCAGCGGTAACTGTAACCCCTGCATACGAGCAACGTATAATGAAAGAAGCCAGCAAAGGAGGCAATATGGACAACCACAATACATTAGTAAGTGCCTTGTATTAACTTTCTCTACATGATAAACGCCTTTTGCTGAAGTGAGAGGAAACCTTGTGATGCCCAGAACTATATGACTGGATGAATAATCTATGATCGCTTTTCTCTAGTGCCCAGTGATTTGACGCCTCAGGAGAGAGAAGAACTGGAGAACATCCAGAGAAGAAAGCAGAAACTGCTGGAGGACATACAGGTGAATGAATGGCCATGGAGGGGTCTGGCAGCTTTTACACCGGTTTTAAATGGGACATGGAGGTATATGTGTATTTTCCATAACTACACATAGCTAAATAGGGAGAGTGGAATAAGGGCTTGCAGGGTTCGGGCCTGTAGAGAACCGATAAGCCTGATCCTTCTTTACCATCAGCGGTCATGCCCATATTCACCATGACATACCCTTATGGGATTGTGCGGGGTGCTGCCCCTGGATCAAAACAGTCACCAGGAAATCACAGCTGTGCTACAGCATGGGCTTGGTCCTAAAAGGGAATTTTGGAAGAATATGCTGATGTAAATGTTGTAGGAAGACGGATTTTATGGAGGAGGTTAAAGGAAACCTGTCATCTCTTTCTAAGCCTTTTCTAAAAATACTTTTTAATACATTAATATTGATATTAAAATCTATTCTGAACGGACTATCAGTTCAGAGAAAAACCTAGATAAATGTTCCCGACAACACAAAGTTAAAGTGCCGTAATCTCGCGATGCACGAGCTAGCGCATGCGCAGTTTGTTCCCTGAGGCTGATGCCAGCACAGGGAAGGAACACTATGCCGACACTGCGCATGTGCTAGCTAGCGCATAGCGAGATTGCGGCACTTTAACTTTGTGACGTCAGGGAGCAAGGAGGAGATTCGGAGAATGCGGGGCGGTGCTGGGCTCTTTCATAGCGGGCGTGGCTCCGGATATGTTATAACAGCCCCTTGGGCAATCACAAAAGAGCTCAGCAGCACAGCTAAAAGAGTGGGGGTACAATTCCTCTGACCGCTGACTTGGCAGATATCTCTTCAAAAATAAGGCAGCACTCCAATGTTCAGTGCAAATAACGGAGCCGCTTTATTTTCCCATTGCAACGTTTCAACTGCTCCTTGGAGTCATTATCAAGCATGTTAATGACTGCAAGGAGTAGTTGAAACATTGCAATGGGAAAAGAAAGCGGCTCCGTTATTTGCACTGAACATTGGAGTGCTGCCTCATTTTTGAAGAGATATCTGCCAAGTCAGCGGTCAGAGGAATTGCACCCCCACTCTTTTAGCTGTGCTGCTGATCTCTTTTGTGATATATATATTTTAAATTATTTTTTGACACAATAAAAGCACAGAGGGCTATGGGGACTGGATATTGCGGACATGCTAGAGGCGATCTAGCGGCCCATGTCCCCAGCTGTACACCCAAAATCCAGGTGACAGGTTCCCTTTAAATGGAAATTGCTCCTTGTACAGCTTTAAGATTAATTGATAGTCTGTGTATTGTACCGTGTAGAACTATTTCATCTATTTTTTTCAGTTATTCAAATTATTTTGTTTTATTATTTCAGAGACTTAAGGAAGAGATAGCAGAAGTTACAAATGAAATTGAAAATTTGGGAACCGTGGAGGAGAGGTGAGCCAAAACAATTTTTTTTGCATAGCTCTAGTATTATCCTTTACGGGATTGTGGTTTTATTCATGTTTCTGTAAGCGATTAGAATTGGCTTTGTATCTTTTAGTGTTATGTCATTTCTCTGTGGCACATTGCAGGGGGATACAGAACAGGCAAGAAGATAAAGTCCATCAAAACATAACATTTTTAGACATAGCGGTAACAAATTGGTGCGAGGACAGAGTAGCCTGAAATAAAGGGATTCCTGTTTTGAAGGGATTATTAATGATAAAAATGTTACTGTATGGTAACCGAGGTCTAGGACAGGTCATTGTGCTTGATTATTAGAGATGTTGCCTGTCTGTAATACTATGCCCTGCTCAACAGGAAAAATATGCAAAAGAATAAACAGATTGCAATGGGAAGAAAAAAGTTCAACATGGACCCTAAAAAGGTACGCAGCATGTAATGTCTCATGTTTGTAGCTTTCTTGGGTAGTTTCTGTTGTTTTTTAATAGTCGTGAATATTAAGTCATTAGCGAAGGATTCCTCTATGTGGGGAACCCATTTAAAGGTTCTAGACACCTTTTGGAGCCATTTTTTTAAGTTAAAAAGATGTTTGCAATAGGTTTTATTAAAAACGTGTTGCTTCTGCAGTTTTTATGTTTCACAGTACTTAGCAGCTACAGAGAATATTCACTCGCTGTCTGATCGCTGGGTCTCCAGCCCACCTCGGTCCTCTCCTGAACAATCTTCTAACTTTAAAAGTCCAGTATTAATCAGACCGCCATTCAGGCGAATTTATCACAGAATGTCTTTCGGCAGCTGCTATTTAATCTGAAACATAGAAGCTGCCAAAGCCAAATGAAACATTTTTTTTAAAAATAAAAACCTGCAATAAAATCATTTTATCCCAAAATACATGTACTTCGCTAATAATAAAGGTTTCCTTAGCCTTCAAAGAGAACCGGTCAGCAGGATCAGCTCTATTAAACCAAGCATATTGCCTGGTAGCGTTGGCTCTGCTGATCAAAACAATAGCTTTCTTGCTAAAATCTGTTGCTCTATTCAGGACATGTGGATTTTAATCAATGTGCAAATTAGCGCTTAAAGTGGTGTTCCAAGTTTTTAATACTGATGACCTATCCTCTGTATCTTATTGGTGGGGGTCCGACACCCGGGACCCCTGCCAATAAGCTGTTTGAAAAGCACCACGGCCTTCTCACAACTTTTCCTAGGCCATGTGACATCACATTCATGTCTCATGTGGCCTAGGATCAGCTCAGCCCCATTCAAATGACGTACAGTGCTGTGCTTGGTAAGATGCGAGAAGGCCGCGGCGCTCACAGGAGTGCCGTTGCCTTCTCAAATGACTCATCTGCTGGTTCCTGGGAGTCGGACCCCCACTGATCAGATACTGATGACCTATCCTGAGGCTAGATCATCAGTATAAAAAAATCCTGGAAAACCCTTTAAAGTACACCGAGGGACAGGCTCTACACCTTCAGTGCAAATCAGTTTCCCGACCTTGGCAAGCACGCCTTCACTTGATTGACAAGACCAGGCATCTTCCATGTGCTCTTGCTTGGCCCTGTAGTCCCGCATATGCGCTGTAGATTCTATAATTTGTGCTTGCACAGTACATCTCCTTCAGGGTAGGTCATTAACTCCCAGAAAACCCCTTTCAGAAAATTACCTAAGGGCAGGAAATGTTATAAAAGTAAGCATTATTCCCCTATAAATCCAGCTCTGCCTCTTCGGTGGTCCCCACCAGTTCTGCGCATAATTCACGTGAGCACTGCAGCCAATCACAGGAGTCAGCAGGCACGTGGTGTACATGCAAACATCACAGTTGATGCTAGATTGGTGGAAGTGGTTATGCAAAAGGTCTATGTAACATCATTGCTGCACAGCCACAAGGATCACCAGAGCACTGGAGATTTTAATAAGAAATATTGCTGTTGTTTATTTTTTGTTTTTTTGTTGTGGTATTTCCTGCTTTTATTTTATTTTTTAAAGTCTTGGAACACTCTTGTTTATTTTTTATGTATTGTACGTCATTGGTGCCAGTATGGACCCAGAACACTTATCTGTACTAATAGATTTTATAAAAAAGAATCACTTGGGTAGATGGGTTAACCCTAGACAAGCTGTCTAGACCTGCACCATATATATCACATGTGGTTCAGGGATGGACACATTTTGTCTAACTCTATACCAACTATTGGTTGGCTTACTTTGTGACAGAATCTTACACCAGAATTCTGTGCAATTTTTGGCACAAAACTGCACATCTTAGGCCACGCACCCTTCGCAGCACAAACCGCATCCCATCTCATTAAACCCGACCCTTTTTTGAGCGAGTTAAGAAATCGGAGAACCTCTGCACCACTTTTTAGACAGATTCTTGACTGAGTCAGATTAGTGAATCTGGGCCAGCGTGTGCTTCATCCCTGTATTTAGAAGGATCTAGTGAACTATAAGCCACAAAGCAAAATCTGGATAAGTATGTGAGCCATTCAGAAGTAATTATAAGGATACGTGGTATGCCCTTCCCACCACATAGTGGCACCACAGTTGAGGATTTGTGCTACATTAGGTCCATTTATACATTATAAATTTTTTATTTTTTGCAGGGTATTCAGTTCTTGATTCAGAACGAGCTCCTGGCAAATACACGCGAGAGCATTGCTCAGTTCTTGTACAAAGGAGAAGGATTAAACAAAACGGCTATTGGAGACTATTTGGGGGAACGGTAAGTTTATATACATTAGCTCTTGAGCATTGTACAGGGGTTCTTCAGAAGAACGCACGAACTGCCTTCCAATGGCATCTGTTTTAGGATGGTCACCAAGGGCCGACCTCAGGACTACTTTCTAGAAAATAAAAAAATTCCACAAAGTACAACCGCAGTTAAAAAAAAAAAAATGTTGGAGCACTGTGAAAAATGTAAGTCCATGTAATTAAAACCAGAATGCAATGATCCCCAGATCTCATAGGCCCATATTTTATTTCTAATAGATCATACATGTATCAGATGTTGAAAGTGAGACGTTTCCCCATTTCATGGGGCTCCAGTCCTGGATCTTCTTTGCCAGATTTTTTGTTTCATGATTCGCCAAATGTTTCCTGTGGGTGAAAGGTCTGGACTGCAGGCGCCCGTTCATCGCCCGGACTCTTGTTCTGTGAGGGACGCAGTATGTGGTTTAGCATTGTCTTGCTGAAATATGCGAGGCTTTCGAGATGTTGTCTGGATGGAAGCAGATGTGCCTTTCCAGATGTGTTCTATGAACTGGTAAAATGTCTCGCTTTCATCATCTAATGGGTGTTCTATGATTTATTGTGAATAAAATATGTGTCTGTGAGATTTAAAAATCTGTTCCTATTTACATTTCTCCATATTTTTCACAGCTTCCCAACTTTACTGGAATTGGAGTTGTCTTTAAAAAATGTACCAGATGCATGTCTGTATCTGATCTCCCTACTCCCATACCTGATTTGACTAGTTAAATGGGTTGTTTCATGAAGACAACCCCTGTCTGTACACCTTATTGGGGCAAATGGACTTCATAGAGGTGGTTCTTCACTCATGTATCGGACTGGTACCCCTCCTCCCTTCTCGTATGAGCGGCTCCTTTGCTAGCGCACGTGAGCCATCCTTGTATTAAAAGGACAACCATTTATATTAATGACCACCTTGTAATACTACATATCCCCTGCAAGGAAAATGCCTGTCTGGCTGCAGCTTCCCCGGCAAAATCTTCTATTTATGGGGTTCGGAACCTGAGGAGATTGGATGATCCCTCAAAGAGCCGCATTCTGAAATAAGTGTTTTTATATATATATATATAAGCCCCCTTTAAGAAAAAGATAATAGATTTTATTATTTATATGTCAGATAATGACTTTACTATCCGTTAATATCCACTTAATCTTGTTTTGTCATTTTCAGAGATGATTTCAACATCCAAATACTTCATGCATTTGTGGAGCTTCACGAGTTCACAGACCTTAACTTGGTGCAGGCGCTTCGGTGAGTTAGTTGACTGGAATTGCCTACTGGACTCTAATATGAGGTTCCTCTCGGGTCAGTATTTGGCCTGTTCTTTTTTTTATGTATTTGTCGCCAAAATAGTTTTCTGCCAGTTAAAACCAGATAGTAGCACGTATCCTTTTTTTCTAATCTGTTTACTTTTTTGATTGTAGATTTATTTATTCTATTTTCTGAAAATGATTATGGGGGCGGCCATCTTGCCTGAGCTGTTCTTAAGAGCCTTTAGAAAGCATTAAGAAAATGGCTTTGCGGCAGCCCCATGGTCCATAGACGTAATGGTCAGGAGGGGTCAGTGACTTGTATGGAAGAGTTTTCTAGCCGTGCTCTGTGACCTGTGCAGAGGTCATTGTACAAGGAGAGAACAGATAAGATGTGACCATCACGTATTGTGACTGGTGGATCCTGTCTTATCTATACACAGAGGCGATATCATTACAAGCAGGATCAGAATAACAGATACGCAGATAACTGCAGTAAAGTGAGCTGTACAGACCAAGAAGTGGCGCCTATTAGGCAGGATTTTAGGATTATTGTTTAAATATAGATATTGACATGGAAAATTAAAAATAACATCACTAAAAATATGTTAAACATAAAAATGTGATTTAAACAATAGATCATTTTCTGATGCAACATTCCCCCCAATCTTACCTAATAGCCTCAGGGTTTTTCTCTATAACCTTATCAACCTCTTGTGAGGATGTATTTTTCTTTTTATCTACTCATTGACCTAAAGTGTTTGTAAATGTGTTAGACTTTTGATACCTCTTATGTCTGGGCTTCTGTTTTTTTTGCTTACTAGACAATACAATTGGTTTCTTTTCAATACGATCACAGGATTTAGGTTTGTCCATTGTACTATTGCTGCTATCATTCAAAAAAATACCTTGTAAAAACTAATGTCCAAGGTCATAAAAAATCTAAGACAAGCCCTAAAATGTAGAATCCCTGTCCCACAAAATGCAATGCAATCTGCCGGCAGCATGTTATAGAGTAGAAGAAGTCATTTATATCTTTGCTTTCTTTCACTTCTTGAACGACTATGGGTACGGGGAGGAGGTGTTATCAGTGACTGATGGCATTGTGTGTAGGGTGTGTCAGACACCCCGATCAGGCAGACGATTGTCGGGAGGGAAGCGTACCTTTTCGGCAATTGCTTGCTCACTAGTAGAGGAGACTGCTGCCAGGGCCGGTGCAAGAATTTTTGCCGCCCTAGGCAAGATAAAAATTGACCCCCCCCCCCCCCCCCCATCAGATGATCTGCACTTACGGTACTGTAGCGGTGACACGAAGCGCACGGCGTCATAGTAATCAATGACGCTGTGCGCAGTGTATGCTATATGTGTATAACAAACATATTTCACATGAAAACTTACAGTTACTTGGCTTGGCCCTTGGGGATTTCGGACACCACTTCACACTTTGGCCGGGGGATCGGTGTAGAGGTACACTGTGGGGATCGGCGGAGCTGATGATGTGTTTTATCCTAAAGAGAAAGATATCAGAATAAGGATTTGGAGAAGGATCAGAGGGATAGCAGAGCAGGGAGAGGCTGGTGCTGCTACTGGGGGATCATAACATGGGGAGTAATAAAGCCCACCATAATACCCCCTGTAGTAATAATTCTCCTTTTAATATACAGTGCAAAAATACCCCTTGTAATACCCCAGCTCAGCTAATGTCCCCATAATGTACCAGTATGAAATACCCCTATATAGTGCCCCTAGTAAATGCCCCCATAGTGCTCCTCTCCCGCCTTCCTCCTAGTGCCCCCATAATATAATACACAGTATATAGGGTATATCCCAATTCTCCCCCTCCAACATGGCAACACAGCTCGGTATTATTATTAATATAAAGGCCCTCTCTGTGCTATTATTATAATAACGGCCCCCTCTGTATAAATAATAATAATACTAATACAGTGGGGGCTATTAAGATAAGAATAGTACAGAGGGGGCCATTATAATAACAATATACAGAGGCGGCCTTATAACAATAATAATAGCCCGCCTTATGTGCCAGTAGTGCCCCTTATGTGCCAGTAGCCCCCTTATGTGCCAGCAAGCCCCCTTATGCGCCAGTAGCCCCCTTATGTGCCAGCAAGCCCCCTTATGTGCCATTAGCTCCCCTTATGTGCCATTAGCTCCCCTTATGTGCCAGTAGTGCCCCCTTATGTGCCAGTAGCCCCTTTATGTGCCAGCAAGCCCCTTTATGTGCCAGTAGCCCCCTTATGTGCCAGTAGTCCCCCTTATGTGCCAGTAGCCCCACTTATGTGCCAGTAGCCCCCTTATGTGCCAGTAGCCCCCTTATGTGCCAGTAGCCCCCTTATGTGCCAGTAGCCCCCTTATGTGCCAGTAGTCCCCCTTATGTGCCAGTAGTCCCCCTTATGTGCCAGTAGCCCCTTTATGTGCCAGCAAGCCCCCTTATGTGCCAGTAGCCCCCTTATGTGCCAGCAAGCCCCTTATGTGCCAGTAGCCCCTTATGTGCCAGCAAGCCCCTTATGTGCCAGCAAGCCCCTTATATGCCAGCAAGCCCCTTATATACCAGTAGCCCCTTATGTGCCAGTAGTCCCCCTTATGTGCCAGTAGTCCCCCTTATGCGCCAGTAGCCCCCTTATGTGCCAGCAAGCCCCCTTATGTGCCAGTAGTCCCTTATGCTCCAGTAGCCCCCTTATGTGCCAGTGACCTCCTTATGTGCCAGTAGCCCCTTATGTGCCAGTAGCCCCTTATGTGCCAGCAAGCCCCTTATATACCAGTAGCCCCCATGTACCAGTAGCCCCCTTATGTGCCAGCAAGCCCCCTTATGTGCCAGCAAGCCCCCTTATGTGCCAGTAGTCCCCTTATGCTCCAGTAGCCCAGCCTATAGGCGCCAGTGACCCCCTTATGTGCCAGTAGCCCCCACATATGATTTGAGTAAAAAAAAACACAAAAAAACAAAAAACACATACTTACCTCCTTGGCAGCGATGCGATGCAGGCCTCTTCCGGCCTGTGTCCCGCTGTACGGCTCAGGCGGCGCGATGACGTCATCGCGCCTCCTGAACCGGCCTCTGATAGGCTGCCTGCCAGCACTAGGCCGGCAGCCTATCAGATGAACAGGGAGGACGGGACACGCCTCCAGCCCGCCCTCCTCCTGCACGCTCCGCTGCCGCGACTCTGCTCTGGTGCCTGGGGGCGGGGAGACCGCACCGGGTGTCACCCGGTACGGTCCGCCCCCCCTCAGGCAGTGCAACATGATAGCGGGGCGGCGCGCCGGCCGCCCCGTTACCACATAAGTTTTTTTTTTTTACAATCGCAGGGTTCCGGCGCCCCCTGCTAAATTGCGCCCTAGGCAATTGCCTAGGTCGCCTTACAGGTGGCGCCGGCCCTGACTGCTGCTGCTATTACATGCAGCGATCTCCTCCGCAGCAGTCGCTCTTCTCTTTATTGAAAAGGACCTGCGCTCAGCGTGGTGAGGTCAGCACGTTCTCATACTGGGAGCGTGAGGTGATGTAATCAAGCTGAGCGCAGGTCCTTCAGCAGGTCCTTTTTTTAATTGAGAGTACCGACTGTCTCTGGGCATGCAAATGGATGAGGTGAGTATTTTATTTTTTTTTATTTTTTTGCTAAAATGAAACATTACATCTGGGGGCCACTATGGGGGGCATTATGGGGAACATTATTTGTGCTGAGGCCACTGCATGGGTTGGGATCTTTATTAAAATAAAAAAGCCAATGAAATGTATCTGTTTTTGATGGCCATGAAAAACGGATGCAAAATGGACAGACGGCCAGAAAATGGTTGAAAAATGTCCATGAAAAACTGACCGCTTGTCCCTCTTTGTGTGTGTGTAGCCTGTTATTTTCAGCTAATTCTAACATTGTTCACTTTGTCTCTTTTAGTCAGTTCCTGTGGAGTTTTCGCTTGCCAGGAGAAGCCCAGAAGATCGACCGCATGATGGAGGCATTTGCACAACGTTACTGTCAGTGTAACCCCGGGGTCTTTCAGTCTACAGGTTCATAGTTTATTTGCTTCCTTCTTTTGCTCACTTTTAATAGACAATCGCAGTACATTAGTGAGTGCCTTGTATTAACTTTGTCTACATGACAAATGCCATTTGCTGATCTAAGAAAACACCTTTAAAGGGGTTATTGCCATGATAGATGTGAAAAATGAAAATCAGACATCATATAGTACATGACAATCTCTTTCTAACAAAGCCAGAACCACATAGGTCCCCCTCCCCATTCATTGCTCCAATTGCTCTACTAGATTATCTTCAGCCTAGCAGCTCAAGGGGCATGTCCTTTCTGCTGCAGCTCTTTCCCAGTAACTGCCAAAGCTTCTAACAGAACATATGGCTGGTGGCAGTTCAAGATTTAGATTGAACACGTTCAACCAGGTCAGTGAGACGGACAAAAAAATAAAGAAAAGAACAAACTGCAGGTGGTGCTATACAAATACATTTTATTGAATAGCTCAGTGGCTATGCTAAAGTTTTAATTACAAGCAATTGCAAAAGTATTCAGATCCAGGTGCTGGTTTGAAAAATGTAGAATAAGTTTCATCACACAACCTCTTTAATTATACATTCCTGCTTGTTTTAGTTAGCCTCTTATTCCAACCACCATCATCTCTTTTACTTTGCCCACAGACACGTGCTATGTGTTGTCTTTTGCCATCATCATGTTAAATACCAGCCTGCACAATCCCAATGTCAAGGATAAACCAAATACCGAACGATTTATCGCCATGAACCGTGGCATAAACGATGGAGGCGATCTACCTGAGGACCTTCTGAAGGTTAGTACACACGTGTAGAAGGAAAAAGAAATACACTTTTATTTTCAGATCATTTAATTAATCCCTTCAGTACCGAACCACTTTTCACCTTAAATCCCAGGCCGATTTTTGCAAATCTGACGTGTCACTATATGTGGTAATAACTTTGGAAGGCTTTTACTTATCCAAGCCACTCTGAGGTTTTTCTCGTGACACATTGTATTTTCTGATAGTCATAAATTTAAGTCAATATATTTCACCTTTATTTATGAAAAAATCCCAAATTTACCAAAGATTATGAAAAATTTGCAATTTTCAAAATTTCTATTTCTCTGCTTTTAAAACAGAAAGTGATACCTCATAAAATATTTATTACTTAACATTCCCCATATGTCTACTTTATGTTGGCATCATTTTGTATATGTCTTTTTATTTTTTCAGGACGTTAGAAGGCTTAGAAGTTTAGAAGCAATTTTTCAAATTTTTAACAAAATTTCCAAAACCATTTTTTTTAACACCAATTCAGCTATAAAGTGATTTTGAGGGGCTTAGGTAATGGAAACCACCCATAAATAATCCCATTTTAGAAACTACACCCCTCAAATTATTCAAAACTGAGGTTATAAACTTTAACCCTTGAGGTGTTCCACAAGAATTAAAGGAAAATGGAAGAGTTTTGGTAGATTTTTTATATTAATCCATTTTTTCTTGCAACACAGCAAGGGTTAACAGCAAAATAAACCTCAATATATATTACTCTGATTCTGCAGTTTACAGAAATACCCCATATGTGGCGGTAAACTGCTCTATGGGCACTAGGCAGTGGTCAGAAGGAAAGCAGCACCATATGAAGGCAGATTTCGCTATATTGGTTTTTAGGCATAATTTTTGTATTTGAAGAGGCCCTGATGTCCCCGTACAGTGGAAACCCCTCAAAAAGTGACCCACTTTTAGAAAACTAGACCCCTAAAGAATATATTAAGGGGGTACTGAGCACTTTGAACCCCTAAGCGTTTAACGGAATTTGAAAACACTTGGCTGTAAAAATAAAAAGTTTTGTTTCTTCCAATAAAATGTTGCTTTAGCCCCAAATTTTTCATTTTCACAAGGGGTAACAGGCGAAAAAGCACCCCAATATTTGTTACCCATTTTCTCCTGAATATGGCAACACCCCATATGTGGTGGTAAACTGCTGTGGGGGCACAAGCAGGACTCCGAAAGGAAGGAGCGCCATATGGCTTTTGCAGTCCAGATTTTGATGGATAGGTTTATGGGTGCCATTGGTTTTTATTTTTTAAGTGATTGTCTTATGTGGGGGCTCATTTTTTGCAGGATAAGGTGATGGTTTGATTGGTACCATTTTGGGGTACATAAGACTTCTTGATCGCTTTTTGTGAGGCAAGATGGGAAAAAAATGTTGTTGTTTTTTTTGTTTTTTTACAGCATTTACCTGAGGGTATGTTACAGACGTGGCGATACCTAATATGTCTATCATTTTTACACAATGAAATCATTTTTGAACAAAATAAAATCTTGTTTTTGTGTTGCCATTTTCCGAGAGCCCTATTTTTTTTTTTTTTTTTTTTTTTTTGGGTATTGCCTCATTTTTTGTGGGATGAGATGACGGTTTGGTACCATTTTGGGGTGCAGAAGACTTTTTGATCACTTGGGATTACAATTTTTGTGATGTAAAGTGAAAAAAATGGCTTTTTTGGCACTTTTTTTTTATTTTTTTACGGTGTTCACCTTAGCGGTAAGGTCATGTGATATTTTTATAGAGCAGGTCCTTAAGGACGTGGCAATACCTAATAAGTATACTTTTTTTTATTTATTTAAGTTTTACACAATAATAATTTTGAAACGAAAAAAATCATGTTTTAGTGTCTCCATAGTCCGAGAGCCGTAGTCTTTATTTTTTGGGCAATTGTCTTAGGTAGGGTATAATTTTTGCGGGATGACATGATGGTTAGATTGGTTTTTTTGGGGGGCATATGACTTTTTGATTGCTTGCTATTACACTTTTTGTGATGTAAGGTGACCAAAAAATGTCTTTTTTGACACCGTTTTTTTTTTTTTTAGGCGTTCACCTAAGGCATGGATTGGCAAACTGCAGCTCTCCAGCTGTTGCAAAACTACAACTCCCAGCATGCAAAGACTGCTTACAGCTATCAGCCTACAGCAGGTCATGGTGGGAGTTGTAGTTTTACAACAGCTGGAAAGCCGCAGTTTGCACATCCCTGACCTGACGCGGTGATACCTAATATGTCTTTTTTTTTTTTTACATTTAACACAATAAAAGCATGTTTGAAACAAAAAAATCATGTTTTAGTATCTTCTTAGTCTGAGAACCATAGTTTTTTTATTTTTTGGGTGATTGTCTTAGGTAGGGGCTCATTTTTTGCGGCATGAGGTGACTGTTAGATTGGTACTATTTTGGGGGGCCTACGCCTTTTTAAACGCTTGGTGTTGCACTTTTAGTGATGTAAGGTGACAAAAAATGTTTTTTTAGCACAGTTTTTATTTTTTTTACGGTGTTCATCTGAGGGGTTAGGTCATGTGATATTTTTATAGAGCCGGTCACGGTGATGCCTAATATGTTTACTTGTCTTTTTTTCCCTATTTTTCACAATTTTTTTTAACTTTATTTTGGGAAAAGGACGCTTTTTTTTACTTGAGACTTTTAATTTTTTTTTTGTAAAATTTTATTTTTGTAACTTCTTTTTTCACTTTTTATTTTTTGTCCCGTTCTGTGACTTCAACTTTTGGGGGTCTGATCCCCTTTACAATGCATTACAATATTTCTGTATTGTAATGCATTGGCTGTAAGTGTAATACTGAGTGTAATACACTTACAGCTTCCTGCCTGTGAGATCCAGGGGGCTGCATCTCACAGGCTGTCACAGAAGGCAGCCACAATGCCTAAGGAAGGCATCAAGCTGACATCCCTGCCATTGGCTCCCCGTCACGTGCCACGGTCAGCGCTGACCGTGGTCATGCAAGGGTTAATGCGCCGGCATCAGTGTTTTCACTACTGCCGGCGCATACAGCAGGGGGCTGGCTATCAGTGACTGACGGACCCCTGCCGCTGATTGGGCAGGCGCAGCTCCTGCACCGCCCGATCAGCCCGCCGTACATGTACAGCGCTGGTATTTGTGTCCCGCATTTCTGCGGCGTACATGTGCGGAGTTGGTATCCTACGGGTTAAGAGAATTAAAAGCAGTCTTTGTAAATCTGGTCACATAGATAATGGTCACTACAAAATCCAATATTTCCAGCAATGATTTGTCTCATTGTGTTTGGTGCACTTGTAATGGATAGTTATATTGTTGACTTCTTATGGATTTTCTGTCTTTTTTTAGAATTTGTATGACAGTATAAAGAATGAACCATTTAAAATTCCCGAAGATGACGGAAATGACCTAACTCACACTTTCTTTAACCCAGATCGTGAAGGCTGGCTATTAAAATTGGGTGAGTTTCGTTGTCTATGTTCTGTCTGATTGGAGCAATTATTATTTATCTAGTTCATCAGACAAGTCGGATTTTGAGGGAAGGGTTTGGGAGATATTGGCCAATCCAGTGTGGGGTCCTGAGCCTAGAGACTTAAAGGGAACCCGTCACCTGCAAAACACATATTAAACCGACCACAGTACCTTACAGTATCCCCCAGTGTGTTCCTAATTAGGTTTTCATACTTCATACTTGTTAAAAACGTAGTTTTAATGTATGTTGGCGCTGTCTTCTGAGTCGGGCTTGAAGTCAAGGGGGCAGCGGCCTCCTTGCTTCAAGTCAAGCTAAGCCCTCCCTTACCCGTCCTCTCTACAATTTGATGGACATCCTGCCGCGGTGCGCTGCCTGTTACAGCGTGATCCCGGCTCCTGCACTCCTGCACTCCTGCACTCACCTGCCTGCAATTGGCTGACTGCACATGCGCAGGACAGTTCTATCGCGCACCTGGCCGTCGATTTTATTCTGTCCATCAAATTGTTAGGGGCGGGCTTAGCTTGACTTAAAGCAAGGAGGCCGCTGCCCCCTTGACTTTAAGCTGACTCTGAGGATAGCGAAAACGGAGATTAAAACAGCGTTTTTATAAAGTATGCACCGACCGATGGAGGAATGAAACACATGATTAGGAACACAATGGGGGCTACTGTAAGGTAATAATGTCTGTTTAATATGTGTTTTGGAGGTGACAGGTTCCCTTTAAAAGCTCATTTATTGTCTCAGAGGTTTCTGTAGTAGCCATGTTTTTGTTCACAGAAGATTAATTTTAAAGTGTACCTATAATTTTGTAAAACTTTAGACGTGTTGCAGTAGAATACATTTTAAAAAAAAAAATTTTTTTTTTATCGGGTATAATTTGTATTGGAAAATTTTAGTTTTACAACAAAACATAAATTGCAGTAAATACTTTGCATAGTGTATTCAATGAATATTAGAAGTTTTGTTGGAGGCAGTTTCGGTGCTGAGACCACCCATCAGCAGCTGAAATTAAAGGGCAAAAGCTCTCAGCTGAGCAGTGTGTCTCTTGGGTTTTGATTGGGTTTTGACCGTGTGGTGTACAGACTCCGATACCTCTTATGGATCTGATTCTACAAGCTTGACTCTCCCCAGAGCTGACCATGCAGTCTATGGGCTCCGATACCTTCTCTGGATCTGTACAGCACAACTTGTAACTAAGTACATGTGCAGCCCCGCAGCATGCACGTGTAATAATTAGCCCCTCTAGGTGTTGCGTAAGGAGTTTTTCATCTTGACTTGCCCTGTTGGATCATAGACGTGAGTCCTCGGGTTGGGGCCACCCACTAAGTGGAGACCTGCTACCAAGCAGCGGCTTACACTAATGGACCCAGTAATGTAGTTGTAATATTTTTCTGCCCCCTTCATTCATCAGTGGTGCGGTGCCATTTCTTTTATTATAATGGTCTAACAATTTATGTGTGGACTGTATGCATATTCTGAGGGACTACGTAATCTGGGTGATTGACCTTTACAGATGTGTGTGTTTTTTTTTTTGTTTGTTTGTTTTTTACAAATATTGTGAACGTAATATTCCAGTGTGATTGCGGTCTGATTTCAGTTAGATTTGTTGGGATAAGTCATGTGGTGGTGGGTGCCATTTCACCTTTTGTATAGTAAAATATTAAACGCTGAATATTAGTTTCAGGCCTTTACATGACCCTTTGAACTACCAACGTCAAGCCAATATCTGCCCTGTGAAAGCCTGCTCTGTGATGTAATACTACACATGTATGGGTTGGTCTTGTATTGTATTTTCACTTACACATTTTAATTTTCTATTTCCTTGTCTTTTTACTCGTATGTTTTCTACATTTGGGCTGCGCCTCTTTTTACCCCACGCTCCAGGAGGTAGGTGCATGGGTTGTATGTTCATTATATATGGGAGCTGGGACCAACTAACGCTGATTGATTTTTCTATGCTCAATTCTTGCTTGGTGACTTGTCTGCACTGTTTCTTTACTTTTACCTTTTCATTGTGTTTTTGCATTGTAAAAGGTGGGTAAAATGATGCAAGACAGTAGGGCTTCTGAACGGTCAAATGACCGAAACATTTTCATTCTTCCATAAGAACTAGTAAATTGAAATTCCTCTATAATGAGAATTACATTTTGTTATGAAATTGCCCAAACAGCTTGTATTGTAAAACATTGACACCATTGATACCGAAAAACACTCCTGGACAAGCGATTGCGGTGGAGGAGCTGAACGGGCTTCTATCTCTGTTGTACTTGAAAGCCTCATGTCGTTCTCTGGCCCCTTGGGCCCTGCATTAGGCGTCATATACAATGTGATGAGTATTTCTGTGCTCTCTCTTCCAACACATACATGTGCACTGTGGATCTCTGCCCTCATTTGATTTCCCTGTTCCAACATCAGTCCTGTGATCCCTATTAAGCTCGCCTAAGTTCTGCTATCTGTACCGGACAGCAGAAATTTTTGTCACTTAAATCTTTGAGGTTTATGCATCTCGTGCATGGATTTTCATTGATTACAAATTTTAGTAAAGTATCTTCCATAAGACAAACCTCTTTAAAGGCAATGTGTCGTTTACGGCAAGCCATAATAACTGCAGCACTACATGTACAGAACATCTGTCCCAGATCAGTGATTTATATGTTAATACTCGCCCCGTTACCCCACCATGCACCCACAAACCAGCCATGGAACGAATTGAGAGGACACCTGAGCATGCGCAGGTAATGGAAAGGACTCCAGGAGAAGTCCTGTCTATGCATTCCATGGTCTGTTTTTGGGGCAATAAAGGGGGGAAATGGGGCCGAGTATCAACATAGAAATGGCTGATCTGAAGTCAGCGCCGGGCGTTCTATACATTTATTATCTTACTTAAATATGGCTTGCCAAAGGTGACAGATTAAAAAAAAAAAAAAACATGAAGGGGCAGAAGCGCTGCTCGAAGCCACCTTTGCATTTCATCGCCTCTGTTCGGCTGTCCCAGAGAATGAAGGACGAGTCCCATATACTTGATATGGATCTGTACTCCACAGGTTCGCACAACTAACAGAGCGGATGAAAGCCAAAGGTACAAAGCGCTCACAGCAGAACTTCTGCCCTTCCATTTTTATTATTATTTTTTTTAAATACAAAGGTTTAGGTACTGTTAATGGTAAAATGCTGTAGATTTTTCTCCTGTTTATTTTTTTTATGTTTTTCATAAAAAACAAACAGGTAAATATAACAGGTGTGAACATACCATAGTGGAGCTAAGGTACCTTCAAAAACCCAGATAGGGTGGCCAAAAGGAGGAGTGCATCAGTATAACTACAAAACCCTTTTGCATTCACATTTGATACCTTAACAATCCATGCTGCTTCAAATGGGGTTACAAAAATTCTTTTTTATTCAAAACTGTTCACCCACAGATGGTGCAGCAGCCACAAAACTCCCCAAACCTGAAAGAACAGAGTGTGCCAAGTGCACAGATACCCCTTATGTCTAGACGTGCATGATAATCGTAGAGAATTACAGAAATGTAAACCATGTGATGAGGAGTCCTGTACCGTTAGGGGGAGTAAGAGGTGGGATTGGAGAGATGGTGGTTGCTGGTAGGGGGCTAATGTAGTTGCATCCAGGGGAGATGTGTGGGTTTTGTGAGTAATGAGGGCTGGAGGACTCCGAGGATAAGGACACTGGGGAGTTAGTGGGGGAGCATAGATATTAATTTACTTTTGAAGTTACTTCTACATTTATTTTTTCTAACTTTGCAGAGGAGGTGTAAGAATGGCAAATGTCATTGGCAGCAGGGAACAATGTTCTGGAGATAAAATACTGAATCGTAATTAAAATCCAAAAATAAATGCTGCACTGACAAATATGTAGCCATAGGATGCATCGGCACGTCTTCATACATTGGGTATATGGATTTGAAATCGTATCACTGCTCACTTTACTATCCACATAAATGTGAGGTTCTTAAGCACATTATGCGAGTCTATCCGCCTCAGCACAGTGACCTCTTCTAAATGGGGCTCTACCCTAAAACAGACTCACAGGTTAGTCTGTGTAGTGTAGGGTCCCAACTATAAAAGGTTCCCTTGCCAGGGCAGATGGGCTCATATACATTGATTAAATGTGTACATTTATGTGTGATGTAATTATAGCCGTAATGCAATTCCAAATCCATATTTTCAACGTTTGCAGAGTGTAATGCATCTTGTGTTGACTTTTGTATTGCAGCCGTTGCGTATGTGCACCATTTATATAGTTTTGTAGAAGATGCTGACTAGATGCTCCCAGTTAATAAGTAAATGACTGTGTACATAGGGATCATTTACTGTGGTTGTCCCCTGACTCTTCATATCTTCCCATGCAAGCACAGAGAGCATACTGAATCTATCAATGGATAATTCCTGTTGCATAGATTTATCAGCATGTATGGTTGGTCAGTAGCAGACTATTAGCACTTAGGAATTTTTGCTGCATACTCCCCAACTCGTTGCTCCCCTGCACTGACGTCTTGTACTCTGAAAACACGGTGGCTGGCACGAAATGTTAGGAGTGAGAAGGTTATCTGGCTGTACCTTTATCTTTCCTCTTACATTGGACTTCTGCACTCTCTTTACATTACTTATGTATACCTTTCTTATCTCTGATATCAGGCAATGTTTGTCTAGAATCGATTGGATGGTTTACACAGCACAATGTAACAGCCGCTTGTCGGAAGGGAATTGTTCCTTCCCGACGGTCGGCTGCTCGCTCAGTGATATCGCAATCGTTCGCCCCCATACAGAATCCTTGTTTTTGGGCAGCAGATCGCTGTTTAGACCGCACGATCTGCTGCCCAGAAACATTTATTGATGTACCTGCACAAACGACAGGATCACCCGATGAACGAGCGTTTTGCTCGTTCATCGGGGGATCGGCGGCACATTTAGATGGGCAGATTGTCGGGAATGAACATTTCACAGGAACAGCCGTTCCCGATTAACTGGGCCGTGTAAATCCACCTTCATTCTTTGTTAACATTTACAAAACATTGGTGTTTTATTGCCTTGCATGAAAGGTCACCGGCACTGCCGATTGTGTGGACTTAAACCCTGTGTGTGTGTGGTATTTTTCCCTTTTTAAAAAATAATTTGCAGATTATGTATTCCTCTTTTGGTTCGCAGGTGGTCGTGTTAAGACATGGAAAAGACGCTGGTTCATTCTGACAGACAACTGTCTGTACTATTTTGAGTACACAACGGTGAGTGGAAGCTGTGTAAATATGATCAGTTGGAAGTATGTACCAATTGTAAATTCCTAGAAAACCCCTTTTAAATGGCTCTCAGAATACATCAGCTATCTTTAGTGTACCATCAATGTAAGATTCAGGATCCCCAGAAAGCAACATAAGGGGCAATAACACTTTGCTTTTGCTTGTATGTTTTAATTAAAGGACTTAAATATTGGTTACCTGTCCTTAGTATAAGAAATCCGTCTTCGATCATTGGGGGTCGGACTCCCAGCACGCCAACTGATGAGCTGAATGGGGCTGAGCTTACAGTAAAGTTCCCTTCCACTACAGATTGTACGGTGGGTGCTGTGCTAGTTCTTGTGCCTTGCAGTTACTTATATTAGCTGATCAGCTGGGGCGCCAGGAGTTGGGACACCCACAGAACGTATATTGATGACCTATCCTAAATGTAGATCATCAGTACTTAAGTCCCAGAAAGCGATTACAGCCTCCAGTCTTCTTGGGTATGATGTTACAAGGTTTGCACACCCGGATTTTGGGATTTTCTGCCCTTCTCTGCAGATCCTCTCCAGCTCCGTCAGGTTGGATGTGGATGTCAGTGGACAGCCATTTTCAGGTCTCTTCCGAAAAGTTCAAGTCAGGGCTCTGGCAGGAGCCACTCAAGGACATTCACAGAGTTGTCCTTAAGCACCTCCTGTGTTGTCTTGGCTGTGTGCTTAGGGTCATTGTATTGTTGGAAAGTAAATCTTCAGTTTGAGGTCCAGTACTTTACCCCATTGAGCTTTCCCCCAACCCTGACCAGTCTCCATGTCCCATCCACTGAAACACAACCCCTTAACGTGATGCTGCCACCACCATGCTTCACTGTAGGGGTAGTATTGGGCAGGTGATGAGCAGTGTCTGGTTTCCTCCAGACATGACTCTTTAAACTGAGGCCACAAAGTTTAATCTTGGTTTCATCAGACCAGAGAATCTGAAAGTTCTTTAGGTGCTTTTTTTTTTTTTTTTGTCTTTTTCGGGGGAGAGGCTTCTGTAGTGATTGTTGATCTTCTGTAAGTTTCTACCATCTGCACACAGGTTTTTTTCAAGCTCAGCCATTGGTCACCTCTCTTGCTAAGGCCCTTCTACCCTCATTACTAAGTTTGGTGGGGCAGCCAGCTATAGGAAGTTCTGTTTTTTTTTTTTGTTTGTTTGTTTTTTCAAACTTCTTTCACTTAAGAATTATGGAGACCCCTGTGCTCTTGTGAACTTTCAGTGCAGCAGAAACTGCAGCTACATTTTTAAATAGAAAAAAACTTTACCAATAGCCCCTTAGTAGAAGCTTTTCCCTATGGGATGTAGAAGAGGAGAATATAAATATATATATATATATATATATATATATATTAGTAAAAGTGCTGAACCGACAAGCCACAACCTTTTTTATGTTATTTTTATGTTTTTTTTCGGAATGGGCGAGGTTAAATTAGTCAAGAAGTGCAGAACGTTTTCTGAGTCACTGCCTTTTTAGAGACATTTGGAAGTCTTGTGATTTTACTGGCCTGAAATGCAAGATCAGCTAAAAGCTGTTGAAAGCACAGATGTCTGAACAGGAACCATGCAGTGAAGAATTTGGAAATCTTGCCCTAATACTGTGAAAAGAAGACTGCAGTGGAAAAGGTTGAGCGTGTGAGCAAATTAATGAATTGTGAATTGTCTGGCTTCCAACGTCCAGCAGTCCTAGTGTAAGGTGGCTCTGCTAGGTCATTTTTGCTAACTACATGGCTACAGTTCTAGTCTGCCTAACTATGGATGGACACTTTAGATATATGTGATCTATTCAGTAAACAGTTCTTCATTCTTCATTCAGTAAACAGTTCTTCATTCTTATGCCGTTTGTCTGACTACATTTATGCGATTTATTTTTATACACTGATCAGCCGTGACATTAAAGCAGGGGTGTCCAAACTTTTTTCGAGGAGGGCCAGATTTGATGAAGTGAACATGTGCGAGGGCCGACCATTTTGCGATTGTAAAAAATCGCTGTTGTGAGATTAAAACAGCTTCAACTTTTCACTGCGGTCGCGCCCTGTTAGCTTGTCGTATGTGCTATGTCTCGCCTGGTAGTGTCTCTTGATATTAAATTCCTTATTAACAGCCACAGTCTCTTGACATATTAGTGGCGTCCCTCACTGTCAACTTTTCGTTTCTTATTTGTAGTTGCCATTATAAAAATTGGCCAGAAGGGAAGCAGTTATTTGTAGAGAGAACTAGGAGCACAATCAGATAATCAAATTATAGCACAGTGACGTACATTGAGGGGTTAATGAAGGGTATGACAGCTTGCTACCACAGATTCGGATTATGCTCCCTTTTCTGCTTTATTATAAAACTGAGTTCACAGCACTGCCAGTGTGTTTTTTTTTTCTCAATAGACTCAAATAGGCTCAATAGCCCTTATGTTCGCCCTGGCCTTGTGGCCTGTGGAGGCGCAGGGAGAAGGAATGGCCAAATCTTGCGGCGACGTTAATTAGTGAAGACTTTGATTATGATGTTTAGGACACCAGTTGGACCTGGAACTCAGTGCTAGAACGCAGCCAGAAATGTTTTAATAAATTTGTTCTTCTACAAAGTTTTATGACCTTCACAATGTTTCTTGATCCACGTGGTAACACTGTATAAATGTCCTCTGGGGGTAATGTGATGCGCGGGGGTAGGAGACCTCAACAAACTCTTACATTGTATAAGGTATCACAATTCTATTTTATGTGCGGTATGACACCTTTTAATACATTATGGGACACCACTTGTCCGACTGTATGTAGGGAACGTCAAGCAATTAGTCCTGCACAAACTCACTTATGGTTGTGAGTGATAGTGATAGGACAGGTTCACACTTTGCCCACTATTTTTTTGTGTGGGGCTGACGCTGCCCTTAACAACCCTCAGCCAGAAGTATACCATTATTAATAATAGATCGGAACAGGGTATCCCAGATAATTTACAGCCCTGTCCACCACAATGGCGCTGCTATTCTGACCTCACGGAGAAGGAAAGCCGAGATCTCGTGACGTCCGAGATTTGGGCTGTCTTTCTCCCTGAGCCTAAATCTCACAAGATCTCGGCTTTCCTTCTCCGTGAGGCAAAGGCCAAATCTCACGAGATCTCGGACATCACTGTGAGATTTGGCCTTTCCTGCGTTAGCCGGTGGTGACTGCAGTGAGAGAAGGGGGCCGGATTACCAGTATTTGAGGAAGCCTCTAGGGGCCCGTTTCAGTCCGGAACGCGGGCCACAATTGGCCCGCGTGCCGGACTTTGGACATGACTGCATTAAAGGATATGGACACCTTTTTGTAAAAAAAAAAAAAAAATCACTTCTCCAAATGTTTTTTTTTTCTTTCGTTCTTGTTCTACAGCCTGCTGTGCTTCCTATGCACAGCAGGCTGCTCTCAGTGGATCTACAGAGAATCCCTCATCTGACGGATTCTCTTTAACTCCTCCCGGCTCCACACACTGTCTCTCTCCCTTCTCTACCCCCCCCCCCCCCTCCCCTTTTCAGGATGGCAGAGCGGTGCAGACTGTTAACTGTAACATACAGCTGACAGTCTGCAGACATAACCCATTCCATGCCGTGGTCCTTAGGGACTTAAGTATGAAAGGGGCTAACCATCGGGCCACTGCTCTGCTGTGGCAGCGGCCCGATGTTTAATGGGTTAATGTGGGGAACATGCCCCCAACCCCATCCCCCCATTCAGTATGGCTGTCTGTGACCAATCAAACCGGCATCTCATCCCGCAAAAAATGAGACCTTTTAGAACAGGGGTAGGGAACCTACGGCTCTCCAGCTGCTGTGAAACTAAAATTCCCAATATGCTCCATTCATTTCTATGGGATTTTAGAGAAGAGCATAGTAAGTATGCATGCTGGGAGTTGTAGTTTCACAACAGCTGGAGAGCCGGAGGTTCCCTAACCCTGTTTTAGAAAATGGAAACACAAAAACATGATTTTTTTTTCAAATTTTTTTTTATTGTGTAAATCCAAAATAAAATAAAAAAAACAGACATATTGGGTATTGCTGCGTCATTACGACCTGCTCTATAAAAATATCACATTATCTACTCTGTCAGGTGAACACTAAAAAATAAAAACTGTGCCAGAACAGCCATTTGTTGGTTACCTTGCCTCATAAAAAGAGTAATTATATATATATACATACATACATACATACATACACACACACACACACACACACACACACACACACACACAATGCACAACTACCTCTAGCACAATATTTCACACAATATAAATAGTAAACCAAAAAGGCACTGCAGCACTCAAAAACAGGTGATTCAACGGTGCAAATGGTCAAATGTATAATCATCAAAAAACAAGGCAGCACTCCAAGAATAGTGAAGAAAGTGGACCCTTTATTCACCCTTCAGCCTGAAGGGTGAATAAAGGGTCCACTTTATTCACTATTCTTGGAGTGCTGCCTTGTTTTTGATGATTATACATTTGACCATTTGGCCCATGGTTTGAGGATTTGCACCTGTTTTACACAAAGAAAGTTCACGGCACTCCTCTGTAGAAAAATGAAAAAAGTGTGTCTTTAAGAACCAAGGACACCATGTCCAAGGAGACGTGTGAATAAAGACACATTTTTTCATTTTTCTACAGAGGAGTGCCGTGAACTTTCTTTGAATATTATATACCTGTGATCGGGGGTGGACGCTGACACCCGTGCTACAATTGGAAGGGAGTGCTGCCTTATCGTGGAAAAGGGGGTCAGTAAGCACATCCCAGTCATAATAATGATAAATATTATAATGTTAATCCTATGTTTATATAGTAAATTTGAGATTCTTGGCAAATATATTTTGTACAAAATTATTTGGGCCCATCTGCCAAAAGGAAGTGTTAGGTCCCGTCTTACAGAGATCGCCTTGACGTTTGGATCCAGACCAGGCTCACCAGACCAGGCACTTTCTTCTTTTAATGCTCCATCATTCAGTTCTGATGCTCATGTTCCCATTGTAGCCGCTTTCGGAGGTGGATGGGGGTCGCCAAGGGCACTCTGAGCAGTCTATGGCTGCATGGCCTCATAAACAAGTTGGGATGCTGTGAGATTCTGACACCTTTCCATCATAGCCAGCAGTTACTTTTTCAGTACTTTTTTGTAGTATCTCTTCTGTAAGATCAGGGCAGATGGACTAGTCTTCACTTCTCACACGCATCAGTGGTTCACCTATTGTCTTTTCTTTCTTGGACCAATTTTGGTAGATACAAACTACTGCGTACCGGGAATACTTCACAAAACCTGCCGTTTTGGAGATGATCTGTCCCAGTTGTCCAGTCAACACAATTTGGCCTTGTCAAAGTTGTTCAGATGCTTACAGTTGCCCCTTTTTTTTTTTTCTGCGTCCAACACATCAACTTCAAGAACTGACTGTTCCCTAGTTGTGTAATATAGCCTGCCCCTCGACGGGTGCCACTATCACAGGACAATCAATGCTATTCACTTGACCTAATGTTATGGCTGATCTGTATGTATATATGTATGCCGTAACATACTATGGTGAGTAAGCCCTGGGAATTTAGGGTCCATTCACACGTCCACAAGTGTTTTGCTGTCCGGCAATGTGCGTTCCGCATTTTGCGGAACACACATGGCCGGCACTTTAATAGAAATGCCTTTTCTCGTCCTTGTCTGCGGACAAGAATAGGACATGTTCTATTTTTTTGCAGAGCAGAATGCGGAACAGAAGAGCGGATGCGGACAGCACACTGTGTGCTGTCTGCATCTTTTGCGGCCCTATTGGAAATGAATGGGTCCGCACCCGATCCGCAAAATTGCGGAATGGATCTGGACCCATTTTGCGGACATGTGAATGGACCCTTAACTGTACATTGCTTTAATTCTATACTGTACTAGATTATTTCTTTTTTTTGTTTTTTTTTTTTGTTTTTTTCATGAAGCCGTTGAGAAGCTATAAGCAATAATGTAAACTGACCAGCATGTTTACCCAAATTCCAGATGTGCACCATGCAAGCCGCAGCAGGTCTACCCTGGTTTAATTCCAGTAGAGCATTCCAGATACATTACTGTACATGGACTCAGGCTCTTTAAACCTATTTTATGAGTCAAACTGTACACAAACAAGCCAGAGCAATGATTTCTCAGATCATACAGATTTTGAAACACATGCGTGTGTGTGAAGATATATATTTTCTTGTGTTACTGTTTAAAGGTTCCGATACATGGGACCCAAACCGATTAGCTATTTGAGGAGGCCACAGTGCTCTTGTCAGTGAAGTCACCGTTATCGTTCACATGGCCTCGGCGCAGCTCGCACCCATTCAAGTGAATGAGGCTGAGTTGCAATACCAAGTGCAGCCACTACACAATGGACGGCGCTGTGCTTGTTAAGCTGTGAGGAGTGTGGGCATAGAATCTGAAGAAACAATCATTCTAGTGATTCATGTATATCTTAATTATTAACTCTGCAGGACAAGGAGCCTCGGGGGATTATACCTTTAGAAAACTTAAGCATTCGGGAGGTTGAAGACTCAAAGAAACATGTAAGTTTTATATATATATATTGTATGGGTGAATAAATGACAACACTACTTTTCATCGGATGTGCTGCGATTATTTTTTATGTATATATATATATATATATAGTTTATGTTCAATTTTATATAGACACATGGAAAATGTGAAGACTCATCCTGCTTGCATTCACGTGTTTATTGGTAGGACCACATGTTGAGGCTATATGCACACAGCCATGCTCTGCCCACCGCAGCGACCAACTGCTGCATGATTGCCCATTGGCTGCTGCAGGTAGGTATGGCTTGGCTGTGCATACTGCAAATATGTGCATAAAGTCACGCCCATAGTCATGCAATCACCATAGACAAACATTGGTAATAGTATGTGTTTCCTGAAGAACTCTGAACAGTGGCTGTAATAGGATTCCACCTTTGAAACAAGCCAGTTTGTGAAATGTACGATCTGCTAGGTATGCCCCCGTCACCTGTAGGGAATCTCAATGTGGAAGCATCTAGGAATAAAAACATTTTAGTGGTAGAACAGGCTGTGTGACGTGTACAAACCACATATCCTCTACTGCATCACTCACTAAAGAGGTTCAAAATGCCTCTGGAAGTGACATTAGCATAAGGACAGTACATTAGAAACTTTACGGACTGGCATCCTATGGTTGAGCAGATCACAATGCCAAGCAACAGCTGTTTATGGTGTAAAGCACGTCGTCACTGGACTCAATCACGTTTCATTATCTGATGGTATGATGGATAAACAGCAACTCTGGGATACATAGTGCAAACTGTAATATTTGGTGGAAGAGAGATAATGGTCTGGGTTATTTCTCGGGGTTTTACCCCTTATTTCTATTGAAGGGTAATGTTAATACTACAGCATACACTGCCATTTTAGACAATTGTATGCTTCCAGCCGGGAGACAGCAGATTGGGGAAAGCCCTTTGCTCTTCCAACATGACTGTGCCCGTGTGCGCAAAGCAAGGGCCGTAAAACATATTGAGGTAAGAACCCTCAAGCTCATATAGGTGTAATTGTCAAGTGTCCACATACCATACCTTCGGCCGTCTACTGTATGTTCCCTTTAAATGCATTAACATTGTAAAAATGTATCTAGATGACCACGTTTATTAAAGTTGCTGATATTGGAAAACTATTGTCTATTGGTCTTAGCAAAACAGTCTGTCCAGGTGCATAGATATATAGCGGTTGCAGAGGTAGAAGCTATATTCAGGATCCTCCACCACATGAGAAGACACTAGTATTATTATAAATATTACTTGGTAAGTGGGGGTCCTGATACAAATGTTACACTGTTTTATTATACATTTCCTTATTTAACCTTTTAAAGTGGTTGTCCAAGTTATTTTTATTGATGACCTATAGTCAGGATAAGTCATCAATATCAGATCGGCAGGGGTCAAACACCCAACACCCCAGAAGATCAGCTGGTTGAAGAGAAGGCATGTGCCGTGCCATTGCTACCTTCTCGTTATTGGTTACCTGCTTGCTGTGTGTATCTCACCGGTGAGCAGGTGTAATTGTGCCTAAGCCGCCCCATTCACTTCAATGGGACAGCTCTTTCCTATACACTTGAATAGGAAGGAGCCGTCCCATTGAAGTGAATTGAATGGATTCTTTTAATTACACCTGCTCACTGCTGCAATGTCAACAGTGAGCAGCTAAAGTGCGCATTCTCTTTAACCAACTGATCGGCGGGGATGCTGGTGTTAGACCCCATCCTTAAGTAATCAATTAAAATAACTTGGATAACCCCTTTAAGATAAATCGTTTGCAAAATTCTACAGTAACTTCTGTACGGGGCACAATAAGATCTTACGCACTTTCTGGAGCCTCCATACAGTATTGCGTCCTCCTCTAGATTACCTCTGTAGTGTGGCATGTGATTGAACATGGCCCCTTTTTTTTCTCACACATTCCCTAAGAAATCCGGTATATGGAGGTACGGTATGCCCCCACAGATTTCTATGAGTGTTGTATTATGTGTCGCGGATGCGGTGTGGGTGGGAAACTCCACACCGAGCACAGGAGGAAAGGGGACAGGAACTAGACCTGGAAACTAGGATAAAGGAGAAGGTCACCTCCTAGAACAACCCCAATACAAGTCCTGACTATCAGTATGAACTGACCTCGATAGTAGGAAAGTTCATACACAGGAACCTAGAGCCCTAACACACCCTGTAGGGCCCTGGTATAGTGACAGGACTTGAAACAACCTATTCCTCCACCAGAAGGATGAACAGGAGTCTCCCTCAGGCCTAGTTACAAAAGATAGGGAAATACAACAAGCAAAATACAAATAGGGAAGATGACGCTTAACTTCATGTGGAGCAAAGGCAGTTCCAGGAGCTCAACAGAGATCCAACAACCAACTAGCCCAGAGTCCAGAAACTGAAGCTATAAACTGCACCCCCAGAAGGGGTAAGCAGTAATAAATAGGGGAGGTTAAATGACCATACCAACAACACCTGCAAGGGGTGCAGTCATTAACAAAACAACACAGATACAAATGATCCACGCGGAACCTGTCATATTAACCCATGTGTTGCCAGTCTCTCTGATCTCCTGTCACGGGAGTGTTCGTGACATTATGGATCTGAATGACCAGGCCATATGCAAGAGCACCCTAGTCAGCACTTGCGTACAAAGTGAAATCACTGTGGAGGTTACTCCAATGCATAAGCAAACACAAAATTGCTGCAAATGATGAGATATATGAACACTGAATAATTTGAAATACGTGACTGCTACTTTTACTATTCTACACATGTGAGGTTCTTGTCATTTTTTTTATCAAATTGTATGAGCCCATCTGCTACAATAAGACCTACCTCATTCAAATGGGTCCCTACACTAAATAATATACCTGCTCAACAGGAATCCTCTTCCCTCTGCCCTGGCTGGAGGTCTAGGCCTATAAAATGTTCTTCTAGTACTGGTAGGAACCAGCTTTATTCTGCTCTAATTGAGAATTATATTGGAGAGATGGAAGAAATGCACGACCTCAAAAGGTGCAATGCAAAATGCTAAATTAGTTAGCACCTTCTAAGAGAGCGCAGTAAATTAGCATTGGCACTTGTGAAAGGCAGAAATGGCCTCTAGTTTTCTACACATTCTCAGTTCTACCATGCCCCTCCTCATTTCTGATATTTCCTATTTTTTTAGAATTGTTTTGAGCTGTTTATACCAGACAATAAGGACCTGGTAATCAAGGCATGCAAGACAGAGGCTGATGGCAGAGTCGTAGAGGGGAATCACACAGTGTACCGAATCTCTGCACCAACGCCTGAAGAGAAAGATGAATGGATAAAAAGTATAAAGTAAGTGCCAGTATGATCTGTCAGTCTTGTGAGCCCAAATACGTGTGACATAATGGCAGCTGAAAGAGGGTGCTTAAAGAAAATAAAAAGGTTGACAATGTGGTATAAAATAATACATACCTTATAAGTACCCTGCTGCTCCTGTTCTGACACTTCTGTTGGTCTCTCCTTCGTGGTCCCACTTGACATGCTGGAAAGAACAGCTCAGCCAATCACAGGCCACAGCAGTCATCGACTCCAGCCATTGGTTGGCTAAGCGGTCATTTCCTGCTTGTCAAGAGGCACCAGGAAGTGGAAAAAAGTGATGGGGGATCTGTCATTTGTTTGATTTTTATTTTTTATTTTATTTTTTACACCAATACAACCCTTTATTTTGATTTTATCTGCCATTTTTCTTGAAGGGGTTCTCCAGGAATGATTTAAAGTGGCCGCTAACCCGTCCTAGACTGTGAGCAGGACAAAGCTGCCTAGGGTTGTTGCATGGATGTAGTACACATTGGTGAGCATTCCGGTCAGGCCGCTCAGCCATGATGGTATATCATAGACAGGATCACATCATTACCATATATTGTAGAGCAGTGTAGTGAGTAGTGAGGCCTCACCCCTTCCCCAGGACACTCTGCAAGTGGAGTTAACCATTCCCAGAGAACCCCTTTAAGTAGTGATGACCAATGTCAGATGATCAATATCCGATTAGCCGGGACCCGACTCCTTGCATCCCTGCTGATCAGTGTTTAGAGGAGTAAGCACTGGAACTACACAGCCTCATCCACTGTCTAGTGGCAAGGACTGGTTACTGAGGGCTGATCCCTGCAGTCCCACAAAAACTTTTATTCTCTGGTGAGTTATAGAGGTGTTAATTGTAGTGAAGGTAATTTTCTAAATGCTGATTGTAGGTGTTAGTTATCCTTTGGCCTCTGATCCTCAGCTGTGTCATGTGACCGACACTCTGATTCTACAACTCTAGAGGAAGTCAGTTTCTTTTTTCATTCCTGAGTCTCACATCGAGGCTTCCATAGGATGAACAGAGAAACATACACAACAACTGTCACTGATAAGAAGATTACCTTCACTACAATTTATATCACGCACTTTTCTAATGGGCCAGAAAATGAAGATTTTATGGGGGTGCTTCTTGGGTCTTGTAAGTGTGCCTTTGGACTGTATAAAAAAATATATAAAATATATAATATTTTTTTACGGCAGGTGCTGCAAAATAAGAATGCCTTTAAAAATACTGTTAATAGTTTATTTTTATCAATTCTCAAAATATAAAGTGAATGAACAAAAGAGAAATCTAAATTCAGTCAATATTTGGTGTGACCAGCCTTTGTCTAGTTCTAAGTACACATGCACACAGTTTTTGAAGAGACTCACCAGGGAGGTCGTTTCAAACATCTTGGAGAACTAACCACAGATCTATGGGTGTAGGCTTGCTCAAATCCATCTTTATGTCATCCCAGGCAGACTGGATGATGTTGAGATCAAGGCTCTGTGGAGGCCATATCATCACTCCCAGGACTCCTAGTTCTTAATGATATTGGCTGTATGTTTATATGTTTAGGGTTGTTGTCCTGCTGCAGAATAAATTTGGAGTCAATCAGACGACTCCCTGATGGTAATGCATGATGGATAAGTATCTGCCTGAATTTATCAGCATTGAGGACACCCTTAATCCTGACCTAATCCACAACTCCATTTGCTGAAATGCAGCCCCAACTTTGCAGTGAACCTCCACCATGCTTCACTGTTGCCTGCAGTCACTCATTATTGCTTTGCACTCCAGTCCTTTGGTGAACAGACTGCCTTCTGTTCCAGCCAAATATTTCACATTTCGACTCATCATTTCAGATCTCCTGCTGCCATTTTTCTGCACCCTAGTTTCTATGTTTTGTGCATGGTTGAGGATCTGAGAAAGCCTACATCCACAGAAGATCTGTCATTAGTTCTCAGAGATGTTCTCAGAGAACAACCTCCACGCAAAGTTCCTACAAAAAACTATGAATATGATAAGCAACTTGGGGGTGCTTATTATATACCTTGTTGTCCAGTCGTGTTTGCATCAGTGTCTCATTCGAGCATGTTTTCTCTTGCAGAGCTGCAATAAGCAGGGACCCGTTTTATGAAATGCTGGCCACCCGAAAAAAGAAGGTCTCCTCTACCAAGAGACATTAGAATCTTTTTCTGTGAAGCAGAAAGTGTACGGTACACAGTGCAACAAGAGGTGTCTATCTGCTTATCTGGCCTTCTGCATCCTGGAATAATGCCATTACGTGCCTTTATTACCTATTTATTACCTGTTTTCATGTTCTCTATGTACTGCCAGTACTTCATCAGAATTTTTATCCTAAGCAGGTTTTATTTTATTCAGTGTAATACCTGTTGTTTACTTCACGGTGCGACTTCAAGATTCCCGTAAGACAGTGGGTGCTGGGCAGTGCAATTAATAGGAAGTCCTGTCTGCTTTTGACATTTCCTGATTAGCCGAAAGCTTCTGACAGGATTCCACTTAAAGGGGTTGTCTAGAAAGGGTAGCTGCTTTCTTCCAATAACAGCACCAGTCCTTTCCGCAGGTTGGTTGTGGTACTGCAGCTTGGCCCCATTGACTTTAGGGTGGGGATGAAGAAAGCAGCCATGTTTTTGTAATCCTGTACAGCCCCTATGATGGCCATTTTGAATGGTGCAGTATATGTAGCAGCATACCTACCCCTGGACTCTGGTTCTTGCTGTTTTCGGTGCCCCGTGCCTAGTTGCACTTTTATAAAAAAATATTTATATACTTAAAGCTTGCACAGTTTCATGGTCCTGTATTTTAAAACTTCAAACTGCCCATTGTCCTTTTGTACCTGCTTAGCCCGGAAAAGTATTTTGGACAGAGTTTATGTTGGTGTGTCACATTTTATGTCTTCGTGATATATATGTAAACTTTAGTCCTAATTTATAGCTGGAAATTTATGATTGCTTTTCTGTATGTAACAAATACATTAAAATGATAAATAATAAATTGTGTGTGTATAAGCTAAGTCAATAAAGTATGCAATAGAAATCATCTCTGTGGGGCTCTTCTTCACCGCTCATGCCAGTACTATGTTTCTGTATGTGCCGCTCCCTCTGACCATAGGCAGAGACCAAATTAAAGGGGTTTCCATGGAATTTTTTTTTTTTTTTTTAAATGGGGCACAATGGGTTAAAAATAATTATTACTCACAGTACTTTTCACTTTAGAAGACTCACCTGATTTATAAGACACACCTAGGTTATAGAGGAGAAAAATCGGGGAATAAAATATTTTTCATTAGCCCTCAGATCAGAAGATCAGACTCCTCCATCTTCATCATACCCCTAATCTGTATCAGACCCCCAAACTTTATCAGGCCTAATCTTCATCAGCCCCCCACCCCCCCTCCCAATCAGACTACCAATCTTCATCAGTCCTCAGATCAGAACCCCAAATAGGCATCAGATCTCAGATTGGAGGTAAAATTAATGAACTTTCCTCTCCTGCTCCAGGTGGCGCTATTTCTTCACTCACCGCTCCCTGGTCTTCTGCCAGCTCTTCACCCTGCGCTGCGCTGTGACCTGATGTCACACAGCATCAGGTCATAGTGCATACCTATGTGCACTATGTCCTGAAGCTATATGAATCAGGACACAGTGCAGCATGGGGCCCAGAAGAAGACCAAGGAGCGGTGAGTACAGCCAGCCCTAGCAGAGCTACACTGCTCCCTGCACTTCCTGTATACTTATGAGAGCTTCTATAATATTTCCCCCCACTTTTTTTATTATGTAGATAAGAGGTCGATGCCCAAAATAAGAAGCCTGGAACATTAGAATAATTTATGTATAAGGGTAAAGTACTGGCTTCACTGTGATTTGTCACTGCTGACGTGCAGAGTATCTCTGTCTGTAGTAACACCTACAGGCATCTATGCTGTAAAGACAATGTCCAGAGTTTAAAAAAAATTCTTGAAATATTGTTTGTGGTTACATTTTCTTTATAAAAAAGAGCTATTTTGTATACTTTTTCCCTGATTGCATTGCCCTTTACTAGTGCTCTTTACTAGTATGTCCGTACGTTTCATCAGTCACCATTTTACCAATAAAGTACCACTGGCGTCCCTTTTGGACACTAAACTATTTAGACGGACGGATGGATTTAAAGCTCTCCCCATTCATTGCTCTGCTAGATTTATTTCAAGCTGACGTGCACTTTCTCAGGCAGTGTGTCCTTTCTGCTGCTGCTTCTTCCTCCCTGCATCTGTCACATTTTGTAACACCAGATGCAGGTGGTGACAGTTGAAGAATGGAACTGAGCATGTACGACCACCTCAGCAAGGTGGACAGAAAAATAAGGAAAAGCAGCAAAGACTAGTTAGAGTTTATTGAATAACTTGGTGGTTATACTACATTTTTAATTACATGCAATTACAAAAATATTGAGATCCAGATGTTTTGAAAAATCCTTTAAGGCTGGATTCATACATAGTGTCATTTATTGTGGTGCTTTCTATTTTATTTTTTACAGGCTTTTTTTTTTTTTTTTTTTTTTTATAAAGATGTAGCCAGATCTGAAAACTCTACATTCTTGGTGCTTTAGTTTTTGGGGTTTGTGGTGTCTTTTTTTCATTAAGATGCAGCGTGCTGTGGGTATGGAGTTTGTTCTGGCATTTTTTACATTTTTCAAGCTCTTTAGGGCATTAAAGGGAACCTGTCATCAACTTGATGCTAACCTCATTGAGGCAACATAAAATAGTGACTGAAATGCTGATCTCAGTCGTGTGTCACTCATGAGCTAAAAGTCAGTGGTTGCTGAGAACCAGCATCATAACCATTGCAGCACAGGCCTTGAAAAGAGTCAAATCTTCCTGAGAAGAGTCAAATCTACCTGAGAAGAGTCATGGTTATTATAATCTCCTGCTCTCTCACCCATCTGCTGATGATTGGCAGTTCTCTCCTAGAGAAAAAGGGAGAAAACTAGGTAGAAGACTGTAAGTCATCAGCAGGTGGGCAGGAGAGCAGGATTTCATGAATAACCATTACTCTTCTCAGGTGGCCGGGACTCTTTTCCAGACCCAGTCTGCAATGATTGTGATGTTGGTTCTCGGCAACCACTTACTTTTAACTTATAAATGACAGACCGCTGAAATCAACTCACCGGACTCTACTTTATTCTGCTGTTAGTATGGGCAGCATAAAGTTGATGTCAGGTTCCCTTTAAGTAAAAAAACTGAAAAAAACTTTTTATATATTGCAAAATAAAATATGCACAAACTTCAAATGTTTTAAACTCATGCCGTCTTCCTTTTACAAATGTTTAAAAACTGAAAAAAAATTGTGCACACTAAGGGCTCTTTCACATGAGCGGATCCCGTGCATGGAATCCGCTGTGTGAAAGAGTGCCAAGCCCTGCTCCGGACAGCAGAGACATGGAGCAGTAACATGATTGATAATGCTCCGTGCCTCTCTGTGATCTTTTTACTACAAAATCACGGTGACAACTGTATCTCACTGTGATTTTGTAGTAAAAAGATCACAAAGAGCCACAGAGTATTATCAATCATGTTAATGCTCCGTGTCTCTGCTGTCCAGAGCGCGGCTTGGCTCTCTTTCATGCAGCGGATTACCCGCACGGCATCAGCTCGTGTGAAAGAGGCCTAAAGGGGGACCTGCCGGTTCCCCTGACATACGAAAATACCATTGTGGAGCATCTTGCATTCTGCTATAACACAGCCTGTTGCCATCATCAGTACCCCAAACCACACCCCTAAATAAATTCAGACTTCATACCAATATAATAAGGGTATGTTCACACTGATGCTGAAAAAAAAATCTCATGCAGAATCCGCTTATGAATTCCTTGTTTTTTTTTGTAGGATGCAGTTTTTATCCCGACCAGGTGTTTCATACATTTTTTTTTTTTTTTTGCAATTTTGATGTGGGTTTTCATCCTGCCAGTTTCAACGGGAGCTGAATACTCTAATTACGCATCACATCACTTCTTTTTACCACTGTGCGGTTTTTAAAACCACAGACGGATAAAAAAATGCCATAAGCGTTAATGAGCAGTTTTCCCAGTTAATTCAATGGAGGTGAAACGCAAGCATTTTCTGCACAGAATGCGCACCAGAATCCACATCTAAAAAAACTTTGTGTGGACATACATTAATGGGATACTGGGGAGACTAGTAGATGGGGAAAAGACATGCTTCAGAAGCCCAAAATGTTACTGTAAGGGCATTCAGCCCACTAGTGACCCAGAAACGATTCAGTAAAACTTGTAATTCTGGGAGTTCTGGGTTTGGAGTGTACAGCATGACAAGTCCCCTTTAAAATCTATTCCAGTCAGCCCACCAACGCGTTTCACCGCCTATAGCAGCAGTGTCAAGGGCAAAGTAACTGTTACCAATGGCACTGGATTTGCCATCTCCTTTTAAAACCTCCCACCCATCAGTCAAAATTGTCCATGCTGCCTGTTGGTTGTAAGATTTGTATCACTCCAGCGAAACGTGTTTTCCCAGCCAGTTTGAAGGGCTGAGACCTATCCTTCTCTAATAAGAAGAAAAATAGTGCGGCCATATACATCTATGGGCCAATGCTCAAAAATATCACTTGCATAAAATAAATGGCCGGACTAGGGTTGTCACCCAAATTTTAATTAGATTTCAATACCATAAAAAAGTATGGCTATACTTTACCATTCGATACCATGCTCCGTTTATCACTTTTTGTTAATTGTCAAAAGGTATTTTAATTAAGAAGATGAGATGAGTGTGGATTTCACTGGTACTTTACCCATTAAATAAAGGTGCAAGTTTGCCTGAGACCACCTGGAAAAATCGTTAATTTCTAACGATAATTTGTTTTCCCTTAGTCCTAACAGCAGCACAGATGGGGTTAACCACCCCCCGTGGACTGGCAGGACCGGCGGAATGTTTAATGAGCCCAAGACTAATAACTCAATTTAACAATTAAGTGTCTCCTTAAAAGGAGGAAGTCAACCCCCAGCCCACTGTGTTTATAGTAAGAAGAAAACTAGACTTACTAGGGTGGGAAATTTGTGTGCTGCTGTTAGGACTAAGGGAAAACAAATTATCGTTAGAAATTAACGATTCCCTTACGTCCTACCAGCAGCACAGATGGGGAGATAGCAAGAAGAAACCCCTAGGGAGGGCCTTCCTGCCTGGCAGAACTAAGAAAAGTCTGCCCAAAGGCCGAAAACTCAGCTAGACTGGCATCTAGTCTATAATGGGAGATGAATGTCGATTCAGAGCTCCAGGAGGCAGCTTTGCAAATCATGTTGAGAGGCAGAAGACTCCTCTCGGCAAAAGAAGTAGCCACAACTCTAGTAGAGTGGGCCTTCACGAATCCCGGAGGGTCCAGAGATTGTGGAAACAAGGGATTCCTTAATAGCCTCCTCAATCCACCGACTGATGGAAGGTTTGGATGCCTTACAGCCTTTAAACTTACCGGCAACAGGATTAGCAGATTCTCATCTTTCCTGAACTCCTTGATCTATCCACATAGATCCGGAGACATCTCGAGACGTCCAGAGGATGTCTAGCAGGTTCCTAGGAGGAGGTGGTAGATGTCGACAGAACCGGGAGGAATATCACCTGGTTGATGTTCTGGAAGGAAGGAACTTTAGGCCTACAATACGGGAGGAATCTAAGAAAGTCCCGGTCATGTAAGAAAATGGTATAGGGCTCATGCTGAGAGAGCTTGAAGCTCAGAGACCCTCTTGGCCAAAGTCACTGTAAGGAGAAACACAAACTTCCAAGTGACGAACTTGATGTCCACCTCCTCTCACGGTTCAAAGGGGGGAGATGCTAGGATGAGAATATCCTCATAATACAAGAGTAGGCTCTCTTGGTAGAGTCCGCTTTAGAATGAGACAGCGTTCTCAGGACCGACTCTGAAAGCCCTTCTATTCTGGGAAGGGACTGATCAACCTCCAGGCTGTCAGGTTGAATCTGTGCAGATCTGAGCAGAGGTGAGTGTCCCACGACACCAGGGTCTGCTGTGGGGGGAGCCTCCAATATTGTCCTCGACTCAACTGGGTGAGCTAGGTAAACCAGGATCTCTTTGGCCAAAACAGTATGATGGCTATCACCGAGGCCTGATCCTGACGGATTTTCATCAATACCCTCGGTATCATGGAAAAGGGAGGGAAGATGTAAGCCAGCCTGAACCTCCAGGATATTGACAGAGCGTCTAACGCCAGGGGTTGTCCTCCCTGTAAAGGGAGCAGAACCTCTCCACCTTGGCATTGAACCTTGTTGCCAAGAGATCCACCTCTGGCATACCCACTTGAGGACTATCTGCTTGATTCTCCGGATGTAAGGACCACTCCACCGACGGAAGACCGCTGCTCAGCCGCTATCATCTTGAGGGAGCCTTGGATGTGGATAGCAGATAAGTGGGAAGGTACAACTCTGCCTAATCCAGAATCACCCCGATCTCTGACAGGAGGGGAAGTGATCTCGTGCCTCCCTGCTGGTTGCTGTAAAGTACCGCAGTCACATTGTCTGACTGGACTTTCACCGTTTTGCCCCGGATCTGAGGGGCTAAGTGAAGGAGGGCTAGCCGGATAGCTTGAATCTCGCAGAGATTGGATGAAAGAAGCCACTCCTGAGGAAACCAGGTCCCGTGAACTGGAGAGTTGTCTAGGTGAGCGTCCCAGCCTACTTAGGACGCATCCGTAGTCAATATGACCCAGATTGGCTGGGTCATAGACTTCCGTCTAAAAGATGGCACCACCATCTGAGGGAATACCGAGTTTGCCAAGTCAGGGAGCACAGGGAGTTTAGCCCAGCAGGGCTGCCATTCCATTAGGAGAGGACCTCCGACTGTAGAGGGCGGAGGTGCCATAGAGCTCAAGGGACTGCTTCCGCAGACGCTGACATGAGCCCCAACATCTTCATGAGAGTCCGGATTGGAACTCGCCGGGAACGGAAAGGAACTTGCCGTGTTCTGAACCCGGAATCTTCTTTCTGGAGTCAACTGGAGCGACATCCCAGTGGAGTCGATTATGAAGCCTAGATATCTTACTGAAGTCGACGGGCTCACGCTCGACTTCTACCAGCTGATGATCCAACCTAGGTGTAACAGAAAGGAGATTGTTACCTGAAGAAGTTGGGTTAGGACCGCTAGAGCAGAGGCTTTCAAAGCCAGTCGTCCAGATAAGGAATGATGGTCAGTCCTTGAAGCCTCAAAGCCGCCACCACAGAACCACCTTGGTAAAAGTGTGAGGGGCAGAAGAAATGCCAAAGGGAAGGGCAACAAACAGAAGATGCCTGACGACATCGGACACCTGGACCGTGATCCTGATATACTTCCTGGAACCAGGATGGATCGGAATGTGCAGATATGCATTCTTGAGGTCCAGGGTTGCCATCACGTCTCCAGGATTGACGACGTGAACTACTGACCTGATGGTTTCTACACGAAACTTCACCTTCCTTATAAATCGATTGAAATATCTCAGATCGATAATCATCCGGAGATCTCCTGACGCCTTAGGAACCAGATAAACTGGGGAATAGATCCCTAGGCCCCGTTCTCCTGCCGGAACCTCCTCCAGAGCCCCTTTGCAAATGTAGTCCTGAATGTAGGCCTCTAGGATCGCCTCCTTGGCAGCTTGTAGAAGGTTGATCTTGACAAACCTGTCCAGAGGAAAAGAGGTGTTGTTGACTAAATAACCGTTGGAAATGATATTCAGGACCCAGGGATCCGAGATCTCTTGGATCCATTCTTCTCAGAAGTGGGAGAGACGACTCCCGACGGGTACATGAAGCTTAGGAATGGGGAAGCTTATTGGCAGGACGGCAGGAGTAACGGGAATTAACCAAGAGCCTCGAAGAGGCCCGTAGTCAGGAGGTGGATTTTCCATCTTTGGCTCCTCCACGAGAGCACCTCAGCCTTTCGCTGTGCTCTCCAGTCACTACAAGAGCTTGTTTGCTGGCCAGACCTGCCACCGCGGTCTTGTCTGCCCTGCCCTCGAAATGACTGCTGGGGAAGGCTCTTCACCTTCTAGTCTGAAAGGCCCTCCATGATCTTATCTAGCTCCGAACCGAACAAACGGTTGGGCTCGAATGGAAGGCCATATAAGCTGTATTTTGAGGAATTGTCAGCGACCCAAGGCTCAAGCCAAAATGGAATATGGGCCGCCGAACCCCGGGCCATGCTATATATAGGCCCCTGACATTATTTGATAGTATGGTTACAGGGTGCCAAAGGCGCACTTGGTCTCCCATGAGCCACAGACCTGCTGCTTAGCTTCAAGAGCAAGGATCTGTGTTTGGCCTCGCTCCCAGGACTTGCTTCACATCAACTTGAATTTGATCCAGGCGAGATCAGAGGAACGTAGAGACTTCAAAAGCCGCTATGGCTGTGGAAGCGGAAGCCGCAGCTGCCGTAACACCCCGTCTTAGTTTGCACTCTGCAAGGGGGTCCTGCAGCTAGACCCATCATCTGCAGGAACCAGAGTGCGCTTGGACAACTTGGCAATAGCCATGTCCACCTTGGGAATGGATCCCCACGAATCCACCAAGGGTTAAGCCATCGGGAACATAGATTTAACTTCTTTGTTAAAAACGGACCTTTTCCAGGTTTTTTCCACTCTATATCATGACAGAGAGGAGGGTCTCATCCGCTTTGAAGACACGATGTGCCCGAGTAGCGGGAATGGGAGGCTCCCCACAGTCAACATCATGGTCCCCCGACCTGATGGACTTGAGCAACTTCTGTGTCTTTCCAGGGGAGAAAACACAACGTCAGCTCCTCCTCATCCGAGGAGGAAGAAACTAAGGAGATCAAAAAGGTCTCTTACCGGGACAGAGGTCTCCATAGGGGCCTGGGCACGAATAGGAAGCCTTTTCATCCAGCAGGCCTATGACTCCTTTAACAGAGCCATTGATACATATCCTGCAAAGTAGGTTCACTAGAGGTCCGAACCTCTAACGGCAGCTGTAACACCTGGTGTAGGTTAGGTCAACAGACCAAGGGATTCCCAACCGGTCTCCCAAACTGGTCTTAGCCCAGCCTTAAGCTGTTTAGCTTCTGCGATCTCACGAGTGCAGGTATGATCAGCTTACAATAACCGTTGACTGCTGCAATGGTAGCAGGATAGATGCTTCCTCTTGAAATCCACTTTCCTGCCTTCCGAATCCCGCGGAGAAGACATCACTGCGGGGAAAAAAGAGACAAATAAAACATTTGTAAACCACCTATCTGCGCAGGAAAGGTAGAAAAACAGACCGGAGGCAGCTGAGGAAAAAACACCACAAGTGGAACAACACCAATTTTAGGACTCTGGGAGCTGGCTGAAAAAGCATATGCAGCCAGAGACTGAACTGGAGCACACAGCCTCCAAAAATAGGGGAAGGGGAGGGATAGCCAATCCACCCTTCCCCAGTAAATCCTCCACAGGAAGACGCATAAAAAATCGTGCCCGTGAAAAAATCACGGCCGGATTACCCGGAGGTGATGCAAAAGGAGAGTCCCCGTGTTACCTCCGGAAGATGGCGGCGCACAGGGACCGGGATCCCGGACCAAGGACGCCGCCAAAATACCCCAGCCAGGCGCACTGCGCGGGGCCGGCAGCAAACAAGCTGCCGGCCAAACTGACAAGGTACCTAGGAAAAAAGGGCAACGCCGTTACCCAAACGAAAAGAAGGCTCCCCGCACTTTTCATAAGAAAGGGGGGAACAAACCGCCTAGTCCACCTGTCCAGGAGGACAGAAAAAAACACAGTGGGCTGGGGGTTGACTTCCTCCTTTTAAGGAGACACTTAATTGTTAAATTGAGTTATTAGTCTTGGGCTCATTAAACATTCCGCCGGTCCTGCCAGTCCACGGGGGGTGGTTAACCCCATATGTGCTGCTGGTAGGACGTAAGGAAAAGTAGAACTATGGAGGAAAAAGAACACTGAACATGAACACCTCATCCCAACTGTGAAGCATGGTGGAGGGAGCTGCTTTGCTGTCTTAGTGCCTGGACAGCTTGTGAACACCGAGGGAACAATGAAGTGTAAGTTGTATGAAAACATTTCACAGGAAAATGTGATGACAGTCATGGAAGAAACATTGGGAGATGTTACAAGACAGTGAATCAAAGCGCATAAGGGAATCAACTAAAGAATGATTAAAAAAGATTTGTGTTTAAGCAGCCAAACTAGAGATAGAGAGATTCATTTGCAAAGAGAGTAAAACTAACCCTAAAATATTCTTCAATTATATAAATGGTAAAAAGTACAAATCTGAAGGTGTCTCCCTTTACAGAGTGATAAGGGGGAGTTGCAGACAGCGATGAGGAGAAAGCAAAGCTATTAAATATTTTTTTTCCACTGTATTCACAGAGGAAAATAAACTGTCAGATAATATGCAGAATGTAATGGAGCTGCGTCATACACCCCGGTATCCTAAGAGAATTAGGTAATGTCATAGCCAGACCCTTATTTCTGATATTTAAGGACTCTATACTGACAGGGAGTGTTCCACAAGATTAGCGCATAGCAAATGTGGTGCCAATATTCAAAAACAGAGCCCAGAAACTATAGGCCGGTAAGTTTAACATCTGTTGTTGGTAAACTATTTGAAGGTTTTCTAAGATATGCTTTCTTGGAGTATCTCAATGAAAATAAGCAAATAACACCATATCAGCATGGCTTTATGAGGGATCGGTCATGTCAAACTAATTTAATCAGTGTCTATGAGAAGGTAAGTTCTAGACTCGACCGTGGCGAATCAATGGATGTCGTGTATCTGGACTTCTCCAAAGCATTTAACACTGTACCACATAAAAGTTTAGTATATAAAAGGATGCTCGAAATGGGAGAAAATGTCTGTAAGTGGGTAAGTAACTGGCTCAGTGATAGGAAACAGAGGGTGGTTATTAATGGCACACACTCAGATTGGGTCTCACTGTCACTAGTGGGGTACTTCAGGGGTCAGTATTGGGCCCTATTCTCTTCAATATATTTATTAATGATCTTGTAGAAGGCTTGCAGAGTAAAATATAAATTTTTGCAGATGACACTAAACTGTGATTAACTGTGATAAAGTAATTAACACTGAAGAGGACAATATACTGCTATAGAGGGATCTGGATAGATGGGAGGCTTGGGCAGAGAAATGGCAAATGAGGTTTAACACTGACAATTGTAAGGTTATGTACATGGGAAGGAATAATGCAAGTCACCCATACATACTAAATGGTAAAACACTGGGTAACACTGACATGGAAAAGGATCTAGGAATTTTAGAGAACAGCAAACTAAGCTGTAGAAACCAGTGTCAGGTTATAAGATAATGGGTTGCATCAAAAGGGGCATAGATGCCCGTGATGAGAACATAGTCCTACCACTTTACAAATCACTAGTCAGACCACACATGGAGGACTGTGTACAGTTCTGGGCTCCTGTGAACAAGGCAGACATAGCAGAGCTGGAGAGGGTTCAGAGGAGGGCAACTAAAGTAATAACTGGAATAGGGCAACTACAGTACCCTGAAAGGTTATCAAAATTAGGGTTATTCACTTTAGAAAAAAGACGACTGAGGGGAGATCTAATAACTATGTATAAATATATCAGGGGTCAGTACAGAGATCTCTCCCATCATCTATTTATCCCCAGGACTGTGACGAGGAGACATCCTCTGCGTCTGGAGGAAAGAAGGTTTGTACATGAACATAGAAGAGGATTCTTTACGGTAAGAGCAGTGAGACTATGGAACTCTCTGCCTGAGGAGGTGGTGATGGTGAGTTCACTAAAAGAGTTCAAGAGGGGCCTGGATGTATTTCTGGAGTGTAATAACATTACAAGCTTTAGCTAATAGAGAGGGGTCATTGATCCAGGGAGTTATTCTGATTGCCTGGTTGGAGGCAGGAAGGAATGTTTTTCCCCTAAAGTGAGGAAAATTGGCTTCTACATCATAAGTTTTTTTTTTTGCCTTCCTCTGGATCAACTTGCAGGATAACAGGCCGAACTGGATGGACAGATGTATTTTACAGCCTTATAAACTACTGTAAGTTACTGTTACTAAATCGTTACGTCCGAGTCCTGATCTCACCCTTAAAGCCTCATTCACACGTCAGTGTTTTGGTCAGTGATTTCTATCAGTGATTTTGAGCCAAAGCAGGAATTAAGGCTACACAGGGAGAAGATATAATGGAAGGATCTGCACCTGTTCTGTGTTTAGTTTCGCACCTGGTTTTGGCTTACAATAATTGATGGAAATCACTGACCGCACACAGATTGTATTAATAAGACATTATTAGGACGCTGTGGCTTGACCTGAAAGGGACGGTGTATACAAGGCATCCCAGAAATAGTGATGAACTGAAACACGTTTGCAGAGAGGAATGGTCCACAATTCTTCTTCAAGACTTATTTGCAGCTACAGTTTGGTGGAGTTTTTATTTGCTGTTTAAGGGGGATGTAAAGTTTTCAATTCAAAGGCTCAGTTATTTTTTCTCTTTGCACTATGGATATTTACTGTGTGCTCAGTAGTGTACAAGTGGTAAATTACTTTAGTTTTTAGAGTTGATCTAAAATTTTGACGCCAATTAAAATGTAACCTCATTTAATTGATAATCAATGAAGGATTCTATGTAATTCCAAAGGGTTAACCTACTTTTTATTGGGATTGTATATAATGGGGATAACACAAATTAGAATATTTATCGTATTTATCTGATTTACAAACCTCAATATGTACTTCTTCATTTTCACCAGAAGATGGCGCTATTTAAAAAACAATGACAACACAAAACAATTGCTGGAAGAAGATGCTGCATGGTGCTGTGTATTGTTATGCTTAACATTCAGTGAAGGTACAAAACAATAGTATATAGATAGCACTGGCCCAAAAAAGGAACAGAAAGTTCTATTTCAGGCCAAAACTCCAATAATATAGTAGGTCCCAGACAGAAATGTGCACGAGGACAGAAATAACTGAGCAGACCACAGGTTCCTCTACTTTCTTGGGTTACTTCAGACGACCAGTTAGTCCTGTGTGATAATATACGGTCTATGTGCAATGATGAGAACACCTTTCATATCATCTAAATACTGATGTGCTAGTTCTGTGCAGCTGCTGGATTTATGGTCAGAATATCTGCAGTTTGCGGCCAGAACACCTCAGTCAGATATTTACACCAATAAACTGTTCTCACTTCTATTATTTAGGGTAAAAGTTACACATTTCCCATAGAGACATATTACGGAATAGATTTCTATAGCGGCTGCTTTTACTTGTTGTAAACCTTCATTCTCATAAAGCATCACATATTGTTCTTATTAATCCACACAATAAAGAGACAAAAATAGAATGTTTACCCATTTATTGGAAAAATAGAAAATAATTTACATTTCATTATAACTTTCCATAAAAACGTCACTTATTATTTCCAGACATAAACAGAAGGACATACAGGACACTATGTAGGAGAACTGCCCATATGCAGTCAGGAGGAGTTCAGTCCGCTGTCTCCCTCTGGGTCACTGGTCTGGATCTCCAGGGGGTTTTCTTCTCCATCTCCTGGGCTCTGGGTGATAGGAATCGTCCTTTCTTCAGCAGCTGGCAGCGCCAGTCTAGGAGCCTGAAAGTGGAGCTGGCCATCCTTGGACAGAGAGCACAGTATGTCCTCAGGGTGGACGTCCTGGGGGAGCTCAGCTTCTCTCCTCCACTCTCTATACTCATGGAAATAGCCGCCATCCTCTGCCTCCTTTTTCTTGTCATGTTTTCCTGAGACAATGAGTCTCCTGCCTTCCGTTTTCACTGTCAGCTCCTCAGGAGAAAAGCCGCTGACGTCCAGGGTGAGCTCAAAGTTTTCCTTCCCCTCTTTGGCTGTGGTGGAAGCGTTTCTGTCAGCGGCTGCAGAGCTTCTGGTCAGATCGGCTCTCCGTTCCATGTCCTGGGCCAGGAGCTGGTAAGCCTGGGTGACACGCTGCCTTCTCCTCTCCATGTCCTTCCTCGTGCTCATCATGTCATCCTCCAGCAGACCAAACATGAGCTGTGTAGCCGGCCAGAGAGTGAGGGCAGGCTCCCTGCAGACACACAGCGGGCTGGATGATGGCTGCAGAAGACAGAGAGGAAACATCTTTAGCGGATTCTGCTGAAGCTTCTTGTCTTGGTTGAGGCAATGTGTCAGCGTCTGCTTTCTTACTGCTCAGTACTGCAGGCGTCCCGGCTCAGCTTCTTATATATTCACTGCTGTGTGTTCTGGTCTCTTCCGGACACTTCCATGTGCTCTCTGTATATGGAGGGTAAGGGAGGGCACTGTGCAGACAAACACTGAATCATACATGAGGGCCGAGGCGGTGCCAGCAACTTCCAGCATGGACTGGGAAAGTGACATGACAGGTGGGCGGAGGAGCGGAGAGACTGCCCGAGATTACTAGATAATTCACACTGGTCTCTGTCACTTACCTCATGTTAGAAGTAATATACAGAAATTTATCATGAAAAATATGCAAATTCAACATTTTTAAGGTTGCCAGGGGTAAATGAGGTTTTATATTCTTACATTTTGGCTTTTATTTTCTCTACAATATATAAGGTTTATATCGTCTATTGCCACCTCCTCACATTTATATTATTTCCTAACTGGAGTAGGAGATATACCAATTAGTGACTTCGAAAGACCGGGTCATACTAGATAAAGTACTGCAGCTAAGAAGAGACCGTCAGAGCGTGGAGAGAGTGTCTCCCACTGGACAGAGAGAATAGAGAGTTTGTGAAGCGGGTGGAAGTTAAAGCTTCCCTTCGAACTTTATGAGAAGACTGTGTGGACCCAAGGCTAAGAGGCAATAAACGCGTTTCCTCAATATATTTGCATCAGAGTTATTTAAAGTTCAAGACCTGTACCTCCCCTGGGAGAAGACTGTGTGCAACGCCAATAGAGGCCGTATTGTTATCCTGCAGTACTTCAGTACTACAAATGACTTTTTCCTGCTGTATCGGGGCCATGTCTGCAATCAGTGTCGGACTGGGGTACCTAGGGCCCACCAGTAAAACTTATTTTGGGGGCCCACTGTATGGATACATTCAAATATAATAAATATTTTAACATGTTTTATTATATGAATATAGGCTGGTTGAGGTGCTGTACATTGAATATATGTATGTAGTGCAGAGAGTCTACTGTGTTATGTGCCACTTGTGCAGGGGAAGGGAGACTAGGGGCCCACCTTGCTCAGGGGCCCACCGGGGGATTCCCCTGTACCCCTGTGGGCCAGTCCGAGCCTGTCTGCAATTATTATTAGGGACTGCAGCTGCCTTTCTGCCTGGCCGATGTTATAGGAGCAAAGACATCCTTCGGCAATTTGCAGAACGGAACGGACTGCCCTTTATAGAAATAATCTTGTCCGCAAAATGGACAAGAACAGGACATGACTTATAATTTTTGTGGGGCAACAGAACGGAGCAACGGATGCGGACAGCAACCCATTGAAGTTAATGGGCCGCACCCGAGCTGCAAAAAATGTGGCTTGGATGCGGAACCAAACCACGGTCATGTGAATGAGCCCAACATCTCAAAAGTTTGCCTGCCTGAGAGCAGTGGAACATGAGCCCTTGCAGGCTCGGACTGGTGAACAGGTGAAACTCCCTGGCCGCCCTATTGTGGCGGGGATCGGGTCAGTGACAGAACCATTATCCAAATACATTGACTGGCTTCTGAGACCACTGCTTCAAAAAGCCCCTACTTATCTGGGTGACAAGCGACTTCCTCCTAGCCCTGAGGGATTTTTAGTGGCTGGAGGGGTTTAGACTTGTCTCCCTAGATGTCGAAAGCTTGTATACCCATATACCGCATGAGGCTGGGGTAAAAGCTGTAATGGATATTTTGGGCAATACTGTAAAGAGTGCACTCTATTGCCAGTTTGTATCTGAATCTTGGAATTTTGTACTCAGTCAGGAACAATGTATTCAGCTTTGGTGAACAATGGTTCAAACAAATATATAGCATAGCCATGGGCACGCCTGTTTCGTGCACTTTCGCAAATTTGTACCTAGCAGTGTTTGAAGACAAATATGTGTTCTCCATAAAAAAATCTGTTTTTGCGTTACTTACAGTTGTTTCTTTGTTATGTGGATTACGTTTTTATTATATGGTCCGGCACTGAATCTCAGTTCTGAATACCACCAATGAAATGAACATGAAGTTTACTCTAAATTATGGTGACATGGACCTGGAGTTTCTAGATGTTTTTGTCAAAATTAGAGATGGAGTCATTAATACTGAGAGTTACCGCAAGCCTACTGCAACTAATTCAGTACTGCATTATGATAGCTTTCACATAGTGTCAAGGAATCCGTGCCCTATGATCAGTTCATTAAGTTAAAAAGAATATATAGTACTAAGGAGGGATATATGAATTAAGACTAAGATTTAAAAGGAAGATTACTCCAGAGAGGCTAGCCAGAAAAGAGTATAGAAACAGCGTTGACCAGGGCAGGACAGTATACACAGGAGTAATTATTAAGGAATAGTAGTAACAACAAATGCAGGGAGAATAATAGAAATAGGATTGTATTTGCTTTTAAGTATAGTCCAGCAGCTGATTTAATTAAGCACATTATCCAGAACAATTGGGATATACTAAGAAATGAAGAAAGTCTCAAGGAGTATGTCGAGAACAAGCCTCTTGTCACTTTCAGGAGATGCCATACGATTAGAGATAAGCTAGTTAGGAGTCGGCTTAATGCAAAAAAAGCAACCAATTGGTTAACAGAAAGAAAGTGAATTAGCAACTATAGACGTGGCAGTTGTTCGTACTGCAAATGTAATTGCCAAAAGAAATTCCTGATGTTTGGTGGAATTCAACATAAAGTATCCCAATTCATCACCTACAGAAGCAGCTATGTGGTTTATGTAGCTTTATGTCAGTGCGGTGCCTTCTATATAGGCAAAACAATAAGGCCTCTTTTTGAATGATTCAGAGAATATCGTAATTCAGTAAAAACAGGCAAGGATGCCCCAGATTGATCAGCCATGTATGTGAGATCCATGGAGCCAATCCGAACTGCCTCACCATTGCTGGGATCGAACTTGTTTCAGCCACGCAGCATGGCGGCAGGGCCGGGCCGACACAGAGGTTGGGGACGCTCCAGCATCAGGGCGCATGCAGCTCCCCAGCCTCTGGGCGGCAGGCAGGCCACTGACCACGTCGCTGCTGCTGCCGCGCCTGCCGGGCTGCCGGCCGCACTGGAGAACGGAGGGAGTAGTGAGCACTTGGCACTGACTTACATGCTCCCACCCCGCTCCGCCTCCTGGCTCGGCCACTCCACTGCTCTGGTCGCTTGCCTGACTGGCTGCGTACAGCGCGCACTTTGACCTGACGCACTGTACACAGTCAGGTCACATGTGCGCCCTCTGGAGACCAGGAGCAGCGCGGGCAGCAGCAGGCAGCAGCACAGCACTGTGTCACGACCCAGCCCAGGCCCCAGCAGGGATAGAGCGTGAGAGTCTGCCCTGAAGTGAAGTAAGATAGTTCTTAAATAAAGATAATATTCTTTTCCGTCTGATCTGGGGTCTGATGGGGTTCTGGATGGTGTAAAACAAGGAACGCCCGGTGGGGGGGGGGGGAGGATTTGGGGTGGATGTCTGATTAATAACAAACATACATATCTAAATGGTGGGGGGGGGGGGGGCGCACTTGGGCAGCTCAGCCTCTGTTGGTGGTGGACCTTGTCCCAGCCCTGCATGGCGAGGATAGACACCGCCTGTTATTACAGAGGGAGGCAAGGTGGATTGTTCAGACTGCAGCTATGGGTCCCCTGGGTCTAAATGAAAGAAATGATCTGAGCATGTTCGCATAACATGAGTTTTTAATATGTAAGAAGTGTTATCCGTTTTTAACCTATTTTAGAAGCGTCATAGGTTACCAAGGTAACCGTGAGTGATGACGCTAATAAAGGGCGCACACTTGCGCATCAGGTCAGTGGCCCGAAGAAGCGCGGTAGTGTGAAACGGCCGTCGCCATTCAGCGTTCTGTGTAGGAATAGTCTGCCCCAGCCCTGATGTATGTATTCAGCTTGTATTCAGCACGATGTCAAGAATAAAGGTATAAAGGTATGAACTTTCCAGTGGTGAGTGCCCTCTACTTTCTTCACTTTACTTACCTGGGATTCCATGTGTCTATATTAATAGACTGAGCACCACATTGCTGTATGTAAGACGGAGTGGATGGAGAAGCCATCGGTGACAGTGAGACATTGAGCAGTGCCGCTCCGTTTCAGTATCTTTCTTCTATTGTTACCTATGTATAAGTTAACTTTTGCTGCTACGGGTACACCGGATCGCTTTGATAAGGTTGAGTGCCAATTCAGCATTGGTGTAATCTATAGTACTGGCCCCGGCGCCTGTGAGTCGCTGCTTGTATGTTTGTTGTGTGAATGGTTGACGATCACTGGTTTCTACATTCAGACACAGTAGGGTTATGGACGGATATTGAAAGTGTATTACTCCTAATTGATATGCACTGGAAACTGTAACCTTACATTTGATTATCAGTTCAATGTCAGTGACCTTTCATTGTTTCTTATGTTTTGTTTTAAATGACCTAAAAATTAAAAATAAAGTCTATTAAAAATATAACAATAGAAATAATATACCGAACCTTGAGAAACCAGAGCTTTATTCCTCCTTCGCCACATTGTACAAAAAACTCTATACATTCAGGCAGGTAGCGTTCCTCTGGCATCCTCGGAAGAGGGTATGCAAATGAGCTCTTAATCAGCGCAGCCTCTAATGCCACCAGATGTAAGGCAGCTATCCTATAAGTCAGTGTTCAATCTTTTAGACAGACATTGAGACATGACTTGGGTAATAAATAAGCCAGCATCTCATCTGCAGACAGCTGTTTTGGGGTTAATCCCCCTCATCAGAGCAGAGTGTATTGGCTTAACTGGGTGAGAGGCCTAGATCGGGATTTGGGGAATACTATATCTCCATATTAAAGGGAATCTGTCACCTAGTTCTAACCTATAACTCTGTGTGGTTTTATTTAGTTTAAAAAATGATTTTATAGATATGTAAATTAGCCAAGTAAGGTGCCCAAGGCGTGGTTACTTACGGTTAAGGAGCCCAGCCACGCCCCCTGTGAAGGAGCCCAGCACCACCTGCATCCAGGAATCTCCTCCTTGCTCACAAAGCTACAGTGGCATAATCTCGCGATGCGCGCGCTAACGCATTTCGTTCCCTGAGGCTGACGCCAGCAAAGGGAATGAACACTTTGCCGGCACACTTTGCAGTGCATGCTGCGGTTTGTATCTGTCAATTTTGCCAGAATTTCCACTAAACCCCATTATACTTAAAGGTGCCAACAGGCATTCCACTTGTATTTGGCAGTGCCGGATCCGAAAAATTCTGGCAGTCGGTTCACTGACAGATTTCATGCAGCAGATATGAAAGTAGCCTTATAGGTCAAGGCCTATCTAACAGGTCAAACATTTATTTATGGCTACCTTATATGCGGTGGCATTAGAGGTAGAGCTTATTTGCTTACCTTCTTCCCAGAATTCCAGAGGAGCATTGGCTGGCCTATAAAAATCCTCACACCGTATTGGCACTTTCTATAAGGAGATATAGTTTTCCCCAAATCCTAGCATCGTCCAAACACTAAGTAGTTAATCAGACGACCAATGACCCATCACTCCAGAGAAGCTGCTTGTATACAGCTGCCAAACCATAGAAACCCATTTCATAAAGCTTCTGACATCCAGTTCTTGTGCTGATATCACCACCATATGTAGCATGGAAGTCTGTAGAGACTGATACAACAGAGGATAGGCAGTATTTATATGCCACAGGCTTCAGTACTTGTCTACAGCTTTGTGGTTGAGATGTTGTTACTCCTAAACGCATCCACATTACAATAATATAACTTATAAGTCACCGGTACAGATCTTGTTCATCCTAAAATGTACCAATTGACTTGTGGTAAAAGCAGCAACCTGTGCCATGCTCACCGTCATTGAGTTCTTCAGTACAACCCATATTACTACTGCTTGTCTATGGAGATTACATGGCAAAAAAACAGCACCTAGAAATGGATGAGACACCAATGCACAATACAAGCTACTCATCTAGTCTGAACCCTGGGAAAAGGTTGTCAGATTACCATTAAAAATGTAAATTTGACTAATGGAAATCAAAGCCAGGACTATTTTTGTTTCTGTATTGCGAAAAATTATGAGTGACTGAAAAGGTGGTCACAGGATATGAAATGTAATGTGTAGACCTTGGATGGAGTTAAAAACCAAAACTGGGGCTCCTATAATGTTGTGTTGAGCACCTTTGGTCTATTAATACTGTGAAAACCCATAAAGAAGGTACATGGCAACTTGATATTCACTGACTTCTTTACTAACTTCATTCAAGATGTGAAATGTAGAAGGTCCTCTTAGAAGTCAGGGCAAGAATCGTAAATTTGGCCCTGATGACGTTAGGCCCTTGACTCCCGAAGAGTCTCCTTCAGGACTCAGGAGAGAAAAAGCCCCCAGTGGAGGAAACCTCTAGGGAACCATGGCTGAAGGACTGCCCTTCCTTTGGGCTGTGGACATCCATTGAGAACAGACCAAGCCTGAAATCTGCCTCTTGATGCAGTAGATGACTGTGGGAAAGTCCGGGAAAAGTCAAATCCAGTTCTGATCCAGTGTAGGTCAATTCGCTGTGGAATCATAATCTGCAAAACAATAAAAATAACTGAATAGGACTGAACATGGAGCAGGAGGACAGAACATATGTGACATACAATCTACCCCAAGTAACTACTGATCTGAAAAAGATTCAAGAATATTCTAGGAGGGCCTTATAGGAGTACAGAAATGGTAGGCTTTTGGCTGCCATGGAAACACATTGCGTTTCAGGGTGCTGATGGGATTGCAGAGGAGCCCACTTCCTCTTTTTCTGTCCCCAGCCATTACTGCGGTAGCCCAGCTGGCAATCACTACCAGACATAGCTCCCTAGCCCATGGAGCTATTAAAGGGGTTGTCTCACTTCAGTAAGTGGCATTTATCATGTAAAGAAAGTGAATACAAGGCACTTGCTAATATATTGTGAGTGTCCATATTGCTTCCTTTGCTGGCTGGATTCACAGACCACCATGCAATCCATCAGCAGTGGCCGTGCATGCACAATATAGGAAAAAGCACTAGCCTATGCGTGCTCGCATGGTCCCGGCCACCAGAGAGGCTGACGCTTTTTCCTATAGTGTGCAGGCACGACCACCACTGATGGATTGTAGGGTGGTCTGTAACCATGGAAATGAGCAATGTATAATGTGATAGAAAAATGAATCCAGCCAGAAAAGGAAGCAATATGGATAATAACAATACATTAGTAAATGGCTTGTATTAACTTTCTCTACATGATTAATACCACTTACTGAAGTGAGACAACCCCTTTAAGTAATACAGTACATGAATTTGCAGGAAGGGGTTAATATATATTGTTATTACACAAGATATATATAAATTAGCTAAAAGTTAGAGCTTCGCTTTAATCCATGATATACTATGATATACTAGTACAGTAATCTCTATCATACATACATATCGAATGTGACTATTTACAGTATACATATGATGTTGTCTAAACGTATCTTATATGTTTCACAGGGACCTTTCTAATAGCACTTGTAGGTTTCTATAGTTTTATTTTATTAATTGTTTTAATTATGGTTACTTTATCTAATGTTGTTTGACTGATACTATCTGCATTCCTTTGATGGGCTCCACATGCGCCATATAAAAAGCTACCTATGTAATCTAATTGCCTTTTCAAGCAGCATATCAGATTATTTAATACTGGTCGTCTTGGTTGTCATATAATGGATACATGCATACGCTGTACATTGATCCACTATACATATTATGTGCGTCTGACATCTTTTTTTATTTTGCTTATCGGCATTATAATCTGACTGTCACTATGTAAACTACTGGTGCATGCACTGTGTCTTTAGTTCTAAGGCGTCTGCTTGGCACCAGCTGGCTACCACTACATGCATGCGCAGCATTTTGATTTTCTATGTGCACTGCGATGAGTTTGCGGTGTGCGCTTGGTTTCACTTCTCATTAGCGCATGCTCATAAAAACTTGGGCATCATCACGTAATTCACTGGCGCATGCGTTGTACCTCTGGTTTTATGGCATCTCCCATGGACACCGGCCGCCATTTTAGGTATTACTAATTATGAAGTATTGTTTCCTCAGGAGGGGCTGAATATAAATGCACATCCACTTTCCAGATTTTTGTTTATTAAAAAATTATGAAAATCATATATCGTTTTCTTTTCACTTCACACATACATGCTGCATCATTATATTTGTGGTTTTGTGTGTGTGTGGGCGAGGAATAATCACATTACAAATTTGCAACATGTGTCTTAACAGTAAAGAAAGTCTGTTTTGAACCTATGTTTTTAAATAAAAGTAACAAAGTATTCAGAAATCTTACCAGCGCCAATACTTCAATATTCCCAAAGTAAATTGTCAATAGCAGTGTTCAGTGTGTTTGTAGAAGGGAAAGGACCTTAAATTACGCCTCTGTCTTTAATTTACAGAAAACACACTTGCAATTTTGCTATAACTGTTCCACAATTTGTGTGACTGGGTACCAAATTCATGTCTTTTCATTTAGGAAAAAGGATACGCGGCGCGGCACAACTTCCAACACAAGTAGTATTAAAGAGTTTTTATTGGTCTTCCAGCTTACAACTATATGTTCCGGAGATGAAACACCCCCTTCATTAGGGTCACTGGCAAACAAGGTAACTATGGTACACTAGGCATTCAAAAGAAATTGCGGTGTTAACATTTAGAGGACAGGTTAAACCCCTTGACTTACAGTTAAACAAATAAATTACAAAAAAATCTACAAAATACACAGTTTATAACATAGAATGTGTCGGCAGATAAGAACCATTTGGCCCATCTAATCTGCCCAATATGCTGAATAGCTATGAATAGCCCCAGGCCCTATCTTATATGAAGGATGGCCTTATGCCTATCCCATGCATGCTTAAACTCCTTCACTGTATTTGCAGCTACCACTTCTGCAGGAAGGCTATTCCATGCGTCCACTACTCTCTCAGTAAAGTAATTCTTCCTGATATTACTTTTAAACCTTTGCCCCTCTAATTTAAAACTATGTCCTCTTGTAGCAGTTTTTCTTCTTTTAAATATTCTCTCCTCTTTTACCGTGATGATTCCCTTTATGTATTTAAAAGTTTCTATCATATCCCCTCTGTCTCTTCTTGCTTCCAAGCTATACATGTTAAGGTCCTTTAACCTTTCCTGGTAAATTTTGTCCTGCAATCCATGTACTAGTTTAGTAGCTCTTCTCTGAACTCTCTCCAAAGTTTCAATATCCTTCTGCAGATATGGTCTCCAGTACTGCACACAATACTCCCGATGTGGTCTCCCTAGTGCTCTGTAGAGCGGCACGAGCACCTCCCTCTTTCTACTGTTAATGCCTCTCCCTATACACCCAAGCATTCTGCTGGCATTACCTGCTGCTCTATGACATTGTCTGCCCACCTTTAGGTCGTCTGATATAATGACCCCTAAATCCCTTTCCTCAGATACTGAGGTTAGTACTGTATCACTGATTTTATATTCTGCTCTTGGGTTTTACGCTCCAGGTGCATTATCTTGCACTTATCGACATTAAATTTTAGTTGCCAGATTTTTGACCATTCCTCTAGTTTTCCTAAATCCTTTTCCATTTGGTGTATCCCTCCAGGAACATCAACCCTGTTACAAATCTTTGTGTCATCAGCAAAAAGACACACCTTACCATTGAGGCCTTCTGCAATTTCGCTGATAAAGATACTAAACAATATGGGTCCCAGAACAGATCCCTGAGGTACCCCACTGGTAACAATACCATGGTCTGAATATACTCCATTGACTACAACCCTCTGTTTTCTGTCCTTCAGCCACTGCCTAATCCATTCAACAATATGTGAGCCCAAGCTCAAAGACTGCAGTTTATTGATAAGCCTTCTATGTGGGACAGTATCAAATGCCTTACTAAAGTCCAGATAGGCGATGTCTACTGCACCTCCGCCATCTATTATTTTAGTCACCCAATCAAAAAAGTCAATAAGATTAGTTTGACATGATCTCCCTGAAGTAAACCCATGCTGTTTTTATCAATCAACCCATGGGTTTTTAGATGTTCCACAATCCTCTCCTTGAGTATGGTTTCCATTAATTTCCCCACTATTGATGTCAGGCTTACTGGCCTATAGTTGCCTGATTCCTCTCTACTACCTTTCTTGTGAATTGGCACAACGTTTGCTAATTTCCAATCTTCTGGGACGACACCTGTTACCAGTGATTGGCTAAATAAATCTGTTAATGGTTTTGCTAGTACACCTCTAAGCTCTTTTAATAGCTTTGGGTGTATCCCATCAGGCCCCTGTGATTTATTTGTATTAATTTTGGACAGCTGACTTAGAACCTCTTCCTCTGTAAAGACACATGCATCAAAGGATTCATTAGTCTTCCTCCCTAACTGAGGTCCTTCTCCTTCATTTTCCTTTGTAAAAACTGAACAGAAGTATTCATTGAGGCAGTCAGCTAGTCCTTTATCCTCTTCCATATACCTTCCTTCTTTTGTTTTTAATTTGGTAATTCCTTTTTTTAATTTCCTTTTTTTCATTTATGTATCTGAAGAATGTCTTATCACCTTTTTTCACTGACTGAGCTAATTTCTCTTCTGCCTGAGCTTTAGAAGCTCTTATAACTTGCTTGGCCTCTCTCTGCCTCATCTTATAGATTTCCCGGCCATCCTCGTTTTGAGTGTTTTTATACTTGCTAAATGCCATCTTTTTGTTTTATTAACATAGTTTATATGGTTGAATAAAGACATTTGTCCATCCAGTTCAGCCAGATGCATTCTAAATGTAATAAATAAAAATACAAGTGACTGAAATATAATTATTCAACAGACTATAAAATTCACTGAATATGACTTTTCTTCGAAACCAATATAATGTCCCAAAAATTCAAGCAACCCACACATGCAAATGCAATCAGAACCAATATAGCTGTATGGGTCATATTTTAACAATCACTCTGGACAAAAAATGCCAATAATAATATCAAATGTTTGTTCAATTACATAGGATACATGATTAGCACAACACAGGACTCATATGATTAAAAACATTTAAAATTCATGCTGAACTGGTGGTGTAGGGAAAGCGCAAAATTAAATATAGATAGATAAAGTGCAAGTGCAAGCCGTTGTAACAAAGTATGTTATAAAGGTTAGCAGGCATTATACCCCAAATTTTTTATACTTTCTCTTATTTCCCTTATACTTTCTCTCTTTCTCTTATACTTTCTCGTTCGGACCGACTGTAGATGCCGCCCACGTCCATGGCGTTCATGGCGGATCCTGCGCGCCATGTAGTGAACTGCGCTTCATACATGCTTACAGGTGAGGTTTGTTACAGCGATTTTCGGCACCTGATAAGAGAAAGTATAGCCCTATATGGGACCACAGGGCAAGCCCTATATGGGACCACACGTGCCACATACTTGTATCACTCCTTTGAAAAAGCTAGCGCAAAACGCGCGTCAGTGGTCTGTACAGACGCTCTCCCTGTGTGGTTAGTATGCATTTTTGATCAATAATTTTATAATTCCTACTGTGGTTCTCAGCATTGTATGTCGGCTTCAGGTTACCGGCACATTACTTTTGCAATGCTTTTTTAAAAATTTTTTGGGTATAATGCCTGCCACCCTTTATATCATACTTTGTTACAACGGCTTGCACTTGCACTTTATCTATCTATATTTAATTTTGTGCTTTCCCTACACCACTATGATATATATGACCCATACAAAATATGACCCATACAGCTATATTGGTTCTTATGACTTTTCCTCGTCAAGTGGTGAGGATATTATGGAGTAATATTTAAGTGAAATTTCTAGAAATAGCCACTGGGGGTCACTATTGCCCGTAAATTGTGAAAGTTTAAAACAAAATTAATACATTGTATTTCTGATCAAAGAAATCAGTAACAAAATGGTGTTTTGTTAAAGAGAACACATAATACACAAAAAGTAGAATAAAAAAAGGCCTTTAAAGTGCTTAAAAATGATAACAAAAGAGATGCCATAAGGAAAGGTAAAATGAATAGTATATATAAAAATGAAATAACAAATGTAAATACAATAAAATATTGATTGATATTTTGCACAATTGTTTCTAGTATTGCACTGAGGCCATCCGGAGTCAAGGTCTGAATTTTATATATTAAGTAGACATTGCGCTTGCATAAGGCATCACATCTGTGATAAATATTCCCAGGAATATAATGTACGGGGGTAATTACAATAGAATCAGGACAACTATTGTGTTTATCTGCACAGTAATGGGATAGGCCATGTTTGAGGATTTTTTTTCTGGATATTTTTTTCCAGATATGAGTGGTCCTACCAACATACTAGATCTTACAACAAGATTCAATAAGATAAATTACAAAGGAATATTTGCAATTGAGTGCATGTTTAATTTGGAATTTGTGATCTGTGGACCGCGAATACAATTCGGTGACAGTGATGCTGAGACAACACAAACAGCGGGTCTTATTATAGGAATAGCTGCCCAGCTTATCATCAGCAAGGCCTGCTGGAGTATCTGCATGCTGCCTCAGTCTACTGGGTGCCAAAATGTTTTTTATCGTGGGGACTCTTCTATGAACAACAGTTGGACGTGTAGGCAGGGCGTTGCCCAAATATGGGTTCTTTAAGAGGATCAGTCAATATTTCTGCAGATTGTCGTGCAGATGAATATATTGTAAGAAAGTTTTGTTATGAGAAAGCTTTTTCCCTGTCATATTTATTAGTATTTGCTCTTGGCTGTAGGCAATATTGTTGGTCAAGCTGTTGTGTCCTCCTGTAGGCATCATAGATCAGCCTTGATGGATACCCTTTTTCAGCAAATCTGTCCCTCAGAATGCCGGCATCCTCAGTGCAATTCTTACGTATCCTCTTAACCTGACTGAAGGGAATACTGGTTAACCATTTCCTATGGTGATGATTTGAGAAATGTAAATAACTGTTACTGTCCACCATTTCAAAAAAGGTGGACGTAATGAACTGGGAGATTTGTATATCCAGAAATTCTCGTTTAGTCAAGAGAAAAATGATTAGGTTGGTTAGTGAATTCAATAATGGAATCTTCATCCCCTTCCACATGAAGAACAGATCATCCATGTATCTGCAATACAAAAACAATCTAGACTTGCGATTCAATTTTCCCAGATGTGTGGCTGCTCAAACTTCCCCATGAACAAATTAGCATACGTTGGTGCCACCTTATTTCCCATTGCTGTGCCAAGTAATTGGTGAAAAATCTTATTCACATATATAAACAAATAGTGAGATAACAGGAATTCCAGGCATTGAGTTAAAAGTTGACACAGGGAGTACTGGATTGGCACTAAGGTAGTGTGTGATGCACGAGATCCCAAGTTGATGGTCTATGTTTGAGTACAATGTAGACAAATCCATGTTGACCAAAAAATAATCATCACTGCAAGTAAGTTTCAATACTTCATTACTGAGTTGACCAGAGGCGGCATGGATTCATGGAGGGCTCACCCATGCGCCCTTCATGGCGCATGTCTTTAATCCTCATTGTCACCTGGTTCCTCAAGTCTTCCACTGAACTGAAAGAGCTGTTAAAATTGGCCAGGAAACTGTGCATGCACCTCAGCCACTCTTACCATGTGAAACAAAAAAAACTCATTGAGCTGCAAAGGCAAAATGCCCTTCCCCCAATTGAAAAAGTGATTTTTAGATCCTAAGGAGTATAATGCACTAATAAAAAAAATGCCCCAAAGGTGTACATAGATAGCCTTTAAGCAACATTCTTATCAGTGAGCTATAATGAGTGTTAATAAAGTCAGAGATCAGAGATAAGGAGCCTCGGTTGAGCTAGCTGATGAGCAGAGAGAAAATTCAGATCCTGCTACTAGAAAAACTCAGCTCTGTACCGAGAAAAGGGCTCTGAATTTTTACTAAAGATCAATTGAAAAAATGAGTATAATACACTAATAAAAAAAATGCCCCCAAAGGTGTACATAGCATTTAACTACACATTTCTGAAGAAAGGGTCCAGATACTGAGACACATTACATATTGTGGAATTTGTGTTGGTTACATCGGACGACCAGGTGGGGCAGTGATACTTTTATGGTTATTTCATAGATAGTAAAAATAGGGGCTAGTGGCAAATGATATGCAAAGAAAATTTCTCTTATGCTTATTAACATTGTGCTTATTGTATGACTGCCAGCTACTGCAAGAAGAGTTTCTTCCCTATCTCTGTATTATTTGCAGTAGCTGCATCCAAGTGCAGTATTGTGTCTTTGTCATCATCACTTGCTGTTTCTCCCGTTTAGACTCCTTCTCCTCTGTTCTGTCTTCAGCCATCGATAACAAAACGTGTCACCAGGAAAGAACTCTACACGCCCAGCAATCTGATGATGCACAAGCTTAACTCCTACCTAGTCAAGTTGCTGGCGGTGCAGTCGCTGCCATACCATTTAGTAGAGTCTGCTGTCTTTAGGGAGCTGATGGCATGCTCTCAGCCTCTCGGCAAGATACCTAGCCGGCATTATGTCTGCCAAAAAAACATCCCTGCCTTGTACTGTTGCAACGCCCACGCCCTAGGGGTGGTATGTGAGTGTAATGGTGTGCCGAATGAGGGTAGTATTTGTACTCACTTTTCTGTAGCTCCCTGGGCTGGCGTGCAGTGGATGGGAAGACAGCACTAAATCCTCCGGGGCACTCTCTATTGCAGGGAACACCAGCCAGATGGAAGTTGAGGTGCCCTTGATGGTAGTGGGTGTGCTAGGGGGGTTTGGTGGCTGGGCCCCTGTGTTCGTGATGCCAGCACCATGAGGTGCAACGAGGAGATGAAATGGAATGATGAGAGAGGCAGTAGTGTAACCAAACAGAAACTTTACTTGTCAGTTGCAGTCTTGCAGAAAATAGCATTTGATAGCAGCACTTTGTATTACATGAAGTTGGCAAAGATGATAAAGCTGCAAATTCCAATTAGCAGGCTCTGTGAGGTGCTGTATGTAGGTTCCAGCTCAGCTTATGCAGGACTGGTGAAGATACTCTACTTAGTTCTTGATCTTGCTCAGGCTTTTTAGTCTTGCAATAATGTGAATCCTCTGGTACTAGTAGTATACAACCCAAGGGCGGTCTCCCTCATGGCAGGCAAACTCTCTGCTCCATTCTTTGAAAAAGGCTGTCTGAACTATAGTCCATAAAGAAATGGTAAAACCCAACTTTTTACTTAGTTGTTAAGCTGTATCTAAATACTGGAAACTTCTCCCGGTCACCTGGTGCTGTGGAGTCCATAAGCTGAGACTGCTCTAATCTCCACAAGTTCAAGTAGATTGACTCCTGGAAAACAGAGACAAGTCTGTCGCCTAGCACTGGCGGATCCAGAGCCTGGTCTCGGGAGGGGCACTTCCAGATTGTATTGAGGCGGCAGACAGAAAATAATGTGATGCTTATAGAACAGACTATTTTATTTAACCTATCGTACAGCTTCAACCTTATTTAAAAACAGTCACATTACAAACAAATAGGTGACATTTAACCACATATAACTTTATTATTTAACAGTTTTGGAGACATTTTCATCAGGAGTTTGTATACTGATTATAGAACAGAATATTCCCAGACAAAATAGTAACAAACAATACACAATTATGTGTAAAAAAGTAGAACTATACTGATAACAGTGTCAGTGGCACTGTTATCAGTATATTTCTACCTTTTTACACATAATTGTGTATTGTTTGTTACTGTTTTTCTGGGAATATTCTATGACACTATAGCCTAATGGCCGGCGTGACGTGACCACATGCAAATTGAAGCTATAGACTATGGCCAGTGTCAGTCAGTGGCTCTAACACCTGGACTGGGGACCTGGGGAGTGGGGAAAGGCAGTAAAGTATTTAGTATTAGGTAGTAAAGTATTTAGTTAGTATTAGGTAGTAAACTATTTAGAACAGTTAGTACACTATTAAAAGTGTGGTGGCCAGCCGGCATGGCACTAGAGCATGATTGCCCAAGCTCACCTGGTCGCTGGTGAGGCCTGGGCTGGTCCAGGCAGGGACCGGTTCAGGCTAGAAGCTCTAGCTCAGCCCTACAGTACACCAATGTAGTATGTACAGTACTCTCTGTCCGACCCCATGCATGCAGCTCCCTCCCCCACTGTCCACTGATATATACCGCGCTGAGTCTGAGCGCCAGCGTGTGACGTCACCGGCCGGCGCTCAGCAGTGCAACGACAGCCTGAGCCGACAGCCCGCACGTTACCCGGGCGGGGCCGGCAGAATGAGGAAGTAGAGCGATCAGAAGCCTTCTCTCTGACTCTCACTATATTCTCGGGCGGTGAATTGACCCATTGCCCCCCACCCCCCTTGGATCCGCCAGTGCCTCCTAGACTCCTCACTCCTCTCCTATCTAACTTCCTGTGGCTGACCTATATAAATGATGTTATAGTGACCTCTAGTGTTGGTAGTGTGTAATGCATTTGAACAGCCTATAGTAGGAATTTAGCAGCATTAACCAAAGGAAATACAGTAATTAGTGCAAAATGACATGAACGGGCATATAGCAATTTGGAGTGGCCCTTACACACATAAGTGGGACACTACACTGTCACATGCTTTTGTAGTCCATCAAATAAATTAATAACAAGTATTTTTCTCCTATTTTTCACTCCAGCTATTCTGACATAAATAAATCCAGATATAATAAGTGACAATATTTCGGTCAGGGTGACCTTCTGGAGAGTGGAGAATAGCATTGCCTGTGGCTGGAGAAGGAGCCACAGGCACTGCCATTTTCCACTCTCCAGATGGGACTTGACAAATTGCCCCTTATTATATCTGGATTTATTTATGTCACAATAGCTGGAGTGAAAAATAAGAGAAAAATACTTGTTATTAATTTATTTGGTGAACTTGAAAAGGCAAATAAAGATTATTAATAATTTTTCAATACATATGAGTGTGCACTGAATATCCTACATTAACTGATGTGGTAGAAGAACCCTTTTGGTAGTACCTCATGATCATATATTTAGAGTTCTAGTTCAAACTCTACTGATTGTACTCTCACATGGCGGTGAGTCATATGATACTACATCACGTAATTCATCATGACTCTGATTTAGGTCTTGGAATGGCGGCACACACGATTCCTCGGCAGTGGGTCAGTGATGATGCAATCAGGGCGATTGGTCACATGACCTACGTTGACACCAATGATGACAACACTTCCTAGCGCCTTTAGGGTACACCTTAACTTGGGTATAAGTTAAATTAACACATGGCGTGTGCATGACCAGGACCAGATTAAGTGCATGATAGACCGGGGCTGTCTAACCAACTTGGGCACCTCCCTTCATTTTAGTGTACTTTTTTTTTGTATGACATCTCCAGATTAAAAAAATACCCCAAATTACTCCAAATTGGCTCCTAAACTGAAAAATTTGGTTGCGAAATTTAAAATACATATAATTATAATAAAAAAGAGGAGAGTACTGCACCACATACCTCTTACATCCAGGGACATCTCCTGTCATGTAGACCTTCTCTTTCCTCTTCTCCTCTGTTTGACCCTGACCGCCATGATATATTCTTTCAGCCGCATCTCGTCTCTGCAGAGTTTGTTAGATTTCTAAATTTTTCCATCAACCTCCCCATCCTGGTGCCTGGCAGTTTCATCCTGCTGCCTCTCCCAATACTGTGCCCCGGGGGTCACCAATGCCCCAGGTACTATAGTGCTGAAAAAAATAGTGACCCTAATAGACATAATTGGGGTTATTTATCAAACTGGTGTAAAGTAGAACTGGATTTCCAAAGGAGTTGTCAAAAATGAAAGGTGGAATCTGATTGGCTGCTATGGGCAACTAAGCCAGTTCTACTTTACACCAGTTTCATAAATTACCCCAAATGTCCCTATAGTGTCTACAGCAGTTAAAATGTCGCCTAGAGTGCCCCCAGTAATAATAATAACAGGGATTATGTGTATTTAATCAAGATAAACACCTGCGCTCCCGTATGTACGTTTACACTGAATCTAGCGTCTATCAGCTAGATCAATGACTGCTGCTGGTTGCCTGTCCGGCCTGTCCGGCCTGCTGTCCTGGCCGGTGTACTAAAGTAATATTCAGTTACTAGCGTGGCGGCGCCTCGGCCGGCAGCGTGTGCACACGCAAGGGAGCAGAATTGTTGCTTGGAAACCCAGAAGCTAGTGACGTCACAGCTGTACAGAAGCCTGGAAGGGACTTGGTTCCTCCAATGCGTTTCCGAGCCAAAGCGGGCTCCTTAGTCAGGGAGTATGGTTCCTTTCTTCATTCCTGCTATTAATAGCGTCATGTTTCTATAGCAACAAGGTGGATCTATACTTGGAGTACTAGATGGATATTAAGGACAGAGGGAAATTTGTATATCACAAGGAGATGATCGATGTTTCATAGATCGTTAGTGTTTTTTCTGAGGCTCATGCCTCAAGTCAGCCATAATTCCACACCTATATTTAGAAAGCAAATAGCTCTATTTCGTGATTCAAACCGTTAGGTACTAGGCTATTCAATTTGAAGATCCACTTGCTTTCATATCAGGACATCTGTTTGATGTAGTCCCCACCCCTTTTGTTTTTGGAACTTTTTCTAAACCCCCGAAACGGGATCCTTTAAACCTACTCGCATGATGTACCTTGTAATGTCGCAAAAGGGGATGTCCTTTAAATTTTTTCTGTATATTATTTATGTGTTCCTGTATTCTGATTTTTAATGCACGTTTAGTGCGGCCCACATAAATCTTATTACAGGGGCGCCGCTACGCTAGCAGGTAGAGCAACGGACTACTTCTGCCAGCCAACCATAAGGACAGAACTCCATCCAGGACGGACTCCATCCAGAATTTTAGGTAATAAAGCGGACCCATGTAATCGCATGTAACTAGGAGAATTGTACACATATGAACTGAAAGTATAAACTGTGCCCTTATTAAGACTAACTGCAAACTTGAATCTATAGACACAGCTTGCTATACTAGTAGCCTGAGATCCAAGTAATACATTTACCAGCGCGGGCGCCATAGCCGCACACGTATTAGTGAAGGGCTTCCATTTAATAATAATAACACCATACAGTATATTGTGCTCCAGGAAAAGATCCCGGTATAGTGTCCCCAAAAATAATAGAATCGCCCCTACAGTGTCTCCCCAATAGCAACGCCCCCCACGCTGCCCCATATAGTAATTTTCCCCACACAGTAATTCCCGCATAGTAATTTTCCCCCCACACAGTAATTTCCTCCACACTGCCTCCATATAGTAGTTTGCCCCCACACAGTAATTTCCCTCACGCTGCCCCCACATAGTAATTTACCTCACACTGCCCCACATAGTAATTTACCTCATATAGCCCCACATAGTAATTTTCCCTATATAGTAATTTCACCCACACTGTCCCCACATATTAATTTCTCCCTCACTGCCCCACATAGTAATTTTTCCCACACAGTAATTTCTACCACACTACCCCCACAAAGTAATTTCCCCCAAACTGCCCCACACAGTAAATTCCCCCACACTGCCCCATATAGTAATTGGCCCCCATATAGTATTTTCCCCCACACTGCCCCACACAGTAATTTCCACCACACTGCCCCCATATAGTAATTTCCCCCACACTGTCCCATATAGTAATTTGCCCCCACATAGTAATTTCCCCCACACTGTCCCCACACAGTGATTTCCCCCACACTGCCCCCATATAGTAAATTGCCCCCAGATAGTAATCCCTCCCATAATAATTTGCCCCCACATAGTAATCCCTCCATAACAATTTGCCCCCACACAGCCTCCACATAATAATCCCTCCCAAAATAATTTGCCCCCACATAGTAATTCCTCCGATAATAATTTGCCCCCACACAGCCCCCACATAATAATCCCTCCCATAATAATTTGCCCACATACAGGCCCCACATAGTAATCCCTCCATAATAATTTGCCCCCACATAGTAATTTGCCCCCATACAGCCAGCCCCAATATAGTAATTTGCCCCGATGTACTGTCCCTTCACTAATATGTCCTCCTGATGCCCCCTATAGTTGGCACATAAAATAAAATAAAACTAAAAGCTTAATACTCACCTATGTCCGCTAGATGGCAGGCGTGCACACGTCACTGTGCTGCGTCCTGACACAGGCACGCAATGACGTCATCACGCCCGCCTGCGCCGGGATTTCACTACCGCATAGGCCTCAGGCCTACTAGGCCTGAAGCCTATGGCAGTGATCGCGGCGGGGCAGAGAACTATGCGGTCCCATGTCCCACCGCAGTATGTGGGCATTCAGGTCGGTGTTGGGCCCCTCAGCGATGCTGGGCCCGGGGCTGCTGACCCGAATGCCCCTATTGTAATCCGCCATTGGGCATGACAGGCCAGAAACACTATTGTGTGTATAAAAGGTCATGTGAAGGAGAGAAGAGTGTTTCTTTTTTTTCTGAATGTTCTGAGCTCTGCAAATCTGCATTTAGGGGAAGGAGGTGTTGGGTGGGCCGAGGGAGAAACTTATGAGCAGCAGGAGCCCATAAGAAACTGCTGTGAAGGAGTCCTGAGAAGTGGCTGGGCTTGAATGGGAACATCCAAGACCATCCATTCTTTACAACCATTGGCTGGAAGGAACTGGAAGACAGGATAAGACGTCCCTTCACCTTGTGGCCAGATTCTCCTTTGTGTCACCAAGCTTGGCCCTGTGAGGTGCACCTCCTCTGGTGAAAATATTTATTAGTTCTTACTTTGAAAACATCATAATTGTCCTTATCTTCTCTTTCTTCTGTACAACATTCTTAATATATGTCAGTGACTATGCCTCTGCCTCTTCGTAGGGTCATGAAACGGTCTTGACTGTAAATGAATTTGGTGCGCTCCCACCATACACACCGGACACCTACCATTATATCAGTGCATTATAACTGATGTGTATATAACTCAATGTTTTATTATAACCCCAAAATGTCTTCATCTGTCTGTGCCTACTACCCAGAACTTTCTGACTTGATCTGCACTTCAATTGTCTAGAGAACATGTGTGTTAGGGTACCTTCACACTGGCGTTTTTGTTTTCCGGCATAGAGTTCCGTCGTCGGGGCTCTATGCCGGAAAAAAACGCTTCAGTTAAGATAATACAACCAAATGCATCCTTCTGAACGGATCCGCTTGTATTAACTTTAACTATTTTTTAACATTGTCAAAACAGATCCGTTTTGAACTCCATTGAAAGTCAATGGAGGACGGATCCGTTTTATATTGTGGCAGAATGTGCCAGAGAAAACGGATCCGTCCCCATTGACTTACATTCCGTTTTGCTCCGCATCCCAGAACGGAAAGAAAACCGCAGCATGCTGCGGTATTTTCTCCGTCCAAAAAACGTTCAGTGACTGAACTGAAGACATCCTGATGCATAATGAACGGATTTCGCTTCATTCAGAAAGCATGGGGATAATCCTGATCAGCTTTTTTCCGGCATAGAGCCCCGACGACGGAACTCTATGCCGTAAAAGAAAAAGGCCAGTGTGAAGGTACCCTTACCTTCACAGGCAGTTGCCTGAGCAATATGGCTACTCAACTTCTAATGAAGTAGCTCTAATTTCATGTCTGTATTTTCTCACAGGACTCAGGTTCCTGCAAGCTGCTCTTACTGCTCAAGTCTCCATATTCTCTCCAATACTGATCCAGGAAAGAGACCAAGCCCAAGGACCAGACCAGACCCTACCTAGAGATTGAAACTAAGCCATGGGTTAACCATCTGTGTTCTAGCTAGAAGTTACATAACATTGAATCAACATAATTTTACCTAAACACACACAGTGACACTCAGTTCACACTTTCGCATAAAACGCCGCGTTCGAACGCGCAAAAAAACGCACAACAGTACAGGAACCATGCATTCCAATGGGGGTGGTTCACACTTGCGCGTTTTTATGCGCGTTCGAATGCGCCTAAAAACGTCCGACGCATAAGCAAGTATGTTCGCGTTAATTCGGGCGTTTTTCGAGCGTTTGGTGCCAATATACTTCAATGGGAAACGCGATACGCGTGTTGTTCGTAAGCGTTTGTGCAGCGTAAAAGCGCGCCTATGGACGCAGCGTTTTCAAAGTTTGCAACATGCTGGATCAGCCACCATGGAATTTCACACCTCTAAAGCACTCAGATTGGCCAAACTAAATCATTGGTCATTGGCCAACTATGCAGTCAATCACATAAACGCACGTCAAACGCGCCTACACTATTTACCAAAACGCTAGAAAAAAACGCGAGTTAACACCAGTCTTGAACGCTCAGAAAACGCTAGGCTTCAAAACGCTCAGGTCTGAACCCAGTGTAAACAGAGACAGGTGAGCTGGCAGTGGAGCAGCAGGGGTTTCATCAGTTTTGGTCATCTTCCTTGCTTTAATGCTTGGTTTTCACTGTTTTTATGCTGTTAGTGCTGATTTAACTTTTTTTTTTTTTGCCCCTTTTTGAGGTTTTTGGTGTATTTTTTTCTGGAAAAAAACGCTAGGTCCAGATGTTAGCTGAAAGCCTATGAGAATTATGAAACACAGTATGCAGTTTGTGCCCATGGTGTTTTTCAAATCACAACTTGTTCTAACAAATGCAGTCTTTTCATACCCTTTTGTATAGGGAGAAAATACCTTAAAAAAACCAACGCAAGTCAAATACATGACAAAAAAAAATCACTGAAAAAATACTATAAAAACGCATATGACATGAAAAACGCCAGTACGGATTTATGTTTCAAAATTCATTTATTGAGTTTTTGGCATAAAAGAAAACATAGCCAAAATATACAATAGAAAAGTCATAGTATATAAGGGCAACACGCCCAACAAGACATAAAGAAATAGTGTGCTTAGAGAAAGTACAACATACAATATGTAATATACAATATAATATTCGGAGAAGGCAAGAATACTCATAAGCCTAAATGCAATCTGGCATTCGGAGGACAAGCAACTAAGCGAGCAAAGACAGCCAGTACGGATTTATGTTTGTAAGAGTGCTTAGGCAAATTTTTTATTAAATACCAGGAAGCCCCTTAAATGTTCCAGTTATTATACTTGTAAAATCAGAATTACTTAGTGTACACTGCTTGGTTTGCGTATATTAAAACACGTTTTTTTAGTAGATCGCTGATCGCAGGCACAGAGGGTTAATAGTAATATCATCAATTAGACAGTTTTTTTTTTTTTGCCTTTCTCTTGATGAAGTTGAAGACAATGTCATTTTTAAAAGGGGTTTCCGGGAGTATAATATTGATGACCTACCCATCAGGATATGTCATCTGTATCAGATCAGTGGGGGGGTACGACTCCCATCATAGATAGTTATTATAAGAATGCATAGGTCTATTTTTTTCCTAAATATTTAACTGCAGAGCGTAGTATTTCCAAAATAATGCCAAAAGATAACTTTGTTAGACTTAATATTAACAATAGAATGAGATTTGGCTGGTGTATTAGCAGAAACAGATTAAGGCTAAATGCACACAACAGTTGTTTTTTGCTGTCCGCAAATCGGGATCCGCAAAAAAAACTGATGGTCCATCAGTTTTTTTTGGAGGATTCCTTTGTTTTCACAGATCCCCTGTAATAAATGCCTATCCTCGTCCGCAAATGAGAAAAAAGTAGGACATGCACTACTTTTTTTGCTGAAGGGAAACACGGACAACGGACGCGGAACACAAACGGATGAACGGTCAGCATTTTTTTGCTGACCCATTGAAATGAAGGGGTTCCTGTCCTATCCGCAAAAAAAACTGAAACGGAAGCCGAGAAAAACAACTGTCGTGTGCATTTAGCCTTAGGGTCCATTCACACGTCCGCAACTGTTTTGCGGACCGCACATGGCCGGCACTATAATAGAAATGTCTTTTCTTGTCCATGTCTGCGGACAAGAATAGGATATGCTCTTTTTTTTGTGGGGCTGCTTAACAGAAGTGCGGATGCGGACCCATTTTGCAGAACGGATGCGGACCCATTTTGCGGACGTGTGAATGGACCCTTACCCTCACACTTCAGTGCTATGCATTTCTCGGATGTTTTGATCTTATTTACTATGAATGAATCTGATGATTAATATAAAGTGCACTGCATGTAGTTTTTATGTGTAAAAACAATGTAACACCACTCTGCAAACACAAATAACAAAGTAAATACAATAGTGCCATGCTCACTATAGAAAATATACTAGTGCTAATGCTACATTATAAATACATTTAGTAAAAAAATATTTGTGCCTGTCCTCTCCGGCAAGGCGATCTCTTTAGGACAGGAACCTACACTAAATACTACCTCCACTGGTACCATTCTGGCCTCCATTAAATTCAGGGAATGCAGGTTCCACATGCACGTTGATCCCATACTGTATTTTACCTCTCCTGGTGCCAAATGGCCTCCAATGAACACAGAGAGAGTATCACTGTGTGCATTATCCCTATTCATTAACCCTTTCAGGACCCTGCCATATTTCACCTTATGGACCAGGCCGTTTTTTAGAAATTTGAGATGTGTCACTTTATGTGGTAATATCTTTGGAACGATTTTACTTATCCAAGCCATTCTGAGATCATTTCTCGTGACACATTGTACTTCGTGATTGTAAGATCCTCACCTGCTTTGCACTCCAGGGGAACCAAGAGGGGTCCTCGTGGAGTTGCAGGACAGGTTATGCGTGTCTCTGATGCACCAGCGCTGACCCCTTTGCGAGCCAGTGCGGGGATGCGTTCGCGTGGACATCGGAGGGGAGGAGCGTCGGAGTCCCGGGGACAGAGTGGCCAGGCGAGTGACAAGACGCCGCGGCCAGGGTTGTCTCCGGTGTCTCCTGCGACTTCCGCTTCCGCATCTGGTCCACGCGCCGCATACTCGCGCTGAGTCGATCAGGCGTCCGTGCGCACGCACGAGGGCAGGTTCGCAAAGGGATACAAGGTCGCGAGTACGCGCTCTTATGCGCTTCGCCGACCAGTGGCGCATAATATACTGACTCACAAGAGCAAAGTAGACTAGGGAGCCAGCCATGGGTTAATCAACTTGTGATTGCCTTAGGCCATGTACTCAGGTGCAGGGCAATTTGTTCACCTATGGAAGTGGACACTTGGCACCCTGGGATTGGTCAGCAGGCATTTAAAAGGAGGTCTCTCAGGGTGATCAGTGCCCACTGTTATTTTCCTCAACCAGGTATAGGTCACAACTGCTAGTGACTGAAGACTGCCAGGAACTTTGTCCTTTGCAGCGGACCCAAGATCTGGAGTGACTCGACTGCCAAGTGCACAGCATCATTCAGCACTGGTTTGGACTATTCCTGGAATCTCCTTGCCTGGTTTTTGTTATTATTTCTTGTTACCAGCAAGTGTTCTGGACGTTTATGTTTCTGGTGAATAAACACCTTTTGCTTTCATCACTGGTCTGTTTGTTGGTGCCTTGCATTACAGAACAGTGGGCCCAACTAACAGTTGCCATGGACAATATCCAGCAGCGACTGAGTGAATTAACGGGAGCCGTTAACCTGCTGTTCCAACGACGCCCAAATATACCAGCAGCCGCTGCAGCGCAAATCCAAGAGCAACTGACAACTGTGATGGAGGAGGTTCAGCAGCTGATCCAGGGAGCCTCAGCACTACCCGTCACTATCGCAAGGCATCAAACAGAACCAAAGATCCCTCTGCCTGACTCCTTCACAGGAGAGCGACAGGAGTTCTTAAACTTCAGGGACTCCTGTCTCCTTTATTTCCAGTTGCGTCCGATGGCTTCTGGCACTCTCAGGCAGAGAATTGGGATTGTAATGTCACTGCTACGTGGAGACCCCCAACGTTGGGCATTTAATTTGCCTCAAGACCATACAGCTTTTTCGTCAGTGGACGCCTTCTTCGAGGCTATGGCTGTGATTTACGATGACCCGGATCGTACTCGCACCGCAGAGACCAATCTTGAGCATATTCAACAAGGCCGCCGCCCAGCTGAAGAATACGCTGCAGAATTCAGGCGATGGGCAGCTTTCACCACCTGGGGCGACGCAGCCCTACGCCATCGCTCCGCTTGGGACTTTCGGATGCGGTCCGGGATCTTCTTTGGCCTTGCCTACCCCCTTCTCGTTGGAAATGGCTATCTCTCAGGCAATCGATGCCGACAGGCGAATCCGTGAGAGGCGAGTGGAACGGTCGTCTCGGTTTTCATCCTCTCGACCACATCCAGGGCCTCTTAAATCGGCCGAAGAGCCAATGGAGGTTGGATCCTCCCATCTCACACAGGCAGAACGAGCTCGTCGCCAGCAGAAAGGCCTGTGCCTATTTTGATGGAAAGTCTGGACACCTCGTTAAAACCTGTCCCCTCCTGCCGGCGGGAAACGAATGAACCTAGGGGGCATAGAGGAGAACCCCTAGGTGCTATTATCCCTCCTCCAAGCCGGGTGATGGTATCCATATCCTTACGGTGGCAAGACAAGGTCCATGAGTTTTCGGCACTAATCGATTCTGGGGCCGCTGGGAATTTTGTGGACTCAACCTTGGTTCGTCGACTTGGCATCCCGTTGATCCAGCCGAAAACCACCATGTCAGTGACCGCGATTGATGGATCCCTCTTCAAGATGGTCGTGCAGTGTGGATGACTCCGGGAATACAGGTAACGGTGGGGGCTGATCATCGGGAGACCTTAAGCCTTTTTGTCCTGACATGCCATCCACTCCCGTGATTTTGGGTCTCCCTTGGTTGAGGCTCCATAATCCAGTAGTGGACTGGCGCTCGGGTCTTATTTGTCAGTGGAGTACGGAATGCCTTACTAAGTGCATTCGTCCCGACCTGTCACTAGCCTCCATGGAAGTATTAAGTACTTTACCACAGCAGTATCATAATTTCCGAGATGTGTTCAGTCCTCAGGGGGCTGATGTGTTACCTCCCCACAGGTCATATGATTGTCCTATAGACCTGTTGCCAGGTACCATGCCACCACGAGGGCATCTATATAATCTCACTGGGCCTGAGGTTCAGGCTCAGCGGGAGTATATTAAAGAGAACCTTGAGAAGAATTTCATTCGTCCATCCACTTCCCTGCTGGAGCTGGATTCTTCTTTGTGGAGAAGAAGGATGGAGGCTTGAGACCTTGCATCGATTATCGTGCCCTTAATCGGATTACGGTGAAGAATCGGTATCCACTGCCTCTGATTGATGATCTGTTTTCTCAGGTGGCAGGGGCCCGAGTCTTCACCAAACTCGATTTAAGGGGTGCTTATAATTTAGTTCGCATTAGAGAGGGTGACGAATGGAAGACCGCATTTAATACCAGAGACGGGCATTACGAGTATCTCGTGATGCCTTTCGGTCTCTGTAATGCTCCCGCGGTCTTCCAGGAGTTCATCAACGATGTTCTCAGAGATTTCTTGGGTAGATGTGTTGTTGTCTATCTAGATGACATACTAATCTACTCTTCGGATCTGGTCTCTCATCGGAGACACGTGTGTCAGGTTTTCCAGAAGCTGAGGGAGAACCGCTCTATGCCAAACTTGAGAAGTGTCTGTTTGAGGTGAAGGAATTGCCTTTCCTGGGGTACATTATCTCAGAAAAGGGATTGGCTATGGACCCATCCAAACTTTCTGCTGTCTTGGATTGGCCTCAGCCTAAGGATCTTAAGGGGTTGCAGCGTTTCTAGGCTTTGCCAACTTCTACCGCAAGTTTATTAAGAATTTTTCTGCGATAGTAGTACCTCTCACCAACCTCACTAAGAAGGGAGCTAATCCTTCTAAGTGGACGAGAGAGGCAGTCAGAGCCTTTGAGACGCTGAAACAGGCCTTTTGCACGGCACCACTCTTACTCATCCAGACACCTCCAGACCTTTTGTTCTCGAGGTCGATGCCTCAGAGGTCGGTGTAGGGGCAGTTCTCTCACAGTATTCTGGGGACCCTGAGAGGTTACATCCCTGTGCCTTCTTCTCGGAAGCTCTCTCCAGCCGAGTGTAATTATGATATCGGCAATAGAGAGCTTCTGGGAGTAAAATTGGCTTTTCAAGAGTGGAGACATTGGCTAGAGGGTGCAGAACATCCCATCACGGTTTACACTGACCACAAAAATTTGGAGTATCTAGAGAGTGCCAAAAGACTCAACTCCCGACAAGCCCGGTGGGCATTGTTTTTCACCCGCTTCAATTTCCGCCTCACTTATAAGCCAGGTTCCAGAAACGTGAAGGCAGATGCCCTGTCCCGCTGCTTCCCTGAGGCTGCTTCCGTCCTGGACTCTGAGCCAGAAACCATTCTCCCAACTAAATGTTTTCTTGCTGCCCTAGGGGCCGCAGAAGTAATGGAGGACTTGTCCTCTCTTCTTGAGCCTTCACAGGCAGAGAGTCCACCTGACAAACCCGAGGGTCGATGGTTTGTACCCATTAACCTTCGATTGAAGGTCATCCAACAGCTTCATGACTCAAAGTCTGCCGGGCATTTGGGTGTTAAGAAAACACTTGCCCTTGTTAAACGTCACGTGTGGTGGCCCAACATGTCCGTGGATGTTAAGGCCTATATCCAGGCATGTACTGTTTGTGCCAGATGTAAACCGTCCCGGTCTGCCCCTTCTGGGACTTTACTCCCACTGCCAATTCCCCAGGCTCCATGGACTCACATTTCCATGGATTTCATCACAGATTTGCCAAGGTCCTCTGGAAGTACGGTAATCTGGGTAGTGGTGGACCGTTTTAGTAAAATGGCCCATTTTATCCCACTCCCTGGATTGCCCTCGGCCAGAGAATTGGCAGATCTGTTCTTGAATCATGTCTTTCGATTACACGGAGCGCCGGATGACATTGTTTCAGACAGAGGAGTGCAATTCATCTCTCGCTTCTGGCGTTCTTTCTGCTCCCGATTGGGTATTAATTTGTCTTTCTCTTCTGGTTTTCACCCAGAGACCAACGGTCAGACGGAAAGGACTAACCAGACCCTGGAGCAATATCTCCGGTGCTTCGTGTCAGACTGCCAGGAGGAATGGGCAGCGTATCTACCCTTTGCGGAGGTGGCTTATAACAACTCTGGAGCATGCTTCCACTAAGATGTCTCCGTTCAGGTGCGTGGGGGCAGGGATCCAAGACTCTCTTCTTTGGCCGGACCCTCCACTGACTCACCGGTGGTGGATCAATGGTTCAAGGATAGACGTCCCATTTGGTCGTCGGCCCAGCGGAATCTCCGCAGTGCGGTGGCGCAACAGAAGAAATTTGCTGATCGTCATCGCACTGTAGAGCAAAAGTTTAAGGTGGGAGATCAGGTGTGGGTCTCCACCCGAACATTCCGCTGCGCCAGCCATCTTCCAAGTTGGGTCCTCGATTCATTGGCCCATACCCGTGACACAGAAGATCAACCGAAGTTACGCATAAGGTTGCTTTTCCACCGCCGATCCGAGGAGTGAACACCTTTCATGTTTCACTTCTCAAATCGGCAGCCGACTCCGCTCCTTCATTCAGACCCCATCCCCGCTGGAGGTCCAAGGGGTACCGGAGTTCGAGGTGAACAGAATTTTGGACTCTCGTTTTGTCCAAAGGTCTCTTCAATACTTGGTGGACTGGAAGGGTTTTGGTCCAGAGGAGAGATGTTGGATACCTGCTCGCCAGGTGCATGCGGATGAGTTGGTGGCAGCTTTTCACCGGGATAATCCGGGAAAGCTTGCTTGGAGTCTTCAGAGCCGCCTCCTCGAGGGGGTAATGTAAGATCCTCACCTGCTTTGCACTCCAGGGGAACCAAGAGGGGTCCTCGTGGAGTTGCGGGACAGGTTATGCGTGTCTCTGATGCACCAGCGCTGACCCCTTTGCGAACCAGTGCGGGATGCGCTCGCGTGGACATCGGAGGGGAGGAGCGCCGGAGTCCCGGGACAGAGTGGCCAGGCGAGTGACAAGACGCCGCGGCCAGGGTTGTCTCCGGTGTCTCCTGCGACTTCCGCTTCCGCATCTGGTCCACGCGCCGCATACTCGCGCTGAGTCGATCGTGCGTCCGTGCGCACGCACGAGGGCAGGTTCGCAAAGGGATACAAGGTCGCGAGTACGCGCTTCTTATGCGCTCGCCGACCAGTGGCGCATAATATACTGACTCACAAGAGCAAAGTAGACTAGGGAGCCAGCCATGGGTTAATCAACTTGTGATTGCCTTAGGCCATGTACTCAGGTGCAGGGCAATTTGTTCACCTATGGAAGTGGACACTTGGCACCCTGGGATTGGTCAGCAGGCATTTAAAAGGAGGTCTCTCGGGGTGATCAGTGCCCACTGTTATTTTCCCTCAACCAGGTATAGGTCACAACTGCTAGTGACTGAAGACTGCCAGGAACTTTGTCCTTTGCAGCGGACCCAAGATCTGGAGTGACTCGACTGCCAAGTGCACAGCATCATTCAGCACTGGTTTGGACTATTCCTGGAATCTCCTTGCCTGGTTTTTGTTATTATTTCTTGTTACCAGCAAGTGTTCTGGACGTTTATGTTTCTGGTGAATAAACACCTTTTTGCTTTCATCACTGGTCTGTTTGTTGGTGCCTTGCATTACAGTGATAGTGGTAAATTTCAGTTAATATTTTCAATCTTTCATTCAATATTTTTCATAATAGAAACCACCCATAAATGGCCCCATTTTAGAAACTACACCTCAAGGTATTCCAAACTGATTTTACAAACTTTGTTAGGGTGGGTTCACATCAGCATTATGTACTCCGTTATGGCTTTCCGTTATAACATGGTTATAACGGAAAATAACGGAATCCATAAGACAGAAGTCAAAACGGAAGCCTTTATGAGGCATTCCGTTTTGATCCTTCATAATGCAAGTCTATGGGCATGAGAACGGATCCATTATGCAGGAGTCCAGTCCTGTATAGCGGAAACCAGGACGGATCCGTTATGCTGCCCATAGACTTGAATTATGACCTTTAAAAGGCATTCCATTTTGCTTTCCGTCATATTAGAAGTCTATGGGAATCATAACGGATCCGTCTGGTTCGACAGGACTTTGTTTTCCGTCTTGCACAACGGGAACCAGACGGATCCGTTATGATTCCCATAGACTTCTATTATGACAGATCAAAACGGAATGTCTCTTAAAGGCTTCCGTTTTGACTTCCTTCTTATGGATTCCGTTATAACCATGTTATAACGGAAAGCCATAACAGAATACATAACACTGATGTAAACCCACCCTTTACTTCTTGTGGAACTACACAGGAAGTAAAGGAAAATGTAGATGAAATTTCAGAATTTCACTTTTTTGGCAGATTTTCCATTTTAATACAGTTTTTTCCGCTAACAAAGCAAGGGTTAACAGCCAAACAAAACTCAATATTTATTAGACTGATTTTGTAGTTTGTAAATCGGCAGGCACAGAAGAAAAATAACGCCATATGGTTTTTGGAGGGCAGATTTCACTGGGATAATTTTAAGTTGCCATGTCACATTTGAAGACCCCCTGATGCACCCCTAGAGCAAAAACTCAGAAAAAGTGACCTCATTTTGGAAACTACAGGATCAGGTGGCAATTTTGTTGGTACTATTTTAGGGTACATATGATTTTTGGTTGCTCTATATTACACTTTTTGTGAGGCAAGGTAACAAAAATGTAGCTGTTTTGGCACCGTTTTAGTTTTTTACAGTGTTCTTCTGACAGGTTAGGTCATGTCCTATTTTTATAGAGCAGGTTGTTACGGATGCAACAATACCAAATATAACTACTTTTTTGTTTGTTTCAGTTTTACATAATAAAGCATTTTTGAAAAAAAGTGATTTTTAAGTGTCTCTATATTCTTAAAGCCATAGTTTTTTTGTTTTTTGGGCAATTGACTTAGGTAGGGTCTCATTTTCTTGTGGGATGAGATGACAGTTTGATTGGCATTATTTTGCAGTGTGTATGACTTTTTGATCGCTTGGTATTACACTTTTTGTGATGTAAGGTGATAAAAAATGTATTTTTTGACACAGTTTTTATTATTTAATTTTTATGGTGTTCATCTGAGGGGTTAGGTCATGTGATAGTTTTATACAGCATGTTGTTATGGACGCAGCGATACATAATTTGTATACTTTATTTATTTAAGTTTTACACAATAAAAGCATTTTGTAAACTGGCAGGAAACAGGTCGAACTGGATGGACAAATGTCTTTTTTCGGCATTATATACTATGTTACTATGTTACTATGTTACTATGTTAAACAAAAATAAAATGTTTTAGTGTCTCCATGTTCTGAGAGCCATAGTTTTTTGTATTTTTTTGCTCGATTGTTTTATGTAGGAGCTCATTTTTTGTGGGATGAGGTGACGGTTTGATTGGTACTATTTTTAGAGGGCATATGCCTTTTTGATTGCTTGGTGTTCCACTTTTTGTGATGTAAGGTGACAAAAAAAAATGGTTGTACAGTTTTTATTATATTTTTTCTACGGAGTTCATATGTCTGCTTTTCTTTCTTTTTTTTTACAATTTTGTGTGTTTTATTTTGGGAAAGGGGCTTTTTTTTTTTACTTAAAACTTTTTTTTTTTTATTTCCTTTTTTTTAAACTTTTATTTATGTCCCACTCTGGGACTTCAACTTCTGGGGTCTAAACCCATCTGCAATGCGTTCCAATACATCCTGCATTGTAATACACTGCTTGTCAGATTTTTTGCTGACAGCCTGCCTGTGAGACCCAGCCTAAGGGGCTGGATCTCACAGGCTTCCTTAGAAAGCAAGCCCTGATGCCTATGGCCTACGGACAATTTTGGTCGACGGAGGAATCTATTTCCCGTCTAGCGCAAGGTATGAAAAGCGGTAAAGTCGCCCTTAACCACTTCAGCCCCCCTAGCTTAAACCCCCTTAATGACCAGGCCACTTTTTACAATTCCGCACTACACTACTTTACCCGTTTATTGCTCCGTCATGCAACTTACCACCCAAATGAATTTTACCTCCTTTTCTTCTCACTAATAGAGCTTTCATTTGGTGGTATTTCATTGCTGCTGACATTTTTACTTTTTTTGCTATTAATCAAAAATTACCGAAATTTTGCAAAAATGACATTTTTCACTTTCTGTTGTAAAATTTTTCAAAAAAAACTACATTTCTATATAAATTTTTCTCTAAATTTATTGTTCTACATGTCTTTGATAAAAAGTCCAATAAGTGTATATTTATTGGTTTGGGTAAAAGTTATAGCGTTTACAAACTATGGTGCAAAAAGTGAATTTCGGCATTTTGAAGCAGCTCTGACTTTCTGAGCGCCTGTCATGTTTCTTCAGGTGCTAGAATGTCAGAATAGTATAATACCCCCAAATGACACCATTTTAGAAAGAAGACACCCCAAAGTATTCACGGAGGGGCTTGGTGAGTTCATGTATCATTTCATTTTTTTCACAAGTTAGCGGAAAATGACACTTTCTGAGAAAAAAAAAAAAAAGTTTCAATTTCTGCTAACTTCTGGCAAAAAAAAAAATCTCAGACGGACTCACTATGCCCCTCAGTGAATACCTTGGGGTGTCTACTTTCGAAATGGGGTCATTTGTGGGGTGTGTTTACTGTTCTGGCATTTTGGGCGGGGCTAAATTGTGAGCCGCCATGTAAAAGCCTAAAGGTACTCGTTGGAATTTGGGCCCCTTGCGCACCCAGGCTGCAAAAAGTGTCACTTATGTGGTATCGCCGTACTCAGGAGAAGTAGGGCAATGTGTTTTAGGGTGTATTTTTACATATACCCATGTTGGGTGAGAAATATCTCTGTAAATTGTCAACTTTGTATAAAAATTTTTAAAAGTTGTCGTTTACAGAGATATTTCTCACACAAAGTATGGGTATATATAAAATACACCCCAAAACACATTGCCCTACTTCTCCTGAGTACGGCGATACCATGTGTGCCACTTTTTGCAGCCTGGATGCGCAAAGGGCCCTAAAACCAATGAGTACCTTTAGGATTTCACAGGGCATTTTTACGCATTTGGATTCCAGACTTCTTCTCACGCTTTAGGGGCCCTAAAATGCCAGGACAGTATAAATACCCACATGTGACCTCATTTTGGAAGAAGACACCCCAAGGTATTCCGTGAGGGGTATGGTGAGTTCATGTAAAATTTTATTTTTGTCACAAGTTAGTGGAATATGAGACTTTGTAAAAACAAAAAAAAAAATATATCAATTTCCGCTAACTTGTGCCAAAATATTTTTTTTCTGTGAACTCGCCATGCCCTCACAGAATACCTTGGGGTGTCTTCTTTCCAAAATGGGGTCACATGTGGGGTATTTATACTGCCCTGGCATTTTAGGGGCCCCTAAAGCGTGAGAATCCAAATGCGTAAAAATGGCCTGTGAAATCCTAAAGGTACTCATTGGTTTTAGGGCCCCTTTGCGCATCTTGGCTGCAAAAAGTGTCACTCATGTGGTATCGCCGTACTCAGGAGAAGTAGGGCAATGTGTTTTGGGGTGTATTTTTATATATACCCATACTGTGTGTGAGAAATATCGCTATGTTTGGGGGCGGTGGGTGGGGGTGTGTGGTGATTGGTGCACTTTGATATTTTTTTCTCTGGTGGTCCCAAGCAAAGGGACCACCAGAGAAGCAGCAAGCAGATCAGACGCTGTTCACAGAATAACGCCTGATCTGCGATTTTTTCTGCCATATACAGCCTGCCAGCGCACGATCGGCGCTGGCAGGCTGTAGTATAACTACATGCGAGCTCGCCGATGGCGCTGCATTGCGCATGTGCGGGCGCGTCCTCGCGTCTCGCGAGATGATGCCTAGATGCGTCCGATCAGAGCTACAGAGCCGCCGCCAGGACGCAATCCTGCGTGCGGCGGTCCTGTAGCGGTTAAAAGGCGTTTTTTTACCGATCCCATTCCTAAAAAATTGCAAAAACTACAAGATAAAAAGGGATCAGGACACTATTAAAGCTTTTTCAAAAAGCACTGTTACCGCTGCTAAAGTAAGTAATATTGAACCCTACACCCCTGAGGTTGTCAACATGAAGCGGGCTTCTAAGGCTTTGAGAGTTAAGCCAGATTCCTACAACTCTTCCCCTTCTGAGTCCTCCTTTGATGAGGCTGATGATGCTGACATTGACAATATATCCCTGTATGAGGACGTTTCCGATGAAGGAGATGAAATACTGGAAGAAGAAGAAAGTTCTTCATCCCTTATTTTAGATGATTCTGGTGTCCCTTTCTTTGACCCAGGGATGAACAAACATCATAGGTCAGGGGAATGGGTACCATTACCTCAAGTTTCTAAATTTGTGTCTTTATGGCTCAAAAAATCATTAGACAAAACAGCGAGAAATAAACTACGTTCAGAGTGCCCTAGACCCACCCTCCCACATAAGATTGCGGATACCCCGGATATAGATCCAACCGTTATAAAGTACTTATCCAAACCTGGAAAAAATCCCCAAAAAGGAGTCGACCGTTCCTTTAGATCGATCCAGGACAGGCTACTGGATGTTGTAGGTCCATTAACAAAAATTTTAGATTTGGCTGAACAGGCCTCTGTGTCTGGTAATCCGGTGGATCTATCAGTCCTGAAGGGTTGGTCTCAAAGAGCTAGGGATCTACTTTTACAAAAAGATTGGCTCGCAAAAATAGACCTGAAAGACGTCTACCTCAAGGTGCCTATGCACCCAATGTCTCAACCATACTTCCAATTTCTATGGGAAGGTCACAAATACCAATTCACCAGCCTACCGTTCGGACTGTCTTCCGCCTCATGGCGTTTCACGAAATTATTAAAACCAGTGGTATCAATCTTTCGAACTCGAGGGGTACGGCTCATCATTTATCTAGATGACATCCTCATCATGGCTCAGTCTCAGTCTTTAATTCTCACTCACGTACACTGGACTTTAACTCTTTTACCAACCTGGGGTTTTTGATCAACCAGGAAAAATCGGTTTTAACCCCACCGAGACAGATAAAATCTTTTGGGGTTTCTAGTGGATACTCAATCTGCTACTTTGAGTCTTCCATCCAGGAAGTTAAAAACCATCAGGAAAGAAATTCGGTCCGTCCTCAACAAGAACTTAGTATCTCTTTCCGGACCATTGCTCGAATTGTGGGTTTACTCTCAATTCAAGCAATTTTTCCTGCCCCCCTACACTACAGAGCTCTCCAATGTTTGAAAGCTCCACATTTGAGGGAGGGGTTAGGTTATTCAGACAAAGTAATTCTAACCTCGCATACCAGGAAAGAACTCTTTTGGTGGCTACAACATGTTCAAGACTGGAACAGGAAAACCATATTCAACTCTGTCCCAAATATAATTATCGAATCGGACACCAGTCGATTGGGTTGGGGTGCTCGGTGTGGCTCCTGTTCCACAGGAGGGAAATGGTCTGCAGAAGAAACTTCCCTTCACATCAACTGCCTAGAGCTCTTGGCAGGATCGTTTGCTCTGAAAAGCTTCACGAAACACAAATCCCATTGTTGTGTCCTTCTTCGGGTGGACAATATAGCAGCAGTGCAAATACATCAAGCGCCTGGGAGGAACCAGATCAGAGACTTTAGCCAACATTGCCAAAGATTTTTGGCATTTCTGCCTAGACAAACATATCATTTTAAAGGCAGAGTACCTTCCGGGTTTGTCCAATACCATTGCGGATTGGAATTCCAGATTTGTTTCAGACTCAAGCGACTGGAGATTAGATCCCTCTATCTTCCATCAAATCAATTTGCTTTGGGGCCCAATATTTTTAGACCTTTTTGCTTCTCGCCTCAACCATCAACTTCCTTGTTTTTTCAGTTGGCGCCCCGATCCAGAATCTCTAGGCACCGACGCTCTCTCTCAACTGTGGCCCACGGAAATCCTTTACGTTTTTCCTCCATTCAATCTTATTCCGAGGACTCTTCTCCTAACCATGACTCAACAGGCAACTCTAGTGTTAATAACCCCTCTCTGGACAACCCAAACCAGGTTTCCCCAGGTTCTGTCAATGGCAATAGATCATCCACGAATCCTTCCGATTCACCTGTCAATCCTTTTAGATCCGATCGGACAACAACACCCTCTGATTCTATCGAATCATTTATCCCTAATAGCCTGGTTCATTTCAGGCTGACAGGACTTGATTGCGAAATTTCACAGTCAGCTAGCAACATCCTCTGACGCCTGGGCTCCAGGCACCCGATCTTCTTACAGATCAGCCTGAAAGATTTGGTCTGATTGGTGCAGTCAACGGATATTGGATCCTGTATGTGCACCTGTAAATCATATTATAAATTTCCTGTCTGATTCTTCCTGTCTGATGGCATATAGAACTATTAATGTATACCGATCAGCCATCTCGTTTTATCATTCACCTATCCAGACTTTACCTATAGGCAAACACCCTTTAGTTTGCAAACTAATGAAGGGAATTAGATTCTGGAGACCTCCCATTCCCAAATATAACTCTACTTGGGACGTCAACCTGGTACTAAACTTGTTTTTAGCCTGGAAAGATAATGATCTCCTTCCTTTGAAGTTTTTATCCTTTAAATTAACCATGTTATTAAGTCTAATATCTTTTAAACGTGTTTCGGATATTCGATCATTAGACACATCTCGTAGACAATATCTACCACAAGGAGTTCATTTTTCTATTGTCCGTCGTACAAAAACTAACATTTCTTCTGTTTTCTATCCCGTTTTCCTCTGCAAGAAAAACTTTGTGTAGTTAGGTGTAGAGATGAGCGAACATTTAAAAGTCCGGTCAGGTTGGTGAGTTAGTACGCATCGTTATGGATTCCACAGTAGCGCATATGGAATCTATAAGGCGGCTGCCACCAACCGAACTGTAGAACAGCTGAGGACTGGCGTAGTCATGTCATGTGATCAGTGCAGGCGTGGCTCAGCAGGATCAAACCGTGCTGAGCCACGCCTGCACTGATCACATGACAGTGACGTCACGCCAGGTCCTCAGCTGTGCTACAGTTCGGTTGGTGGCAGCGCCTTATGGATTCCATATGCGCTATTGTGGAATCCATAACGGGATGCGCACTTAACCACCACCCGAACCCCGAACAACGGACTTTTTTTAAATGTTCGCTCATCTCTAGTTAGGTGTCTACGATCCTACGAACATAGGACTTTACCTCCATCTGTTTCCCAACTCCTCATTTCATATTGCAAACCCCACTTACCTGTATCTCCGGCAACACTAGCTTGATGGGTCTCTCAAACTATGTCATTAGCTGGGGTGGACACTTCTCTCTTTGGAGCACACTCCACTAGAGGAGCTATGTCCACTAAAGTTAGACAAGCCGGAGGATCCCTATCAGACCTTCTAAGAGTGGCCAACTGGACCTCTGAATCAACATTTAAAACCTTTTATTTTCGACCGGAATCACATGTTTCCATGGTTCTATTCAATAACCATTAGTTAAGTATTGATAACTTGTTTAAGTCATACCATAGAGCATAAGCGTTGAACTTGCATAATGGAGTCTCCTGTCTTGATTTAAAATTGAAGATTTTCCTAGTTTTAATGAAGGAAAATATAGATTTTATGAAAGACAGGAGACGAACATTATCCCAAACCTTTTGACCCAACCCTTGTGCTTATTTTGTCTCTTTTCTATTAGTTTAAAACATCTGTGATCTTCAGGATTGTTTTTTCCTCAACAACTCATCGAATACTTCAAACTCCAACCACTGTTATTACGATGGATGTTTACGTCTTCATACTTCCCATTATCCTTCACCATTGCATCAAGAAAGAAGGACGTTATTTTAATGGGTTAAACATTATATGACCTATGCTGCCTGTTGATTGGCTCTTCCTGAACATGGATTTGCATATCTTGGAAATAATTTTTTACTGTGTTTATGTTGTTATTGTTAACTATTTGGTGCTGGGAGTAACCCGGTGGATCTATCAGTCCTGAAGGGTTGGTCTCAAAGAGCTATATGTTTGTTGGGAAACACCAATGCATCTATATGCATGGAAAGAAAGATCTTGAGCATAATGTTCGTCTCCTGTCTTTCATAACATTTATATTTTTCTTCATTAAAACTAGGAAAATCTTCAATTATTGCTGCAAAATTAAATCTAGGCGTTTATTCAGACCATCTGGTTGGCGCGTATTTAATGCGAAAATCCAGAAGGATTCTCTATTTAATAACTTTCTTCTGTGGTCTCCTCCTCCTCTCTTGGGTAATAAAACTCTTTCTATGCCCTGTACCACCAGATCCGATGTGTCCCCACCATGGCAGACAGGTTTTATTACCCAAGAGAGGAGGAGACCACAGAAGAAAGTTATTAAATAGAGAATCCTTCTGGATTTTCGCATTAAATACGCGCCAACCAGATGGTCTGAATAAACGCCTAGATTTCATTTTGCAACAATAATCCATACTTTCAGAGTCCTCACAGTTTTCTAATGTATGAAATTTTCTCCTTTATTTCATCATCTCCCACAGCCACTATATACCCCATGTATTTTGCATAGGTTCTTTTATTGTTTTTTTCCTTTTTTTCTCATGAGAAGTGTTGTTCAAAGGTGTGGCATTTTTTTAAAGGTGTTTGCAGTCATGGGAACACAATTAGTGAAGACAGGTGTAGTCTCTCCTACAAATAGTGCCACTTTTACCCTGGGTTCAGACCTGAGCGTTCTAAAAACGCGCGTTTTACGCGCGTTTTTGTCGCGCGTATTTCAGCGCCTTTTTGCAAATAGGAAACGCGCGTTAGCCAGAGCTACGCGCGTTCTTGTGATTGACTACTGTGGTGTCAATCACAAAACGCGCGACAAACGCCGCAAAAAAAGCTCAAGTACTTGTTTATGCGTTGGGCGTTTTACAGCACGTTCAAACTCGCTGTAAAACGCTCAAGTGAGAACCAGGGCCATAGGAAAGCATTGATTTTCATGTGTTGAGCGTTTTACAGCGCGTTTGAACTCGCTGTAAAACGCTCAGGTGTGAACCCAGGGTTAATGTCTTACTGTGTCATGAGTAAGGGCTTGAATTGTCCTTGGTAGCCCGAAACGCGTAGGCAAGACTTTTGTAACTGTAACTGGATGTGGAAATGAGGCCTGTACTTCATCACTGACAGCCACATGGAGGTAAGTATTTTTTGTTTATCATTTGGCACCATACTGTTGGGCCACTATGAGGGCTTCTGCAGGGGGCACCAAATAGGGGAATTTTGTACTGGCACACATTATGAAGGGCACTTTGGGGATATTAGCTCAACAGGGGGCACTAAGAGGGGGTATTTTTTGTAGTGGCACACAGAAGGGGGCTTCGGCAAACATTATGGGGGCACTATCAGGACACTGACTCAACTGGGGGCACTAAGGGGAAGTATATTTTACATTGGCACATTGGCACACAGAAGACGGGGATATTTTGCACAGGCACACATTATGGGGGCACTACAGGGACATTTGCTGTACTGAGGGTAGTAAGAGGGGTATTTTTGTACTGGCACACATAAGGTGGCATTAACAAACATAATGTGGACAATATGGTGACATTGGCTCTACTGAGGGCACTACTGTACTGGCACAGAGAAGGGGGGACATTTTTTGTACTGGCACAAATTATAAGGGGGCATTTTTTGCACTGGCACAAATTATAAGGGGGCATTTTTTGCACTGGCACACATTATAAGGGGTATTTTTTGTAGTGACACACATAAGGGGCATTTTTGTACTGGCACACATTTTAAGGGGGCATTTTTCTACTAGCGCACTTTTTAAGGGGGGATTTTTTGTACTAATGCACATTATAAGGAGGTATTTTTGCACTTGGGGGGGGTACTATCTCTCCCTGGGGAGAGAGTGCCTTAATCAACGTGAAAAGACTTATAGGCCATACATGCTCCTCTGGAATTCTGGGAAGAAAGGGATGCAAATGAGCTCTTAACAAGCTCTACCTCTAATGCCACCAGATGTAAGGCAGCTATCCTATAAGTCAATGTTCGACCCTTTAAGGTGCTTTAAGGTCCTTTGAGGCAGGGGTACACCACCAATGAGGCCAGGTGAGGCGATTGCCTCAGGCAGCACCAGGTAGGGACAAGTGGGGACAGTGGAAAGGACTTGGGCAATGAGTGTTTTCATTGTTGAAGCGTTCATGTCTGCATGCATATTCAACAGTATCGCTATATTAACCAGAATGTTTCTGTCATTTCAGTTTTCGCCTCAGGCAGCAGAAAGACTAGATGCACCACTGCTTTGAGGTGCTGGCTTATTTAATATCCAAGTCATATCTCAAAGCCTATTTCAGAGTATTATATTTTTCTGCAGTGGGCACAGTATTGGGAGTGGCAGGATGGGGTGTCCATAAGGTGAAGAGAATGATGGAACATTAAGAAACTAAGATGTCTGTTTGTCAAAGAGATAGCTGAAATAAATTATCATGGCGGTGTAGTCTGAATAGAGACGACGAGGAAAGAGTGTCTATATCCAGAAGAGATGTCATGTTTTACAGTGCTGTATGTAATGTTAAGAGGGAAGGGGTTAGGTTGAGAATTTGGCATGTGGGAAGCACCATTTCAAAATTTGCATTAGGCAACTGCACCTTTGTTTTTCACAGTGCAACATTCATCCTGGCCATGCTTGCTCACCAATCTGGCTTAAGGGACAAGAGATGACTTGGCAATATACCAGAATTAGACTATGCCAGTTTAGGTTTGAACTCATGCTTTAGGTCACTCACCTGAAATTGTGCAAGTGTCATCCAGGCTCCGATAGTTAAAATGTTGCAGAATTTGTTACAAGTAAAGAACATTAAGTATTTGCAGTTGAACTTTTACATGCATTGTCTCAAGATTAATCATCCATCGCTGCAATTACTGAAGGATACAATGTGACAGCAGGACAGTTAGTAGGTTAATTGTGCCCGTTGTTAAGCCTGTTACCTGCCTCTTACCTGAAATCCTGAAATCCTGATTAATGTTCACTTTACATCTTCTCCTGTCTCTTACCTGTGCTCTCTGGAACTCTGTCGGTGTGCAACAAACTCCCCACCATCCATGACTTATTCCCTTCAAAATCCTTCAATTTGCTGCACAGAAACTTTCTTTCAACAGTCTGACACTGAATCCCCTGGTCTGTATTATGGTGGTCTACATCTTTCCATACACTCATTCCCACTTTTCCATACCCACATTCCTACCTTTCACACATAGAAAAACCTTCATGCCATTAACCCTCAGTAATTTGTTGTTACTCTAGTTATCCCTGGCTCCAATCTCTTCCCTTTCATGTCCGGAAGTGGCTACCAATCATTACAATCCTACCATCAAAACCACTCTGGATGAAGCAGCTCCCATTATCCTCCGACCTACCTGACACAGACTGTGCCAACCTGGCACACACCCGATACACGTTTTCTTCAGCGGTGCCCTAGGTGTGCTGAGCCTTTATTGAGAAAATCATGAACTTCTGCAGATTTTCTCCATTGCAAATTTATGCTTAAAACCTTCAACTCTGACCTCCACCTTGGCAAACAGACCTATGTCACTTTTCTCATCTCCTCACTTGCAAATAACTCAAAATGACTCTTTGAAAGTGCACACTCCCATCACTGACCTCTGTGATGAAAACCTGGCCACTTACTTCAAAGATATGACTAATAACTTCCAGCAGGAATTAATCTCCTAGTCATCAACTAGCTTCGATCCCTTTCCCTTCAACGTTTCCACTTGTTCTTCATTTGACCCTACCTGTAGTATTGATTCTATTCCCTCACACCTCCTCCAGTCCTTCTCTCCAACTGTCATATTCTCTCCAACTGTCCAATATTCTCTCTCTTGTAGCATGTTTTGTCCTCTTTTAAACATTTTGTTATAACCCCACTACCAAAAAAAGTCTCTTGATCCGACCTGTGCTGCTAATACCAACCTATGTCCCCTTCATCTCTAAACTGCTGGAACGTCTGGTCTACTTTTGCCTAATAAGTTACTTTTAAGCAAACGCTCTTCTCAACCCCTTTAAATATGGCTTTCACCCTCTACACTCTAAAACCTGTAGGCTATGTTAAGACAATTTCTAGAGTTAAGATTCCAGAATAAGATAATTCAGAATGTAGCACTGGGTTATTCAAATGTCCTGAAAAGACAAATGTAAAATAAGTCTTTAGAAAAGCTTAATCTCTTCTTGAGTTACCAAATCAGCTTATAGCTGGAAGGTTCATTTCTTTATAAGAGGCAATGAAGTAAAATACACCATACCTGGGGATGCTGCAAGCTTCAGTTCTATCTTGATTTTATGTGAATTTTTAACCAGTTCCCTACTGCCTCATAACTTTATACATTATGGCGGTAGGCCGTTAACTATAACCAGACATATAAAGGCATCAGGTTACATTATGATCTTTTGGCTTAAATTTTGTGTGATGACTTGTAGTTTTTATTGGTATCATTTTTAGGTACATAACAATTTTTGATCGCTTTTTATTCCTTACTTTATGGCGAATAAGCAAACAGCAGCAATTCTGGCATTTTATTTCTTACGGCATTTACTGTACAGGATAAATTACAGGATCAATTACATGATAATTACGGATATACCAAATACCAAATATACGCCAAACCAAATCTGTGGCAAGATTTCATTTTTGCAATTTTGTCCATTAAAATCATGTATAAAATCAGCGCTATATAAGTGAGTAAGAGAAATAAGGTTTCTCTCATCTGGGTGTAAAATTTTTTTTTTTAAACATTTGCAGTTTTCCCCGCTCCGCTCAAAACATAATTATACACATCCTATCTCTCCCAGTCCCCTTATTGCCTCCACATAGTAATTATTCCCCCTTTATACCACCAGACAGTAATTATGCCTACACTGTGCCCTTCACAGTAGTTATGCCCACATTGTGCCTCTCACAGTAGTTGTGCCCACATTTTAATAGTTATGCCCACATTGTGCCCCTCATAGTACTTATGCCCCCTTCACAGTAGTAATGCCCACACTGTGCCCCTTACAGTAGCAATGTCCGCATGTGCCCCTCACAGTAGTTATGCCTAGATATGTGCCCTCTTCACAGTAGTTATGCCTAGATATGTTCCCCCTTCACAGTAGCTATGGCTAGATATGCCCACTTTACAGTAGTTATGGCCAGATATGTGCCCCCTTAACAGTAGGTATGCCAGATATGTGCCCCTTTACAGTAGTTTTGCCCTGATATAAGCCCCCTTCACAATACTTATGAACAGGTATGTGCCCCCTCAGAGTAGTAATGGCCAGATATGTGCCCCCTCACAGTAAGTATGGCCAGATATGTGCCCCCTTCACAGTAGTCATGCCCAGATATGTGCCCCTTCACAGTAGTTATGCCAGATATGTGCCCGCTTCACAGTAGTTATGTCCAGATATGTTCCCCTTTCACAGTATTTATGTCCAGATATGTGCCCCCTTCACAGTAGTTATGCCAGATATGTGCCCCTTTACAGTAGTTTTGCCCTGATATAAGCACCCTTCACAATACTTATGAACAGATATGTGCCCCCTCACAGTAGTTATGCCCGGATATGTGTCCCCTTCACAGTAGTTATGCCCAGATATGTGCTCCCTTCACAGTAGTTATGCCCTAATATGTGCCCCCTTCACAGGAAGGAAAAGAAAACTGTGAATACCTAGTTAAGGCATCAGCAACCTTCGGCTCCCAGCTGTTGTGAAACTACAATTCCCAGCATGCTCCATTCATTTCTATGTAAGTTCTTAGAAGAGCAGAGCAACTATGCATGCTGGGAGTTGTAGTTTCACAACAGCTGGGAGCCAAAGGTTGCCTACCCCTGACCTAGTTGCTCCGATGATCATCAGAGCTCACCCTGCGCTTACCAGCAGAAGCAGGATACTGTCACACATGGTGCTTGCTGTGTAGGAGGAGCAGAGGCTGACTCCTGGCCGGGCCCCGTTCCTCCTACACAGTCCAGCAGCACGATATGTGACAGTATCCTGATGCTGCTAAGGAGCGCTGAGATCTGAGCTGAATGGTGAAGCAGGGAGTGGACGGCTCTCTGCTTCCCCATTGCAGCCAACTCTCTCTGCATCCTATGGACATACCTTAGTCAGCCGATCACGGGACAGCCACCGAAATCTGGGACTGTCCCGCCGGATCCAGGATGGTCGGGAGGTATGCAGGTGTCTAAAATGCATAGCATTAACCTTTATTGGAAATAAGTAAAATGTCATTACTCCACACAACCCATTTCCATTACTCCAGAGTCTAGGATGACACATGCTTTATATCACTGCTGCTGACGCTTGGCATTGTGATCTATGGCTTGTGAGCAGCTGTAAACCCATTTCCATTACTCCAGAGTCTAGGAATGACACATGCTTTATATCACTGACATTGTGCATGGTGATCTATGGGTTGTGGGCAGCTGTGAACCCATTTCATGAAGCTCCTGATGCACAGATCCTGATCTGATGTCACTTCCAGACACAGGTTAGAGGTCTGTAGTGAGTGATGTAACAGAGGATTGGCGATTGTTACATGACGTCACATGCTTAACTATTTAATTCAAGATCTCCCACATTGTGACTGAGCAGGGCTTAAAAGGCAGCTAGTAAAAGTTCAATAGACCGCAGAAGCATACTATTGCAGTCTTTGGTATAAGTGATCAAAAGATCTCATGTATAAGGCCCTATTCACACGTCCGTAGTGTTTATGGATCCGCAAATTGCGGATCCATAAACACACCCGGCCGGCAGCCCCATAGAAATGTCTATTCTTGTCCGCAATTGCGGGCAAGAATAGGACATGCTCTACTTTTTTGCGGAGCTGCGGCCGTAAGATCGGCGCTCCGCAAAAACTGATGCGGAGAGCACAGTGTGTGCTCTCCGCATCGTTCCGTGCCCCATTCACAGTCAATGGGTCCGCATGTATTCCGCAGAATTGCGGAATACATGTGGACGACATTGCGGACGTGTGAATAGGGCCTAAGGCCCCTAAGGTGACTAAAAATGACAGTAAAAAAAAAATAAAACATGTAAACAAAAAGACAAAAATATTAATAATTCAAATCACCCACCATTCCCAGTTTTAGCTATAAAAATAAATAAATAAATATAATTTGGTATTGCCACATAGAAAAAAAATCTGAACTATTAAAATATAAAAACATTTATCATGCACAGTGAACACTAGCTGTAACAGGAAAAATAAATGGACCCCCTCCCTAAAAATCGAATAAAATGGAATCAAAAAGTTGTATAAATACAGTTTGCCCCATAAAAAACAACCCTCACACAGCTCTGTAGATGGAAATATATAAAAGTGATGGGCGTCAGAATATGCAAAGAAATTTTTTTTTTCAAAGCTTTTTAGTTTTTTAAAAGTAGTAGAACATAATAAAAACTATATACATTTGGTATTTCCTACTGACCCAAAGAATAAAGTAGTCTTGCCATTTTTAGTGAACAGTAAAAGCTGTAAAAATAATGGCGGAATTGTATTTTTTTTTTTTTTTTACCCCAAGAGAATTTATTTCCTGTTTTTCAATGCAAGATACGCTAAATAAAATGCTGCCCTTACAAAAGCTAGAGGAGGGAAAAATTAAAAACAAAAAAACCAAAGTAAGCCGTGTTCTGAAAGGGTTAATATCCATAACAAATATACCAGGCAGGGTCGATTCTAATATTTCTGCTGCCTAAGGCAAAAACTGGCTTGTGGCATGCGGAGCATAGCAGGAAGAACGAAGAGAGACTTGAGATGACACAGTATCTTGTCCCCAGGAACGTCAAAACAGATTAGGTTTGTTTAGCACGTTGCCCCCATGACTCCTCTGCCGAGCGGCTGCTGCTAAACAACTCCTGCATGGTAATTTACATATAGCGGTATGCGATCATTAAATAAAATATGTAAAATAAGATTTCCCTTCAATTTTTTTTTTCTTATTATATTGCAGATGCTAATATTAGGCTATGTTTTCGTGGAGTTTTTTTGTGTTCTGAAAAAAACTGATGCAGAATCCGCTTCAGTTTTCAACGCAAATTTCACTGGGAAGTTTGGTTTCGGTGCGGAATCCACACCAAGAATGAACGTCACTTCTTTTTTCCATGCTGTGGTTTTTAAAACCGCAAGAGGAAACAAAGCAAGTTAACAATCGGTTTTCCCATTGAAATGAATGGAGATGATTTGCAAGCATTTTTCGGAGTGGTTTATGCAGCAAAATCCCTGTCGAAAAAATTTCTTGCGACAATACCCTTAGGCCCCTTTCACACGGACGTGATTTCCGCGCGGGTGCAATGCGTGAGGTGAACGCATTTCACCCGCACTGAATCCGGACCCATTCATTTCAATGGGGCTGTGTACATGAGCGGTGATTTTCCTGCATCACTTTTGCGTTGGTGAAAATCGCAGCATGTTCTATATTCTGCGTCTTTCACGCAACGCAGGCCCCATAGAAGTGAATGGGGCTGCAGGAAAATCGCAAGCATCCGCAAGCAACTGCGGATGTGGTGCGATTTTCCTGCATGGTTGCTAGGAGACGATCGGGATGGGGACCCGATCTTTGTTATTTTCCCTTATAACATGGTTATCAGGGAAAATAATAGCATTCTAATTACAGAATGTTATGTAAAAAGGGGAAGAGAGGGTAAAAAAAAAAAAAAAACTTTAACTCACCTCCTCCTCTTGATCGCGTAGGTGCCGGGATCATTCTTCTTTCTTCATTCTGCTGGGTAAAGGACCTTCCGTGACATCACTGGGTCACATGGGTCACATGGTCCAATCAAAAGCTTCCATAATTGGACCATGTGACCCATGTGACCCAGTGACGTCACCGAAGGTCCTTTAACCAACAGATATGAAGATAGAAGATGTTCCTTGCACCTACGCGAGCAATGGGAGGAGGTGAGTTGAATTTTTTTTTATTTTTAACCCTCTATTGCCCTGTTAACATAGCATTCTGTATTTAGAATGCTATTATTTTCCCATATAACCATTTTATAAGGGAAAATAATAAAATATAAAGAATACTCAACCCGAAACCGGACTTCAGTGATGAAGTCTGGCTTCGGGTCTGGGTACCAAACATGCCGATTTTTCGCACGTGCGTGCAAAACGCATTAAAACACTTTGCACTTGCGCGAAAAAATCGCGCATTTTCCCGCAACGCACCCGCCTCTTATGTGGGCGTCAAACATGACGCCCGTGTGAACCCAGCTATACAGTTGAGTTGGATGCTTTGTGGCGGAGTCAAAAAATGGTAAAATGACAGATACCATTGTAAGTCAATAGGATAGGCTATCCTGCGCATCAAAGAGAACTGCATACTTGATAGCATGAATCTCAACACAGCCTAAGGGCTTATGCACACAAACTTATTTATTTTTCGCATCCGATCCGCATTTTGTGTGGGTCAGATGCTGACCCATTCACTTCAGTGGGGCCACAAAACATCACACCGTGTGTTGTCCGCATCCGTAAGTCCTTCCCGTGGCACGTGCAAAAAAATAGAACATGTCCTATACTTTTCAGTTTTACGGACAAGGATAGGACTGTTCTATCAAGGGCATTTCACAAAATGCAGAACACACACGGCCAGTATCCGTGTTTTGTGGACCACAAAAAAGGCTACGGTCATGTGCATGAGCCCTAAATGTACATACTGAAAAACACTTGTGTTTAACAGATCCGGCAGGGTGTTCTGGCAGACAACAGCGTGTCGGAGTTCATGGGATCCAGTCAGGCGCCCAATTCACCCAGTGAATATAATGGGATCTGGGTAAAGGGCGGGGGGGGGACGGGGGGACGCTTTGTGACATAGGTGTTGGTTATCAGATGTAAAAAAATCGTTGCATTTTAAATCTCCAGCATGTCAATTTACGCTGTGGATTTCCAAATCGGATTTCGCTCTTTGGAATTTTCACTGTGGACTTGCAGTAAAATCTTCAGCTACGGAAGTTCACACCATGTGGCCTACCCTTAATAAAAGCATTTTATCATTTAAATCCAAGCAGTACAAGAATCATAGCAACTGGACCATGTGAATGTACGGTTCAGATAATGACGCTCCAGCTTTATGGTGACGTTGGCGTATAATGGTGGCACATTCGCTGTCAATATGATGCTGGAGAGTGTTGGCCACAGGCTCCATTATGGACATGGGGGAAGACTGTCATAGGCTTGGTCACTGTGGGTACGGGACACCCACGTGTGCTGTGTCAAGGTAATAAAAGGACGGAGCTTTTACCTGCCTATCTGGTGATGTGACAGGACAGTAGTGGATATAGCCAACTGACCCTGGACCGCTAGTGGGATCGGAGGACCTGCATGAAGGTGGAAGAAGAGAAAAGAACTCCTAGAGTCTGAGACTTTTGTACTCTTGTTATAGATGAGCCTGAAATTTCTTGAGCACAGATAGTTTATTTTAGACTCAATTCCTGTGTGGTTTCAGTGGTGTAGTGGTTCTCCTCTGATGACGAGAGGCCCTTACATACTGTATGCACAGTCAATTATGTAGTGACTATATTATGCCTGCCTGTCAGGGCCTCATAGGCTCCCATACTTAGCAGACCCAGAGGCCGTTGTTTGGCCTCCGACTGCCATAGCAATGAATCGGCACCTCTCGAGTAGGGTCGATGCAGGGTTGGACTGGCCCTGACCACCAATGGGCCCAAGCTCTGACAAAATAATGTGCCCCTTATAATACAGGGCTTCAAACCTTATAGATGATAAGTCCTAAATACGCAGTGATAATTAAAATGACTTAAAAGTGAATGTGCATATGTCCTGTATACACAGAGGGTGAGTGTTCAGAATGATTTCCCCTGGAGGGTCAGAGGAACTTCAGCCCAACGTGGTGGTGCGACAGAGGGAGACCCTTGTCTCTTTCAAAGCCTGTTGATTGTGGAATCTAAGGGGTTAAATAGAGGGAATCCGAGGTTTCTCTAATTCTGATCGTTACAGCAAGGACCCAGCTGTCAGAAGCTGTGACGTGAGGTACGAACATGCTATGGTACGTTACGGGGTTAAAAGGAGGTCCATACATAGAGTTATCTCCTGGACATCTGGGTGACCTACAGTCAGGTTGATAAATATTAGGACACAACACAATTCTAACATTTTTAGCTCTATACACCACAACAATAGATTTGAAATGAAACAAACATGATGTGCTTTAACTGCAGACTGTCAGCTTTAATTTGATGGTATTTACATCCAAATCAGGTGAACGGTGTAGGAATTACAACAATTTGCATATGTGCCTTCCACTTGTTAAGAGGCCAAAAGTAATGGGACAGAATATTAATCTTAAATCAAACTATTCCTTTTTAATACTTGGTTGCAAATCCTTTGCAGTCAATTACAGCCTGAAGTCTGGAACACAAAGACATCACCAGACGACTGTCTTCAGTTCCTGCTAGTTCTTGGGGCATTTTCCCTTCAGTTTTGTCTTCAGCAAGTGAAATGCGTGCTCAGTCGGATTCAGGTCAGGTGATTGACTTGGCCATTGCATAACATTCCACTTCTTTCCCTTAAAAAACTCTTTTGTTGCTTTTGCAGTATGCTTTGGGTCATTGTCCATCTGCACTGTGAAGCGTCGTCCAATGAGTTCTGAAGCATTTGGCTGAATATGAGCAGATAATATTGCCCGAAACACTTCAGAATTCATCCTGCCGCTTTTGTCAGCAGTCACATCATCAATAAATACAAGAGAACCAGTTCCATTGGCAGCCATACATGCCCACGCCATGACACCACCATACCACCACCATGCTTCACTGATGAGGGGGTATGTTTAGGACCATGAGCGGTTCCTTTCCTTCTCCATACTCTTCTCTTCCCATCACTCTGGTACAAGTAGATCTTGGTCTCATCTGTCCATAAGATGTTGTTCCAGAACTGTGAAGGCTTTTTTAGATGTCGTTTGGAAAACTCTCATCTGGCCTTCCTGTTTTTGAGGCTCTCCAATGGTTTACATCTTGTGGTGAACCCTCTGTATTCACTCTGGTGAAGTCTTCTCTTGATTGTTGACTTTGACACACATACACCTACATTCTGGAGAGTGTTCTTCATTCGGCCAACTGTTGTGAAGGGTGTTTTCTTCACCAGGGAAAGAATTCTTCGGTCATCCACCACAGTTGTTTTCAGTGGTCTTCCAGGTCTTTTGGTGTTGCTGAGCTCACCGGTGCGTTCCATCTTTTTAAGAATGTTCCAAACAGTGGTTTTGTTAGGCCTAATGTTTTTGCTATCTCTCTGATGGGTATGTTTTGTTTTTTCAGACTAATGATGGCTTGCTTCACTGATAGTGACAGATCTTTGGATCTCCTCTTGAGAATTGACAGCAACAGATTCCAAATGCAAATAGCCCACTTGAAATGAACTCTGGACCTTTTATCTGCTCAGTGTAATTGGGATAATGAGGGAATAACACACACCTAGCCATGGAACAGCTGAGAAGCCAATTGCCCCATTACTTTTGGTCCCTTAACAAGTGGGAGGCACATATGCAAACTGTTGTAATTCCTACACCGCTCACCTGATTTGGATGTAAATACCCTCAAATTAAAGCTGACAGTCTGCAGTTAAAGCACATCTTGTTCATTTCATTTTAAATCCATTGTGGTGCTGTATAGAGCCAAACATGTTAGAATTGTGTCAAGGTCCCAATATTTATGGACCTGGCTGTAAATGTGGGTGGAATTCCTGAAATGTCAGGGCTGATGTGTAGCAATGAGCTGGCTGCTTGAACTCGTGATTTAAGAAAAGAAAGATTTAGTGTATGGCTACTTTTGTAACTTTTTGTAGCATGACTGATTGATTTTAACTATTGACCTATAGCTTCAGTTCAGATGCATGCATTCATTTGAATGCAATCTTGTGGACTGTAGCTGTCATCCAATAGTTAAAATCAATCAGTCGAGCTATAAAAATTCATGCTACAAAATGTAGGAGTGTAGCCCTGGCCATACGCCGCTTTCAATCGAGCGAGTTGTACACTCCGGACTCGGAGCGCGAGTATAACACAGCTCCCGTCCTGAGCTTCCAGCACTGAATAGAATTATATTTATTTATGATGCTATGTAACCCCTAGAGGTCTGGAATATATTGGATAACACTGTCAGCATAATGTTAGTGTCATCTACTACATTCCAGAAATGTAAGGGTTACATAGCATCATTAATCAATATAATGCTTTATGTCCCGGCAGTGCTGAAAGTTCAGGACGGAAGCTGTGTTATACTCATGCTCCGAGTCCAGAGTGTACAACTTGCTCGTCTAAGGCTAGGCTACACGACGACAATAAGTCGCGCGTCAATTTTTATAATGATAGTCTATGGTGTTGCACTGCGACATGTGACATGTTGCGATGGCGACAGTCGCAGAAAAAGCCATTTTGGATGTGGTTTTTGCGAGTGTCGTATCGCAGTCGCAACATGTCACATGTAGCAGTGCGACCCCATAGACTATCCTTATAAAAATTGTCGTGCAACATTAGTGCAACAAAATGTTGCGCGACAAATGTCATCGTGTAACCCTAGCCTAGAAGCGGCCATAGACTGGTTTCTGACGATTGTTCAAAGTTCAGTTGATCTAAAGTTTGATCACAGACCAGGGGTGGACTGGGAACAAAAAGTGGCCCTGGAAAAATTATTAAAAGTGCCACTGTGTTGCAGGCAGGTCCAAATTGACAGAAGGAGAGAGCGAGGACAAGGTGGTTTCAAGTGCTGGCGCGACGCTTGGTGGTGGGATCGTGGATGGGCTAGTGAGTGAATAGAGTGGGCAATGGCACCCACGCTCCATTCCCGTCGCAACAGTTTAGAAATTGAGCCGGCACATCACGCATCAGCGCTGATGACGTTGTGACGTCATGTCGTACAGTGCACTGTGCGGTCCGGATGTGCTGCCAGGCCCTGGGGATACTTGAAGTGACCATGCCTGGATTGCCTGACCCATTACCCACAACCACAAAAAAGGAGGACTTCTGGCCTTCCGTCCTGGCCTTGCTCCGAACGGAGGACTTAGAGTCTAAAAACCAAACTGTCCACCCTAAAACCGGAAATCTGGCCACCCTACAGGAGGGGCAACACAAGTAGGCAGGGACACCAGATGTGAGCCAGTGCAGCACAAAATACCGTCTAAGCGGACCCCAATACCACAGTGCAGCCCAAATTACTGTCTCAGGAGAACCAAATAGTACAGTACAGCACCGAATATTGCTACCCTCACCGCAGTATTCAACTATATCACCATCCTGTGCAAGGTGACACAGTTGAATTCAGGAGGGGACCTGTGGCAAATGGCCGGCCAGCTGCATAATTACCTGGCTAATTAATGCTGAGAGCATCATATCATTATGTACCCGGCCCACGGCTGTGAGGGCTTGGGCGGCCCCTGAACATCGGCCCACCAGAAAATTACAGAAAGTCTCAGAGGAGTAACTTGAATCTTCTACACCCCAATGCAAAATCTGTTACAGGGCCAACACCTGCCAGGTGCCATTGATAATACAGGTGTCTTCCTCAAGGCTGGGTTCAGACTTGCGTGTTTTACAGCGCGTTCAAACGCGCTGTAAAATGCTTAACACATGAAAACCAATGCTTCCCTATGGCCCTGGTTCTCACTTGAGAACGCGCTGAAAAAAGGCCCTACGCTCAAAAAAGTTATTGAGCTTCTTTGGGGCGTTTTGTCGCGCGTATTGTGATTGACGCCACAGTAGTCAATCACAAGAACGTTTTCTATTTGCAAAAACGCGCTGTGATACGCGCGACAGAAACGCGCGTTTTACGCGCGTATCAAATACGCGCAAGTCTAAACCCAGCCGAAGGCTCATTTAGACGAGTAGATAAGGCAGGCGACTGACGACATGAGTGACCTAGTGACGCAACGCCCATGATAACGATAAGCATTTACATGCAGGGAGTATTGTGCCCAAATTCCTTCATATTTGATCATATACTCACTTAAATGATGTGATTGACTGTGTTCATACAGGTCTAATCATCGTGCCTATCCGGAAGGTCGCACAATGCACATTAACATTACCACAATTCATTAACGATAATTTACTTGTTCGCATCAACGATCTCACAAAAGCTGATCGCGCGTTTTTAGTAAAATCGTTCAGTCGTTACACAGCATTCGAATCGTATCAATTATCTACTCATCCAAATGAGCCTTAGGGCTCATATGTCTGTTCCGTTTTTTTTTTGCAGTCCAGATGCAGAATCATTCACTTCAACGGGGCCACAAAAAAAAAAAAAAACAGAAATGACCAAGTGTGAATCCCTTTGTCTGCATGGCCGTTCCTCAAAAAAAATAAAACATGTCCTTTTATTGTCTGAATTACGGACAAGGATTGGACTGTTCTATTAGGGACCAGCCGAATTGTTCCGCAAAATCCTTAATGCACACGGCTGGTATCCATGTTTTGTGGATCCTCAATTTGCAGACTGCAAAACACCCAATGGTCGTGTGCATGAGCCCTTAAGTGCACAGGGACCTATAAGTCTTCTCAGACATGAAAGTCCGGGGGCGAATGATTCTCCGTTCCCCCTGTAGCTATGGCCCTGATCACAGACTTCAGCATGACCTTCTATCCACTGATCTGATTTACCAGAAGATTATTTTGAGTGCATTTAACTTGTAAGATTTTCTGACTGTTGCTTTATGTCATATAATTTCCTGAATATCTTCACATAGACTAAAACTAGTCTCCTCCCAAAGGCGGCTCATGAGGTGATGGGAAGGGAGGGTTGTCACAGTCAGGTGAGGCCTGGCTGTTGTAGGTTAAAGGCGATAGCGTCTGTAGTTCTGTGTAATAGTTAATCTGGATTTCTAGAAAAAGATATAGGTCAAGTGCACATTACCTGTCATATAGTCCATGGAGTGCAGAGCTTGGGTGCTATATACGACTACTAATCTATTACATTATTATTATTATTATTTATTTTTAGAGCGCCATTCATTCCATAGAGCTGTACATATCATAAGCGGTGCACATACATAATACAGGCAATTGCCTTAAGCATGAACGAGACAAGTTACAGACTGGTACAGAAGGATAGAGGGCCCTGCCCGTGAGGGCTTACAATCTACATGGTATGGGGGAAGGAGACAGTAGGTGAGGGTGAAGCTGGTCAGGGTGGGATAGAGGCAGCAGGGTCACTGGTTGTAGGCTTGTCTAAAGAGGTGGGTTTTCAGGTTTCTTTTGAAGGATTCCACTGTAGGTGAGAGTCTGATATGTTGGGGTAGCGAGTTCCAGAGTATAGGGGATGCACGGGAGAAATCCTGGAGGCGAGTATGGGAAGAGGTGATAAGAGGAGAGGAGAGAAGGAGGTCCTGTGAGGATCGAAGATTGCGTGTGGGGATGTATCGGGAAAGTAGCTCAGAGATGTAGTAAGGGGACCGGTTGTGGACGGCCTTGTATGTGTTGGTTAGTATTTTAAAATGAATTCGCTGGGCAATGGGGAGCCAGTGCAGGGACTGGCAGAGGGGAGAGGCAGAGGAGTAACAGGGTGAGAGGTGGATTAGTCGGGCAGCAGAGTTGAGGATAGATTGTAGGGGTGCGAGAGAGCTAGATGGAAGGCCACAGAGGAGAATGTTGCAGTAGTCTAGGCGGGAGATGATGAGGGAATGTAGCATTTTTGCCGATTCAAAGTTGAGGAAAGGGCGGATGCGGGAGATGTTTTTGAGTTGGAAGCGGCAGGTGGTGGAAAGGGCTTGGATGTGTGGTCGGAAGGAGAGGGCAGAATCCAAGGTCACTCCAAGGCAGCGGACTTGGTTGACCGGGGAGAGTGTGCAGTCATTGATTGTGATAGATAGGTCTGTTGGGGGGGGGGGGGGGGTGAGCAAGATGGGGGAAAGATGATGAATTCTGTTTTATCCATGTTAAGTTTTAGAAAGCCAGATTGTAGCCGGTCAAAGAGGAAGCAGGAGGAGAGGTGAGAGGACAGTTCAGAATGGACATGTTGTTCAAGTAGCTTTTAGGCATATGGAAGAAGGGATATGGGGCGATAACTGGACAAAGAAGATGGGTCAAGTGAAGGCTTTTTGAGGATTGGTTTAATGGTAGCATGTTTAAAAGCAGAGGGGAAGAGACCAGAGGTTAGTGATAGGTTAAAGAGATGAGTTAGGGCTGGGATAAACACTGTGGTGAGGTTAGGGATGAGGTGGGATGGGATTGGGTCAAGTACACAGGTGGTGAGATGGGATTTGGAGAGTAGAGTGGAGAGTTTTTCTTCTGTAAAGGCGGAGAAGCTGGTTTTGGGAGAAGAGGACAGAGCAGCTGAGTGGAGGGTCTGTGGAGACTGTGTGTTGAAGCTTTCTCTGATGTTGACTATCTTTTGTTTGAAGAATGTGGCAAAATCCTCAGCCGAGATGAGAGGAGAGGGTGGGGGCGCTGGTGGACGGAGAAGAGAATTAAAGGTGTTAAAAAGTTGTATTGGGTTGTGGGATAGGGAAGATATGAGAGATGAGAAGTAGGCCTGTGTAAGGATACGGTGGTTTGCGCTCCAGCCTGGATCCATGCCCTGTGTAACCATGACAACGATCGCTGTTTGCCTCCCAGGCTGGAAGCAGTGGCCGCTGGGCCGTCTAAGGTGGCTCCGCCCATCCACACTTGGTCAATAAATAGGAGCCAGGTGCTGCACAGGGTGTTCCACTAATGGAGTGCGCACCCTGCCTGCTCCATTCACCACGAGGATGCAAGCTCCTAACTACCTGCAACTCTGAACCTCCAGGAGAAACCCTCACCTACCTTATCCGGCTCCACCACTGCAGGATCCCTGCATGACTTCTAACAGCAAGTATCAGCCTGTCATTTTGTTTCACTGACATTGCTCACTGAAAGGAAGGGACTCGCGCTGGTGGTTATTAGTACTGCAGGCCTGGGATTCCTGAACGTTGCCTAGAGCTGTTATTCATGAACTTTAATCTGAACTCTCATTCCTAAAACGAACTTTCCTCACTATTAGTTTTACACTCGATCTTTAGTACGCGGTACATGATTTTGTTACCCCATACTCTCCGCTTAAGACTGAGAGAGCCGCCTGGGGTACACACTGAGCAGCCGCAAAAGACACCATCAACACTCAAGTAGTGTGACAGGAGTGGATGTCAAAGGACTCCGCAGTTGAGATCCTAACTGATCAATTTGGTGCGTTACAGCCTGTTTTGCATCAGCGAGTGAGGATTTGAAAATGAGGAGGGATTGCTTGTATGCGGTGAATTCATCTTTAGAATGGGATTTTTTCTATCGCCGCTCTGCAGCCCTGGAAGCTTGTCTGAGATTTTTGGTCAGGTTGGTGTGCCAGGGTTGTCTGTTGATTTTTCTGGTTTTGTTGTGTGTAAGTGGGACAATAGTGTCCAGAGTTGCACTTATTGTGGTGTTATATAGGGTGGTGGCAGTATCTGGGTCTTGGAGGGAAAAAATTGAAGAGAGCGGCAGAAGAGAGTCGGAGAGCAAGCGAAAGTCAAGATGTTTAAGGTTCCTGAGGGGGTGTGCTAGTGTATGGACAAGGGGCGCAGCAGCAGAGACGAGTGAAGAGAAGGTGAGTAGGTTGTGGTCGGATAGGGGGAGAGGCGAATTAGAAAGGTTAGATAGGGAGCAGAGGCGGGTAAAGATAAGATCCAGAGTGTGACCATCTCTGTGGGTGGGAGCAGAAGACCACTGTGAGAGGCTGAAGGAGGAAGAGAGTGATAGGAGTTTAGAGGCGGCTGAGTGGCAGGTGTCAATAGGGATGTTGAAGTCACCCATCATGATAGTGGGGATGTCAGCAGAAGGAAAGTGTAGGAGCCAGGTGTTAGAGTGGTCAAGAAAGATGGTGGCTGGGCCTGGGGGGCGGTAAATGACAGCTACTGTACTTGGAGGTTGGAGGGAGAGTAGATGCGAACACAGTGTACTTCAAATGAAGTGGGTGCAATGGAGGGCGGCAGTGGAGTTGGGCTATAGGAGCAGGTATCTGATAGGAGAAGACCAACTCCTCCACCATGTTTGCTGCCAGGGCGGAGGGTGTGAGTGAAGTGAAATCCACTATACGAGAGTGCAGCAGGGGAGAAGGTGTCGGAGGGTGTCATGTTTCTGTGAAACCCAGAAAGTAAAGTTTTTGAGAGATAAACAGATCATTAATGTAGGACAGTTTGTTACAGACAGAGCGAGCGTTTCATAATGCTTCATCAAGAGGAACCAAAGGAGCAGGGGTCAGAGGAAGGGATATTAGGTTTAAGGGATTGCAGAAATTTGTGGAATGAGATTTGTAGTAGGAGGTAGAGGTGATAGTGGGGATTTACTGAGGGGGGCCTGGATTTGGAGAGATATCACCAGGAATAAGGAGAAACAGAGAAAGTGTTAGTAGGTGAGAAAAAGAAAGGGCAGGGGGTATCTGTGTGTGTTTGGGAAGGAAGTGTTTTACATTGCCAAACAGGTTTGTGCAATCAGTCAGATGAGAAGGTAAGATGGAGGGAGAGATGAATAGTTCCTTGCTGGGTGAATCGATGTGGGGGTATTTTAGGAGGTTTAGGAAAAGTGGGAAGAGTAAGATAAAAGATTGAAACATTGTTTACATTAACTTTTTGTAGTTACCTTTGGGTTCCTTCTGGTTCAATTCTGGTATAATTCGGTATTAGCACTTAGAATGTTGCACTTTGAAGATGTTGCATGTTGGAATGACCAAGGTCTGGAATGACCCAACAACTTAGATTTATACCACTCAGTGTTCAATCAGATGTGAACAAGAGGGGAGGGGGCTACTTATGGCCTAATCAAGGGAGGACCAGATACAGAAATAGTCAATGTAAACAAATACTCAATAAATCCAGCAGGGAAAGAGACATTAAGCTTCAGAGTAGACATACCAAGCAATGTGAAGGAAACAGGAGGGGTGTGGACGATATCAGACTCTGGGAAAGCTGGATGTAGCAGTTAGCTTCAGAGTAGACATACCTGGAGAGGAGAGAATTACATGGTGATACATAGCCGTATAGATCATGGAGTGTATCTGCTGGGTGTTATATACTACTACTAATCTATTACATGGGGATACATAGCCGTATAGATTATGGCGTGTATCTGCTGGGTGTTATATACTACTACTAGTCTATTACATGGAGATACATAGGATATAGATCAGTGATGGTGAACCTTTTACAGACCAATTGCCCAAACCGCAACCCAAGACCCATGGCAATTTAACCTGAATACTACAGTCAAATATAATATATCTTCCATTTACTTTATCATGTATCTATAATAGCCTGCCTACATTCGGTGCGCTGCTTGTGTTGTTCATAGTACATCCTAAACTGATGAATGGCAGGAAAAGTCTAAGAGATATTGGTACACCATAGACTTTTTGCATGGTGCGGATGCCCACAGAGAGGCTCTGAGTGCCGCCTCTGGCACCCATGCCATAGGTTCGCCACCACTGATATAAGTCATGGAGTGTATCTGCTGGGTGATATATACTACTACTAGTCTATTACATGGGGATACATAGCGTATAGATCATGGAGTGCAGCTGCTAGGTATCACTGATACCCACCTTTAAAACTGCTCATAATAGTGCTATATACTGCCCATTTGTGCCAGTGACATCATCAGGCTCACTGCTAGGTAGAAGTCTCGGCCTAGCATACTGATGTGAAGCCTGGTATGTCACCAGCTCACAACAAACAAAGCTTGCCCTGCAAGATGCAGCGCAAGACAAGGAGAGCATCGAAGCAAGGAAATGCTATGATACTCTACTCCTACATGGTAAAGGAGTAACATAGTAACAGTATATAAGACCAAAAAAAGACATTTGTCCATCCAGTTCGGCCTGTTTCCTACAAGTCCAGAGGAAGGCAAAAAACCCCTGTGAGGCAGAAGCCAATTTTCCCCACTTAAGGGGAAAAAAATTCCTTCCCGACTCCAATCAGGCATTCAGAATAACTCCCTGGATCAACGACCCCTCTCTAGTAGCTATAGCCTGTAATATTATTACACTCCAGAAATACATCCAGGCCCCTCTTGATATCCTTTATTGTACTCACCATCACCACCTCCTCAGGCAGAGAGTTCCACAGTCTCACTGCTCTTACAGTGAAGAATCCTTTTCTATGTTTGTGTACAAACCTTCTTTCCTCCAGACGCAGAGGATGTCCCCTCGTCACAGTCCTGGGGATAAATAGATGATGGGAGAGATCTCTGTACTGACCCCTGATATATTTATACATAGTTATTAGATCTCCCCTCAGTCGTCTTTTTTCTAAAGTGAATAACCCTAATTTTGATAACCTTTCAGGGTACTGTAGTCCACCCATTTCATTAGTTACTTTAGTTGCCCTCCTCTGAACCCTCTCCAGCTCTGCTATGTCTGCCTTGTTCACAGGAGCCCAGAACTGTACACTGTACTCCATGTGTGGTCTGACTAGTGATTTGTAAAGTGGTAGGACTATGTTCTCATCAAGGGCATCTATGCCCCTTTAGATGCAACCCATTATCTTATTGGCCTTGGCAGTAGCTGCCTGACACTGGTTTTTGCAGCTTAATTTGCTGTTTATTAAAATTCCTAGATTCTTTTCCATGTCAGTGTTACCAAGTGTTTTACCATTTAATATGTACGGGTGACTTGCATTATTCCTTCCCATGTGCATAACCTTACATTTGTCAGTGTTAAACCTCATCTGCCATTTCTCTGCCCAAGCCTCCAATCTATCCAGATCCCTCTGTAGCAGAAAACTGTCCTCTTCAGTGTTAATTACTTTACACAGTTTAGTGTCATCTGCAAATATAGATATTTTACTGTCCAAGCCTTCTACAAGATCATTAATAAATATATTGAAGAGAATAGGGCCCAGTACTGACCCCTGAGGTACCCCACTAGTTACAGTGACCCAATCTGAGTATGTACCGTTAATAACCACCCTCTTTTTTCTGTCACTTAGCCAGTTACTTACCCACTTACAGACATTTTCTCCCAGTCCGAGCATCCTCATTTTATATACAAACCTTTTATGAGGTACGGTGTCAAATGCTTTGGTGAAGTCCAGATATATGACATCCATTGATTCGCTGCTGTCAAGTCTGGAACTTACCTCCTCATAGAAGCTGATTAAATTTGTTTGGCATGACCGATCCCTCATGAAGCCATGCTGATATGGCGTTATTTGCTTATTTTCATTGAGATACTCCAAAATAGCATCTCTTAAAAACCCTTCGAACAGTTTACCAACAATAGATATTAAACTTACCGGCCTATAATTTCCGGCTCTGTTTTTGGACTCTTTTTGAATATTGACACCACATTTGCTATGCGCCAATCCTGTGGAACATTCCCTGTCAGTATAGAGTCCGTAAATATCAGAAATAAAGGTCTGGCTATGACATCACTTAATTCCCTTTAGGATACGGGCGTGTATGCCATCCGGTCCTGGCGATTTGTCTATTTTAATCTTTTTAAGTCGCTGTTGTACTTCTTCCTGGGTCAGACAGGGCACTTTTAATGGGGGATTTACTTTTACATTCTGCATTTCATTCTGACAGTTTATTTTCCTCAGTAAATATAGTGGAGAAAAAAATATTTAATAGTTTTGCTTTATCCTCGTCGCTCTCTGCAACACCCCCCTCATTGCTATGTAGAGGGCCGACTCCTTCAGATTTATATTTTTTACTATTTATATAATTAAAAAACATTTTAGGGTTAGTTTTACTCTCTTTGGCAATTAAATTTTATTAGTTTTTTACATATTCTATTTTTTTCCTTATAGTTTATCAGTGCTTCCTGACTCCCCTCCTGTTTTAGCGATTTATATGCTTTCTTTTTGTCATTTATTGCCTTCTTTACGGTTCCATTTATCCACATTGGTTTCTTATTGTTCCTTAGCCTTTTATTCCTATAAGGTATGTACCTCTCACAATTAGATGTTACAATGCTTTTAAAAATCTCCCATTTTGTGGTTGTATTTTTATTTTTGAGGACTTTGTCCCAGTTAGTTAGGCCTATGGCCTCGCTTAGTTGGCTAAATTTTGCTTTTTTGAAGTTTGGTATTTTTGTTCCTCCCTTTAGAACCTCTCGTTTGAAGGATAATTGGAAGGTTATAACTTTATGGTCACTATTTCCCAGGTGTCCCCCAACCTGCACGTCTGTTGTTCTATCAGGTCTATTGGTTAATACTAAGTCCAGTATTGCCGTCCCTCTAGTCGGGTCCTGAACCAGTTGGCAAAGGTAATTGTCTTTGGCTATTGCCAAGAACCTGTTTCCTTTATGGGATGTACAGCTTTCAGTTTCCCAGTCTATATCTGGGTAGTTGAAGTCCCCCATAATAACCACCTCATTATGATTTGCCGCCTCGTCTATCTCGTTTAGTAATAGATTTTCTGTGGACTCTGGTATATTAGGTGGTTTATAATACACTCCTATTAGTATTCGATTGTTGTTTTTTGCTCCATGTATTTCTACCCACAGTGACTCCACATGTTCATGTCCCTCAGAGATGTATTCTCGAATTACGGGATTTAGACACGACTTCACATAGAGGCAGACCCCTCCACCTCTCCGGTTTTGACGATCCTTTCTAAACAGATTGAAGGGGAGCTTACAGTATCTCACAAAAGAGAGTACACCCCTCACATATTTGTAAATATTTTACTATATCTTTCATGGGACAACACTGAACATATATACGACTTTGATACAATGTAAAGTAGTCAGTATACGGCTTGTATAACAGTGTAAATTTGTTGTGCCTTCAAAATAACTCAACACACAGCCATTAATGTCTAAACCGCTGGCAAAAAAAAAAAGTGAGAACACCCCTAAGTGAAAATGGCCAAATTGTGTCCAAAGTGTGAATATTATGTGTGGCCATCATTATTTTCCAGCACTGTCTTAGCTTGGGCATGGAGTTCACTAGAGCCTCATGGGTTGCCACTGGAATCCTCTTCCACTCCTTCATGGCAACATCACGGAGCTGGTGGACGTTAGGGAACTTGCGCTCCTCCATCTTCCGTTTGATGGTGTCCCACAGATGCGCGATAGGGTTTAGGTCTGGAGACATGATTGGCCAGTCCAGAACCTTTACCCTCAGTTTCTTTAGCAAGGCAGTGGTTATCTTGGTGGTGTCTTTGGGGGTCTTTATCATGTTGGAATACTGCCCTGCGGCCAAGTCTCCGAAGGGATAGGATCATGCTATGTTTCAGTATGTAACAGTACATGTTGGCATTCATGGTTTCCTCAATGAACTGTGTCTTCCCACAGCCGGCAATACTCATGAAGCCCAAACCATGATACTCCCACCACCATGAATGACTGCAGGCAAGACACACTTGTCTTTGTACTCCTCACCTAGTTGCCGTCATACACACTAGACAGCATCTGAACCAAATAAGATTATCTTGGTCTCTTCAGACCACAGGACATGGTTCCAGTAATCTGTGTGCTTAGTCTGCTTGTCTTCAGCAAACTGTTTGCGGGATTTCTTATGCATCATCTTTAGAAGAGACTTCTTTCTGGGACGACAGCCATGCAGACCAATTTGATGCGGTGTGCGGCGTATGGTCTGAGCACTGACAGGCTGACCCCCCAATCCTTTTAACCTCTGCAGCAATCCTTGCAGCATTTATAGGACTATTTTGAAATTAAAACCTCTGCATATGACACTGAGCATGTGCACTCAACTTCTTTGGTCGACCATGACAAGGCCTGTTCTGAGTGGAACATGTCTTGTTAAACCGCTGTATGGTCTTGGCCACCGTGCTGCAGCTCAGTTTCAGGGTGTCGGCGATCTTCTTGTAGCCTCGGCCATTTTTATGTAGAACAACAATTTTTTTCAGATCCTCAGAGAGTTCTTTGCCACGAGGTGCCATGTTGAACTTCCAGTGACCAGTATGAGAGAGTGTGAGAACGATAACACCAAATATAACACATCTGCTCCCCCTTCACACCTGAGACCTTGTAACACTAATGAGTCACATGACACCGGGGAGGATAAATGGCTAATTGTGCAAAATTTGGCCATTTTCACTTAGGGGTGTACTCACTTTTGTTGCCAGCGGTTTAGACATTAATGGCTGTGTGCTGAGTTATTTTGAGGGGACATCAAATTTACACTGTTATACAAGCCGTACACTGACTACTTTACATTGTATCAAGGTGTCAGATATTCAGTGTTGTCCCATGAAGAGATATAATAAAATATTTTCAAAATTGTGAGGGGTGAAATGTATACTGTATATCCAGGTTAATCCCTGAACATGGACAACCCCTTTAAGGGTTTATCCAAATTATAAAAGATCCCCTCCATTGTCCAGGCCCCTCGTATGCATTATACTTACCTTCTCCCGGCACCCGCGTCACATCGCACGTACAGTAGATCCCTGCACGGCCGCCGCCACATCTCTCCATAGCGCGGATCAAAAGATCTCATTGTCAAGGCCTGCTATTGGCTGCTCAGCCCCCCCTCGTCCCCCCCCCCCGCCTTCGCGGGATGTTTTGATCCGCCGGCGGAAGTGCAGGGATCTGAAGCGACACGGGTGTCGGGGAGCAGGTAAGTATAATCCATACAAGGGGCCGGGGCATGGGGGGATCTTTTAGAATTTGGATAACCCCTTTACGGTTTACACAGTTATGGAGGCCATCTGCTGCAAAACACTCAATATCCTTTAGAAATCTGCCATAAAACAGCAGTCCTGCCCCTTCTGAGTCTTCGTAAATCAGTGAAATGCCGAGAGTGTAGAGTTACAAACGCAGCATACCTCAGCCTTCCTCCCTTTCCCGGTGGCCTCCTTAAGTTTACATAAGATCAGTGTAAAAATGCCAGAGAGCTGCAGTAAAGGTCCTTCCTCGCTGTTAATCTGTCATGCAAATGACTCTATAGCTTTGGCCTTGGAATCTGTTGAGGAAGTCGAGCAGTCACCTCTCGTGCCAGTGCGCAGCAGTCATTCTCATGGGAATAATCTGAATTTTAGTGAGTTTAGAAATTAACTGATCAGTGTGATGGCAATTCATGCGATTCTCATCTTCTTTGTGTGGTGCCAAATCAATCAGAAGTATAAGTAAGTATGTATCATACTTCTTTCATAATGAGACCAAACACACACGTTGGTATCATGAAAGCATCTTCTCCTCCCCCAAGCAAGAAAAACTTTATTGAATTTACATTCACTTAAATAGCAGACATGACATCACAAAAGGGGTGGTCCTTAAGAAGAGACTATTGGCCTTTTTAACTTGATAGGAGTGGTTTCAGCAACTTCAACTCTGAGTTCATAGGTAGATTTGAAACCTGTAACCTAATCCCCCTCTCCGCCTCCCCTATTGACCTTACACACACGGCCTACACATCTGGATAGCGGCCATCTAGTGGACAAAAATGTGTACTACAGAATGTTCGCATTATATTTAAAATCCTAACTCTCACATCAGTGATGAGACCAAAACCAGGAAGTCTGAGACATCAAGGAACATAGCAGTAATCGTTTAAAGGCGTATTCCAAGATTTTAAATTTTGATCGTCAGGATAGGTAATCAATATCTGATCGGTGGGACTGTTCTCAGGCCAGTGACATCACGTTCATCGGTCACAGTCACATTCAAGTGAATGGGTCTAGGCTGCAATACCAAGCACAGCCACTATAAAATATACAGCACTGTGCTTGGTGTCTTGTGGCCTCTTCAAACTGCAGATCAGTGGGGGTGCTGCAAGTCAGACCCCAAAAAAACCTCTTTAAGGTAACGCTCCCACAAAGATTTGTATTTTCTAACCTGTTAGGTACATGATGTAATCTTTTTACTGTATTTGTGAATTATAACTTCCCCACTGATCCTCAGCTGTGTCATGTGACCAGCACTCTGACTCTCCAACTAACACAGGACAGGAAGTCAGTTACTTCTCTATTCATTCCTATTAGGCTACATTCACACGACCGTGAATGTGTCCGCATCTGTTCCGCAGGTGTGGACCCATTCACTGTCTATGGGGCTGGACGAGGTGGCTTCCGCATTTACGGAGTGAGCCCCCGAACTTCCGGTCCACGGCTCCGCAAAACATAGGACATGTCCTATTCTTGTCCGCAGCTTGCAGACAAGAATAGGCATTTCTATGGGGGGGGTGCGGCTGGGTGTATTGCGGATCCGCAATTTGCGGATCCGTAATACACTACGGTCGTGTGAATGTAGCCTAAGACTGACATTAAGGCTCTCCTAGGAATACACAGAGAATCTGACTTCCTGTTCACATATAAGATGCTGTGTTATATGGAGATCAGAGTGCTGGTCACATGACACAGCTGAGGATCAGAAGGGAGGTTATAGCAAATACAGTCACTGGTAAAAAGATTGCCTTCACTACATTTTACACCTATCACCTTTCTAACAAGTCAGAGAATAAACATTTTTGTAGGAGTGCCTCTTTAAGACTGTGTGTCACACCTGTGTCAGAGGCTCCACTAGGAGCCCCCGTGGCAGATTCCGCCTCAGTCATGTGTTATAAACAGAAACCGCGACACACATGTGATCAGAGCCTGACCCATCTTCTAAGAAGTGCTGAAATGGGCAGAACCACCATCAGGGCCCCAGGCATTAAGGGGCCAACACTCAGCTGTAAAGCTGGGAGCTGTTAAGTTTCATGTATGGGCTCTATCAGGGGAGCACCACCAATGACGGCAGGTGAGGCCCATCGAAATGATCAGCGGTGGTACGACTCCCCACACCCCTGCAGATCAAAAAGGGAACTTTCAAACTTGCGGCATGGCTATCCGGCAGTCTGTCCCGACGGGTCAAGTACCCGTGTGCAGTGCACGGCCGGAGTAAAAGTACTGCAGGTCCGACTTTTTAGTCCGGCGATCACAGCACACGGGTACCTGCGTCAAGGTGGATCTGGCGGGCTGTTCACCTGCCGGAACAGCCTGCCGGATAGCCGTGCCGCAAGAGTGAAAGTACCCTCATTGATCTGCAGGGGTGTGGGTAGTCGTACCACCGCTGATCATTTCGATGGGCTATCCTCAGGATAGGTCATCAATATAGAAAGATCAGAAAACCCTCTTTCAGGGCTCATGCACACGACCGTTGGATGTTTTGCCATCCACAAATTGTGTATCCGCAAAACACGGATACCGGCCGTGTGTGTTCCGCATTTTGCTAATAGAAAAGTCCTTGTCCATAATGGGGTCAATAATAAGACATGTTCTATCTTTTTGCGTAACGGGACTGGACGAGACAGAGTCATTTCCGTTTTTTTGTGGACCCATTGAGGTGAATGGTTATGGAAAAAAATACGTTTGTGTGCATGAGCCCTTAGACAGACTGATGTGCCCGTGTTTATTGCCTAGGACCGCATATTTTGCATGTGCCACTTGTTTGTATTCAATGCAACTTTTTTGATGCAAGATTTGGCGTAAAATGTGAAAGGACTTTCCAAATATTTGCTGATTACTGATGAAGCTAGAAATGAGAACCTCTGCATCCAGTCAGCGCCCTGAGGGAGCGTGGACAATAGACGTGAAGCTTCCTGATAACGGTCACATAGATTATAACGTCAGGTATATTCCTTCCTTCTCTTACAGGAATGTGTCGGGATCTCTTCAGGAAAAAAACGGATGGTTTTACATGCAAGTTCAATCAGTTTTTTTGGTAATTGCTTTTTTTTCAGTCCAGATTGCGTGCATTTTTTAGGCTACTTTCACATCTGCGGCACTACGATCCGGCAGAAAATGCCGGAAATCGGCCGGACACAATGGGACTTGCCTAAAAAACGGAAGACTTCCAGATGCAATGTGTTTTTAACTGATGGCTGCTGGAGATGTAGTTTTTTTTTCCACGTGCGTAAAAAACGTATGCAATCAGGGTACAATCCAGACGGAAAGAAGAACACACTGAACGCAATTGCAGACAAAACTGAGTGAATTTGCTTTGAAAACCATCAGTTTTATCCAGGGACGAACAGGGAACTTAAAGTGGCCCTAGAAAAATAAAAAATAAAAGTGGCCCCCGTGTTGTAGGCGGGACCAAATTGACAGAAGGCGGGGAAACACAAGTAGATAGGACCAACAAAAGTAGGCAGGGGATGCAGTGGTGTAACACACAATACTGCCCCAGCAGAACCAAATACCACAGTGCAGCACAATATACTGCCCCAGCAGAACCAAATACCACAGTGCAGCACAGTATACTGCCCCAGCAGAACCAAATACCACAGTGCAGCACACAATACTGCCCCAGCAGAACCAAATACCACAGTGCAGCACAATATACTGCCCCAGCAGAACCAAATACCACAGTGCAGCACAAAATACTGCCCCAGCAGAACCAATTGCCACAGTACAGCACAATATACTGCCCCAGCAGAACCAAATACCACAGTGCAGGACGAAATACCGCCACAGCAGAACCAAATACCACAGTGCAGCACAGTATACCGCCCCAGCAGAACCAAATACCACAGTGCAGCACAATATACTGCCCCAGCAGAACCAAATACCACAGTGCAGCACAATATACTGCCCCAGCAGAACCAAATACCACAGTGCAGCACAATATACTGCCCCAGCAGAACCAAATATCACAGTGCAGCACAATATACTGCCCCAGCAGAACCAAATACCACAGTGCAGCACAATATAGTGCCCCAGCAGTACCAAATATCACAGTGCAACAAAAAATACTGCCCCAGCAGAACCAGATACCACAGTGCAGCACAATATACTGCCCCAGCAGAACCAAATACCACAGCGCAGCACAATATACTTCCCCAGCAGAACCAAATGTAGTGTACGGGAGTTGTACTGCCCGTCACTACGGAAGGGTCACTTGGCTGCTGTCGTTCCTCTCTGTTGGGAGGAGGCTGGTAAAGGTGCTATTTGTACCATGCAATGTAAATCAATGTATTTAATTCTCCTGTTACTGTGAAATGTCCTATGTGCAGGCCGGCTAGGGATGTAATTCCAGCTCTAGTCACTAGAGGGAGCTAGGTTGCCCTAGTCTATATAAGGCCCAGTCAGGGAAAAGTAGGCAGTCTAGAGTGTGCCTTAGACAAGTGCAGGCCATGTGCCTGTGAAGGCCAAACCCAGGCCTCACGGCCTGTGAGGAATCCACCCTAGGAAGATGGTACCCTAGGAGAAGGAGTGCAGAACCCAGAGGCAATCCCTAGAGCAAGAGGTACTAAACGTCAAGAGGAGGTACTCTATAAACTGGAGATTCAAGGATATAAGCCAGAAGTAGGGCATTGGGGCCTTGAAGCATCAATTCCAGTCAGGACGAGTCAGGAAGAAAGTAAGGTTCACCTGCAATTCCAAGTCCTGTATTATCACCCTCTGTTTAACCTTGCTGGATGTAAGACCACTGCAATTTTGATTGTCTGCAAAAAGGAACTGTTGGAAAGACTGCTTACTGTATCATCACTGTCTTCAGTAAAGTTTGAATTCTGTTTTCAAGTTACCAGTCTGCACCTCTGTTATTCCTACTGTAAATACGGTGTGCCACCGTTTACTGGCACTGGCGTCACGACATATCAGGGACTTAGCCATAGGCACGTTAAACTATAACACCAAGGGCACCTCACCTTCCACCTGGCTGTGTCCCTCAAGAACCCAGAGAGTGCCCCAGAGGAGCAGCGTGCCGGCCTCTCCATCACTGGCATTCCCCAGGTTAGTTCCACACATTGCCCTGACTTGGGGATGCTACATTTTGGCGTCACGAACAGGATACGCACGTTTTATGGACTGTGATCAAAAACGTGAACTTTGTGCCTTAACCAGTTTGCCAAGTGACAAAACGCCTGTTTATTTGAAGTGAACTTTGCGGACCTAAAACGTACGGAAAAGTGTCCCAAAGACCTCCAGAAAGCGCTGTGCAGTGTTGCGCTATCAAGAGGAAGAAAATCGCCACTTCAAAGTGCATTTTTGTGGACTTTTATGCTGTTTTACTACCGCTGCTTGCTGTCATTGAATTGATGCATCATGGCGTCCAAGATGGCCGCCGGCGCCATTGGACTTCTTCTTGCGCCATCACTGTCCTCAGTGGCGCGAAAATTTGGCGCCAAAACCCTCCAAGAAGGAGGAGGAGACGACCTGGAGGTAACGCCTTCCCTTGAGGATTATAATATGGACACCGCCTACCCTATACTGGAATACCTAGGGGCGTGCAAGAATCGACGGGGTGGAGCCTGCTGGAACAGTGGCTCACCCTGCTACGGGGTTTCCTACCTGAATCGGAGGGATCCGGAGCCGTAGTTGGTGCAATGGAGGCGACCTCAGGAGCAACTAAGGAGCGCCCTGCGCCCCAGCGTATACTCCCAGCGACATGGCCCAGACCTGTCCATGGCCACAAGCCGAGCCCTGCCGTTTCCACCCGCAGAGAGAAGGCTTCCTCCCGCGGAACCTCGCGTGGTCGGCCCTGATGGCCGAGATCCGAGTGGCGGCAACTTTAAAAACCACCACTCAGAAAAAGTACTTTGAAGAAGTCACCAAGCGGATCTATGAAGATTCCAGGGACAGCAAGCCCCAGCTCGAACGCCGCACCGGAGTTGTGCTCGAGTTTGACAAGGTTAGAGGATTCGGCTTCATCCAAGAAACCGGCACCAACCGGGACTATTATGTGAATCGCCGGTCCGTCAAGCGCAGCTATCTCCCGGGCGACTGCATAATCTAGCGGTCGGAGAGAAAGTGGAGTTCACTCCGCAGAGGGCCTGCGAGGCCCATATGCTACTGCGGTGACCCGTCCAGGACCGGTACCGGAAGACTGGGAAGAAACCGAAGATCCGGTGGAAGCAGAGGACCCGCCGGGACCCATCCGGAATACGTACCAGGAGAAGAGTTCCTTTCTCGGCCCGAACATTTTCTGGCAGCCGACGATCCTCGACAAGCCTCCCAGTCCTTACCCTCTCCAGAGCTGCCGCGACGAGAGAAGACAGCCGCTGATTGGGCACGGATGGCCCAGTTCAGTGAAGCCATGGATGACCTGCGGAAGAACCGCCAGGATAGAACCTCATCTGAGCCTGCTGCAAGTGTGCCGGAATCCAGCAGTGAGATCTCCGCTCTGGAGGAGCGGATCGCTTCCTTACAGGCTTACCTGGATGGCCTGCGGCAAGTGGCAGATTCTAAGAAGACAGCGCAGCAGTCCAGCGGTGGTGAGTTACCTGTGACCCCTGTACCACCCGAACCCGTAGTCCAAGGTCCTACCGCTAACGCTGAGCCACCCAAGGTCCGTGTAACAGCGGATAAATTGACTTATGCCAGGAGCCATGTCCGCCGTGACGGGAGCGTTATGTCCCGGCCAGAGGAAGTGTCTACCCCAGCGCCGGCCCGTGTCCCGAGACCAGCAGCTCCTGTGTGTCCGCAACCCAGCGGGCCAATGAGGTGGGTAGGCCCAATACCGGTGATGTTTCCAGCCCATTCTCTTTGGTGGGCACCCTCCAAGTGGCCCTGGTGCATGGCCCAGACTACCAGCAGCACAGGGCTGCACTACCTCTGATGAACAGGGCTCATTTGACACCTACCTGTGAGCAGGCCTGCTAGGCCATTTTTTTGCTCATTCTCACAGGGACATCATACATGTTGCAGGAACTGTTCCTTTAAGTTTGCCAGGCTGGTAGAGCTTGCTGCCAGTTCCCCACGGCCGGTGGCATGTTTGACAAATAAGTTGCCACTGTGGAACCACTGCTCCCAGCCTGCCTCTTTCTGTTCCGGGACATCCTGCCTGCTGCTAACATTGTGGCGTCAAGTACTTTAATAAATCCACGTTGTGCTGTTATTTGCACCTTATCCCTTTTTAACCCCCATTTCAGGTTGAAAAGGGTTCTTTTATGTCAGCACTTTAAATATACGCAGGACTTGCCAGGATAACGTGGCCCTGGTATTGTCAGAGTCCTGTATTGTGATTTTATGTATGTGCTGCTGACCGTATTTATTGCAAAAATATTTTATCAAGTTTATGTGCCCAGAGATGGACCCCTGTGTGCGAGTCTCTGTGATATGCTTTTATGGACTCACTCATTGTCATGGACTATCCTGGTATTCCCTAACATCCGCTGTGCCAGGTCAGCGCCCCAGTTCCACTCTTTATCCTGAAGAAAGAGAGCGACGCCCCTTGTCACCGCACTTCTCCGTCAGTCAGCTGGACCTGATGACAATTGTCGATGCAGATAGAATTGAGTACTGATATGTATGTATTCTTGCATGTTTTTCTTTGTCTCTTTCAGGTGGAAATTCCAGTAGGGCGGTACCCTGGTAGAGTACGAGGGCGTACTCAGCTTAAAGCAGCGGGGTATGTAGTGTACGGGAGTTGTACTGCCCGTCACTACGGAAGGGTCACTTGGCTGCTGTCGCTCCTCTCTGTTAGGAGGAGGCTGGTAAAGGTGCTATTTGTACCATGCAATGTAAATCAATGTATTTAATTCTCCTGTTACTGTGAAATGTCCTATGTGCAGGCCGGCTAGGGATGTAATTCCAGCTCTAGTCACTAGAGGGAGCTAGGTTGCCCTAGTCTATATAAGGCCCAGTCAGGGAAAGGACAGAGCAGTCTAGAGTGTGCCTTAGACAAGTGCAGGCCATGTGCCTGTGAAGGCCAAACCCAGGCCTCACGGCCTGTGAGGAATCCACCCTAGGAAGATGGTACCCTAGGAGAAGGAGTGCAGAACCCAGAGGCAATCCCTAGAGCAAGAGGTACTAAACGTCAAGAGGAGGTACTCTATAAACTGGAGATTCAAGGATATAAGCCAGAAGTAGGGCATTGGGGCCTTGAAGCATCAATTCCAGTCAGGACGAGTCAGGAAGAAAGTAAGGTTCACCTGCAATTCCAAGTCCTGTATTATCACCCTCTGTTTAACCTTGCTGGATGTAAGACCACTGCAATTTTGATTGTCTGCAAAAGGAACTGTTGGAAAGACTGCTTACTGTATCATCACTGTCTTCAGTAAAGTTTGAATTCTGTTTTCAAGTTACCAGTCTGCACCTCTGTTATTCCTACTGTAAATACGGTGTGCCACCGTTTACTGGCACTGGCGTCACGACATATCAGGGACTTAGCCATAGGCACGTTAAACTATAACACCAAGGGCACCTCACCTTCCACCTGGCTGTGTCCCTCAAGAACCCAGAGAGTGCCCCAGAGGAGCAGCGTGCCGGCCTCTCCATCACTGGCATTCCCCAGGTTAGTTCCACACATTGCCCTGACTTGGGGGTGCTACACAAATACCACAGTGCAGCACAAAATACTGCCCCAGCAGAACCAAATACCACAGTGCAGCACAATATACTGCCCCAGCAGAACCAAATACCACAGTGCAGCACAATATACTGCCGCTGCTGAACCAGATACCACAGTGCAGCACAATATACTGCTCCAGCAGAACCAAATACCACAGTGCAGCACAATCTACTGCCCCAGCAGTACCAAATACCACAGTGCAACACAAAATACTGCCCCAGCAGAACCAGATACCACAGTGCAGCACAATATACTGCCCCAGCAGAGCCAAATACCACAGCGCAGCACAATATACTGCCCCAGCAGAACCAAATACCACAGTGCAGCACAATATATCGGCCCAGCAGAACCAAATACCACAGTGCAGCACAAAATACTGCCCCAGCAGAACCAGATACCACAGTGCAGCACAATATACTGCCCCAGCAGAGCCAAATACCACAGTGCAGCACAATATACTGCCCCAGCAGAACCAAATACCACAGTGCAGCACAATATATCGCCCCAGCAGAACCAAATACCACAGTGCAGCACAATATACTGCCCCAGCAGAACTAAATACCACAGTGCAGCACAATATACTGCCCCAGCAGAACCAAATAGCACAGTGCAATATAAAATTGCACTGCCCGTGCCACAATATGAAACTGCATAATTGTCCTGATGACAGCAATACAGCTGAGTTCAGTAGGGTACCTGCGTCTCCTGGCAAGGAATTTAAGGGGTTGTCCTACCCCCATTTTCACCCAGGCAGCCCCACTGATATGAGCATTGGAGCATTTTATGAATTGCGCAGGGCAGGGGCTTTTTCGGGAGATCCGGTGACGTACCTGCCTCTCTATAGGACTGTTAGGCGGAGGCTGGGGGGGGGGATCCAGGGGGTTGGAAGTAGCGGTAATAGGTGAGTTTATGTTATTTCATGTCATTTCCCCCATTTTTCACATTTTCTGTAATTTTGCATCCAATTTATCAAAACGGCTTGCCTGTTTTTTTAAATTTGTCAATTTTATTAGAATTTCTTTTTAATGACCTCAAGAGTGATTCTGTGCAAATATTTGCAACTTTTTAAGAAGATGCAGCTCATAAAGTTGACGAAAACACACGCGTCACTTTAAAATCATGGCCGTTTTATCCAGACGATACGAAAAATCAGCGCAGATGAAAAAGTGACGCAAATATCAAATAAACAGTACACATCACATGTAAAAAAACAGAGAAAAACAGCGCTGGAAAAAAATTATAGCAATAGTAAACGGGCGCCATAGTTTTTCGAGGTGGCATCCATGTAAGAAAAATGTTGTCAGATGTCTAGTCCTTTACTGCATTTACTTTTCCCTTTTTAGTCATTTAAAATTAGTTTATTAGTAATTAGTGAACCATGTACTCATCTTGTGTCATTTATTAACACGTGACAGGAGCGTAGCAAACACTAGGTCACTACTCCGAAAAACATAGGGTTAATTAATCAGCGCCAGAGTGTAGCCTGGACACTTGCCCGCACTGAGCTCCCGCCAACCATCGCTCCTATTTCGGATCAAAACTTTTGACACAGTCCCTAAGTGACCTCTAAAAGTAAGAAACCAACAAGTGGGCGGGGTTATTCAAATAGCTCTTCCTCATACAACAAACAAGAATCCGTCCAGGTAACGCCCACTATGGGCGGTGTTAGCGAGTTAAGGTCGTGGTTTATTTAAAGGCCCCGAGGGCGTTTTCTCTGTGGCTAACCGACTGGGCTCGTTATACGGGTCTGATGGCGTCCTTAGGGTTGATGCAGATTCTGAGTCGGAAGGCTCTGGGACTTGGGGTGAAGAGGGTGTGGTTTCGGAGCATACACCGGGGAAGGTAAGTGCGCGGCTGATCCTTGTACACCCAGGGGTTTGCCGCGCTGGCGACCCTTATAATGTATTGCTGTACAATGACAGTGGGGTTGCATTTATAGCTATAGCGCACCAGGAGCTGTACAGTCTATGCCACAGCGGGATGAGCATGACGATGAGAACATCTGGCAGAGAAGGGGAACCATAGAGAATAGCAGTCAGAGAGTGGGCACTGTAGAGAGTAGCTGGCAGAGAATGGGCACTGTAGAGAGTAGCTGGCAGAGAATGGGCACTGTAGAGAGTAGCTGGCAGAGAATGGGCACTGTAGAGAGTAGATGGCAGAGAGTGGGCACTGTAGAGAGTAGATGGCAGAGAGTGGGCACTGTAGAGCGTAGCTGGCAGAGGATGGGCACTGTAGAGCGTAGCTGGCAGAGGATGGGCACTGTAGAGCGTAGCTGGCAGAGGATGGGCACTGTAGAGACTAGCTGGCAGAGAATGGGCAATGTAGAGAGTAGCTGGCACAGAATGGGCAATGTAGAGAGTAGCTGGCATAGAATGGGCACTGTAGAGAATAGCAGGTGGAGGGTGGGCACTGTAGAGAATAGCAGGTGGAGGGTGGGCACTGTAGAGAACATCTGGCAGAGAATAGGCACTGTAGAGAGTAGATGACATAAGAAGGGAACTGTTGAGAACATCGTCAGAGAAGAGACACCATAGACCAGGCATCCTCAAACTGCGGCCCTCCAGATGTTGTAAAACTACAACTCCCACAATGCCCTGCTGTAGGCTGATACCTGTAGAATGGGCACTCTAGAGAAGAGATGGCAGGGAAAGGGCACTGTAAAGAGTAGCTGGCATAGAATGGGCACTGTAGAGAAGAGATGGCAGGGAAAGGGCACTGTAAAGAGTAGCTGGCATAGAATGGGCACTGTAGAGAGTAGGTGGCAGAGAATGGGCACTCTAGAGAAGAGATGGCAGAGTGGTTACTGTAGAGAAAAGCTTGCAAAGAATGGTCACTGTGGAGAATAGATGGCAGAGAATGGGCACTGTAGAAAGCAGCGGGCAGTAAAGTACAGTGAATGAGTCTTATTGTGATATTATTCCTGTGTTGTCTGTGAAAGATTATACATTATGGACGTCCCCACTGATGCATCATATTGGTTAAATATGAGAAATTGCATTTAAACTCTGGTAAACGTAGGGTTACACATGTTATATTGTATACATGCCAGGATGACCTGGCATGACCTGAAACCACTGGGTAAAATGGGAAGTGGTCCGCACTGGTGCCCTGCAGCGCTGGGGTCCTAAGTTCAAATCCAACCAATGACATCTGCATGGAGTTTGTAGGTTCTCCCCATATTTGCGTGGGTTTCCTCCGGGTTCTCCGGATTCCTCACACACTCCAAAGACATAGTAATAGGGACATTAGATTGTGAGCCCCATTGGGGACAGTGTGTCTCTCTCCTCTGTACTCCGTAAAGTGCTGCGGAATATAGTAGCGCTATATAAGTGCATAAAATAAATAATGGAAAAGGTTTTATTGCAGTAACCTGTGTCAGGCAGCTGTTGCAAAGGCTAGTAAGAATATGGGGATGCAGATATGCATGACAAGAACATAGTTCTACCGCCTCACTATTCAAACACTACACACTGGGGGATTTTATCAAAGGCCGTACGGGTGGAAAAGTCACAAAAGTGGCATTTTGCATAAAAATGTTTGTAACTTTGTGCCATTTTACCACAGTCGCACTTTTCTGTAAAAGTGGTCAGGGCAAATCTATGGCAAGCTCAGTAGTTAGTAGATCTGAAACAAGGTCTTCAACTATCACTCGTCATTTATAGTGCCGGTCTCCTCGTATTGACGGAAGAATGTTTTGGGCCCCCGGTGCCTCTGTTATTTTACAGTATTAAAACAGAATGTGTAAAAAGGGCACAAAAACAAGAGCCGTGTGTTTTCCATGGTAATGACTCCTTAGAGAATCCTTCACTCTCCCTGGTGATTACTTTCACATTCTCGGTGTGATAATATGCGGCACGGTTATGTTTGGGTTGTTACTTAGAAACGAGAAGCCACAGAAGGTAAGTGACACTTCAGATATTGGTACGCCCTGGTGACGTCACTCACTGTATTAGATAATGGTTGGTGGAGGACATTGATGTGTGCCAGAAAAGCTTCTGCTTACTTTGCCAGCGAGGACACCGGTCCCTGGTGCTGATCAGGGATTTCCTTATGTTTTAGGTGCTGGATTTGATATTATGTTTTATGTGTTCGGTTTATATTATGTTTCATGTGTTGGACGTGATATTATTATGTTTCATGTGTTGGATGTGATAGTTACATAGTTAAATACAGTTGAAAAAAGACATGAATCTATCAAGTTCAACCAAGGGATAGGTGGGGCCGCGAATCCCAGAAGGAAGTGAGACTCAGATTTCTACACGTTTTCATAAGCATTAACATCATTTACTTTTAAGAATTCATCTAAACCCTTTATAAAACTGCCCACTGTTCCTGCTGTGGCCACGTCCTGAGGAAGTCTATTCCACGGATTCACAGTTCTTACAGTAAAGAAGCTTTGACGCTTCTGGAGACTGAACTTTTTCTTCTCCAGTCGGAGGCAATGCCCCCTTGTCTTTTGAGGGTATTTTATATGGAACAGTTTTTCTCCGTATTTTTTGTATGGCCCATTTATATATTTGTATAGGTTAGTCATATCTCCTTTAGACATCTCTTCTCAAGACTAAATAAATGTAATTCTTGTAATCTTTCTTCATAGCTAAGACCCTCCATGCCCTTTTTTCCAGCTGTAGTGCCTCCTTTCCATGGACTGGTGCCCAGAACTGAGGCCGCACCAACGCCTTGTAAAGTGGTAATATCACATCCCTGCCCCGCGAGTCCATGCCTCGTTTAATGCATGACAGTATCCTGGTGGCCTTAGAAGCAGCTGATTGACATTGTATGATGTTATTTAATCTGCCATCTACAAGGACACCCAAATCCTTCTCTACAAGTGACTCCCCCAGGGTTACATCCCCTAGGACAGTGGTGGGCAAACTTATTAGTCAACTGAGCCGAATATCAACAAAACAGCGATTTCATTTTTTCTGAGAGACAAATTTTTTTAAACGTAAACTATATAGGAAGTTACATTGTTATTAACTTAATAAGGGTATTCCTAACCATCTGAACATACCTTTCTCAATCCTTGACACTACATCTTTCACTCCACAACGTTTCACCCTATAAGACACGCGTAGGTTTTAGAGGAGGACAATATGAAAAAAAATATTTTTCATTACACCTCAGGTCAAACCAGTAATCAGACCCCCAATGTTAATAAGACCTCCCTCAGATCAGACGTGAGCTCAGACCCCAAAGTAAATGACCCCCAATCAGACCTCAGATAAGAGCCCCATGCCTCTCATATCCCCATTATGATTCTAATCATCCCCATTATCATCAATGATGCCTCTCATCATCCATAATACCTCTCATATCCCCCATTATGATTCTCATCATCCCCTTTATTATCCATGATGCCTCTCATATCCCCCATTATGATTCTTATCACCCCATTGCCTCAGATCAGCCCCAAGTTTCATAAAATAAAAAAGCACTTACCTCTCCTGCTCCTGGATGCTGCTGCCCCTCACCACCCTCACTCTCTGTTCCTCCTGCTGTTGGCTGTGCTGTAAACTGGCGTACACAGCGCGACGTCACAGAGCGCCTCACACTGTGCGCAGCCCTGCACAGCCTAATGCCGAGGACCAGGAAGAGGCGAGTACAGAGCCTTCACCGCTTCCTGGTCCTCCTCCTCCTGCCGATTTTTGCCACAGGCAACGAAAATGCGATCGCACTGTAGATGTGAGCCCGCACCTGGAAGAGCCAATATCAAGGGGCTAAAGAGCCACATGTTGCTCTAAAGCCGCAGTTTGCTGACCACTGGACTAGGACATATGAAGCACGGAGATTATTACTACCAAGATAAATAACTTATCATTTCTCCACATTGAACCTCATTTGCCAAGTTGATGCCCAATCACTCAGTGTTCAAGTCAGCTTGTAGTTTAGGGACATCTTCCATAGACTGTACAGTAAGTACTACATACAGTGCCTTGCAAAAGTATTCACCCCCCTTGACTTTTTTCATATTTTGGTGCCTCACAACCTGGATTGTTTGAGGATTTTCATCATTTAATTTACAGAACATGCCCACAACTTTCGAAGGTTTTTTTTTTTTTTTTTTTTTTATTGTGAAGCAGACAACAAATAGGACAAAATAACAGAAAAAGTCAATGTGCATAACTATTCACCCCCCTAAAGTCCATACTTTGTAGAGCCACCTTTTGCAGCAATCACAGCTCCAAGTCGCTTTGGATAAGTCTCTATGAGCTCGCCACATCTTACCACTGGGATTTTTGCCCATTCCTCCTTGCAGAACTGCTCCAGCTCCTTCAAGTTGGATGGTTTGCGCTTGTGAACAGCAATCTTTAAGTCTGACCACAGATTTTCTATTGGATTGAGATCTGGGCTTTGACTCGGCCTCCATACATTTTGATATCTCCCACATGCCTTTTCACAAACTCACAACGTGCCTTTTTGTTATTAGCTGAAAGTAATGTCTTTCTTCTGGCCACTCTGCCATAAAGCCCAACTCTGTAGAGCGTACGGCCTATTGTTGTCCTATGTACAGATACTCCAGTCTCTGCTGTGGAACTCTGCAGCTCCTCCAGAGTTACCTTAGGTCTCTGTGCTGCCTCTCAATGAATGCCCTCCCTGCCTGGTCCGTGAGTTTTGGTGGGCGGCCGTCTCTTGGCAGGTTTGCTGTTGTGCCATGTTCTTTCCATTTGGTTATGATAGATTTGATGGCGCTCCTAGGGATCATCAAAGATTTGGATATTTCTTTATAACCTAACCCTGACTTGTACTTCTCAACAACATTGTCCCTTAGGGCTCTTTCACACTAGCGTTTTTGTTTTCCGGCATAGAGATCCTTCGTCAGGTCTCTATGCCGGAAAAATCCTGATCAGGATTATCCCAATGCATTCTGAATGGAGAGAAATCCGTTCAGGATGCATCAGGATGTCTTCAGTTCAGGACCGGAACGTTTTTTGGCCGGAGAAAATACCGCAACATGGCATTAATCCGGATCCGGCCTTAAGCTAAACGTCATTTCGGCGCATCGGCAGATCTGACGTTTAGCTTTTTGTCAATGGTTACCATGGCAGCCAGGACGCTAAAGTCCTGGTTGCCATGGTACAGTGTAGTGGGGAGCGGGGGAGCGGTATACTTAACATCCGTGCGTCTTCCGGGGCGCTCCAGAGTGACGTCAGGGCGCCCTACACGCATGGATCACGTGATCGCATGGATCACGTGATCCATGCGCATGGGGCGCTCTGACGTCATTCTGGAGCGCCCCGGGAGCCGCACGGACTGTAAGTATACCGCTCCCCCGCTCTCACTACTACTATGGCAACCAGGACTTTAATAGCGTCCTGGCTGCCATAGTAACCTCAAAGCATTTCGAAGACTGATTAGGATCCTGATCAGTCTTCTAATGCTTTCAGGCGACTTGCATTCTGACAGGATCCGGCGGGACAGAAGTGCCTGCCGGATTCTCAGAACGCAAGTGTGAAAGAGGCCTTACTTGTTTGGAGAGTTCCTTGGTCTTCATGGCAGTGTTTGGTTATATATTTTTCTCATTTCACTTCACCAACTTAGACTATTGTGCTCTGATCCATCACATGAAATTCAGATTAACAAAACATTGAACTTAAAGGGAACCTGTCACCTCCAAAACACATATTAAACCGACATTATTACCTTACAGTAGCCCCCATTGTGTTCCTAATCATGTGTTTCATTCCTCCATCAGTTGGTGCATACTTTATAAAAACGCTGTTTTAATCACCGTTTTTGCTATCCTCAGAGTCAGCTTGAAGACAAGGGGGCAGCAGCCTCCTTGCTTCAAGTCAAGCTAAGCCCGCCCCTTACCCGTCCTCCCTTTATTTTGATTGACATCCTGCTGTTAGGCTGGGATCGCACACGTCTCGTGCATGCACAGGGCGCTCCTTGTCACTGCGCGATCCTGGCTCCCGCACTCAGCCGGCCGCTTTACTCTCTGCGCATGCGCCGGACTTTTTCATTGTGTGCACGCACGCGTGCCGATTCTGCTCCTCAGCGTCAGCGTGATCACTGGCTTCAGGCGCAGGAGAATCCAAGCCAGTGGTCACGCTGACGCTGAGGAGCAGAATCGCCGGGCGCGCACATGATGAAAAAGCCAGGCGCATGCGCAGAGAGAGGAAAGCTGCTGGCTGAGTGCAGGAACCGGAGACGGGTACGCGCAGCGACAAGGAGCGCACTGCGCATGCGGGAGACTTGCGCGATCCCAGCCTCACAGCAGAATGTCAATCAAACTGAAGGGAGGACAGGTAAGGGGCGGCTTGACTTCAAGCTGACTCTGAGGATAGTGAAAACGGAGATTAAAACAGTGTTTTTATAAAGTATGCACCGACCGATGGAGGAATGAAACGTATGATAAGGAACACACTGGGGGCTACTGTAAGGTAATGATATCGGTTTAATATGTGTTTTGGAAGTGACAGGTTCCCTTTAAGGCCGTAATGTTACAAAATACGGAAAAAGTCAAGGGGGGGTGAATACTTTTGCAAGCGATATAGCTTAGTGTTATCTGCAAAAATGTTTTATGTGTTGGGTGTGATATTATTATGTTTCATGTGTTGGGTTTGATACTATTATGTTTTATGTGTTGGGTTTGATAACTCTTTTATCTGATTTACTGTGACGTGGGGCAATAAACAGTAGCTTTCTGGTGTCACCTTGACATCATGGAAGTAACTAGTCGGCATAGGATTGCAGCTAGTGCATCGGCAGTTTTACATATGGTCCTTATTCATAGTCGGAACGGAACGTCCAACTTATACATTTCAGACCGCTACGGTCCTCACTTATAGCTTGAACACTCAGCTTGCATGTTTCAGAACGGCAGGGCCGTATTCATAACCTCAGCATTGAGATTCCAGAGTTCCAGACCAGTATGATCCTGAGCACTCTTCTAACACACTTCAGACCAGTATGGTCCTGAGCACTCTTCTAACACACTTCAGACCAGTATGGTCCTGAGCACTCTTCTAACACACTTCAGACCAGTATGGTCCTGAGCACTCTTCTAACACACTTCAGACCAGTATGGTCCTGAGCACTCTTCTAACACACTTCAGACCAGTATGGTCCTGAGCACTCTTCTAACACACTTCAGACCAGTATGGTCCTGAGCACTCTTCTAACACACTTCAGACCAGTATGGTCCTGAGCACTCTTCTAACACACTTCAGACCAGTATGATCCTGAGCACTCTTCTAACACACTTCAGACCAGTATGATCCTGAGCACTCTTCTAACACACTTCAGACCAGTATGGTCCTTAAACATAGCCTGGGCATTCATTTTACATGTGGCAGACCAATATAGTCCTTATGCATAGCCTTAGCCCTCATCATTTCAGACCAGTACAATCCTTATTCATAGCTTGAACACCTAACGTATGCTTTTCAGACCACTATTGTCCTTTCTCATGGCCTGAGAATTTAATAGGGACTGCTTTGAGGTGAGTGCTGTCTTTTTACCATTGATATCTGTAAGTTTTTACTGGAGTCCAATAAAGAAGTGTTTTTGACGCAATCGGGGGCTGGTCTTTTTTCTCCTTTTTCCTTGAATTGCTTGTTGACACTTCCTCACGATGGACAGATGCTGACTGTCGCTCTTTAGTAGTAGTGACTTCCACAACAAATGAGTAATTTGCAGGTAGTACTAGTGTACTGTACGTTGGTCCTATAGGGCATAGAAGAGACCTTGTCCTAGCTCACTTTCGTTCGGTATGTTCCATATTCCTGTTTCTGGTGTGAATTGCAGCAATAAACATATTTTAACCACACCAATAAAACTCCATAGCAATGCTAGAAGGTAAGTTTCTTCATAAAAGATAACGATGCATAATAAAGAAGCCATGCTAGTACGGCAGGAGTAACTTGGAGCTATGGTGTTGGAAGAAGGGGGTCTTCCCATTCCCCCTCTTTAATAAATACCTCAAAATTTAATAGTTACATTTCTTGATCATTTCTTGATGTCCTCCACGTTCCCGCATCATCACTTCTCCAAACCATTCCCACTCTGGGGTGTGGGTGTCACTAAAGCCTATACCCACGTGACTTTGCTGCGGTGAGGTGCCTTGTCCGTGCACATTTATTCTGAATAGCGGCATCAGGATAAATTACAGAGCGCTCCCTGGTAGACATTTTAAGGGAGGACTCCCTTTTAACGGGGTCTTCTGTATTGATGACCTATTCTTAGTGTCCGACTCCAGTCAGCTTGATGATTTGAGGAGGTCGTGCCACTCCGATGAGCACCATGGCCTCCTCATAGTTTTACAAGCACAGCACTGTCCATTGGATAGTGGCTGTGTCTGGTATTGCAGCTCAACCCCATTCATATATGTGTGTGTGTGTGTGTGTGACCCGAGCTTACAGCCTTTCACTGTCACTACTAGATCATTATTATCATAGATTATGTATACTTGTGCTACGCCTGTTTCACACCGGCGTTAGTCGTTCCGGCTGAAGAACAGCCTGCCAGATCTGTAACTACTGTGTACAGCCGTGCGATGCCTGAAGTCCACCAGGCCCAATTCACTATAATGAGGACCAGCAGTGATCCGGCCGCAATCCGGCAAACCTGTTGAGAACGTCATCATGCCTGCTGGCAGATGAGAGAGCGGGGAATGATGATCATCTCCTGGACTGTGCGCCCTTGCCCTTAACTCAGCAGGTGCGATGACATCACTTTATCACACCTTCTGCCAGGGAGAGTATGATGTGCTCCATTCACCGGGTGCAGGTAAGAGATATTTATTCTTTTTTATTAATAGCACAGGCTTCACTGTTTTAAGGTGGGCACTAACTAAGAGGGCTTTACTATTGTAAGGTGGGCACTAACTAAGGGGGCTTTACTATTGTAAGGTGGGCACTAACTAAGGGGGCTGTACTATTGTAAGGTGGGCACTAACTAAGGGGGCTTTACTATTGTAAGGTGGGCACTAACTAAGGGGGCTTTACTATTGGAAGGTGGGCACTAACTAAGGGGGCTTTACTATTGGAAGGTGGGCACTAACTAAGGGGGCTTTACTATTGGAAGGTGGGCACTAACTAAGGAGGCTTTAGTATTGTAAGGTGGGCACTAACTAAGGGAACTTTACTATTGTAAGGTGAGTGCTAACTAAGTGGGCTTTGCTATTGTAAGGTGGGCACTAACTAAGGGGGCTTTACTATTGTACGGTGGGCTCTAAGGGGGCTTTACCATTGTATAGTGAGTGCTAACTAAGAGGGCTTTACCACTGTATGGTGGGCACTTACTAAGGGGGCTTTACCATTGTATGGTGGGCACTAACTAAGGGGGCTTTACTATTGTATAGTGGGCGCTAACTAAGGGGGCTTTACCATTGTATGGTGGGCGCTAACTAAGGGGGCTTTACCATTGTAAGGTGGGCACTAACTAAGGGGGCTTTACTATTGTACGGTGGGCTCTAAGGGGGCTTTACCATTGTATAGTGAGTGCTAACTAAGAGGGCTTTACCACTGTATGGTGGGCACTTACTAAGGGGGCTTTACTATTGTAAGATGAGTGCTAACTAAGGGGGCTTTACCATTGTATGGTGGGCACTAACTAAGGGGGCTTTACTATTGTATAGTGGGCACTAACTAAGGGGGCTTTACCATTGTATGGGGGGCACTAACAAAAGGGGCTTTACTATTGTAAGGTGAGTGCTAACTGGGCTCTACCATTGTAAGGTGAGTTCTAACTAAGTGGGCTTTACCATTGTATGGTGGGCACTAACTAAGGGGGCTTTACTATTGTAAGGTGAGTGCTAACTAAGTGGGCTTTACTATTGTAAGGTTGGCACTAACTAAGGGGGCTTTACTATTGTACGGTGGGCACTAAGGGGGCTTTTCCATTGTATAGTGAGTGCTAACTAAGGGGGCTTTACCATTGTATGGTGGACACTAACTAAGGGGGCTTTACCACTGTATGGTGGGGAATAACTAAGGGGGCTTTACCACTGTATGGTGGGCACTAACTAAGGGGTCTTTACTATTGTAGGTGGGCACTAACTAAGGGGGCTTTACCATTGTATGGTGGACACTAACTAAGGGGGCTTTACCACTGTATGGTGGGGAATAACTAAGGGGTCTTTACCATTGTATGGTGGGCACTAACTAAGGGGGCTTTACTATTGTATGGTGGGCACTAACTAAGGGGGCTTTACTATTGTATGGTGGGCACTAACTAAAGGGGCTTTACTATTGTAAGGTGAGTGCTAACTAAGGAGGCTTTACTATTGTAAGGTGGGCAGTAACTAAGGGAGCTTTACTTTTGTAAGGTGGACACTAACTAAGGGGGCTTTACTATTGTAAGGTGGGCAGTAACTAAGGGGGCTCTACTATTGTAAGGTGAGTGCTAACTAAGGAGGCTTTACTATTGTAAGGTGGGCAGTAACTAAGGGAGCTTTATTATTGTAGGTGGGAACTAACTAAAGGGGCTTTACTATTGTAAGGTGAGTGCTAACTAAGGGGGCTTTACCACTGTATGGTGGGGAATAACTAAGGGGTCTTTACCATTGTATGGTGGGCACTAACTAAGGGGGCTTTACTATTGTATGGAGGGAACTAACTAAAGGGCTTTACCAATGTATGGTGGGCACTAACAAAAGGGGCTTTACTATTGTAAGGTGAGTGCTAACTAAGTGGGCTCTACCATTGTAAGGTGAGTGCTAACTAAGGAGGCTTTACTATTGTAAGGTGGGCAGTAACTAAGGGAGCTTTATTATTGTAGGTGGGAACTAACTAAAGGGGCTTTACTATTGTAAGGTGAGTGCTAACTAAGGAGGCTTTACTATTGTATGGTGGGCACTAACTAAGGGGTCTTTACCATTGTATGGTGGGCACTAACTAAGGGGGCTTTACTATTGTATGGAGGGAACTAACTAAAGGGCTTTACCAATGTATGGTGGGCACTAACAAAAGGGGCTTTACTATTGTAAGGTGAGTGCTAACTAAGTGGGCTCTACCATTGTAAGGTGAGTGCTAACTAAGGAGGCTTTACTATTGTAAGGTGGGCAGTAACTAAGGGAGCTTTACTATTGTAGGTGGGCACTAACTAAGGGTGCTTTACTATTGTAAGGTGGGCACTAAGGGTACAGCCGAGCAGCTCTATTGTGAGGGGGCACAAAAGGGACATTTTACTGTATGTTAGACCACAAAGTGGGCATAACATGTACACTGCCATACAGTTTATGTGGATTTTCCGAACGGATTTAGATGCTTTTCCACCCCAAATCCACACCTAAATCTGCATGTGTTACTTGTCACAGATTTTGATGCAGATTCGCCCCATCATCTCATTGCAAAGGGTGAACTCTGCACTGAAAATCCTCATAAACAATTGACGTGCTGCGAATTTCAAAATTCACACCGCAGATCAGATCGGTGGCGGAAATTGACCAGTGTGCGGATCAAGATTAAGTCTTAATCCGCAGAATGACAATTATTTGTGTGATTTTTTTTTTTTTTTGTGAGGATTTTGGGTGTGACCTGCAGCAAATCCGCAACAAAAGACACTTGCGTTTTTTTTGTTACGGATTTGGTGCTGAAATGCTGAGTAATCCACACGAAAATCCGTGTGGACCTTGGATTTTGAAAAATCTGTAGTATTGTGCAGGTAGGCTTGGAGTGCATTGAGCTGTGGCCAAAAAGCCTCGAGTTCAGGCATCCTGCCAGTGAAATGGCGCGCTAATTGGTACAAACAGTACAGACACAGCTCATACGTGTTATGTATCTTTCCAGGAGTGGTAGAAGATATTAGACTATGTTCACACAGTGGTTACGGCTCATGTTACACGCGTGAAAGTTTCTGCAACCTCATTTGCGGCTAGAGGAAAACGTCTGCCTAGATTTTTCTCAGTGCAGCAGAAAAAAAATGAATAGAAATACGTGGCAAGTCACCTATTTTAAGCAGAAAAAGCAAGGATTAGCCTGCCGAATGACAATTGGGCGAATACTCGTGCTGACAGCAGAATCTATATTTTAAAATGTTCATGTGATCATAGTCTTACGAGGAATTTATGAAACTGTAAGATGAGTAGGCCAGAAGTCAGCAGAGTAGGAAGCGTGTCCGTGGGAAAACAGGCAGCAGTCGCACCTGAAAGAACACCTGATTTGATCTGCATTTTTTGTAGACTCTTTCAGGTATTTATGCCAATATAAGTGTGTTTTAATACGTGGCATTTTTGATCAATTGGTGCCAGTCTTGATATCCCCTGCGCCGCCAGCAGATGCGCCTAATTTATGACGAGGTGCAGCCTAAGTCATAAATTAGATGCATACTACAGTCCATGTGCCTAACCAGAAATCTAGGACAGCTCAGAGCTGCAGTAGATTTCTGGTAAATGATAATAAATATGTGGGGGTGGCTGGTCACACCACCTTCCCCGTCCTTCTGACGCCCCCTTTCAAAAGTGGCGAAAAGTGGGAGATGCGACAATTTTTTTTTTTTCAAAAGAAGTTGCACCTGCGACTTTTAAACACCATTTTTCAGGCTCAAAAGAAGATGTTAAATCTTTCCTATATTTTTTTTTTTTTGTATGTGTTGTTTTTTTAATTTTTTTTATAGGAAAGTATGTATGGGAGTCAGACCCCGCTGATCTGATATTGATAACCAATCCTGAGGATCGGTCATCAATATAGGGAACATCGAACTGTGTGTGTATGGGGTAGGAACTAAAGGGATATTATACTGTCCGAAGGGCACTAAGGGGGCATCATTATTGTTAGAGGGCACATTCATAGAGGACATTCATACTGTGTGGGGAGGCACTATTACTGTGTGGCCGGCATAAAAGGATAGGTGGGATTAGAAGTGTGGTTTATTAAAAAAAAAAAAGAATTAAATGGGACTGAGCTGCGCCTAGGCCATGTGACAGATGAACATGATCTCACTGGTTTAGCGCTTGTTCACACGGCTGTTGTGGTTCGGTTGCCGTATTGTGGCACGCATACGGCGAGTCCGCAATACACGGGCACTGGCCCGTGTGCACTCCACATCACGGATGCGGACCTGCAGTGGGTCTGCAGTCACGGAGATGCAGAACGGAAGCACGGATCGGTACCCCACGGAAGCACTCCCCACTGGTTCTGTCCGTGCCTCCGCACCGCAAAAAAATAGAACATGTTCTATTTTTTTGCGGTGCGGACGGATTCGCAAATTGCGGTCCCCAATGCATGGAACGGAACCACAACGGCCGTGTGAATAAACCCTTGGGAAGAGGCCGTAGTGCTCACTGGAGTGCTGCGTCTTCGTCATACAGATGATTGGTGGGTGGCCGGGAGTCGGACTTCCCTTGATCTGATATTGATGAGCTATCCTGAGGATAGTCCATCAATATTGAACTCCTGGAAAAACCTTTAACCCCTTCCCGACATGTGACGTCCTAGTACGTCGGATCTTTAAAAATGAGGCCCGGAGTTGAGTGGGCACCATAGCAACCAGATGTCTGCTGTCTCACACAGCAGACAACCAGGCCTAATGTCAGCGACCAGCGGTAATGCCGTTTGCGGATTTCTAACCCCTCAGATGCCATGGTCAAATGTGACCACGGCATCTGGAGGCGCAAAAACCCGGAACCACGTGCTTCCTGGTGCGCTCCGGCTTCCCCTGGCGAGGATCGGGGGAGTCTGATACAGTGTGTGGCAGCCTCTATCCTCCTAAATGACAAGAGGCTACTGCACATTAGTGCCCATGGAACTCCTGCCTGGAACATGGTAAAATCCTCATCGACGCCAATGCTGAGTAGAAAGTACAACTTGTCCTGCAAAAAACAAGTCCCCATATGGCTATGTGAACAGAAAAATAAAAAAAGCTTTGTCTCCAAGAAGGCAGGAAGCAAAAACGAAAACGCAAAAACGGAAAATAGCTCCGTCAGCAAGCGGTTAATAGACTGGAGCTGGCTTTTTTTTGCACATTTTTCTGAAATGTTTCATCTGCCAAAGCTTTATTGCAAAGCCACAGGAAACGCATATGATTTTTCTGTGCAACAGTTGGCACTGTGCACACTAGCGCAGTGTAAACCCGGGCTGAAGGTTTATTTTTGCGGCCTGTTAGAGGGGCCGGCCATTAGCGGGCTGTTACACACTTGCATTCTATTCTGCAATTCCGAGTCATTTCCCAGGCCATTGTTCTCCCCTCGCTGTGTGGGTGTAACAGACGAGGGACAAGAGGTCCTGAAGTAACGTGTTTCTACACTGGAGTTGTGTTGGGTTTTATATTGGGCAACAGTATGGGGACAGGTCCGCTCCCCTATTGGCCAAATCTTGTATGACTGCCAGAAACTGGCGAGACCAAAAAGGGCGCACAGTAACGATGAGGTTTCAAGCAAACAACTCTTTATTTGACTACGCGTTTCGGGGCTCATGTGACCCCTTTTTCTAAGTCTGGAGAGATGGGTTGGTCAAGCGTACGATGGCAGCTACGTATATTACAGATTATGCTTTGTCTGATGTAATCTTCACAAAAAAAGCTCCACAGTTAAGGCAAACTTCTACAGCAACACTCCTGGTAGAAAGTCCTTTCTACCAGGAGTGTTGCTGTAGAAGTTTGCCTTAACTGTGGAGCTTTTTTTGTGAAGATTACATCAGAAAAAGCATAATCTGTCATATACGTACCTGCCATCGTACGCTTGACCAACCCATCTCTCCAGACTTAGAAAAAGGGGTCACGTGAGCCCCGAAACACGTAGTCAAAGGGTTGTTTGCTTGAAACCTGGTCGTTACTGTGCGCCCTTTTTGGTCTCGCCAGTTTCTGGCAGTCATACAAGTCATTTCATCACCCGAACAGTGGGGTGGCTCCCACCCAGGGTGACCTACTCTGGCAGCACCGACCAAATTCTCCTTAGTCCTCCCTGATTTCAACTGTCCTCACTATTCCCTGCTCTAATTACAAAGAGGAGAACTACAAGGTGAGCACATTTCAGGACTTATTTATGCACAACGGATATCGTATCCAAACATTATCACCCTATGAGCGCCTTTCTTCTTTTTATGCCATTATCCGATATTAGCTAAAACAGGATAGAAAACATGGGGCAGATTTATGAAAACCGTCTAAAATTGGCTTAATTGCCCATAGCAACCAATTACAGCGCAGCTTTCATTTTTTAGGGCAGAATAAGAAATGAAAGCTGCAGCGGGATTGGTTGCTATCGGCAATAAAGACAATTAGACACTTTAATAAAATTCCGTTGCTACTTATTTACTAACCTTCAATAATGAAAAAAACTGGGAGAAAAAAATGGGACATTTAAGCCCACCCCTTGGATCACCTGGCTGGACAACGCCCCCATGCTGGCGAAATCAGGACTGTTGGAAAGTATGAAGCTATCAAGGACTACAGCGGATTCCTAGTTACGAGTCTGCTCATGAGGGGAGTGATCGCTTCGCCTGCCCCTTTCAGCAGTGACTATACCGATATACTGCAGCCTATCAATCACTGCTGAGAAGGGCAGGAAGAGACGAGGGAACGCCCGTCGTGCAAATATAATGAATTTATAATTACTGTATGTCTGCCATGTATTAGTATGATCTAGTGATTACCATATAAAAAAATATCACCGGCTCTTAAATACTGCGATATTTTAGCCCCCATACAGTATAATGTCTCCTTGTGGCCCTTATACAGTAGTATGTCTCCTTGTGGCCCCCATACATTATAATATTTCCTTGTGGCCCCCATACAGTATAATTTCTCCTCGTGGCCCTCATACAGTAGAATGTCTCCTTGTTGGATGGGTATTAATCGTGATATATATCATTATTGAAATAAATTTATTAATATCGTTATCATGGGAATATTTTTGATATCGCCCAACCCTTGTATGATCTGCTTCAATATACTTAATAAACCACTGAAATTCTCCCTTTAAAACCAAATGGAAAAAGGGATATTAATCTTTTCTATCAATTTTTCATGGATATCTGTATGGGCTGGAACAGTTTTTAGCACAAAAATCATCTGAATAGACATATATTTCAGAGTACATTCACACAACAGCCACAAAAAAAAAAAGCCCATTAAAATCAGATAAACTGTCAGTTTTTCATAACCATTTTGTATCATAGTCTGCATCCATTTTCTATCTTTTTATCTGTTTTTATTGGCTTTGCATCCTTTTTCGACAACCGTGATGAATTTCATTGGCATTTTATTTTATTTATACAAACCCCTGCAGTGCTCTGAGTATTCATAATGCTTCCCATAGAGCCCCCTGACCATCCATTGGCCCCCATAGTGCCTCCCAGTATAGGTATTGGCTCCCATAGTGCCTCCCAGTATATGTAATGGGCCTCTCTGTATCCCCCATTATAAGTAATGGCCCCCTGTGTGTCCTCAGTATATATAATTTACCCCCGTTATGCCCTCAGTCATTGTAATGCCAAGAATAAAAAAAAAAAATACTCCTTTCGTCCACTTGATCACCTGCTCTGTACTGGAGGCACCAGAACCTGCCGCTCCCAGCATCATGTGACATCAGTCAGATCATGTGACATCATGACATCAGTCAGATCATGTGACATCATGGCTCTGGGAATGTCAGGTACTGATGCCTCCAATTCGGAACAAACTTCGAGTTTCTAGGCCGTAATGAGCTGGTCACGTGCCCTGCACTGTATTCTGTTGTAAAGAAGCTGAGATATGAGGGATGTTTTTAGGGTCCCTACACTGTCGGGTGTCTGTGCCTGCCTGTGGAGCGTCTCCATTGAGTCTCTTTCCCTGGCAAAGAAAATCACCAGTGACCACATGTTCTCCCCCATGTCATGGTGCAAGCAGCGCTCCTTATCTCAGCTTCCTGAACTCCTATGTATTCCGAATAACAAATCTACAGTATATAAAAAATTGCTTTCCATTTGACTTACTCGTAAACCTATTAACGCCTCATTATTTCCTTCACAGCCGTCTCCTCACCAATCATCCTCCTGCAAAACCCGTCACCTCCATTAGTTATGTCCATGGAACGGGCGGTCTACCACTCTCCAGCCGGACTATGCAGCAGTGTCTGTGGGACACAACCCAGCGTATACCCGATGAAGAGGCTGTCGTAGTTGTCCATTCTGCTACACGGAAAACCTTCAGCCAAATGAGTAAAGATGTATGTGAAGAGTAGACAGCAAATGTGCCAGGGGATGTATGATGGCTGCATGGGAGAGGACTAGATTTGGGAGGGTGGCAAACTGGGCAGTGGCCCGAGCCCCGATCTACAATCGGGTCCATTGTAACGCAACGCAGATACCACACTGAAAACCTCATCAAATCTGACAACCATCCGCACTCCTTGTACGTGAATGGGGTTCCCAGGAGGATTGAATAACCACGGAGCTAATCCTTGGGTGGACCTGCTGCACAACATAATGTGATGGATATGAGACTGAAAGTATAGACTGCTGGTGGTGCTTGGTCAACGATCACACAACTAAGGTGGTGCCCCCTTTATTTTGGGTTCTGCAGCAGGGTATATGTGGGTGGCATCTCCCCTTGCTGCCACTCTGGCATGGTAATGGTCATACAGATGCTGGAGATCCTCCTGTGGTCCTTCCAAGCGCTTTCATCTTGGACCCGTAGTTCAGCCAAGGCGGTTGTGGTCTGCTGCACATGGAAGATATCGCCCCGTCCAGTTCCAGACATTCTCAATGGGGGAAAGATCTGGCAATGGAGATGACCAGGGGAGCTGCAGGATACCCCGTAGAGCACAATGTGCAGGGCGGGCAGTGTGTGTGGGGCGTTATCTTGTTGGAACACCACGTCAAAAAAGGCATTAGGACTGGTTCCACAATGTCCTCGGTATATTGAAGGCTGGTCAATGTTTCCTCCGCGAATACAAGACGAGGACGATCATTGTAGCTATCGGTGCCTCATACCGTATTGCACTTGTGTGTCCACACTATCCATGATGGCAGTAGGTGCTAGGGTTGTTTCGGGTATCGAACTTTCGATACCCAATCGATACTTTTCTCTGGTATCGCACTCGATACCAGGAAAAGTATTTTATCGATACTGGGCTGCACTACTGCACAGCCCAGTATAGGAGAGCATGGCTGCGCCGCTCTCAGCGCGGCCATGTTCTCCTCGGCAGCACGGGGAGAAGGAGGCAGTCTCTCCCTCCCCCGGTGCTGCCGCTTCAACCAATAGAGGGAGAGGGGGCGGGAGGAGGGGCGGAGCTGAGGGACGGGAGCACTGGCCAGCAATGCCGAGTAGTTTCTTATATAAATGCAGACAGAAGACACAGCCTGCCAGCACCTGCCTGTGACCCAGCACTGCAATCAGAGGCAATTAACCCCTGGCCAGTGCTCCGCCCCCCCCCCCTCCCTAGTATTAAAACATTGGTGGGCAGTGGGCAGTGTGCCCCCCCCCCTTCCCCCCAGTAATAAAATCATTGGTGGCAGTGGCCACAGGGTCCCCTCAGCTCCTCCTCATTGGTGGCAGTGATCGGAGCCCCAGCACTGTAATGCTGGGGCTCCGATCGGTTACCATGGTAACCAGGACGCTTCTGAAGCCCTGGCTGCCTTGGTCTGCTCCCTGCTGCTGTGTGCACTGTGCACAGGGCAGCAGGGAGAGGGTGAGATCCTATTCACCCTAATAGAGCTCTATCAGGGTGAATAGGATGAGAAGATCCCAGGTTCTAGCCCCTAAGGGGGAAAATAGTTAATAAATAAACTGTAAAAAAAAAAAGTTAAAGTACACCAAAATATTAATTATAAATCACCCCCTTTCCCAATTTTACATATAAAATATATAAACAATACATAAATAAAATATTACATATCGCCACGTCTCAAAAGTCCAAACTATTAAAAAATCCACTTTTATGCGGTGAACGCTGTAAAAGAAAAAAAAAGAAAAAGAAAAAATGTACGATTCGCCATTTTCTTTTAGTCGCCTTGTCCCCACAAAAAAGTAGGATAGGACTGTTGTATTATGAGCCGGCGGTTTCATAAAATGTGGAATGCACGCGGATTTTTTTGGCGTTTTTATTTTTTTCGCGTGGTATCGAATGGTATCGAGTATCGCAATACTTTTTTATGGTATCGATACCGAATCAAAATTTTGGTACCGAAACAACTCTAGTAGGTGCTTTTCCGCCTTTCTGTGAACTCTGATGCGGCCATCATTACTGCGAAGGCAGAACTTGCTTTCATCACTGAACGCTACTGTTTGCCACTGATGGCTGCATCAGAGTTTGCAGGAGGGCGCCCACTGCAGTTTATACTTTGGCAATCTCAGCTCGCTTGCATTAAAAGGATTGTCCCATCTTGTACACTGGGGCAAATATCGCTAGGATATGCCCCCAATGTCTGATAGGTGTGGGTCCCACCTCTGGGACTTGCACCTATTCTTAGAAAGGAGCCTGCATGTGCAGTCTTGATAAAGTACACAAGTAGCATCCATGTTTACAGTGCAAACATAGAGTAATATCTTTATGAATGTTTTGTCTTGAATTCTTTTGTAACAGGAAAAAAATGACAGGGCCTCATGCACATGACCGTATCCATTTTCCAGTCCATAGATCGCAGATCCACAAAACACGGATCCCGGCTGTCTGCATACCGACATTTTTTTTACTCCTGTAAAAATGTCCTATCCTTTTCAACAAAACGGACAAGAATAGGACATGTTCTATTTTCTTTTTCCCGGGGCTGCAGGGCAGACGTACGTACAGCACTAGTGTGTCCACAGCTTTTGAGGTGCCACTGAAACAAATAGATCTGCAGCCAATCAGATGTCAAAAATGAAAGGTGGAATCTGATTGGTTGGCTCGAAAATTAAATACTGATTTGGAGTTAGTTAGGCCTAACTGAATTGAAAAAAAACTGGCCTGGTAAGGAAGGGGGGGGTCCAACACTCCGGTAATGAAGTGGTTAAATAAGGTTGTGGCAGCTGAGTGCCGGCAGTAGAATTGAAACCCATCCAGTTGTCTGCTTTGGCAGGCTGTTGGTTCTATAAAAGTAGTGCATATAAAAAGAACTGCTGTTCGGGCTCTTATCATTCATAAATGTGAGTGTTCCTTCAGCTTGGCAGATATGAGAAATAGCTGAAACCAGAGAGCGACAGCTTTGCCTTCCACTGTAAGGCCCCTTTCACACGGGCGTAATTTCCGCGCGGGTGCAATGCGTGAGGAGGACGCATTGCACCCGCACTGAATCCTGACCCATTCATTTCTATGGGGCTGTGCACATGAGCGGTGATTTTCACGCATCATTTCTGCGTTGCGTAAAAATCGCAGCATGCTCTATATTGTGCGTTTTTCCCGCAAGGTTGCTAAGAGACGGGACCCGAACTTTATTATTTTCCCTTATAACATGGTTATAAGGGAAAATAATAGCATTCTCAATACAGAATGCTTAGTAAAATTTGGATGGAGGGGTTAAAAATAAAAAAATGAACTCTTCTCTCCAAGCATTAGCTGCCATCTAAAGGACCTGTGGTGACGTCACATCACATGGTCCAATCACATGGTCCATCACCATGGTGATGGACCATGTGATGAGCTCGGTGACGTCATCACAGGTCCTTTAGCCGGCAGCTTGAAGAAGAGAGAAGAGATCGCAACTATGCGATCAAGTGGATTTGGTGAGTTAATTTTTTTTTATTTTTACCCCCTCCATCTACATTTTACTAAGCATTCTGTATTGAGAATGCTATCATTTCCCTTATAACCATGTTATAAGGGAAAATAATAAAATCTACAGAATACTCAACCCGAAACCGGACTTCAGTGATGAAGTTCGGGTCTGGGACCCAAACATGCCGATTTTTCCCACGCGCGTGCAAAAACGCATTAAAACGCTTTGCACTCGCGTTAAAAAATTGCGCATTTTCCCGCAACGCATCCGCCTCTTATCCGGGTGTCAAACATGTTGCCCGTGTGAAAGAGGCCTAAAAGAAATCATTGGGGGAGATTTATCAAAGGGAAACTGGCTTAGTTGTCCATAGCAACTAATCAGATTCCACCTTTCATTTTCCAAAGGAGCTGTCAAAAATGAAAGGTGGAATCTGATTGGTTGTTAGGGGTAACTAAGCCAGTTTCCCTTTTGCAGCAGTGTTGATAAATTTCCCCCAAATGTCTTTCTCCTTCATTGTGAAACTAGCATGTATAACTGGTTTTAGGCGATGCTGCACGGTGACAAGTTGTGCAATAAAAAGGGTTACGGGTACAAGGCAACATTTATTGCGCAATATTTTATGTAATGTTTGTCAATGGTGTCACAATGTGACGTGCTGCTACTGCGACGTGAATTTTTTGCGAAGGTCTTAGTATGTCGCAGAGTGCCGCTATTAAAATACACTACATGAATAGTCGTGCAACTTTTTTGCCGTGCAATAAACAAGGCAGTGTAGCCAAACCCTTTTTACAAGTTACCATGTACTGGAGGGCAAGGCAGTAAATTGGTTTTGTAATTTGTCTTAAAGGGGACCTCTCACCGATGTCTGCTTTTAGTATTTACAGTTGTGTTCAAAATTCTTCAACCCCCAATGCTGTAAAGGGTTTTAGGGAATTTAGTGTACATTTGTAATTGTGTTCAGAATGAAATCTTACAAGGACTTTTTAAAGAACCAAATGCAACTAAAATGACATCAATTGTTTTTGTAATACAGTATTAAATGTTTTTTTTTTGTGATTTCTTCATTGACACAATTATTCAACCCCTTAGGGTACGTTCACACGACGACAATTGTCGCGCGACAAAAAGTCGCGCGACAAATAGGGCACAACTTCACTGCAACATTTGTCGCGCGACATTTTGTCGCTCTATTGTCGCGCGACAATTTTTATAATGGGAGTCTATGGTGTCGCATTGCGACATGCGACATGCTGCGACTGCGACGCGACAGTCGCAGAAAAACCCATCAGTCGCAGCATGTCGCATGTCGCAATGCGACACCATAGACTCCCATTATAAGAATTGTCGCGCGACAAATGTCGTCGTGTGAACGTTCCCTTAAAGACGACCGCTCTTAAGAACAGAGGTTCATTCAAGGGTTTTCGATCAGGTATTGAAAAGACCTGTGGATGTCAAGGAGCAGCAATCAAGCATAATAAGCCCCAATTAGGCAGATGTAAAATGACTGTGATCCTCAGCTCCTTCTAGACATTTACTGGTGTGTTTACAAACATGGTGAAGTCAAGAGAATGGTCCAGGAAGACAAGAGAAGAGGTGATTTCTCTTCACAGGAAGGGCAATGGCTATAAGAAGATTGCAAAGATGTTAAACATACCAAGAGACACCATAGGAAGCATCATTCGCAAATTCAAGGCAAAGGGCACTGTTGAAACGCTACTTGGTCGTGGCAGAAAGAAGATGCTGACTTCGACTGCTGTGCGCTACCTGAAGCATAAAGTGGAGAAAAGTCCCCGTGTGACTGCTGAGGAACTGAAAAAAGATTTGTCAGATGCGGGTACTGAAGTTTCAGCTCAGACAATAAGGCGCACACTGCGTAATGAAGGCCTCCATGCCAGAACTCCCAGGCGCACCCCCTTGCTGTCTCCAAAGAATAAGAAGAGTCGACTGCAGTATGCCAAAAGTCATGTGGACAAACCACAAAAGTTTGGGGATAGTGTTCTGTGGACTGATGAAACAAAATTAGAAGTGTTTGGGCCCATGGATCAACGCTATGTTTGGAGGAGGAAGAACAAGGCCTATGAAGAAAAGAACACCTTGCCTACTGTGAAGCATGGCGGGGGGTCAAGCATGCTTTGGGGCTGTTTTGCTTCTACAGGTACAGGGAAGCTTCAGCGTGTGCAAGGTACCATGAATTCTCTTTAGTACCAGGAGATATTGGATGAAAATGTGATGCAGTCCGTCACAAACCTGAGGCTTGGGAGATGTTGGACCTTTCAACAGGACAATGATCCCAAGCATACCTCCAAGTCCACTAGAGCATGGTTGCAGATTAAAGGCTGGAACATTTTGAAGTGGCCATCGCAGTCACCAGACTTAAATCCGATTGAGAACCTCTGGTGGGACTTAAAGAAAGCAGTTGCAGCGCGCAAGCCTAAGAATGTGACTGAACTGGAGGCTTTTGCCCATGAAGAATGGGCGAAGATACCCGTAGATGGCTGCAAGACACTTGTGTCAAGCTATGCTTCACGTTTAAAAGCTGTTATAACTGGAAAAGGATGTTGTACTAAGTACTAAGATTGAATGTCACTTGGGGGTTGAATAAGGGTCCTTTCACACTTGCGTTCTGAGGATCCGGCAGGCACTTCCGTCCTGCCGGATCCGTCAGAACGCAAGTCACCTGAAGCATTAGAAGACTGATCAGGATCCTGATCAGTCTTCGAATTGCTCAGGTTACTATGGCAGCCAGGACGCTACTAGCGTCCTGGTTGCCATAGTAGGGAGGGAGCGGGAGCGGCATACTGCATTCCGTGCGGCTCCGGGCGCTCCTGAATGACGCCAGAGCGCCTCATGCGCATGGATCACGTGATCCATGCGATCACGTGATCCATGCACTGGGGCGCCCTGAAGTCATCCTGGAGCGTCCCGGGAGCCGCACGGAATGTAAGCATGCCGCTCCCCGCTCCCTGCTACATTTTACCATGGTAACCAGGACTTTAGCGTCCTGGCTGCCATGGTAACCAGTCAGAAAAAGCTAAATGTCGGATCCGGCAATGCGCCGAAACGACGTTTAGCTTAAGGTCGGATCCGGATTAATGCCTTTCAATGGGCATTAATTCCGGATCCGGCCTTGCGGCAAGTGTTCCGGATTTTTGGACGGAACAAAAAGCGCAGCATGCTGCGGTATTTGCTGCGTCCAAAAAACGTTCCGGTCCTGAACTGAAGTCATCCTGATGCATCCTGAACGGATTTCTCTCCATTCAGAATGCATGGGGATGATCCTGATCAGGATTTTTCCGGCATAGAGACCCGACGACGGATCTCTATGCCGGAAAAGAAGAACGCAGGTGTGAAAGGGGCCTTAAACCGATAATGATGTGAGCACAGAAAAGACATTTGTGGTTATTTCATTATAAATGTTATGTTATATTTGTCTGACTTACAAGTGTCTCTTTGATTTAATTGTAAACAAGATGACTGAAATGATCAAAATAAATGTCAAACTGGCCAAAACACTCAATTTCAGTGGGGGTTGAATAATTTTGAACACAACTGTACTTACTTCCCGCATAATATAAAAATATTGGAGCATGTTTTCTTAGAGCAGTGTGTTGTTCCTCTGTTATTCCACCTAGAATTTATGAATTAATTGAAAACTGTCCAATCAGTGCTGACAGTGTCAGACTATGTAGGGACACGCCTCGTTGAGAAAGAAAATGGTAACACACAGTTTTCGATTTATTCATAAATGTTTAGAAGGAATAAGAGAGGAACAGCGCAACATAGAGTTATGAGATAATAGGCTCCAGAATTGTTATTCAAAAGCGGACATGTCAGGAGAGGTGCCAGGTCCTAAATGGCGGTAACAAAAATACGGAGCCCTGAGTTGTCTTGCTGATTTGAACAATGAGATAATTGTTTATGGGTATGTTCACCTTCTGGCAGCCTGCTCCGGCATAGAATGCTGGGAATCGGCCGGACAAAAACCTCTGCGTGCGGCGGTATTTGTCTGTCCGTTTCTCAGCATATTTGGTGGATTGCGGCCGGATCACCACCAGACCCCATTGTAGTTAATGGGGTCGGGCGGCATTCCATCAGCGTCTGGCAATGCCGGATCCGGCAGGCTGTTCCAGAGCCAGAACATCCACTGTACCAGTCGTTTCCTCAAAATTTTTACGGGCTGTACTGACATGCCTAAGGTTTCATCAGTGGGGGGTCTGTGTCTTGAGATCAACTGCCAAAATGAAGCGGGAGAGGCCCCCAGCTGAGGGTGGTGTCGCTTTGGCGGGCATGCGGTGTACGGATGGATGCTATAAATGCAAAAATGACCTCACTGAGTGTTTTCTCTCTCCAGGTAGAGACCCTCGCTGCAGGGCTCTTAGCGCTCGGCTTGAAGAAAGGAGAACGCGTGGGCATGTGGGGGCCAAATTCTTATGAATGGGTCCTTATGCAGTATGCAACAGCTCAGGCCGGACTTATTTTGGTAAGATGTCTCACCCCCCTTCTCCCCCTGCCCAAGCAACAATGCGTGCCCCACCGCTCTTTGTGTCACTGCACCACAGCGCTATTGCATCACGTGATCGCTGCAGCCAATCAATGAGAGCAGCAGGGGTGTCAGTGTGTATGGCTCTTTACCATTGCGCCAGTGTTGGTACTGCAACATTGTAAGCAGGGAGGGGGATTTAAAGGGGTTCTCCTATGACAACTTATCCTATACACACAGGATTTTATGACCTCACCTGGAACATAGTATGTAACAATTTATAAAAACTATTTAAATGGTCCTCTTAATAAATTGGACACATCTTACATGCAGTATTTTGGTTTGAAAACCATAATACAACCCCAATTCCCAAAAAGTTTAAAATGTAAAAAAATGTACATAAAACCAGAAGCTCACAGGCCCATATTTTATTCACAGTAGATCATACACATATCAGATGTCGAAAGGGAGACATTTTACCGTTTCATGAAAAATATTAACTCATTTAGAACTTGATGGCAGCAACCCATTTCAAAATAATTTGGACAGGACTATTGTGTAGCGTTCCCTCTTCTTTTAACAGTCTGTAAACGTCTAAGAAGTGCGGAGACCAATTGTTGGACATTTGGAGAGGAATGTTGTCCCGTTCTGGAATGACGTAGGATTCTAGACGTCTTTGTCGGATTTTTCGTTTCATGATTTCTATGGGTGAAAGGTCTGGACTGCAGGTGGCCAGTTCACCACCCAGACTCTTCTGTGAAGCCATGCTGTTGTGAGGGATGCAGTATGTGGTTTAGCATTGTCTTGCTGAAATGTGCAAGACTTTCCCTGAAAGAGACGTTCTCTGGATGGCTCATATGTCATCCTAAAACCTCTGTGTACTGTTCAGCATTGATAGTGTCTTTCCAAATGTGTAAGCTGCCCACACCATAGGCACTAATTCAACAACATACCATCTGATAGCAAGCTGGATGGTCCCTCTCCTCTTGAGTCCTCAGCCCACGGCAACAGTGGTTTCCAAAAAGAATTTCAAATTTTGATTCATCTGACCGCAGACTTGTTTTCCATTTTGCCTCAGTCTATTTTAAATGAGATTTGGCCCAGAGGAGATGGCAGCATTTCTGGATGGTGTTGACATGTGGCTTCTTTGCATGGTAGAGCTTTAACTTGAATTTGTGGATTGCACAGCGAACTGTGTTTCTGGGAGTGTTCCTTAGCCCAGGGATTGGCAAACTATGGCTCTCCAGCTGTTGTAAAGCCACCATGCCCTGCTGTAGGCTGATAGCTGTAAGCAGTCTTTGCATGCTGGGAGTTGTAGTTTTGCAACAGCTGGAGGGCCGCAGTTTGCCCATCCCTGCCTTAGCCTATGCAGTGATTTCCAATACAGAATCCTGCCTGGTTTTAATGCAGTGCCGCCTGAGGGCTTGTAGATTATGAGCATCTAATATTGACCATCGGCCTTGTTACTTTCGCACATGGATTTCCCCAGATTCTCTGAATATTTTGATATGTACAGTAGATGGTGGGATATTTAAAGTATTTGAAATTTTATGTTGAGGAACATTTTCTTCTGAAATTGTTCCAAAACTTTTAGACAGTTCTTGGCAGATGGTGAACCTCTGCCCATCTTTGCTTCTAAGAGACTCTCCTCTCTAACACGCTCTTTTTATACCCAGTCATGTGGCTTAGTTGGAAATTGCTCCTTCTGATGTTTTTTTTTTATTAGTATCATTTACTTTTCCAGACTTTTGCTGCTCCTGTCCCAACTTTTTTCAGATTCGTTGCTGCCCTCAAGTTTTAAATGAGTTAAAAGGATTGACCCATCTCAATCATTGGTAGCATATCACTAGGATATGCCACCAACGTATGACCTCTGGGACCTGCAGCTATCTCTAGAACAGTGCCCGCAAAGTGAAGGAGTGCGGATGGCTCATGAGCGGCCACCCTCCATTCATTTCTGGCAAATGTTTCACCCATAGCAATATTCATACATGTATGCTAGCTACAGTGCCCGTTTACTCCGTCAGAGCCCCTATACTCCGTCAGAGCCCCTATGCTCCGTCAGAGCCCCTATACACCTACAGTGCCCCTATACCCCTACAGTGCCCCTATACTCCATCAGCGCCTGTTTACACCATCAGCGCCCCGTTTACACCATCAGCACCACTATATTCCTTCAGTGCCCCTATACTCCATCAGTGCCCGTTTACTCCATCAGTTCTCCAGTACTCCAACATACTTGCCTCCTCCATGTTCCTACCTCTGATTCTTCTAACAGGCGTTTTCATCGTCCCGTGCCAATCTCTACAGTCAGAGACCGGCACTGGAGCAGACAATTTGGACAGAGAGGATAACAGATGTGCTGCATCCAGGGATAGTACCAGGACTCCATCAGGGGGTTCGCTGAATCTAGGACTTGGTATGGGGATAGCCGTAGATATGTAATATTGTGGGTCTTTCAAAGTTTAGGAATGAAGTGCCCACTTTTCTTAATCTAGTACGGAATCTGGTAGGATGAAGCCCATTTGTATTATTAGCTGTATCTCCTTCGTGTATAATCACCTTGTGCTTTTTCCAGGTCTCTGTGAATCCTGCGTATCAAGCAAGTGAGGTGGAATATGTGCTGAAGAAGGTATATTAAACTTCTCTTTTCTTGTATTTTCTTCCATTCAAATGTTTGTGATCCATATCAGATAACGCTGCTTCTCGATAGGGTTAACTTGTGGAACTGTTTTATCCATATTTATTGGTGGCTATTGACTTGATAAATAGGGTCCAGTCTTTAAAAGGGTTTTCTGAGATTTTGATACTGATGACCTATCCTCTGGGACCCTATCCAGTCTGCCCTCTATGACTGTGTATACAGATAGCTGATAGGACCGACTCCTGGACTTCAAAGTCCACAGTGAGCAGAGATTTAAATGAATGAAAAAAGTTTTACTGAATCTTTTATCACAAAACTGTATAACAGCATTCTGCTCAGCTCCTCCTGCTCTACAACATGCTTCCTGCAGGTTATTTAGCATTTTCATGGTGACAGGTTCCCGGCACTAGCTTGAGTGCTGTGACCTCTTTAAAGGGATTGTACAAGAATGGGGGGGTTGGCAATCCTGCCACACTTGCCTGTACCGGTAAAGGAAAGCTTACTTACCTGCTTCTTGGTGCTGGCTCCCTCCCACTCCTTCTCCTGGGCTGCGACACTCCGCTGTAAACTGTGATTGGCTGCGGTGGTGAGCAGCTTTCCTTGCGTAATGACAAATGGTCATTTGACACAAGGGGATCCGGTCACCTTCAAGGCCAGTGATTGGCTGTGACTATGTCAAACGAGATTTTTACGGTGAGGGAGACCAGCGGAGAATCACAGGTTTGGAGGAGAAGGGCAGCCAGCTACGGGAAGAAGGTAAGTAATCCTTCCTTTACAGGTTCAGCTAGTTCTTGCACAACCCCTTTAAAGAGGTTGTCTGGCATTTTGATATTCATGACCTGTCCTCAGATTAGGACTAATGGGGTCTGGCTCCTGGCACCCCCGCCAATGAGCTGTGTGAAGAGGCTTCGGAGCACCAGTGACTTCTGCAGTTTTTTCCTAGGCCTGCAACATCATGTTCACTGGTCTCCTGGCCTAGTCGCAGGTCAATCCCATTCAAGTGAATGGGTCAGAGGTGCAATACCAAGCACAGCCTCTATATGATGTACAGTGCTGTACTTGGTGAGCTGTGAGAACGCCGCAGTGGTCACCAGAGTGTGCAGCTTTTTCAACAGCTCATCCACATGGGATGCTGAGAGTCGGACCCATAGTTGAAAATAGGTTGAAAAAAGGCATAAGTCCTTCAAGTTTAACCAAGGGATAGGTGTGGACGCGAATCCCAGAAGGAAGTGAGACTCAGATTTCTGCACATTTTCATAAGCATTAACATCATTTGCTTTCAAGAATTCATCTAAACCCTTTTTAAAACTGTCCACTGTTCCAGCTGTGACCACGTCCTGAGGAAGTCAGTTCCACAGATTCACAGTACAGAAGTTTTGACGCTTCCAGAGACAGAACTTTTTCTTCTCCAGTCGGAGGTGGTGCTCCCTTGTCTTTTGAGGGCCCTTTACATGGGACAGTTTTTCTCCGTATTTTTTGTATGGCCCATTTATATATTTGTATAGGTTAATCATTTCCCCCCTTGGACGTCTCTTTTCAAGACTAAATAAATTCAATTCTTTTTATCTTTCTTCATAACTAAGACCCTCCATGCCCTTAATCAGTTTAGTCACTCTCCTCTACTGTAACTGACAGAGAAGTCGGCCCAGTTCTCCATGAACCCAAACCCTTCCTTCCTGCACCAGCTTCTGAGCCACTTATTTAACTCCCTAAACCCCCGTTGTCTCTCTGGTGACGCTCATGGCACTGGTAGTATTTCTGAAAACACTATCTTGGAGGTCCTGGACTTGAGCTTCTCTCCTAGTTCCCTAAAATCATTTTTTAAGGACTTTCCATCTCCCCCTCACTTTATCATGGGTGCCAATGTGTACCATGACCACTGGGTCTTCCACAGCCCCACCCAGCAATCTGTCAATCCAATCCAGAATATGCCGAACCCAAGCACCTGGAAGACAACACACTGTTCGGCATTCATGGTCTCGGCGACAGATGACCCTGTCTGTCCTCCTAATAATAGACCCCCCTACCACCAGCATCTGTCTGACCTTAGCTGCACTGCTTTTCTCATCCTTCCTGCAGCGGTTATCCTCATGGTTGCTAGGAGAAACGCCCTGCTGCAGTGTTGCTGGCCCTGGGCTTTCAATCCTAGTATCAGCCAAACAAGCATATTTACTAGGGTGTTCCAGCTCAGGACTAGCCCCCTGGCACTTTTCCCTCTAACCCTTCTTCCTACATTAACCCAACTGCTGACCTGATAGTCCTGATCTTGCCCTCCTCCTCCTCCTCCTCCTCCCACCTCCATTTCTCTGACCCCAGTCAGTGCCTGCACAGTGAGGTCTAAGCCTCTCTCCAGTTTTGCAATGTCCCTAAGTATTTTAAGCTGCTTATTTAGATCCAAGATCTGGGCTTCCAAATATGCAGCATGATTGCATCTAGTGCAAATGTATTCACCCTCGAATGGCTCTTCAAGGTGCGCATACATTGCACAGGACACACACTTCTTAGCATTGTCCATGGAGCACATGTTTAGATGGGGATGAACAGTAAAGAAGGAAAACCGTAAATAGGAGTTAGAATTAGACCCTGTCTGCTGTAGTTGGAGGACTAGCTAGAATCAAGCCAAAGACACACAAGAAAAATCTATCAAACCTTAGCTTCTTGCTCCTTGTCTTAAACCCCGGTTCTTTAAACTCCACTTATTCACAAGCCCACTTAGTACAGCAAGTCCAGAGCGGTAGAGCGACTCCCCACCTTTCAGATCAGACCCTCCAGACAACCCTTTGAATATTTGCCTACATGCCATCTACATAGCAGTGGCCATTGCAACCAGCTGATACGCTAGGGTAAACAGCGTTGGACCCCCACACCACTAATATTGGTGGCCTATCCTGAGGATAATCCTCTAGTAATCCCCTTTAAAATGCAGCTAACATTTCCAATAACAATTGCAGATAGTGAGTCTGGATGCCATGATAGCATTATCACAGATATCGTCTGTTCTTGCCACAGCAGCCACCGTGGGAGGGGAAAAAGGTGGTTAATACTGGAGCGCTCGATAACAGAGCTGGTGTGGAGAGGGGGAGGGAGGAGAGACGAAAAAAACAGCATACTGTGCGTCCTGCGCTTCCAAGGCTCCTGTCATTACCAGCAATTAAGGGAGAGTTCACATCTGTTTCATTTTCCGTTCTGATCAGTCAGAAGAACAGAAAAAAACAGATCCTGTTAAAAAACAAACAAAAAAACCCCGATCCTGTGCATCACTTATGCACATTTAGCATCCATTCGAGCAATTTCCACCTGAGATCCGTCTTTGTAGACGAAAAAGAAAGTTCTGCGTGCAGGACTTTTTTCCTTCTAAAAAAATGGATCTCAGACGGAAATGGCTCAAACAGATGCCAAATGTGCATAAGTGATGCACAGGAGGTTTTTTTCTTTATTTTTTTGTTCTTCTGACTGATCAGAAGAATGGAAAAATAGCGGTGATGTGAATTCTCCGTAAGTTATACTTTCTTGTGGTCAACTGTGATTAGTTATAAAATGGAGAGAAGATGAAGGAATTTCCTGCAGCGGTACTGCAGTGTAATACGGTGGTAGCATAGCGGATCAAGTTTTAATTGAATCTGCATGACCTTTACCTGCGGCATGGATTTCTCTCTTTGCAATGCAGAGAAATTAAAACTGCTGTAACCCTGTAGCATTAAAGGGGTATTCCGTGTATATAGATATGGTGGAGACTCCCTTTGAAAATCCTAAAAAGGTGTATTAAGGTAATATTAAAAGAAACCTGCCATATGATTTGAGACCCTAAACTGCCACCACCATTTTATTCTTGTATTTTTTACTATCTGTCTAGTTTTATTACTATATATATATATATATATATATATATATATATATTATATATATATATATATATATACACTATGTTTTTGAGGTCCACAGATTCAGTGATATACATTTTAGGGGATATAGGGAACCGTCTGATTTTATACACTCTGGAAATTCTGATGTATACATTATAGGTGAATCACGTCATTGCATTGGGTTGCCTCTGGTTCTGACTTTTGGGTTATATTCCAGGTTGGCTGTTCTGCTCTTGTGTTTCCATCAGAGTTTAAAACTCAGAGATATTATGAAATTATAAAGAAGATTTGTCCAGAGATCGATAATTCTCCTGCTGGGGGAATCAAGAGCAAGACGTAAGTGGGCCATACCATGCGGGCATTGTGCCCGTCAGGAGTCACTAGTGTGTTATCTTACTTTGTATTACAGAAACAGAGAGGTGACTTTATCCTGTGATGGTGCACCTGTTTAATCCTGCAGTAGTTTACTTATATAATCCTGCCATGGTGCACTTGTATGTGCACCTGTATAATCCTGAATAGTGCACTTGTACAGTATTATAGTAGTGCACCTGTATAATCCTGCGGTAGTTTACTTATATAATCCTGACATGGTGCACTTGTATGTGCACCTGTATAATCCTGAATAGTGCACTTGTACAGTATTATAGTAGTGCACCTGTAAAATCCTGAATAGTGCACTTGTACAGTATTATAGCAGTGCACCTGTAAAATCCTGAACAGGGCACTTGTACAGTATTATAGTAGTGCACCTGTAAAATCCTGAATGGTGCACTTGTACAGTATTATAGTAGTGCACCTGTAAAATCCTGAATGGTGCACATGTACAGTATTATAGTAGTGCACCTGTAAAATCTTGAATAGTGCACTTGTACAGTATTATAGTAGTGCTCCTGTATAATCCTGAATAGTGCACTTGTACAGTATTATAGTAGTGCACCTGTATAATCCTGCATAGTGCACTTGTACAGTATTATAGTAGTGCTCCTGTATAATCCTGCTGTGGAGCACTTTTATAAACCTACAGTTATACACCTCTAGAGTCCTGCCTTGGTGCATCTCTATAACCCTTGTATAATGCTGTGGTGGTGCACATGTACAATTCTTCAATGGTGTACCTGTCGTATATAAACCTGCCATGATGCACCTGTATAATCCTACCATGATCCATCCTGCTGTGGTGCACATGTATAATCCTGCCACGGTGCACTTGTATATTCCTTCTTTGGTGTGGTGGGGCATTTCCAGAATTCTGAGATATTGCACCTGTATAATCCTTTGGTGGTGCACCTCTATAATGATGAGATTTTGTACCTCTATAATCATGTGGTGGTGCACCTCCATGAGGGCTCATGCACACGACCGTACTGCAGTGCCTGTGCTGTGGACCCAAAATGGGTCCACGATCCGCAAGATATGGCCAAAGATAGAACATGCTTATAGTTATGTTTTGCAGTGTGGAGGCAGATACTCGAAAGTCCTTCTCTGGGCTTCTGATCTGTGCCTCTGCTCGAAAAAAGATATGTGAAGTCCTATCTTTGGTCGTATCTTCCAGATTACGGACCCATTCAAGTCAGTGGGTCCGCATCCGCACCAAGGAGTGCACAGGCCAGTGCCCGTATATTGCAGACCGGCCGTTTATGGTCCACAATACGAGCACCACAGCCATGCAGTCGTGTGCATGAGCCCTAATCCTGGGGTGGTGCACCAGTATAATTCTGTAATGGTGTACCTATGGTATATAAACCTGCCATGGTGCACCAGTATAATCCTTTCATGATGTACCTGTATAATCCTGCCATGGTGCACATGTATAATTCTGCCACAGTGTATCTGGATAGACTTTCTCTGGTGCTCCTATATAATCCTGCTGTGGTGTGCCTGTATAATCCTCCTGTGGTGCATCTATATACTCCTGCCATGGTGCACCTGTATAGTTTTGTGGTTGTGCACCTGTATAATTTTACCATAGTGATGCACCTTTATTATCTTGCCATGATGCACGTTTATAATTTTGCAGTTGTACACCTATATAATCCGCCCATGACGTGCCTGTATAATCCTGCAGTGTTACACCTGTTGTCTCTCCTTATAGTGGGATTTACTTTTCCATCCCGTGAGGACTTTCTAGGTCTCTGACATTTTCTGATCATCTGCCCAGTACATGAAAATATCCCTCATACTTCTGTAATAAACTGTATGCTGTTTAACAGTTCCTAAATATAAAATACCTCTCCCTGTGCCTTGACTGTTCTTCCTGGACCTGGATTCTTCCCCCTGTGCCTGGACTGTTCTTCCTGGACCTGGATTCTTCCCCCTGTGCCTGGACTGTTCTTCCTTCACCTGGATTCTTCCCCCAGTGCCTGGACTGTTCTTTCTGCCCCTGGACTCCTTTCCCTGTGCCCAGACTGTTCTTCCTGCACCTGGATTCTTCCCCCAGTGCCTGACTGTCCTTCCTGCACCTGGACTCCTTTCCCTGTGCCCTGACTATTCTTCCTGCACCTGGACTCCTTTCCATGTGCCCTGACTGTTCTTCCTGCACCTGGACTCCTTTCCCTGTGCCCAGACTGTTCTTCCTGCACCTGGACTCCTTTCCCTGTGCCCAGACTGTTTTTCCTGCCCCTGGACTCCTTTCCCTGTGCCCAGACTGTTTTTCCTGCCCCTGGACTCCTTTCCCTGTGCCCAGACTGTTTTTCCTGCCCCTGGACTCCTTTCCCTGTGCCCAGACTGTTTTTCCTGCACCTGGACTCCTTTCCCTGTGCCCAGACTGTTCTTCCTGCACCTGGACTCTTCCCCCAGTGCCTGGACTTTTCTTCCTGCACCTGGACTCCTTTCCCTGTGCCCAGACTGTTCTTCCTGCACCTGGATTCTTCCCCCAGTGCCTGGACTGTTCTTCCTGCACCTGGACTCCTTTCCCTGTGCCCTGACTATTCTTCCTGCACCTGGACTCCTTTCCATGTGCCCTTACTATTCTTCCTGCACCTGGACTCCTTTCCATGTGCCCTGACTATTCTTCCTGCACCTGGACTCCTTTCCCTGTGCCCAGACTGTTCTTCCTGCACCTGGACTCCTTTCCCTGTGCCTGGACTGTTTTTCCTGCACCTGGACTACTCTCTCTGACTCGACTGTTCTTCCTGCCCCTGACTTTTTTCCCTGTGCCTAGATTCCCCCCTCCTTTCCCTCACATAGCTCCTGTCATGAAGGACCCTGTTGATCTTTAACTTCTGAAATCACCTTTTACCTGGAATGAGTCTGGGTGATGAGTCCAGCTCTTGCACAGAGGGAGCTGAGGACAGTACGCCTCGCTTCACTGCGTTTAACATGAAGTGACCTGTAGTGTCCTTGGCTTCATCTGCACAATGCTCATGTGCGCAAGGCCGCCAGACTCATCTGAGATTTCTTTAGTTATCACAGTGACATCTTTAAAAAGCTAAACCCCAGCTGTATAAGAACATGGTGGGGGTTTGGTGGCCTAAACCCAATGACAGGTTCCTTTCATACATTTGATGCCATAAACATTATTACTTCTCTGATTCACCCTTTACTTGTTTTCATTGGCATCCTGTAGTCCAGGGCTGGCCAACCTGCGGCTTTCCAGCTGTTGCAAAACTACAACTGCCAGCATGCCCAGTCTGCCTACAGCTATCGGCCTACAGCAGGGCATGGTGGGAGTTGTAGTTTTACAACAGCTGGAGAGCCGCAGGTTGGCGAGCCCTGCTGTAGTCCTCCTTCACTGGAAGATAAGGTAGATAACTATAACTGAGGTCCATACAGAGGAGACACGTTACTAAGGCTAGGTTATCATCTGCATTCGTTATATCCAGTAATCTGTTCCGGCCGAAGAGCAGACTACCAGAATTACCATATGTGGCATAGCCAGACACCACGCCGGATCCCACTGTAATGGGATTGTTGGGTTTCTGACATGAATGCTGGCTTTTTTTGATGGAAAAATATTGCTGCATGCCACAGCTGTGTCTGACTATGCCGGAAACAGTAGTTCTGGAAGTCTGCTACTCTGCCAGAACAGACTATTGGATTTACTGAATGCAGATGTGGACATAGCCTTACACATTACTTTCAGCTTAGGGAACGTTAACACAACGGATTTTACATCGGAATTGTGGCGTGGACAGCCACGACGAAATTCCTCCAAAAACCCCCCCACGTCTTTTCTGCCCTCCATACACCTCAATTGCAGAACAATGGCTCATAGGTGCACCGCGGCTTTAAGCCGCCGCTCCATGATTCTCAGTGGTGCCTCCCATTGAAATGAATGGGAGGCAGAAAGGCCGTGGCACTGCTGTTTATGCCAAAATTCTGCTGTAAAATCTGTTGTGTGAATGTCCCCTTACGATTCACATATCAAAATTCCCATGGACAGTTATAAGAACTCCTACCGGACACTACGGGCACCAGATGGATCAGTATTACTGCGGGTAGAAGCATGGTGGTATTACAGATCAATAAAACTACGAGTCACCCTTGTGTCATCTCACTTTATGACTAGACGCAATGGATGATACATCACTGCTGCAGGCAGTCACTGGCTACAACAGCCACGTGACCCGTGTCAAACTGTATGTTCATGCAGGAGACCCAGGACCTCAAGCGAAGGAGCTGGAACCTAGCGGCGGGGATCAGGTAAGTATGATTTCCACTCCTGATCTAGCCATGTTGGAGGGAGGGTGGGGGGTGGTCTCCAGACAAGGTCCCAGGAGTGAACCACCCCCTTAATGCATTAGAGCTGAGATTGACAAAGTATAAACTGCTGGTGGTGCTTGGTCAACGTTCATACAATTAAGGTGGTGGCCCCTTTTATTTTGGGTTTTTCAGCAGGGTATATGATGAGGTAGGGTCACACTAATCCTGGGTGGTATCTCCCCTTGCTGCAATACAGGGGACCACTCTGGCATGGTAATGGTCGTACAGATGCTAGATATCCTCCTGTGGTCATTCCAAGCTCTTTCATCTTAAAACTGTAGTTCAGCCAAGGTGGTTGTCGGCTGCTGTGTATGGGAGACCCATCGGCCCACTCAGTCCCAGACATTCTCGATGAGCGAGATCTAGTGATGGAGGAGCTGCTGGATACCCTGAAGAGCATGGTATATAGCCCGGGCAGTGTGTAGGGGGGGCATTATCTTGTTAAAACACCTCATCAAGAGTCAAAAGAGGCAGTAGGACTGGTTCTATGATGTCCTGGACATACTAAAGGCTGGTGGCCCCTTGTATCGCAGCAAGGGCAGATACCATCCAGTATTAGTGCGACCCTGCCTCAACATATACCCTGCTGCAGAACCCAAAATAAACTGGGCACCACCTTGTGTGACCATTGACCAAGTACCACTAGAAGTTTATACATGTCAATCAGTATATAATGTCAGTATAATCTCTATCGCATTAAGTTTTCCAGGTGCTCTTTTTCATGTTCTACTAGTGTATTGCTGCATAAGTACACTTTTGTCGTTGTGCAGTATTGTATTATGTACTGTATGTTTGCATCGTAACTATTCCTACATGATTAAAGTTTTATCATTGTAGGGTATTGTATTATGTATTACAAATAACAAGGACATGATGACCACCACGGCAAGAAAGCCTCTGATTTCTTCTCCTCTGGGGACCCCTTTGTTCTCTTTATCTTCACGATAGGCAGTCGATGTATGATCCTTCTGATCACTACCAATCATAAATGGATAGCATATCACAGAGATCAGCAACCTCTGGCACTCCAGCTGTTCTGAAACTACAACTCCCAGAATCCTCCTTTCAATTCTTTGGGAGTTGTAGCTTCCCAGCAGTTGGAGTGCCGAAGGTTGCCGATCCCTGGCCTATCCTGTGGATAGACGGCCATTATTTTCATAGAAAAAAAACCCTTTGAAAGGTCTGATAAAGAAAATCCCTGTTAATGTGCCCTGTTAGGATGGGCACATCTATTCTAGAGTCCACCCATTATTTGTAAGCTAGGGCTGGAGAATGTATATTGGTCCCCACCATCTAGTACAGGGATGCCCAATTTGTGGCCCTCCAGCTGTTGCAAAACTACTACTCCCAGCATGCCCAGATAGCCTACAGCTATCAGGGAATGTTGGGAGTTGGAGTTTTGCAACAGATGGAGGGCTTCAGGTTGGGCATCCCTGATCTAGCAAATGTCTGGTTTTGATTCCGTGTTATGTGGTGTTTTTCAGACTTCCCGACCTGAAGATTGTTATAGTCTTGGACAAGAAGTTTCCAGGCGCATTTCAGTTCCAGGAAGTAATGGATGCTGGGAGCACTCAGTTTGTTCAGCAGCTGCACAACTTACAGAAGAAAATCTCCTGCGATGATCCTGTCAACATCCAGTTTACATCTGTAAGTGAACATATAAGCTGTATGTGTCATTGTAAGGCCTGGCCATGAGAAGAGTTCACCATCTGGTGGCTGCTTAGGATTGGGCTGAAACCTGTGGGAACCCCATGTATCCTGAGAATGAGGGGGTTGCAGTGCTAAATTCTACCTTTTCTATGCACTGGTTTGCTGATCCTGGTCACTCTGCTGAGCAGGAAACTGCAGCACGACCCCTTTCTTCAAGTGAATGGGGATCGAGGTGTCTTCAGTTTTAGGATTCCAGAGGTTGATTCTTACCGATAAGAAAGTGACGACATATTTGTGCCATCAAGCTGGTGTGCATGTCTTTCTCAAGGTTTATTTTTATTTATTTTTTGTCTTGCTTGACAAGGGGGCGTAACTTAGAGGAAAAGGGAATGTGGTCCAATGGGAAGGGGCATGGCTTGAATTTTCAATATTTCACCAAAGTTTTGGTGCAAAAATTGGTTGAAAGTAAGCCAACCAGGAGGCATAAAGTTGGACAAGGGCATCTAAAGATGTCTGAACTAGATGAAAAACCTCCAGCGCTCCATAAAAAATCCACTACTTCTTGTCAAATCGTTAAAGTAGCGGGCCACAGCTGAAACACTCTTACGCGTTTCGAGCGATAGGATGACTGTTCTTATGATGCTGCCACATATGCAGGTTTTTGAAGCCAAAATCAGGTGTGGATCATAAAAGGAGAGAACAGTATTAAGGGCCAATATTACTTTTCTTTGTTTGAATCGACTTCTGGTTTTGGCTTCAAAAACTGCATAACATATCTGAATGTGTGGCAGCACCCTCAGTGACACCAAAGCCTTGCAGTTAAAGGGGTTATCCAACCCTTTTAATGCCCCCCAAAATGCCTGGACTCCTCATACTGGTTATACATACTGGATTGTACCTTTCAATCAGCTGTTTGAGAAGGCACCTGTGCTTGGAGTAGCGCCGCTGCCTTCTCGCAGCTTTCCCTAAGCCAGTGACGACACGTTCCTTGCTCACGTGGCCTAGGCGCAGCCCAGCCCCATTAAAACGAATGGGGCTGAGCGCAATACCAAGCACAGCTGCTATACAATGTACGGTGCTGTGCTTGGTAAGCGCAGAGAAGGCAGCGGCTCTCTCAGAAGCGCCGGTGTCTCCAGAGGATAGGTCATCAGTATTAAAATCTTGGCCAACCCTTTTAAATGGCCAACTACTTGTAATCAAATTATAGACGTTCCAGTTTGGAGACTGGTATCCAAATTTAGGATCCAGAAAGCCTCCCTGGTATGCAGTTTTATGTTCCTAATTGTGAATGCCGCGTCTTGGCGGTTTTCTGTAGTACATCAAGGTTTTGTCGATACATTACAGGTAATGAGCTCGGAGAAAGTTATCTTCCCAAGTAGAGGTGGTGATTGGGAACATAAATTGCATACCAGGGAGGCTTTCTGGATCCTAAATTTGGATACCGGGTATGAATACACGTTTGTACTTTCTATATTTTTATTGATTATCTGATATTCAGTATGTAGTTTGCCAACGAGAACGAAGCAGGGAGCGTTGTGGCTGGAGGACCCGAGGAAAACATCCGGTGTCGGGGAGAGCAGCCAATGGCAGGCGGGGGGAGGTACGAGCCTCCCTAGCATCGCGGATGATGCTAGGGAGGCTCGTTCTCGCCTGCCATTGGCTGCCCCCGGCGCACGGGGAGAAGCTGCAGAGGCAGTGCGGGGACCAGGAACGGCGCAGGGAGTGGGGACACAGGTAAGGACATTCAGTGTGAGGGGTCTAGGCATAGGGGGACATTTTTGTAGTCTTGGATAACCCCTTTAAGTTCTCTCATCCTCTCGTTTAAAACGTGTAAGCATCTTTTGGCTCTGGCTAACAATAATGGGGAGTGCTTGAGGCTTTTCGTCCATTTCCAGAAGCCTTTGTTTTTTCTTGCAGCTGATCTGGGATTCCCCTCACTGCACCGAAAATTGTGACCGGAGTGCGTGTGTGATGGGAGCTGGCCCTGCTTTTCTTTGTCTAAAGAGTGTGAGCCCCTGTGATAAATTTGGCCCTTTTACACCGGAAGTGTCTACACGCACAACACCTCGGCTGGCCTCAGCACTGCCACGAGACCATTGATTGTAGACTGAAAGTCACATTTCTGGTCCAGCGGGGAAACGGAGCAGATCAGCCTTTTTTTTTTTTTTAATCCCTGCCTGCACATATGAAAAGGGATTCCTGGTTTACCCCTTTAACCACTTTGCCCTCATACGGGTATGTTGACAAATGTTAATGACTCTTAGAAGGCGAGACTGAGAAAATGACAAAAACTGCCTGTGGTGCCAAGGGGTTAACAGACAGTCGGTCACAGTAAGCATACCACCATGTAGGGTAGGTGCCCCAAAGCATGATCATATGTTTTCTTGTGAAATCCGGTCCTCTTACTCCTGGGAAATTCTTTTTATTTTTGTGCAGACAAGGTTTTTGGTGCACTGTGGGTGGGGCCACTCAGTTTGGTGCACCTGGCATCTTCTGTGTCATTGCTATCAGCTCTGAAAATCTCAAGGGACTCTCAACGAGACAAGAGTGGAAGGTGCTGGGTGCCATTACTGTCGAGCAGTGGTGCACCTAAAGGAGCAGCTCTGCCCACGGTGCACCCAAAAACGTATTTGCATAAAAATGAAAAAGAAGCATTTCTCGGGATTAGATCCAGATTCTACAAGAAAGCTCTTACATGGCGGCATGCTTACTATGAAGCCGATTTCGAGGTGACTGACTCCCTAAGCTTGTGGATACCCCATTCGTAGACTGTCATGGAGGAAGGTTCTGCAGGAGTTTCTCCGCTGATGCAGATTCATCTTTTTCCATTAGAAGGCAGGTTTGACCTTGTCTCTCGGCCGTTGGCAGCAGTCCGAGCGCCAGCATTTGGTAAGGGACTGTAGATTTCTCGTTCAATCATTACTCAGATCCCTGCAGCCTCCCGAGGTCAGGAAGGATCGTTTTCTTACTAAAGTTGGCTTACGGCTGGAACTACGTTCAATTATTTACCTATTAATTGGCTCTGGTCTTCATTAATGCTGGAGGGGCATCTGTATCTCACAATCATAAGGTTACGCTGACCCTTGGACTTTTTACCATCGCCACCATCCGCTCATGCAGATTTAGCCCCATTCAGTGGGACAGTCCACTAGTGGCCACCTGCAATGGTTTTCTCCGGAAATTGTGGCAGGATCGGACGTGTCAGTTGTTTTTTCTTTTTTCTTTTTTTTTGTGCCATGATGCAGATTTTAATTTTTTTATTATTTATTTGTTCTCCCATTGATGGTGGATTGGGGTCGTTTTCTGCAGAGTCCACTTGCAGAATCTTTGATGGGGTCCCTTATTCCCCATCAATTTCAATTCCTATGGGAGAGATTGTGACAATAGTGTGCCCGTATGGCACAACCCACGGCTGTACCACAAAGAAGTGGCAGGCACAGTTCCAGTCATGCAAGGAAGAAAGATACGTCCACAAAGGATGCAAATTCAGCATAAAAAACCCCATCTGTGACGAGCTCAGAGCAAAATCCGTTTGAGTTGAGTGCAAATCTCTCATGGATTTTACAGCGGATTTGCCACCAAGTGCAACCTCTGCTATGCAAAGGGTAAAACCTGTGGTTGAAATCCATAGCACAGATTGTAAAATCTCATCCACCTTCCTGCAGATTTTCCACCAGCAATTCTACTGTAGCCATAGCCTAAGGCCCTATTCACACTGTTTGGATTTTGCCAAGTTTTCTGCACCAAAATCCGATCAGAATTTTGATGGGAAATCCATGCTGTAGTTCATAGAAAGCATTTTCTTTCCACGCTCATATTGAAAATGCACGTCGTGGAGGGGAAAATGTTCAGTCTTGGTTTAGATTCCCATTGAAATTGATGGGAGGCCTAAAAACCACATTAAAGGTTTTTCCGGTAGGTACAAGGTATCCCCTAAACACAGGATGGGGGATAACTATCAGATTGGTGGGGGTCCTGCTGCTGGGATCCCCACTAGAGTTGAGCGAACTTGTATTTTAAGTTCGGCGTCCAAAGTTCAGGTTGGGGTTATCGAAGCATCCCGTTATGGATTCCACTACCACGGACCATAACGGCATTTGGAATCCATAAGGGGATTCTTCAATGAACCCGAACCTTGGACAACACTAAGGACCTGGGGTGACGTCACCGTCATGTGATCAGTGCAGGGGGCGTGGCTCAGTACTGGATACCTCTTATCCAATCCAGTACTGAGCCACGCCCCCTGCACTGATCACATGACGGTGACATCACCCCAGGTCCTTAGTGTTGTCCAAGGTTCGGGTTCATTGAACGGGGCCTTGTATGCTCTGCAGGCCCCCTTCAGCTTCCTGCACATGAGCACAACCTCTCCATTCATTTCTATGGGAGTTCCGGAGGTAAGAGAGCGCTGTACTCTTTCTCTGGAACTCCCAAAGAAATGAATGGAGTGGCCGTGCACATGTGCGACCAACTGCTACGGTCATTTTAGGGGAGCAGCAGGGAGTCTGCAGGGGGTACGAGGCTCCCGTTCTTGTGATCGGTGGGGTTCCCAGCGGCAGGACCCCCACCATTCTGATAGTTTTCCCCTATCCTGTGTATAGGGGATACCTTGTACCTACCGGGATAACCCTTTAAAATCTGTGTCAAAATCCACACGACAAAATCTGTTTAAAGTGAAAAGCAACATGAAAAAAAATGGCAGAAATCACATGGAATTTTTGATGAGGGTTCTACCGCAAAATTTCCAGTGTGTTTACACAACCGTGAGCATACATCCATAGGACTCGTTAACATTTGTCTGTGTTTCATGCATGAAGGATCCGTGTTTCCTTATTTTTGCTCTCCGTGTGTCATCCGTATTCCACGAACACTGTTAGGGCTCATGCACACAACTGTATATATTTTGTGGTCTGCAAAAAATACGGATGATGTCTGTGTGCATTCCGTATTTTGCGGAACGGAACAGCTGTCCCCTAATAGAACTGTACTATCCTTGTCTCTAATGCGGACAATATGTATGCAGAACGGAAATACCGAAACAGAATGCACACGGAGTGACTTCCTTTTTTTTTTTTTTTGAGGACCCATTGAAATGAATGGTTCCAGATACAGTCCACAAAAAAAAAAAACTAACGGACACAGAAAGAAAATACGTTTGTGTGCATGAGCCCTTAGTAGATGCTCTGAAAATTAATTTTCAGCCTATCAGTGGTCAGTGAAAAACAGACCAAACACGGACACAACACGAATGTTGTGTCCGTTATTTTCACAGACCCATAGATCATAATGGTCGTGTTTGGTCCGCATCACAGACCAAAGTAGTGCATGTCTCCGTGATTTTTTCACTGACCCATGTCAGTAAAAAAAAATACTGAGGTGTGAACAAACACATTCAGATCATTGGGTACGTGCGCTGTCCGCGGAAAATGCAGCTGCTGCAAAAACCACATGGGAAATTCTCTGTGTGAACATGGCCTTACATGTGGATTTTGCTGAGGATTGTGCAGCAGCACTTATAGTGTGTACATCAGTACTATGAACTTTTAGCGGCTCTATCGAGACTTGCAGCAGGGCTGGGTCGGGGTAGTTAATACTGCCGAGCCTTCTGGTGATAGTGTACCGAACCACCAGCAGTAGAGGCAGCCGTCCTCAGCCATACATGCTGTCTTGTCCATCAAGCGTACAGGCAGAGCTAAAGGGGGTGTGGACTGTAATATACCATACTGCACCTCCATGCACTGCCTAGTCACATCGGTGCATCTTTAACCGGTGCACTTTTTATGTATACAGATAGCTCTAATTGTCTTCCCCATACCTTTATAAAGATTTATTGTTTTGTCCTGAGCGCTATCTGCTTTTAGTAAACCCCCCTTGTGCAGAAGTACTACACTAATAACACAATATAGTATTCCAAGACAGGCATTCATTTTCAAGAGGTTGTCCAAGGCAGTATATTCTCATCTTTCTCCTGCGCTATTTTCACCCAGCTGGTCCGCCGTGTTCTGTTTGTTTACAGGCTGCAGCAGTGACATGCAGGTATATGGCACGTTACCGCTGAAGCAGTCACTGTCCTTCATATTTTGTGCTGTATAGGCCGATGGCCATATACCAAAAGTGCGCCACAATTCTGACGTGAATATCAAAGAAAGCCGACCAATAGCCGGTATAGCGTCAGAGAAAAGTGTCTGTCCCTGCAGCACATGCATCATCCAGCCTGAGCCCTTGTGCATGTTCAGATGGCCGGATTACAGGACTAGTAAATCTGGACCATTGATCTAAATAGTAAAACTATATGCACTGAGCGCCCTCTAGTGAAAGCTGCAAGCAATAACAATGTTATGTTTTAAATCAGGGATGCCCAACCTGCGGCCCTCCAACTGTTGCAAAACTACAACTCCCACTGTGCCCGGACAACCTACAGCTATCAGCTTGCAGCAGGGCATGGTGGGAGTTGTAGTTTTACAACAGCTGGAGGGCCACAGGTTGGGCATCCCTGATTTAAATCATTAATTTAAAGTCGACACTGTTGTGTTCTTCTGCCTCATACTTAAAGTTTTCGCTTGCTACCCAGGGTCAGAACTGTGCATAAAGGTGGTTTCACGTTTTTATTTCTGGAACAAAAACTGCGTTGTCTGATATACTGGCCAATTGGAAATCACAAATCGCCCTACACTTTTTTTCCGTAGTTTGTTACTCCCTTGATATTTTATTAAAATCGCAGCATGCTCTGAATGTGCCTATAGGAGTAAAAAAGTATGAAAAAAAATTGTGTCTTAAAATTTTTTATTTTTACGAGTCGAGAAAAAGACGTAGGGTGGCAGCACCCTTGTTCAACCCAAATCTCTGCTCCTGGACCACTCTGAGGATAAATAGGTGGTGGTGGGGGGGGGGGTTGGAGTAACAAATTGTGAGTAACTCTTATTTCTGGGTTCACTGAAGGTTGATGCTAATAGTATTATCAAATCATAGGTGGGAATTTCTAGACTAGTGTTTTATACGCCTGCCTTGCTCTACTTTATTCTGCAGTGAGATGCAATCCTCTTCCTGCCAAGCTCTGCCCTTGTCAATCTCCCGTCTGGCGTATAACCACAAAGTCACAGTTGTCCACAACAGTGGTAATTGAGCAAAAGTTTGATACCACGTTACTGGTGCACTGGGGTTGATAAATGATCATTGTACAATGCAGGAATCCAGTGGAAAAAGAAGACTTTTATTCAGCGTTTCCTCCAAAGATTTTCTACTCTATTAAAACCACTTCGGTGGATACATAAAAACGGTAAAGTCCAAATAACGCGTTTCGGGGCTATGCTCTTCTTCAGAAAATGGATCTTCAGTCCACAGTGGGATGGCGTAAGCTTAGATAGACACTTTTTTCTCTAAATATATACAAACCATTGGTCAGCTTACTTGTAAAATAAAATTTTACACCAGAATTGTGGTGCAGTTTTGGCGGACAGCGTTGCATCTTGGGTCCTACCTACTTACCCACAAGCCACCCCTTACCCACCCCTTTGCCATTAAGCCATGCCCCCTCTTTGGACTAAGAAACTTTTGTCTAGACCTAGATTTGCCAATTTTTTTTCAAATTTTTTGTGAAACTTACGACAAAATCTAGATGCGCACATTTATTAATGTGGGCCAGTGTCTGACTCAAACCGAACAAACAATCAGGGCTTAATTTGAGAAAACTATAGGCAGATGTGTAAGTATTAAGCAGGTGTGGAAGTGCTGTGCCTACTAAACAGATTTGGCTATCCTGGTAGTCCCCTGCTCTTTACCCTTTAACCCGTATACAGGGATCTGGACTTCGCTGCAGGGGAACCACCAGGCCACTACCTCCTGGAGTAGTATCAGTTAGACCCCATTCACACGTCTGCAAAAGGGTCCGCATCCATTCCGCGGAACGGGTGCGGACCCATTCATTCTCTATGGGGCCAGACGTGAAGCAGAGAGCACACTATGTGCTTTCCGCATTTGCAGAGAGCGGCCCCCAACTTCCGGTCCACGGCTCTGCAAAAGATAGAAAATGTCCTATTCTTGTCCGCAGCTGCGGATAAGAATAGGCATTTCTATGTGGGGTGCCGGCCGGGTGCTGTACCAGTCCTTTATTATTCCTTCTAGAAGTTATGACTTAATTGCTAGCAGTTTACAGTGAAGGTCCAGTTGGGTGTTACCAGTTGGAGGGGGGGTCCCAGAAGTTCAATCTTGACACTGGCAGCACTGATTGGTTAGTGTCAGACAGTGCAGGGACACATCCCCAACTGGTAACATCTAGCTGGATCTTCAAACACCAGAACTTACATGAGGAATTAATAGTTGATAAAACAGACATGTCAGGAGAGGTGACAGCTATTCTTTAAGCGTTTAAGTCAAAAACATTGCGGCCAAAAGTCTATAGGAAATTATCAAAAAGTCTACATACGTGGCATTTTTGTGATGTCTTTATTTTTTCAAAATAAGTATATTTATGAGTGACGTTTGTATGTATATGTATGTATATATATATATATATATATATATATATATATATATATATATATAAATATATTTATTATTAGTATATATTTTTTCCTTCTTCTTTTCTGTTAAGCTTCTCTATTATGCCAAAAAGCATGTTACAGGTATCACCATTTGAAAATTGCCACCAAAACCCGAGGTTGCATGTGTATGGGGGCGTCGGGGAGGGATAGCTGTTGGACGAGCGTTTAGTTCGCAGTTGTGTAATGTTTTCGTCCAGCTTAACCTCTTGCCCTTGGCTTTAAATTTTTCGTTTAGGGAACAACTGGATATCCTAAAGGAGCGACCCTGAGCCACCACAACATTGTGAACAATGCGACTATGTTAGGGCACAGGATTGGCTATGACTGGAAGAAGGTAAGTCAGAGGAAGCACATGTAATAAGAAAATGTGTTCACACTAACCTACATACTGACAGTTTCCCTTATCCTTCCCAAGGGACAACGGGTAGCGATTCCTGTGCCTCTCTACCACTGCATGGGCTCCGTTTTAGGCAGTCTTGTAATGGCCTTGTATGGTCCAACCGCGGTTTTTCCATCTCCAACCTTTGATGCTCGTGCCTTATTGCAGGCTATTTCACGGGAGAGGTACGTGTCTTTTATTTAGACTTTTCTGTCTTATTCGCCCTTTTATTTTACTGCATGCAGTTTATCTGTGTACAGTTTTCAAAAGTGTGTGTATGTATATGTGTGTATGTATATATATATATATATATATATATATATATATATATATATTTATATAAAATAATCCAAGTAGGGTTGATCCTGCTGAGTAAAACGATTTCTGTTCCTCTGTTGCACCGTTTCTGAGAAAAACAACTTTATATTAATATGTAAATTGAAGGGGTTGTGTCTATTCAGCAAATAGCATTTATTATGTAGATGATGTGAATACAAGGCACCTACTAATGTATTGTGATTGTCCATATTGGCTCTTTGCTGGCTGGACTTTTCCATCACATTATACACTGCTCGTTTTCCATGGTTACGACCATCCTGCAATCAATCAGTGGTGGTCGTCCTTCACATTATAGGAAAATGCGTCGGCCTATTTGGTGAGAGTGCACACAGGCCAGTGCTTTTTCCTATAGTGCGCAAGCACGACCACCACTGATAGATTGCAGGATGGTCGTAACCATGGAAACGAGCAGTGTATAATGTGATGGAAAAGTCCAGCCAGCAAAGGAGGCAATATGGACAATCACAATACGTTAGTAAATGCCTTGTAATTACTTCCTCTTCATGATAAATGCTATTTGCTGAAGTGAGAGAACCCCTTTAAGCCTCCGGTGCACTGAGGGCGGTCCTAAGCCCTCTACTCTCCACTTAGAAACAATTCCGCCGTCCCCTTGATTGACAAGGACCAGGAATCTTGCCTGGCCCTGTAATCACGCCTGCACCTCTGTCTACAGTATCAGCCAGGTAAGATGATTGTGCACCTGCCCAGTCAATAAAGGAGAGTGAGGAGCTGGCAGAGGAAGCAGGAGAAGGGGTGCACACAGTGGCTTGTGCCCACCCTCATTGCACTTAACTGCTTATCTGCATATGCATTCAAGTATTTTCACTGCAGAGTGAATCAACGGATCACTAAGTCAAAGGTATCACTGTATTCAGCTGAGCTAGCCCTACGAGGCATTGTGCCTGGTGAGAATTTCTTGCTGACTGATTCCCTTTAAAAAGGATCGGTCCCCTCGCCTGACATGTCTGTTTTAGTAACTAATTGCATTACCATGTAATAACAATTCTGGATCATGTATTCTCATGACTCGATGTTGTGTTATTCCTCTATTATTCCTAGTATAACTTATATATGAACTTCCAACAGTTTGCAACAAAGGTTTAACTGGGTGTGTCCCTGCGCAGTCTGACACTGGCAGCACTGATTGGGAAGGGACGCACCCCCAACTGGATAAGGCCTATTGCACACGAACGTGTGCACCCCGTGCCCGTATTGCAGAGCGCATTTGCGGATCCGCAATACACGGGCACCATTCCGTGGCCATTCCGCATCACGGATGCGGACCCATTCATTTCAATGGGTCCGCAAATCCGGAGATGCGGAATGGAATGACGGAACGGAACACTACGGAAGCACTACGGAGTGCTTCCGCGGGTTCCGTTCCGTACTGCTGTCCCGCAAAAAGATAGAACATGTCCTATCTTTTTGCGGAACGGGCAGATCGCGGACCCATTCAAGTGAATGGGTCCGCGATTCGCTGCAGCTGCCCCACGGCGGCCCGCAGCACGGACACGGGGTGCACACGTTCGTGTGCAAGAGGCCTAAGCCAGCTGGACCTTCATTGCAGACTGCTGGCAGTTCATTCATAACTTCTAGCAGGAATAATATGAGAATGGGAAATCATAGTCATAAGAATATATTCTCCAGAAATGTTATTACATAGGGCAAGTAGTTACTAAGACATGTCAGGAAAGGTGACAGCTCCTCTTTGATAGGCATCTGTCAGCAGATTTGTACCTATGACCCTGGCTGACCTGTTACATGTGCACTTGAAGGCATCTGTGTTGGTCGCATGTTCCTATGTGCCCGCATTGCTGATAAAAATGATGTTTTAATACATGCAAATGAGCCTCTAGGAGCAACAGGGGCGTTACCATTACACCTAAAAGGTCTGCTCTCTCTACAACTGCTGCATCCTCTGCACTTTGATAGATAGGGCCATTTGCGATGACATTTACCCTGCCTGGTCCTGTCAACCGAAGTGCAGACAGCATGTCAGTGGCAGAGAGAGCAGAGCCTCTAAGTGTAATGGTAACACCCCCGTTGCTCCTAGAGGCTCATCTGCATATAATAAAACATAATTTTTCTCCATAATACGAGCACATATGAACATGGGACCAACACAGATGTCTTCAGCTGCCAAGCGCACATGTAACAGGTCAGTCAGTGTCATAGGTACAAATCTGCCGACAGATGCCCTTTAAGACTGGGGCTACATGGCAACATGTCATGCAACTAAAAAAGCTTATATGTGAAAAAACCGAGTATAGTTGTGGTGGCTCACACTGGATGGGTATATGGAGTAGGTGCCACAGCCCTAGTCAGAGGTACACCACCCCTCTGTTTGAAAATTCAGTTAAATTTGCTTGGTGGGGCGTGCACTCAACACCTGGACAGCATGATACCATTCACCAATATTAAAAGCATTTAAATTTATTCAGCCGCAATCTATAAAAACACATAACAAATGAGTAACAAACAGGTTACAATAGGAAAGCAATAGCTATTGCAAATCACCACTATTTAGAAGTGCATCATAGATGCAGTTAATAAGAAGCCAAAGAGGCCGGAGTCCAAAGATATATATTGTTGCAATGTTCTTGATGTATCAAATGGATGTTATCTGATTCAGATGGACATTATAGTTTTGGGCTTCAATCCCTCCGATTTTAGTCCAATCCTCATAAAGGATTCCAGAATAAGTATATAACACTCCTTTATCCAAGGTGGTATTTGAAATGTAAGTCCATAAGTCTTAGGGTATCAAAGGTACTGGCTTACCTCTCCACGGAGTTCGCACGTTGCAGATCGACACTCTGAACTCGGTGTTCCAAAATCGGCGTCTCCCGCCGTATAGCGTGCAGTCCAGGTACCGCGATCTCGCGAGAATAGAGGATCGTGTTTTACCTCTTTGCCTGGAAAGAAGGGGGAGAGGGCCAGTTCGATATCCCAATATATGGCTTTCCTTTACTTGATTTTTCGCATGGCCAAGTCCAGATAAGACATCTAGGACTGTACAAACCAATAGATAAATATTGATAATTATAAAGATCCTTTAAAGTGGGAATGAAAGTTCTGTTACACAAAATATGTTCTCCTGCACACATGCAATGGTAAAGAAATAAAGGGAGACATAGGTTTGTCTATAGAGACCTTCATGATATTGTTCTGCATAAAATGCATTAATAAAGAAAAAACGCATGTGAATAGGGATGCGTTTTTTCATTATAATGATGCTTATTTGCGTTTAATGTAGCATACTAGATCATATCACCAATATTATTCTTTTATATATAATCTTTATTTGATTTTTATTGAGAAACCCCGCTTTTTAAATGTGACACCTGTATTTGAGTAGAAAGTGATGAGACTATCAGCAGTATATTGAATGTTCAAGGGACTGAAAACCGAGAGCCATTAAGTATAACTCAATGATACAAATAAAGGATCCAGAGAAGTGGACTTACAATTCCATCTTTTATGTTTAACCCAAGTGGGGTATAAAAATGGGGGCACACAAGCATGGCGATACCACTGAGGAAGGGACCAGGAGGGTCCCGAAACGCGTTGGGCTGTTTCCTATTCTTGTGACAAGACCCCCAATCCGTTGAGCATGGCCATGCGAAAAATCAAGTAAAGGAAAGCCATATATTGGGATATCGAACTGGCCCTCTCCCCCTTCTTTCCAGGCAAAGAGGTAAAACACGATCCTCTATTCTCGCGAGAACGCGGTACATGGACTGCACGCTATACGGCGGGAGACGCCGATCTTGGAACACCGAGTTCAGAGTGTCGATCTGTAACGTGCGAACTCCGTGGGGAGGTAAGCCAGTATTTTTGATACCCTAAGACTTATGGACTTACATTTCAAACATTACCTCGGATAAAGGAGTGTTATATACTTACCCTGGAATCCTTTATGAGGATTGGACTATAATCGGAGGGATTGAAGCCCAAAACCATAATGTCCATCTGAATTAGATAACATCCATTTGATACATCAAGAACATTGTAACAATATACATCTTTGGACTCCGGCCTCTTTGGCTTCTTATTAACTGCATCTATGATGCACTTCTAAATAGTGGTGATTTGCAATAGCTATTGCTTTCCTATTGTAACCTGTTTGTTACTCATTTGTTATGTGTTTTTATAGATTGCGGCTGAATAAATTTAAATGCTTTTAATATTGGTGAATGGTATCATGCTGTCCAGGTGTTGAGTGCACGCCCACCAAGCAAATTTAACTAAAAAAGCTTATAGCTACACGGCGATATTTGTTGCGCAACAAGAAGGTCTCATGACATTTCATGTAACGTATTTCAATAGTGTCGCAAAGTGACATGCTGCTGCAACAACGCGACCGTCACAAAAATATCCAAACTGGATGGATTTTTTGCAACTGTTGCAGCACGTCGCATTGCCACACCATTAAAATACATTACGTGAAATGTTGCCATGTAGGACTAGCCTAAATCTGCAGCATGTCCATTTATACTGCGGGTCTCCAGCACGGATTTCACTATTTGCAATGCAGTCATAGGGAGAAGGCCTTGATGTCAAAGTCCAGAATGAGCAGGAATGTGAATGAATAAAATACAAGTTTTACTGAATCTTTTCCCATAAAACTATAGGTTATATTTACTAGAGTTGTCATAATACCAAGATTTTGGATGTCGATACCCGGAAATATATTTGTGATACTTGATACCGCACAAAATAAAACACACAAAAAATACGAACACATTTTTTATTTATTTTTTGCAAAATGTTTATTGCCCTCCTCACATAATGGACAACATGGAGTTAATGTGAAGTACATGATGGGGTTACTTACTGTTAATATGAGGCACATGGTTTTATCAAGTTGGACCTCTGTGCCTCCCATCAGAGTAACCCCATCATGTACCTCACATTAACCCCATGTTGCCCATTATGTCAGGAGGTAGTTGACGGGGTTACTATTAATGTGCGTTATTAATTTGGACCTCCGTGTGCTTCACATTAACAGTAAGTGACACCATCATTAACCCCGTGTTGTCCATTTTATGAAGTATGTGGTGGGGTCACTGTTGCTTTTAATGTGAGGCACATGGAGGTACTAAAGTAATAAGACCATGTGCCTCACATTAATGCAGGCATATAGCGTGAAGCACATACCCGTAAAAACGGCAGGAAACCTCTCCTGCAGCAAGATCCTTCTGGATGTTGAAGGATAAAGGACCTGTGATGATGTCATGGCCGTGTGACCAGTGACATCATCACAGGTCCTTTAACTTATCAGCATCCAGCACTGCGAGGACCGCGGTGAGTTACTCTTTCTCCCATGCCATTTTATGCTCCATGTCACTCCATAAGGCCACTGGGTGTTTTCACTGGTGGCAGTGGCCGGCCACGTGTCAGTGAGGAGGGAGGGACGCTCTCCCTCCTCCCTATGAGGACATTCGGTGCACTGTGCTTTGCGCACGTCATGGTCTCTGGTAGGAACTGATACTAAGCTGTGCAATGGCACAGCTTTGTGTTGAAAAAAGGCCAATCCCAGTATCAAATCATCCCTGGTAAAAAAAAAAAAAAAAAAATGCAATACCCGGTGCAACCCTAATGCTGGCTGCACTGCATTTCATGGTGACAGGTTGCCTTTAAGCCACCTGTGTGCTGTTGGAGACTGTTCACATATGGTCCTCTTAATGTCTTGCAGATGCACGTCGATGTACGGGACTCCGACCATGTTTATAGATCTTTTGGGGCAGCCAGACTATGCTTCTCTTTCTTCTCATCTCACCCATGGTATGTGGCTGAAGTATGAAGAATGGGTTGTGGATTTCCACTTGTAATTAGAGGGCATTTGCTTTGCCATTTGTTGGCCGTTCTACTGTGCGGGTTGTTTGTCTCCTTCGGATATTTGCGGGTTCCGTGTCTGTGGCGCAGCGCCTGGTATTTCTTGCATATTTTCTTTGGAAAAACTGAATGCAGACTCATCATCATGATGTGCCCTCGTTCCAAAGTTTAAAAGCAGCTCCATCCAAAATACATAGTTCCCATGTATCCTTCAGTTTAACCAGACAGTTTTCCAGCAGGCGCTTTGTGAATAACAGTGAAGACGGCCATCTTATATAAGGCTGTTATCAGAGGTCGCAATAAGGGCCTGTATAAGTGTCAGACGCCTATTCAGGACATTTTACTCCTCCAAAAAATACTAAGGTGTACGAATACGCCTTAGGCCTCATGCACACGGCCGTTTGCGGTCCCCAACGCACGGACGAAGTCCGTGCGGCGGCCGGGACGGATCGAGACCCATTCAACTTAAATGGGTCCGCACTGCAAAAAAATAGCACGTGGAGGCACGGACAGAAACATCACGGAAGCACTCCGTAGAGCTTCCGTGTGGTTCCGTGCCTATGTTCCGCACAGCGGGGAGCACATGGCCGGTGCCCGCATATTGCAGACCCGCTGTGTGGGATGTCTGTGGCGCAGTGTGGGATGTCTGTGGCGCAGTGTGGGATGTCTGTGGCGCAGTGTGGGGATGTCTGTGGCGCAGTGTGGGGATGTCTGTGGCGCAGTGTGGGGATGTCTGTGGCGCAGTGTGGGGATGTCTGTGGCGCAGTGTGGGGATGTCTGTGGCGCAGTGTGGGGATGTCTGTGGCGCAGTGTGGGGATGTCTGTGGCGCAGTGTGGGGATGTCTGTGGCGCAGTGTGGGGATGTCTGTGGCGCAGTGTGGGGATGTCTGTGGCGCAGTGTGGGGATGTCTGTGGCGCAGTGTGGGGATGTCTGTGGCGCAGTGTGGGGATGTCTGTGGCGCAGTGTGGGGATGCTGTGGCGCGGGGATGCCTGTGCGCAGTGTGGGGATGCCTGTGGCGCAGTGTGGGGATGCCTGTGGCGCAGTGTGGGGATGCCTGTGGCGCAGTGTGGGGATGCCTGTGGCGCAGTGTGGGGATGCCTGTGGCGCAGTGTGGGGATGCCTGTGGCGCAGTGTGGGGATGCCTGTGGCGCAGTGTGGGGATGCCTGTGGCGCAGTGTGGGGATGCCTGTGGCGCAGTGTGGGGATGCCTGTGGCGCAGTGTGGGGATGCCTGTGGCGCAGTGTGGGGATGCCTGTGGCGCAGTGTGGGGATGCCTGTGTCGCAGTGTGGGGATGCCTGTGTCGCAGTGTGGGGATGCCTGTGTCGCAGTGTGGGGATGCCTGTGTCGCAGTGTGGGGATGCCTGTGTCGCAGTGTGGGGATGCCTGTGGCGCAGTGTGGGGATGCCTGTGGCGCAGTGTGGGATGCCTGTGGCGCAGTGTGTAGTGAATGGAGGTAGAATATTATAGCCAAGTGATAAAGTACAGGGAAGATGCAGCATATTGGACTGTACAGGTGAAACCCGAAAAATTAGAATATCGTGCAAAGTTCATTTATTTCAGTAATGTAACATAAAAGGTGACACTAATATATGAGATAGACTCATTACATGCAAAGCGAGATATTTCAAGCCTTTATTTGTTATAATTTGGATGATTATGGCTTACAGCTCCTAAAACCCCAAACTCACAAATTTGAGGGACCCTTTGCTCAGGGGTATGGATTAATTAGCTGACTAGAGTGTGACACTTTGAGCCTAGAATATTGAACCTTTTCAAAAAATTCTAATTTTAAGCTGCATTAATGCAATTCCTAATTTGCATTACTGAAATAAATGGACTTTTGCACGATATTCTAATTTTTCGAGTTTCACCTGTACTTTATTACTTCGCAATAATTGCCTGCTGTAGTGGTTCCCCTGCATAACTACTCACCTCTAAGGCCACCTTCACACCACCGCTATTTATTTCTGCTGTTCTGCTTCGTTAGCTGAACAGAACAACTAAAATAACGGATCGGGCACGTAACTGACCCCCGAAAGGAGCTGAGCAGATCCCTATTGACTATAATGGAGTCTGTTCATTTTCCATTACGAATCCTGCCTTTTTACCAGACAAAAAAGTCCTGTCAGGTCTTTTAGACAGAATCTGCGAGAGAGCCCCCAATGCAGATGTGACGGCCTACGTATTATCTATTTGTATTACTTCAACTTTCGTACACCTCCTTGGCTAAAAGAAAAATGCTCCTCAAAAATGGTAAGAGGAGTATTTTTACTCTTTTTTTTGGAAAAAAAATGTAGTGTCCTCTGGTTGTTATATTTAAGGCATTCAGTGTAAGTCTAAGGCCTCATGCACACACAAAATATCTACATGTGTTTTCAGCCTTAGGGTCCATACAAACACAAACTTCCACTGCCAGGATAACCATGTGCATTTTTTTTATTTTGCTTTTTTCAGACTTTTTTTTGCTTTTTTTTTCCCATGATGTTTTTCGCACACACTGTATCTTACCACTAGCGTGGCATTTTTCCCCTATAGAAAAGGTGGTTGATTTGAAAACTAGAGTTGAGCGAACTTGTGTTTTAAGTTCGGCGTCCAAAGTTCGGGTTCGGGTTATCCAAACATCCCGTTATGGATTCCTCTACCACGGACCATAACGGCATTTGGAATCCCTAAGGGGATTCTTCAATGAACCCGAACCTTGGACAACACGGAGGACCTGGGGTGACGTCACCATCATGTGATCAGTGCAGGGGGCGTGGCTCAGCACTGGATAAGAGGTGGTAGCCTACGATCTCTTATCCAATCCAGTACTGAGCCACGCCCCCTGCACTGATCACATGATGGTGACGTCACCCCAGGTCCTTCACCCCGTGTTCCAAATGCCGTTATGGTCCGTGGTAGCAGAATCCATAACGGGATGCTTGAATAACCTGAACCCAAACTTTGGACGCCGAACTTAAAACACAAGTTCGCTCAACTCTATTGAAAACGCCTTAAAAAAAAAAAAAAAAAAAAGAGCAAAAAAAACGAGGTGCAGGATGCTGCATTTAGAAAAGAAGCAAGAAAGTAGAAAAAAAGTCACCCAATGAAAAAAAACAAAACACACTTGTTAGTGGAGCTGATGTTATTTCTCTCGAAAAACGCAACTAAAAGTGCAAAAAAAAAACACCAGAAAAAACCTGCATGCGCACTCACCCTTAGGCCTCATGCACACGAACGTTTATTTTATCAGTTTACGGGCCATTTTTGCATTCCGTATATGGAACCATTCATTTCAATGGGTCCGCAAAAAAAACGGAATGTTCTCCATATGCATTCCGTTTCTGTATTTCCGTTGCTCCATTCAAAGATAGAACATGTCCTATTATTGTCCGCATAACAGGGGACAGCTTTTCTGTTCCGCAAAATACGGAATGTACACGAACGTCATCCGTATTTTTTTGTGGATCCGTTTTTTGCGTACCGCAAAATACTGAAATAGCCATACGGTCGTGTGCAAGAGGCCTTAGACTTGTGATACAGCTGTAATAAGTCTGCATTTTAACAGTCCAGAGATCTGAAATTAGAGTTTGGAGGGGGGAGACTCAAATAAATGTATCAAGCAATAGACTACATACTGTGGTCCAGTGAAGAAAAGTTCTCTCGATCAATGACCATAGACACTGGGAACAGGTGACCCCCTGAGGGTCTCAGCGGTGAAACGTTGTCATTTACAGGACCTCAAGTTGCTGAGCCCTGTAGTGCTGGACAGGATGAACTTGGGTCAGCAGATGATCATGGAGGATACTGTGACATTGTGTCACTCCGGGTCTGGTCAGTCCAGTGCAGTCAGCTTTATATTATGTTTCGTAAGGATGATTTCCAAGATTTTGCAGAACGAGGAATGAGATCTGCCACAAAACTCGTTTCTGATAAATTGTCTGTGACCATTTTTGCAGGAGTGATTGCTGGGTCCATCGCACCACCTGAGATTGTAAAGAAACTTGCCACCGAGACTGCTATGAGAAATATTACGGTGAGTAGCTTCCATGTACTGCTGTCATAAGGGTGCAGCCAGACTACACTTTTGGAGTGTTTTTTTTGTTTTTTTTATAGGTGTTTTATTAGTGTTTTTTATGGCCTTTCTGCCCAAATAGTGAATTTGAGCACATGGCCTGGTTTACAAGCCATGCATTTTTCTACAGGAAAGTGTGAACCCCCCTAATGTCCCTGCTGTAGATCTGTATGGAAAAAAAGACATTGGAAAGAAAAGGCCTTACAAGAACATTATATAAAAACACAACCCACTTTACCTCTTGTGTTTTTTTTGTCATAAAAACTGCAAGAAAAAAAATCTAATGCACCAAATGGATAAGCACAGTGTGCTATAAGGAGTTCACACAGAGCCCAGATTTACTAATCTTATAAATGGTATAATCTTAGATCAGCCGTCTAGACCTGCCCCAGATTTATCACAGGGCTCAGGCTAGATGATAAATACGGTGCAAGGATAGACACTTTTCTTGAACTTTTCTACCATTTGTTGGTTGGCTCATAATGGCATAATTTTGGTGCAAAACAGCACATCTTAGGTCACGCACCCTTCCCTGTGAAGCTCCACCCATTTCCACTAAGTCCCACCCCTTTTTGAGCAATTCAGGAAAAAAAGTATAGGAATCCCACTTGTGCCAAATCCAGGCCAAGATGTTCTTAAATTTACCCCTCACGTCGGTCCCTGTCCCCATTGGACCTGTATGTTTTTGGAGTGTGGGAGGAAACCCATGCGAATACTGGGAAAGCATACAAATTCCATACAGATGTTGTCCTGGGTCAGGTTCGGACTCAGGATCTCAGCGCTAATGGTGCTAACCACTTGGCCACTGTGCTGCAGTGCTGATTGCCATATAAAATTAGATAATCCTTTAATAGTCCCACCATAGGGACATTCAGTGTTACAGCAGCACAGAAAGTACAAAAACTCCAAAGTAAAGGCATAACAGTACAGGGTATAGATAAAAATGTAAAAGATAAGGGCTATAGATATCACAGCTTATAGAATTCTGTCTCTGGATGGAATGATATCCGCAGGAGCCCATCTATTTCCGCTTGGGTCGGTGTTGGTTGTACAGCCTAACAGCAGCAGGGAGGAATGACTTCCGATAGCGCAACTTCTCACACTTGGGGTGAAGCAGTCGGTCACTGATGATATTGCCTAATGCTATCACCGTCTCATGGGAGTTATTCTCCAGCATGGAGATCAACTTGGACAATATCCTTCTCTCACCTACCACTTGCACTGGGTCTAGGAGGTTCCCCAGGACGGAGGTGGCCCTTCTAATCAGTTTGTCAAGTCTCTTCCTCTCCCTGGTTGAGACACTGCCACCCCAGCAGGCCACTCCAAAGAAGATGGCTGATGCCACTACAGAGTTGAAAAAGGCCCCAAGAAGTGTCCTCTGCACTCCAAAAGCTCTCAGCCCTCTAAGACGGTAGAGCCTGCTGTGTCCAAGTTATCTGCCCCGTCTACCTTATTATTGAGGAGCAAACCTAGGTACTTAGAAGTGTTGACTATCTCAAAATCTGTCCCTTGGATGTCCACTGGTTTGGGAGGATGTCTGTGCTTGCGGAAGTCCACCACCATCTCCTTTGTCTTCCCTGCACTGATCCTAAGGTGGTTCTGCCGGCACCAATCTACAAATTCCTGGGTCAATTCTCTGTACTCCACTATCAGTGAGGTTCTGAATGTTGGAACTTCATCAGTCCTGATAATAAGGTGCCTCATTTACATACACTACTAAAAAATGATAAAAACACCTAGAAAAGTTAATGCGATTGTGCTGAGATGAACAGAGCATAAACTGCTAGTGGAGCTTTGTCAGTGATCACACAGCCAAGGAGGTGCACCCTTTTTGAGTTCTGCAGCAGGGTCTGATGCAGCCAGGACATTGTGGATCCAGTCCTACTGCATTTTTTGATTCCGTTAGGAGACATGATGTTCTAACGCCCCCCCCCCCCACACACACACACACACACACTGCCAACACCACGTACTCTTCAGGGTATCCAGCAGCTCTCTTGGCCAGCTCGATCACCAGATCTAGGTCCCCGTCGAGAACGTCTGGGACTGGATGGGGCAATGGGTCTCCCTGCACAGCAGCCAACAACCAACTTGGATGAACTACGGGTCCACGATGAAAGAGCTTGGAATGACTACAGGAGGATATCCAGCATCTGTATGACTGGTACCATGCCGGAATGGCAGCCTATATCACATCAAGGGGAGATGCCACCCAGTATTAATGTGGCCCTACCTCAACATATACCCGGTTGTGTATTCAGGCAGATAGATGGCTATAGATGTGACCAATGCTCCAGTTGCTTCCATTGGAATGACAAGTACCGCCGTTGGCTTTTTCTACAGAGCAGTGGTCATGCACACACATCACAGGTTCATTCACCACACAGTACTTGGGGCCACCCATTTCTGTCATGGATGAGGGTCCCAGCTGTGATACCCCCAGTGATCACACATTTACACACGTGGACAAAATTGTTGGTACCCTTCTGGTAAAAAAACAATGGTCTCTAAAATATCTTGAAACTGACAAAAGTAATAAGAAATAAAAATTTACTGAAAATCAGACATTGCTTTTGAATTTTGCTTCAACAGAATAATAAAAAATAAAAAAAACTAATAAAACTGAGCTGGACCAAAATGATGGTACCCCTGGAAAATATCTAAGATAATTTGACCATAGGGACATGTTGGGGTGAGTTCACATCACCCTAACGTGCAGAACTTTTTTTCTGTCTGAAATAAACGGAAATGGCTAAAACTAGTGCTAAATGTGCATAACGGATGCAACAGGAACCGTTTTTTGTTTTTGTTTTTACAGGATCCTGTTTTTTCTTTTCTGTTCTTCTTATGGATCAGAAGAATGGAAAAATAAATAATGATGTAAAACCAGCCTAATTTCTGATGGAAGTGACACAAACTGATCATAACTGATGCTCAAAATAACAGATCCATTTTATTTGTTTTTCTTTTTTATATGATCCGTCAGAAAAAAAGAAAGCTAAATAGTGGTGTGAACCCATTCTTAAACTAAAGTGTGTCCTGTAATTAGCATTTAATTATTTAAAGGGTAAAAAGCAGTCACTGTGCTATTTGGTATCATGGGGTCTACCACACAGAACATGGACCAAAGAAAGCTAAGGAGAGAGCTGTCTCAGGAGATTAGAAAGAAAATTATAGACAGTAATGTTAAAGGTAAAGACTATAAGGTCACCTCTAAACAGCTTAATGGTCCTGTTACTACAGTTACACATTCTATTCAGAAGTTTGAGGTCTGTGGGACTGTAGCCAACCTCCCTGGACATGGCCGCTAGAGGAAAATTGATGACAAATTGAAGAGACAGATAATACAAATGGTAAGCAAAGAGCCCAGAACAACTTCCAAAGAGATTAGAGGTGGACTCCAAGTTCAAGGTACATCCGTGTCAGATCACACCATTTGTCACTGTCTTAGCCAAAGTGGACTTTATGGAAGATGAGTGAAAGGGATTTTTAACTATGCTATCAGATGTCTATTAGATGTATATTATATTTCTATCAGGCACTGTCCGTTGTATGGATTATATACAGTTTAGAGACAATACAGTTCATTTCCTTTTGAGACAAATGTTCCAGAGGGCTCTTAATTCAAGTATGCGAGCCCATCCCACCAGACACTGCAGAGATTGACAGACAGTTATCACTTGGAAATACAGTGGATAACAGGAACCTCACGTACATGACAGCAAGCTGTAACGAGTTCAACTTATTACCATCTAGATTGACCTTGGCCAATATGTAAAATAACCCTTTCATGTATTGTATATGGCAGATACCAGTATGGTTTACCGAAGTCCCAATCCTAACTAGTCATACACTCCAGCTAATTTTGGTGTTTCCACCCCCAATGTCCTATAAATATGTGCTGTGCAATAAAGACTTCAGATATTGTCTACCTAAGTTCCGTCTGGGAAGCTGGTATCTCCTGGCCAGTGCAACTAGGATATTCACTGCAAGGGGAAATATATATGGGTTGGAGGTCGGATGCCTCATTGTATAACCATCTCATAACCACCTCGAATTGGAAAGGGCTAACAATGACCGAGGAGGAAACCCCTGTTGAAAGCAAATCATAAAAAAGCAAGACTGGAATTTGCCAGTATGTATATTGACAAGCTAAAAACTTCTGGAAGAATCTCCTTTGGACAGATGAGACATGACAAGTCACATCAGCTCTATGTCCACAGAGGCAAAAAAGAAGCAGAACATTGCACCTACTGTGAAACACGGAGGAGGCTCGGTTATGTTTTTGGGCTGCTTTTCTTCATCTGGCAGAGGATGTCTTGAATCTGTGCATGCTACAATGAAATCTCAAGACTATCAAGGCATTCTGGAGGGAAATGTGCTTCCCAATGGAAGCTTGGTCTCAGTCGCAGGTCTTGGGTCCTCCAACTGGTTAATGACCCAAAACACACAGCTAAAAGCATCTAAAAAAAATGGCAAGGAGTGGGCCAAAATACCTGTGGACAGGTGCAGAAGTCTCATTGAGAGTTTCAGAAATCACTGAATTGTAGTGATTGCATTAAAAGGTGGCAACAAGATATTGGGGAAAGATTTATCAAACTGGTGTAACGTAGAACTGGCTTAGTTGCCCATAGCAACCAATCAGATTCCACCTTTCATTTTCCAAAGGAGCTGTGAACAATGAAAGGTGGAATCTGATTGGTTGCTATGGGCAATTAAGCCAGTTCTACTTTCCTCCAGTTTTGATAAATCTACCCCTTTACGTTAAGGGTGCCATCATTTTTGTCCAGACCAGTTTCATTAGCTTGTTTTATAAATGATTATGTTGAACATTTTATTTATTTATTTATTTATCCACATCTTCAAGAAATAACAATTCCGGAGCTTCTTTTCTTATAACTCTCCATTCTGCCATTCCTCTGTTATTAGCCCTGGAAATTTATGAATGAATTGACAACTTGAGGTTACCACTTGTGGGTGTACCCTGGCAAACTCTAATACTGTCCCTTCAGTGCTGACAGTATCAGACTGTGGAGACATACCCCTTTGACCTGGGAAACGGTAAAAACCAGTTGTCAGTTTTATTCATGCATATTCAGGAGGAATAACAGAGGAACAATATAGAGTAAGGGCTCATGCACACAAACATATTTTCTTTCCATGTCCGTTCCGTTTTTTTTTTTTGTTTTTTTTTTTTGGGGCCGTATGTGAAACCATTCATTTCAATGGATCCGCAAAAAAAGGAAGTTACTCCGTGTGCATTCCATTTCCGTATGTCCTTTCTGCAAAAAAATAGAACATGTCCTATTATTGTTTGCATTACAGACAAGGACTGTTCCATTAGGGGCCAGCTGTTCCGCTCCGCAAAATATGGAATGCACACAAACTTTATCTGTATTTTTTGCGGATCTGTGTTTTTGGACTGCAAAATACATACGGTCGTGTGTATAAGCCCTAAGAGTGCATTCACACAACCGTAAGTGTTATGCCGTCTGCATATTGGGGATCCGCAAAACACAGATACCGGCCGTGTACGTTCCACATTTTGCAGATCACACATGGCTGGCGCTTTATAGAGAATGCCTATTCTTGTTCACTATTGCGGACAAGAATAGGACATGCTGTATATTTTTTGTGGGGCCGTGGAACGAAACTACGGATGCGGACAGCACATGGGTGCGCTGTCCAGATCTTTTGTGACCCCCATTGAGATCAATGGGTCCGCACCCGTTCCGCAAAATTGTGGAACGGATGTGGACCCAGAATTATGTTCATGTGAATAAGGCCTTATGAATAGAGATGTTCACTCAAACGGGCACGTCAGGAGTAGTAGTAGAAGTAGGTCCTCTTGAATGAACTTCACCCCATCCACCATGTGCTTATATTTTACCTGTCGCCCTTTAATGGTTTTTCCCCTCCCAAAATTTGTGGCATATTGCTAGGACTGATACATGCACGTCCTACATCTAGGACCCACTCCTATCTTCAAAAAGGAGCCTCGGAAGTAAAGGGAGAGCACACTGTGCATGTGAGACCACCCTCCATTCACCACTATAGGAGTTCCGAGCTATTTTCGGCAGTCCTATAGTGGTACATGGAGACGTGGCCATGTTTGCGCAGCTTGCTCTCAACTCACTGCTATGGGACCTCCGAATATAGACGAGCGTGCTCTTTTTGGAAGTCTCATAGCAGTGAATGGAGAGGACACCACACATCCCAATGTGTTCTCCTTCACTTCGGGGCCCCGTTCTGTAGACGAGACCCTCACCTATCTGACTTTGTGCCGTATAATACCGACATGCCAGAAATGTTGACAGGAATACCCCATTAAGACTGTTTGCAGCTGATTGCTATGGAGAACAGAGAACAATCGTGTGGAGGTTTCTTTTATTCCCTGTACAGGCCGGACACAGTAAATTCTAGGTTTCTCAGCCGCCTGGGACTATACTGATGGCATTATTACAGGAACAGCTCTGTAAGCCTAGTGTAAGTCCAGGTTCATGGATTCCTATAGCCAGCATGTCTGCATGTGAAACCATGTTTACAGGCAGGGTTGCCGATGCTGGTAATTTTTTTTGTACTGGCAATGGTAATTGCCAGTATTTTCCTTTGCCGACTGCTACTAATGAGCGCTTCCATTGCGGAGCTCTCATTAGTTCAGCCTTCACCTCCATTTGCTCGCGCAGCTTACTTGATGTGCAGGACAGGACCTGCGAGACGTCATCTCGCTGGAGCGCAGGTCCTGCCCTGAGCTTCCAGTCAGCAGGGGGCATTCACCTCAGTGCGAGCAAATGGAGGAGGTGAGTGTTTTTTTTTTTTTTTTTGCAGAAGCAAACTGGGGTCATTAATCTAACTGGGGGTACTAATGGGGGGGAATTTTTCTAACGGGCATTATCCTAACTGGGGGCACTAATGGGTGGCATTTTTCTTCCTGGGGGGCATTATTCTTCCTGGGGGCACAATTGAGGGGCATTAATTCTGGGGTGCACTAATGGGGGCATTATTATTACTGGGGGCACTAATGTGGGCATTATTAATTCTGGGGGCATTAATATTATTGGGAGCCACAGTATGATAGTGACTTAACACCCTGTGTTAAGCCATGCCCCCACATCCACACCCACTTTGGGGTGTGGCTTAACTTGGCCGGTGTTTTTTTTTTTGTTTGTTTGTTTTTTTTGAAAGGTGGCAACCCTATTTACAGGCGCTGGTAAGGCTACTGCATTACATGTCTACTGAATGAACTCGGAGAACCCAGAGTCCAAACTCAGAGCTGAATATTGAACAGTCACACATTTCAGGTGTTAGGGTCAGACCATCAGTTTCCTGCTGCCTGGTGAAAACGTAGGGTCGCTTTCTCAAACTGACCCAGATGTTTTGCTAAAATCTGAATTGAGCGCCAGCCGAGTCCACTCTTTATAAAGCGCATGATGGGGAGTCCTCATATTCACGAGCTTCTGGCTCTTCCTGACCCCATGGACATAATATAGGAACAGAGTTACCAATCAGGTACATTATAAACCCAACAAAAGAAAAAAATGTCATGCTGCATCGGATGTCATATTACAGAGAAATTGTCATTTAGAAGCATTGTTCCTAGGGGAGAATGTCTCTTTAATACAGCACCATATGGATGCATCATATGGCGGCACACGTACAGAGCTGTAGGGATTCCATGTGCCACCATACAAGTTACATCACGTAGTGCTGCCATGTGTATGAGGGCTAAAGGACATGACTAGGTGATAGATTTTTCTGCTTGGTCAGAAATCTTTAAATCCCATGATCCAGTAATTATTTAAAGGAGTTGTCCCATCCCCCAGCCATGCTGGTTTGGCTATTTCCAGCAGTTCTGTAGCAGTGAATGGGGAGGACACTGCACATGTGCTTTGTGCTTTCTTTCACTTCGGGGGTCCCGTTCTGGACATAGGAGTGGGTACCAGAGGTGTGACCTGCTCCCATCTGACATTTATGGCATATCTTAGCAAAATGCCATAAACGTTGATATGGTACAATCCCTTTAAGCTCTGTTTGATCATGCCCTTAAAAGGGTTATCCAACATTATATCACACCTAACAGAGTGGCCGATCCATGGTGATGATCACACTTACCTGGTCCCTGCCGCTGGGTTCAGCCTCTATCATTCCATGGCCTGCTCTTCATCTCCCTGGTGTGCGGATATCAACTACCTGTTGATGTGGGGCGGCAATCACTGACCACAGTGGGGAACAGCTTGCCTTGTGTCATGACAAATTTTCACATGACGTTAAGGGAGCAGGTCCCTGCTGGGGCCAGCTATTGGCTGCAGTGGTCACGTGCCAACACTTCATCATCATGATGATATCAGCACACCAGGGAGATGAAAAGCCAGCCATAGAATAATAGATACTGAACCCAACAGCCGGGACAAGTAAGTACACTATGATCACCACAGTGGGTTGGCCACTCTGGGAGCTTTTATAGTCTTGAATAACCCCTTTTATTCTCTTAATATTCCAAAATTTAGGTGGACATTTATTATCCTCTGTGGGCCTGAAAACTGGTGCCAACAAGTGGCAGATGTTGGTGAGCCAGTTTGCAAAATTTTGTAAACTTTTTTGAGGTTTGCAAAGAGTGGGCTGTGCAGGACTGACTAGATTGTGGCAGACATCTACACCAGCTCCCTTTCTGTCTAGATTTCCATTCCATAGAACTGTGCAGATGCACCACAATTAGGAGGAGTGGGCCTCTTACACAGTTATTACTAAATGTCTCCTTTAATCCTTTCAATGCATTACAAACCAAGGTAAATATTTTTTTTTTTTTTGAAACCTTATGTTTTTAAGTCATTATCTTTTCATTTTTTATTTTTTATTTTTATTGAGAAAATGGCCAAGAATAGTATAAACACCAGGTTTTCTTCCCCCCCCCCCCTTTTAATGCAATAAAAAATCCTCTTAGTCTTCCATGTATAAGATACCCAATATTTTTACATCATCATCACTGTAATATCTGAGAACAGTCCCCATTTTTATTCTTGTGCACTACAGTTTACACATTTTTATAGCTGAAAGGTGATCATTTCAACCTTCTTCCACTTCAGTAGGAACAGACTGACAAATTGCTGGCCCATGCTGCTCTACTCACCTTTCACGGCAGCCCAGACTGCCTACCACTGTCGCCTTCCTTCTGGCGGGCCTGGCCTGCTTCGTCCCTCCACGCAGGCTGCGGTCTGCTTGCCAGCAAGGCCTCTACTCCTCTGACTGTAAGGCTCATGCACGTGCTTCTTTAACCACTTACAGTAAGGTGCCAGAGTGTGCAGCCATATATTCACCAGCCAATAGTGCTTCTGTTGCCTGACCTCTGTATTGTCCGTCTGCTGCCAGCCCTGACATCAGACCGTTTTACATGTAGCATGTACTCTGCTTGCCCTGACCTCGGCCTGTCCCTGACCATGTTCCTTGTTTGACCTCTCTATGTCTCTGACCCCTGTGGGTCAGCTGTCAGTCACACAGAGACAACTGCAGATGGTAGCAGCCTGGTGGTTTTCCCTGTAGCAAAGTCCAGATCCCTGTACATGAGTTAAAGAGTGAAAACCAAAGGACTTCCAGGATAATGCTCTTAGGATCAGCCTTTAGTCAAATGTTGGTTGACACATGTACTTACCTGTATGCAGCGAGCACAGCAGCATGGTATCATTGTGGCATCATTGCCTATCAATGATCAAGACCACTGCACCATTCAGGCTCAGCAATGGCGTCCTGTGTTTGTGCCAACAGCAGCACTGTTCAGATTGCAGGGATACTGGTCTAATCAGGCTCGAGACCGCATCCCGTACTTCCTTGCAGTGGGATATTTAAACAGGAGACTGATGGCCACAATCACCTGTGCTTGGTCCTCCTGCCTCACAAGTGTGTTTTATTTAAATTCTCGGATTCCTAGATCTCTGACCTTTGGCTAGTTTGTGACTTCGCCTCTGGCTGAAGAATGTACCATTGACGGAATCTTCTGGTGCTAACCCTGTCTGGTTTTTGACTCTGTGTTTGTCTCTCGTTTTGTTTCTGACGTGACGCTCTGGTTTTGACTTAGGCTTGTTATTAGCTTTGCTCTATGAGTCTGATTTGGTCCTAGTTGTGAGTGGCTGGTTCTGACCTAGTCTGTTTGACTACTCCTGTGCACTTAGCCAGGTTAGGGACTGTTGCCCAGTTGCCAGTTGGGGACCCCCCCCCCCCCCTTTAGGGCGGATCGTCCAAGTAGGTAGGGACAGTACTTTGGGTGGAATTTAAGGCTGTACTGTTCCATACCTAATGTGACACTCTCAACCCTGCAGATCTATTTGTGCTGAGGTCCGTCGATTTTTGTGCCTCCCTCTCCTGTGATCCAAACCTGTTTTTGGCACAAAATAGATGGACTACCCATGCACTGCAAATATGGCCATATAAATGAAGCCACCTTACTGTGCAGAATTTTTTTTTTCTTGAAGTATAATAAAAGATAATATGTTCTCCAGTAAGTACTCTTCCAGGTAAGTTAGGGGAGAAAAGCAGAATCTCCATCCACCTGCTTCGCATAATGTAGAAATATAGTTTATTCCTAATAACACAGACAGATCCAGTTAAGAAAAGACACCTTGTAACATTTCATGTGTGCGAAACATAAGACAACAACTTTTTGGATTTCAGTTCACTCCACTTTTTTGTTTTCTGTTATATTGAATATCTTTACATTTTACAGACAGCATTCTGAACATTTGGCATATGCTATATATTATATATATATATATATATTAGTCATATAACTCACTGTACATCATCTAGCGGTGGAGCCACCCTTACATTTATGGGCTCTCGTCAGTCTTTGCAGTAATGATGATGAATGGACATTAACTGTGTTACTTGTTAATGTGTTATAGTGTATTTGGCGTATATATGGTACACGTGTGCCAGCACTATTATATTCTTTATATATAATTATTAGTAGATAGATTTATTTTTAGTTTTCTAGACTTTCTCTATGTTTCTATGTTGTATAAGATGTATGTAGTGTACATGTACGTACCTAGTAGATCACATCATTAGAAGTGGGAGAACTTTTAGCTGATCACATTAGTACATGCATACAGGATGGTGTGCCTCGGTAAATGCAGATTCAGAATGTAGATCTATGCGAAGGCTCGAATCAAAGGGGGAAAATCTTCTGGAAGGTCCTACAGGTCAGTAGTTTGCAGGTCGACAGCATCACAGTTACCAAGACTGTGTTTGTTAGGTGCCTGTTTAAATAGGACAAGTGTTAGAATTTGAGTCACTAGAGTTATTATTAGCTTATATCAGCCAAACCACAGGCACCTCTTCTGTGGACATCACTATATTGGGATTCTTGCCTGTTTGGCTGGAAGTGATGCTTTAGATTCAGCATGGGAAAGTATGGTACTGGTTTTTACTAAAGAGACACATTGCTATATGGAGACTTATTTTTCAGGCAGTTCTGCATGGGGAAAAAAGCTTGAAAATTAGGTATTAAACAGAAACACAAGGGGGGGGGGTCAGTCAGCACGTCCCTGTATGCCGGTGCATGCAGCCACGGCAAAATATACATAAAAACACAGAAAGGCAACAGCACTCTGCAACTAGCACTCTGCAACCAGCACGCTGCCCTGCCTCTATGCTAAAAGCTATCAGAGGTCGTTAGTGTACATTTTGATCAAAAAGTAATAAGCCACTCGCCACGTCAAGGCTGCCTCTATGAGTGGTCCTAACGCTAAATCCCACCTTTTTAATCAAAATGTACACTAACGACCTCTGATAGCTTTTAGCATAGAGGCAGGGCAGAGTGCTGTTGCATTTCTGTGTTTTTATGCAAATTAGGTATGATATGGGATATTTGCATTGTTTTTTTCCCATGGAGCATAGCCTATTGTGTGTCTTTATGGAGGACATACACTGCTGTGTCTCTTCAAGGAGAACGGTTATCCTTGAAACAGTGCTGTCTACAGTAGGCCACCAAAAATGTTTACCGTGCAGTATACTCTTTTATATAGTGCCATTTCTTGGGGCTTTATGTTTGGCATATACGAAGTGGAATCTTCCTGACATATATGCCAAATTAAGTCTATAAAAATGATGTGAAAAGAGTATTATTTAGAAGAAAAAAAACATGGCTAAGATTCAATCTGCACCTTAATTTTTTAAAAAGTTGCATCTGGTGGTGTTTTTTTTTATTTTTTTATTTTATTTATTTTTTACTGTGGGAACAGAGGTGTGGTCTAAAATGTGACCTGGCACCATAATGTTCTAACATTCCTGACGTAAAAATCAGAAAAAAGGAAGACAACTAAAAATTGGCTTAAACTTTTAGACATGCAGCCTACAGAGGCTCCAACCTGAACTACTGTGATAATTATGGAGCATTTAAAGGGATTCTGTCACCTCTGATAACACAAATTTAGCTTTTAAACCAACCACAGATTACCTTGAATCAGCTTTGCTTTTCTGTAATGAAATCCGTCCAGTAGTTTTGCAGAAAAACGACTTTTATAAATATGCTAATTAATCGTGAAGGTGCCCAGAGGGGCGTTATCTTCTACTTTGGGTGCCCAGTAACGCCCCCCTGCAGTGCCCAAAACCGCCTCCTTACTCAATAAAAAACGCCTTCCTCCAGAATCCCTAACCGCCCACAGCGCCTCATCCCTCTCCTCCCCCTCCCTAACGGCCGAGCGAAGTCTCGCGCAGACGCAGTACCCACTGAGGGCTGCGCCAGTGCGATGAGTAGGAGACTGAGGGCAGGAGCTTCATCGTCGTTACTGGGCATGCGCCGAGCCCAGTGGGGTCCGATGCTCGCTCTTCCCTCAGCGAAGAGGGATTTCATTACAGAAAAGCAAAGCTGATTCAAGGTAATCTGTGGAGCATGGCTGGTTTAAAAGCTAAATTTGTGTTATCAGAGGTGACAGAATCCCTTTAAAGATCCTAATGATATGCCACCAATGTTCAAGGTGGGCACAACTCCTTTAACATAGGAGAAATAATATACCCAGGTACAAATTCAAGACTGAGTAGAAAAAAATTCAGAGGGTGCGTGGCCTAACCGGGCATGTAGGCAGACACATGGTGTTTAGTTCCTGGCTAAGTCTCTTGTATTTATTACCTTCCTTTCAGCTGGTTTTTGTTGTTCTGTGTTGCGGCAGGTTATGATATTGAGATGTGCTAGGTCCCAGCGCCGAAGCAGCACTACTGAGGCAGATTCTATGCTAGTTCTGTTAGGGTACTTTCACACTAGCGGCATAGCTATCCGGCAGGCTGTTCTGGTGGGTGAACAGCCTGCCAGATCCGTCATGCCACAAGTACCCGTGCTGCCGCTCCGTCCCCATTGACTATAATGGGGCGGGGGGTGGAGCTACGAGCAGCACAGCAGAGATCGCCGGGCTAAAAAGTCGGACCTGCAGTACGTTTAGTCCGACGAACTCCGGCCGTAGATCCGCCTCCCGTCTCATTATAGTCAATGGGGACGGAGCGGCAGCACTTGGATGGTAGCCGAGACATTATGTATGTTTTTCATTGGGCTGTACGATGACTCCCTCGGGGTAAGCGATACTGGGCTGGTTCTTTTCTGGAGTTGGTTTGATGATGGGTACTCTTAAGATTATTGCTTGGAATGTGCACAAATTAGGCCAGACGCGTAAAACACCAGGCACGTAAAACACTGGCAGCCAAGTGGATACAACCACTGCCTCCTATTACAGCAGAATACATAGCAAGACTGAATGTTGTTATAAGACTGGAAAGGGGGGGTCTATCTCAAGCGAAACCGCCTCTCGAAATTTTGAGACTATTTAGGGTCCCTGGATTGATAAATCTGGAATCTGTAGTCCGTGGTTGGCACTTACTAGGGGACTCATGCATCCATAATTGAGGGGGAGTATGTTACTAGGGACCCTGGAGTTATGATATTGTGGTGTAGGCCTAAATCTAACTTAGGATGTGTGCTGATTATTGAGCCTTGCTGGTACCCCGGGGGAGCCCCTACGCTCTCCTCTTCAGGGAGCCAACCGTGAATCTTTACTTCAACTCTTCTTCCTGGATATATGGCAGCCAATTATTATTGTGATTGTCTCGTGAGGGGTGGAATTAGTTGTAGACTTGCACTTGAGTACTCTGGTACTTATTGGTCAATTATAATTGTTGTGTCAATACTATATCCTAATATGTCTGAACTGTTATAGACACTGGAAACATGATGTGCATTTCGTTTGTTTTTGGATAAAACTCAATAAAAAGGTATGATAAAAAAATAAATAATATTCAGAGGGCATTGAGCAGTTGGCTATATTTATAAACCAACTAAAGACTAAAGGGGTTCTTCTTTACCAAAAAAAATAATGCTCACGTGTCATGCTCACTTTAACAACTGTTGCTCCTACTGTTCCGATGCTTCCTGTCCCTCCATTAGTCTCCACTTCCTAGTCCCTCGACACCACGGGAAATGACCGCTTGTCCAATAACTGACCACAGCAGTGACACTTCTGAGCCAGTGATTGGATAAGCAATTATTTCCTATGTGTAAAGAGGGACCAGGAAGTAGAGACTGACAGAGGACTGGACTGTGAATTGTTGAAACGGGAGTAGCAAAGTTTGGAGATAATTGTGAACCAGGAAAAATATCTGACTTAGGCCCCATTCACACGTCCGCAATTCTGTTCCGGATTTTGCGGAATGGAATTGCGGACCTTTTCATTTCTCTGGGGACAGACTTTGTCCCGCTCGGATCCGCACTTCCGGGTCCGCACTTCAGTTCCGCAAAAATATAGAACATGTCCTATTCTTGTCCACAATTGCGGACAAGAAAAGGCATTTTCTATATAGTTCTGGCAATGTGCGGATCCGCAAAATGCGGAAAGCACATTGCCGGTGTCCATTTTTTTTCCGGATCCGCAAAACACATATGGATGTCTGAACGGAGCCTTACCTTGTAGGGTTAGAAAAGAATTTCCTTAGGTAAAATTGGTAATTGGTACCTAAATGTACCTAAAAACATTTCTCAACATGCAGTATAGAGGTAATGCTAATTATAACTAACCACATACCATTTAATCTAGATGTCCTCTAGTCATACAGTCAGGATACCACTTTAATGACGGTTTCCCTTTCGAGATTTCTTTGTTGGTTGCTTACAGTTTCGGAAAGCTCCTGTGTCTCTTATCTGTTGACCGCGATACTGAGATGGGCTTGCACAAGTGGCATCTGGACGGGAGCGGCTACTGTCCATCCATCTGTGTCCAAATAAATACCATTAGGTTTGGAAAAGGCTGCTGTCAGAGTGCATGTTACAGTTTATGTTTGCCGTATGTGCATGGAAAGCTCTCGGCAGATACATCAAACATATCACTAAAAAGGAGTCTTCTTTTGACCTTTGTTGGGCTGGTATAGGTTGTTTTGCATTTTTCCCACTGTAGGTATAGAACAGTCTGCTGTGCTATTCCCTGCAGAGGCATCCAGTAAAAAAAACATTTCTACGGGTATATATATTTTTTTCTAACATAGGAGCCTATGGGTGACAAATGTAGTAGGCCTTTATAATCTCTTGGAGGTATATATTAGGACTTCTTCCGGATGTATTCCTGATCAACACCGCTAACTGTAGTGCAAAAGCACCGTTGGAGTTTTTAGAATGATGGTATTTTAATTAGACTCATGCATGTCAAGCAGACCCACCTTCTCACCGCTGCCAGTTGGCAGGAACAGTGCCAAGGATTATTTGCTAGTGTCAAATTTTGCATGCTCGAAAATGGGACGTTGGCAGGAAGCTGGTTTAGCTTGTTTCCTTCAATATTAAGCTTCTTCAGGGCTGTAACTCCAGCAAAAGCTTTTTCTGAAAACTAAAACAAAAAAAAAACATGTGGGTTTGGCGACAAGTTGAGGAACAAACATTCCCTACGAATGCTCACATCCTCCACTCCAACTCTCTCACTCGTTCCTTGGACTCCCTTCTCATGCCTTTGACTGGAATCTCATTGGAAATTTCCACTTTTCATTTGTGCTCTGCCCTATGATCTTACGTGGAGGCTTCAAGTAAACTTCAAGTTAGAGAAGGAAATCGTCCTACACCAACCTGCCCATTCATAATTGGTGGATGTCTCTTTCCCTGACATATCATGTTGTGGAATTTGGTAACTTCTGCTAAGAGCTGCTCTATGTTCCCCTCATTTTTTTTAGTAGCTTGAAGTGAGCGATGAAGGTCCCCTCCTCCTAGCCTTGGAGTCACAGACAGGCATTGCTTTGTGAATTGCAGAGACGGCCGGTTGTGAGACATCTTGTCAATAAACGTTCTGTTATTGAAGGCAGAGAAATGTTCTTTCCTTCGCAGTATGAAGGAGAGGGTATATAGTTTGGTATTTCAGTGTTAACTCTTTCTTGACCTCTTAGCATCTCAGTTTATAGCTTTCTCTCTGCCTAAATGTCGTGTTCATATGTTTTTTGTGATTTACGTAATGGGTCTCAGATAATATTATTTACAGATGTGTCCTTTCTTACCTTTCCTCTTGGCTCACAATAGTCCAGTGATAAACAACTTTGAAAAATATGTTACTGTGTTGGCCGTTCTTTATGCTATATATGTCCCAATAGCGAGAAATTGGAGTCCTTAACAAAAGGAACGGTGGACACATCTGTTTAACATAGACATCTGTCTTAACAACTAATTCTGCAATAACTTCTCAATATTGAGTACCCACCTTCTCCAGACTCATCTGGTCCAAGGACAGAGACTCCATGTATCGGCCAAAGGACTGGAAGGCATAGTCAGGGATGACTTTGATTGGGTTTTGGGATATCTTGAAGTCCTCTACTACCCTTAGCTTGCTAAGAGCAGCTAGTGGGTAAGTACTCAGCTGGTTTCCTTCTACGTGGAAGATGGCCAAGTTTTCCACTTCATCCAGAGATCCTGGATGCAGTGTGGTGATCTCATTCTCAGCCAGGTATAACCACCGCAAGTCTTTGGCACCAGTGAAGGTCCCTGCTTTCACTTCACGCACCTTGTTGTTGTTCAGTTGAAGGATGAATAGGTTGAAAAGCGGTGACAACAGTCCCTTGGGTATCTCAAGGATTTTGTTATGATCCATGTATAAGTAAGTGAGCTCGGACAGCTCATCAAAGGCTCCAGAACCTATCACACTGATATCATTGTGGGATAAATAGAGGTAGACGAGTTTCTTTAGACCTCGAAACGCCCCATTTGAAACTTCTCGAATTTGGCAGTGCTGCAGGTGCAGGGACACCAGACCTTTCATTTCTTTGAATGAATTAGGAGCCAGGACTGGAAAGAAATTTTTCTGTATGTTGAGCAGACGAGTTTGCTCCGATATCTTTGGAAGCTTAGTCAACCCTGCATTGTAGCAAATCACATGCTGCAGGTCTCCTCCATGACAGTGACAGTTTGTGGGACATGCCTTCAGAACAGGGCATGCCGTTGCTAGTACGCTTAGGATGAGATAGAAACCGAGGTGTTCCATAGCGAGCACGGGCAGTGTGAGCGAGACCTTCACACACAGACCTATTTATATCATATTAAATAAGAAAAAAAAAATAGACCGCGCCAAACAGTGATGTGGAGGAGGCAGATTTTGGGAGGTGTGTGCGAAGTTAACCCACTATGAGAAGCAGAATGTGACTCTTTTAAATCCCAAGGTTGTGAACTGAGAAATACCTGCTAAGTGAAGTTAGCTCCAAGAAGCATAAAAATGTTTGAAGAATTTCAGCATTGCATAGCTAACAACTTTCAAAGTTTATTACTTCCCACCCTTTTCTCTGGATATATGATCTCTGGTCTGTTTTTCACCTCAAACTTGTAGAAAAAATATACTGGAGAATTTTTTTCCATGTATTATGGCATGGTTATGGTCCTAACAATAAAGCATATGCCCAGTATAAGGCCTTATTCACACGTCCATTCTGTTTATGGATCCGCAAATTGCGGATCCATAAACACACCCGGCCGGCAGCCCCATAGAAATGTCTATTCTTGTCCGCAATTGCGGGCAAGAATAGGACATGCTCTACTACTTTGCGGAGCTGCGGCCGTAAGATCGGCGGCGCGCTCCGCAAAAACTGATGCGGAGAGCACAGTGTGTGCTCTCCGCATCGTTCCGTGCCCCATTCACAGTCAAGGGGTCCGCATGTATTCCGCAGAATTGCGGAATACATGCAGACGACATTGCAACCTAGGTGCACCAGCCTTTTTGATTTTAAAGGGAGTCTGTCACCAGGAAATTGACTGATAAACCAGGCACAATGCCTTGTAGCGCTAGATCAGCTGAAAATGATACCTTTTCATTGATCCATTGTTAACTTTTAATCTATATGCAAACAAGCACTTAAATGGAACATATCCCTTTCATCACCCGGGCAGCCCCTCTGAGATGAGCATCGAAGCATTTCATGCTCCGACGCTCTCCCTTGCACTGCGCTGAATTGCGCAGGGAAAGAGCTTTTTCAGCAGATCCGGTGACGTACCGGGTCTGTGCTAGGCGGTGTTCTCTGTGATGTCACCAGCACTAATAGGCGGGCATTAGCACTGCCCTAGCCTGTAAAGCCTGCCCATTAGTGCTGGTGACGTCACCAGGAACACTGCTAGGTGGAAGCCTCTGCCTAGTAGTGTAAGTTTGTGAACAAAAATACAGCGTAGGGCAAGGGAGAGCATCAGAGCATGAAATGCTAGCTAGCTATGCCATACCTCACATCGGTCACTTCCCAGTTTCCACCTTTCTCTGACCACTTTGGTTCACATGTTGTATACAGGGGATAATACATTTCCCTCGAAATCATTTGTTTTTACACAGGGTCTTTCATGATTTTTCCGTCATTTCCCGATTGTAAGAGGATGTTGGCAGCATCACCATATCCCATACACCATTTTTTATTGCTATTCGGCATATACTGCAACTTTGGTCACACAACATGAAAATCGCAATGTCATATTGTGACATTGCAAGTAATGATTGTGTACATTGTCCTGTTCGGCTACGCTGCAATGTAACAGTCGAAAAGTCTCATGCGGCTTTGCCAGCATAGTCTTTGTGGTCAGTCATGTGCGTCTGCGCTTGCAACATGTCAGCTGTATTTTTATTTTTCTGTCTAATGGGTGTTGCAGCCAAATTGTACCAAAAAATAGTTTCCCCCCCCCCCCAGCAAGTTAGACACATCACATGCATTTTTTGGTTGTGTGCCTAGTCTGCGACATCGGTAGAGCAAATAATGAAAATGTACAGGATCGTTTTCTGACCTGCTAGTTGCTGCAACCCAACTGATGGCAAGAAGTCCAGCAGGATATGGCAGCTAGTGGGTCACCACCCAACCCTGTTCACTTTTATTACTTGCTGTGCTACACCGCGGTACAAGATTACTGCCAAAGTCGCCGTATAGCGCCATCCTTATTGTTTAAAGGGTAGATACAAATTCACAGCCGTAGGTTTCTGTTGCTGCAATGGTTTTAAAATAAACAGAATGCAGCAACTGTGCAATTAGTCTCCATAAATGCGACAGTTTTGTGTCTACAGATCCTATGCAGACATGTGTTGCCATGGTTACAGACCACAAACTCTATGCGTAGTCTGATCCTACAGCCATGTGCTCCTCCACTCTCTTTGCAAGCCTACAGACATTATAGAGAGAGCAGATGGCAAGGACTAAAGCTTGTCATCCTCAACGGGATCAACTAAAGTGTATGGGGATCTCTCAGGTCTGCCCTGATGGCAGAGATTGGGGGAGAGAAGTATGGGGCAGTTTGGATTTTAACATGCTCAATAAGTCACTCAACAGAGCGGTAAGGCACCTATTTTCCACACATGCACGCTGTGCATACATATGTACGGGGGGATCAGGAGAGAGAGCTCTTGTCCACATGGCTTAACACATGTCTGCATGATCAGACTGCACACCGTTTTTTTTTTTTTTTAGAGTCTGGTACCATGGTGGCGCATAGGTCTGCACAGGAACTGCAGACACACAACTAGTTTTTTATTTTTATTTTATGAAGTATACATGCACAATGATTGTACTTCGTTGTGGCGTGTTCACGTCGTTTTTTTATGCTTAGGTTTTTGCTAAATTCTTTAGCATATCCATGTGCTTATGCGCCCACAAAATGAGATGTGTTTTCGGTTCATGCATTGCGTATACTGCCCATCTTCTCTGAGAGGACCACCCGCTAGAAGACAACTTTTCCATACAACTTTTGCTTGTGGCGTGAAAGAGGTTTTACTGTTGTTGGGTTGAGCAAATTATTATTTACACCTACGTACTTGTACTTAATGTCATAAGCAGGATTATATTTTTGCTTTTTTGCTTCCTCTACAGGGAGGGACTGCTTGGCAGTAGTTGTTATTTTAGGATTTCTTAGCTTGTGCCTCAGACAGTAATATCTTCTTTTTAAAATACCTGTGGTGCTGTTTCATTTTCCCAGAGTCACAATATGTAATATGGACAGTTCACGTATAATACACACAACTGAATGAGGCCTAGGTCTAATTAACTCAGTGAAGTCATTTTACACCTGTAGTGGTAATGGGGCAAGTCCCCATGCAGATCTGCAGCACATCCACTTGCAGGATTCTGACACAGATCCTCTAGTAAACACATTTCAGAAAATATTACATATGTGAACATACTCTAAGACAAGGATTCTTTACTGCACAACCACGAACTAAGAAATGAGACTTTGCCACCTCAAATTTTCAAAGGGTGATATCCATGGAAAGTCAGCAGGAAAATCTACAACAAATCCTTCTGTCAATCATGCAGATTTGGCTGCAGATGTATTATGGATTTTTCTGTGGCATATTATGTTCCTTTAGGGTACATATTCTGTCACCGATTTATGTGGGAGAAGTCTCTGAGTGGAAATTTCTTGTACAAGCAATGGAAGAAAGTTAACTTGCTATAATCATTTCCCTAGCGACACAGGTTGCATGTAGAATTCCAGTAAGGAAGATGGAATGGATTTATACAATGTACCTTGAAAATTGATCATAGAAGTCAAAAGAAAATTCTCTCTCCAACTCTGTGAAACATGTCTGACAAACAGGAAAAGACTGCAGGACACAGGATATGAGTTCACAGAAGAGGAGGAGTTACAAGATGAATGACATAAGGAATTACAACCATAGATAACTTCATAAAACCAAATATAACAATGGCCACTAGATGGTAGCGCAGTAGAGTAAGTATAGGGGTCAAAAGATATAATGCACCATACAATGAAATGGATTCCTGTTGAAAGCCATAACTGGGACAGCGCAACACACGCACATGACAATGTAGCTTATATGTATTTTCTGCACTGTGTAGATCAAATTGGGTAAATCTTATCTACTTTACTAGTATTATGTTACTCTGCAGATGTTCCACACGAAAATCTGCTCATAATATGCACCATGTGTATACACTCATAGGTATAAAGTACCAGTCAGAAAAATATGACGTCCATTTACAATGGCATCCGTAGAATAAATCCAAGACTAGGCCGACAATCAGATTTCTTTTACTGATTTGTAGTGTGTAATTCAATGGGACTAATTCTCGTGAGAATACCAGGCCTTGGTTTCTGAATGATTTTCGCATCAAAAAAAGACTGGTTTGTCCATCTTGATGTGGACTTCAGATACAGACAGAAAATGGAAACAGGACCCAGATTTGCCATGGATTTCGATGCAGAATAGGCAACAAAATCTATGTAAAATTTAAAGTGGCACTTTCTAGAACGAGGGGAAAGAAGCACTCGGTTAGCGCTCTCCTCGATGCAGGTTAGGAAGCGCGACGGACTGAATAGAAAGTCTATGGGTCCCTTGAGCTACCATCTCATATAGTGAGGAAAAGAGCTGATAAGCAACCACTTCTCGACTCTTGTTCTAGAGATTGGTGGAGGCCTCAGACCCCCACAGATCTAAACTTTTGTCCCTATGACATATCAAATGTTTACTGAAATTTCAGTGCCATTTTAAAATTTCACATAGATTTCTTTCTAAGTGCTGAGACCTCCACCGATATCTAGAATGAGGGGAGATAAGCGCTCGCTTAGTGTCCTCTCCCTCCTTGCTATGTGACAAGAGCGAGACAGGCCCATAGACTTTCTATTGAGTCCTGTCCTGCAGTGAGTAGAGAGAACGTGCTAATCGAGAGCTTTCCTCCCCTCATTCTAGAGATCGGTAGGGGTCTCAGATATCCACCAATCTAAAACTATGTACCTACGAAATATCAAAAGTTTACTGAAAGTGCAGTACCACTTTAAACTTTGTGAATATACACTAAAAATACATTTATTTTTTTTTGTTAGTAACACATCCTAATGAGAGACACTTTCACGGAGATGGCGCTCGGGACAGGAGGCTGTCAGAAGGCCCTGATGCATGGCTGTACCCTGGCAAGGATTCTACGTTCTGTTTATGTAGCTGCCGGGTATTGCCAGTGGTCGGGCAGCAGGAGACACTTTCTTGGCACGAGCAGTGTTTATATTCTCTATTAAAGGCAGCTTGTGGGCTAGCTGTCTCACTCTCAGGGTTTAGACAACTGGCTCAGTGACTCTCTTTTTTTAATATTGACTTCATTTTGGTCAGAACTTATACCCGCTATAATCTACCTACCTACATTTCTGTAGTTCTATATGTCTTAATACGCAAGTGTCTCTTGGTTGACCCAAATGTCTCACCTAAGTCCCGCTCATCTCAAAATCTGGCAGCCTAGTTGTATTTTGGAAAATCCCATAGACCTCTCGTGAAGCTGCCACATGTCTCTTGCTTATGAGACAAAGGAGGGGCGTCTGGAAAGCAGCCAGGAATATATATTTAGAGCGAAAGGGAGCAGCCCCTGATATATGCGCAAACACGGTTCCTGGGCAGACATTTAACCCCTGCAAGTCAGAGCTATTCTGGTTTTAAAACTGTTCTCCTTCACTTTGATGCTCATGGGATCTCAATGACGCCCTTGTGTTGTTCTCTCTTACAGATTGGGTATGGCACGACAGAAAACAGCCCGGTGACTTTTGCAGGCTTTGCCTATGATGAAATTTTTCGAAAATGTGACACTGTAGGCTGTGTTATGCCCCATACTGAGGTGAGGCTGTGAATGTTCTCCTTAACGTACAGTGTTTAAAGGGGTTTTCTCATCTCCGACAATGGGGGCATATCGCTAGGATATGCCCCCATTGTCTTATAGGTGCAGGTCCCACCGCTGTATCGGGAACGGAGCCCCACAAGGTCGTGGCTGGAGAACGTAAAAGGGAATAAGAGCGCACCTCGCATGACCAGCCACCGTTCCCTTTCACTTCTATGGGCCGAACTAAATTGCCGAGCCAGCGCTTGGCTATTTTTGGTGGCCCCATAGAAAATGAAAGGAGTGCAGTGCGCTCTCCACCACTTTCGGGGCTCCGCACCTATCAGACATTGGGGCCATATCCTAGCATTATGCCCCTATCGTCTGTGATGAGACAACCCCTTTGATGTAAACTTTCTCTCCACTAACACAACTATGATTTCCAGGGGAGCTACCTCTAGGTGGCACTAGAGAAACCGTTTTCTTGCCTCTGGAGGAGAGCTAATTTGCATACTTTTCTTCCCAGAGAGCATTGCCTGGAAGACTCCCTACAACAGCTGGATCTCTGCCACCCCCGACCCTCCAACCCCCAGAGCTACACTAACTCCAGTTTTATTTATTATTATTTTTAGGCAAAAATAGTAGACACCAACACAGGTTGCATTGTACCATTAAATACCCCCGGTGAGTTGCAGATTAGAGGTTATTGCGTCATGCTGGGCTACTGGGCAGATGAAGAAAAAACCAGAGAGACAATTACTCCCGAGAAATGGTACAAAACTGGGTAAGTGATGGCTTCTTGATTACTACTGAACTAGAGGACACTTTAGAGTTTTAGATTCACCATAATTTATATAATAAATGATTTCTTAATATATGCAAATTAGCCTCTAGGAGCAACGGGGGCGTTGCCATTACACCTAGAGGCTGTACTCTCTGTGCAACTGCCGCGCCCTCTCCACTGTGATTGACAGCACCAACAGCGTGAAAGTGATCATGCCTGGCCCTGACTTCTCCTAATGTCTTGCGCTGTGCCGTGCGCTTATCCTTCACAGACGCAGTGCAGATAAGAGGTCTGATGGCAGTTCTTTACTGCAAGTATCTTTCCTGTACTGCGCCTGCGCTGGATACTGAAGTGCACGGCACAGCGCAAGACATTAGGAGAAGTAAGAGGTTACTAAAATCTTAAATTCAGTTATAGATGAGAATATGCTGTCAGATATGTTCTTTCAGAATGAGAAGACCCAGGAGAGGACACTAAGGGCCTATTTTTGTTTGTTGCGGCCCGTATGTGAAACTATTGATTTCAATGGGGCCGCATAAAAAACAGACAAAAAATATGTGTTCATTCCATATGTCCACAAGTCTGTTCCGCAAAAAAATAGAACATGTCCTATTCTTTTCTGTTTTGCGGACAAGGACAGGCATTGTTACAATGGATCCACATAAAATACGGATGTAACACAGACGTCACACGGATGTCATCCATTTTTTTTGCGGACCGCAAAATACATATGGTCATGTGCATGAGCCCTAACCATTACGGTGGCTATGAAGTCAGGTCATGTAGCAACCGATGGTCTCAAACAATGTTGTGTTCCCCCCCACCAGAGATTTAGCCACAATGGACGAGTATGGATACTGTCGGATTGTTGGGCGCTGCAAAGATATGATTATCCGAGGGGGTGAAAATATATATCCAGCTGAGATAGAACAGTTCTTGCACACTCTTCCCAAAGTCATGGAGGCACAGGTAAGTGGTGGGAATGGACAAGTAATGGTCATGGGCAAGGGATGCAGTATGTCAAAGGGTCACATTTTAATGCGTTGTTATAGGTGATTGGAGTAAAAGATGAAAGGATGGGAGAGGAGATCTGTGCCGCCATCAGAGTCCGTCCAAATGAAGAATGTTCTGCAGAAGAGATCAAAGAACACTGCAAAGGAAAGGTGAGCGGTGGAATTGACAAAGCATCTCAACATGGAGGCTCTTCTGTGTATTCTAGAATAGGGGAACACAAATCAGCAAAGGCATGTGCAGCCTCTTAACATATTACATTACATGTACAAACATCGTATGTGAATAAAGTGCTGGTGCGAATGCGTGACTGGGACTGGCGGAGATGGCTGAGCTTTGTTCTCATAGTCAGATAGGGTCCCAGCAGTCAGACCTGCAGCCATCATATATTTATCACTTATCCCTTGGAGAGATGATAAATGTTGTTAATGGGAAAACCCCTTTAACCCCTTCCCAACATCTGCCATACATGTAGGCCGGAGGTGGGAGTCTTTGAAGAGCAGAGCACCATTGCCGCCAGCTGTCTGCATTTTTACATAGGAAGCTAATCAGCGTGATCACCGATCAGAGACATTTGCATTTCCACATCCCAAAACACCCGTACTATTAAAATAGAAATGGATTTATCCATATGGTGAAAGCTGTAACAGAAAAAAATAATCAAAATAGCCAATTTGCGTTTTGTTTTTTTTTCTGCTGCTTCACCTACCCCAAAAAGTTAAGTAAAAAGTTATCAAAAAGGCTTAACTACCCCAAAATGCCATCAAGACTGCAAAACGCCCTGCAAAAAATTAGCCCTCACACAGCTCCATGGACATAAATATAAAAAAGTTTTATGGTGAGGAAAAGAAAAAAATATTTTTTCCAATTTTTTTTCCAGTAAAATACACAAAAAACTATTTAAATGCAGTATCACTGTAAGAATCGAGAATAAAGGGAACTGGTCAGTTCTACTGCTTGGGGAGTTTTTTTCCAGTTACACCCCATTTGGATTTTTTCCAGCTTCCCAATACTTCCTATGCAATATAAAACGTTGTCATTAGAAAGTACAACTTGTCCCAAAAAAAACAAGCCCTTATGTGGCTATCGGAACAGAAAAATAAAAACATTATGGCTCCAGGAAGACAGAGAGTGAAAAACAAACATGCAAAATTGCTGCATCAGGAAGTGGTTAAAACTATTAACATCAGAAGCAGGCAGATTACTGAAGCCAGTTAGACCAGTGTAGGAACCAGTGGTGGCATCAGTGGTGAATGCAGTTTTCATTTTCATAAGAACGCAGCTAGATTTCGCCTTAAAGGGATTGTCCAGGAATCAGGATATTGTTATTGATGGCCTATTCCTAAGATGGGCCATCAAGATCAGATCGGTGGGGTTTCAGCACCCCACACCCTGATCAGCTGTTTCCGAGTAGCTCTGGTGGCGGAACTACACTGCTCTGTCCACTATGTAGTGGATGGAGCTGGTTACTGCAGCATTGCCCCCATTCAGTGGAAGCAGTACTGCAGTTACCAGCTCAGTCCACTACACAATACATGGAGCTGTGTACTTCCAGTTCCGTCTTCTGATGCCGGAGCCACAGGATAACAGCTGATCTGGGGGAGTGCGGGGTGTTGAACCCCCACTGATCTCATATTGATGGCTAATCCTGAGGACAGACCATCAATATCAAACTTCTGGAAACCCTTTTAGGGAGCAACAATTGTCTGTATTTTTTTACCTCCACAATTTGAAGGGCAGAAATGTGTCATTTTTAACATGTGGGGGGAGCGAGTTGTAATGCACCATTTTGAGGTACATAGAACTTTTTATTTTTTAACCTGGGATTTTTTCCTTTTATCCAAAAAATTTATAGATTTTATTTTTTGTTACCATTTTTGTAGTCCCACCATGCGATTTTGATCACTTCTATAATGCACTGACTTACCTATGTATTGCATTGGATTATGCTTATAAATGTATTTCGCAGAAGTGTAAGGGTTTAATGAGGTTTTCCAGGATTTTTGAACTGATGACCTATCCTCTGGATAAGTCATCAGTATCTTATCATAGGCGTCTGACCCTGGGAGCTTCGCCGATCAGCTGTTTGAGAAGGAAGTGGCCCTCGCAGTAGCACAGCGACCTTCTCACCAAGTACAGCGCTGTACCTTGTGGCTCTGCTTGGTATTGCAGCTCAGCTCCATTCACTTCAATGGGGCTGAGCTGCTCCTAGGCCACATGACTGATGAACATGACTTCACTTGACCAAGGGAAAGTTGCGAGAAGACTGCTGAGCACTGGTGCCTTCTCAAAAAGCTGATCGGCAGGGGTCCCTGGTGTCGATCAGATACTGATGACCTATCCAGAGGATAGATCACCAGTATAAAAGTCCTGGAAATCCATTTTAAAGTGAATCTGTCACGTGAATAGACTGCCCTATTTCATGGACATTTTCCGCTCTCCTATAAGGAGAGTATTAGACCTTGCAAATAAATCATAACTGGGGTCTCACTGGTTTATGATTGTTTTTAAAGTGCTGCAGAAAAGAATGTTATGTAGTAAAGTAAATTTCATCCGTCTGCTTTGTTGTTTTCTACTCAACAGATATCTCATTTTAAGATTCCTCGTTACATTGTCTTTGTAAATGACTATCCTCTTACAATTTCTGGAAAGGTAAGTGAGTACAATGAGAATTGCCCTGCACCAAAGTGAGGCTCACATAGGCAGTTGTGTTGAGGACGGATACGGATGTAGTTTAGTTAAAGACCCGTCACCCTCCTGACATGTCTGTTTTAGTAACTACTTGCATTCCCCAGGTAATAACAATTCTGGACAATCTTTGACTTTATGTTGAGCAATTCCTCTATTATTTCTGCTCCTATTTATGAACCTTCAACAATGAAGGTCCACATGGGTGTTACCAGTTGGGGTGTGTCCCTACACAGACTGTCACTATCCAATCAGTGCTGCCAGTATCAGACTGTGCAGGGAAACACCCCCAACTGGTAACTCCCAGTATGGACCTTCATTTCAAACTGCTACCAATACATTCATAACTTCTAGCAGAAATAATAATGGGACTAGCACAGCATAGAACCATAAGAGTAGATGCTCCAGAATTGTTATTACATGGGGAATGCAAGTAGTCACTAAAACAGACGTGTCAGGAGCGGTGAGAAGCTCCTTTTCATATAAGTGTCCAGGTTTAGAAAATGGGCTGGTCCTGTATGTTAGATTGAAGCTGCAGATTTTGGCAAGCCCAGCCGCCTATCTAATGTGTATGGGGGTCCCCTGTCTTTCCCTTTTTGATGTTGGTGGAAAGAAGGACGGGGCATGTTAAATATACGTTGCCTGGCAGTGGCATTCAGAGCACAGGCTCACTAGGGCGAGCCAGCAAAATATGTCCTGTTATAGTGTGCACACTACATCCTGACGCTGTACGCAGTCAGGAAAATGCAGCTCAGGGAGCAGTGAGTACAGTGCAACAGTCACCACTCTTTCTTTCATAATGAAAGCGCTCAGTAGTGTTTGCTTTATAAGTCGCAGTGCCACTTTGTCTGTCTAGATATCTATCTATCTATCTACATATCTGTTATCTATCCATCTATCTATCTATATGTTTTTGGAAGGGGCACTGTTAGAATAAATTAAAAATAATCGTACTGGCAATCCTCCATTCCCGCGCTGCTTCCTGTCCTCCTCACCGCTGCAGCCATGAGGTAATTTGGCTGTAGTGATGACATGTGATCGCAGTAGCCGATCACTGGCCTCAGTGGTATACTGCACCACTGACAGCAGTGATTGGCATTCAGCAAAGTCCAGTGGGGAGAAGGGAGCGGTGGCACTGGAATGTAGTGAGTTTGGGATGGTAAATATAATTTTTTTTTAACAGTGGTTTAAAAACTTTTGGTTTAAAAAAATAAAAAATCTTGAACATCCCCTTTTAAGGCTGCATTGACATGTTATTTTTGAAGCCAAAAACAGAAGTGAATACAACAGAGGAGAAATATTTTCTTTGTACTCTTCCTTCCTTTCATATTCACTCCTGGCTTTGTCTTCAAAAACTGTATAACAACTGAATGTGTGACTGCAGCCTCAAGGAACCCTCCCGGTGTAACTATTCCATGACCTGAGATAGTGGTGGATGACTGACCTAGAGAGAACTCGCACCTGCCCCCAGTTCCTGCACCAGTGTATCAATTTTACCAAGAGAGCCCCTTTAAATTGACTTTTTTTTTTTTTTTTTTTAAGATCTCCGATCATATTTTTCTGTTCTGTCTGCTCTTCATTTCAGGTCCAAAAGTTTAAACTGAAAGAAATCTTGGAGAAACAGCTGAAATTATAAGGAGGATATAAAAAGGAGCCGGAATGATGAAGCACACGTAGCCGTCCACTTCTCTTACTATCACTGTCCTTACCTTAGGCTTCCTATCGCCACATTCATACACTTTGCTTTTTCTTCTCTACCCTTTAGCAGATGACATCGCTGGTAAAATATAAGATACGGGATAGATTAGGTGCTCAGCTAGGAATAAGATTTGCTGCCAGTTAGTAATATAGTCCCTCAGCCCAGGTTCATTCATGCACTTCAAGCTCCGTGCAGGACGGCCACTACTACTCTGATATACATTAAGCCTGAGCCGCAGCAAGTCTGTGTAATATAAGGGAGCCCACTGCATCCAAAGGCCTAATGTCCTTGAATCATTTTTTATTGTTTTAATCAAATCAATTATTTTTTTATTGGAATTTTAATGATTACCATTACAAAACCAGGCCCAGCGCAAAGACCCCAGCATTTTGTTTAATAGGTTTTAACCTTTTTTATGTAGGATCGGTCTTTTTATTAAATTACCGTAATTTAGATGACCATGCACAAAGGAGACAAGTTGGCCAAACCTGCCGACTCCAACAGGAGTGGCGGGCTACCTTTTGCATATGGAGGTGTTCAAAGTCTTTCCTGAAGATCATGTCGGGCATGTTGAATTTCACATGGGAGATAAGACATCACCAGGAGTTTCTGGCAGTGGCTTGCCCGCCTCTCCTTGCTGAGAACAGATGCATGATCTACTGAGTACCGAGCCAAGCATGCATGTCTGTGGAAGTAATAGCTGCTGCCTTAACACTCGTTTGCTACTGCACTTTTACGGTCGCCTTTAGTGCCTTGTGATGTTCGGCCTCGTTTAAAAAAACGACAAGGCGAAACCTATGCACACTCCTCTGGGCCGCTCCTCTTTCTTTGCTATTTTTTAAAAAATGTCAAGAACCTCTAAAAGGCACAAATATGGAGCGCGCCATAATGTGTTACTTTTTTACACCACTATTGATAAATCCCTGCTCTCATTGAGTTTTCTTACTAGAGAAATGGTTTTCTTGGAATCTACTGGTTCTCCTTGTAAAAAGCCAGCTGGTGTAGAGCCTTACTGGTAATGCTCCTTGGGAAAAGTATGCAAATTGGCTATCCAGAAGAAAGAAAACTGCCCATAGGTAGCCACCCTGTAAATCAATGAAACAGGCTTAAAAACATGACATGAGCCAAACCATAGACATGGCTACCATATTTCAGCTGTTTTACATGCGGTTCCCAATGCCATGTTTTCCCCAGTTCAAGATGAGGGGTTGTCTGAGAGTTAAGGCTCATTCACGTTGCCGTTGTTGCGCTCCATCTCCCATCTCCCCTCCTTGATGTATGGGACGTGGCTCTCCCCCTCCTGTTTCTCATGCTGGGCAGCCTATTGTGTAGTGCGCAGCAGAACAGTTTCTCAGTAGCAGATCTATGAAGTGTGAGAGGACAGTGAATAATTACATCACTACCTATACACCTTGTAAAACAAGTGCATGAAGGAAGCTGTGCATAGAAACAATGCTTGTGATAGGGGAAAAGAATCATGGGAATTCTAGTAATCCTAGCAAGCCCTTGCAATATCAAAACGAAGGTGCGGCACAAAGCTGGACAAGATAATTAAAACTTTTAATTTCTGAGTTCTTTTGGCATCAGATTGATTTTGATACTTTTCTGTATTTTTATAAGCTCGGAAAACCCTTTTAGATCTGCAAGGAATAGGCCATGTTGTGGTCGTTCCAAACACACTGCAGCATCCATTTACCTGTAATATCCAGCCATATTGTGTACATAGATTTTTTTCCCCCAGGATAGATCATCATTATGAGAGCGAAGGTCCGACTCCTGGCACCCCCGCTGATCCGCTGTTTGAGGAAGCTGCAGTGCTTACGAAGCACAGCGCCATACAATGTATAGTGGCTATGCTTGGTATTGCAGCTCAGCACCATTTCCTTGAATTGTTCTGAGCTGCGCCTAGGCCATGTGACCATTGAACGTGACATCCCTATGGCTTAGGAAGAGGCCTAAGCGCTCATGGAGTGCTGCGACCTTTTCGTACAGCTGGTCGGCAGGGGTTCCAGGAGTCAGATAGGCCATCAATGTGAAAATCCCAGAAAGCCCCTTTAACAGTGAAACGCTAATGAAGATTAACCTTGAAAAGGGTTAGATTATACACTTTCTGACTACAGAGCCAGTGTTAAAGATCTGAAATCCCTGTAGCTTCCCTGTCTGCCTTTCAGCATCCACAGATGTTTTCTCCAGCCTGCCCCGCCACTCCATATACCGAATACCAGGCGACAGCAGGGAATGTGAACCCTCTACAGAATGATTCCAACAATAAGTGTACATTAGGAAACAGCTGGTTAAGCGATTCTCTATTATATAAGAGTAGGTTCACTGAAGGTGAATTTGTACTTTAGCAGTTTAATGTGGAGCTTCTTTAAACATTTGGTATATTCTGGTAAATAGACCCTATGCATCAATGCATGCACCGGAAAATTCTTCTCACATTAGTTTTAATTTCTTAAAGGATTGAATTACTTAAAAGATTTCCAAACACATGCTAGATTGCTTTGAGAATGTCCCATGCCCTGCTTGCTCAGAAATTTTTTGTATCTCCCATAGACTTATAATGAAATATGCTGCCAGGATATAATAGTTGCATGAGATGTGGAGGTGCTTGGGAGATGTCTATTCAAACACATGATTGACATCTACCCGCACCCTATCAACCCCCTGCCTCTACCTTGACATTCATTGAGTCATGCGCAGGATAAACCCTCCCATCCTCTTTGTGGCAAGAAAGTACCATCTGAGATGGCCATCTAGTGAAAGTGCTGGATAGTTCCTTGCTGCAACCAAAATAATTTTATAGAAGGGCCTGTTTGGGGTCTGAATACATTTTAATGGGATCTCGGAGAACTCATGGTCAAATGGATGTGGGTTAGGATTCAAAAGTAAAATGTCCTCGGGGTGTACTTTGTCATGGGCCGGATCACCCTGAGACTATTGATTGACCAGCATGTACAGTTAGGTCCATATATTTTATATATATATATATATATATATATATATATAGACAACATTTTTCTAATTTTTCTTCTGTACATTACCACAATGGATTTTGAACAAAACAATTCAGATGCAGTTGAAGTTCAGACTTTCAGCTTTAATTCAATGGGTTAAACAAAATTATTGCATAAAAATGTGAGGAACTGAAGCATTTTTTTAAACTTAATCCTTTCATTTCAGGGGCTCAAAAGTAATTGGACAAATTAAATAATTGTAAATAAAATGTTAATTTCTAATACTTGGTTGAAAACCCTTTGTTGGCAATGACTGTCTGAAGTCTTGAACTCATGGACATCACCAGACGCTGTGTTTCCTCCTTTTTAATGCTCTGCCAGGCCTTTACTGCAGCGGTTTTCAGTTGCTGTTTGTTTGTGGAATGCTCTATTGGGTTCAGATCCGGTGACTGACTCGGCCATTCAAGAATAGTCCACTTCTTTGCTTTAATAAACTCCTGGGTTGCTTTGGCTTTATGTTTTGGTCATCTGTATGATGAAGTGCCGACCAATCAGTTTGGCTGGATTTGAGCACACAGTATTTCTCTGAAAACCCCAGAATTCATCCGGCTGCTTCTGTCCTGTGTCACATCATCAATGAACACTAGGGACCCAGTGCCACTGGCAGCCATGCATGCCCAAGCCATCACACTGCCTCCGCCGTGTTTTATAGTTTATGTGGTATGCTTTGGATCATGAGCTGTACCATGCCTTCACCATACTTTTTTCTTTCCATCATTCTGGTAGAGGTTGTTCTTGGTTTCATCTGTCCAAAGAATGTTCTTCCAGAAGTCCAATCTAGCCTTCTTATTCTTGGGCCTTATGGGTGGCTTACACCATGCAGTGAACCCTCTGTATTTACTTTCATGCCGTCTTCTCTTTACGGTAGATTTGGATATTGATACACCTATATCCTGGAGAGTGTTCTTCGCTTGGTTGGCTGTTGTGAAGGGATTTCTCTTCACCATGGTAATTATTCTGCGATCATCCACCGCTGTTGTCTTCCGTGGGCGTCCAGGTCTTTTTAAGGTCACCAGTGCTTTCTTTCTTTCTCAGGATGTACCAAACTGTAGATTTTGCCGCTCCTAATAGTGTAGCAATTTGTCGGATGGGTTTTTTCTGTTTTCGCAGATGAAGGATGGCTTGTTTCACCTGCATGGAGAGCTGTTTTGACCGCATGTTTACTTCTCAGCAGAATCTTCAAAATGCAAGCACCACACCTCAAATCAACGCCAGGCCTTTTATGTTCTTAATTGAGAATGAACTAATGAAGGAATTGCCCACACCTGCCCATGAAACAGCCTTTGAGTCAATTGTTCAATTACTTTTGGTCCCCTTAAAAACAGGGTGCCACATGTAAAGGAGCTGAAACTCCTAAACCCTTCATCCATATTTAATGTGGATGCCCTCACATGAAAGCTGAAAGTCTGGACTTTATGTCCATGTCCATTATATAACTATAACTTGAATATGTTTTAGTAAACAGGTAATAAAAACAAAGTGTGTCAGTGTCCAAATATATATGGACCTAACTGTAAATGGCAGGTCACGCTGCCGGTCTGGCTGGGACTGCAAGCAGTAAAGACGGAAGCTCGGCACTGAACCTGGAGTGCCTGTGAAGATTAGTCTTTTTTATTTTCTTTTAATTGAACTTTTTACTTTTGCTCTTGTCTGGCCCCTGACGATTGCAGACTCGGAGGTTCTCCAAGACTAGAAAGCAGTCAGAATGCCCCCTCATTCAGGATAGGGACAAGACCAAAATTTGCTATGGGGTCTGTAGGACTGTAGTTGTCATTGCATGCTGCATCTCCTCAATCTGCTTGGGTTTAGAGAATAGGAGACACAGGAGACCCCCAGTAGGCCTGGCCCCAATCTAATAGTTAATTGATATATGTTCCAGGTGTACTTATGTCTAATGCAGAAATGTCCGTAACTGCTAACAACTCATCCTCCAATATTGGTCTGCAAAACACCAACAAAACCCAAACATATCTTAGTTGGGCACTATATGACACGTATCAGTATATTATTCCAATAAATTCCTTATATTACATGTTACATAGTCCTCATCTGCCATTAAGTCTTCCATGTCTAGCATTTCACTCTGCACTCCACACTTTTTCTCTCTGTGAACCTGATTGTTATCTATCTATTAGCTTCGTATGGTGCTTAAAGGGGTTATGTCAGAATGAAGACCTTGGTCTATATGTGCTAATAGGACATATAGATGTCTGTGAGCTGCAAAAAGAGTGCCTCTTGCCCCGGCAGAACTGACTGTTTTAGTTACTGTTAAAAGCAAGATAAGCGTCTGATTGCTGGGCCTCGGGATCTCCAGGATTTCAACACTGAGACCCCACTGATCAGTTATCATCGATCCTGTGATATCACCCCGTTATATGGCCAAACATGGCTTTCCCTGGCAATAATAGCTGATCTTGGGCCATAAGTTGGTTGTCGGGCCAGCTTCTCTTCATAAAGGCGAGGTCTTCAAGTGACAACACCTAAGTGCCTTATACTGTGAAGACCGGGTCACAAACTGGTGGCTTCGTGTTTTGAGCAGAACGATATCCCTTACCTGCAATAGGCCTATGTCTTGGGCTTCTAAAGAAGAAAACTCTCTCATGGATGCGATGTGTAACGCAAGTCTTTATTATGGTAGCAGCACGACTGTGACATCTGAAAACGATTTAACACTTCTCTTTCCAAAATGCACAAGACAGAGGAAAATTCCCCCGCTGCCTACTCTGGAAAAAAAATACCTTTTCCTGCCATAGACTTATTATTGGCACTAGGTCAAATTTTTATTGGACTAAAAGCAAAATACCAGCGAGATGGCAACCGCCGAAGGAACAACCATCTGTATCTGGCACCGATGAGTAATAACTAACTGTATTTTTAGAACATTTTTAATGATTCGTATGGCCCTCAATAAACGTTCTCCTTGAATGTGAAACCTTGCAATAATGTTGTTTGTCCTGGTTAATCCATGATGGTGAACAAATGTGTTTTAATGGAGCATTTCCAATATTAACAAGCGGTTTACAAAGTCTTTACAGCTTCTGAGGCTAAAGTTGTAATGCAGACGGTTCAGGAGGCCTGTTTTTAAAGGGCTGCTGCACCCCTAGCATCCTAATGGCATCCCTGATATTATCCAATCAGTGCTGCCAGTGTCGGGTTGGTAACGCCCAGCTGGACCTTCTTTTCAAACCTCTAGCAATTCATTAATTTAACTTGTAGCAGTAATAATAAAGGAATGGAACAACAGAGAGTAATAAGAATAGATGCTCTAGAATTGTTATTACATAAAACAGACATGTCAGGAGAGGGGACAGCTCCTATTTATAGCTTAAAATCTAAGCTTAAAAACAAGACTGGGATCGCTACAGTAATAGTGGTAGTGATTATCATTGTAGAGAAATATTTCTGACAGATGGAAAAGAGTTTTGCTCACTGACTGCTGCCATTACGAATTTCTTTTAAATAATTTTACAAAACAAACCAGTATGGCAAACTGGGATCCTGCATAGGGCTGCACGGTTCAAGGGACAGCGCTGAAATAATTGTAGGGGGCGCATTTTTCCTGGCTTTGTGGTTATTTGCCTTTCGATAAAACCTCATTCAGTGACACCTGTTCACAAATCATGCCTCAGCATCACGTGGGATGCATGCATTTTATTTAAAAAATGATAGGAAAAAATAAAAACTACAAAAAATCAACGTATGAACAAACCATTGGTCTCTGATGACACCACATGTTTACCTGTGCCCCAAAGCACCTCCTTTTTAATGGTGAAAACCTTTTTTGTGTTGGGAAAAGTGGCAATCCTACTGCCAGCAGTGGACTGTCCTGCAGAAAGGACACTTACTAATGTATTTTAATTGTCCATATTGCCTCCTTTGTTGGCTGGATTCATTTTTCCATCACATTATTCACTGCTCGCATACAGAGGTTACGGACACTGCTGCAGCGCAGATATGAGGTGGCCGGGATGGGAGCTGCTGCGCACGCATGCCAATGTGTGATCCCATGGTCCTGGCCACCAGAGAGGCCGGTGCGTTTTCCTGTAGTGTACAAGCATTGCACACTGAATTGCAATTGCTGAATTGCAGGGTGGTGGTATCTTCTGGTAATAACTAGTGTATAATGCTATTAAAAAGTAAATCAAGCCAGCAAAGGAAGCAATATGGACAATCACAATACATTGGTATGCGTCTTGTATTAACTTTCTATACATAATAAATGCCATTTGCTGAAGTGAGACATCCCCTTTATGTTTATTCTGTTTTTATTGAGTATTTATAAAATATAACAAATGAAAGCCATCAAATAGCTGAACAAGCAGGGGAGCACCACCAATGAGGCCAGGTGAGGCAATCGCCTCGGGCAGCACCAGGTAGGGGCAAGAGAGGGGCAGCTGAAGGGCCATGGGCTCAAGGGAAGGGGGTTATGTTAAGAAATTGGCATTGGGAAGGGGGGAGGCGCCCTTTTAGTTTTCGCCTCAGGCAGCAGAAAGGCTAGGTGCACCCTTGTGAACAAGCATTCTATGAGGTCATGCTGGACCCATATAGATATGGCATCAGACAATGATGTAAATCAGGATTGTGCGTTTTGCGCACCGGTATGCAGCAACATATAACTATATATGTGAGTCAAAGTCATTCTGTAGATAATAGCGCTAACTGCAATAAAATCTATCTTCTATTTTATCCCACTGTTCCGGGACGTTGATGTGTCTTGCATATGTACCATATAAATAAAGTATAAATAAAAGGTGTAACGTAACAAAAAAAGAAGGGGGGGGGGTGTAAGATATAGGGACATCATGGGAAGGGTCATGATCGCCCGCCTAGCATGTTCACACTAAAAGGGTCGCAGCATGTTCCGACATTCAGGAGAATCCAGGAAAGTGAGCAGGGGGTAGCTTTTTCTCATAAATATCTCTGACCTCTCCTGTTGATCCGCCATCAGTTCTTCCATACGTAAAATATACTGAAGTTCCTTAGCCCACTCACAGATAGTGGGTGGAAATCTGATCTTCCAATGCCTGGGGATTAACATTCTTGCTGAAGTCAGAAAATGCCTTAGAACCCCTTTCTTAACTTGAGCCAAGGAGCCCGGTATAGGAGAGAGTAGGGTTCCTTGAGGAGTATTTGGAATCTTCTTACCAAAATATTTGGCATATATGTGTAATACTCTATCCCAAAAGGAGCAAATTGCAGGGCAGCTCCACCAAATATGTAATAGAACACCCCGTTCCCTCTCGCATCACCAACACAAATCCGACACTGAGGGTAACAAATGGTGCAATGTAGTTGGACAATAGTACCACCTAGAGAGAATTTTGTAATTCTTTTCTTTAGCTTGTGCCGCCAATGATATTCCATGAGAGAACATACATATTTTGAGAATATCTTCTTTCAAGAATTGGACCTGCAAATCAGATTCCCACCGGTCAAAAAATGGGGCCGTGTCCACGCTCACAAGTCTTGGAGAACCTCATACAATGCGGACAAAGTTCATCTTCTATCCTCTGATTGCAAGTACACCTTGTCAAACCCTGTCAGAGGACCAGTCGCTGTGTTTGAGAACGTGGCTCCAAAAAAGGAACGCAGCTGAGCGTTTCCTAACCACAAGGCCAGACAAAAGGTAGAGCTCTTACGCACGGCTTCAAATGAAGCCAAGTTGCCTGATGTTAGGACTTCCTGTATTCTCAGAAAACCTTTGTTCAGGGTTTTAAGCAAAAACGGTGAGAGATCTAATCCCGGACTAAAAGCTGGGTTGCAATGTAACGGAGTCATAGGGCCAGGTCTATACCAGATCTGTGATTTTGAGATCCAATCATCCCAGACTGCTAGGACATATCTCACAAGATATGGCCAATCCCCTCTGGGTGGTCTGACTCTTAGGCCTCTTGCACACGAACGTGTGCACCCCGTGCCCGTGCTGCGGGCCGCAATGCTCGGGCACCGGCCGTGGGGCAGCCGCAGCGGATCGCGGACCCATTCACTTGAATGGGTCCGCGATCTGCCCGTTCCTCAAAAAGATAGGACATGTTATATCTTTTTGCGGGACGGAAGTATGGAACAGAACCCGGCGGAAGCACTCTGTAGTGTTCCGTTCTGCCATTCCATTCCGCACCGTTCCGCATCTCCGGATTTGCGGACCCATTGAAATGAATGGGTCCGCATCCGTGATGCGGAATGGTGCCAGTGTATTGCGGATCCACAAATGCGGTCCGCAATACGGGCACGGGGCGCAATAGGCCTTAAGGTGATCCAAGGAGCAGCTTTAAGGGATAGTGGATTGTTCTAGGGAGACCCACAACTTCTGTGAACTCTTATGCGTCTAGTATCCTAGAAAGTACTGCTGCATTGTAATAAAGGTGAAAGTCTGGGAGGCCAAATCCTCAGAGAGATTTATGTTTAATTAGAACCTGTTTGTGTAACCTAGGTTTACTGGTATGCCATATCAACCTGGTAAGGGCCTTTTGTATGGCCGAAGAATAACTCCTCAGAACACAAATGGGTATAGTCAAGAATACAAAGAATGCTTGTACAATATCCATGTATTAGACAATAAAATGATTAAAAAAAACATCACATAGTCAGTCATGTTATTAAGCAGATAAGTAGAATATAAATTAATTGTTACAGTAATAAAGGTCAATGATAATAATCATCATGATGTCACATAACCAATTGCACAAACCAAATTGTCCACCTTTTGCATTTGTGCAATGAAGAGACATCCCTCCCTAAACAACAATATCCCCCCCTCCCCCCACCCAGGCGGTGGAACGGGCATGGCACCCCTAACCAAGTACACTTTCCATATTTCAAGGGGTCAGCACCTAGGGTACTTCTTACACCAGTCCAACAGGCAGCATCACACCGAACTTCTAGTACTCCAGTCATATATGATTGGCATTCAAGACAAGAAAAAAAGAAGAAAGATAGAAACAGAAGAAAAAGGAAAGCGGCATGGCCCTCACTTCATCCCCAACTTCATATCTTTAGGAAAGGGTGGTTAGTCAGGGCAATGTATCCTGTGGTTTTCCCAGTCTTCCCATATCTTCTCAAACTTCGCCACACACTTTCTCTTGACATATACACCTTTTTCTAGGCGGAAGATGTCCGACATCCTATTTAGGAATTCTCCCCTAGACGGAGCTTGCGGTCTAAGCCAGTATCTAGCTATCAGTTTCCTTGCTTGGAAAAGCAGTTGTATTCCCAGGCGATGATGACGATTTTTAATGTCCAATATCCCGGCCACACATGCTCTCGGCCCAGGCGGAACCGTAATATTATAGGCATCTTTTATCAAAGTCAAAACCGCCGTCCAAAAGCTCCGGAGCTCCGCACAGTACCAAAACATGTGCAACAAGGATGCAGGACTGACCCTGCATCTAGGACAATCCGCATCTGCCCGATCACCTATCTTGCATAATAACACTGGAGTCCTATACACACGGTGTATTAAAAACAGCTAAGACATACTTTGCCCCTCACACACCGACAGTTGCGGAGTTAGCGCTAGGAGCGACTTCCATTGCTCCTCTGAAATCGGCCCCACCTCCTCTTCCCATTTATGTTTAACTGCTAAAACATCGTGTTTCAGTGATTTCACATACAGGTTCCTATAAATAGATGATATCAAACCACTCGAGGAATTGTTTGTAAGAATCTGCTGAAACAGCAGCACCATAGTACATTTCAGTGATAATGATTTCGCCTGTGCCTGAAAAGCGTGGCGTAATTGCAGGAATTGATAAAAAGCCTTTTGTGGGAGACCGAATTTGTTTCTTAGCTGTTCAAAGGACTTAGGCTGGGTTCACACTTGAGCGTATTTGATACGCGCGTTTTACGTGCGTTTTTGTTGCGCGTATTACAGCGCGTTTTTGGAAATAGGAAACGCGCGTTCGTGTGATTGACCACTCTGGCGTCAATCACAATACGCGCGACAAAACGCCCAAAGAAGCTCCTGTACTTCTTTGGGCGTAGGGCGTTTTACAGCGCGTTCGTACGCACTGTAAAACGTTCAGGTAAGAACCATGCCCATAGGGAAACATGGGTTTTCGCCTGTTGAGCGTTTTACAGCACGTAGGAACGCGCTGTAAAACGCTTAAGTGTGAACCCAGCCTTAAAGACACCAGCACTCTGTAGCTGACATAGGAATCTCACTCCTTTACGCTGGTGAAAAACCATCTAAATGGAACAGTTCAGGCAGATGTGGATTTTTCCATATAGGGGAGAACTGTGTAAACCCTTGTATTGAGAGCATCGCCCTACATTTCTGTTGTTCAATCTCTTTATTGAGAATAAAGTAACGGATGCAAAAGCACACAACCACACGTCACAGCAAATTGCCATTTTGGGGTTATCAGTACACGGATTCAAAAAGTGGTTGCATGCATAACAGTTATAAAGCGTTCTGTTGATAAAGTGATACTTCGTATGCAAACATACATCCATTTTAGAAAGAAACAGAAACATAAGGAGACATATACACATACTACACAGAAACAAAGGAGGAAGGGAGGGAAGGTGCCTAAACCCAGAAGAACAAGTAGTATTTATACATTAATAGGAACATTGCTCAGCCACATTTGATATGTTTGAGAACCTTTGAAAAGTAACCACGGAGTCCATATCTTAAGATATTTAGCCACATGACCCCCGTCTTCGGCAATGCGCTCCTCCATCCAGTGCATCGCCCTACATTTCTGCCAGACCTTGTGTATCATTACAAGTGTGGGATGACCTATCATCTTAACAGCCAGCCCCCCATGTTCCAGTAGAGTCACCGGGGAATCTTGACCTATAATATGTGCCACCAACCTGGCTGAAGCACTATCCCCAGGAGTCTTCCCCCATCCCCTCAGCTGCTGCATCTGGGCCGAAATGTAATAAAGCCAGGCGTTCGGGACTGAAAGCCCCCCTCCTCCTTCCCCCTCTGTAGCGTTTCAAGTCGGATCCGAGCTTTTTTATGACGCCAGATCAGGTCCCTAAATAGTCTATTTTAATAAATATCCTACGGGGTATACAAATCGGGGAATTATGCAGGACATACATACGTTTGGGCATAAGAATCATTTTAAGAAGGTTGCTCCTCCCAATTTTCGACATCGTAAATTTACACCAGGTCTTAACCTTCTCAGACATTGTAGTCAAAAGCGGTTCTATGTTAGGTTTGATGTAGCTGCTAGGGTTTGCGGTAACTAATATCCCCAAATATTTGATTTGGTGCGCAACCTGTAGTGGGCTGGACTGAAAAATGAGAGTCCTGGCGAGGTCATCTAACGGTAGGAGAGTGTACTTGTCCCAATTGATACGTAGATCAGACCTATCTCCAAACTCCTGTATGAGGGACATGATAGGACCTAGGGACCGTTCCACATTTCCCACGTAGATTAGCATGTCATCCGAAAACAGGGGACACCATCTCTTCACAGGACCCACAGGAGAATCCTACGATCCTGTCAGTGGAGCGCAACACACAAGCAAGCGGCTCAATCGCAATGGCAAAAAGAAGAGGGGACAGCAGGCATCCCTGGCTGGTTCCCCTCCCCCATTGGTCCGTATCCTAGCCGTGGGGCCATTATACAATAATCGGATCCAAGAGATAAAGGTCTTCCCAAATCCCATGACTCGCAGCACCTCCCAAAGATAGCGCCCTTCAACACTATCGAAGGCCTTAGCCACGTCCAATGAAAGGATGGCTCGGCCTCCGACCGAGTCAACCTTCCTCTGAGTATTAAGGAAAAGTCTCCTTAGATTTACTGAGGTAGATTTTTCAGGCATGAATCCTGCCTGGTCACTATGAATAATAGTGGAAATGACCGACTGCAGCTGGTTCGCTAAATTTTTCGCCAAAATCTTAATATCAGAGGTCAGCACTGAAATTTGTCTGTACGAGTCAGGGAATTTGGGATCCTTACCGGGTTTGGGCAAGACCACTACAATAGCCTCTCTCATAGAGGCAGGAAGACTCCCTGCCAAAAGGGCATCATTAAAGACCGACAGGAGATGAGGCAACAGGACACCACTATACTTTTTGAAGAACTCTACCGGTAGCCCGTCTATTCCAGGGGCTTTCTCGTTGGGAAACTATTGTAGTGTCAAAGGGCCATCTAGATATGCCACACTTTACGCCGATAGTTGTGGAATCCCAATCCCTGCAAGATATGTGGCTATATTGGTAGAGTCCAACTCAAATTTTGTCCCATAAAGGGATTCATAATAGGCATGAAATACTGCTAGAATATCCTTGTTCGTCATAACAAGAGAACCGTCAGTCCTCTGAATAGACAGGATTTTGGACGGACCTTCTTGAGCTCTAATAACCCTTGCCAAGGATATCCATTTTAACAGTATTCATACGGCCGAACCATGAAAGATGTTTCAATTTATACAACCGCAAGTCCTCAAGAGTCCTCCTCTGCAGTGGCAAGTAGTTCAGTAGAAATAGTAAATGTAATTGCGCTGGAATTTGAATGACCAAATATGTCAGACTTTGGTGTTTCCATTGAAAGGAAAAGTTGCTTTGGATGGATAAAGCCTCTGTCTGGGAGACATTTAATAGTTCTTTTTAGAAAGGTTCACCTTGAAATGGCTAAGATGACTAAACCTGTCAATTTCCTGAAGTATAGCCGATATAGAGATATGGGGAGAAGTCACATAAAGGAGAAGATTTCTGACCTATGATTCCCAACCTCTACTCCTTTAATATTATGGTTATTCCTGAGAGCCATAGCTAGATGTTCCATTGACAAGACATAAAGGAGAGGGGAAAGAGGACACCCCTGACACGTGCCGTTATGGACCTCAAACTAAGGTGCCAAAATACTATTAGTCTGAACCTGCGCCGAGGGTGTGTATATAGAGCTGCCACCATATCTACATATCTCGTGCCCAGGCCAATCTGTCACAAAGATGCCAACATAAACTGCCAGTGTACCCTGTCAAATGCTTTTTGTGCATCTACCGACATTAGGCACATGAGCGGCGTGCCGGAACGCAGGGGCGACAAGCGAGGTGCACGGTGGGCTGATGGGGGTAGCAGTTTATCGGTTACTCACCGTTAGCAGAAGCCTCCCTGGGTCGGCAGCGCAGTGAAGGGGAAGATAGCACTAAATCTCCCGGGGCACTCTCTGTTGCAGGGGAACACCAGCCAAGATGGAGCTTGAGGTGCCCTTGATGGCGGCAGTGCTTAGGGTGCTTGTGGCAGCTGGGTCCCTCGGTTTGTTTGTCCTGATGCCAGTACCGTTTATGGTGGTACAACCATTTATAGTGGTAGTAAGGATGAAGAATGAAGTAGGCAATGATAGAATGCAACTTACAACTTTTACTGAGTCTTTGTTCTGTTGCAGCATGTACATCCAGATATTACACAGTCTTTAGGCATTTAGATGATTTTCTGTAGATCCACTGCTAATCGGCTGTAATTAGGTCCTTGAGAGTTCAGTAGTACTCTTTTCGGGTATGCTTAGTCCTGTAATCTATATTTTCCCAAGCTCTTCAACAGGTAGCTAATCTGTCTTCTATAAATATTGGTGGGGCTGCTTCTAGCTAGCTTGTCTTCCACAATATGCAAAGATGCCCAGTAAGCCTTGAGTAACGGCTGTTATCACCTATGTCTTTACTTGCTTGGATTTCTTCCAGGGATAAGAATCTGTCCTCTGGTTGCAGGATAGGACTAAGAAGACCACAGGAGGAAAACGCTCTCCTGCTCCTCACACCTTGGTACTACATCTTTCTTCCTCCTTATCACTCCAAACACTAACTACTAACCTCTAACAACTCCTCACCACACTAGGCATATAAAGTAAGTGCTATCCCCATATAGTGGTGGGATGTATTAAGCACGCCTAACCAGCCTATGAACAGGGACACCACAGGCAATGCAAAGACAGAATGACATACAATACAGCAGTGCAGTTTGTAATGATTTTGCAGTTCCCACGTGTCCTGAGTGGGACGCTGCACATGGAGATCTGCTTTTTCTGGGCCTACTAGGAGATACTAGGATTATGGTGTGGATGGTGTTATCCCTTGCCTCTCTGCCCGGTATGAATCCTACTTGATCTTTATTAATAACATTAGGAAGTAGAGATGAGCGAACACCTGGATGTTCGGGTTCGAGAGGTTCGGCCGAACTTCCGGAAAATGTCCGGGTTCGTGATCCGAACTCAACCCGAACTTCATCCCGAACCCGAACCCCATAGAAGTCAATGGGGACCCGAACTTTTGGGCACTAAAAAGGCTGTAAAAGACACCCAGAGGGATAATATACCGCAATAAACGCATTGCGATTACAACTTTGAGCTAACGATCACCATGGGAACGCCTCCTCCAGTAGAATGTACTGTCGGATCTGAGAATTAAGTTGAAATCGCAATGCGATTCTTATATATTTGCTTAATCGCATTGCGATTTCAACTTAGCATTGCTAAATAATTCCATCCATATCGTTAACTTACTGCGATTTCAACTTAATTCTCACATCTGACAGTACATTCTACTGGAGGAGGCGTTCCCATGGTGATCGGTAGCTCAAAGTTGTAATCGCAATGCGATTAAGCAAATACATAAGAATCGCATTGCGATTCCAACTTTTTAGTACTCAACTTTTAAAATCATACACCACTTTAAGTTCCAAAGTTGCAATCGCGTTCGAATAGAACTTAAAGCGGTCTCTTAGTCAGTTTTAGTATTGGTGTGCTGTAATAGAAGTTACATTCGTACGCGAATATAACTTAGAGCAATACAGTCAACTTTACACTGTTAGTTTTATTATCGCGATAATACAACTATTCAAGAATCGTGTACGTGCGTCTGTGCGTGTGTGCGTTACCTCGGACACTATTCTATTTTGCCAGCCACAGCTGAAACCACTGATTTATGGTATTGCTATTTTGGCAATTGAATTTAACCCCAGAAAATAATCTATCCTTTGCCAGACAGCAGACAGTATTATACTTGTCTAGCCAAAGCTGGAACACCAGATTTAGGGGATTGGTATTTGGGCAATTGTATTTAACCCTTAATAAAATATAGAAATTTCTTTCCTGAGTTTCTAGGGATGACAATTAGCACAGCCAAGCCCCTGATGTAGGATATAGCAAAAAAAAAAAAACTAGTATTGATGGATTGATGGACTTGGTGGCAGCTTCTTCTGGCGCACCACAAGTCACAAAATGGCCGCCCGATCAACCCAGAAAATAAGTGACAGAAAAACGCTCTGTGCAGCCTAAAAACCAGCAAGCAAGTAACTAGCAGAAGTTCAATGATTCTCAGCTGTAAATTGATCCGTTCATTAGGTGCTGTTGCTGACTTTAACCTGCCTAATCTCGCCCTGATAGAAGCTGCGTCCTCTCCCTACACTAATCAGAGCAGTGTGACGTGCGGCGCTACGTGACTCCAGCTTAAATAGAGGCTGGGTCACATGCTGCACT